>OZ035876.1:5279538-6556874 GCA_964034865.1 Eristalis intricaria
TGAGCATACAACACATAGTGCCCAAGCTGGCGCAATAGGTGCAACAGACAAAGATCATATGTGCTTTATTGCAGGCACATGGAGTAAGCCATATTACAAACAATGTGTTTTTTTTTTAATAATGTTCAATTTTATATAATAAACTTGTTTTTTAACTTTGATGTGTCTAAACTTAAGATCACATTGAGTACGATTTAACCTTAAAAAGATATCACGAAATCAATGAGCATTCATTGTAAAAAAAACACTTATTAAAACATACCAACAAATTACAATGAAAACAGAAAAAACGCAATTATGGTCGGCTCGAGCAGAACCGATTCTAATATGTTTGTATTGAAATTAAGCTTAACTCTGTCCGTTTTCAATTTAAGAAAGTAATTAGAGTGAGCCATATTACCCACGTGGGCCATATTTGCGGAAATTACCCTTCATATATTGAAAGTATTATCTTCTTGTCATATTTTTAAAATGCGAATGAAAATGGTTTGAGCAAGAAATAAGAGACCAAAAGATGCAATAAAATAAATGTCAATTCGCAAATATGAATTTTTTTCAAAACGTCTTCAGATGACAAATTGGGCAATTCCTCTGATCATAACGGTTTAATCCGAAATCTTATTAGAGTTGAAATTTTAAAATTAATCTCTGTTCTGCTTCAGCAAATTCAAGTATATACGAGTTTCAGAGTGCTTTCAGTAAGTCCCTTCCCTGGATGGCGCAGTGGGTAGAGTGCCTGCCCCTGGAAAAGAAAGCAAAGTTAATACGCTTTTATTTGGTTTTCAAATCTGGTCCAGTCACCATTTGCCGTTGTGGGCAGATTAGCGGCACTATCACTGGAGTAGTTAATCAATAGTCTGACAGCTTCTTTAATGGACCAATATGGTCTAAGTGTCCTGGTGTATGCACTAGTAGCCATTCACCTAACCTAAGTACCTTTTGTAAAAAAGCACAACACGAGCATTAGTCTCATAGAAAAAATGTAATTGGTACAGACATGGCCTTTATCTTCTTCTTCTTCTTTATTTGGCGCTACAGTCCGGGGTGGACCTGGGCCTCAACCAACAAGCCTCTCCAGCTAGCACGGTCTCTGGCTAGCTGTCTCCAGTGTCGCACACCAAGTTGGTTGAGGTCCTTCTCCACCTGGGTGCGCCACCTTAAACGCGGGCGTCCTCTGTTGCGTTGTCGCACGGGTTCGGAGTCGGAGACTCTCCGGGCCGGAGCTGAGAGCGCATGGACACGCTGTACATGGCCCAGCCATCTTAGGCATTGGATCAGGAGACGCCTGACTCGACTCATGTTGTACAGCCCGTACAGTTCGTGGTTCAATCTTCTCCTCCAGAAACCGTCAACGCAAACAGGACCAAAGATCGCTCGCAGAGCTTTTCTCTCAAAAATACCAAGGACTTCCTCATCCGCTTTTGAGATTGTCCATCAAGGTCTTGTTTAAAGTCAGCTTCAGTCAGATGGCTCTACTACTCAATTGCCTCTTAAGCCCATAGAAACAGCGGTTGGCAAGAGTTACTCTGCGTTTGATCTCGGTACTGATGTTGTTTGTACTGTTTACTGCGGAGCCGAGTTAGACGAAGTCCTTGACTACCTCGAAGTTATAGCTGCCCATTGTGACGCTCTGTCCAAGTCGTCGATGTTGTGTGTCCTTTTATTCACCGCTAGACCCATTTTAGCCGCCTCCGCCTCAATGCCAGCAAACGCCTCATTCACGGCTCGCTGTGTTCTGCCAATCACGTCGATGTCATCCGCGTATGCTAGCAGTTGTACGGACTTCTGGCAGATCGTGCCTCTAGTGTTGGCGTGTGAGTCTTGGGTACTTTCCAGGATCTGCCGTAGTGTGAAAATCTGGTCGATGGTGGACTTCCCTGGCCTGAAGCCACACTGATAAGGACCTATCAGGTTATTTATAAACGGCTTCAGGCGAGTACACAAAACGGCAGAGAAGATCTTGTAGGCGATGTTCAGGAGACTTATCCCTCTATAGTTGGCGCAGTCAAAGGGGTCTCCTTTCTTATGGATCGGACAAACGATACTGAGATTCCACTCATGGGGCATGCTCTCCTCCGAACATATCTTACAGATGAGCTGGTGCATACGCCCAACCAGATTATCTCCAGCTGATCGCAGATCTTTTCGCGACCTCAAATATGTGATCGTTCCAACTAAGTGTTGTGTTTATACACATACCAAGAATGGAAAGTTTTCCGGTTTCATCGACACAAGCGCCATTCATGGATAATGGCTGATTGTGAAGGGTTCGCTTGAGTGACAGCAGTCAGCATGAAGTTTTTGAAGCATTGAATTCCACTCTATTGTTTTTTCCCCAGTTAATTATGCTGTCAAGATCGGAATTGAATGTGCTTATCATACGCTGCCGTTCCAATTCTACTTCCGAAGGACGAGGTCGTGAGTCTTGGAACGCATATGAAAAGCTGAGGGTGCTGTCATCAGTGAAGGAATGGATTGGGTTAGAAGTAGCAGACAAGAGATCATTTATAAAAATGAGAAAGAGTGTCGGAGACAGAACTGACCCTTGGGGGACACCAGCATTTATTTGGTGGATATCAGACTTGAAACCATCCGAAACAACTTGAATTGAACGGTTCGAAAGGTAATTTCTAATCCATAGAAGAAGAGATTCATCGATACCATAGGCACGCATTTTCGACAAGAGAGCTTGATGCCAAACTCTGTCAAATGCTTTAGAAATATCAAGGGCAACGATCCTGCATTGTGCAAAGATTGGTTCCACTTTTCGGTGAGACAAGCTATCAGGTCACCAATGGACCTGTCGCTGCGGAAACCATATTGCCGGGCATTAAGAAGCTTCCGCGATTCAAGATATTTCATAAGCTGACGATTTATCAGCGTTTCCATGACCTTAGAATTAAGGGACGTAAGTGCTATGGGTCGGTATGAGGTGGATAACGAAGATTCGTCCTTTTTAGGGACGGGCTGGACAAATTCTGTTTTCCATCTGCTCGGAAAGAGACCGAAGGAGTAGAATAGATGAAAAAGCTTACGCATACCTTCAATAATTTTGTCTCAAAAAACTCCCAACCTACTGAACTAGAATCTGGAAAAGTTTTTATAGTAAAAATGTATTCCCCTGATATTTTTAAGAAAATAATTGTAGCTCTGTAACCGCTAAAGCAATCATCAAAAAGGCGACGAACATTTTTCAAATTACAGAGCACAAATTTTGGCAAGAGTTCGAATAACAAGATACATAATGTACAAAATTGGTATTCAAATCAGTGGAGCGTTCGAATTGGCGTTGTAGTACTGTACCAGCTTCTTTGTCAAATATTAATTAATGGATACATTAAAGCGACCAATGAAGGATAACAAGCAGTAGACATCATGAAAGGCAGCGATAAAGACCCGATGTAGTTTCAATTTGTTCAGGGGTCGCAAAGAAGCGATGGAAGTTAAAAGATATTTCCCTTTCTGAACGGTTTCGAATTAGAGTTCCACAACTGCAAGTACAAGTTATTAACTTCAGAGAACATAATGGGGCTTTATCCTTGCATTGACATCAACGCACTAGACACATATTTCGTAAGCTCATTTAACTTTGAAGAAGACAACACCCAGTTTCAGTGATCAAAATGTCATGGAATCATGGAAACACGCCTCTGCTGAGAATATTGCATAAGTCACCCCTCTAATCCTTTTCGAGACTCCCACACGCCACACATTCAATCCCACGTCCAGTGAAAGAAATAATTTCATTAAGTTTACAAGCAGACTTTTTTCCCAGGGCTCCTCGCTCCCCGCTCTCATCTGGCTGGCCAACGCAAAAAAAACACACGGCAACAAAAACACACAAAAAAAAAACCAAAAATTCCAAAACTTCATGAAATACTGAACACATTCCACCGGTGACCATGTGGCAGCTGAAAGAGTACACAAAACCGCTTGAAACACCTTTGACTCCTCATATGGAAACATTTATCCGCACTCCTCCGCCACCGCCCACCACCAAGCGATGCCACACAAAAATTCTCAACTCTTACCTTTGGCAGTTGCAACCCCTGGTTGAAGCACAGTCACCGCTCAAAGGAATTCCCGGGTTTATTCAGTCCAGAAAAAGAGAGAAAAAAAAAATGCGAAGCACCCCGTCCCCACAGCCTCGCCGAAATTATTTCGGGTGGAAATTTCACAATAACCCTCTCGCAGAATTTTTGCACCGCAAAAATTATAACCACTCACGGCCGTATGCACGAGCTGGTGGGATGCATGCACAAAGGACGAGTGAAGAATTTACGGTTCAGCCAGCACCACCACCCCAAGGGTAACCCGAAACCACTATCTGGCCAGTGGTTCAGTACAGAGAGCGGGGAGGCCGTTTATTACTGTTTAGTCTCGTTTAAGCGATAAGACGATTCGCATAAAGCCATCTCGGTGAACACCACCACATCATGGCCACGTCTCAAGATGAACACCCACCCGCCCGCCAGTCAGTCTCGCCGAGGGAGGGACGAAGACGAGATGAGAAAGGACACACAGAAAGAAACCGTCCCCCTGGCCGGCTTTAGTTTGAGGTTTTATCTAAAATTAAAATCACGAATCATCACACTATGCGGGCCACAGTTAAATGGGGACTACAGCGTTCGTTAGCAGTGTTGTCCTTCTGCGAGCAGTGATTATGTCCTTGGATTCCCTCATACCGGCGGGTGGGGTCTTGTTTCGCATGTAGAACCCCTCCGTGTTTGTACCCGTTCCCCGTCCGCTATGGCTTTGCATATTTCTCATGATTTTTCTGTGCTCCTCGTGCTTCTTTTTTGCGCTCTTTGTTTCAAACGTTAATTTAGGGTTTCCAGTCGCGCTCGAAGGACCAAAATTAAATGCATAACTTCTCCATTTTGAATTGTAAATTCGGAGGACATGTAATCTTGTTGGAATTGCCATTCGAAATTACTTCGGGTACCTAGTGCATATAAATTAAATGATAATCTCCGCCCTGGCATCGCCATGGTCGACATCGAACGGCGACAAGGAGAGGGGGATTGGTTAGACTGTCGGCTTCATTATATCAGGTCCATTCGGGGAGTGCTTCTGCAGACAACTTGACACGGCATGACCCTACTAATGGTATTTAATTCTCATTGCCAGTCCAAATGAGATTGTTAAGACGTCTGGGGATCGGCACTAGGTTCGATGCCACTCAGTCGCAAGAAGCAGAGGCAGTTCCAGAACAAAGCCCACTTCAGGCACAGCAAACAATGAACGTCTCGCAACGTAAGTGTCCCGACACTCTCGAATTCCTTAAGTCTTGCCCTTCACAGAGTCTCATTAGGAGACGGCCGCAAATTTCACGCTCATTATCCCCATCACAAGCAGTTTTGGTTAATCAATTTCCAGTCCAGCACGCCTCCACTCATTGGATTCCCGAAAAATTATTCGCAATCATCATCCAAGCATCAACTATTCACCGGGCGCCATAATGGCTCCACTGAACCGCGGTGCTCGGCATCAATAGGTTCACTACAATCCATGGCCCATCGCTCCCAATCTCTTTGTGTTTGAATAGCGCTGCCATTGGTAAGCACAGCAGCTCATTCGCGCTGTTTTTTTATCGTTATTTGCATTTATTCCACCCCGCCACCGAAAAACAAAACGGAAATCCAAGCAAATAGAAGGAAAAACCAAGAAAAGGACCGACCCACTCTGCCCGCGCCGCCGAGTCCTTGGGTGAGGCCGCACACACCTGCAGCGAGCGCTGTGCGGATGCTGAGGTTTTATCAGTTATGATGACGCTAACGACAGTTGCACACAGAATTTTATTTTCTGAATAAATTCCACCGAAAAAGAGGAAAATGAAAAGAGGGGCCGATCCGTGGACGACTCCTAGCTGGAGGTGCCGAATACACAGGCCCTCCTTCAAGGAGCCAAGTGCCAAGGGTGGTGGAAGGTGGAAGAAAGATTATCCTACTCGTTCTCATTTTCACGAATTTTTTTCTTGTTTCCCTCCCTCGATCTCATTCTTTAACTGAGTGCCGAATAAATAGTGTTTACTGAAGAGGAAAAGGAAAAGTACGCCCTGGAGCTGCACGTGATGTTCGGGCTTAACTAAAGGGATTTGTTGATGGCTTTGTTTGGACATTAATCCCGCATTTTTGAAAAAAAAAAAAGTAGTTGTGACAAAATATGGTCCCAAGTGGTATGGGAAGGGTTTGTCGATTCTATACGGAAGTTTGCAAGTTTGGAAAATAAGGGATAGGTGCATTACATCTAGACTCTAGGTGAAACCCCACCACCAATTAAATTTTCCAAAAGAAGTTTACCATTACCACCTCAGCAAAGAAAAGGACAGGAGCAATGAATCCATAGTCCAAAAGCTAAACAGCCTTGAGGTTAAATGATACACAGACGGATCGGGAACTGATGAAGAAACAAGGCAGGCGTCTTTGGACCACGGACAAAGTTCTACGAATCCATGGGCTCACCAGCATCTTTCAAGCAGCAATCTATGACTTAGACAAATCAATCTTGACAGGAACTATAGCAAGTGCAATAATGTCAGACAGTCTTGTCGCTTTCTTGGCACCAGACTCCTATACACATCAAAACTCAAGCTTGAGTGGGAATGAGGATCAGAGTAAAACTCTGCCTGGCCATACAGGAATAGAAAGCAATGAAATGTGCGACTCCCTAGCTAGGAAAGGAGCACCGGAACCTTTCACAGGACCTGAAACATTCCTGTATCCTCGGAGAAGAATTCAAGGAACTAGATGGAAGGGTCTCCGTAGCGTACGTACCCACTAGGTAAGTGCGTCGACTCGTACGCAGAGGGTGCCATTATAATTCGATACCCGAATTTACCACATTTCATAACTCACGGCTCCACCCCTTTCGAGTCACTGACAATGCTCAAAGGGTAATCCTGTCTAAAAAGAGCTTCTCAACTTCGCCGTTCGGAGTCGGCATTAAACTGTAGGTCCCTTCGACTCGTGCAAGAACAATAGCATGCACAACACGAGTGGCTGCTGAGAAGCTAGGCCCAGGTCCGCCTCGGACTGTAGCGCCACCCATATATTTAATATTATAAATGGAAGGAACCGGAACCAGAATCCTGGAGCAACGTTAATGGCATGAAGCAAGCCAAGACGCTCTTGGGTCAAAATAACCGAAAGAGGTTTGAGGCCTGTATCAAGATGAGCCAGAACAACCTCCGTCTCCATATAGGATTCCTAACAGGCTCAAACAGCATCTTAGGAAACTTGGAGTATCAGAAGAAAGTCTCGGCAGATTCTGGGGTGACTGGTAGACTGGGGTTTTGTGAGGCTCTATTTCACAAAAGATAAAGATATCTGGGCAAGCACGTCATAGCAGAATAAGTTACTAGAACTATATCTCACATTCAGATTCCTAAGGCAAGCCGGCTTAAAGAGGATTCTCTCCAATTTCGGCTAGTCAACAGATTCGGTTGTGAATTGCAACGATAGAGGACTTGTACCTAGTGGTTGAAGGAATTGAGGTGTAGATCCGAAGCGTGGACTCAACTTCCTGACGATTGAAAGGTTTTTCTCTTTTGTAAGTTCATAGTTTTAGCATCTCCTCTCAATTTGGATTTGGGGGAAGTTCATACCTGAAGTAATATAAAACTTGAATGAAAATTTTTTGAAAAAGTGCTGCGGTCGAGAGCAACGTCGCAAGTAGACAAAGTCTCGTAGAGCAGCTCGCGGGGGAATGCCTTTTTTTATTTTTAAGAGTCACTCGCAAGTGAACATAGCTATGTTTTATCACTTTTGTTGAACACTGAATACATCCTAATTATTAAAATGAATTAAATTAATTATCTAAATGTTGATTTATATAATTAATATTAATTAGTAGGACTAGGAGTAGTACCTTATCATAGCACCGTATTATCGCCTAATGTACTAAAAGAAAGCAAACGTAATTAAATTTCGTTTAATTGTCCAACTAAATGTCAAAGACAAATATGTAAAAGTTCACTTCTTAGAAAGCACTTGTTCTCAGGAGTTTAATCCAAATATACAGAATTTTGTAACGTTTCTAAACCTTGGCGTTTCTTTTCAAAATATATCTACACATATATATATATCTAGGTTTCTGAACAAAGAAACTTCCCGAACAAATAACTCGTTTGTTCGAATCATAATTATATGATGTTTCATGGTCCTTCGAGCCGGATCACATTTTTTTAATTATTTCATTTGTATATAACGATTTTCCAGGTCTATTGCAGTTGCATTTATTACATATTTTATTACAATTACTTGACAAGAATGAATTTACAAATTGAGAAAAGAAAGGGGCTCACATAAGGGGACCCCCACTCCCTCCATTCTCGATTTCAAATTTTGACGGCTTCAAATCTGCAGGTAAATGAACATAACTTATTTTTATAGGCTTGTAACTTCGTATATATTTATTTGAAGCCTTAAAAAAGAAGAAAACAATTTTACATATTTTTTTTTTGTAGTTTTTTGTGATCAAACAAAAGCCTTCCTTCTCGGCGGCGCATGTGACTTCCGCTTACTGGAAAATCTGAAACCAAAAATTTCCAACGGGATTAGAAAGAGTACATGTTTGACTCTGTTATGAACTGGGATTATTAATTTCGCACAAAAATCAACAAAATGGCGGACCTTTGAGATTTCTTTTTTGAATGGTGACGGGACCAGATTTGAAAACCAGATAAAAGCGTATTAACTTTGCTTTCACTGGGATTCGAACCGGGGACCCCGCTAACCAGGGCAGGCATTCTACCAACTGCGCAATCCAGTCGTTTATTATTCGTTTTAAGGGACGCCTTAATCAAATATAGGATAATAGCGCTTTTTGAGACAATTTCGAATTGAAAACTCGTCGTTGTGGTCAAAGGAGAGCTGCCCAAGAGCTTGCTCGAAGCTGTTTTAAGCTGAAGATGTCTCAGTCTTAAATTCCCATCTAAGTAATGGCTTTAAAGAATACTTACTTACTTATCCGGCCGCCCACCCATTTAAGGTCTGAGCCTGAGCAATAGGTGCCTCCCATCGATTGAGCACGCTGCTTCCAGTCATCACGTCCTAGCTGTCTTGCATACGCGATGAATTGGTTCTTATACCGGATGTTTGGTCTTACTCTCCTTCTCGAACCAGGACGCTCGGATGAACCTATATAGTTGGTGGATGTGGCATATGGAGCTGATATTCCAGTCGTCGGGCAAGCTACCGTCTGCAGATGATCTAGTGTATGATATGTAATGGCGGACCATTGAAATTTTTTTTTTGAAAATTGTCTTTTATTCAGCGGCAAATTAAGTTAAAAAGTAAAGAAGATCTTCACCAATTTGATTTATCCTAACTCATCCATAGCTATATGTATAGAATAACGTATTCAAATTTGGAACCGATTGGATTAATAGTTTTTGAGAAACGTCATGCGCCAGTTTCATCGTTTAAAGTTTTGAGAAGCAGATTCTTGGGTATGAAACCTACCTACGTTCAATCATCTATGCCATATCCATATAAAATTCCTTCCGTTTCTTCATAGGCTTGATATTCTTCGGCTCGTTGATCTATCCGAGCAATTCTGGCCTCTCTGGAAGCCTCAGTGGGGTCCTCCTCAGCCTGTGTGCTGCACTGCTAATCGCGCGTCTCTTGAAGTTTGGCTGCTGCCCGTCCAATTTTGACTCCCATTGTCTCCATTAAATTGTGACAAAAACTTCGTTAAATATACATGTGTTTGGGAGGCAATTTTAACAATTCTTCTGCCATTATACATGTGTTAGGGGGCAAAATTCTTGACACAATTGTTGAACGACTAGTTGTAGTTGTGGTTATTATTCCTCGGACATAGGTGAAGAAGTTAATCTGCTGACAAATTTATGAAGATGGGCTTGATGGCTTCCTGCACGTCATCGTGTAATTCGGATGTGCTCGCATAACCTTGGTCAAGCTCACCCGTATGCCTATTTCCACAGAACTCCCATTTACGACTTCCACTGGGGATAGTAGTACCATGTTTCCTATCCATTTTCTAAAGCATATCTTGGGCTATGCTACTCTTGCAAGAGATCCAGTGAGACTGATCGTGCCAACGTATTCTAAGTCCCTTTCCTGCTTGCCTTAGTCTTATATCTCACGTAACTGTGTATTCTCTTTCTTACTCTTTATTTCGGTAAGTAGGGGGGACTGGAAGCAGATGTTTCAAGCATACGTAATAATATGGGTGGCGCTACAGTCCGAGGCGGACCTGGGCCTAGCTTCTCAGCAACCACTTGTGTTGTGCGTGCTATTGTTCTTTCACGAGTGGAAGGGACTTACAGCTTAAAGCCGACTCCGAAAGGCGAAATTTAGAAGCTTTTTCTAGACAGGAATACTCTTTGACTCGAAAGAGGTGGAGCCGTGAACTACCAAAGGTGGTAAATTCGGGTATCGAACATGGCACCCTCTGCGTAGGAGTCGACGCACTTATCCACTACGCCACGGCGACCACTCGTCGGTATAAGTAGGCCAAAATCTGATAACTCATATTTAGTCTTCCCTACAATTCTGCACAAGCTGCAAGAGATGGAAAGAGAAGAAAGATGAAACCATCCAAGTGATGTATCCCCTGGAGGACACTTGGAAGCCCTATATTTTAACGACTTGACTGGACTAAGCAGCATTAGTATCAGATGTAGCTTTATAAAAAGCTTTAAATGGTTTGCGGAATAGGATCAATTGGATTCTCGTGGTAACACAACGGGCCTAGTCTGATTTGAGTGTGACTGCCACCGAACGAATGTTGAGGAGCAATGTAGACCGCATGAACACAACTCAGCTGTCGCTCGAAAAATCGTCGACACCGACCCTGTGGCACAACTAAACAGAAGTCGCCCACATCTAAACTATCGCATCTGCGACTTGAGGTCCTGAGAAGGACGTCAACAATAAGTGAGTTTAGTTTTGAAGAAAGTACTGTGTTCGGAATAAAGTGAGTGCAACCGTTTTACTGAACTTGATTACTGAGCTGACCACGCACTAACGGAATAGAACACGTCCAAGAGATACTTATATTGCTTTCTGTGGAAAAGTTTGCATCGATGTCGTAGACTTTAGAATTTTCAGAGCACCGCCTCGAAGCAAGAAAAAAATATGTATAAATGTATATTTGTAGTGCGTGCTATTGTTCTTTCACGAGTGGAAGGGCCCTACAGCTTTAAGGCGACTCCGAACGGCCAAGTTTGAGAAGCTTTTTCTACACAGGAATACTCTTTGAGCATTGTCAGTGACTCGAAAGAGATGGGACCGTGAAAATATTTTTTTTCAGGCACTCTACCCACTGCGCCATCCAGTCGTTTATTATTCGTCTTAAGAAACGACTTAATCAAAAACAGCATAAGAGCGCATTTTGAGACAATTTCGAATTGAAAACTCCTCGTAGTGGTCAAAGGAGAGCTGCTCAATAGTAAGAGCTTGCCCGTAGATGTTTTAAACTGAAGATGTTTCGGTCTTAGAGTCCAATCCATGTAATGACTTTAAAGAATAGTTACTTACTTATCAGGCCGCCCACCCATTTAGGGTCTGAGCCCGAGCAATTGGTGCCTCCCATCGATTGAGCACGCTGCTTCCAGTCATCACGTCTTAGCTGTCTTGCATACGCGATGAATTGGTTCTTATACCGGATGTTTGGTCTTACTCTCCTTCTCGAACCAGGGCGCTTGGATGAACTTCTGTAGTTGTTTCATGGTGCTGATATTCCAGTCGTCAGGCATTCTACTGTCTTACCAAATTATGCAGATGATCAGGTGTATGCTTCTTACCAGAACATCGCCATCAGCCCTGAAGAGCTCTGATGGTAGGACATCTTGATGTTTTTCAGCCTTTTAATGGCTATGCTGACTTCTTCAAAGCTAGGAGGGAGGATTACTGGATCGTCGACTGGAGTTGGGGTGTGCTGATTTCCTATCACTCTCAGTGCTGCTCAAGTGTACATATCCACTGTCCCCTGTGGGTGAGTAACAAGGTTACCCTCACAGTTTTGCAGAGCAAGTGTGCCGCACGCTACTATCAATGACTTTTCAGACCACCGCATTCCGTCATTGATGGTCCTGGGAACTGATTCTTCCTGCCACCAACATCAAGTTGTCCTTGTACGTTCGTTTTATACCAGATTTTCGGTCTTTATTCTCCTTCTCGACGACTCTGATTAGAATATCCTCTTGGGCAGAGTAGAAGTGTTTATTGCTACGAATTCTTATCCTCTCTCAGAATGATTTCTCCTTCATTTAGATAACTCGCAAACAAAAGCAAATGTATGACATAATTCTTTCGAGATTTAAGAATCAGTTTCACCCTGCTATCGCTTAGCCAAACCAAACTAAACCCTTTGATAAATCGCACTCGAATGCCCTGAGTATCCCAATGTGTTTAGGATACCATTGCCGATTAAAGTATGGAAAACTTGCTCACAAGAGATGAGAATATCTAGTAAACTCCGACTAAAAGAGTTGCGGATTTGTAATCCAATCCTCATTCGAGTCCGGACAAAGCAACATGTTCAACTTTCATTTGCACGCCACCACTTATCTTGAGTCACCGATATCAAGAACTATCAAGAAAATTCTGCTCAATAAGCCAATCAAAAATCGTTATAAACAGGGCCTCTGACTGTCCGATTTGACATTTTTGATTAGAACAGGGATGTTAAATCCGAATCATCAATTTGATGACCCACTATTAAGAGGTTCGAGATGTGGAACAAGCATAAAATTCATCACAGACACATCAATATTCTCTCCAGCGACACAGCACCAACAAAAGAACAGCACACACATCCTGTGAGTTTTATCGACCTGGTATGTCATTGACACTTGCATCGAGATTAATTTTAATTAACGTCCTCAAGCAGAAGGTACTCACTTCTTCGAGTTCCTCAATTATGTCCATTTAACGACCCTCCCAACGTCACAGAAAAATAAAAACTCCCGTCATTGCACACATCTCGGCACCGGCTAACGATAAGAATCTTATCCGAGAAGTGAAATCTGGAAGGCGAAAGAGAAGAAGGAAAAATAAACCGGAACTCCAGTCAATCCAAAGGACGAATTTCATTTGATGGCAGCATCTCAACTCCTGGCTGTGTCTTCGTCGTACATCTTCTCCGGTGACGGGGTGTCCTGCGCCAGGTTAACGGTGAGTTATTCGCTCTTCATGACCCCTTTGAGAGTTACCTTATCAGAATAACTGTCACTGTAATGTTTAACCTACGTTCCTGTTCTCCCCCCCTGCCAGTCTTTCCGTTCCACCATCCCTCTGTCCCTCCTTCACCGTGCAGGACCTCTCTCGTTTGAAATTGTATAAAAGTGGAAATGAATCTCTTACATAAGGAACCGAAGGAATCACCCGAGTAAAATGACTCTTGACTGTTTCCTATTGATTCCCCAACACCCGCCCACCGGGCCGGGGCCGGGCCGGGGCCGGGACATGGTGAAGCAGAAAGTCTTTGCATTTGTTAACCGGTAATGGCTTTGCGATCCCCGTACAAAAGGGCTACACAAGAGGTTTCGCCACGTACACCCGAATATATCCTTAGATCCTTCGTTTTCTTTTTTTGGGGATTTTCTCTTCGTTTCTCTCTCCCACTCGCACCCACAAGCGTACACACGTTGCATGCATCGATGGGGCAATATACAAAATAAATGCCAACAGCACTTGAGACAAAGGGACGAGGGACGAAGGACGAATTGAGAGCGAACACCTCTCAGTCTCCCTCTGGTTGCCGAATGGATTTCGTTTTGCATTTTAAGGATTCATTCCCTCAACGCACACACAAACCGATACACTTGCCAGCGTGAATTCTGCGTGAGGTAATGGGAATTTTTGTTTTCGGGTGAATCAAGAGTCGCACATAAACTTTTACGAGGATTGATGAAATTCAAATCGTTCCACGAATCTTCGGTTGGTTTCTTTGTTATCCTTGGCCGTACCCAGGCACGAGGAACACTCCACACCTGCTGCGGGCAATCAGTGTGAGGACATCAAAGACAAGGCAGCTCCCGGGACTCCAGGGTGCTGTGCTGCTTGTTAGCCCTGTCATTGTGGCTTAATTTCGTCTTATGCGCCGGGCTGGTGTCTAATTTAAATTTTATAACAGCCGATGAACGGTGGGCGGTGATGGGTTGGCTGGATGAAAGGATCATCGTTGTCATTACTAGCGGGCGGGTGGAGTTGTCTTTAATTTCACAAGCGAGTGAGTCGCGTTGTGGGGCGGGCAGCGCGGCTAACGAACGTATGGCATTGCGTTGCCAGTGTGAGCCAGGATACTGTGGATGAATGAATTGAGCGTAATTGGCGCTGCTGCCGCCCTGTCGATTCGTGATGCGTTGCTAATGAAATTATGACAGTTGCTGACTTTTTGAGCCTTTAATGGGGATGTCCTTTGTGCGCCGCTGGCAATTAATTAATTTTCTAAATGCTCGTGGATTGTCTGCGATGAGTGCTGTCGGGCGTGTGTTAATTAGTCGCGCCAATTCGCGAATAGCAATTCATATTTTTCCCTGTACAGTGGTGCCGCGGAAAATGGAGGTTGGCGTGTGTCTGATCGAACCAGGGAGCTTTCGGTGTGGGACGCAGGTATATCAAGACAACGTTGCAGTTATCTTGCATCAACCGAATGCTTTATCATAAGAGGGCATAGAGGGAACAAATTTAATATAGAAAAACATAGAATGTAGAACATGGAACAAAAACGTAGAGCAGTCGTATGGAGCATTGCGTAGGAAATGGAAAGTTGTGTGTGGGTATATTGATATAAAACATAGAATGTAAAATAAAATCATAGAACATGAATCAAGCTAATACATAGGTCGTTTAACAAATATAAATATAGGACTTGAAATATAAAACAAACTGTGGCAAGCAGAGATAAAAGGAGTTGAAACAGGAAACAAAGAATAACA
The DNA here is from genome assembly GCA_964034865.1 of Eristalis intricaria. NCBI lineage: Eukaryota > Metazoa > Arthropoda > Insecta > Diptera > Syrphidae > Eristalis > Eristalis intricaria. Next base: position 5,294,450 of record OZ035876.1, read on the forward strand.
TGGAATGAAAACATAGAACACTAAACATAATCATCGAGCTGAAGACAAGGGTATGATGATAATGATATGAAAAAAAAGCACAGAGAATTGATCGAAAATAAGGATAATAATCGAAAAATGTAGAACATGGAAAAATCATAGAATATATGTATAAAAAACATAGAAATTTGAAACGGGGAACAGAGAGTATAGAAAGAAGGATCACAGAGTATACGCCAAGATATATACGGCATAGAACACAAAACAGTAGACATAGAAGAACATAGAATGATGAACATTGTAGAACATAGAGCGTTCAGCATACGCGTTACACAGAAGATAAAGACATGGCAACCAACCAAAAACCATAGAAGTTAGATTGAAACTAATGGTAGTAATGGTAGTATGCAGAACGTCGAAAAATCATAGAATACCTACGTATCGAAAGCAAACTTGAAACGAGGAACAGAGAGTATAGGGGGAGAAATAAAACATATTTGTTCGACCTGAGACGACAAAACATACATACATAAAAAAAAAGAAATTCGACATAGAACATAGAACAGTGATCAAAGACAGAGCATACAACATGAAATATGTAGCGTAGAACACAATATAAAATAGATTATACTATATAATCGAATAAAAAATATAACTAAGGACAGAGAATGGCTAACATTGTATATAAAACATAGAATGCTCAACATAATGATGACTGAGGAAACAAAAACAAGAGAACGAAAAGAACATAGAGTATGGACTGAAAATAAAGATCATAAGCGATGATAGAATTATAGATATAGAATTGCTACATATGTAAGTATAGCAAAATCATAGAAACAAAAGAAGAAATCAGAATCAGAAGAAATCATAGAAAGAAAAAACATACTCATTAAACCTGAGACGACAAAACATTCATATGTCATGAAACAAAGCAGAAATTAAACATAGAACATAGAACAATGAACACAGGCAGAGCATAGAACAAGAAATATGTAGCGTAGGACACATGTTATAAGACATTATACGATATAATAGAAGAACATCGAACTATGGACGTAGAATAGTCAACATAGTATGTACACAAAACATAGAAATGAGAAAACTGAATGTGATCCAGTTGATTAGGGTGAGTTGTCCCGTTTATATTCCAGTCCAAGAGTATGTCATGGTCAGTCGGAGACGAGTCAAGTGGCAACCAGTGTATCGCAACTAGCCTCAAGTCATAGACGTCTGCACAAACCAATGACCCTCGCCGATGTTCTCGACACTCAAAGACAATCGACAAAGGATGAGACTGACCTCCTTAAACCCCGTTTCCTAGAAATGATCGCCACGTGGGACCGACCAAAAACCTAGGAAAATTGTTTTTCCAAGACCAATTTGTTCAGACAGCCCTCCGTCCAGTGCCTCACCACTCGAAGTATCATTGACTTAATTTGAATGAGAATACCTCTCCCACTGCCGTCGAGCGTCGTCCTTCAACGGGATAATTAATATTTTCCAAGCAAGCAAGTTTTCACATTACTTAAGCACTAAAAGGGTTGACCAGAGTTTATGGGTCTCCACTCCACACACACTGGCCTCGGTCGGCAGTGAGTGAGTGGGCCATCGTCGTCATCTTCCAAGGATGCTCATAGGCTGGGCTACTTGTGTACCTGCTTGGCACCCTTACCACAGGCACACTGACACACAGATACACACGCTACGAGGATACCTCCGAATGTTTTGTCGTCGTCGTCCTCCACCTCACCCTGGAGCCCAAGGTGAGGCGCCCTCCAGAAAACAAAACCTGCATTTGCTGTGCGAGTCAGTTTTATGGGTTTTATGGTTGAAGTGAGATTCCGACAGCATACATTACGGTTTGCTGACAGTGAGGCGACTGGGTGAAGGGAGGGGGGTGGTGCCGGTTGGGCTGGGGATGAGTGCCAAGGTCTTAGGTTCGAGTGTGGAGTGTGGAGCGACAAACACGGGACAGGAGGCGTACACAAGCGGACAGACTGTGAGTGAATTATTTCTTTGTTTTTGTTTCCGAAGGATATGCTCTTAGAATGTCCTTACTGCGATTTGCTACGTCTGTATGGCTAAATGTGTGTTTGTTTGTTTGTTTGTTTGTGTGTATCTGGGACTTACTGTCGGTGGTGTGGTTGTTTCTAAGAAAGCAAATGGCCCAGATATAAATTTCATTCGGAGACCCGAAGTTTTTGAAATGGAATCCTTCTCTCTGCCCACCCATCTCACATCTCCCACCGGGCGGGTGGTTGGGCGATGGCCTCATCCTTTGCGCCCTCCATCGGCTGGCGACCTGAGGGTTGGCTGTACAGCATTTAGCATTACGTAAGGGGTTAAGTAGAATCGGAAATGTGCGCTCAGAGATTTGTGTATTTTGATCCTGTTTTGCTTTTTATTGTGCTCCTTCGACTTGGACTGGCTGCTGGTGTACAGTGTACTCGTATACAGTTGGAGTCTTTGTGCTTTTCTGCTGCTGCTGCTGTTGGGCTTGTAAAAATGTTGTAAAATTCTAAAATTATTCCATGGCAGGACCTGCAGCCTCTTCTCAGCCAGAGTGGACAACTCTCCTCAAGGGACAGTGTGTTCCCCTTGATGCTGCCTCTGCTGCTGCTTCTCCATGCCATATTGATTTCCAGAATTTCTTTTGAAGAAGGAATGCTGCTCGAATGGAATGTCAGCACAGCTCGGGGCTCTGTATGTTGGGTTGAATGATGAATTTAATTCTTTTTCCTTTTTTTCTGCTCTCGTCTTGATGATATCGGATTTGTTGGACGATGGGCGAAGGACGATGAGAGTTGAGAGGATAATTTTGTGACCCAGAGACTGGTCTTCTCTTGCATTGGTATTCAATTAAATCTGACACAGCACAGGACTCGGGAGGTTCTCGGAGTTATTTTGCATAGACTCTGATGGATTATGTTTGTGGTCTCTCTCTCTCGCTTTGTTCGGTTGAGTTCATTCAATTTGCTGGGAGTCGGGGATGGGAATGGGATATGGTTCATCTGAGTTATTTGGATTTTATGTTTTTGGGATTCCCAACAAAGTGCATGGGATTTAATTGTTCTGATTTTCAGGAACTCCAGAATCGCTTGTTTTACAAAATTGAGGGAATTTTTGCAGTTGGGCTTGATATGGTACACTCTTCTTGTGTAGGATAACGACAGAGACGGCTAGTATTAAGTAAGGATGACCAGGCCACTTTTTTGAGGATTCGAATGATTTCAAAATGCTGCAGATTGTTAAGAGTCCATGTCCACTTGACTTCACTTAATTTAACCTATTTCCAAAGAACTTGTCCATCGAATCAATCAGTCACTGCCACAGGTTGACAAGCATTGACTTGTGATGTTCTACATTTGGATCCTTCTATTTTAAATTTGAAGTCACATCACTGCGATAACGTATTTGAGGACAGTTCGATTTCTCTTTTCATTCTTGTGACTGATGTGTATGCGAAGCATATAAGATCGTACTCCGGTTCGATTCAAAAATTCAAGAGTCCGATCGTCGTCCTCGAATTACTCATTCGCACCGTGTCCCCACTTCACTTTTTCACTTTTCAACATTTTCCCTACGACACGTTCCAAAACAAGAACAAAAAATATGAAATCAAAGAAATTCACATGTGAAAACTCAAGTGGAAGGCCCACGTGAAAAAGAAACGAGATGAGCTCGAACACCGGTAAAGAGAAATGTACTGGTTAGGCTGCTTTCACACTCGCTAAGATTCGTCGGCGATTCTTTCAAATTCCCTTTTGAGATTGCAAGCCACTTTCACACAGGAAATCTTTCAGTCTCTGCAATTGAGATCTCAATGCTGAACTTTTTCTGTTTCCTACCCCCTCTCATGCGTCATCCCTTTCTCACATATGTATAACATGCTTCCAATACCCAACATTGAGAATATAAGAATAAAGCAACCCAAAGAAAAAACGAAGGGAGATAAAAGAGAATAGAAAATCCTAAAGCAAACCTAGCTACCCCTAGCACGTCTCCCCTCCCATGCCAACAAGATGGAAAAATCGCCGACAGAATTTTTCTGTGTGAAGGCGGCCTTACTTGGAAGGCACTCCAAGTTAAACATGTAACAAACTACTATTATACAAGCAAGTACTGAAGCCTATATGGACTTACAGCATACAACTATGGGGTTGTCCCAAAGCAAATAACAGAGGATTTATTCAGTCCTTTCAAAATAAAATTAGCTCCCTTGTATCACAATTTGCACCAACACGGACAAAGTCACAACAGCATTTCTTCTTACCGCACCAAGCGGTTTCTCAAGGAGTCGAGCTCTACAACGAAGCTCAGAGTGGTATTTGATGCTGCAGCCAAAGCGTCAGATGGAACTTCGCTAAACCAGCATCTAATGAAGGGTCCAAAGAAGCAGATAGACATGATTGATATTGTCCTGCGGTGGAAGAGACATCAATACACGTCCACCGCGGACATTGAAAAGGTGTACCGACAAATTCGGGTCTGCTGTGAGGACTCTTATTACCAGACGGAACTATGACAACGAACCCATTAAGCTAAACCGCCTTAAGACGGTCACATTCGCCACAACATGTGCCCCTTATCTGGCGATTCGAGCACTCAACCAGCTGGCGGAGGATAACCAATTGACAGCATACCAGATGCAGTAGAGCGACTTCAGCATGTCAACAGTTTGCTGCTGGCGGGAGGCTTCACTTTGCGGAAATGGGCGAGTAATTCGGAGGAGATTTTAAATAAAATCCGGCTCGAAGGACCATGAATTAAGTTAGATTTTGGGTTGGGTTGATGGAAAAAAGTGTATATATGTAATAAAACGCGAAGCTTAATAATAATATAATAATATGGGTGGAGAGACAGTCCGAGGCGGACCTGGGCCTAGCTTCTCAGCAGCCAATCGTGTTGTGCGTGCTATTGTTCTTGCACGAGTCGAAGGGACCTACAGCTTAATGCCGACTCCGAACGGCGAAGTTGAGAAGCTTTTTCTAGACAGGAAATACTCTTTGAGCATTCAGTGACTCGAAAGAGGTGGAACCGTGGTAAATTCGGGTATCGAACCTGGCACCCTCTGCGTAGGAGCCGACGCACTTCTCCACTACGCCACGACCATGTTTCAAGCATGCAGTCACAAAACAAGCCCAAGGGGAACTTATGAAGGGACACGTGCACTAATGAGAGTTAATTTCCTGCCAGGTGGCCCATGCTGCACGCGAGTTATGTCTTCCACCTGCCCCCACCTCACCGCTTAAACCCAGAATGTACACGTGCCGCAACTTCATCGCCGGAGGCAGTGTCAGCGGGTTTATGTTCATTGTATTTCACAAAATTCGATTTTATTGCACAGGTGATCGCATGAACTGCAGGCTTGTCGACTCAGCGTCTGGGAGCCTTCCGCTCCATAGAATGTTTATGCAGTCACCTCTGAAAATGAGAAGTCTAATCAAATATTGTTTTATCGAATTCTGGCAGTCAATTGGGAGCAGTCCCATAATAAAGTTGTATTTTTTTTAACCCGATATTATTCGAGTACATATTTCGCGCTTTCTCCGTCGCCTTCTACCATAAATCGGTTATATATTCAAGAGATTTTGAAATTCGCTTGAAATTTTAAAGGAACATTTTTGAATGGTTATAGGATCGAATTAAAAAAAAATCGATTTTTTGAAACCGAGAATGGGCGATGGGCGGGTGTAGGTCCCTATAAATGATTGTCGTTTGTGGGGCATGACTATGGTTTTGACATGAAAAACAATATGATTGAATGTTTACAATATAATAAAACGAAAAAATATACAAATATAATTTGGATATATCCTCGCAGATTTCCAACGCTGTTCGTATATTTCGAATAGCTGTCGAGAGTCAAAATGAGAAAACGATGAACATTAGAAGAAGTAAATAAACTCAGACGAATTTGAGCCTGTGGATACTTTGTGTGAAACATTGAGACACAAACAGAATGTGTTGCTCTGGAATTACACAACTTAAGTTTGGACTAATAAACGAGAGCTCAATAGTGAGATTCACATGGCTAATAGCTGACGATGGTGACTCATTTATTTAATTTTTTTTATTATTTTTTTTAAAAACAGTAGCGATATTTAAAGGACCAGTTGCAATCTTACTAGTAGAAAGAATATATCAAGTGGACGCGATTATAAGAGTACTCTTATGACTTACATACTATCAGAGAAATCGCAATAGAAAAGCTTCTAAAATATAACTCTCAAGTGGGTAGCCCCGCGAGATTTGTGAAATCAATTTGCAAGATTCACAGCACTAAGTTCCAGCTTCGATCTTGGCCCTTTCGAACTTCACATATTTTTTGTTGATTCCTATCAGGACATGGATTCAATTTTCTGCTGGACGCCGAATCTGCCACCAAGTTGGTGTGTCCTGGCTAAGAAACAATGTAAAAAGCGGCTGATGTTAGTGGCCAAAGATATAGTCATCTGTTCAGACAGCCAAGCAGTCATCCGATTTCTAAGTGCTCACCTTTAACTGCAAGGTCTCCCTTAATTGCCCCCTGTCTCCCAACGAAATGACGAAATGAAGTATTTCAACGTTCTACTTATGTGGGTGCTGAGACGCAGTGACATTTCAGAGAATTTCAGAGAAACATGGCCTACTTTCGATCCAAAACGCTCATGCCACTTGATCGGAAGAATAAAAATAATATGGATGGCGAGACAGTCCGAGGCGGCCCTGGGTCTAGCTTCCCAGCAACCACTCATGTTGTGCGTGCTATTGTCCTTTCACGAGTCGAAAGGACCTACAGTTTAAGCCCGACTCCGAAGTGCGAAGTTCTTCTAACCATACGGTGTCAAAGGCCTTCTCCAGGTCAATCAAGGAGGCACCCGTACATTGTTTCTGGCTTTCGTGGCATTGGATATCCGACACCAGTTTCGACGCGGCATGAATGGTGTCATGCCCCGCTTTGAAACTGAATTGGTTATTCCGAATAATATGTTTGTCCTCAGTCCAGTTGATCAAGGCTCTATTGATCACCTTCTCGAATACCTTACTGATGTTCGGAAGGAGACTAATTGACCGGAGGTTGCACGGATTCGAAGAATCTTTGCCTCTCTTGGATTTGGGTTGTACAATCGCAGTTTTCCAATGCTCCGCATAATGTGCATTATTCAGCGCATTGTTAAACAGGATTGTGTACATATTAACCACACCTAGAGGGAGATGCCTTAACACAATGTTTGAGATCTCGTCGATTCCGACAGACTTTTTCTTCCTAAGTGATTCGAAGACCGCTTTGAGCTCTGTCTTCGTTATGAACTTAACAATTAATAGTTCCTATTTGTGTATACTTACTTACTTAAGCTGTCGCTAGTAATTATGTACACCATCAAACGTAGTCGACATCAGGAATTTGTCAGAATGATGACGTAGTGTCTGGTCCCACGGTTGTCTTCAGCTTGTAAGAAACAGTACACCACAATGGGATCAGGTGCACGAACCTCGTCCGACACAATTCCCATGTCTGCTATGTGCGACGATATTTTGAAAGTAAAACAAAGATCAGTTCTATCGCAAAACCTCTAAAAATATGGTGTTATACTTTACTCGCTACAGTCAGGAGTGGACCTGGGCCAATAGTTCTGTATATAAATAAATAAGCCAAAAATTGATTTACATTTATTTTAGTAGTTATATACGTAGACGAAAGACTTAATGCATCGCGCGTTTGTGAAAATATCATCAATCAATAGTTTGATCCATCTGATGAGGAATCATTTCAACTTCCAATGTCCTTGACATCTGTCTGAAATCATTGGAAAAAGTAGAATCAACATGCTCCCTGGCGTTATTGGGTACAGAGTAGAGACTCTTCGGTCTCTCTCACGAGGAAATTCTGCCCAGCTCGTTTTCAGAAGCAAAAAGATGGCTGGAGCAGTTATAGCACGTGAGGCTGTTTGGAAAAGAAAAACGAAGATGATTGGAAATAAGAACTGCCAGCTCGATTCCTGGATGGATTCACATCTTAGTGATCTCTTCTTGTTTTTCAGTCAAATCATCATGGATTATCCTGAAGAGTTTCGATTTTCCGACTGTTGCCTTATTTTACTTTCAATGCTGTCAGCTGGAACCAGAGCTCTCAACCTTTTGAAAGGTTTCTAAATTACTCTCTCTTGTTGATAGATTGAATAAAGGTCACTTAATAACGAATTTGTGTCACCGTACATTTTCCAGCCTGGAACCCAGTCTGTTGAGAACCGCATTCCTCTTCTCTCATCTCGTTCAAATGAATACAACTCGAGCCAAGCCAAGCCATCCGCCAAGCATTCTTGGACCGGTTGGCATTTGTTTCAAGATCTTCAACCAACCAGCCCCAAGCCAGCAGTTTGTGTTCCCATCCAAGCATCACTGTGTACCATCACAATGTCCCTGAAAGTGCCACTCCCTGGAAAAATAGCTAGCTTGCATCTCCTGCTCAGCTCTCCGAGCAATTGTCTCTGACTGCAGCGCTTCTTCTTCCGTCTCGAACCCACTGTATTCGACTTCGACAAGCGTAAGACTCACCAGGACATCAATTTTGTTTGCCCACTTCAAACCGCAATTAAAGCGGATCCACTTTGCATGCATCTAAGCTCCTCGACCACCCATCCCGCATCCGTGGCCCTTCTGGTGACATGACATCCTCTGCCCAATTAAAGGGAACAACTTTCCTTCGGGGCTCCATTGCGACCGAAGAGTTTGAGGAGCAGGCAGGGTGTCCAGCCGAATTCGGGTTAGGAATGTGTATGCATACTCAATTTGCCCGATTAAAATCGGTCATCCTTTTGTTAGCCCCATCCCCTCGCTCAAAGGACTGCATAAGCATCAGTCTTCCTCCTGTCTCCCGAGTCCCGACTGTGATTTGGTTTCATTCCGAAAATGGATTTTACGTAATAATTCCGTTAAGGATGGCAAATGTAGGTCAAGTTATATTTATCGGAAGGAAGTCGCACAGCATGCCCGGGAACCCGTTAAATGGGCGAACAGAGGGTGGCCTCCTCCATGACCCTCCCGTGGAGTTGTGCAACTTTGAACAACTCCACCATGCTCCCCGCGTGTATCACTGAAATCAGAATACTTTTTTTTTGCTGGCGCTTGTGTTCTTCAATTTTTCACAAGTCTGTGCTGTGTGCCCTTTTCAGAGTTTTCCTCTTGCCAGGTTCACACGGTGCCCCTGCCACCCTCGAGTCAACCTTCTGCCAATGCCACCCGTTTGCCATTGTTTCATCGATTTTTGCACCCAAGAGAGTGAAATTGTGCGAGAGAGAGAACGTCATCGAGCGAGTGCGAGCTCTGCAGAGCATGAGTGGGAAATGATGAGCAACTCGGCTGCAAGTCGAAGAGAGTTGAGTGGAACGCGAATCGGTTCGAGTCGATTGATGGCGCGGAAGAGAATCTGTTGAGTGTCTCTTACGGAAGAGAACGAGCGGGGAAGTGGCTGCAAGCGGTCGATGGGGAATGAGTGCGATTTTGGAGGGGATATCGAAAATTTGCAGACTTTTTGAGTGGAATCGAGCGAGTGAGTGCGTAAGAAGCAGAGACTGTCAAACTGCGGCATTTCAACAAGTCACGGGGAACAGTCGAAGATGCTGTGGATTGAATGAGGAAAGAAAACATGGTTTGGGAGCCTGGATTTTTGGATGTTTTTGTGGCATGGGATCTGTTGACAGTTGCGGAAAGAATGAGGTGAAGCACGGATTTTCAAGTTCCGCCGAGAAGCAGAGCTGTTTCGTTGTGTCTTCGAAGGTAAAATTCTGCGTCAGGGACTTGGTCCATTCTGAGAAGACGTTACATGGAATAACTAATTACTACTGTGCACTGGTCACTCCCACCAACAAGAAGGATGACAGCGATCTGTTTTACATCGAATACCGGTCACTAATGTGACGGCAAAATGGATGTTCACGATGCCCGTTGTGGAGGAGGCACTCGAATCCCTTAGCGACTGTGGATGCGCTGTGGATTAGATGGACACAGAAGTTGTCACTACGTTTGAAAGTGTTTGTTTTAGATAAGAAATATAAGCAAATAATTGTAAACGAAACAATACGGTGATAGGTAAGAAATTTATGACTGAGCTTATTTTGAAGATGCATTAATAATATTAAGTATGAAATAGCACATCATTCAAATGACCACGTCGGCTTCGCTGGCTGACCTTTATGCGGTCGGTAAAATGTTTGATGTTTCGATCCAATATCTGCTTAATTTTCCAGTAGTAAGGTCTCGACAATTAGCTTCGAGATCCTTTAAAGTGTTTGTCCCTATACTCCCTGCCATCACCCCCTTTCGTTAACAAAAGCAAAAAACTTGGTTTCTAAACATCGAGAACTTGAATTGAGCGAATCAGAAAAGAGAGAGAGAGAGGGAGGGAGAAAGAGAGAGAAGAGTTCACAATAATCAGTGATGGGACTTCTACCACTTATGTGGTATTTCTACCACATTTTGCAATGTGGAAAAACCTACCAACCTTAACTCTAAATCTACCACATTTGCCCATTGTTCATCATATCCCTAGCATTGTTCTGATTATTTACTTCTTCTTCTTCTGGTGGCGCAACAGTCCGGGACGGGCCTGGGCCTCAACCAGTAAGCCTCTCCAGCCGGCACGATCTTTAGCCAGTTGTCTCCAACTGCGCACACCAACTTGGTTGAGGCCCTTCTCCACCTGGGTGCGCCATCGGTTCCGTGGGCGTCCTCTATTGTGTTGTCCTACTGGTTCGGAGTCGGAGACTCTTCCGGCTGGAGCAGTGTCGGTACTGGTGTTGTTAGTACTGTTCACTTGCGAGACGAGGTAGACGAAGTCTTTCACTACCTCGAAGTTATAGCTGCCTATGGTGACGTTTTGGCCAAGTCGTCGATGTTGTGCGTCCTCCTGATTATATACTAAGCTTCGGAAAAAATTCGTTCTGTCAGACGCTAAAATTGAAATTTTAAAATACCGAGATCCAAAAAGCTTGAAAAATGCCACAAGTTATGGGACTCTTCCATAAAACACAGTAAATATTGAAGAGCTAGTAGAAACGTCTGATGATGACAATGTACCTTAATTTAATGGGGGTATGGAATTATTAAAGATGGTATGGAAAACTATCCCTACAATAGCTGTGTTTTGTTGCAAGCGTATATACGCTTAATTTATAAGTGCACAAAAAAACGGTTATCGGCGCTTAAGGATTCATCATAAAATCTTGGCAGCACCGTCGACGTTTATGACATTTGCTAAGCAGTCAGGTGTAGTCGTGGAAGGTGATGGTTGATCTTTGATGGTCACAACCTTCGTTTTGTGACTGTGAAGCGTGACCATCACTTTAAAAGCAAAAGCACTTAATAATTATAAAATAAAAACAATTGTTGGTTGCCGTGGCGTAGTGGGTAAGTGCGTCGACTCCTACGCAGAGGGTCTCAGGTTCGATACCCGAATTCACCACCTTTGATAATTCACGGCTCCACCTATTTCGAGTCAAAGAGTATTCCTGTCTAGAAAAACCTTCTCAAACTCCGCCGAGTCGGCTTTAAACTGTAGGTCTCTTCTACTCGTGAAAGAACAATAGCACGCACAACACGAGTGGTTGCTGAGAAGCTAGGCCCAGGTCCGCCTTGGACTGTCGCGCCACCCATATTATTATTTTATTAAGAACAATTTTCATCAAATGAATAGAATCAATTACGAAACCTAAGCGGAATGTATGGCAGAGACTCTCTGGGTATACCAAAGGTTGCATACTTTTGGATGCAAAAACATTTAAAAATGATCTAATACATCAACCACACCGACAAAAGTAAGCCACATACAGCAACCTAAACAATGAATGAATAAATTCGGGAATGAACACACAGAAAATAATGATTGGAAGCATTGTTTTTATCCGAGCTTATTTCTTAAGCGGCGATAGATATGATGAGTAACTTAAGCGGATATAAGATTTGTTGTTAGTGTATTTTACATGCAAATTGAAATTTAGGCGTACATACGCTAGCAAAAAAACGCAGCTAATGTGTTACATCAAACATGTTCCAAATTTTTTATTTACAAAAACGATACAATGCAAGCATAATAATAATATGGGAGGCTCTACGGTCCGAGGCGGACCTTGGCCTAGCTGCTCAGCAATCACTCGTATTGAGCGTGCTATTGTTCTTTCACGAGTGGAAGGGACCTACAATTTAAAGCCGACTCCGAACGGCGAAGTTGAGAAGCTTTTTCTAGACAGGAATACTCTTTGACCATTGTCAGTGACTCGAAAGAAATGGAACCGTGGTAAGTTCGGGTATCGAACCTGGGACCCTCTGCGTAGGAGTCGACGCACTTACCCATTACACCACGGTGACCTAACGAGCGAATTTTCAAATAAGAATTCGAATTCACCCCATTACTAAGGTGGGCAAAGGTATTAGCTGTTTCGCAGCTGTTCAAAAAGCGTTGAAAAAAAACACTGTCAGATGTAATCAAGGGGCAAGGGAGGTAGAAGTTGGATATCTCTATTATCCCTATCTACGTCTGGTCTGAACTAGCCGAGGTAAGGTATGTAGACTGATTCGAATTTGATCGTTCCAAATTCGTTCGTTATAAACGAAGTTAATTATAACTGATTAACCAAAACAAAAAAAAAACCTTAAATTTTGTTTAGGAAACCTAAAATGAAGAAAACAATCAAAGCTAATAAATAAAATTACTTAAAACAGTATTTCAGTTGGGACACACTTATTGATTTTCAAACGCGTGCAACCTCTATACACCTTTGCACTTCGAACTCAGCTAAATTGTACTGCCTTTGAAATCGTTTTTCTATCGTTTGATGCAAACATAATGTAATTCCAGGAATCACAGAAAAAATGATGCCAAACGACAACATTCTCGGAGAAGCTCCGCAAAATATGGGAAAACTAAATGTACGACTAAACTCGCACGAAACGCATTCCAGGAAACCCCTTGTGACATTTTTGAGTTGTGATACTTTCTTCTTAAGTGCCCCATACACACGTGATACACAGAATACAAGGTAACCTCGTTTTTTGTGTGACGTCACGTGTATTCTACAAATCTGCCAGTTGTATATGCAGATTCATTTTCTTGTGTGTATTTTTTGTTTTAATTTCAATTTACGCAATATTTGGTGACTATGAGAGAAAACACAGATAGTGAAGTGAAACTTTTTCGTCTCTCAAAAGATCCAAGAGCGGCAAATATTTGGATGAAAAGCAAAAGTGAATCTGACAACAGCTTTCATTTGCTCTAAGCGCTTCACTAAGGAACAATATGCGCAATTTTAGACACGAATTCCTTTATCATTGTCCTAAAAATTCAAGGATGTTGACGAGCCCACCTCAAGAGAAAGATAAAAAAGGGGTGAAAGGGCACAAAAAAGAAGCTATCAGGTTGTGGCAGGATCCTTGGTCAATCAATCTCATAGTCAGGAAGGCCGATTAATTAATAACGTGGATGAGCTTGAGACACAGGAAGCTTAAAACTTTTTTCATCTACATTATAGTACCATAACTTATTCCACACCAAAGAGTTAGAGTTGCAAGAAACAATTTTAAAAATGCAACAACAGTTTGAGTCTGTTAAAAAAGAGAATTAAATTCTGCACAAAAGTCCTTAAATTGACCCATGAGAACTTTAAGCTCCCACAAGAGTGCAGTACAACGAACATCATATTCTTCGCCACACAAAAGAGGGAACTAAGCATAGGAGGAGCGAGTATAAAGTGGATGATATGGTCAGTGGATGATATGGTCCAAATATACAGCCATAAACGCAAGTGGTCCGAAAGTCACTTGAGTTCAAATACCGTCTACGATCCTATTTAGTCTGTAGAATGAAGGATTAATGGCGCAAACGTCGAAACACAAATGGGTGCTAATCTTCTGACAGAAATCGACCACGTACTAAAAAGTAGACTTCTGGTCCCTTGGCTCTGGTCACAATTCTGGTCCTTGTTGCTCATTATTCTGCAACCAAGCAGAACTCTGTTTTCCCTTTCCAGGACCTCGGCTGACTCCCCAGACGTGTCGCAGTCCACGACCTCCTCGTCATTCGCCAGAAGCTCACGAGGTGTCCCAACCATCCCTCAGCCCAGATTTCACATGACTTCGCAAAGACGTTGCAAGCTCACATAACTTCAGATCTTCTTCCAGATTTAGTTGTTGATGAGGACCACATATAAGTTGAAGATGATAGCACAGATGTTGCCGTAGATGGGACGGATGACATAAAATATAACGGCCTGAAGTATCTGGCTGGTACCCATCGAAAGTGGGTGACCTCTGGACACATACGCGGAAAGGATACACAAATAAGCCACTGATCTGACTTGCACAAACGTGGTAACTGAAGGAGGTCTTCATAACTCGAGTTAAAAATGTATGGCAGCGTTAGAAAACATAGATAAGGTATTTAATAAATGCAATGGAAATGGATGTGCACTAAGACTGGGTACAAATTATATAAATAGTATGTTCAAATTCCACATCAAGCCCGCAAATTATTCAAAACTTTTTTAGATGTAAAATGTACTTTAGAATAAGAATTCAAAATATAACCATTTCCGAAAATACCCTCCAAAATAAATTGCACGCAAAAAGAAAACTAAATAAGAGTTGTTCATGAATATGTAAATAAAAACACTTTCACGTCTGTATATAGTGAAAATGAGAGATGTGTTGCTTTATATTCTTATTACTTTTTTATTTTTTTAATCCTTGCATCCTTGAGCTACGATCGGAGAACTCTCTACAACTGAACTGCATCAGCACTGATCCCACAGCCATTCATGCACCCTAAGATGCTCTCCCCGATACGTGATGGAATGTGCTTACACAGCATTTGTGCAACAATCTGCATTCGCTCTTGGAATAAACAAATGTATTACAGAAATTCTGAAACAACTGGTGCAACATTGTGCGCAGCTATCCAGCACGCCAGATCGAGACAATCCCGATTGCAGTGTTGGGGATCTATGATAAGGGGGAATTTATGTTCTGTTATGGACTTAGGGCGAGGAGGAGTTTATATGTGACTTTATACTTTAAATTATAAAATCTTTGCACAGAAATTAAATGTCAATATGGGTTTCATTTACTTTCTTATGACCGAGGGATACAGGTGACGTCACACGGTTTGACAGATAAAGAGTATGATACCTTGTATTCTGTGAATCATGCACACAACACAATTGTGCACACTTAGTCGTTGTGTCTTTCCTAAACTGTCCTTCATCAATATATTTTGAATTTTAATGAAAATATAAGCGCTTGTGATGTTTTTCTAAAAAGCGTGGTGAATGAATGGTGAACGAATTTAACCGCTCGGAAATAGTCGTCCAAGTCACTCCTACTCCTAACATGAGGGTAGCACTTGGCTTTACTTGAATGGTATCAAGATCGACACTAAAATGTTTGAAGGAAGTTTGCAGAGACTTCAGAGATTCCTAGGTATCATGAGAAAGCGTCGGATTTATTCCCACGCTACCGAAAGAGCAAGAAGGGCAGCCAAATTCCCAACACCCAAAAATGTCCATGGTATCCGGCAGTTCCTTAGGTTTTCTTGCAGGATTGTGATTAATTTCGCATTTTCGGCAACACCCCGAACGATTGCGATTAGAGCGAATCATAACTTGAATTGATGGGAACTGTGCACAGACCCGTACATGGTCCTCTACTCTGACCGAGATTTTATTGCTACGAGGCAGAGAAGACAAATTGTTTGAGAACGGTGGTCTTCTTCAGCTGGAGGCGTTCTACGAAAACAAAGTAAGTACATTTCTAGCTCTTGCTATAATGGAGAGTCTGAACCATTTTCCGGTTGTATCCTTTGGGAAGACGCTTCCTGTTGCTGTCATGGGCTTTGAGGACGGAATAGAAACCAGCACTCCAGGTGCATCAGCTACATTGATTTGGCTGCATCCAGCGTATGAACGCCGATACCCCGGCTAAGAAGGTCATGAGCCCGAATCACCTATTCCAAGAGACAGAAAAAGACCGACCCACTGGTATAAAGACGATGTGATCACGGAAGACGCCATAAGTCCCATGGAACAGTCCCCAATTTTTAGAGAACAGCAAACCTTGTAGTTTTTGTTTCAAATCAAAAGACCCACCCCCTGGTATAAAGACGATGTAATCCTGGAAGACACCATAAGCCCCTTAGAACAGTAATAAGTTTCTAAGAATCCCAAACTTTGTAGTTTTTTCTTCAAATCACAGGTCATCCAGCAGCGTCATCCCCAAAATCTTATCCAGGGAGTCCTTGAAGTCCGGCTTTAAGGTCACCTTCAAATCAAAATCTCACTCCCACACTCCCACACCTACCCCCATTACGTACATCCCCAATCATTGACCATAACTTTTAGCATTCAAACGTAATTGGCGTTTATATTTATTTCCCATTCCCATCCCCATGTTCTTTCGTCCTCGCCGCTCCTTAGCTCCCATATGCATGCACCACATGATCCCCACAAGCCACTCGCCCAAAAAAAACAATAACAAAAACAAAAAAAAAAACAATTGATCATCCGACAACCTTTCATCCCGAGCTATAAAAACGTCTGCACCGCAAATCAATCATTTTCATCCCAACTACCCCAACGGTCCTGATTTACCGTCCTCGTCGTCGTCCTTGTCCTACGCCCAACCCCCCACATCGGCCTATTATCCAGCGCCATCCCCGAAGAGCTAACGAAACTAACACACCCCCTGGGGGGCGAGAGAGGCAATATGAAAAATCGAATCCAAATCCAGGTTACAGATATAAATTATGATTACACGACATGCGCCCCGGAAGAACATCATAAAGTGGGCCTTTGTCCTGCCGCCGAAGTGCTTCCAGAGGTGGGTGCACGGTACATCCAGCCCCAGCCCCACCCCGGTGCGAACGCCCATCCTTTCAATGGAAGTGATAAATGCTCATTTATGACGGAATGGTGCTAGACTGGATGAGGATGAATATCGCTCGCCTCCCCTGCTGGAGTGGATAGGCCTCGGGGAATCTGAAGTCCTTAAGCGAGCGCTCCCAGTGCAACAGCAGCAGAGGGGCTTTGGTGTGTGCGAGAGTATCAATCGAGTTGCATGACGCAAACTATCGCACACACGTGCTACTTTCTCTTCACTTGGGCGGGGGTCGATGGCATTGATGGTGCGTCCTCCGCCGTCGTCGTCGCCTCCTTGAAGGAAGAGAGGTCATAAATCTATGTTGTTCTCATTTTATCAGGACACGGCACACGTTGGCGGATACTGAATATCTTCTCGAAGACGAAGTTTCACTGGAGACCGCTTTTGCGAGACGGGCCAGCGAGTCGATGGGTGTTGGGTTCGTTATCCTTAATGTCGGCCGGGGACTGTCGTATCAGGGTGCTGTGTGTCTGAAGATACACCCCACGAGTCACACGGTGAGTGAGGCGAAGGGTTAATTTTGTAATTCCACACAGCACTCATGCCCACCCCTGCCGCACTTATGTGGCTTGATGCGTGGGTGGAAGAAGGTGGATACGACTTGGTGTAACTTTCTCAGTTCCCAGGATAAATAAATCACCAGAAGTCTAATTTAATAAAAAATAAGAAAAACTGGAGCTTCCCTGGTGGCACCCGCGGGCGCACGTACCGTCGTGTGTCCTTGGAGCAGCCGTGTGGTGCGGCAGAGAATTGCCACAGAGGAGGAGGGAGACGGATGAGGCTAATTAATGAACCTTTCTGTTGGTGTTCACTACGTGTTACTCTGACGGATTGTGTAAACGTGGAGAGGTTGTCTTGTAACCAAAGACCAGTGGAGTAAAAATGAGTGCGGATGGTGTGGGGTGTAAGGTGAGGAAAGTTTTGTTGATTTATTCAGTTTTGAGAGTAGCTCATCCTCATCCTCATCCTCATCCTCATCCTCATCCTCATCCTCATCCTCATCCTCATCCTCATCCTCATCCTCATCCTCATCCTCATCCTCATCCTCATCCTCATCCTCATCCTCATCCTCATCCTCATCCTCATCCTCATCCTCATCCTCATCCTCATCCTCATCCTCATCCTCATCCTCATCCTCATCCTCATCCTCATCCTCATCCTCATCCTCATCCTCATCCTCATCCTCATCCTCATCCTCATCCTCATCCTCATCCTCATCCTCATCCTCATCCTCATCCTCATCCTCATCCTCATCCTCATCCTCATCCTCATCCTCATCCTCATCCTCATCCTCATCCTCATCCTCATCCTCATCCTCATCCTCATCCTCATCCTCATCCTCATCCTCATCCTCATCCTCATCCTCATCCTCATCCTCATCCTCATCCTCATCCTCATCCTCATCCTCATCCTCATCCTCATCCTCATCCTCATCCTCATCCTCATCCTCATCCTCATCCTCATCCTCATCCTCATCCTCATCCTCATCCTCATCCTCATCCTCATCCTCATCCTCATCCTCATCCTCATCCTCATCCTCATCCTCATCCTCATCCTCATCCTCATCCTCATCCTCATCCTCATCCTCATCCTCATCCTCATCCTCATCCTCATCCTCATCCTCATCCTCATCCTCATCCTCATCCTCATCCTCATCCTCATCCTCATCCTCATCCTCATCCTCATCCTCATCCTCATCCTCATCCTCATCCTCATCCTCATCCTCATCCTCATCCTCATCCTCATCCTCATCCTCATCCTCATCCTCATCCTCATCCTCATCCTCATCCTCATCCTCATCCTCATCCTCATCCTCATCCTCATCCTCATCCTCATCCTCATCCTCATCCTCATCCTCATCCTCATCCTCATCCTCATCCTCATCCTCATCCTCATCCTCATCCTCATCCTCATCCTCATCCTCATCCTCATCCTCATCCTCATCCTCATCCTCATCCTCATCCTCATCCTCATCCTCATCCTCATCCTCATCCTCATCCTCATCCTCATCCTCATCCTCATCCTCATCCTCATCCTCATCCTCATCCTCATCCTCATCCTCATCCTCATCCTCATCCTCATCCTCATCCTCATCCTCATCCTCATCCTCATCCTCATCCTCATCCTCATCCTCATCCTCATCCTCATCCTCATCCTCATCCTCATCCTCATCCTCATCCTCATCCTCATCCTCATCCTCATCCTCATCCTCATCCTCATCCTCATCCTCATCCTCATCCTCATCCTCATCCTCATCCTCATCCTCATCCTCATCCTCATCCTCATCCTCATCCTCATCCTCATCCTCATCCTCATCCTCATCCTCATCCTCATCCTCATCCTCATCCTCATACTCATCCTCATCCTCATCCTCATCCTCTTCGTCGCAACTTCGCCACTCCACGCTGATTATTCGTCCTCACACCTCGACGATCTGAAAAATAAATGCCCTAGTAAGCTTTTGCGCGCCTCCTTAATCTCTGTGCGCCATCCGTTCGCTACAAAAACGAGTTACGACCCAAGTGATTGCTTATCAAAATTCCTTATGCTTGCGTCTCTTCAAAGGACATCAGGCATCGTCGTCGCGCTTGTGATCTTGACGCGCCCCTTCTCCTGTCTCATAAACCCAAGCACACGCACGCATCCCTTTGTCTAGCCCCCTTTCCTCCCGCCCAGCGTCCACGGCTCGCGCGAAATAAGGATATATGGTTGCGCGGAAAAGCATGTGCGAATAAAATTTCATTTTCATTAGTCGCCCCATCTCGGCGTTTTGTCCCGATGCTGCCGCTGTTGCGTCAGTTCACGGACCGCATTTAAGTGAAACAAATTGTTGCCCTCCCACCCCTCCGCCATCCACGGCGTCAGCGTCTTTCGAACTCCATCTAACACGCCGTCATTTCGCTTGTCGGGACAAGGTTGTTGGAAGGACAACACACAGAGGGTCCTTCTGTCGTAAATGTGAAATGATTATGCGTGAGCCTGTGCGTGCCCTTCGCCGCGAGTGGGGCCGGCCGGGCCGTGGCTCTGCCGTGTGTGCATTTGTGGCTGTATTGTGGCATCGCCTCTCGTGGGTATTGTTATCTAGGCGAACATCCTGTGCACTACCACCACAATGAAATGTCAGTTTTATTAGCGCCGCCGTAACGCTGCCTGACGCTCATGTGTCACGTGGCAACTGAAAAATGTTTCATATTTCTCTCCGAGAGTTGGAATAAGTATCTAGCGTCAATTTGGGGGGCGGTACAGCATAAAATGTGAATCAAGACCAAACACACACTTTCCCAGGACCGCCATGATGCTGCATGGGGGGAGGGCGGTGTATGCAGGGATGCGGGTGAAGTAAAAAATTGCAAAAGAAAGAAAAAAAAATTGAATTTTTTGGAGCTCAAGGCGGTTTTTATGAGCGGAATTTATGGCGAAGGCCTACGGAAGGAGGAATTCCACGCGGGAAACGTACGAGAGCGGGCATTTTATTCCGTTTTATGGCGTTTCCTGATATCTCAAGGAAAAGTCGTAAAAAGCGTTCGCTCTCTCTCTCTCTGAGTGTGCGAATGGGAGTGTGTGTGTGTGTTGAGTGGGTGGTGGGTGGTGGGTGGAGAGGGAGTGGATGGATCTAGTGCAAATGGAACGATATGTGATAAATAACTTGCGAAAGGAAGATGATGATGATGTGTTGGCATAGGCGAGCCATTTGACACATGGTAACGGGAGGAGCACATCGACGACGACGCACGGATGTAATTTTTGAAACACATGCGGGTTTGTCTGTCTCTTGTTTTTGGTTGGGAGCGGATCTAGATAGTTTTCTGTCGTAAAAATGTGACGGTGCAGTGGGAGGGGTGCGGCGTGTGTGAAGTCGTTTCACGACAAGGCTGAAGACGTGTTCAGCAGATACTTGACGAGCTAAGTGAATAATGTCCTTGTCGGTGACTTCTGAGGAGCGGGGGAGGCTCTGTGGAATTTCAAATTCATCCGAAGGCCATCTAGCAAATGGAGACTTGCTGGAGGTGGAATAAGGCGGGCGTTGATTGGGTCGACGAGTGAATGTGTTGCTTGGGATGAAATGGACCCTCTCCTGGAATGGAAGGGCATGTAACAACACACTAATTGCATGAGCCCCCACCAGTTGCATGGGGCACTGACCTCTGAGGCCAACGAGAAGGTCTGACCATACCGACTCGCCACTGGATCCCTCTTCCGAACCAGATCTCCGACTTCAGCTAGAACCATTTGTCGTCGCATCAAGCCGTTCTCGTTCTCAGCACAAATCTCTTCATCGGCTTCGACGACAACGCAGGAATCTCGACGATCCATTACAATTTAATCTTATCCCAGCACAGAATCTAACGCCTTATTAATTAAATTGCTTCGAATGATGACGATAATTGCCGCGCCATACCAATGTGCCGTGGCAGCGACATTATTTCTTTGCCCGACAAGCCGAAGACATCTTTTTTCTGTTGCGTTGTGTTGTGCTCAGCCGCATGATGATTCCATCTGCGTGCAGATCCCATAACAATCGCGAGACAATCTCAAAGACCGGCAACCGCAACGATCGTCGCGGAGGACAAGGTACTGGCTGTGCGTGTCCGAGTCTGTGTCGAGTTGTCCGCGAACCTTCTGGTTTGGCTATCGCCTTCGGTGATCTAATACTTGCCGACAACGGCGGCGGCGGCGGCTGCGGACGCATGTCTTAATTAGTTTATAATTATCGGTAGTGAATTCCACGCGGTCGTGAGCACCCATCTAATGGTGTACGTACTTGTATCGCGGTCCTGGTGGGAATTGTGTTCCATTCTGAGTGACCATGGAGGGAGGTGGGGCTGTGGCGTACTTTTTGCTGGAGTGCGTACCAAGATCTTGCGCAGAGGTGGTCGTTGCTAGGCTTTTTGATACTTGTGTCTTACATGTGTTTTGATCGAGGAGAGGGGGGAAGGCGAACAACTTTGCCGCAAGACTGCCAAGGAGGCAAGATCTGACGGGGTTTAGAATCAACATGCGAAGCATGAACATGATGTCTAGATTCGTCAAGATCTCCATTTTGATAGGAGAATAGAAGCAGTTGTTCTTGTGGCAAATGAATATCGGATCAGATGCACGAGAGAAAAAAGCTGTTAATTTTAAATGATCGTTGAAGTGGATGAAGAACCTTATCGGTTCCAGACAATCTCGATCGGTAGGCATCTCTTGAGAGTATAAACCATCATTTGGCCCAAGTTGCAACAATTTCGAAAATGTAGGTAGGCAGGTAGGTAGGTAGTGCCTTTGAACGATGCCCTTAGGCCAAAGTAAGCCCGTTGAACTGCAACGTGGGTTAAGAAACAAGGTATTGGGTTGGCGTGATTACTGAGCAGCCTATGACAGCCTGTCAGAATGTCCGTAAATTCCAATAATGATTTGACCGGTGTTTCACTAAGGCACATAGCTTATCAAAGAAGTAGAAGCCCATTATGGCTTTCTCAGTCGAGGCGAGTGCAGGACAGCTGTACAGATAAGGTGTTGTCTAATCTTTTTGGATCGAAACCAGATATTTATAAGAACCAGTCAACGGACACACAAACTCTTAATGTTTACATATAAATCTTCCCAGACGGAACTCCAGCGCGCACTCGATGGGTTTGTGCCCGTAGGTCCTGATGCTGATATAAATGTTAACGTCGGCAAATCAGAGGTTCTGGTTATTTGCAGGACGCCTGTTGAATGCACTCTACATGTTAGTGGAGTCCCATTGAAGCAGGTGGAGAAGCTTAAGAATCTCGGGGTCTTCTTTACGAGTGATGGGAGGAGTAAAACTGAACTTAACTGTAGGATTGGTCAAGCTGGGTCAGTTTTGACACAGTTTGTGAGATCTGTAATCAGGAAGACCGAGCTTAGTGTGAGAGCCAAGTTAGCAGTTTTCTACTCAGTATTTGTTCCAACTCTCACCTGTGGTGATGAAATTTCGGTAATGACCGAAAGAATAAGATCGCGAATACAAGCTGCTGAGATGAGCTTTCTTCGTGCTGTTGTGGGAATTAGTTGCCGGGATAGGGTGAGAAACACGACAGTGCACGAGGGACTCAACTTTGAGCAACTGCTTCTCCGAACGGAAAGAGCTATGCTTCGTTGGTTTGGTCACGTAGCCCGTATGTCCTCACCATCACGACTTCCGAGATTTCCCAAGAAGATCACCAGGGGATCCTTAAATCTATGAAGAACAAGAAATCAACTGGGATGGATGGTATCCCGAACATCGTGCTTAGTCATCTCCCTCCGGCGTCAGTCGAAATTTACACTACACTGTTCAACAACGCGCTCAGTAATGCATATTACCCGGAGCGTTGGAAGACAGCTGTGGAGAAACCAATCCCTAAACGGGACAAAGACAAAAGCATCCCGTCAAACCTGCGATCGATAAGTCTTCTTCTTATATTCTTCTCTATATTCGAGCCCTGAAAACGTGGGTCAAGGACAACAAAATTATACCAGACAACCAGTTTGGATTTAGGGCGGGGCATGACACCACACATGCCGCTTCCAAGCTGGTATCCGACATTCAATGGAATAAAAATAAGAAACACTGTACGGGTGCCTGTCTGATCGACTTAGAGAAGGCATTCGACACCGTTTGGCTAGAGGGCCTGTTCCTTAAGCTCGTCAGACTTTGCTTATGACTTAGTGGCGTACAGATCAGGTCCGAAGGTAGAAGTCATTAATACCTTGTTGCAACGTGACTTTGACAATACTTTGACATATTGCGATGACTGGAATCTGCTTATCAACTTCCAGAAGTGTGAAACTGTCCTTTTCCGTACCCCGCTGGCCATGGCCTCAAGGGATACGCACGTAAACTGGAAGAAGTTCGGCATAGTTGACCTCCAGGGTCAGCCGTTAGCCGTGAAAACTGTAGTTAGATATCTTGGCATTTGGTTGGATCATTTTCTGTGTTTTAACAAACATATAGATAAGGCTTTGACTAATGCTAGAAAAGCCTTTGCTGTGGCAAGAAAACTTTTTTACAGCGGCCAACTTGATACCAGGGTGAAGGTAATCTGCTACATGGCCCTCATAAGGCCAGACATGGTGTATGGTTGTGCCCTGTGGTTCATCGTGGTTCCTTCCCAGATGGAAAAGATGAGGGTGTTCGAGAGACGGTGTCTTAGGACTTGTCTCCGGTTGTATCAAACACCCGAGTCTGAGTACAAGAAGTACTATCCTAACGAGGTTCTGTACAACAGGGCAAACGTGAAGAGGATAGACAATTTTATCATTAAATTAATAAGAAGTCACATTGCAAGAAGTATGACTTCTACCAACAGTCTGATCTACGGGGCTTACTATCCCAATTATATGTACCATGAGAGGTTTATATGTACAGAGAGAGTGCGCCACAACGGCTTTGTCCCACCTGAAGCGTTCCTCTATTTCGATTTGATCGGTTTGATCCAGGACACGGAAGGATGTCCTGTAATCTACAACGCGATGCGCCGAACAGTTTACAGGCGACTCCTCTACGAATCTGATGTCGTCCGCGAACACGAAGATCTTCTCCGGTTCAGTAGAGCGATCCCTGGTCGTGACAGGAGAGAGACAGAGTGATAAGGAGCGGCACTTCTTTTGGTGGTTACACCAGAACCAGTCTCCGCCTTCGCCGCCCCCGATATGATATTAATCGTTTAATTGGTATAACAGCCCACTTACCTAGTTATAAGGTACATTAGAAAAAAAAATATATGTTACGTATATACATAACATACACGCCCTTGTGTACACGTCCGTAGTATAACGGACATAGATTAAGTTAGATTAAGTTCTTTTTCGTTTTTTTAATAGGTAATAGGGTTTAGGTTTAGATTTAGGTTAGGTAATAATAAGAATGTATAGAGAGCCAAGTTTTTCTT
The DNA here is from genome assembly GCA_964034865.1 of Eristalis intricaria. Lineage (NCBI taxonomy): Eukaryota > Metazoa > Arthropoda > Insecta > Diptera > Syrphidae > Eristalis > Eristalis intricaria. Next base: position 5,319,217 of record OZ035876.1, read on the forward strand.
AGTTTTCTTGGCCAGTAAGTCTTAAACAATTAAGTCTGCCCTAAGGACAAAAAAACAATATTTTAGACGCCGAAAGGCAAATAGTTAGTTAGATTAGAATATTTTAGAGTACCCGCGAAGGGTCAGTAAGATAGAATTAACTTCATCAATTGTTAGATATTAAGATTGTCCTGAGAAATATAAATGAAATTATAAAAAAAATCACGACTTCCGAGGCGAGCCTTGAATGCGATTCCATCAGGTAGCAGACCCTGGATGAGATTGTTGGACTAAGTCCATAAGCTCGCCTGGGCATAGCGCCTGATGTTGTTAGAGTCGATGACGGAGGATCGAGCGTATATACGCTTAAATTATAAGTGCACAAAAAAACGATCTTCGGCGCTTAATGATTCATCATAAAATCTTGGCAGCAACGTCGACGTTTATGACATTTGCTAAGCAGTCAGGGGTGTATTCGTGGAAGGTGATGGTTGATCTTTGATGGTCACAATCTTCGTTTTGAGACTGTATAGCGTGACCATCACTTTAAAAGCCAAAGCACTTAATAGTTATAAAATAAAAACAATTGTTGGTTGCCGTGGCGTAGTGGGTAAGTGCGTCGACTCCTACGCAGAGGGTCCCAGGTTCGATACCTAACGAAACCTAAACGGAATGTATGGCAGAGACTCTCTGGGTATACCAAAGGTTGCATGCTTATGGATGCAAAAACATTTTTAAAATGATCTAATACATCAACCACACCGACAAAAGTAAGCCACATACAGCAACCTAAACAATGAATGAATAAATTCAGGAATGAACACAACGAAAGCAATGGTTGGAAGCATTGTTTTTATCCGGGCTTATTTCTTAAGCGGCGATAAATATGTGACTTAAGCGGATATAAGATTTGTTGTTACTGTGTTTTACATTCAAATTAAAATTTAGGCGTAACACAGCTGATGATGACATTTGAAAACCTTTATTGTTCCGAATTTTAATTGTCCTTTTTGCTGTTGTTTCATACAGCATCGTATAGAACAAGCTACACATTTTTTTGGATACTTTATAATTACGTTTTATGCTACACTTTTTTAATGAGTAAATACATATGTATAAATATTTTCATAATTAATATTTCAAATAAAATTTATCAATATATATATTCAATGGGTTATTCATTTAAAACCCATTGAAATACCAACTAGAAAAGAATGGACGCAAAAAGAAAAAATAACGTAATTAATGTTTTTTGTTAATTTTGTATGTTTTTGATTGTTTTTGATAATTTTTGGCATGGATTTATTAAATAACTAACAATCCGCATCAAGGCTACATTCGGAAACATCAGCCTGATCTGCGCCCACGCCCCAAAGGAGGATAAAGATGACGACAGAAAAGACGACTTTTACGATCTCCTAGAAAGAACGTACGATGAATGCCATCAGCTACGACACCTAGATTGTTCTAGGAGTTTTCAACGCAAAGCTGGGCAAGGAAGACATCTTTGCTAGAGTCATCGGGATGCACAGCCTGCAGGACAACACGTTCGAGAACGGACTCAGACTGTTGGACTTCCTAACGGGGCGAAACCTCTTTGTAGCCAGTACGCGGTTCCCTCACCACAACATCCACAAAGGGACCTGGCCGTCTCCTGGTCAATCAACCGTCAACCAGATTGATCACATTGCGATCGACGTCAGACACTCCTCCAGCATTCTCGATGTCCGAACATTCCGAGAAGCCAACATCGACTCGGATCATTTCCTTGTTGTAGCCAAGGTAAGAACACGGATATCCGGATAGGACAACGGAGTAGAGCAAGACCAAAACAGTTTGACGTCGGAAAGCTACAAGCTCTCAGAGAGTCCAACCGTCCCAGACGAAACAATCGAACAATGGAACCATTGTCAAAACGCCATCAGAGAAGCTGCATCTGATGTGCTGGGTCTTAAAACGCCACCCCAAAAAAAACCCTGGATTGACAACGAGTACAGGCAGGCACATTCACCGAAGCAAGCAGCATACAAGACGACAACGATATATAAAGCTATAACTTCGAGGTGATCAAGGAGTCTACCTCGGCTCCGCTGTAAATAATACGAACAACATCAGTACCGAGATCAAACGCAGAATTAATCTTTCCAATCTCTGTTTCTTTGGGCTCAAGAAGTAACCGAGTAGTAGAGTCCTCTCTCGGAGGACCAAGCTAACATTATATAACACCTTGATCATCCCTGTCCTACTCTAGGGAGGAGGCATGGACAATCTCAAAAGCGGATGGAGAAGCACATGGTCTTCGTTGGTCTGCGTTGATGGTTATTGGAGAAGAAGATTCAACCACAAACTGTACGGGCTGTACAGCGGCATGAGCCTAGTCAGGCGTCTATGGATTCAACACCTAAGATGGCTAGGCCATGTAGAGCGCATGGACAACACTGCTCTAGCCCGAAGAGTCTCCGACTCCGAACCAGTGGGACAACGCAATTGAGGACGCCCACGGAAACGATGGCGCACCCAGGTGGAGAAGGGCCTCAACCAACTTGGTGTGCGCAGTTGGAGACAGCTGGCTAAAGATCGTGCCCACTGGAGAGGCTTACTGGTTGAGGCCTAGCACGTTTAGCTCCACCTGAAGAAGACGAAGAAGCTTCTCATGTTCCAATTCCCACTGGTCAAAATAGTTTCCCGAAATATAAAAATTACTAAAATCCATGTCAATCTAGGCAAGCAAATGATTTGGTTTGCGGATTATAATCTTTTAATTTGTTTTGCAAAATGTCGGTCGTGGATGTCGACTGAACTGTTCCAAGTCTCGACCATAGCTCTATAATGCTACTCTAACATTTTAGTGTAGAATTTTCCAGGGGAACTCCTGTTGACAGCCCCATCGGCGGATTTGCCGCTTTTAACAATTAACGATCCCCAAAATGACTTCCTTCACCGTTGGACTACTGTTATCCCCACTCAAGCCTACGGCTATGCCGTTCTATGAAATAGAGCTTCAATTAGGCCCAGGGGCCTCGAAAGATAAACTTGCACGCCATATCAGCGTAGGTAGAGGTGAAAACACATATTTTTCCATTCATGAACGATGTCGTTTGTAAATAAACAAAACAGTATTGGACCAAGAATTGAACCTTGAGGGACTCCTTCCGTAAAATACATAATTTTGAAAAAGTGTTTACCAATGACAACTCGTTGGGATTGATTACTTAGAACTCGCTTCCCCTGAATCGGCGAATGACTTGTCGGAAATGGTTTCGTGGGTCTATGGTCGTTTTCCATTCTGAGTCGAAAATTATCACACAGAGTTCATGGAACACATTCTAAAGTGATGGATGTGAGAGGGAATTAAAGCGCTTTCCAGCAAGAGCCATGCATTAATGTCGGCACAGAAAGCTAGGAGAGAGGTGAAAGGTTTTAGCGCTAGCCGATCGTTTGTATTCAACAGTTGGTGTCCTTTTATGGCAAGTGTAACGTGATGCAGATAAGAAAATAATCCCATGACCCGTTGAGTGGGCTAAGCTTGCATTTATTTTCACTGCATCTGAGCGGCCACCGTCGTTCTCTATTCTCCTCCAAGTTTCAACAGTCGCATGAGTCCTTCCTACGCAAAGCAGAGAATGGCTTGCTGATTCTCATTCATGCTACGTTTCGTTGAGATGGCCGCCTTTCATCTCCAAGTACACGGAGTCGTCCTCATCCTCCGTATGCGACAGTCCAAAATCCGCAAAGCAATTCCCTTCACAAATGAGATTCCATTCTAGTCCTAATGAAGTCTTCATTTAAATAGGCCCACATCCCCGGGATTCGAATGCACACGCAATCACAGCCAGCCGCTGCTGCCGTCTAATTAGCCGACCATTTGCATATTCAACATGCTGGCCGTCGAGGTCCGGTCGGCTGCGAACGCCCAAACCACAGGCCCAGATGTAACCAAATAATTAGCCGCAACAGTTGATGCTCGTCCTCAGCTGCGCACTGGCCATCGCTGTGCGAGCGAATGTGTTTCTGTCCACTGCGGCGCATCCACACTGACCATTGTGTCACACACACGCGAGTTCCCATTCTAATCGGCGAGACTGAAGCTGCACGCAAGCCTCAAAAAAGAAGACCACGCCGGCCAAGATGGGACAAACAAAACACGGAAACGAAGCCCACAAGGATCTCAGCCGTCCAAAAGCGGTAATAACCCCGCCGCTGCTGCCCGCCGAGAGGAAACGCAGTCAGACAAACGGATGACTCTCGCACAAAAGGCTCTCGGATTCCCATTGTGGCAGTCATCCTTCCCTGTCCGGGCGAGCTAAAGAAGTTGTTCTGCCTCCTTGATGCCTTTATGCAGATCGCTTTCGCCTACCGCGCGTCTCCCCCGTCCGGAGCGGTTGTGTAATGTCAGGTAACGACGCCGACGACGACGACGCCGCCACCGCCACAGCCAACGCCGCGTCGCCGCCGTCGCTGCTGTCGTTGCCAGGAGTTAGTCGGGTTTTGTCACGATTCCGCAAATTGAGTTGTAAATTGAAGCAGGAACAGGAATTGTGTTCTCGGGTCCTTCTGTGTCGTCCGGCACTCTCTGTGGCGGCGGCTGTTGCATTCTCATTCTCATTCTCGCTTTGTCCGATTGTCATGCGATCGAGAGCAATCGGATGAGCTACGCGGATGCTGTACGGCAACGTAAATGGAGTTGACCCTCGGCCGGCTGGTACAGGGAAGAGCTGTGGGCACACATGTGCTGGCCGACGATCGTGTATGGATTCGTAGAGCAGCCGCTGTCCGTTCCAATCCGGATGCTGACTGCCTTTCGGAGTGGAAAGTGAACATGATTGGATTTTATCAATGTGCGCGCTGCTGTACGTGCTCAAGGTGCGAACGAGGATGGGTGTGGATGAGCCGTGGACCATCTGAGATTCTTCTCGGGATTGCTCAATGCCCTCGAGGGATCACGGGATCAGTGACAAGCGACGTGGGGGAGAGGAGGAAGGGTAGACTTGTTGTTCGCATGATTTGCATTTCGACCACCTCAGCTGAGTGCCTCCTTCCCGCCTTTCTTGAGTGCGCCAGTCTAGCTCAACTTCGCCCGACTGCACTTCAAAGCGGGCAGACATCATCGGGGACCTCTTCAATTCCATCATCAAATGTCACCATAATTGCTCGTGCTTTCCGCAATTACTTTTCTCAGCTTCGACCCCCCCCCACCCCAAGTTGAGTGCAGCGCAAGGCTTCTGCAAGACCAAAGCCGAAAAGCGACTCCGAGACGGGTCGTCGCGGTCGAAGCAAACTAAAGGAAACAACTGAAATAGCCGTCAGCGGTGCTTGTTAATTTCAACATTTTCACTCTTGAATATCTCCGAATAAAGAACTCCCTCAAGACAGGAAAACTTTCTCCCGTCATGCCATCCGCCTGCCGTCTGTCTGGCTGGAGTGGCTGAAGTCAAAACCAAAAAAAGAAGCCAAGAAAAACACGCCGAACCCAAGAAGATGAAATATCCTTCAGAGCGCAAAGAAAACTTGGAATTCCTAAGACATTTCGCCAGGATCCACTCCCCACAGACACCGAGGAGGAGAAAAACACGAGTAGAACCCGCTCTCCCAGATCCGCAGCAGACCAATTAATGCTCGTCTATGCGGCGCACTTGGGCCACTGTCGTTGGCATTGGCCACGAACTCACACACTCGTCATCCCGTGCGGGACCGCTCGCTCCCACACGCTGCCTTCGACGAGCGCCCTTGATTACAATGGCAGGGTGGCGAGTACCGCCGCCGATGCCGCCGGCGGCTCGAGCGGCAACACAGTGTGGTCTATGGGCAACTTTTGTATTTAATTTTCATCTGCTTTGTTGAATTTTAATTTGAATCCATCCAAGCAGGAGGAGTTCCAGGCTCCCCTGCAGCAGCAGCAGCAGCGTTCTCCTGGAAAAGCCATTATAAATCTATAATTATGCACGAGTCCTTCGGCTGCGAATGGAGTCCTGGTCTATTTTTTGCTGGTTTTTTTTTTTTTCAGCTGCATAATACTAAATGCATGGTTGATTACATTTTGAAAGGGAACGCTTTGTATGCACTAAAGTAAGCGTCCATCCGGGGCTGGCGCGGTTGGTCTGGGGACCGGTCGTCGGGCTCTGGAGGGAATTCGTTTTCTATGCGAAACGAAAGTGCTGGGATGGATATGGTTCGTTTGCTTCCAGACGAATGAGCGAATGAGGAATTGGTGGCGGACACCGCTGCAGACACAGATACAGATGCAATTAAAATATCAATTAATGTTTGATGTTTGGAGACGCGCTGGTACACACGGGTACGCATTGGGTTAATGGGAGGTTCGATGCGGTTGCCCGGATGGTGGTTCGATGTGAAAGTATCTGGGTTTGTTTTTTTTTTTTTTGCGGTTGATGGAGGGGATGGGGTTGAAACATGCATCTGCCACGGAAAGGGGATGGATGGCAGAGGCATGTCCATCAGCTGGCGATTGCTGGAGCGTTTGAGTGCCGTTTCGAATGGACTTTGTTTAATTGTGACGTCTACTGATGGAAATTGACGACATACATGCGCGACTCATGAATGGTCTATTTAACAGGCTTGTCAGCGAAAAAACATACCAACTTCCAACTCACTCTGGAAAGCAGCCAACGGTCTAAGAAAACCCCAAACACATGCGGCCCCAATTCGGAAAAAAACCAACTCGAGTGGGCCAAGGAAGATAAAGAGAAAGCAAATCTCTTCGCAGATCATTTGGAACCAACGTTTAAATCACGCGATGGACAAACACCTCCTGTATACTGCTACGGTTCCGACTCAAATAATGACAATTTTTCTATAAAAAATGCTACTTTGACAGAACTTAAGGAAGAATTGAAAAAACTCAAACCCAAGAAAGCTCCTGGTTATGATTTAATCACAGGAGAAGTTCTGAAAGAAGTACCTCAGAAATCGCTTCTTACGTTTGTCTACATTATTAACCCCGGCTTCAGATCAAAAGATGTCCCTAGTCAGTGGAAAGTAGCGGAAATAATAATGGTGCCGAAACCGGGTAGGCCCCAGTCTTATAGACCGATTTCACTTCTTCCAACAGTGTCTAAAGTGTTCGAACGAATTTTACTTAGACGTTTAAGCCCGGTTGTCGAAGAAAGACGGCTTATTCCTTACCACTAGTTTGGTTTTAGAAGAAAGCATTCAACTATTGACTGATGTTATAGAAAAATCCTTTGAACAAAAGCAAGTCTGCTAAGCTGTATTCCTCGATGTTTTTCAAGCCTTTGACAAGATTTGGCACGAAGGCTTGAAACACAAGCTTCGACAATTCCTCCCGAGAAAACTTTGCACAATTTTATCGAACCATCTATCGGAAATATGGGAAAGAATACTCCCTTTTTAAATCCATAGAAGCTGGAGTACCACAAGGAAGTGTTCTTGGTCCCCTCCCCTTTACTTATTGTATAACAGCGATATACCGCAGGACGTAGGCACATTTGCTGATGGCACCACCAGTTACCAAAACTGCCAAAACGTTCGAAGAATCAACTAGAAAATTGCAATATGCTTTAGACCGGATACACGAATGGATGAACTCTCAGAGAATTGAGTTTAACGAAGCTAAGTCCGTTCATATAAATTGTACGTATAAGAACGTGAATAACTTGCCAGTTTTTATAATAATAATATAATATGGGTGGCTCTACAGCTTGTAGAGGGGCAGGGCCTAGCTTCTCAGCAACCACTCGTGTTGTGCGTGCCATTGTTCTCTGACGCGTGGAAGAGACCTACACTTTAATGCCGACTCCGAACGGTGAACTTGAGAAGCTTCTGCTAGACAGGAAATACTCTCTGAGCATTGTCAGTGACTCGAAAGAGGTGGAGCCGTGAAATATGAAAGGTGGTTAATTCGGGTATCGAACCTGGCACCCTCTGCGTAGGAGTCGATGCACTTACCCACTACGCCACGGTGACCCACGGCCCGTTTTTATAAGTAATGTTCAAATACCCCTCGGCATGACTCGCAATGTAAAACTTAAATTGAAAAATATTCCAAGCTAAGTACTGACAACAAATTGCTTATATACAAGCAAGTGCTTAAACCCGTCTGGACGTATGGTATACAACTATGGTGTTGTACCAAAGAAACAAACAGAAACATACTACAAACTTTTCAAAATAAAGTGCTAAGGACCATCGTCAACGCACCCTGGTATATACGAAACAACGAAATCCACAGAGATCTTGTAATCTCATCAGTCCAAGAAGAAGTTACAAATTTTGCTCGTAAGCATAAGCGTCGCCTGGAAGAGCACATAAACTCAGCTGTCCTTCCAATTCTCGGCTAAAGAAACTCTTTTCGCCGTCTTCAAAGGACTAAGCCCCTTGACCTAGCACAGTGAATTCAACCCGCGCTTAGCTGCATTGTTAGCAAGAACTCTCAATGGAGGTTCTCTTGCCAAATGCGTCCAAACCAAGAAAGTAAAACTGCTGGATAAGTGTAAAACGTAAAGTAAAGTGATATCTTATTTGAAGGGAGGTGTTTTTACTTGATAAAAATCCCTTTCGCTTTGTGGGTCTCCATAGTGTCTTTTGAAGATTTCCACCTACCCTCGCAAAAAAAAAAAATGAATGATCTGAGCCCGAACGATGACTTGGTCTTAAACAAGACCTTCGGCCATGTGGCTTCGAGTGGAGGTCCCTCTTAGCTCGGAAGATGCCAGTACAATCGACGAAATGTTGCCTTTCGGACCACATCAACATCTTGGTACAGCTCGTAGATTCGCGGTTATTTTCCCATTCAGTGTCCTCGCAGACGGGATCATATATCAGAAGCCAACAATTTTTCCTTAGAGTGGACAAAAAATCAACTCCATACATTATGACCTTGTCGGTGGTAGAGTTTTGACATGATTTTGATCCTTCGACTCAGGAGTGTTGAGCCCAATTTTTTGACGGACGGTTCTACTTCGGATCTCCCTTAAGATACGTTTGTTCTGGGGAAGACGAAATCATATACTTCTTCTAAATTGCAGACGTCGATAGGATCGTCCCAGGTGGTGCGTGACCGAACGATTAATTGCTCGACGGCAAGACTTCGTTTTGTCCAGCTGGATTCGCCTATTCTCCAATGGATCAATGATGTCGATGTCATCTGCATCTCCTTGCCGAAATCCGGTCATATTAAAGCATCGCATCGAATAATTACTGCTATCGTTTGTGGCATTGAAATAGGTCAAAAGATGGTGTGTTTCGATCTGAAATTCATTAGGCTCCTTCCGGACTTTTAGTTTGTGAATATTTAGTGTATACTCGATTTGGAGTGCTATATACCGCTCTAGTACGTTCCGATTACTGCGACGAAAACTACTAGACAAAAATGACATAAAAATCTATCTTAATATCTACCAATTTATGTTCTTAATTCTATCTTACTGACCCTTCGCGGGTACTCTAAAATATTCTAATCTAACTGACTATTTGCCTTTCGGCGTCTAAATTATTAAGTTATTTATTGTTTTTTTTTGTCCTTAGGACAGACTTAATTGTTTAATACTTACTGGCCAAGAAAACTAAGGAAAAACTTGGCGCTCTATACACTATTATTTTACCTAACCTAAATCTAAACCTTAACCCTATTACCTATTAAAAAGCCTAAAAGAACTTAATCTATCTCCGTAACATTACGGACGTGTACACAAGGGCTTGTATGTTATGTATATGCGGAACATATACAATCCACAAGCCCTTGTGCACCCTTTTTTTTTTTTTTGTATTTTTTTTTTTTTGACCAAGCTACCTTATAACTAGATAAGTGGGCCGTTATACCAACTAAACGATTTGTATATAGGCAGGAGCCGGCGAAGGCGGAGACTGATTCTGGTGTAACCACCAAAAGAAGTGCCGCTCCTTATCACTCTCTTGCTGGGGCGAAAAGTTGACTAAGCCATTTACACCAAAGGATGACAAAAGTTTGGGATCAAGCGACAGGTAAAACCTCTGGTCTTAATGCGTTCTTATTCATTGCGTTCTTATGAAGTGAGTGGGAACGTTATCTTTTTATTTTTTTTTAATTTCTAACCTGTTATTTGAAGGGTCTTTTAGGTAAGCTTGAACCTTATCCGACCTAAGTAACTGATTAACGTGAATCCGATTTTTTGCATATTGCAACTTTGCATAGACTTTTAAAAATGTACCCAAATGTACGCACCGGGATATAAGGTTTAGAATGTTCTCCTGGATGTTGCCTTTCAGAATCCGTTTTCACTTTTTCTTTGCTTTTAGCTGCTCGCCCCGTAAAATTTTTTTTTAAACAGACCTACCTCGTGCTAATTTTATTTTTTCCTTTACTGTGGTTATTAGGCCCCACTGTTGCATATTGTAAGGGCTTTTAACAGGCCTTCAGTGGTGCTAAAAGCCATTTCACATCTGGCGTATATTTTTTTTTGCCAGGGCTATTAGGCTCCAATAAAAAAGGTTAATTTTTAACAGACCTGCAGTGGTGCTCATAAAGTGTAGCCTTATCCGCATCTGGCGTTCGATTTTGTTCGTTGTTCGGGTTATTTTTATTATAGGCTACGTTATTATAACGCTAGCGATAGGAGGCTACTTGATAAAATGAGTTGCATTTTTAAGACATGCCCTTATTATTCTCATGTCCTTGTTTTGCTTGCATGAGCTCTCAGAATTAAGCCTTTACTTCTTAAAAGTCGTTCAGAGATGTCTGAAGTTATTTTTATGCACCATTTTTAGATATCGCAAAATGCAATATAAATAAATTTTTGATATACGGAAAAACTCCATGAAAGAGGACCGGAAAACAAGAATTTCAAGTGTCAAGATAATGTCTAGAGTGCTTGAAATATTTGTGAGCCGTATTAACAGCAAAATCGTTGAGAAGTGGGTGCGTAGTAAGCGTTCTGTGCAATTATTCGAAAATGACAACGAAAATTGTTTGAACGAAGAAATTCAATTTCCAGAAGGTTCTTGTGATCATACTCCAACTTCTGCGCGAGAGCAAATCTGGGACGACCTTCGAAGGCATTAGAGGAATGTGCTGCTAAGGGTCAAAAACGAAAGTTACATCAACTTCTGAGCACAAAAACATCAAGTGAAATTACTCTTGCTCATACCACTCCCACAGGGAAGTATTGCCCTGTTAAAGACTCCCGAAGCATTTCCATCAAGAAGCAGCTTGGAAGAAGACGATAATGAGAGCCCCTGAAAGAGAGGGCAGGTTGGGGGTAGGTTTTTTTTTTTTTATTACTTGCGCGTGCTCAAGGGATTGTTAATACCCTTATGTGTCGGGGTCAAGACACAGCACGGGCCGAAGGTATAGAGAGAGAAAGGGAGAGGAGGTACCTGTGCATTGGTCTTAAATATTTGCGGGTTGTAGTCTGTGGGAAATATTAGGCTGGGAAGAGCATTCCATATTCGTGCAGTGCGGCTGAAGAACGAGTCTCTGAAATTAACTTGGCGTCCGAAAGTAGGCTTAAGGGTATACTGATGGGCATTCCTGGCGAGACGAGTATTGCGGGAGGAGGAATGCAGTTGGCTAGCTCACTTGAGCATCGTTTGTTGAAATAACGATAAAACACGGACAAAGAAGAGACGGTACGTCGATGTTCGAGCGAGTCTAATGACTCTGCGATATTGTTGTCTCCTATAAGTTTTATCGCTCGCTTTTGGATTCTATCAAGTAGGTGCAGTGTGGTCTTGGGGGCACCAGACCAGATATGAGCGTTATACTCAAGCTTGGGGCGGATGTACGCCTTATAAATTAAAGCCAAATCAGAAGGGGTGAAATATTTCTTGCATCGATTAGGAAAACCTAAACATTTCGCAGCATTTTTGGCGACCTCAAATATGTGATCGCTCCAACTAAGTGTTGTGTTGATAAACATATCAAGGATGGAAAGTTTTCCGCTTTCATCGACACAAGCGCCATTCATGGATAATGGCTGATTATCAAGGGTTCGCTTGAGTGACAGCAGACAGCATTGAGTTTTTGAAGCATTGGATTCCACTCCAATGGTGTCAAGATGGGAATTCAATGTGTTTAACATACGCTGCCGTCCCAATTCTACGGCCGAAGGGCGTCTTGGAATGAATATGAAAAGCTGAGGATGCTGTTATCAGCGAAGGAATGGATTGGATTAGAAGAAGGAGACAGGAGATCATTTATGAAAATGAGAAAGAGTGTCGGAGACAGAACTGACCCTTGGGGAACACCAGCATTTATTTGGTGGATATCAGACTTGAACCCATCCAAAACAACTTGAATTGAACGGTTCGAAAGGTAATTTCTAATTCATAGAAGAAGAGTTTCATCGATATCAGGGCACGCATTTCCGACAAGAGAGCTTGGTGGCAAACTCTGTCAAATGCTTTAGAAATATCAGGCGCAACGATCTTGCCTTAGCCTGCATTGTCAAAGAATGGTTCCACTTTTCGGTGAGACAAGCTATCAGGTCACCAAAGGACCTGTCGCTGCGGAAACCATATTGTCGGTCATTAAGAAGCTTCCGCGATTCAAGATATTTCATAAGCTGACGATTTATCGGCATTTTCATGACCATAGAAAGAAGGGACGTAAGTGCTATGGGTCGCTACGAGGTGGGTGACGAAGATTCCCCTTTTTAGGGCGTGGTGCAGGTGCATAAATCTCCGCGGGATCATCCCCATTCTTCTTGTAAACTTTTAATGTAACCCAGTTAATGCCATCCTGCATCAAAGGCGACGGGTGCCACGTCATCATTTTCGGCAATCAGGCTCAGGTATTTGAGATTGATGATCCAATTAGCAGAAGATATGCTGCAGTCATCGTCATTCCTGTTTATTGAGGATCTCACTATACGACCGTTGTGGCTCATTGGTCCCCTTGACCCTGCCAGCCTGCTTTAACCTCTTCGAGAGTTTGGGCAAGGATTCCGCCGATCGGGTCCGTCGGGACCTACAGCCCAGGTACTGAACTACTTTTATAGCCTAGGCCATGGACCTTTTTTTGACTGGGAGAGTTTCTCCTGAGTGATGCCTTTCAAGCGCTCTAAAACCCTAGAGGAGGCGCGCAGATCCTAATGCTTTTTTTTTGAAGGCTCAATTACCTTCGAGAGCTAAGAAGCTCCCCGCATTGGATTGCGATTTGGTGTGGTTCTTATAAAGTGCGCCACGCGGCCTTTGGAAATACTTGGTGCGGAACTGGAGCTTCACTTCAGGAGCTTTTTTAAGATCCATACGGGCACTGGGTTTGGGTTAGTAGACATAATATAATAATATCCCACAAGTAGCGGAGAAATGAGGGAACGGGCTATGCAGAGATCCGCAATACGTCCCCAGCCAAGCTGATCATCGACACTGTAGGTGTGATACATGATCCAGCCCACCGGAAGGGAAGTGGAGAGAAGAGAGAGCAGGGAATGAAGTGCCTTGGCTTCCTGTCTCCTCATAGGGAATATTCCCAGGAGTCATTGACTTCACGATTAGGTGTACCGTCAGTAAAATGTGTTAGTTTGATTAAAATATCTTGGGAGGAACTACCAATGGCTTGGAGACATGGATTATAATGTTCTACTGTCTTTTGTGAACACATTGGTGAATATTTGACAACTTAAGATTATAGTTAAAAATCACTCTGCTTAGAAAATCGCAATCATAGTTATCGCAATCATGTGAATTAAAAAATCGCCACTTAACCCAGCTCTTCATTTGACATAGTTGCTTATCCAAACAACGGACCTCGTCGCCTGAGAAAATGGTCTTCGGTGAACATTTCCAGTGCGCACTTAGCGAACTCAAGTCATTGTCTACGGTCGCCCGGCTTCAATTCTCTCGCGTGAGCACAATTAAATGTTATACGGATGTAGGGCCAAATCAAACTCTAAATAAGCCAGGGTGTCTCTTTGCCGATGCGAATTGAGCTGATCGACGTCGGAACATTAAACTCTGTCTTAAGGCCCAAGCCCATAGAATCTACGCGATATATATATTTATATTATTGTATTGAATTGGATGCAGTGTCCAAAATAGAAATAAAAACAAGAGATGGAGAAATTAAATCAAAGAACACACTTGCAAAACTAGTTAAAACTTTTATTTAAAAAAAAGGAAAAGGATCTTAAGCACTTGGGAGAACTTGATACGTTCTCGTCGACCTGGAGACACGATTGTTCTCTCAATCTCCATTGCTTCGCTTTGATGATCGGTCGTTATCGCACTGTGAGCTCAAGTGGTTAGTCCATTCTACTATTGCATACGAGCTCAAGTGGATTTACTATTTAACGATCGTTCCATTTGACGATCGTATGACCACATCGACATTTGGGACTATGACATCCTTATCTGCTGGGGTGTGGGTATGAGTAACCCCTGGACCTGTCATAACCGTGATTGCTGGCGTTGACATGTATATGACTCACGTTGGTTGCGTTTTGAATCGTAGTTACCGGATTGCAAAGAGGAGTCAAATGCAATCCACTTTTGCACGAATCTAAGAAATTCGAAATTTCGAAAGTTCCTAATACCCACAGTCCACCCCCTACCACTCACTGACCACTCCAGTGATAGTTATTGGATGCCAGCATATTTACTTTGCTTTCACTGGGACTCGAACCGTGGACCCCGCTAACCAAGGGCAGGCACTCAACCACATGTGCCATCCAGTCGTACAAATGATTTAAGTTTCCGACCGAAACAGAGCGATGATCCAGCACGCAACAAGTTTTAAAGTCCATAAGTATTTTTTTCCGCCGTTTAATTTTGAGAGTTCCATTAAATTGCAGTCCCGTTTAGTAGCCAAACCTGGCACGACAATCGTTTGCGGCTTTTAAGCCACGTTGGTCGATCACTTTTTGTTTATGGATTATTCGCGTCTTGTGTTTATTTCGTTTCGTTTCCTTTTTCGCCACCTTTACTGACCATCGTCCATGAAAGAGCCAAGACTCCAGAATCTTGCCTATACTCTGAGAAACAGAGAAGACCTGTTAAAGGGTAAAGCGTGCGTGACACTTCAACTTAACAAGGATTTCATGACCATCGTTGCATGGCTTCGAAGTCAGCGGAGTCTTCATCCAAGTCCAGTGCAGCTCCCTCGGAATGCCGCTTCCAAATACCCAACGGCAACATATAATAAAGAACATCCCGGCATTCGCTAAGGCCTCTGCTCTTATCGAACTCACATTTGGGCGAGTCGCGCACATACGTCACCCAAGAGTAACAATAGCCGCCAAAATCACAACAAATTATCGTGAGCTACCGAATTACTCGCCAGTGTGTCCCCATTCCGTGCGGATCATGACCCGCACGCACAACTCCGGCTGTCCCCGAATATGGCCGACAACCGGGGAACACATAAACAACCGCATACTCCGGAGGGAAATTGAAAGAGAGTGAAAGACGACGACGACGACGGCGACAACGATTGCGCCCGCAATTTGTACGAAACCAACTTTAAGTCTTCAATTCGGCGGAACATTTGTCGAATCAACGGCACCACGGTCGTGCCATCGGAGGTTTCGATGGTCACAGAACAGCATCAGAGGCTAATTACCATGCCAGGACAGAGCTGGTGCATTCTAACATGCATCCCAGCGACAATGACAACGACAACAAGGAGCCCTTTCCGTGCATGTATGGTCAATCGCCAGTCGAGGTCTGAAGTCCTGTGTGTGCCATCATCCGCGTCGTCGGTCGTTGTCGTAATTACCCCGACCAAGACAAAGAGCACAAATCTCTTCGCTGGAATCTGCAATTTCTTCATAAATTAATCCGCAAATCCGTTGACCGAAATGGACATAAAGTACCCGAAATGTGTCACATGCATCGGACGTGGATTTGGGAACCGCATCAGTGGCAATTATTGCCGCAAAGTGTCGTGTCTCACTACGGGTGAGGCGGATGGGGGGTAGGAGGAGGACAACATTTGGTTTTTGACCCGAAATCAGAAATCACGGGATTCTCCTTGGCATGGCCACACGAAGCACGGATGATCAGGGAACACGAAACACGGAACTGCGCATGCAGGCATTTTTCTCCTGTACACTGGACTCCAAAGCTGGATAATTGCCCGAAGGGGTGGTCGTTGGTCTTTAGTTCAACGCACTCTAAGGATGTGTGGTCTGCATGCATTCCACTGCGTTGCGAATGGTGACACCAAGCGAATGCTATCCCATCTCGAGTGGACTGGGTTGTCCCGAAATCGATTTGGATTTCCTAGCTTCGATTGGTGTCACAGGGTGGTGCAGAAATAGAGATGGGACCAAATCGTGTTCAATTTGGAGTTTGCTGCCACCAGATGGGTACAGGTCCCCCCACGGCAACGGCCAAGTGCCACTGACTCGTTAACCTCTAGCATGCATCCTTCCGTTGCTGAACACAGAACTCATGACTGAATCATTTTCGCCCTCCACTCGGTGTCACATCGCAGCCATATCCATTTGCGACGCCAATTGCAACAGCTGCTGTCACTTTGGACTCGGTGACGAAACACAACTCCATGTTCGCGACACGAAGCTCACTGTCGATCCCGAAATTCACATCCAAAGCCCAGCACACAGTCCCGATGAACTGTTAGCCAACCGATGTGGAGTCCATCTGGGTGCTCATTACAGACACCACTTGCTAATTTCCATTTGCTAATCGCGGCAGCGGATCTGAGTCGTCACCGAGCGCGTCTTAACTGCCGGACAAGGCAGCCCGGCTGCCGTTTGGTGGCCTGTCCCTCCGCAGCCAATTGATTCCGTGTGGCAATTTTGAGCACGACAATTGGCTCTCTCTCTCTCCCCAGCTGTGGAAATTGCATTTGCAAGCCTCGCGATGCAATAAAACTAATGTCACCCTGTGGCTTACGGGTTAATTGCAATCGCGACAAACTCCCGGGATGGCCATTAGAGTGTAGGCCCCCACCACTAGATTGCGCCTTCCCGCAGCAGCCGTGCCGGATGCAATCGGACATTGGAAATAAATTCCGATTGTCGCGTTGTGCCGCCGCGCAGTTTTCACACTTTACGACGCTGGTCCTCGTAGAGTTGTGATTTGGGATGTGGGAGGAGGGAAGAGAGTGCATGGGACCTGAAAAGATGGTGGAAAGGGAGGAACTCGCTAGGAAAAAAAGAAGAGGGAGTCACTGTTTTAGACCATCACTCATGTCAAATCGAATATCTTTGAAGGATTGGTCCAAGGCGCATTCTTGTGACCAGGGGCTGTACATACCAGTCACTGATGTGGCATCTTTCAGTGACAAGATGTTTGAATTCCCTCCTCGGCACGCTTGTCTGCTGGCGATTGAAACAGGAATCAAGGAATCGTCAAGCGAACTGACGTCGGTCGTCAGAACTCTTCATCCATTTATAGAAACACACAATTCACACAATTTGGTGTCGTAGGGATATAACTGAGCTTAATGCACAGGATCATCCAACATTTCTGTTTCAATCGCCAACGTCCAACTAAAACGTCACCCGAGTGTAGCCTTAGGGTGTCCTTCTGTTCACATTCCTAGTGTCCAGCCTTTGCCAGTGGTACTCCTATAGGAGTTTTGTACTACTGTCGACACCACCGTACTCTTGTACTTCTCCTTTAGCCACCGTGCTACTATTTTTTTAATGACAATCAAAATCGATAGATGATAGAGTTTCTTTCCTTGGTTGCATTTGAGGTTCTGCGTGCAACGCTAAGTCGAATTTTAGTGCAATGCCTTTAATAATCTTTCAACACACCTAAAAAATTAAATTGATGTTGCATCAGCCAGTGCTGCTGTGAAAAACGTCTTTAACTGAAAAATCCAGATATAATATGTTTACGTTAGGTTGTTCGTGCCATTCATTGACTCTGTTCCCCAGCTGCTACTCAACTAATAAAACGCCGCAGAAACTTCAAAGTTTACTTTCGTCCAAATCAAAATACAGTACTTTTTTGGTAATTCAAATTATTAGAGACCTACCCTAATTTGAACCACGAAGGTTTTCCAATTGCTGGATACTTTTCGAAGTCAATATTGCGGATGAAAAAGAAGGGCACAACATTTTTAAGCAGTAAAACGCATTTATTTGTAGAAATAAGAGAGGAAGAATTAATGACTGATTTCTGTCTAACATAAAAAAATCTTAAAGCTGTTTGAAGAAACTCACAACCTCCTGATGTAGAATTGACAAGGAGGCAGAGGCCTCCTCCGATTCAGTATGGCTGTATCAAGGCGGGGTATATGTAACCAAAAACAATACTTTTCGGCCTAAAATTAAAAAAAAAGTAAACCGATTTTGAAAAAACGGTACTTTTTGAGTACATTTTTTATTAAAAAAAAGGATACAATAAAATCAGATGATTTATTTTATGGATAAATACTTCTACATATTTTGCACAAAACATCACTTTCATTTCTTGTCTTTTCGAGACGGGGATACTTTTCACGAAGTCTTACGCTGAATGTGTTCTTTATTTTATGCACTCTTTTAAATTAACAAACCAAACGAAGCGACGCGCTCCGAACAACAATGAATAATGACAGGACAATATTCAAGGGCAACCGAGGCGCTTTTGCCCCTACAAAGAGACTGTTTTACAACAGCCAATTCGATGCGAGGGTGAAGGTTATCTGCTACATGGCCCTCATCCGGCCAATGATCACGTATGGCTGTCCCGTGTGGTTCAACGTGAGTGCAAGCTTGATGGAACAGATTCGGTTGTTCGAGAGGGCTTGTCTTAGGGCTTGCCTTCGCCTCTATAGAACTCCAGAGTCCCAGTACATAAAATTCTATTCTAATTAGGTCTTATACAACAGGGCAAACCTGATAAGAGTGGACAATTTCCTGTTGAAGTTGATTCGAGGTCATACTGCTAGAGCGATGAACTCGTCCAATAACTTGATCTCAGGGGCTTACTTCCCCAATCCAGATTATCACGAAAGAGTACGGCACAATGGATTCGTCCCCCCAGAAGGCTTTCTCCATTTAGACAAGAACGGACTGTTACAGAATATAAATGCGGTACCGCTGCCTTCCACATAGCCCGTTCAACTGTGGATGGGCGACTCAACCACGACCGTTCCGTCGCACAACGAGCTGATGAGGGTCTCCTTCGGTTCAGTACGGCGGTAACAAGGAGAGATGTTCGGGATGTTGCATTGCAACATCGAAAATTCTGGTGGCTGGGGAGAGAGGGAACTCCCTCGTCGAACCCTTTAGACCCGGGGTAGAAAGGGTAGTACGTATCCCCGAATGGGGGACCAGTCGGTCAATGTCTTGCAGCAATTAGATGCAACCTATGGCCGGCCTACATAGCCTAGGGTAGTTTTTAAGGTAGATGTAAACTGTAAATAATGAAAAAAAAAAAAAGTGAGTATTCACATACGTACACCACTGTGTACCTATGTGTATACATTGTATATATCAATACATATACATATGCATATGTCTATATATTCATATATATATATGTATATGCATGTAGTTTAGCTTAAGTTAGTTTAAGTTATTTTTAAGGTAGTGTGCAAGTTAGTATATAAGTTTTAAGTAGATCCAGTTCTGTTATTAAGTTTTTCCAAATTTTGCTTGATATTAAGTTGTACAGTTAAAGCAAGTTTTCTTTAAATGCATAGATCCTTAGTTTAAGTCGAAAGACATACAATAAGATTAAGTTTAGCTTAGAGTGCCTGCCGAGGGCTAGTAAGTTAGAAATAGTAAAAATTTTCGTCCAACTAGTTTTAAGCATTTTTGTCTAGTATGTAAGTCTTCATGAATTCCGAAAATAAAAATGAATTAAAAAAAAAAAGAATTGACAATTCTTAATGTTAAAAATGGTTCCCCGTAATATTTCTAAGAAAGTACTTTTGGCTCTGGTACTGGTCAAGCACTCAAAAAAAAAGCAAGGGACGGAAAATAAAATCGAATTAAAACTTACAAATTTTGGCAAGCGTTCGAATTACAAGATACATAATGTAAAAAGTATGTGTTCGAATTAGTGGAGCTTTGCAATTACCGAGTGCTCGAATTAGCGTTGGAACTATAGTCCAAATCGAATTTATGAGTTTGAAGACTCTTAAATGAAAAACATACAATTTTAAAACTCCTTTTACTCGGTGGCTAGTTTTTGGATTAATACACTACATTTTAGAATATTCGTTTGAGCCGTATGACAACAACGTCAAAAGATTCAAGAAACCTAAAAATTGTATTTTAATTTCTAGCCTAGATATGTACTTCAGTTAACTTAAATTAAGATTTTCAATCCGAGTCAGCGCGAATACGTACACTTTTGCCATATATTAAGCATTTTTACAGAACCATTTTGCGACGTCCAAAATCAAAGTTCATCTTTTTTAGAACTCGCACTGAGCGAGCACAAAGTTTATTGAACAAAAAAAAAATAAAAAAAATTAATGAAGAATAAATATACAGTGGACTCTCCCTAAGTCGAACTCTCCTTAAGTCGAAATTTTCCCTTACTCGAACTTTTTCGCCATATTTTACATACATTTCCCCCAATTCCCCATACAAAAACCTCTCTCTAAGTCAAACTCTCTCTAACTCGAACAAATTATGGCACCCCGTGACAATTCGACTTATGGGGAGTCCACTGTGTACAGCTCTCAAAGTGTTATTTGTGCAGAATCTGCGGAGTTGATACAAGCCACGGATGGAGGAACGGAGACTCTGCTTCAAGTTCGCAATGGGGTTAGACCAAGTCATATTTTGATCAATAATAGATGTGATTTTTTGCAAGTGTATATACAGTGGACTCTCCCTAAGTAGAACTCTCCTTAAGTCGAAACTCTCCCTTACTCGAACTTTTTCGCCATATTTTACATACATTTCCCCCAATTTCCCATACAAAAACCTCTCTCTAAGTCAAACTTTCTCTAACTCGATCAAATTTTGGTATCCCGTGACAATTCGACTTAGGGGGAGTCCTCTGTATACTAGCTTTTACCCGCGACTCCGTCTGCGTGGAGTGGTTACTTTAGGTAGCCTTTTTCATTTTTAGGATACTAATTTTCGGAATAATACAATACATTTCATACCAACCGCAAACTACAGTGATTTACTGTAAATATCTTATTTAAAAACTATTTTGTAAGCTACCAGAACTCAGAGAAGAATTTGAATTTTCTTATGTCATTGATGCCTATAATACAAAACGGACGGAAATTACGGTTTTTTCTCAACCATTTACACACAACGTGGAGGGATATCAAGGTTATGTCGGAATTGGAGCCCACCAGCAAGGCAACGACATACACTCATTCGTCCAAGGAGACGAGTCAGCAGTAATAAACACCAAACGTTCATCCGTCCAAGGAAACGACTTAGCAGTAATAGATACCACTAACTCATTCCCCAATAGTCAGCAGCTATGATCAATACCAGGAAGAAGGCAGCCCAGACGATCATGCTACTGTTGCCGAAACAATAACAATTCAGTTAGGAACACATTGAGTATCAAGGCGAAAAAGGTAGAATTAAGATTTTAGTCTTAAGACACGGTTCATTCAATAAAGTTCGTTCGTTTTTAAAAACTCGATCCGCTTCAACCCTTATTTAACTCGCGCGATGTTCACTTGTTGTGCAAATTGAAGTCAAACTTCATGAACCATGAACCTAATCCGTTCAGAAGCTCAATATTCGCTATTTCAGCAAAATTGAGTGATTTGTGTGTAGCTGTAAGTACATGCGTGGATAGTTTGGGTATGACAAAATAAGAAAAGTGCGAAAATGTTTATTCTTTCCTTTTCGTTTGGTGACTCAGGCAGTCGTTCCTATATGTTCGATTGAAACGTAGGAAAAAATTAATGGTTACACCAAAGCAAAATATGCACCAAAGCAAAATATGAAAAATGTGTGTCTATATATGTAAGTTACAACACACTGGGGGATGGTTGATATCCACGACTACTTCTTCCTCTTCTTCTTCTGGTGGCGCTACAGTCCGGGATGGACCTGGGCCTCAACCAGTAAGCCTCTCCAGCCGGCACGATCTTTAGCCAGCTGTCTCCAACTGCGCACACCAATTTGATTGAGGTCCTTCTCCACCTGGGTGCGCCATCGGTTCCGTGGGCGTCCTCTATTGCGTTGTCCCACTGGTTCGGAGGCGAAGACTCTTCGAGCCCATAGAAACAGCGATTGGCAAGAGTTATTCCGCGTTTAATCTCGGTACTGGTGTTGTTCGTACTGTTCACTTGCGAGCCGAGGTAGACGAAGTCCTTCACCACCTCGAAGTTATAACTGCCTATGGTGACGTTTTGGCCTAGTCGTCGATGTTGTGCGTCCTTTCTCGATGACAGCATATACTTCGTTTTGCCCTCGTTCACCGCTAAGCCCATTTTGGCTGCCTCCGCTTTAAGTAATATCAAACGCCTCATTGACGGCTCGCTGTGTTCGACCAATCACGTCAATGTCAGCCGCGTATGCTAGCAGTTGTACGGACTTCTGGAAGATCGTGCCTCCAGTGTAAGCATCTTTTCCAGGATGATGTTAAAGAAATCACATGACAGCGTGTCGCCTTGTCTACAACCTTTTTTGACATTGAAGGTCTCGGTGAGTTCGTTACCGACCTTGATGGAGCAGCGAGAGTTCTCCATCGTCATCCTGCAGAACCTGACGAGTTTGGCAGGAATGTCAAAAGTAGACATGGCGTTGTATAGCTCGTCCCTATACACGCTGTCATATGCGGCCTTGAAATCGACAAAAAGGTGGTGGGTATCGATCTGCATTACTTGGGTTTTTTCCAGGATCTGCCGTAGTCTGAAAATCTTGAAAATCTGGTCGATGGTGGACTTCCTTGCCTGAAGCCACACTGATATGGACCTATGAGGTTATTTATAAACGGCTTCAGGCGAGTACACAAAACGGCAGAGAAGATCTTGTATGCCCAACGAGAGACTAAAAGTAAGGAACAAAAATAAATTTGATCAAATACATTGCGTAAAAACGACCATTTTAAAGAAATTAGTGCGAAATTAAAATAGAGGCACAGTTGTTCTGATGGTTTTTGTTAATTTTATTTGTTTTACAAATGTTGTATGTTAATAATGGGTACGTCCCCCCTTGTTGCTGATGACCTCAAAAATTCTGCTAAGCATCGAATTTATAAGAGAATGAAGGTATTCAGCATCCAAGTTCCTTCAAACATCTTCAATGGATTGTTTTAGTTCGTGGACTGTTTCATACATCTTTTTATGCTATTATTCCCCATAAATTTTCGATTGGATTCAAATCGGGGGATCGCGATGGCCACTCTAAAACAGGTGTGCTTGTCTTAAGAAAATACTCCTTTACCACTTTGGCAGAATGGACCGTAGCATTATTTCGTTGAAAGATGAAATGCTCGCCTCCAATTTCATCCACAATTCTAAGACGTATGCCAACATTTCTAAATATTTCATAGACTTCATTTTTGGAGGAACGTAGATGAAAGGTGATTGAGGACGTTATAAACAACATAACAAATTATACATAAATTTATAACAAATAAATGATTATAAAGAAATGTAACTACGTTACCGACATCAAAATCAGTAAATGTCAAAGTAAAAGCGTAAACAATCTGTTTGAAATAATTATATGTGCTTAAGAAACTGTCAAATCAAACAGATTTATGTCATTATATTTATGTACTATTAATATACTAGATCAAAAAGAAGTAATAGATGTTGATTTATTTTCTTTTACTATCTTTTTCAAAATTCTTCCTCTTCTTCTTTTTGGTTTGTTAGATATCGGTAACATCGTTCTTTTTGTAATTCAAATAAAACACAAATCCAGAAAATTAAATTTACAATTATCATTTTATCTATACACAATCATTTTGAAATATTTTGGTTGGTTGGCGATTAGATGTGTTAAAATCGAAGCAAATAAAATGTATATTTCGCAAGGTACTACTAGTGCGTTTTATTCAAACATACAACTTTACAGTCCAGTACTCAGTTCTTATAATCCTTGTTTTTTAGCAATATTTTTCAATAAACTTCATGGTCCTTCGAGCCGGATATGGATTCGATAAAGCTACAGTCGAATCTGCCTGATTTTTTGCACTGAATCTGCCTTTGTTTTTCACCACGGGATCGCTACCATGTTCTTCTTCGCTGTCATTATCGCTGCATAGTATTTGCTTCGTGTAGTGTTGTTAGGTGCTTCTGTTCTTTGTAAAAACAAAAGGGTTCGCGCCATGGCTGACATCAGGGAAGTGTTCATAGTGTATGGACACGTTACATTTCGAACTCTGTTCAAGGCCGGGGAAGATGTTTAAGGACGTTATAAATTTATGTACACACACAGCCTCCTCCAAAGTTGCGGCTCATTCTCACTTCCCGTTCATCCCTCAAATCATGCCAATAGCTATGAAAACCGTCTTTTCGTCACTAAAAATCACTTGTCTCCATTCTGTGGTGCACGACATGTGATTTCTAGCGAAAAAGAGTCGACTTTCCTTGTGCCCGACACTAAGTGCAGGTTTTTTCAGGTTCTTGGTGAAAACCAATGTTGGAGTTGCTTGCAATAGCTGTTGGACACGTCGTACACCAATTTTAAGGTCTAATTTCGCCTTTATTTGGGTAGCATAGAGTTTGTTCTTGCGTGCTTCTTGAACAATTTGGTTTTTTTTTGGCGGTTTGTAACCTTTTTTGGAGCTCCTTTTGCCTTTTTTGTTCCATAGCTCTCACCCAAATTTATAAAATGGTCTACAACAGAACAATTTGCCGGTTGGAATAGCCATTTCCTCTTAGGAGTCTGATTTCAATTTATTCCTCTTGGGTGAGCTTTTTTCCACGTCCCATTCTTTTAAAATACACATCCTCACAAAATTATTCTTTTTTTTATTGTATTATAATAACCGCTCATTCTGTTGAATGCTGTGATCGAGGCAACAAGCAGAAGGATAGAGGATATTTCTGAGAAAATAAAATAAAAAAAAACGAAAAAAGAGCAAAATGGGACGAACGAAATCGGAAACTTCTATAGAAGAGCGAAGGCAAAACGTACCGAGAGACTGGTGAACTTGTCGGAAGATCCTATACCGTAGTTAGGGATGTTGTCCATAAGTTCAGAAATGAGGGTTGTTTTGAAAATAAGAATGGTTGGGGTCGAAAAAAAATATTACCGGAGGCAAATGAGAGGCATATTGTCAAGAAAATCAAGAAAAACCCTAAGACGCCAGTAAAATTATCGACCGCAGAGATGTCAGGAATCATTAAAAAACCACTCTCTGTCGAAACAGTAAGACGGACTTTAACGTCAAATAATTTTAACGGTAGAGTTGCACGTCGCAAACCCTTTATTTCCAAAGTTAACAAAGAAAAAAGACTCGCGTTCGCCAAAGAGTATGTTAACAAGAATCTAGACTTTTGGAACACCGTTATTTTTAGTGACGAAATCAAGTTTAACTTGTTTGGCAATGACGGGAAGCAAAGGGTTTGACGAAAACCAAATACTGAGCTGAATGAATGACGGTTAAACATGGCGGTAGTAATATCATGATGAGGGGGTGTATGTCTGCGCGGGGGGTTGGTCAAATGGAGTTCATTGACTATAGAATGAACCAATACGACTGCCTCGACATCGTAAAAAGATATTTGCAGCAAAGCGCTACTAAAATGGGTCTAGGGTCAAATTATGTATTTCAACAAGACAACGACCGAAAGCACACTGCTCACAATGTCAAAATGTGGCTGCTTTTCAATGCTCGCTCGCAGCTTAAAACGCCTCCACAGTCACCCGACATCAACCCCATTGAATATTTGTGGGCTGAGCTTGAAAAATGTATTCGAAATCGAGCTATCAGCAGCAAAGCATCTCTTAAAGAAGCTCTACAACGAGAATGGGAACTTTTACGCCCAGATTTTTGCAAGAAACTTGTCAGGAGTACGTCAAAACGACTTAGAACCGTTATTGATGCTAAGGGTGGTGCAACTAAGTACTGATGTGCCACTCACCTACTTTATTTTATGTATTTTTTCATATTTTTATTTTTGTGCGAATAATTTTGTGTTACGTTTAATTGAAGTCAGTTTGTTTATTTTCGTTTTTGCCTACGTGGATTTATTAATATTTGATTTTTTGTACTAATTTTTAATCTTTTACTAGTTCTAATTTTTTTTAATATTTATTGAATTAAGTTTTAACGACTAAGCTAGTGGAATTTAGCTTATTTCGTTAAATGAAGTCTTGTGCGAATAATTTTGTGAGGATGTGTAGTTATTGAGCTCGGTGCTGTAAAACTTAATAACTCTGAATACCTATTCAGCTAAACTGGAACCGAAAAACTTACCCAAAAATGTATATTTTTCGAAAAATTGTAGTCGCCTCTATATTAATTTCGCAGTAAAATTTATAAAAACCACAGTTTTTCTCAAAAACACGCGTTGTGGTTGAGCACGACAACTGATATGGAAGTGAACATGGTACGCACGATCTCATTAGCACAAAAGCAAATGTGAAAAAATACCGTTTTGTTAACGGTCATTGCATTCAATGGGAAGCCATGCCACATGTCCCATTTATTGCGTTGCCTCTATATTAATTTCGCGCAGTGTAGACTGAATAGATTGCATGTCAAGAACAACGTCTATTGTGTATGGAAACAGAAAGAATCACCGCAATCTGACACTTCACTTAGATCGATTAAATAATTAACTGATAAAGCACTAGATGCTGTCATAGTCATTGTCGAACTCTCTTTCCCACATCTCACGAAGAATCTTGTGGCCCTCACTTCAAACACAATCAATAAGGCTACACACCATGATCGTCACATGTTCCAGGACCGAATTCAGAATTCAGTTCCCCCCCAAACTCAAACACTCCAACAGTCAGTTAGTCAGTCAACAAGTCTTCCCTCCCCCTGCCCCAAATCAACGTCGTCACTGTTCACTAACCACTCATCGACATAGCCTCCCTGTGGGCGATTAGCGAAATTAATTTCATCTTTCACATGACAGGTATATCGAAGGACTCGCGTCCTCAGTGGAAATGGGAAACCCAATTCGGAAGAATACACCACTCATGTGTGAGTAGGTGCATACGCTCCATGCTTCATCATATCGCCGGCAGCGCCAGAAGCGCTACACAGCTGCTCCACATCGCCGATTTGGTGTACGGACCAGATCACAAAAACCATCCGCTGTGCTTGCGGGTGCCTGCTCGACGTGCTGGTGCGGCCCGGGTTCGCCTCTGATACACTGGCAGGGAGCCAAAAATGTTGTTCCTTTTGCATGCATATCCAGGACAAAGTTTCAGTTTCTAGACAAACCTCGTCCCTCGGGTCGTGGCCTAGTAGTAGCGTGCCACCCCCAGAGCGCGGCTAAACACGCGAGTGGGGAAACGAGACGGGCGCGTTCCGGGGCGGATATTCATGTGAAAATATTCTCCACAGTCCTTGTTGCATAAAGACGGGGGATTGTTGTTTTTAAATTTATTTGTTTCCCTCTCGCTCGCCGGCTTACTTGCTCGCTCTCAGCGGATGGCAGCGGAGGTTGCAGGAAGCCCTGAATGGAGCTGAGCCAAAGGCGCATTTGCGCGACTATAATGTTTAATTAAGTTAATTACATCGCTTTCGGAAGGAGCCAGGGACTGGGATTAATGTTGTGCTCTACTTGGGATCTTGTTAAAAATATTCAAGAACTGCAGTCATGGACATGCTGATAGGGATTGTCGGGAAAGATGAAAGATTGAATTTTTCAGGTTTTTTTTTTCTAGGTTTTTAGCGGATGTAGAGAATGGATGGGACATTCAATGGTTATGATGGATTGACTTTAGAGGACGGAGCAAGGAGGGTACTATAGTCAAGGTTCCTGACAGAGGGATTGGGTGACATTGACGACGAAGTATCGAATGCTCAAATAACGTCATGGATAAGTCCTTCATCCTCCCTAAGTTACTGATTCCTTCCACCGCAAGGTTAAGTGAGGAACTCGAGAGGTGTGAGGCCAGACTCGTGGGAATAAAAGGGACCGACTGTTCGTAAAAATCACGTTATACATGGAAGTGAGAATAAAACGATGTATATGTTGTCACTAACTGCAAGCCTGTTGTTTCCACAGGTGCTCTACGAAGATCTCCTATCACCTTTAATAGAGCCAAGAGACCATCAAAGTGTTGGCATCTTCTACTTCACTTTTTTGCAACTAGTGTAGCATTGGAGGGCGTCGGTTGATGGTCAACTCAAAATTTCTTTAATCTGGATTCCTGGTCGAAAAAAAGGAAAAAAAGAGAGGGTCTCCTCTAAACTGTGCCAATTACAGAGTATCCCCTCTCCGTATAAGATCTTTTCTGCCGTTTTGTGTAACCGCCTGAAACCCTAGTCAATAGCCTGATTGGTTACTATCAGTGTAGGATCAGGCCATCGAACTCCACTATTGACCAAATATTCACATTATGGCAGATCTTGGAAAAGGCTCAGGAGTTCCAAGTCGATACTCGTCATCTATTTATCGACTTTGAGGCCGCGTATGGCAGTATTTATAGAGACGAGCAGTACAGCGCATTCTCTAGTTTTGGAATCCCTGCAAAACTCATCCGTCTTTGCGGAATGACGATAGAATGCGCGTTGCTCCGTCAAGGTCGGAAAGATTTTACCGACACCCTTGATGTCAAAAAAGGGATTTAGACAAGGCGACGCACTGTAATGCGATTTTTTTAATTTAATATTCTGTAGAAGATTCAAACGTCAACACCAGAGCCATAATCTTCCAAAAATCTGTGCAACTTCTCCCATATGACGATGACATTGACATCATCGGAAGAACACAACGGGATGTCAGTGGGGCGTTTGTGAGCATCAAGAAGGAAGCGACGAAGATGAGTCTTGTGGTCAATGAAGAAATGACAAAGTACAGCTCCACCAACACCGACGCCTTGGACTAAGCAGTACTAGAGACAGCTATAGCTTAGAAATAGTGAAAGACCTATGCTATGTTTACCTTTGCTCCGAAGTAAACGCGAACAATGACACCACCACCGCGGAGATAAAACGAAGGATCACGCTCGCCAATCGCTGTGTTATTAGGCTTGGAAAGACGAAGAACCAAGATATACAAGACTTTAATAGTCCCAGTTCTGCTGTATGGTACAGAAGCATGGACGCTAACCAAAGCGGACGAAGAGATTCTTGGTCGCTTCGAGGAGAAAATCCTTCGTATCTTCTTTGGTCCCGTACGGGCTGTACAGCGACATCGATCTGGTCAAACGAGTTCGAGTCTCTCGTCTCAGATAGCTAGGCCATTTAGAGCGAATGACACCAATGCTCCGGCCTGGAAAGTTTTCGACTCCAACCCCGAGGGACAAGGCGGAAAAGGGAAACCACACCTGCTCAAAAAGGCGCACGCAGTTAGATAAAAAGGCCCTCAATCATCTGAACGTGCGTGGCTGGAAACAACTATCACAAGACCGTGCTAGCTGGAGAGGCATGTTGGCTGATTTTTGAAAAATATCTTTATATTTTTGTTTTTAATCAAATTCGTGTTATCAAGCCATTTCTCTGTTCTTGTTCAAAAATGCACTTGTCAAGAATTTTCGGGGCGATCAAACTCCATGTAACCCCCCCTAGTTACGGCCTTGGTTGTTCCTTCAGTCAATACTTGAGGGGCCATACCTCTTCTTAACCATTGGTGACGAATCTCAAGGATGGTCATACTGCTGAATAGTTAGAAGATAGAAGCTCTCCTTGTAGACCAACGTTTCCATTCCTCTGCACTACATAGTGTCCACTCCAATTGCCTTTGACGGACAAAAGCTAGGTTCTAGCGTCTCGCTGAAGATAGCAGTCACATTGGAGATTGTAACGAATCGTGCGACTTGGCTTACGTCCTTTACCTCTTTAAAAGAAGGTCCTATTGTGTGTTACCACGTGTAATGACGGCATTAAAAGAGCGGATAACTTGATCCACAATAAAGGAGACCCCTTCAACTGCACTAACTACCAATTCCTTAACATCGCCTATAAGATCCTCTCTGCCGTTTTGTGTGAGCGCCTGAAACCATTCGTCAACTACCTGATAAGTCCTTATCAGTGCGGTTTCAGGCCGGGGAAGTCCACCATCGACCAAATCTTCACATTACGACAAATCCTGGAAAGAACCCAAGAAATGCAGAACGACACCCACCACCTTTTCGTCGATTTCAAGGCCGCATATGACAGCGTGCATAGGGACGAGCTATACCACGCCACTTCTAGGTTTGACATTCCTGCCAAGCTCGTCAGGTTTTGCAGGATGACGATGGAGAACTCTCGCTGCTCCATCAAGGTCGGTAACGAACTCACCGAGACCTTCAATGTCAAATAAGATCTTAGACAAGGCGACGAGCTGTCGAGTTTTTGAACATTATTCTTGCGAAGATCATGCAAGTCTCACACGCCAACACAAGAGTCACGATCTTCCAAAAGTCCGTACAACTGCTAGCATACGCGGATGACATTGACGTGATTGGTCGAACACAACTAGCCGTCAATGAAGCGTTTGCTGGTATTGAAGCGAAGGCGGCCAAAATAGGTTTAGCGGTGAACGAGGGCAAAACAAAGTATATGCTGTCATCGAGAAAGGACGCACAACATCGACGACTTGGCCAAAACGTCACCATAGGCAGCTATAACTTCGAGGTGGTGAAGGACTTCGTCTACCTCGGCTCGCAAGTGAACAGTACGAACAACACTAGATCCGAGATGAAACGCAGAATTACTCTTGCCAATCGCTGTTTCTTTGGGCTCAAGAGGCAATTGAGTAGTCGAGTCCTCTCTCGAAGGACCAAGCTAACATTATATAACACCTTGATCATCCCTGTCCTGCTTTGATGTAGATGCACTTGGTCTTTTCGAGAGAAAAGTTCTGCGTTCAATCTTTGGTCCTGTCTGCGTTGATGGCTATTTGAGAAGAAGATTCAACCACGAACTGTACGGGCTGTACAGCGACATGAGCCTAGTCAGGCGTCTATGAATTCAATGCCTAAGATGGCTGGGCCATGTAGAGCGTGTGGACAACTCAGCTACGGCCCGAAGAGTCTTCGACTCCGAACCAGTGGGGCAACGCAATAGAGGACGCCCACGGAACCGATGGCGCACCCAGGTGGAGAAGGACCTCAATCAACTTGGTGTGCGCAGTTGAAGACAGCTGGCTAAAGATCGTGCCGGCTGGAGAGGCTTACTGGTTGAGGCCCAGGTCCACCCCGGTCTGCAGCTCCACCAGAAGAAGAAGAAGGCTTTATTTCGCTATGGAAATGGAAATAAAGGCAAATTGGTTTCGATATAAGGCCAAATTTAGGAAAAAAACAAGTACGGGGCGGGTGGCTCAATTCACTCGATAACTGGATTTTAACCCTTTCGTCCGCGGGATTTAACCCGCTCACGCTAAGGTTCTAAATGTGAAATAAATTTCCGCTTTTAAAACGTCATTTGAAATAAGGCCGAATTTGAATGTTTGCCTGAAAGAAAGACTGGTGTATTTAAAGCATGAGGAGGGTGGCTCGCTAACTGGACATCGTCGCTCGGCTAAGTGTATATCAACAACTGTCAGTCAGGCGCCTGGAGCTAAATTAACAAACATTGCCAGTTTTTGAAACAGCGAAATAAAATAAACTGAACATTTTAAAAATTAGCCTTATTTCGTTTTAAATCTGGAAGGAATGCCAAATTTCCGATTTGGCTTTGTTTTACTTTGGAAATTTGACTTTTTGTTAATTTGGCCTTTCGAAAATATTATACTGCTAAAAACCCGAGTATAAATATAATTAATATAATATCATGGGTGGCGCTACAGCCCGTAGAGGGCCAGGGCCTAGCTTCTCAGCAACCACTAGTGTTGTGCGTGCTATTGTTCTCTCACGAGTGGAAGGGACCTACAGTTTAATGCCGACTCCGGACGGCGGAGTTGGTTTTTCCTAGACAGGAATTACTCTTTGAGCGTTGTCAGTGAAAAGTGGTAAATTCGGGTATCGAACCTGGCACCCTATGCGTAGGATTCGACGCTCCAACCCACTACGCTACGGCGATCCACACAATTAAACTCTAGCTAATTTAGCGCCGGCCTGACAGTTGTTTACATACCTTTAGCGGAGCGACGAAGTCGCGTGAACTGTTAATACCCTGCGGAAAAATAGCTTAAGATCCAGTTAACGAACCATCCACTTCATGCTTTAATCACACCAGTCTTTCTTACAGGCTAACATTCAAATGTGGCCTTATTTCATTCGGCGTTTTAAAATTATTATCTATTTCACATTTAGAGATTTATTCACACATTTGAATTCACAATTTAATTCCTACCTTGTATGGCATCCAAGTCCCTCAGTGAACTTAGTTATCGGGGACTTCCTTCCCTGCACCCATTTTATCTACTCTCCCAGATAATTCAAAAGATACAGCCGAATTATTTTTAAGAAAATATAATTTTGTTTGCTTCTTGTCTGGAGATTGTCTATATCCGAGGAGAATTAAGAGTAGAATTTTTCACAATGATTCTGAGGAGGATACGACAGCAGATGTGACACATTGTTCGTGGTTCAAGTTCTGTACGACTTAACGCATTTACAGTGGACTCTCCCTTAGTTGAATTTCTCTCTAACTCGCCACATTTTACATACACATCCCTCAACTTTTCACACAAAAACCTCACCCTAAGTCAAGCTCCCTCTAATTCGAACAAATTCTGGAATCCCGTGTCATTTCGACTTAGGGAGGGTCCACTGTATTTCTTTCTTTAGAACAAATTGTAGGCTCTGTAGGGTGAATGCGACACATGCGACAAGGTCAATGAATCACTCGAAGGTACGTGAATTTTGTGTGAAATTGCCCGAGAACAATCCACGTGGCCGGATAATTGGACTCAGCCTTCTTAGACAACTGGGTGCACTCTCAGGCTAACGCTGCCACCCGCATTTCATCTACAGTATGTGATTCTCAGTTGAATTGACGTTTCAAGGGCAAAGCGAGGAAATAACTTGTTACAGGCAAAACGCCCCCAAGAACTACATACATTTTCCAGTCGTCGTAATTAGACCTTTCGAGCGATTCCCACGCCAATTTTGTCTACCAGCGCTTATTTTTGTCAATTACTTTAAACGCAACATATTCCATGACTTCGCGGTTTTTTCCAATCTCAGGCCAATGAGACGTTGGACTGGCATCAGTGTCAGACAATATACTTGAGTTGAAGTCAGTCCACTCCTCAGTCTGTCCACGTAAAGCTGAAAAGTAAAACACCCGCTCTTATCGCCTAAGCTGGTCAGACAACTATTGTGTGCGTTCGCACGCCTCGCACCGATCGCCCACTTTCCGCACGTAGCTCATTTTAAAAGAAAATCATCAGACACAATCTGCTGAGACAATGTTGTCGTCACCAGCTGCCTAATCACAGTCTGTTTAGTGACGATGAATTGCAAAATATTCTTTGTCTATTTACTTATTTTACGAATGTCACTGTTCTAAGTGTTTATTTCTGGTTCCAGTCGCTCGGATGGATAGATAGTCGTAGTTCAGTTTTTAGGGAAAACCACGCGACGGAATAACGCACGTAAGACTAATCAAGATTTGTTTTGGATTTAGAGAGTGACTCACCGGATTGACCGGATTGATTGATATGGTGACAAGGTTACACACTCTTTAGCCATTTCATAAGACGCCCTGAGGTGTAGAAATCTGACTGATGTGTTTGTATGTAACGTTTTTTTATACGACTTGACTGCATTTTGGACGCACTTTTAGAGCTAACAGGCTTGTATGTGGTGTTCACGGTGAATACATATTTGCGCATTTAACGAAACTACTTTTCGTCTTCACGTCGCGTCGGGGAAGACCTCGTCGCTGTCCACAACAAGGCTGGAACCTTAGATGTAGTGGCCCCCCGTCCTCCATTCGTCTCTTTCCTTCTACATATCCTATTTTGTTCTTTCTCCGGAGGACTGGAACAAGTTCGGTATACGTTGAATAGGTTAGGTTAGGTAGGGGGACCATTGATTGACTACTCTAGTGATAGTGCGTTAATTTGATCTCAATGGCAAACGGTGACTGGACCAGCTTTGAAAACCAGATAAAAGCGTATTAACTTTACTTTCACAGTGATTCGAACCGGGGACTCCGCTAACCAGGGGCAGGCACTCTACCAACTGCGCCATCCAGTCGTCCGGCGGCGGGTAAGAGTCAGCACTTTAAAAAGAAGAATAACCCGAAGGTAAAACCCTATTGGATGTAAGACGACTTGAGTCAACTTAGCCAATCGAAAATATACGATTTGAATGCGACTCTAATAACCAATTAGATCAGATTCGTTAAGTTTCGTTAAGTTTTGCTTCCTTTCATACGTATGACGAGATTGAATGAAGCCATTACAGGGGCATTTTGACTATTCGTCTTGTTTTTTTTCCATAAGCTCTGTCATAAGCTTCAATTCATTTCAGTTAGTTGCGGTCTGGCATTTATACTGTGGTCGTCGTGGCGTACTGGGTTGGACCTTCGACTCCTACGCAGTGAGTGCCAGGATCCATCTCTTTTCAGTCCCCGACTATACTAAAAAAAAATGTCTGGAAAAGGCTTCTTAAATTTTGTAGTTCGAAGTCGGCAACTGTACAACTGTAGGTCTCACTCGCGTAAGAAGAATAGCACATGCAACATGAGTGTTTGCTGTTGAAGCGAGGCCCAGGTGCACCTCAGACTGTCACGCCACCGAACTGATTGCGCTGTTGGCGAACTACTCTATGCAGGGTTAATATTGGGGACATCAAGCTTAATGGTGGGACAAACAGGGGTTCAGTTCTCACGACCGCGACTAAAGATGATACAAAATGCACTCGGCTATAATCACAAACGCCCATACAGCTTAAAACAACGCAACACCAACAACACAACAAGATAGACAAGATTATTGCTTAGTCCTACAAGCCTATGAAGAATAGATCAAGAATAGATCAGAAATTCTTCTTCTTCTTCTGGTGGCGCTGCAGTCCGGGGTGGACCTGGGCCTCAACCAGTAAGCCTCTCCAGCCGGCACGATCTTTAGCCAGTTGTCTCCAACTGCGCACACCAAGTCGATTGAGGTCCTTCTCCACCTAGGTGCGCCATCGGTTCCGTGGGCGTCCTCTGTTGCATTGTCCCACGGGTTCGGAGTCGAAGACTCTTCGGGCAGGAGCAGTGTTCTCCATGCGCTCTACATGGCCCAGCCATCTTAGGCGTTGAATTCGTAGACGCCTGACTAGGCTCATGCCGCTGTACAGCCCGTACAGTTCGTGGTTGAATCTTCTTCTCCAAACGCAGACAGGACCAAAGATTGAACGCAGAACTTTTCTCTCGAAAAGACCAAGTGCTTCTTCATCCGCTTTTGAGATTGTCCATGTCTCCTCACCTTAGAGTAGGACAGGGATGATCAAGGTGTTATATAATGTTAGCTTGGTCCTTCGAGAGAGGACTCTACTACCCAATTGCCTCTTGAGCCCGAAGAAACAGAGATTGAAAAGAGTAATTCTGCGTTCAATCTCGGTACTGGTGTTGTTCGTACTGTTCACTTGCGAGCCGAGGTAGACGAAGTCCTTCACTGCCTCGAAGTTATAGCTGCCGTTTTGGCCTAGTCGTCGATGTTGTGCGTCCTTTCTCGATAACAGCATATACTTCGTTTTGCCCTCGTTCATCGCTAAACCCATTTTGGCCGCCCCCGCTTCAAATAATAGCAAACGCCTCATTGACGGCTCGCTGTGTTCGACCAATCGCGTCAATGTCATCCGCGTATGCTAGCAATTGTACGGACTTTTGGAAGATCGTGCATCTTGTGTTAGCGTGTAAGTTCTGCATGATCTTCTCAAGAATAGTGTTGAAATAGTCTCACACTGGACTTACTACCCATTTAATGGGAAGTAAGACATCCGATATGCATCCTAGAAGCATTTTTCCGAGACATGATCAAATAAGCAAAGCTTAAAAACATACCGTGTAGCCGCGTTTTTCTTTTGACAATTTTCGGGAAGAAGAATAGTCATAGTCAGAGAGTCAGCTTAAATTGTACATTGACACAATTTGCTGGTTGATAACCCTCTTAGGTATGTAAGTACATAATAATATGCATGCTGACAATGCTCAAAGAGTATTCTTGTCTAGAAAAAGCTTCTCAACTTTGCCGTTCGGAGTCGGCATTAAACTGTAGGTCCCTTCCACTCGTGAAAGAACAATATCACGCACAATTCGAGTGGTTGCTGAGAAGCTAGGCCCAGGTCCGCCTCGGACTGTAGCGCCACCCATATTATTATTATAAGTACATACCTTGGACATTATGTTACCATGGTGGTCAGTCCATGTCCGTTCAGTATCACACAACAGTCCACGATATTTAGCACAGGCTACTTACTTACTTACTTATCAGGCATACGACCCCTGGAGGATCTTAGCCTGAGCAATTGCTGCCTTCCATCGGTGGCTGTCCTTGGCACGCTGCTTTCAGTCATCAAGACCAAGCTGGCTTGCATCCACTATCGCTTGGCCTTTATACCGGAGATTTGATCTTCAGCACGTGTAACATATTTAATTGTGATTGAGTTAAATTCTTTAATTAGACAATTTTCAAAATAATGCATGCAGTTGATGGTTAATCGACTAAGCGAGTACTGCAATCTATGGAGTTTAATCGTTAGTCTAGAAAAATGAAAGATAATGATTTTTAAAAAAGTGGTGGGAGAGTTGCCTTCAAGCCTCAAGCATTTTAGAGGGATAAACCTAGAGGTCGTCAAAGAGTATAAGTATCTAGGAGTCTTGCTTACAAGCTTACAAAGGTTAAAAATGCTATCAGTGTAGCTTGGAAGAAATGCTTCCACAATACTTATATCCAGCACAGTAGTAAGTTTAAATTTTACGAATCTGTATCCGAGACGATAATCCTATACGCGGCACAGGTTTGGAGGTATAAGGCTTATGAGGATGTGGAGAAATTGCAGCGCTTTTTTATGAAAAAAATGTTTAAGCTCCCGCCGAAGACTCCGAACTACATGCTCATGGTTGAAACAGGGATATCTCCACTATTTTAAAAAACATAATTAGCATGGCAGACAACAAGCACCAAAGATAGTGGCCATGCAAACCGTTCGAAATAAAACTGGGTTCAAAGAGTGGATTAAAGTAGCTGGTGAATGTGGAGTAGAACTGAACGTAGACGGTAGCAATTGGGGTAACTCACTATGCCAATTAAAAATGCAAGTTGGCGAGCGGGCAAGAATACAGTTCTTAGGAAAAGCGGCGGGATCAATACATCGCATGACATACAGCCGGCTCAACCACAACCTGGGGAGTCGAAATTACTAAAAGATATCCATGGCATCCAGGAAATGTCTGTGTTCAAACTTCTAAAGCTGAATTTTGTACCGCATAGAGATGATCTCCCTATACTCTGCAGCATGTGTAATTTGGTAGAGAGAGAAGATATCATGCATTTCCTAGGCAAGTGTCCGATCCTAAGGGAAACTAGGATCTTATCGGAACACGATATCCAATCACTCCTAAACGAAATGGACGTCAGCAAGCTGTTTAAATACTGCAAAATTTCACTAAAATACAGAGGTAACTTTTAAAATTAGCATTTTTCTACATGGAGAGCTAATAATTATTACTTGTACAAAATAAATTATAGTCAATGCGGCAGACGGCAAAGTCATGATGATTTTGATTTTGTTAAATTTTAGTAAGAGGAACATTATTCGAAATAATAAAATCAATCTGAATCTAATAATGTAATCTAGACAATTTTCAATAGCCGAAAGCCAATATACCACAAATGCTCGTTTAATTTAGCAACTGAATTATTAACCATTCAAATAGGGAAATTTAAGTAGAACTTCAGCATCGTCTAAAATTGGACAGTACCATTGGAAGGTCATTGAAAAACATTGAAAATAATAACGGACCGAGAATGGAACCTTGAGGAACATCACAGAGTAGTTCACAAAAAGTCGACATTTATAGATTACAGTTCGGACTTGGTTAGTATGATACGAGAGAATTAATTCATTAATGGATTAATTCATAATGGATTACAATAGGATTTGGGTTAGTGCGTCGACTCCTATGCAGAGGGTGCCAGGTTCGATAGCCGAATTTACCACCTTTGATACGGACGGCTTCACCTCTTTCGAGTCACTGACAATGCTCATAGAGTATTACTGTCTAGAAAAAGCTTCTCAACTTCGTCGACATTAAACTGTAGGTCCTTTCCACTCGTGAAAGGACAATAGCACGCACAACACGAGTGGTTGCTGAGAAGCTAGGCCCAGATCCGTCTCGAACTGTCGTGCCACCCATATTATTATATAACCTCGTCCCACAATGTGGGACGGACTATTTCTGTATGTTGATGCTGTTGTATATTCCCTTTCGTCTTTGAATGAATCCCTGCGACACGAGCCAAAAAGGTTGGGTAAACAATACCAAAAAGCAAATCTCAATACACCATTTTAAGAATATTCAAGTTGCTTGCAGAAATAACTTCACCACGTATCTCTTACTGTAGAGGCGCCATTCATCATGTGCAGTTGTCATAAGTGCCACCAATGATTTCCAATAGCAGCCCCAGCGTTTGCAGCGCAGCTCAGTTGCCCGCCGATGCCCTTGGGACTGCCGTACACACTCTGTCCGAGTCTGTAATCAACACAAAGTACATGACAGGCTCAACATATCGACTGCTTTGAATTCCCTTCCCGTCCAATCCAACCTCTTCCTTTTGCGGAAAAATTCCATCGTAAATAGGTCACTAATCCCCCTTTGGATCTTCGTTTCTCCTGCGTCATCCAGGCTCTCTCCATCTATCGCCTCCACTCATCTCCATGCCACAAACAAAACGACTCCCAAAAGAAGCAACAAAATCCGGAAGCGTTTCCACCAGCTCGCCCATCCTTTGTGCACCTTGGAACGCGGCGCAAAAAAAAAAGAACATCGCTTCATACTCGTAGCATGAAATCCTGTGGACACTGTCGACGGACCAATCCCTGAGTCCCCTCAGTCTCGCAGTCCCACGTCTCCTCGAGGTCGGGCTGAGCGATGATTTTGGAGGTTATCTTGCGTCACTTTGATCACCAAACCGTGACTTATTAGATTTTTTGCACTTCACTGTGCAAATTGTTATTTCTTCCTCTGACGGGGCTAACAACCCTCGATACAAAGCGAAAGGCCACAGCCCCCGCAACCGCCACAACCGCCTGGTCTTCCCGCTCAATCCCCGCCACGCAGTTACCACCCAAAGAAACCTCGTGAAATTGAATCTTGTGTTTTACAAACTTTTATCATCGCCATCATCGTCATCGTAAAAAGGATTTTGATTGTTTGGACTTTGCGGTGTCTGAAGGGTGGCCGAGGGATGAAAGGATAAACAAGGAGTTTTCATATTTTTGTGTTATCCTGGTCTGTTTTCTTCGTTTGAGATTTTTTCCGCATTTTTTTTTTCTTGTGTTTTTTTCCTCCGTCGGTCTTGACCATCATTCTGTGGCCATTGCGGTGTACGTTCAAAGGACCTTGATGAAAATTTATGATTTTTCATCACTTCTGCTCCCTGCTCTGTGCTGTGGCTTGTGTCCTGGAAAAGCTGTCGATCCACGGGAGAGATGGAGCGAGTCGCCAAAGTCACAGAGTCGATACGTTAAGCCGTTTGACAAGCTCCAAGCAGTAATGATGACAGCCTGTGGACGTCGTCAAAGAGGTAATCGGTCGGTTTTTTCTGAGTGACGGCAAAGTACTTTAAAGGAGTGAAAAAAAAAATGGACAAGGGAATTTGTGACATAATGAATTTCTCACGTACAGTTCGATGTTGCAAGTATGGTGGAGTCTTGGCATGGATTGAAGCGTTCATGGAAAGTGGGATCTCACGGATATGCAAAAAGGAATAATGTCGGATCGTAATGAAACCATTTAAAATTGGGCACGCGTGAGTGCCTAGCACTTGTAGAGGATTGCCTTTTATGAAATGATGAAGTTCATTGGAATAACGAAAGTGTGCAAAACACGGTTTCTTCTTCATTATTGATGGCGGAGGTCTGTGAGAGATTAGGGTTAGGTAGATTAGATTTAGGTTAGGTAAACGGGTAGATGGACATTGGGTTAATCGGTTGTTTAGCCAAGCGTGCACTCATTCAACTGTGGTCTCTGTGGAGGATAAGACATAGTAGAAGGGGAGAGCTACTTATTCACTGACCGCTCTGACACAAGCAAGGTTGCAGGCGCAGGAACACTTCGAAAAATCATCCTGGCTCTAAAAGGCGATTGTAGTGTATCTTAAGCCGAAGTGTCCACGACACGACACAGAACTTGGGGAGAGAACTATAACTTTGGGGCCAAAAATTGATATCGGTATTTTATGGAGGGGTTAAAACAAGCATTTTCGGGGGAGGAGCTGGTGAACAATTTTTAGGAATCAATTACTAAAAGTTTAAGAAAAATATAAAAAAAAAGGGAAACACTTTCAATAAAGTACTAAACCGACTTTCAAAGCCAGAAATCTGTTCTTTAATATAAAATTGAAGTTAAGAAAACATAAAGCCATGCGGTTTTTTGTGTTCGATTTAGGACATCATTTCAGAATTTTGAAAAATATTGGTGTATACTTTTGTTTTCACTTTTTATCAAAAATTTGAGTTTCCATTCGAATTTTTGAAAGACTATTGGCATGAATAATTTGATTTACGGTATATAGTACTTCATTGTAGGTGTTGCCGTTGGTTTTTAATACTTTTTTCATTTAAAATATTTTTTTTTATAAAATTGCTCCTACCTCCTAAGCGGGGCAAGATGGACCCCCTCCCATAGTAAATGCCTTGCTTGTTTTGAATCCCATATCGTTTTCAATTCTTTTCGCAAAAGTTATAAGAATATATAAGAATTTGCGTTGAGAGACCACATTAAAACTGATAAGATTCTGCAAATGAATGTATTCCAAAAGTAACAATTAAAAACAACTCTCTCAAACTTCCACCACATATTTTAAATCTCATTAAGTTACGAAATATGTATAGAAGAAATTGGCAGAGGTATAGACAAATTATTTTTAGAAATGAAGTCAAATATCTCAACAGGATTATTAAAAATAATATATCACAGTTGCGAAATGAGTCCTGGAATAAGAATCTTCAAGATTTAAACAAGAACTCGAGGCCATTCTCGAACATGGTAAAAATAGTACGAAATAAGAATAGGAAAATCCCATATCGCAGGATCCCACTCAGTACTTCTTTCTCGGATATTGAGAAATAAACAATGCTCTATCTTTAACATTTGAACGCAATCATTGCATATCACAAAACCTGATACTTGCCCTTGGTTGATAGTTCGGTTCAAAGACTAAGAGTGTTAAACACTAATTTACCTGAAGACGCTTATGTAAACGAAGAAGACATTCTATTGATTACAGATAATCTGGTCACTAAGAAGTCTGCCGGGTTGGATCTTATAAGAAATATATATCTTAAAGAACTAAATCTAAAAGCGGGATCAAAATGATGACGTTCATTGTAAGCGCTTGTCTGAAACTGCAGTATTTTCAAATTAAGTGTAAGCTTGCCACAGTCTCGCCCGTATTTAAACCAGGTAAGCCGCCAGATAGTCTGCTTAGTTATCGACCAATAAGCAATTTTAGTAAGGTAGGTATGAGAGAGTTCTAAAAGAAAAGATTACAAAATTTATTGATGATAACCAAATCTTACCTGATGACCAATTTGGCTTTAGACGCTACCACAACACTTCCAGTCAGTTAGACGTAATCGGTCAATGGGAAAATCGACGAGCATAGTTCTCCTTGATATAGGAAAGGAATTTGACTGTGTTTGGCATAATGGTTTGATTTATAAAATGATTAATCTAAGCTGCCCACTTATCTGTGCAATATAAAGTTTTTTGTCTGATCGTTGTTTTGAAGTGCATGTCAATAGTGGTGTATCTAGTCGAGTAAACTTACAATCTGGAATACCTCAGGCTTCTGTACTTGGCCTTAT
Source organism: Eristalis intricaria (assembly GCA_964034865.1). NCBI lineage: Eukaryota > Metazoa > Arthropoda > Insecta > Diptera > Syrphidae > Eristalis > Eristalis intricaria. The sequence goes on from OZ035876.1 coordinate 5,361,081, forward strand.
TCTCTACAATCTATATACCTCGGACCTTCCGGACCAACCTGAGTGTAGTTTAGCTATTTTCGCCGACGACACTGCCATATTTTCATCGCATGAATTTGCTCTCAATATTGAGACCAATCTTAAATATAATAATAATAATATGGGTGGCGCTACAGCCCGTAGAGGGCCAGGGCCTAGCTTCTCAGCAACCACTCGTGTTGTGCGAGCTATTGTTCTTTCACGAGTGGAAGGGACCTACAGTTTAATGCCGACTCCGAACGGCGAAGTTGAGAAGCTTTTTCTAAACAGGAATACTCTTTGAGCATTGTCAGTGACTCGAAAGAGGTGGAGCCGTGAATTATGATTGGTGGTAAATTCGGGTATCGAACCTGGCACCCTCTGCGTAGGAGTCGACGCACTAACCCACTACGCCACGGCGACCCACCCAATCTTAAATATGCATTGGAAATATTAGAAGCTTATTTTAAAAAGTGGAAGATTAAGCTAAACAAGGACAAATTGCAAGCTAACTTTTTTTCTCGAAAAAGAAAAGCTTGCTTTCTGCCTTCTTCTACCTTACAGGTGAATGGAACAAACATAGAGTTTCAGAATTCTGTTAAGTACTTGGGTATATACCTTGACTCCAAATTAACATTTCATCAACATATCTCTTCTTCTTCTTCGTCTTTATTTGGCGCTACAGTCCGGGGTGGACCTGGGCCTCAACTAACAAGCATCTCCAGCTAGCACGGTCTCTGACTAGCTGTCTCCAGTGTCGCACGCCAAGTTGGTTGGGGTCCTTTTCCATCTGGGTGCGCCGGGCGTCCTCTGTTGCGTTGTCCCACGGGTTCGGAATCGAAGACTCTCCGGGCCGGAGCTGAGTTGTGCATACGCTCTACATGGCCTAGCGATCTTAGGCGTTGGATCCGAAGACGCCTGACTAGACTCATGTCGCTGTACAGCCCGTACAGTTCGTGGTTGAATCTTCTCCTCCAGAAACCGTCAACGCAAACAGGACCAAAGATCGCACGCAGAACTTTTCTCTCGAAAATACCAAGGACTTCCTCATCCGCTTTTGAGATTGTCCATGCCTCCGCGCCGTACAGCAGGACTGGGATGATCAAGGTCTTGTATAAAGTCAGCTTGGTCATTCGAGAGATGGCTCTACTACTCAATTGCCTCTTGAGCCCATAGAAACAGCGGTTAGCAAGAGTTACTCTGCGTCTGATCTCAGTGCTGATGTTGTTTGTACTGTTTACGGAGCCGAGGTAGACGAAGTCCTTGACTACCTCGAAGTTTTAGCTGCCCATTGTGACGGTCTTGTCAAGACGTCGTTGTTGTGTGTCCTGTCTTGATGACAGCATATACTTCGTTTTGACCTGATTCACCGCTAGACCCATTTTAGCCGCCTCCGCCTCAATGCCAGCAAACGCCTCATTGACGGCTCGCTGTGTTCTGCCAATCACGTCAATGTCATCCGCGTATGCTAACAGTTGTACGAACTTCTGGAAGATCGTGCTCCTGGTGTTGGCGTGTGAGTCTTGCACGACCTTCTCCAGCATGATGTTAAAGAAGTCACATGATAGCGCGTCGTCTTGTCTAAGACCTTTTTTGACATTGAAGGTCTAGGTGAGTTCGTTACCGACCTTGATGGAGCAGCGAGAGTTCTCCATCGTCATCCTGCACAACCTGCCAAGCTTGGCAGGAATGTCAAAACTAGACGTGACGTGGTATAGCTCGTCCCTATGCACGCTGTCATATGCGGCCTTGAAATCGACAAAAAGGTGGTGGGTGTTGATTTGCATTTCTTGGGTCTTTTCCAGGATCTGCCGTAGTGTGAAAATCTGGTCGATGGTGGACTCCCCTGGCCTGAAGCCACACTGATATGGACCTATCAGGTTATATATAAACGGCTTCAGGCGAGTACACAAAACGACAGAGAAGATCTTGCAAGCGATGTTCAGGAGACTTATCCCTCTATAGCTGGCGCAGCCAAAGGGGTCTCCTTCCTTGTGGATCGGGCATACTGGAATTCATTGCAACGAGAAAGTGTATTGACTCTCAAAATATATATCTGAGCTAGGAGCAATCACTTATATTACGTATTGGACCTCTGGAACAACAGCAAGGGCTCAGTGGACAACCGACCCGGACACATGCAATGTGTCTGAACATGCCGCCCAAAGATTTTTGCAAACGCTGCAAGGACTAGAGAGACTTAGAAACTTTGCCAAGGCTAGGAAAAAAAAGAAGCCAGTAAATAGGAAAGCAATTCTTCTTTGAAGTGGAGTCCTTGAGTGGTGTTGAACAGCATAACATCTCCTATTAGGGGCAGAATGGACCCAGCACGTTGGTCTAGGTGTGCCATGGCCGTAAGGTTGTCAAATTTGATGTTTTAGGCATCTCACAATTACCTCCCGCCACCTGATAATGATAACATTTCAAATTACTTACAATCTAATTTACAAAAAGGCATACACTAAAAATCTTACTTAAAATTACATTCATGTAATTCACTCCCCTAATATTAATTTTATTTTTCTCTTGTGCAACCCATGCAGTGAAGGCAACGACACCGCGACCATGATAGATCCTTAATGTATCTATATGAGTTGAGAATTAGTTTGTTGAGGTGATATTTTTTCTATTTATTTTTTATATATTTTTTATTTAATAATTTTCTTGTATACATTATTATTTTAAGAAAGCTCGTTAGCATTAACTAGACTTAGTTGCCGCTTGCCCACCAGTCCATCTGCCAATAAATCGCTAAGTGGAACCACACATTCTATTTGGTGCGGACCAGTCACTTCGCCTGCAACGCTGTACCGCGCAACATCGGTTTTTGTGTGCTATCTGCTGAAGAGGAAACTTTGCGGGTAATCCTTTCAAGATGCTCTAATAAAAGGATATCACAAGATCACTACCACTTCTAGCGTGACCTTTAGCTAACTCACCTGGAATCTTATGTGTGAACCGTTCAGAGTTCCCTGTCCTTTAATCAGGCTCCTCGTTTTCCCTGGAGAAATTCCGTTTTCCGTATTCTGAGCAAAACCTGGCAGCTTGTGAGCATCACAAGAACTGTCAAAATTGTGATGTTCTCATGGGAACATCACAAGGAAAAATAGCAACAAAAGAACTGTCACAACACAAGGAAAAATAAACAGATGTTGATTTTATTTTGGCGTTTAGCTCATCTGCAAATGCGGCCCAATAATTCTGCATCCTATTCGGGTCAGTTGGATCATTTTTGCCCAGAAGAAAATCGGGATTCATTTGCAAGGAATTCGTATAATGGTTCAACTGTTCCTGGGATGTACTTGTTCTTGTTCCTGCAAAATATTCATTATTAATAAATACTTATGCATATTTCATTAATATACACAATATTACCTTGTTCGCTACGTTCTGCCATTATTTTGTAAATGCGCTCAGTAAGAAAAAAAAAGCGCGAATATAATAATTGTCAAAAAAAAACAATTTTTGGCATCGTAACGAATTCACCTCACCATGGTGACTAATCTTGTGTGTTTTCTTGTGAGGTTTTCGCCAGAATACCAAATAGCTGAAACCTCACAAGGTAAGCATAATAATTTTCGCCTCACTGACATTCGTGCGTTGTGACCACATCACAACCAGAATAGGGGTGTTATTTTACATTTGAGTTTATTGATTAATTGGATCTTGATATTCAACACGCTCTTTGCATTCGGATTTCAGCTCTGCAGTGGTCTAACTGTGTTCAGTGCTTCTTCTCTTCCTGGTAATCGTTGAAGATGTTATTCACATCTGTGTGCGAATTTAAACCGACCTTTAAACCGACACTTTCACAGTATTTCCTCAGTATTTCTTTTTTCAAATTGAAAATGCGCTGCTTGTGCCGATCATTGTTGAATCCTCGTCCGAAGACCATCAACGAGAAGGTGACCAATGATAGCACTATTTTCAAGAATACCATGGACCTCTTCAGCCAGGTGATCAGCCTGGTCCGTTGATGAAGCGGCCAACTCAATTGCCTCTTTAGCTCCCTGGAACAATTATTGTTCTTCATGCGCCGCTACAGTACATTGTGGCCTTAGGTCGGTTGCCAAGAATAACTTTAGTACTCCTGCCTGAACTTAATGCAGAACCAAGATAGGAAACTAGTTTAGAAATCTCACAGTAGCCCTTATCGGTGCATCCACTATGGTCTTGCCCTGACGATTACTAACACAAGCACTTAATCTGCCACCACATCCATTACTGCAAACGCCTCATTAACAGCTCGCGAAAAATGGACTCGATTGAGTAAATGTAAATCACCACTTCCCCACGACACATGAAATAGACGCGTGCCAATAGACAGCGAGTTCCCTACAAACGCCACCACCACCTTTCGCTTCTGTCACACCACTCAGCTACTGCGCACCTCTGCGAAAGCAATTAGTTGCCACATTCTAATGACTTAGCAGATGCTTGTGAAAACAGGGGGAAAAAACTTCCACATTCTAAATCAAGAACGAGCCCTCCGCGCCTCTGAAAAATATTTACTTTTCCGTCCCACCGCACACAGCCGGCTTCCGGGCCCGCGAGGCACATCTCGTTCGCGATCTTGTCCACTCGGCAAGCGCCGCGCGCCTGAAAGTCAATCTGTCAAGTGTAGCTCGACTATCTCTCACGATTAGAAGTTTATAGTCAGCCTCGCAGAGCGACATGTGTATCTCGTCTTGCGTAACGCAAGTTTGGTAGACGTCCGCGAAAGCCACAAAAACCGCCGAAAAGTGTGCGCCTCTTGGTGTGTATAAAATTTTTCCATCGCGAGCGACCTCGTTTAGTCAGTGGCGTGCTTCGCTCGTAGTCGTGTCTAGTTGTCAGAGTCGGAAAAAAGAAAACATGCTTATCGTGAACCAAAGTGGAATCAAGATTCCGGATTTTCTAGACCAAAAGTTCTTCAAGGACACCCTCGAGGATGGGTTCCGGGAGGCGGGCATCGAGCTCACTCAGATCAGCTTCGAGATGGGCAGTAATGCCGGCGATAATTACTGCAGCAGCATCTACCGGGTGCGAGTGATTTTCAAGCGGCGCGAGGTGGCGGTCCCCGAAGACCTCTCGATCATTGTGAAGACCATTCCCATCACGAGCGGCACGCAGTTCCTCGACGACGTGGGCGTCTTCATGAAGGAGAAGTCCGTGTACGTTGATATCCTGCCGCGGCTAGAGATCCTGCTGGACAATGTCAAGCTCGGTCCCAAGTGAGTGAGGGTAACCCAGTGCAATGTGCCTTGTTTCTAAAGTGTACTCCGTGTGTGTTTAGGATATTCTACGCCCAGAAGGAGCCCATTCAGACGATTGTGTTCGATGACCTCTTCACTTACGGATTCAAGACCGCCAGTCGCCAGGACTTGCTTGACATCAACCACTGCCGGCTGCTCCTGCAGAGACTGGGCCAGCTGCACGCCAGTTCGATGATGCTGCTGAAGAAGGTGGGTTGACACAAGCAGCCGCGTGTCTCACGAGATTTGACAGCGTTCTCTCTTGCAGGACCCCTCAATCAGGGAGAAGTTTCAGCACGGAATGATCTCGAAGGCCACAGTCCAGATGTCGGACACGTTCGACATGATGTTCGGCGGCAACCTGCGCCAGTTGGCCAAACTCGTCTCCGGCTGGTCCGGTTACGAAAAGATCGCTGCGAAGTTGAAGAAGCACGGGGACAACTTCAAGACGGACACGGTGTTCTTCAGCGAGCCGAAAGCGGGCGAGATCACAGTCCTCAACCACGGCGACCTGTGGGTGAGCAACTTCATGTACTCCTACGACAAGGAGAACCCCTCCGTGCCTGAGAATGTGACTTTTGTAAGCCATCACCCTGCTCTCGTGAGACCATCCCTAATGACTTCCCTTTCCAGATCGACTTCCAGCTGAGCTTCTTCGGCAGTCCCGCCTGCGACATCAACTTCTTCCTCAACACCAGCGTGCAGTACGACATCCTCGTCAACCAGAGGGACGACCTCATCGGCTTCTACTACGAATCCTTCGCGGGCACCCTAAAATTCCTGAACTACCCCGAGATCCCCACCCTGGACGACCTGAACAAGGAGCTGCGGGCGCGCGAAACCTACGGGCTCTTCGGACTGTACGCCTTTCTGCCAATCATCACCCTGGACAAGAGCCAGTCTGAGGGCAGCAGTATAGACGCCCTTAGTGACAAGAAGGCGGGCCTGGAGAAGCTGGAGAGGATCTTCGCCAACGAGAAGCTGCACAAGTTCTTCCGACACAATCTGACGCGCTTCGAGGAGCTCGGCGTGCTGGACGAACTCAATTCCGTGAAGGAGGGGGGTCTGTGAGGCTGCTGGGGAGTACTGTTTATGGTTGTATTCAATTGGGGAATGTTAGTCGTGATTTTGCCAAATATAGTGCTTTAGAGATAAGTCTAATTGGGGTTGATAAGCTTGGTTGATTAGATTATAGCGGTATGCGCCAGTTAAAGGGGCAGCTCCTATCAGTTGCGGGTGTAATCCGAATGTCAGATTGCAGCTAATAACAGGAAGGTGCTGGTACTTGGGGCGATACTTGTAAAAGCAAGCAGCCGCAGATTGCTTGCAATTTTTACTTGTCAGCGTTGCATGCCATGGTTGGTTGGAGTGACTTATGAGCATAAGGGGCCCTTCATCCGTCACCTCATTCAATCAGTCTGGAAGAAGGAACCAAATTTGAAGGTCTTATGAGGCGTAATCGGTGAATGTGTTGCTTAAGTCATTCAGGGTGAGATAAGGAGTTTGAGGGCCGCCACATTCCACAGAAGACCGTACGACTTCCGTTGAGGACTTCAGGACAACTTGTGCAAGAGTCATTGCTGACGATGCATGGTCTCCAATTTGAACAGTGGCCTGTGGACTGTGATTAGACCCACTATCTTGTGAAGTTTGGAACTGTCAAGAGATAGCCTATCTGCTGATCTTCTCTTGTCAGTTAATCTGGTACTGACTTCGGGGAACAGTTTTACAATGTCAATAGAGTCAATAGAGTGTACAAGAGCAAGTGACACAGTTGTCATATGTCGGGCAAGTTTACACGTTCTAGAGATGAGCGATATGTGGGGTTTGGTATAGTTCCTGGACCCCGTTGGCCAGGAACCCACTCACTGACATCACGAGGAGATATCACATGCCTTTTATATGATTCAGAGCAATGTTACTCCCCGTGTGGAGTTTAGCCAGTTCTCCCATCGGGCGCGTCCCCAGGTGACGGATAGGGGGCCCCTGTGTGTGGATAGGGTATTAATTTATACATAAACAGGGTTGGTGCAAATATCAAATACCACCCGCGGACCAAAAAACTGGCAAGAGCAGAATTACTCTGAAAACAAATTCAAATGATGGATAGTAAGACGAAGAAAAATAAGGTTACGGTGCAGGGAATCGGATCCCCAGCACCGGCGGCGGAGAGTGCGAATGCAGGCTCATAGTCGTCGAGATACAATGACTTCAATAATAAAGAAGAGTCTTCAACAGCTCCTACGGCGATGGCAACCTTGGCCCCCGTAGGTTGTAATACTACAAGGAATCGCCTCGAGACAGACCGTGCAACAGACCCTCGCGCGTTCACTACCAAAAACGTCTGTCCCGAAGGAACACGTAATGGCAAACCCGCGAATCCGTCCCGCAGCGGTAGATCAAAGCCCAATGGTAACGCCAGACTCCGGCTCAAACGGGAGATAAAATGCAACAGCTGAGTGCAAAAATCGATGAGCTGATTACTTGCTGCGTTTTTTTACAAGCGTATATACGCTTACATTGCGATTTGCATGTAAAATACACTAACAACGAATCCTATATCCGCTTAACTTACTCATCATATCTATCGCCGTTTAAGAAATAAGCGCGGATAAAAACAATGCTTCCAATCCTTATTTTCTGTGTGTTCATTCCTGAATTTATTCTTTCATTGTTTAGGTTGCTGTATGTGGCTTACAGCTGCAGTTGTGGTTGATGTATTAGATCATTTTTCAATTTTTTGGCATCCATAAGTATGCAATTTTCGGTATACCCAGAGTGTCTCTGCTATACATTCCGTTTAGGCTTCGTAATCAATTCTTTTCATTTGATGAAGATTTTTTTTTATTTTATAATTATTAAGTGTTTTGGCTTATAAAGCGATGGTCACGCTACACAATCGCAAACCGAAGATTGTGACCATCAAAGATCAACCATCATTTTGCAAGACTACACCCCTGACTGCTTAGCAAATGTCATAAATGTCGTCGGTGCTGCCAAGATTTTATGATGAATCATTAAGCGCCGATGATCGTTTTTTTTGTGCACTTAAAAATTAGGCGTCAATACACTTACACCTTTTATAAAGATAAGCACAACGTACACGGCGAAATCAAAAAAATCGGAAGTTTAATTAAGTCCGCGTTTCGAGAAGCCGAAGTCGAGGCATCAAATCTGCATTGCAAGGTTTCCCAACTCGAGCGGGAAGTGCAACTTATTAATCTGCGTCTTGAGGAACGCCGAGTACCAGTGGCATCATTGCCAGAAAATAACTAAGCACATAGAGCTGAAAAATCGCTAAGCCAAAAAATTAAACGGGACCGTCCTGCAAAGAATCTAAGGGAAGGGGAAAATGCTGCGGAACAGCGAGTCAAGACTTCTTCTCCGACGAAAAAGCGAGGAATAGCGCCGCTAGAAACACGACCTCAAAAACACGATAAGAAAAGTGATCAACCCACAATCGACTCCTTCTAGGCCGGAGCCACTCAGAGACAGGAACGTTGCCAAAACGAAGGCGTTGCCAAAGTGGACAAATGTTGAAAGAGGTACTCTAAAAAAACATACACCAAAGGCAAAACGTCCCGACGCAATTATAATAAAAAGAACGGGTGAACTGACATATGCTGACTTGTTGCGAAAATTGAAATCGGACAGGAGCCTAAAAGAAGTTGGAGAAGACGTAAGCCGAATTCGGAAAACAGTAGGAGGAGACCTCCTTCTGGCGTTAAAAAAATCTCCTGAGATACCTACGTCGAGCCTAAAGGAAAAAATCGTAGATTCTTTAGGCGTTCGTTTTTTGACGCACGAGATACTCCTCGAATGTAAGGACATAGAGGAAGTGAATTCGAAAGAAGAAGTTTGCGCTGCTTACAGATTACAGACAGATATTACGAAGTCAAACCACCGGCAATAAAAACAATCAGGAGAACTTTTGGTGGGACTCAGGCGGCCACACTAAGGTAATCGACTACTTACCGCCGGAAAAGTATGCGTTGTTTGAATCTATTGCAGGATCCGGGAAAAAAATTTCACCAAAGAAATGTTTTAGATGCCTCGGGTTTGGCCATATAGCAAGAACGTGCAAAAACCCTACCGATCGATCAAATACATGCCTTGGATGCGTAGAAAGCGGGCATAAATTGAAAGACTGCAAGGCAAAACCAAAATGCATGCACTGCAGTGAAAACGGTGTAGACTTTGGACATATAACCGGTAGTGCTAGGTGCCCAGAGTATAAGAAAGCCCTTGAGAGCTTACAGAACATTTTGCAACTAAACTTAAATCATTGTGACATAGCTCAGGATCTATTGCATCAAACGACGGTGCACGAGCATAAGGTCGACATCGCAATACTCTTGGAGCCATATTGCAACATTAATTCGGGTACCTGGGCATATGATGCAACGAGAAAAGACGCCGTATGGGCATGTGGTAATATTACGTTTAGATACCACCTTTCGGCGAGGAAAACTACTTGGTAAGGGCAAATTTTTAACACGTATACATATACAGCTGTAGATAGATAGATAGATAGATATGTCTTTATTTCGTATTAAAAATACAAATTGGCTGTCACACAATTTACATACAGAGATTCGATATTTAAATTTTATATGTTTCAACTGAATTATTGTCTTTTAGGTTTTTAAGGTATACGAATGTAAAGAAAAGTGATTTTGAAGAAAATTACAAGAAAAACTTCAATACAAAGAAAAAAAAGAAAAGAAAAAAAAAAGAAGAATGGATAGATTGATGAATCTATTATATTAATAAATAAGAACATTTTAAAAATCGAACAGAATAAGTAATAAATAAACATATAAATAAATAAATAAATAATAAATAAATAAATAAATAAATGTACAGCTAAATAAATAAAGTAAATGAGTTATTCATTCAACAATCAAATAATAAATAAATAAATGATCGAAATATATATAAATAGATAAAAACAAAACTAAATAAATAATTAAATAAATGAAATACGTATATATATATATCAATAAGTTAAATATAAATTAGTATTATGACATATATTTGAAAATAAGCAACCCTGTTCTGTGTAAGCTGTCAGTTAATCGTGAAAAGCATGTCCAATATGTCCATAATTTTAAAAATGCAAACTGGGCAAGGTACAGAGCCAAATTAAATGAAAGACTTTGTCATGCTGATACTAACTTGAATAACATTACCTGTGAACAGGATGTTGATTCCCTGTTGTGTAATTTTACTGGACAAATTATAGATGCAGCTAATCAAAGCATACCGAAAATTGTTACAAAGGACAATTCCTTTAAGCTTCCTCCCCACATTTTACTACTTATTAAGAAAAGAAATATGTGCCGAAGAAATTGGATGACATTGAGTTCTTCATTAAAAATCTGAAGACGAAAAAATCTGACGGCCTAGATATGGTTAAAAACATCTATCTTAGGGAGTTACCAAAACGTGGGATTATGATGGTGAGACATCTTATAAATGCTTGCCTCAAGTTGCGGTATTTTCCAGCTGGAAAAAATGGAAACTAGCCAAAATTGTACGATAACGTAGATAGCTACCGACCAATTAGCTTACTGAGTAATTTGAGTAAAATTTATGAAAGAGTTCTTAAGGAGAAGATCATGAAATTTATTGATGAGAAACACATACTTCCGAATGAGCAATTTGGTTTTAGACCTTATCACAGTACGTCACATCAAGTCAAGAGAATTTGTGATTATGTAAATAGAAATCGATCAAGCGGAAAATCAAGTGGCATGGTGCTACTTGACGTCGAAAAGGCTTTCGATAGTGTGTGGCATTACGGTCTACTATACAAAATGATTAACCTAAAATTTCCATCTTACCTGTGCAATATTGTTTTAAGTTATTTGTCAAATCGATGTTTTCAAGTGCATGTTAACAATGGTGTTTCTAACATAGTTTTTTACAATGCTGGAAGGACCGCGAGGTTCTGTTTTGGCCCCCATATTGTATATCCTTTATACATCTGATTTTCCGAAGATACCTGAATGTGAAACAGCGTTTTACGCTGATGACACAGCTATTTTTTCGTCGCATAAGCTTGGTCTTGTTATTGAGACCAATCTTAAGATTGCGATAGAAATTGTACTTAGCTACTGCAATAAATGGAAAATTAAAGTAAACGAAGACAAATTGCAAGCCATATTTTTCAGCCGAAAAAGAAAAGCTTGTTTTCTCCCTTCCAGTAGCTTGCAGGTAAATGGAAGTGATGTGGAATGGCGAAACTTCGTAAAGTACTTAGGTGTATATCTAGACTCCAAATTAACTTTTCGTGAGCACATCGCACAAACCGTTAATAAGATTAAAATTGCAACGACAATTTTATATCCATTTATTAATAGGAAATCGTTATTGTCTATATCAAACAAAAGCATAATATTTAAGGTCATATTCCAAGCTATACTTTTGTATGGATGCCCGGTATGGGAAAAATCCGCCCAGTGCCACATTAGGAAATTACAAGTGGCTCAAAACAAAGTCCTTAAAATGATGTTAAATCTACCATATGATTTCCCTACTTCAAGACTGCATGAAAGAGCGGGTGTTGACCCAATCACTTCACGAATATTAAAATTAACAAATAAATTTATAAACTCATGCGCTTTGACCGAAAATCCCTTAATTAACGACTTGTGTACCAATAATTAAAACATATACATATATATTTTGTTTATTTATTTATTTAAATTGTTTTCATTGTACATTTTTGTTTTAGTTATTCATATATATATATATATATATATTTATTTATTTATTCATTTATTTGTTTATTTATTTATTTATTTACTTATTTGTTTATTTATCTATTTATTTATTTATTTATTAATTTTTATACTTATTTTTATATACGAATATTATCATGTATTTTATATATATATATTCTCATATATATATGTATATATATATATATTTTTTTTTTTCTCTCTCTTATTGAAGGTTTTTCTCGTATTTTCCTTCAATTTTCGACACTTTCCATCAAAAATAAATAACTTAAAATATAAATATAAACGTTTTTCAGAAGAAAGATGCATAATTCATCACATCTCTGTAATATATATTGTGCGATAAACTAAATCAAATGTAAACTTTTTATATGGAAATAAACTATCTATCTATCTTGAAAATAAGCAAATTATTAATAGATATTTAATTGGTTTATGAGAGGATTATCTGAAACCCCCCCCCCCCCCCCCCCCCCCCCAAACCTTGTTTTGTCGAAATTTATCCCTTAATTTAATTATTCTGTCGGAGATCAATTCAACATTCGCTTGGAGGTGAAGATCCGAAGTTGAATGGTATCGGGACAAATTAAGCACCATTTTCAGCAGTTTGTTTTGTGTAACTTGCAGCTTCTTAATATGGCTATTGGCACATCTTCCCCATACTTGGCATCCATAAAGTAGTATTGACTGGAATATATAACCTTATGGATTATGATTTTGTTGGATCTGATAAGCTTTGATTTCCTGTTTATGAAAGAGTAAAGCATCTTTCTACCAATGTTTACCTTATTGACAGTGCTTGCTATGTGCTCTTTGAACGTCAATCTGGCATCCATCATCAATGAATATCCAGGTATTTTACACTAGACTTCCAGTTAACTCTTTCTCCACAAACGTCAAGTGGTTTGCTGGGCAGTAGGCAACTCTTTCTTTTTCGGCTGAAAAAGATAGGTTGTACTTTTTCAAAATTAATTTTTATCTTCCACGTATTGAGATAATTGGCAAATATTCGTATCCCACGTTCCAGATTTGTCTCAATATTGAGACTAAACTCGTGAGAGGAGAATATGCCTGTATCATCAGCGTAAATTGCTATTTCACATTCCGGGAGCCTAGGGAATTCAGAGGTAAAAATGTTGTACAGGTGCCAGGACGGAACCCTGTGGTAGTCCTGCGTGGAAGTGTTGAAGATCCGATGCTTTACCGTTAACATAAACTGTGAATCGTCTGTTGGCAAAAAAACTTTGTATGATTTTGACTAGATACAAGGGGAAACCAAGTCCAATCATTTTGTAACCGACGCCATTATCCCAGACGGAATCAAATGCCTTCTCGATATCTAACAGAACAAATCCAGTGGATTTGCCCAGATCAAAGTTCTTTTTGACGTGTTCACATATTCTGAGCACTTGATGGGACGTGCTGTGCTTACTTCTAAACCCAAATTGCTCATCTGGGAAGATATGCTTGTCGTCAATAAAGTGCATAAGTTTAATTTTAATAATTTTTTCGAAAACTTTGCTGAGACAACTGAGAAGACTAATTGGTCTATAACTGTCTGGTTTTTGAACTTGCTTTCCAGGTTTCAGTATAGGCACTACTTTTGCTATTTTCCAGGAATTGGGAAAGTATTGAAGTTTTAAGCAGGCGTTCACAATGAAGGTTAAGAATCTTATGCCAGATTTAGGCAATTGTTTGAGGGATACATTTTTAATATACAGCCTCCAAGCCTAACTATTGAGGAATACAGACGAGTCGTCGAAAGTAAAGTTCTTGATGATAAGGATCATACGCCAACTACAATAGCCGGTGATTTTAACGCATGGGCAGTAGAATGGGGAAGCGAATATAAGTGGAACCATTCTACTCGAAACCCTCTCTAGCTTAGACGTCGTCATAGCTAACGTGGGAAATGTGAACACGTTTAGTAGAGCGGGTGCGGGCTCGGTTGTTGATATAACGTTCGTTAGTAGTAGCTTATCTAGGTATACGACCTGGGGCGTCAGCAATCACTATTCCCACAGTGACCATAATGCAATTATAATAGATGTCCAAAGTGTTACGCCATCTCGAAGCAGTCGGTCACAAACTGGCAAGACTGAAGATTAGCACTTTAGAGACTCAAGAGTGGTCTCTTGACAATTTTGGTGGACGGAGTACAACCCATAGTAGATCTAGTTCTAGCTTCTACACCAATCACTCGTGTTTTTCTTGCTATCGTTCCTGCACGAGGGGCGAGGTCCTGCAGGTTTTCTTTACAAAGCGAGGTGGTTGCCGTTGACCGAGTTTTGTATTCGAACCTTCATTGTTTCACGAAACAAAAAAAGCAAAGTCTTGCTTTATCCGGTGTGTTTTCAGACTAAGGAATCAAGTTCGAAAAACGGAAACCACGAATTGTATTTCTGGCAGTAGCCAACTGCAACGGATTGAACGTCTTTAAGTCAGCACTTGATTGAGGAATGAGAAGTACCCACTGTGGACGTTGTGGGGGGTACCTTCTATATGTACAAACTGCACTGTTCTACAGTTTTTGACTTTAAAAAAGTAGTCTTCGAGTAATAATAATAATAATATGGGTGGCGCGACAGTCCGAGGTGGACCTGGGCCTAGCTTCTCAGCAACCACTTGTGTTGTGCGTGCTATTGTTCTTTCACGAGTGGAAGGGACCTACAGTTTAATGCCGACTCCGAACGGCGAATTTGAGAAGCTTTTTCTAGACAGGAGTACTCTTTGAGCATTGTCAGTGACTCGAAAGAGGTGGAGCCATGAATTATGATAGGTGGTAAATTCGGGTATCGAACCTGGCACCCTTTGCGTAGGAGTCGACGCACTTACCCACTACGCCACGGCGACCCAGTCTTCGAGTAAAGTGGTTTTTTTTATTAGTTTTCATATGATGTCCACTTATACTCTGCTTCTGGAACATCTCGGCGAATAGTCTAGCAATAATCCTACAAACATTGCAACGCTCCGCTTGCCTTAATATCGTTTTTCCATGTTTGAGATATCCTGATGGGATCGCTCCCCATGTTCATCGCTAAAAGCCCCAACATTTTTCGGAAAAAAGTCCAAATGTGAATGCAAAAAGTGGATTTTGAAAGACATGTTGCAGCCTAGTCTTGGTATGATGACAACATATTTTCGACAAGCTCTTCAAAAGTGTCAAGAATCTTATATCTCAAGAAGTTTTTTGCGACAAGTGGAAAATTGTTCCAGGCTTTTTTTTTTCTTTACCGGCTTAAAGAGACTCATAGTTATCATCTTTAAACGAATATGCCTTCCTTGCTCTTAGCTATATTTCATCTTGGAAATTTCTGGAGAAGGTATTGAAAAGCAGCTCCAGTTTTGGCCTTTTTTTGCAAGTTTTTGCAATATTTATATGGAATGGTGGAAGTAACACTTCATTTGGATCAACTAAAGGGTTATATTTAACATTTGTTTGCCAAGGTTGAAGTGATTGACGATGAGGCCATACCTTTTTTTTCTCTATCACGACTATCCAGACCTAATTGTAGGCCAAGCAACAAAGCAACGATTTTCAAATCTCCGCAGATTTGCCATTGGTATTCATCGTACTTAATCTGCAGCAGAAGGGTTTTCAAGTTTTCATAGGACCCTTTCATGACCAATAGGAATAGAAGGCAAAATATTTGTGTTATGTAACAAAACGCCTTTTAAGGAAAATAAATACGTCACTCCATTTTAGCAAAGAGGCTTCAAGCTAATAAAGTTGAGTAGCACATAAATAAATATATGTACAGTGAAACTTCTCCTAACGGACACGTCTCAATAAGGGACACCTCTTTTTACAGACAATTCTTCATGGTCCCCGCATCAAGATGTCTCGGTATTTCAAACGGAAGGACTTCATAACGGGCACCCCTACTTAACGGACAACCATGAAGGTCCCACGGGTTTACACTTTAGAGAAGCTTTTCCTTGTTTGTCTGACTTTGCACTGGAAGCAGATGTTTTATAATAAGAATTCATAGATTTTTTCCAACAACAGTTTTCACAACTTTTTCTTGCTTTTTACAGACCCACGAACAAAGCCCTGGACATTGGGGAAATTCTCAGCGTCTCATGTAACTCAGCGTCTTTTTGTTGCATTATCGGACCAAACACCGAACCCTGAGGGACGTCCCCGGTTAGTTTGCACATTTTAGTTGAATTATCCGGCCCAACTATAAAACTGTTGTCACAATGCCACTAACTCTGTGTCGTTAATTAACATCATCGGGCCCAGTACCGAACCTTGAGGCACACCACTGTAACTGCGTCCATTTCCTTGCAGTAAGCACACCCCTAAAGTAGTTTATCCTTCCTAACGTGAACCCTCTAAGGCTGTTTGACCTTTTTCTGTCAGCACATGCAATGTATGCCTAGCCAGGCCTCGATGTTTACGAAGTTCTCCATTGATATGAGAGCCATCTGTTGATTGAAACCTCGGCCCTCTCAAGAATGGAGCCGGAAGAAGCCGGCGGTATTTTTCACTAACATCGATCACTTTTTGAAAAGTTATAAAGCAACCAAAGAGCTGTAAATGCAGCCGCCTTCCGTTGACTTTGACGCCGTTAAGTTCAACCTTCACCAGCTCCTTAAGACCTCACTTGTGTTGCGCGTGCTCGGGGGATTGCTAATACCATTATGTGTCCGAAGTCAAGACACAGCACGGGCCGGAGGTATAGATGGAGAAAGGGAGAGGAGGAACATGTTTACACTGGTTTCAAATATCTGCGGGTTATAGTCTGTGGGCTGGGAAGAGCATTCCATATTCGTGCAGTGCGGCTTAAGAACGAGTCTCTGAATTTAACCGAAACTAGGCTTAAGGGGATACTGATGGGCATTCCTGGCAGGACGAGTATTGCTGGTGAATTCATGGAGAGGAGGAATGCAGTTGACTAGTTAACTTGAGCATCGTTTGTTGAAATAGCGATAAAACACGGACAAAGAAGAGACGGTACGCCGATGTTCGAGCGAGTCTAATTACTCTGCGATATTATTGTATCCTATAAGTTTAATCGCTTGCTTTTAGATTCTTTCAAGTAGCTGCTGTAGGGTGGTCTTGGGGGCACCAGACCAGATATGAGCGATGTACTCAAGCTTGAGGGGGATGTACGCCTTATAAATTAAAGCCAAATCAAAAGGGGTGAAATATTTCTTGCATCGATTAGGAAAACCTAAACATTTCGCAGCATTTTTGGCGACCTCAAATATGTGATCGCTCGAACTAAGTGTTGTGTTGATAAACATATCAAGGATGGAAAGTTTTCCGGTTTCATGGACACAAGCGCCATTCATGGATAATGGCTGATTGTCAAGGGTTCGCTTGAGTGACAGCAGACAGCATGGAGTTTTTGAAGCATTGGATTCCACTCCAATGGTGTCAAGATGGGAATTCAATGTGTTTAACATACGCTGCCGTTCCAATTCTACGGCCGAAGGGCGTCTTGGAATGAATATGAAAAGCTGAGGATGCTGTTATCAGCGAAGGAATGGATTGGATTAGAAGAAGGAGACAGGAGATCATTTATAAAAATGAGAAAGAGTGTCTGAGACAGAACTGACCCTTGGGGGACGCCAGCATTTATTTGGTGGATATCAGACTTGAACCCATCCAAAACAACTTGAATTGAACGGTTCGAAAGGTAATTTCTAATCCAAAGAAGAAGAGATTCATCGATACCATAGGCACGCATTTTCGACAAGAGAGCTTGATGCCAAACTCTGTCAAATGCTTTAGAAATATCAAGCGCAACGATCTTGCTTTCGCCTGAATTGTGCAAAGATTGGTTCCACTTTTCGGTGAGATAAGCTATCAGATCACCAGTGGACCTGTCGCTGCGGAAACCATATTGTCGGTCATTAAGAAGCTTCCGCGATTCAAGATATTTCATGAGCTGACGATTTATCAGCATTTCCATGACCTTAGAAAGAAGGGACGTAAGTGCTATGGGTCGCTACGAGGTGGGTGACGAAACAAATGCTGTTTTCCACCTGCTCGGAAAATCGGAAAGGGACCTAAAGAGTAGGATAGATGAAAAAGCTTACGCAGTGGTTTTAGAAGAACATCTCTTCAGAAGTATAGGGGGAATACCATCCGGGCCAGTGGTTTTGTGCACGTCTTTCAGAGTCTTTCAGTACCCTTGCAACTGTACGAGTGCGGCAGTGGATTTGTCCCATGGTGAAATTAACGCTCTCAAGTACAGATGGAGACATATTGCAATCTGGCATTGTTGAGTTGACTGCAAAATGAGCCGCAATCAGATTAGCTTTGTCTAAGGAGCTGACAGCTGGAATGTCATTGTAAATGAGCGTGATCTGCAATGTCAAGTACTCTTGCGGGCTCATTTACTAGCTGGGTCAGATTGTTTACCTCAGCAAAGATTTCGACGTACCTTCCTTCGGGTGTTGTCTGGCCTGAATGTCGAAGCCAATTAGAATTGTGTACATTGAAATCGCCCGCAATGGCAATATCCTCGGGGATACAATTCTTGAGATGGAAATTTTTGTTCAAAAACCATCACTATTCTTCTAATAAATAAAAATCCAAACCATTCCATAACATAACACATTTATTATCAACGCCATCTGGCAACTGGAGCTGTCACTCTCAATCCAGGACCCCAAGTTCGTCGAAGCGCTGCAGCGAGTGCCGCAGGGTGGCAAGAGTCCTCGTGTTGGTCTTGAACATCAGTTCAATCTTCCTCGCAGCGATCCCGGTGTCTTGCATTCCCTCCAGACTGTTGTCACTGGAATCTTCGCGGCACATTGAAATCATGGGAAAGAAACCGAACGACACAAAGAAACCGTACGCCTCCCTCATGCGAACCTCGTCCTTGACGTCGTCCAGACTGGGAATCGTGACGTGCTGCAGCTCCTCCAAGGTTTCCACCAGCGACTGGTGGTAGCCCGCAATGAGTTCGTCGCGCTTAAGCGTCAGCACGTCCAACTGAAGACTCGTGTACAGAAAGTAGTTCAGGTCGAAACCCGGACTGCCGCAGAAACTGAATTGGAAATCGATCTGAAAGAAGGAGAACAGGGAGCTACTGTGACAGCATGAGTGTAACACAAACCATTCTCATGTCGATGGGCGGTCCATCCTCTGCGCCTTCCCCGTGCTTGAAGAGCAAGTTGTTGACCCACAGATCGCCATGGTTGAGGACGGTCAATTTCCCCTCGAGAGGGAGCACAGCTTTCAGGACTTTCTCCGAAAAAGTCTCGTGGTACTTGAAGAGCTTTGCGGAAATGGCCTCGAATCCCTCCCACTCCGCGGATATCGCAGCCAGCTTCAGGATCTGTGCGCCGAAGAGTGTCACAAATGGTGCCGAGTTTATGGCTTCCTCATGCAGCAGTCCCTTGTGGAACCTCCGTGCGATGGACGGGTCCTATAACGACACAGATTATGAGACCTGTCTGAGGCGGGGTTCACTCGGTTCAGACCTTCTCCATGAGGACCATCGACAGAGCGTGGAACTGGCCAATCTTCCTCAGCACCATCGCCGCGTGTTCCTCATCCAGTCCCACCTGACGACTCTGAAGCTCGAACCCGAGGCTTGTGAGGTCCTCCAGGACGATCGTCTGCACAGGATCAGTGGTCGAGTAGAAGTGTCTAAATGAAACGTTCCTTACTCGACTCCCAATCCATTATCGACGGTGGTCTTACCTCGCTCCCAGGACGAGAGGCTTCTTCGGAAGCACCTCCATGCGGTGCATGATGTCCATGTAGAACACCTTCTCCTTGGCGTACACCTGCAGCCGCTCGAGGAATCCGTAGTTCACGTTCGGCATGCTCTTCACGATCAGCGATATATTCTCTCGTTCCTCCGGTGAAGCGCTGCGATGAAACTCAATTTTCGCTCGATAGATGATGCTGCAGTAGTTGTCGCCTCCTATGCCTGCGTCCACCACATCAACGGCGAGGATGGCAATCCCGAGCTCGCGGAATCCTTCCTCCAGCGCTCTGTTGAAGAACTTCTCGTCGAGATAAGCTGCAGCTTCGGTGCCCATGGTGTGTGCTTCGAGTTGCACGAGCAGAGACTGATTGATGGCGCGGCTTTTTGCAAAACTGCTCCGAGATTTGTTTCGATTTTTCTAGCCCATCGACAATTGTTGCAATGAAATGGGGTGAAAGCAATTAACCCCACTGGTGCACTATGACGTTACAGACTGAGCTCCTGTGCATGGGAAACGGCGGAATGGCTGAGCTCGCGGTGAGGCTGAGAAGTAAAGGTTCTCCCTTAATTGGAGCAATCGTTTGTCGCTTCGAACTGGAACTACGGATTATCTTCTCTGGACGTGAGTTGGTTGCAAGTAGGCCATGCGTCTGTGCAGTGTGGTGGATGGGAGGTGCGGTTTGTTAGTTTAGATTGACAATTGATTTGATTAAGGTCACAATTAGTGCGCATTCGCATTTTCTGTGGACAGTTGTGCATCAGTGTTGTGCATCAAGGAGTTTTCAACTTTCGTTCATGGATCGTGGGATGCCTAGGGTTCACCCATAATATCGGAGGCATCGTACAACTCACGCTGCCAAGAGTCATGTTTAGGAACCAGTCTTTTGGCTCAAACTTTTAGGTTGCCTGTGGCGTCCTCCATTTAATGCACTATGCTTGAGAGCGTTCGAGGGGTTGGCTTTGACTTGATTTTCCCGCCTTCAGCGAATGCACGGCAACATCATGCGAGTGCTTAGGCTTGGAAGGATGTTTGGACAACATGCTCTGCCGTTTTGTGTAAGCTCCTGAAGCCGTTCATAAATAACCTGATAGGTCCATATCAGTGTGGCTTCAGGCCAGAGAAGTCCACCTTTGTCCAGATTTTCACATTACAGAGAACAGAACCTGGAAGAGACCCAAGAGATGCAGATCGACACCCACCACCTATTCGTCGATTTCAAGGCCGCATATGACAGCGTGCATAGGGACGAGCTATACAACGCCATGTTTAGTTCTGACATTCCTGCCAAACTCGTCAGGTTGTGCAGGATGACGATGGAGAATTCTCGCTGCTCCATCAAGGTCGGTAACGAACTCACCGAGACCTTCAATGTCTAAAAAGTTTTTAGACAAGGCGACGCGCTGTCATGTGACTTCTTTAACATCATCCTGGCAAAGGTCGTGCAAGACTCACACGCCAACACTAGACGCACGATCTTCCAGAAGATCGTACAACTGTTAGCATACGCGGATGACATTGACGTGATCGGCAGAACACAGCGAGCCGTCAATGAGGCGTTTGCTGGCATTGAGGCGGAAGTGGCTAAAAGGGTTAAGCGGTGAATGAGGGCAAAACGAAGTATATGCTGTCATCAAGAACGGACACACAACATCGACGTCTTGGACAGAGCTTCACAATGGGCAGCTATAAATTCGAGGTAGTCAATGACTTCGTTTACCTCGGCTTCAAACAAATCTGGCCCAGTCTTGGCCCCAAAAGATCTGTTAGTCTGATATCATTAAAAATACCCAAAGTTAGCGCTGCAGTGGGTATAGCCACCCACCATCCCGCCGGCCCATCCCCAATTTTCATTTCAGACAAATCCACGTGGCAGTACAATGGGCCCACTTTGTCCTAAGTGCATCTAAGCCACCTACTATCTACCTACCTAACTAACTCTTGCCAACCGCTGTTTCTATGGGCTCAAGAGGCAATTGAGTAGTAAAGCCATCTCTCGAAGGACCAAGCTGACTTTATACAAGACCTTGATCATCCCAGTCCTGCTGTACGGCGCGGAGGCATGGACAATCTCAAAAGCAGATGATGATGCCTTTGGTTTCTTTGAAAGAAAAGTTCTACGTGCGATCTTTGGTTCAGTTAGAGTTGACTGTTTCTGGAGGAGAAGATTCAACCAGCAGCGACATGAGTCTAGTCAGGCGTCTTCGGATCAAACGCCTAAGATGGCTAGGCCATGTAGAGCGTATGGACAACTCAGTTACGGTCGGAAGAGTCTTCGTCTCCGAACCCGTAGGACAATGCAACAGAGGAGGCGTGAGTTTAAGGTGGCGCATCCAGGTGGAAAAGGACCTCAACCAACATGGCGTGCAACACTGGAGACAGCTCGCCAGAGACCGAGCTAGGTGGAGAGGCTTGTTGGTTGAACGTCCACCCCGGACATATATATAATATATATATAATAAAGAAGAAGAAGAGGAAGTATATCATAATTACGACCTAGTAGTGATGCCGGTGCGGCGCACAGTGGTCCGGTTGTATGGGAGAGTTGGAAATAAATCTGTAACTTTTGAACCCGTGAACCGATCTTAATGAAATTTGAAACATAGTGCAAGTACTATGAGATCTATTATGTATGTTGATGTATCTCATAAGCTAACGGAGTTATCTTAAGTTAAAAAAAAATAAAAAAACACTTTTTTTTTTGTTTAAATGCATAAAATAATTATTTATTATTGTCGATGACTCGAAATTGGGACTTAAAGCAAATTTGTAATCACTGTTTATAAATATAAATTCATTTTTACAAGTTTTGGTAAGGTACACTTTATTTGAATTAAAGAAACTAAGCAATTCAGTATAATAAGGCTTGCGCTTCAGTACTAAGTGGCAGCGAATCTTTTGTTTTTGGTTCAGGCCTTAAATACGCAATCCAGGGATCAGATGATACCAACATTTGATGAATAACATCTTCATTTGTTGCCGAACGAGGAAATTTTCTACTATTATTAATGCGATAGTAACTAAAGTCTTTATTCCGACTTTCCTGCGCCTCCTCTGACAATGATCCGACGGGCAAGGCTGCTGATGATATTATTTCTGCTCCGTGGAACAGAATTTTATGCACTGTTGCTGGCATATAATACCAGGGATATAAATTTGTAGCCATTGTAGCGGTTTCCTGGGCATAAACTTCAAACTTCTCGGGGTCAATCCAAAAATTACTGCATATTGTCTCCAGGATAACACTGATACGATGTGGAGGATCTCAATTCTTGGTATTTTCGTATCTATATAAAGCAAAACGTCATCTTCCTAATTGAAATCTTCAATATTTTCGGAATCATAAACTAATTCCGCATGCCTCAAAGTCAGAAATAGATATTCGCCAATAACGCTCTACTTACCCCCTTTTTTTGCCCCATTGCGACATGCATTTATGACACCGCAAACAAAACAAGATAAGAGCACTTAGTTTCATAATTATAACAATTTTATCGGCCAAAGAATTCTAATTCACAATAATAAAAACATCCTCGGCATCTCGCATAGCGTTTGCAAAATGCATTGTAAGGGAAATCGTTTGAAAATGCCGAAAAATGCACGACATTGCTCCACTTAAATGCCTCGTACTCCCAAAGTGATCAAAAGTGGTCTCTAGTTTCTTCAGCATCGGTAGAAAAAACTTTTAGCTTTCACAAAAAGTTGGTCTCCCGTTGGAGACTCTTGGAGCATTTTTGTTATAGTCCATCAAACATTGAAATGCCCCTCTCAAAATGTGCCCTAACTTAAAAGCCTGGTTTAAAAAATTGGTAAGCGATATGGAAAAACTGAAAACGCAGTTTGAAAGCAAGATGTATCACCTTTAAAAAAAAAAATTTACTTTAGTTTCCAATGTACATAGTTTTTGGAAATATGGCACATCAAATTTGCTTAAAAAATACGTCAATTTTTGTAATTTTCAAAGTCCCAACTTTGAGCTAACGGTACAGCCAAACGGATGATCTAAAGTCAACAAAATTTTGGCTTTCTAGGTTCTCATATTTCTAAAATCGAAAAACATAAACCATTTGGCCGGGAAAAAAATATGTCACTTCGGGTATTTATTTCCACTGCGGGACCACTGAGCGGCGGTGCCTTCGAAGGGATTATACTACGTTGGCTGTTACCAATGAGGATGTCGCTTCCCACGAAGCAACCACATCCTAGCTTGAGAGTGAAGAAGTAGGTGCCAACACGTCTTGTAGCGGAAAGTTCTCTGTTGTTTCTGTAAGCTTTTTAGCCGCGGCCAAGGGCCAGAGGTCACCCGTCTGTGTGTAAATTGTTGTTGCAAAAATATTAAATTCTTAGCCTAAGCTAATCCTGCCTCATATTACTGGCAGCTCTGTCCACGATGCTTTCAGTCATAAAGACTATTTTCTCTTGACTATCAGACCTACCTATGGCTTAAAAATACCTTTCATGATGTGTTCGTGTGAGTATTAACAGAATCTGATCCGTTGGAACGCATTTCAGGACATCTGTATTTTCGGCTGCATTTCGCTGTCATTCGGTCCTTGTACTGGAGCACCCTTCTTCTTCTCCTTCTCAAGTTTGAAGGCGACTTAGAGTTCATAAGCACCGACACGCATTTCTGCCGTCAGAACGACATCGCAGAATGCTCCTAAACAGGACCAAATATTCAAAGCATTCCTGGCAAGGCACCGAAAATCATTGGAATCCGTATGATCTGATAAAATTACGGTGTAGAGTCTAAGCCATCGCCAAACTGAAACGCCCCGATCATGAACAAGTGTCGGATATTCTATTATTGGCACTAGCCGCGGAGAAGTTCAACACTTTGAAAACAAGGTGTGATCCAGTGCAAGACGAAAGTGCAGGCTACACACCAACAACGCCGATAAGGGATTCTCTCCAACGTGGTGCTTCAATTTACAAGGCTTTAGAAGAACAATCACACTTGCGAGCCTCGTTATCTCCTCTCACAGGCGTGGCTAAGCGAGTTCGTACGTATTGCGGACAGACTTCTATCGATGATGTTGCAGTCATCTCCCGAACTCAATCAATCAGCAGCTACTGACACGGAAATCTTCCAAACATCCAGCGTAGACTGGCCGCTGCAAATGGAGAATCTACAGACCGAAGAGAGCCACGAAGAAGCACCTTAAGTAACTCTCAAACGCTGCTCACTCAAAGTCCTTACTTCTGATCACTAGCGGTATGGTTCTTAGGCTCGTGCAAGCTTTAGACGATGAACTTTTTTCCCAGAGGTGAACAGCAACTTCTGCAGTTGCTTGTAGGTCTTGTCGCCCCTCCATCCCAAAACCTAGGCGTGGTAACACAATGGACCTTTGGTGGCCAAAGTGCGACCGAAAAAAAACTACCAACTGCTCCAACGCCCCTTATCCTTGTTCGTCCAACAATCGTAAAAAGAAGTGAACAACTCTGAAACACACACAAAAGAATAGCCGAGAGACCGAGTGAAAGAATTTCATTTCGTCGTTATTGTGCCTTCAAGCGCCTCAGATTCATGGCCTGTCACATTCATCATGCGTCTCCTCTCGTGAAACCGACAAACGAAGACACATTCATTCAAATGTACAAGCCGCAACCTCCAGGGGGTCAGACAGGAACACACGCACACATAGCGAAACTAGAACAGATCCAATGGATCCAGCAGCCGCACCAGAAACAAGCGACATTACTGACCCAGAATCCGACGAATTCAAATTAAAGTTCCAACCCCCGAACCAGTCTTTGGTTTTGTGTAATGACTTCAGTTGCCAAGTGCTGGCGATGGCACATCATGCGGGAGGAGGGAAGGTATTGTCAAGGACACCATCTATCGTCGTCCACTGTCACCTCACCATGCCGCCGCAGAAGGGTGAGCTGGATGAGCCAAAGTGAGAGTGGCAGGGCCACGGCCCCCCGTGGACTTCAATTACATTAGTCCCAGCTCCCAGCTACTGTGGATCTATTTGTTGATAGGAATCTAGGATGCGGCGCTGTCTGGTGTGGGCTGCCGGGCGGAGATGGAAATCTAATTTTATTAATGCTGTCGGCATGTGGAACTACATATTTTGGCCGGCAATCACGGGAGGAGTTGCATCCTTTGGCGCTGGTGGCGGTGGGCAACACAGCTCCTCGTTTCGACGACTTCAGGTGAGGGTCTGTGGAGATGACGAAATTCATCAAAGTTGGTAGCAAATGAATTCGGAAGGATTTCGCCTTTGACGGAGACGGTCTCTGGTGAGGTGTGGGAGGGAGACTGAAGTGGGAACGAAGAAATGTTTAATCGGTTTGCGGGTTGTGGGGGTTCTGTTGAAGGGGGGAAGTTAGGAACAAAGGGAAGGGTGACATATGGCCTGTTCTGGAAAACAAATTGGCAACTCAACTCATTGGAAATGGCCGTCAAAAGGAGCCAACCTGTCTGGACTTAAGAGGACACGAGAAGGGGTTTATGATGACATCATGGCTTAGAGGTTAAGTTAGGACAGATTCAATTGGCTGACTGCTGTGGGCAGTTGCATTTAGGCTAACTCATACTCCTGCCACCATTGGGCACTTGCTACGTAGTGATTCTGTTGGCTAGTGCTGCTAATCTTCAGCTCTCTTAGACTTTCGAAGAAGTACAACTCCAGCTGGAACTGCTGCACGCTGTACTTTAGAGGTTAAGTTACCAAAAGGAGAAATCTAAATGTTTGGCTTTCAGAAAGCGTATTTTTTCTTGCAATCATTCTACATTGTTTCTCATCACGATAGGTGCATGGCATCCACTTTTTTACGCTAGTGACTGTGTAAGGTACACTTTCTCACCGTTTTCCCGTTGATCTCAGAAATGGATCCGACTGGATAATATTTTAAATTTCAAGAAAAAGAATGCCGCATATGTATACAGCTTTCAAATCGATGAAAACATGACGCGTATCCAACATCCCAGGTAAGAACAACTTGAATCAAAGGAAAATCAAAGGTTGATTGTCGTGTCCATGCGTCGGTAACGTGCATGGATCGGTGGTCCCTTGGTGACGATGTAGTGAAAAACAGCGCTGTTACAGATTGTTTTTCTTACCAATGGCCGAGCTATATCCTGATACTCCTGCAGCAGTCCATGATACGGGGCCTTGTAGTCGATGTTCGTTAGCTTCGTGGATGGAATTGAGGTTATTGAACCGACGCTGGAAAGGGAGGTAATACGATCAATAAGACGTCGGTTACGTAAATCCACCATTAATCCGAAGTGTCGGAGAAAATCCGCTCCGATGATAGGGCGTGACAAATCTGCGATGACAAATTCCTAGTTGAAAACTCGTCGTAAACCTAAATCTACCGTCATCGTTCTGGTGCCAAATGTGGAAATTCGTGAGTTGTTGGCAGCAAATAGTGTGGAGTTATTGTTACGGACTCTTCTTTCTACGGGCGTTGCGGGCATCACAGAAATGTCAGCGCCCGTATCAATAAGAAAGTTCAAACCGTGATTCTTACGATCACGAACAAAAAGGCGAGAGTTTTCCAGGCCAGAGGTTGTCGCCGCTACCGACTGGCCTTCTAGTTTGACGATTTATTATGCTTGCAGGGCGCTCGACACTTTTTAGCATCTGATCCGAAAGCACGATGATACCAGCATTCGTCTCCGGGATTCTCTGCAATAGTAACTCTTACGTTCTTATCGTTGCGGTAGCGAGAACGAGAACGACTGAGCCTCCTTCGGTTGATTACGTGACTCGATTTTAATTCAGCAACCACACGTGTTAGGTCTTCTATCTGCCGATGAAGTTCGGTACTATAATTAGATGGGCTGTGGCGTGTTGTTGCGGACAGTTGCGGAGTTTCGTTCACCCCAGCAATCTTTTCAGCTATTTTTGCCTATTTAGGCAATTTTTCCGTGCTGATAGATATTATGGAACGCATGTTTGGTGGGAGTCTCTGCAACCATAAAGATTTGAGCAAGTCATCACCCAATCTGGAGCCCGTTAAGTCCCGCATCTCTCGTAGAAGTTGGGACGGTCTTTTTCCCCCAGCTCAATTTCTTGCAGGAGCTTGCGTAAGCGCTGGTGGTCGGAATCTGTAAATCGCTCGATTATCTTAGATTTTAGGGTTTGATACATGTTCTCCACGGGTGGATCAAGAAGAATATCACTGACTTGGTTCAGGATATCGCTGTCGATAGCTGCCACTACTGTGTGATATTTTCGCATATCAGACGTTATTCGACCAACGTAGAATTGCGATTCCACTTGTGTGAACCACAACTCCGATTTCTCCTTCCAAAACTTTGGTATCTTCACCGATACTGTTCCTATCTCTGGCTCATGACATGCTCCACCGATCGCCCTTGCTTCGCCCAAGCTAGCTCTGCTCGTATTTGCATCGTTCCCTGCTTCTTTTTATTCATTCTCCATCGTCGGGGTCACCAATGTGGATGTTATGGAATAAAAGCCAGAAAGTTAATAACTATATAAAATCTTTATTGAACTTCTACTCCAAATCTACTACAGCGGCAGCTTACGTATTCTCGAACGGCGAAAAGGAAAAAGAGACAGATTCGTGGAACCTGTCAAACACGAAAACTCGGTTTTTATGCTCTCGAGCTCATAGCGGACGAGACTCGAACTTGTTGACGTTGTGTTGACGTGACACTTTTTCCTGGCTGTGTCCACATAATTTTAAAGCTGTCGTAGTCTAAAGGTCCCGCAGACTATGATGGGGTAAAACGGAAATATTTGAGTTTCATCGACAAGAGCGTTCGTCATGGATCATAGCTTATGATTAAAGGTTTGCTTGATTCACTTGCCTTGACTGACGAGAGGCATTTGCATCCATTTCTACTCTCTTGTGGAATCGATCAAGCTGACTACGTAGTAATTAGATCTTTGTTTTAATTTCACGGCCGAAGGGGGGGATTGCGACTCTTGGACGGAAAATGAAAGTGTTGACAACAAAAGCATCGCATATTAGACACAAAATGCATCCAAAACTAGGTTTAAAATGCTATAGAATCAATGATATCATATGCAGTTATCTAATAGCGATTAATCCCACTCTATTCCACTGATGAAATGCAGTTACATCTGGTAAACACTTGGAAGCACACCCACGAGCAGTTTCTGGCCCTGTCGCAAACGTGGGAACACTTGCTTCAATTGAACAGAAATTAAATGGTAACGAGATATCCAATTTGTTCGTCTCTTCTCATCTGAGAGCGCTTTTTTTAGCGACGCGATTCAACCCGTGTCTGTGAACACATGTGAGCTGTTGTGCGCAGTTGATAGCCATCCCCGCCACACTAATTACATGAATTTGTGTTCATATTTAAATTCACTTGTTATATACAGTGGACTCTCCATAACTAGAACACTCCCTAAGTCGAAACTCTCTCTAACTCGAAGTTTTTCGCCATATATTACATACATTTCCCCAAATTCCCATACAAAAACCTCCTCTAAGTCAAACTCTCTCTAACTCGAAACGATTATGGTATCCCGTGACAACTCGACTTAGGGGGAGTCCACTGTACTATGCCTTTGTACGTTATTTCAAACACCTTACATGCATTTTTGAAAGCTATCTGCGCGTTGAGCGCCATGATTGCTCCCGCTCGACTACAAGCGTAATCGCTTCAAAGGAGTGACGAAAAATATAAACTGTGCTGCGTACTGCTGCTCCATATTCTTCCCCCTACGAGTACTTATCACCTGAAGAAATTGTTAGACAACGTGTATTTTGCGACACTTAAGAAAAACTACTATTTGGAGAATATAAGGAAATTTTAGGAAAGTCGAGAAATAAAACGCATATTTGCCGAAAAAACGTTGAATTCAAAAAGTCACTTTTTTGTCAGACCATCGCATTCTTCCGTTGGCGAAGACAGAGTAGAACTAATTATCTCAAAAGAGTCGTATCGTTTTCCCGATCCACAAGAAAGGATACCCCTTCAACTGCGCCAACTACCGAGGGATAAGTCTCCTCAACATCGCCTCTATGATCCTCCCTGCCGTTTTGCGTGATCGCCTGAACCCATTCGTCAACAACCCGATATGTCCTTATCAGTGCGGTTTCAGGCCGGGGAAGTCCACCATCGACCAAATCTTCACATTACGGCAGATCCTGGAAAAAACCCAAGAGATGCAGATCGACACCCACCACCTTTTTGCCGATTTCAAGGCCGCATATGACAGCGTGCATAGGGACGAGCTATACAACGCCATGTCTAGTTTTGACATTCCTGCCAATCTCGTCAGTCTGTGCAGGATGACGATGGAGAATTCTCGCTGCTCCATCAAGGTCGGTAACGAACTCACCGAGACCTTCAATGTCTAAAAAGTTTTTAGACAAGGCGACGCGCTGTCATGTGACTTCTTTAACATCATCCTGTAGAAGATCACGCGAGACTCACACGCCTACAATAGACGCACGATCTTCCAGAAGTCCGTACAACTGTTAGCATACGCGGACGACATTGACGTGATCAGCAGAACACAGCGAGCCGTCAATGAGGCGTTTGCTGGTATTGAGGCGGAAGCGGCTAAAATGGGTCTAGCGGGGAATGAGGGAAAAACGAAGTATATGCTGTCTCAAGAAAGGACACACAACATCGACGTCTTGGACAGAGCGTCATAATGGGCAGCTATAACTCCGAGGTAGCCAAGGACTTCGTCTACCTCGGCTCCGTAAAGAGTACAAACAACATCAGTACCGAGATCAAACGCAGAGTAACTCTTGCCGCAGTTTCTATGGGCTCAAGAGGCAGTTGAGTAGTAGAGCCATCTCTCGAAGGACCAAGCTGACCTTATACAAGCTCTTGGTCATGCCAGTCCTGCTGTACGCCGCGGAGGCATGGACTGTCTCAAAAGCGGATGACAAAGTCCTTGGTCTCTTCGGCAACAAAGCTCTGCGTGCGATCTTTGGTCCATTGATGGTTTTTTAAGAAGAAGGTTGAACCACGACCTGTACGGGCTGTCAGGAGTCTAGTCAGGGGTCTTAGTATCCAACGCCTAAGATGGCTGCGACATGTAGAGCGCATGGACAACTCAGCTCCGGCCCGAAGAGTCTTCGATTCCGAACCCGTGGGACAACGCAACAGAGGACGCCCGCGTTTAAGGTGGCGCACCCAAGTGGACAAGGACCTGAACCAACTTGGCGTGCGACACTGGAGACAGCTAGCCAGATACCGTGCTAGCTGGAGAGTCTTGTTGGTTGAGGCCCAGGTCCATCCCGGACTGTAGCGCCAAATAAAGAAGAGAGAAGACATGGTTTGACGGTTATGCCTCGAAGGGGACGAGCCCTCTGAATGTCCGGTACTAATCTAGTTAAGGGAACGCATCTTCCATAGGCAATTGAAAAAATTCCATGAAAATTCAATCATGAGGGAAGTAGTCGTTTGATTTAACTCCAACCTTCCGATACAACAGATCTAACCCGGTCGCGGAGTCGTTCTTCGCAACATGGGAGAAAATAGGATCTAACTAACATCGCAAGGTAACCCGTTAAATGTCTCTCTTCAGCGCGAGAACAAGTAACAAATATTTCTCGTCTCAAATTCTATTCGGGAACAGCAAAGGAAATAAACTCAAGTATAACTCCACTGCTTGGTTTATTAATGAAAAAATAAAAAAAATCGAATGATTTTGATGAGAGACGATGTATCGAGTTCTCTTCTGTTAGTGGTTTGTGGCCAAATGGAGATCTTGTACTACTAAAAACCTGTCTTCTATAATTTTATCGACATACGTAACGACCAATAACGCAGACTTTTTGGTCGATATGTCAGTTGGGTCACGTCCGCTCTAAGCGAAAATATCGAAGTTTCCTAGCCAATGAATGGAGTTGCGTTCGTCTTGCTACAGTTAATAACATAGTCCAACTTGAGTATCTGGCCAGCATTCCCATAAAAGGTTTCGAGAAATAGGAGATTGTTGGTAATGCAGTAGTAAACAAGTGCTAGCTCTGCTAAGTACACCTTTTTTGAAGATTTTTAATTAGTTTCGCTTATTTAAATTTTTCTTTATTATGAGCATAATTTTGTCTTGGCTGCTTCCAGTCATCAAGACCATTTTTTTTTTTTTGGTTTGGATTGGTGAAAATCTTCGGGGGGCATGGGCCTGTGCATCCAGGGCAAAGTTGTTGACTGCTCTCAACTTGGCGAGATGCCAGCAACGATCCCTGTTAATCATTTTTAATATGTCACTGGCTCGCGGCGAATTTTTGGATTGCTGGAAGGATTCTCTCATCACCCCAATTCATAAGTCTGGACCTAAAAGTTCTATTGTCAACTACAGACCAATAGCTAAACTCCAATTAATACCGAAATTATTCGAAGCTGTTGTTAAGAAAAAAATATATGCTGAAGTTCGAAACCAAATATCAAAACTTCAACATAGCTTTGTGAGTGGAAGATCAACTTCGACCAATTTGGTTATATTTAAAAACTTTTGCCTAAGTTCCATGGAAGAGAGAGACTTCAAGTTGACTCCATATACACTGACTTCTCGATGGCATTTGACCGTGTTCAACATAATGTGCTCATAAAAAAGCTAGAGATCATTGGTTTTCATTCTATAATCTTGAAATGGATAACTATCTACCTTACAAGTCGCAGATAGTTTGTAAAAATAGGTAATGATCTGTCATGAGTAATTTTCAATTTCTCTGGGGTACCTCAAGGTAGTCACCTCGGCCCTCTTCTATTTCTTCTTTTTATTAACGATTTGCCTTCCTATGTTTCCCATTCCGACTGCCTACGCTGACGATTTAAAAATTTTTAAATCAGTGCGATCATTGGTCGATGCAATGGAGTTGCAAAATGATATCTCATCAATACAGAATTGGTGCGATTTGACTGATGGACTACATTTCAATATTAGTAAATGCTCAGTTATGACATTTTTTATAATTTTATATCCTATAATCTATAATTATAAGATTGATAATACAATCTTAACAAGAGTATGTTCGCATAAAGATCTAGGGGTTATATTCGACGTTCAACTGACTTTTTCTATGCACATAGACTATATTATTTCAAAGGCCAACTCCATGCTAGGATTCTTGTTTCGAAATTCAAAAGATTTTCAAGACCCTTACACTCTTAAGTCTGTGTATGTTTCGTTAATTCGCTCTATATTAGAATACTGTTGTTTAATATGGAATCCTTTATATAACAATAGCGCTATTCGTATTGAGAGAGTACAAAAAGGATTTACTAGGTTTGCCCTTCGAAAGATGTCGTGGAATTCAAATATACCAGATTATAATGCTAGATGTCAGCTTATCGATCTAAAGCAACTGCATGTAAGAAGGACTTATTATTCAGTTCTTTTCGCTCATGACGTCATTACTGCTCACATTGATTCGGTGCTGCTTCCCATGTTCAGTGTTTACACCCCGTCTCGTTATCTGAGGCCTAGAGATTTCTTTTATGTTTCGAGGCATAGTACAAACTATGGGCAAAATGATCCTTGCATAAAATTCAACTTAGTTGCATATATATATGAGTAGAGATAAATGTAAAAATGAAATCTTAAATTTTTTGAGTAGCAATTTACTCTAAATTACATTATAATTATGTGTTAAATTCTGCTTATACTAGGCATTATTATTAATAAGAAATGAAATGTTTTAATATTATCAGTAGTCTTAAAAAAGCTCTGTACTTGAAAGACGGAAGAATAAATAAATAAATAAATAAATGCACAGGTCAAGTTGACATACAGCCTCTTCGCGGCACCCTCTGGATAGCCTTTAAGGCAACCGCTTAGATGTGAACTAATGTATGCAGCGGCCCCCTTGTCCAGGGGTTTATACCAGGACCCGGTCCTCCAGGTTCGGGGGTTGCGCGTGGGGTTAACTTCCCCACCGTGTAATACATTATTCGTTCAGAAATGACGAAAGGCCTCGGATACGGATGACCCTACTGCTGACGACCATGGAATACGAAATAAAGAAAACGATTTTCGGTTCTGCACGTGCAAAGTGAGGTCCCTGAACAGACCACGTGCAGCCGATGAACTTGCGGAGGCCCTCGAAGCTTATAAGGCAGATATCACCGCCATTCAGGAGGAGCGGTGGGATGGGCCGGGCAAAAAGAGGATGAAAAACTGCGATATTTACTTCGGCGATTGTTACAAAGAGCGAAGGCAGCGCTTATTCGGATGCGGGTTTGTTGTTCGAGGCAGACTTAGGCAAGAAGTCTTAAGCTTTAAATACATAAGCGAGCGCCTGATAACAATCCGCATCAAGGCTACACAATCTTCAACAATACACTATGTGACCCGTCTGCACATAGTAGTGTCAGATTTTTACTGACTCAAAACACTCTTCCCTTTTGGTTTTACTGCAACTAAGTTTCCTTATCCAGTAGCTTAGATTTAAGGATTTTTTCGCGTGTTGCAGGTAGACCTTCGGTAAAATCACATGCCATGACTATCGTTTGGATGGCTTATTGGGGACCTGGAGTCGGCGTACTAAACGTCTCATGTCCAAAGTTTGGAGGATGGCATTGTTACAATGACCATGAAGTCTGATACTTACCTTTCGAGCGCAGTTTGTTATTTCTTCGTCGACGGTAGTTATTACTAGGTCCCCTTGTATGTCACAATTCCTGAGATACCAAGGAGCTTACACAATATCCCGTATAATTTTATTTTGAAAGGACTGAATAAATCCTCTGTTATTTGCTTTGGTGCAACTCCATAGCTGTATGCCGTAACTCCATATAGGCTTCAGTCCTTGCTTGTATAAAAGCAGTTTGTTGTACATGCCTAACTTGGAATGCCTTCCAAGTAACCAGTACATTTCTCTATACCGGTGTCCGAGCCCGACACGTTTCTTTTTCACGTGGGCCTTCCACTTGAGTTTCACATCAAGTGCCATACCAAGATATTTTGCTTCATAAGCGTATGGTATTTGTACAGAATTAATGAAAACTGGTAGATTTTCAATGTTTCTCTAGATAAAATGTATGTGCGTTGATTTGGTGTCATACGGAGC
The DNA here is from genome assembly GCA_964034865.1 of Eristalis intricaria. Taxonomy (NCBI): domain Eukaryota; kingdom Metazoa; phylum Arthropoda; class Insecta; order Diptera; family Syrphidae; genus Eristalis; species Eristalis intricaria. Next base: position 5,395,717 of record OZ035876.1, read on the forward strand.
AATGCGCCAGCGTTTTGACCATTCGTTTATTCTGTCCAGAGCTCGTTGCAGTTTTTCAGTTGAGGACTCAACTGAACTTAGTTGTGTCATCCGCAAATGTAGCTACAAGTGTACCCTCAGTTTAAGGTATGTCTCTGGTGTACAACAGGTACAATGTAGGGCCAAGGACACTCCCTTGAGGGACTCTTGCTTGGATCTCTTTAAAATCGGAGTACTCAGTTCCATGTTTAACTCTAAATATCCTGTTATCGAGATAAGATTCTAGTATCTTATACAAGCTTGTCGGTGAATCAAGACCATTGCATCTGTGATTATTTGGTGTTATGCCGGAGATTCGGTTTTCCTCTCCCTCTAGAGCCAGGAGGCTCGGATTCGAGGACCCTCTTGCACTCGGTGTGGCCGAGCCAGTACAATCGACTCATTTTTTCCTTCCGGACTACATTCATGTCCTGATACTGCTAGCAGAGTTCGCGGTTGTGTCTTCTCCTCCAGCCGCCTTCCTCGCAGAAGAATCAGCTCCGCAGTTTTACTTAGCGTCCAGTTTTCGTCTCCATACAGTAGGACTGAGTTTTGCAGAGCCTGATCTTGGTCCTTCGAGTCAGAAGACACAGACCGAAGTAGCATCGGTTGTCAAGGGCGATTCTACGTCGGATCTCCACTGAGATGTCGTTTGTGAAGCTAACGTTTGCCTCGAGGTAGACAAACTCCTTCACTACCTCAAAATTGAAGCTGCCTATAGTGATGATTCGTCCGAGGTGGTGTTCGGCGGATAATTTCTTGCTCGACAGAATATATTTTGTCTTATCCTCATTGACCTTAAGACCAGCAAGTTTCGCCTATTTTTCAATCGCCGTGAAAGATTCCACTACTACGTCCACACGTTGGGAACGCGCGACGATGTCGATGTGATCTGCTTTTAAATACCTGACACTGTACGACATACACAACCCTGTGAAATGCTGAAGACCTACTTCCCTCACCTCCGAATTGATGAAAGATGCAATGATGCTGGGAGGCGGAAAGGTTGTTTATAAAACGACTGGGAGAATGTCGCCATACACATATCCCACACATTTTCACTTCATTTTCGACCGCTTTCCGACGATTGGGAAATCACACCTTCATTTCCGAGCCAGTGTATTCCAGCTCACCATCCTGCCTTCGCTCAGACCATGCTTATCAGAGAGTTCAACTCGCTCGCGACTATCGCGTCACCCTGCCCATCTCCCCACTTTAATCACGTCATGACTAGTAAACAAATGTCTCCTAATCGAATCTAAGCGCGACCTTCAAGATCAACCCTTATCTCAACGCATTCACTTTCGGATGGTTCAGCTGAAGTAGCAAACATTTGTCGCGATGCTTCAGGCACTAGCGGCTGTGGTCTGCATTGGCGTGCCGCTGATCTACATCTACTTGACGTGGTACTTCAATTTCTGGCTGAAGCGAGGCATTCGTGGCCCAAAGCCGGTGATTCTGAGAGGAACCTTCACAAAAACCCACCGAGGCGAGTGCAACTTCGTCGAGGAACTCCACGAGATTTACTTGTAAGTGCCGCAGTTCTCCGAGTGATCCGTCGCTGATCACTCTCCTTGCAGGAAGTACAAGGCGAAGGAAAGGTTTGTTGGCGTCTTTGTGGCCCGAAGTCCCCGGCTGTTCATCTTGGATCCACGCCTGGCGCAGCATGTTCTTACCGCGAACTTCAGTAGTTTCCATGACAACGAGTCGTCGAAATGGGTAAGTCTGCCTGACGTTGCTTTGCACAGTCGGTTTCATGAGCTCTTCGCAGTCGAATCCGGAAGTGGAGCAGTTGCGGTGTTCGAGTCCGTTCGTGTCGGTGGGAGAAGCTTGGAAGGAGAAGCGCGCTGAAATCGGACCAGCTCTGACCATCAGTAGGGTAAGTCCATCCCTCTGCGCCAACCCCACTTGCTTGACTTTCCATTCACAGTTGAGAACGTTCTATCCATCGCTGCAGAGGGCAGCCTCCAAGCTTACCGAGTTCCTTGAGACTCACTGCGATGAAATTGACGCCAAAAACGTAAGGGCGCCCGTTCAATACACTTCCTCTGTCAGTCTGACATCGCCCCAATTTTAGTTCTCGAGCAGATTCACCGCCGAGGTCATAGCCGACTTCATCTGGGGCGTCAATGCCAGAGCCTTCGACTCCAAGGAGCCCTGCCCCGTGCAAGAGGTTGCCTCGACAATGATCAGACAGGCCTTGAAATGCGTCCAGTACTTTGGACGCACCGCAGCGTGGCCCTGGATCAGGAAGGTCTACCCCGAGCGGTTCTTCCCCAAGTCAACGGACGAGTTCTTCACCCAGCTCACGGCCACCGCGCGAACTCATCGCCTGAGCAGTCCACTCGAACGGCCAGACCTCCTGAACCATCTGCTGCAGCTGTCGGAGAGGAAGCAACTGTCTGCGGTTCAGATGACGGGCCACTGCACAACGGTCCTCATTGACGGTTTCGAGACGGCAGCCATCGCCATTTCGCACTGCCTCTTGCTGGTAAGCCCATCTCGCTCCCTCTCATGCCGAAGATTCACTTGTTCACCTCATCCTCAGCTTGCAAGGAACAGATCAGCGCAGGATAAGCTACGAGAGGAAATTCACGGCAGCCTCGACGAAGACGGCGCCTTGGGCTTCGATCGACTGAACTCCCTCCCGTACCTCGATCAGTGCATTCAAGGTCTGTACCCCATCCGAGAGTCCACGAGAACTTATCTTGTCTTTCATTACAGAGACACTCAGGATTTTCCCACCTCTCCCGACTCTCTTCAAGCTCTGCACTTCGCCCGCCACTCTGCAGAACCTCGACGGACAGAAGGTCTACCTCCGTCCTGGCAACGGGGTCTACATCTCGTCGTACTCCTTCCACAAAGACGGAGATTCGTTCGAACGCCCAGAGGAGTTCATCCCGGAGAGGTTCGACTCGGACGCGTTGGGCTCGCCATTGAATCGCGACGTCGGCGGTTTCCTGCCCTTCGGTGATGGTCCACGGATGTGCTTGGGTAAGTATTGACATGATTTGGTTCAGTGTACTGAGACTTTCGAGTTCCAGGAATGAGATTGGGTTTGGTCGAGACGAAAGTGGCTGTCGCGGAGGTTGTGAGGAAATTTGACATTTCTCCGGGATCTGGGACAAGGACGGACAATCGGGTGGCAGCGAGCAGTTTCTTACTCTCTCTAGACGGAGGAATTAGGCTGAATTTGAAGCGATTGGACTGAGATTCGAGGGTGATGGAATAAAGTCGAAGATTTTATGGAGCTGGGTGCGGTTTTGATTGAATTGGCAATTTGGGTAAATTTCCTTAAGCCCCTGGAAGAGGAGTCGGGGTGTCAAAGAGAAGCAGATATAAGGCAGTGTCATCATCTTGAGCTAGAGACTCTGTCGTCTGAAGGATCATGAACTTTGTTGTATGACTAGTAATGTTTTGGAACCATCTTGTCATACTCTCCTTGAAAATCATAGATCGCACCTGAAATGCGAGGATGGCGTCAACACTGATGACCCATGGTTTTAGTTCGATCAATACATTAGGCTTCAATTGTACAGCTCCACCTGCTGCCTATTTCACCAACTTACAAATTTGTATTTCTTCATCTTCAGGTGGCGCTACAGTCAGCGGTGGACCTGGGCCTCAACCAACAAGCCTCTACAGCTTGCTCGATCCTTAGCCAGCTGTCTCCAACTCCGCACACTAAGTTAGTTAAGGCCCTTCTCCACCTATGCACCATCGGTTCCGTAGGCGTCCTCTATTGCGTTGTCCCACTGCTTCAGAGTCTCTCTACATGGCCTAGCCATCTTAGGCATTGAATCCAAAGACACCTGGCAAGGCTCATGCCCGTACAGTTCATTGTTGAATCTTCTTCTCCAAGAACCATCAACACAAACATGACCAAAGATCGCACGCAGAACCTTTCTCTCGAATAGACCAACGGCTTCTTCACCCGCTCTTGAGATTGTCCATGCCTCCGGCCATAGACCAGGACATTGGTTGATCAAGGTGTTCTATAATGTTAGCTTGGTTCTTCGAGAGAAGGCTCTACTACTCAATTGCTTCTTGAGGTATTCCGCGTTTTATCTTCGTACTGGTCTTATTTGTACTGGGCTCTCATCGTGTTACTTTTCAGACGACTTTCGTCCTTTTGATTCACTTCGGTGGTATCGTCGATGATTTGCTTCATGTAAGACCATTACTATCTTCTCGTCTATCGTTACAGTTTGAGTGCTCTGAAAATAATAACTCTCACGTAAAAATGGCATCTGTTCTCAGAAATGAAGTATAACAGAGATAGCCGACTTCACAGCTCGTAGTCCATCGATGAATTTGAGTGCTTTTTTGGCAGATATTTATGAATTTTTGACGGTTATTCACGAAATAACGTAAATGTCGTCCTCTGATTCTTCAATTTGGTTTAAGAAAATGTCATAAAAACCAGTTGTCAAAATTTTTAAGGGGCAAGAGATGTAGAAGTCGGGCGTCTCTGTAATACCTCGTTTCTGTCTGTGCTCTACTTCCTCTCCAATTTCACTAATACATTCTCTTTTCAGTTTGCGAAGTTTGCGAAAAATGCAATTCTTATCACAAATTTTACCAAAAGACTTCAGACCCATCCTTGAAAAGGATAGTGGATCTACATATCAGGGAAAGTATCAGCTTCAGATACTTATCACCTTCCCAACATGCGTATCGCAAAGGTTTCTCTACAGAAACAGCACTTCCCTCACTAGTAAGCATCATTGAAAAATCTCTTACTAACAAAGAATATACAATGGTTGCTTTTCTTGACATAGAGGGAGTTTTTAACAAGGTTATATTTGAGGCAATAAGTAACGCTCTAGATAGACTCAATGTAGTAGATAGTATCCGTAGATGGATGTCCTATCCCGAAGGTATATGCAGTCCAGATTCAGGAGAACCCCACAAGGGGTGGGAGGTGGGGAGGGGGGGGGGGGGGGGTACTCTCCTCCCTGCTCTGGATACTGGTAGTGGACGAAATTCTTAAGGAACTAAGTCGTACAGGCTGTCAGCCAATAGCCCTAGTTGTAAACGGAAAATTTCTTCACATCGTAAGGGATATTATGAACGTCTCACTAAAGAAAATAGAATGCTACAGCCAGCCACCAACGCAAACAAATTATACAACACCCGCTTTAGACTTCGAGTTTGGGTACAAAACACTTATCCCAGACAGAGAAGATTGGGAAAAAAAATCTGGTAACAAAGAAAGGCTACCTGGAAATCTGCACAGATGGCTCAGAAACAGACGAGGGCACCGGACTAGGATTATTCGCGATATCGCCGGACAAATCCTTTTCCTTGTCTAGATCCAAACAAAACAAATACTCGCCTAAGACTAAACAGGAATGTAATAAGGAACGTAGAGTGCATTATCACCGGCCACTGCATTCTCGTTATCCAACGACTATTGCAGAAGCTGTAGAGACGAGGAGAAGGAAGAAAATACGCTTCATCTCCTCGGCACTTATCCAGCCCTTGCAAAAACTAGAAAAGATACTAGACATCTACTTTTTCAGAAACCTGGAGGGAATGTAACACTTAAATATACAATATATAGCCAAGTTTATCAGGGAAACTAATTGGCTGTAAATCAGCACAGGTCAGGATTGGACTTGTCAAAGTAGGCCACTAGAATACCATTAGGTAGTCCTAGGTTTATTTCATTTTCGTTAGTGTCGTCCCTCTTAAGAGGAGCCGGTGGAGCGCACCTGTGAGCTACACCTGCTACAGTGGTGGCAATCGCCCAAACCTAACCTAACCTAACCTAGATATGACATAATCATAATGTAGTGAAAAGTTTAATTTCGTTTCAAATATCACACTCGAAGAAGCAAAATATCGTTGATAAAATTGTCATATAAAATCGGTACAATACGGTGCGCTGTAAATGTCTTACGTTTAGATATACGGTATTAAGCTTTAATCCATTATGTTTACACCGTTCTAAGAATTTATATATTTTCTGTTAAAATTATTAACATTTCTGATATCGTCCGCAAATGTTAAGACTTCGCAAAAATTAAATATTCCACGAACATCAGTTATAAACAAAATTAACAGCAACGGGCCCAGAAGACTACCTTGGGGAACGCCAGAAGTTACTGCCATTACGCGCGGTATAACTTTCAATTCAATTCAATTATATTTATTAGCAAGAATAATAAGGGGTATAATTAAGACATCTGTCTCTTATAGTACCAAGTTTTAACAAATTCAGGGAGACACAATGATAATAGACCGAGAATTAAACAATTTGGAAGGAATAGGAAGAAGAAAGTCGATTGGGAGTGGAAGGACGGTGGGGAAATCAGGAAAGGGAGGAGATGTGTAGAAGTAGAGCACATTTAAAGCGTTTGCCTTTGATGATATTTCGTACAGCCAAAGGGAGTGAATTCCTTAGTCGTATTGCATAAATAAAGAATAGTCGAGATGATTTTGTATAGCGATGGCAAGAGCACGGATTCTAAGTGAGTGAGTAAAATTAAGTTTTTCAAACAAATACAAGAGTGTCTTATTTACTATTAAGTTATGCAAGAAAATGCAGTTTCTTGTGTCAATGAAACCTTCAAGAGAGGTTCCAAGGAGATCTTTGGTAAATTGAGAAATGTGATCATGTCTTCGTAATCCATAAATGTATCTGACATCTGGCATCATTAAACGCTAATTGCAGTTTTCGTTGAGATATTCAGTCAAACTTGTGGGTCGCCGTAGCGTAGTGGGTAAGTGCGTTGACTCCTACGCAGAGGGTGCCAGGTTCGATACCCGAATGTACCACCTTTGATAACTCACGGCTCCACCTCCTTCGAGTCACTGACAATGCTCAAAGAGTATTCTTGTCTAGAAAAAGCTTGTAAACTTCGCCGTTCGGAGTCGGCATTAAACTGTAGGTCCCTTCCACTCGTGAAAGAACAATAGCACGCACAGCACGAGTGGTTGCTGAGAAGCTAGGCCCAGGTCCGCCACGGACTGTAGCGCCACCCACATATATATATATATATATATATTCAGTCAAACTTACAAAAAATAACATCCGCATAGATGATGAGCGGTAAAATAAGTGTTGAGACTAGTTTTTTTCTTGTATCAACAGGTGTATATCTAGAGGTAAGCCAGAGCAAGCAACCGTATATTCGTCTGATTAGGTGGATTATATGGTCATAACCTGATAACTTGGAATTTATAACATTGCCTAAACTGGTAACAGTTTCCACAAACTCAAGTTTGTCCTCGGCGAGAGCGAAGTTAAGGAAGGAGTTGTGGGATACGGCTTTATTACAAATGGGAATGACTTGCGACTTTTTCACATTGAGGTAAAGTCCGTTTAACTATACAGACCAACTGTAGATACTGGCAAGATTAACATTTGTTTCTTTCGTTAGTTCCGTCAAATCTTTTGCGTGCTGCGAAAAGTATAGTTGAACATCATCAGCATATAAGTGGAAAGTGGTATATTTACACACGAGCGGTAGGTCATTTATAAATAAGCTAAAGAGAATTGGAGCCAGGATTTAACCCTGGGGGACACCTTGTCAAGACTGGTAGAAGTCCTGAAAAAGAATCAGAGGTAACAACTATCTGAAATCTCTCTGATAAGAAACTAGTGGTCAGTTTCAGTGAACATTCGTCAAATGGAAATAGATTTTTGATCTTCCAGCAAAGCATAGTATGGTTTAGTTTGTCAAAAGCCTTGGAGAAGTCAAGTAGACACAGTAGTGTGATAAGTCCCTATTCAAAATCCAATATATTCACCGTAGCTGTTGAGGTGCTATGTTTCGGCCTGACACCGGATTGAGCAACATAGAGGAGATTATTTGTAGACAGGTATTTTACGAGCTGCGTTGCTATTCAATTTTTCAAAGACTTTTGACAAACACGGAAGAATACTTACAGGTCTGAAGTCAGCACCGGAAGTTGGCTCAGGTTTCTTCGAGACAGGTATTGGAAAATTTTCCAAAGTCCGAGGAAAAGTTAAGGAGGCTATGCAATGATTTATGATATGAGTAAGGTTGGGTACGATATAGGGTAGGATCATCTTCACAAAACGCATAGGGACAACATCTTCGCCAGTGGCATTCGATTTGATACCCCTAATATGCATTTATGATTTATTTATAGCCTAAAACTGCGCTGAGTAAGTGATTCACTGAAATGAAAACGTGAGTAACTGTTTTCAGTTTCAGTTTCCAGAAAGAGTAAGTCTTGCTCCAGATTACATGTGGAGCTATTTCTGTCAGTGTCAGAGTCAGAGTTTCTTGGAAGGGACATTTGTGTTCAGCTTGGAGGCATAGAAGTTCCGTTTCGCGTTTCGAACAGCAACTGTTTGGTTGCTTCGCACAATTTTGTAGGCAAGCCAGTTTGAGACTGAAGGAGTTTTTCTCTATTTACTATATTTTTATTTTAATTGTATTGGTAACTTCAGTAGTAAACCAGGGGCAACAGTTATTACGTATGTTAACAGTCTTATGTGGGACACAGTTATTAAATAGTTGAACAATTAAGTTTTGAAGAATGTTAAGCTTGACATCAGGATCCGCCTGAAGACGACAATAATTCCACGGAACAGAAGAGGCTGTAACAGAAGAGGAACTGTAGGTCCCTTCCGCTCGTGAGATAACAATAGCACGCACAACACGAGTGGTTGCTGAGAAGCTAGGCCCTGGCCCTTTACGGGCTGTAGCGCCACCCATATTATTATAGAAGAGGCCGCTTCATGAAGGGCATCGATATTTGTGGACTGGTAATTGCTTTAAGAAAACGTTAACGCGATAGGTTGAGTGGTCAAAATTTATATTGTAAGTAAAAGAGGAGATCGTGATCGGATATATATTCAAACGAAAGCTGGTCAAACAGAAGAATAGATGATGGGTCAGATACAAGCATCAGATCGAGTAGGCGAGGAGTATCACCTTTCACAAAGCAAGTAGGTTTGAAGGTATTGTAAACTTGCAATTCTAAACCAAGCGCAAATTCATTCAAAAGAAAAGCTCGATCATCCTTTTGAAGTAAATCGACCCTTATCAATTATTTTCTCGTACTTAAATAATTCGAAATCCACATCAGCATAGTGGAATAGAAACCTGATGATTTAAGCTTAGCCAAAAGTACAGTGTGGCGAACTCTATCAAATCCTTTCAAAAAACCGGTGTTGAATAAATCAACTTGTAAACTATTTTCAAAACTGTTAAATAAATAGTTTGTTAAATTTAAAGCGAAATTAACATTACGAACTACCGCAATTCCGAGAAAATTGAATCACAAGCACACCACGCTAACACATAAGCAACCCACGACTTTGGACCCATTTGAAACCTACACCGGAGAGGAGATATCGTTATTCTGGTACTGGGAAAGACAGTGAGGAAGGCAGCTCTAAGCACGGAATGCGCTTTTTCTTACAAATCAATCCATGCAGCAATTAAAACGCAGCTACACACTTCTCATGTAAACAAGGGGAAATTTGTTCTTCGAGCCGTATTTAGGTGAAGTCTACTTCATCATCATCATAATCATCTCCTGACCCGCATGATCCACTAAAGGGGTCGCAGGGGTAAACCGCGCACGAGAGATCTCCAGGCAACTCGATCCTCCGCCAACGACTCTAACTCCTCAGGGGCTATGCCCAAGCGTAACCAGTCGAGCTTATGGACTTGGTCCAACCATCTCATCCTGGTTCTGCCAAGTGGTCGCCTACCTGATGGAATTGCAATCAAGGCCCGGCTCGAAAGTCGTGATGGTGGGCTACATGATACGGGCTACATGACCAAACCAACGGAGCATAGCTCCTTCCTTTAGGAGAAGAAGCTGCTCAAAGTTGAGTTCCTCACGCACTGTCGTGTTTCTCACCCTATCCCGGCGAGTAATTCCCACAAGAGCAAGAAGAAATCGCATCTCAGCAGCTTGTATTCACGATCTTATTCTTTCGGTCATTACCCAAATTTCATGACCATAGGTGAGAGTTGTAACAAATACTGAGTTGAAAACTGCTAACTTGACTCACACACTAAGCTCGGCCTTCCTGATTACAGATCTCCCAAGCTGTGTCAAAACTGACCCAGCTTGACCAATCCTACAAGAAAGTTCAGTATTACTGCTCCCATTGGTCGTGAAGAAGACCCCGAGATACTTAAGCTTCTTCACTTGCTCCACCTCTTCTGATTTGCCCACGTTAACATTCATCCCAGAATCAACACATACGGCCACAAGCCTATCGAGTGGGCGCTGGAGTTCCGTCTGAGACGATGTGAGGACAACTAAGTCATCCGCAAAAAGAAGATGACTTACCTTAAACTCTTCCAATGTGAAACATTCCTCACCTCGGCTGCACTGCAACATCCAATCCATATAAGCAATGAAAAGTGACAAGACGCACCCCTGGCACAGTCCAACGCCCACGGTGAAAGGTGTTGATTTAGCACCGTTAACCCGAACACAGCTGCTACAGTTTGTGTATAGAGATTGAATGGCCCTTAAAAGAGAACCCTCAATCCCATACTCCTGCAAAACACTCCAGAGTTCACATCGAGGAACTCGGTCATATGCCTTTTCCAAATCTACAAAACAGCTGTAGATGGGTTTGGCATATTCCCAAGCCTTCTCAATTCCCATTCAATGAGTGAAAAGCTGGTCGGTTGTCCACTTCACAATCGAAATTATTCCCATTCATCGACGAAGCCCGTTACAACGAAATTGCCCTTGCAACCACAGAGCCCCACAGCAAAGATAAAGTAAACCGAAAGAAAAATTAACATCTTGCAGAAATCAACCAGAACACTTTACGAATTTATTTCCACATTCACTATCACAGGATCCACCACTCCTAGTCCAGGACGCCCATCTCATCGAACCGGTCCAGAGAGTACTTGATCGTGCTGAGAAACCTGTCGGAGGAGAACATCTCCTGCCGCTTTCGTCGTGCACCCGTCTCGTTCTGGAAGTCGTCAAGGCTGGTGTCGTTGGAGGCAGACTTCTCCAAGGACAGAAGCGGAAGCATCGCTTCGAACGCCCAAAACCCAATGAACTCCTTCTCTCTGATCTCGTTCTTCAGCTCCTCCCACGTGGGAATTTTCTCGTACCCCAACCGCTCGAGGGTAGACTTCAGAGACTTGTAGTAGGTCCTCAGGAGGTGGTAGCGCTTGGATATAAGGACGCTGAGCTGCACGCTTGTGTGCAGGAAGTAGTGGATGTCGAAGGCGGGACTGCCGTAGTAACTCATCTGGAAGTCAATCTGAAAGGGGAGTCTCTGTCTGAGGAGCTCTGAGATGGACCGTGAAACTTACGAAAAGCAAGTCCGCAGGGATGCCGCTCACGTGCTTGAACATGCAGTTGTTCACCCACACATCGCCGTGGTTGAGGACCTTGAAGGCGGCATCCCCATGTACGTAGACGTCCACCAGATCGTAGAAGTTATCCTTGATTCTGCGCAGTTTTCGAGCGATTTCCTCGAACCCGTGCCACATCTCGACCAAGTCAGCCATGTCGCCGATGTTCTGCCGAAAGATGTTGTCTCGCATCACGCAGTCGCCCTTCTTGTCGAGCATTCCCCAGTTGAACCGCCGCATCAGTTCCGGTTGCTGAAACGGAGCCGCAGGCGTTAGGGAGGTTCGAGGGCGGCCTAGGAGTGGTTACTTACATCCCTCGCAAGGACCATCGAGGCACCGTGAAACTGTCCGATCTTGGCCATCACCAGCTTGGCGTGCTCCTCGTCCAGGCCGTGGGTACGATTGCCGAGCACGAGGCCGAGCTCTTTCAGGTCCTGGAACACGATCGTGTTCACCGGGTCCTCCTGCGCGTAGATCAATCTGCAAAGACGCATTTAAGTCCCTGCCCAGTTCTGTGCGTCCATCATGCTTACCTTGGCGCGATCTGTCCACACTCAGGCGACTCCAGAAGCCTCTCAATGGCCGGCAGGATCGTTTTGTACATGAGCACCTCCTTGCCGTAGACGTCAATCCGCTTGAACACCTCCCGGTCGCCGTCCACGGGAATGCACTTGACTATGAGCGACACCACTTGCTGCTCGGCGCCCGTCGAGTATTGCACCCGCACCCGGTAAATGAAACTGGTGAAGTTCTCTCCGACGGCACTAGCCATCGAGAAGACGATCCCCTCAATCTCGACGTACGACAGCTTCAGCCCGACCTCGAGCGTCCGCCGAAAGAACTCCACCGACAAATGCTCGGGTATAGCCAAACCATTCGTCCTTACGATGCCCATCGCGCTGCAGTCAATTAACTACTAAATCCGGGTCAGAAATTTCCGAGTGCGAAGCGAACAATTTATTCACCGCCAGCGGCAATCTGCGAGAGTGCAGCTATGATTGCAACATGTGCGACTGTTCAAGTGCAACTGATAGAGCTGATGAGGACTGATAGCGTTGAAGCACTCTCGCCGGCGTTTGAAGGGTCCCGTCGCTGCGAGGCTACAAGTGCTGCTCGTTGAAAGATGATCATCGCGGCGGCTTTGAATTATGTAATGGCCTGCTGTCCCAGTCAGTGTAAGTAAGCTGATAACGCGATGTTTGATAAATGAATTGATTAACATTTGCTTAGGCTTGTGAAAGACCGTAAGAGGAGTGAGAGGCAGGCCACAGCGATGACGATGACAGAGCGGATGACTGAGAAACATCTCACACTGTGATGAACTCCTGCCGACCCTGGAAAATACTGGGTACAAGGTGCTGATGAATATGCCATTGTGGCCTGTTGGAATAAAAGACAGATATTGTCCCTTGTTTTGATAGCCAGGCGGTGAATGAGTCTTTGGATGCGGGCACATTTAACTCAAAGCATTCTCTTAACGATGAGATGGCCCATTATCCGAGCCACCTCTACTTTTAGACGGGAAACTGATCGAGGATGTCAAATAATTCTGTTACCTTGGGAGCACACACTAGCCGAACGTGACGTCTTGTCATGTGGGTATTACTACTTGCTTAGCAACGCCTAGAGGTCCAACCAGCTCTATACCTTACTCAAGCTTTGAATATTCAACTCCAACGCGGAATGCTGTACGCATGCCAAAGTTGGAAAACAACCGCCATCATTGTTCGCTATCTTCTTCTTCTTCTTCTTTATTTGGTGCTACAGTCCGGGGTGGACCTGGGCCTCAACCAACAAGCCTCTCCAGCTAGCACGGTCTCTGGCTAGATGTCTCCAATGTCACACGCCAAGTTGGTTGAGGTCTTTCTCCAGCTGGTTGCGCCACCTTAAACGCGGGCGTCCTCTGTTGCGTTGTGGCACGGGTTCGGATTCGAAGACTCATCGGGCCGCAGCTGAGTTGTCCATCCGCTCTACATGTCCCAGCCATCTTAGGCGTTGGATACTAAGACGCCTGACTAGACTCCTGACAGCCCGTACAGTTCGTGGTTGAACCTTCTCCAAAAACCGTCAACGCAAACTTGACCAAAGATCGCAAGCAGAACTTTTCTCTCGAAGAGACCAAGCACTTCCTCATCCGCTCTTGAGATTGTCCATGCCTTCGCGCCGTACAGCAGGACTGGGATGATCAAGGTCCTGTATAAAGTCAGCTTGGTCCTTCGAGAGATGTTTCTACTACTCAATTGCCTCTTGAGCCCATAGAAACAGCGGTTGGCAAGAGTTAGTTAGGTAAGTAGATAGTAGGTGGCTTGGATGCACTTAGGACAAAGTGGGCCCATTGTACTGCCACGTGGATTCGTCTGAAATGAAAATGGGGGATGGGCCGGCGTAGTTATTACGTCAGCCAGCCAGATTTGTCGATGAAGTCTGATTGATGTCTCTCTCAATTCGCTTAGATAATCGAAGAAGTAGGAGCCAAGAGTAGATTTTCTAGCTGCGGTGCTAGGCAGTTGCAGAGAAGGTGTTGTAAACTTTCCTCTTCTTCCTTGTCTCGGCAACTTCTGCAGGAATCGTTAGAAAATGGTCTTAGTCTCTTCGCGTGCAATCCCACTATGCAGTGTCCGGTGGTTATACCCACTGCAGCGCTAACTTTGGGTATTTTTAATGATATCAGACTAACAGATCTTTTGGGGCCAAGACTGGGCCAGATTTGTTTGGAGCTGAGGTAAACGAAGTCCTTGACTACCTCGAAGTTACAGCTGCCCATTGTGAAGCTCTGTCCAAGACGTCTGTTATGTGACCTTTCTTGATGACAGCATATACTTCGTTTTTCCCTCATTCACCCCATCAGACCCGTTTTAGCCGCTGCTGCTTCAATGCCAGCTAACGCCTCATTGACGGCTCGCTGTGTTCGACCAATCACGTCAATGTCCTCCGCGTATGCTAACAGTTGTACGGACTTCTTGGAGATCGTGCCTCTAGTGTAGGCGTGTGAGTCTCGCACGATCTTCTACAGGATGATGTAAAAGAAGTCACATGACAGCGCGTCCCCTTGTCTAAAATCTTTTTTGACATTGAAGGTCTCGGGGAGTTCGTTACCGAGCTTGATGGAGCAGCGAGAATTATCCATCGTCATCCTGCACAACCTGACGAGTTTGGCAGGATTGTCAAAACTAGACATGGCGTGGTAAAGTTCGTCCCTATGCACGCTGTCATATGCGGCCTTGAAATCGACAAAAAGGTGGTGGGTGTCGATCTGCATCTCTTGGGTCCTTTCGAGGATCTGCCGTAGTGGGAAAATCTGGTTATTGGACTTCCCTGGCCTGAAGCCACACTGATATGGACCTATGAGGTTATTTTTGAACGGCTTCAGGCGAGTACACAAAACGGCAGAGAAGATCTTGTAAGCGATGTTCAGGAGACTTATCTCTCTATAGTTGGCGCAGCCAAAGGGGTCTCCTTTTTGTCTCCCTTGATTCCATTCATCAGAGATGCTTTCCTCCGACCATATCATACAGATGAGCTGGTGCATGCGCCCAACCAGATCAGCTCCAGCTGCTGCTGCACCGGCAACTTTGTTTGACTTCAGTCTTGATATTGCTATCTTGACCTCGTCTAAGTCGGGGGGACGGAATTCTCGTCGATCATCGTCCATTGTGTGGAGTGGGACATTCTGCCTGACAGCGTTATTGGTGTCATCATCGTCGTTTAGCAGTCTGCAGAAATGGTTCTTTCAAATTCTCAGTATCGACTGCGACTCTACTACTAGCTGTCCATTCTCGTCCCGGCAGGCTTCTGTCTTAACCTTATATCCACTTGATAACTGTTTCACCCTCTGGTAAAACTTTCGGACATCGTTCCTGCCGTAGCACTCCTCCATCTTCTCGATCGCGCGCTTCTCGTGCTCTTTCTTCTTTCTCCTGAGAAGCCGGGTCTCGTCCCTTGGTCTCTGTTCCTAGAGCTCACGCACAGCTCGCGTTGTTCATTGCAGCGTTGCTTTGTAGGCTTCCAGCTTTGCTGCATGTGCCAGCCTGAAGTCGTTGTCAAACCATGGGTTTTTTCTAGGTGACGCTGTAAAGCCCAACACATCAGCATCTTTGATGGCTTCTTAACAACGCCTCTAATCTTCTTCGATTGTTTGCGCAGGTAGGGACGAACTTAGAGAGAGATTCCGGGAGACTCGATCGGCTAGCTTCAGGTCTTCGTTAATAAATGCTTGAGACGAACGTCCACGCTTAACTTGGAGACGGACCGTGGATCCGAGACAGAGTCTCGTAGAGATCGTTCTCGTACACTTTGCAGAAAGTTGCGAAGCCCACGCCCTCGCTAGAAAGTGCACTATTTTGCTGTCCATGCTTATCGCTACTGCAGACGTCTTCTGAAGCTTGAAACGGTTGACCACACTAGCTCTTCATGGAATGCCACAGCATGTCTCACTATGCTACACTTGTTCGGAGACAATCACTGGTCACTATACCACTGGAACGCACGCCCAAATATTGGCGGCGTGCTATACAACGACATCTCTCCTCTCCTCCCAAGGGATAATCCACTTGGGCGTTTACTTCTGAAGCAACTTGGGCGAAGTTAGCAGCATTAGTGTTCGCCATCATCAAACAGCCTTACTTTGAAAATAATTCTCGGTCGAAAGTGAATCGAATTCGAATGATTTGCATTCTCACATGCGAATCTTTATCAATCGAAAGTTCACTTTTTCTTTTAACAAATTTAAGCGTATAAAAAACGCTGTCAGATGATATCAAGGGGCAAGAGAGGTGGAAGTTGGATATCTCTATTATCCCTTATCACTGCTGTAGACTAACTGCTACTGATTTGTCTACTTTTGTCCTCCACTTCCACATGGTTTGCCTCAGATGGTGTGTGATGGATGGACTTTTCTTGATAGTGTATATTTGTTTTTCCTAATTTATCTTTAAGCAAAAGAAAGTGCCCGACGGAATCACGCCAGCAACAACTTCTTCGACATCATTCCGGAGAATATCGTGCGTAACTCAAACGCCAATACAAGACGCACGCTCGTCCAGAAGTCAGTACAAAATAGATTTTAGACTGAACGTCATTGAAGAGTGATTTTTTGTTTACAAAAATTGCAGGACTTTTGTTCGTTAAAATTACAACGCATTCTCTTTCGAAGAAGTGCCATTCGTCTATTTTGGTTTTTATTACTTTGGCACCGTTCCAAAATGTGTTCATATCATGTGTTCATTAATAAATCGCTTGTCTGTATGACAGTCTTTGACCTCCAGTTGTATTTCGAGTGATCGGCAAGTGAAAAATTTGTTGTCTTAAAAGCCTTTGGCACGCACGAATTCACTTAAAGTGGAGTAGTAATCATGAGAGAGAATCATTTTTACAAATAAACCCCAATTTAAATTGATGATATCGAAAGCGCACGTTTCCAGCATAGCGTGTTAGAAGCTCTCTCGGCGATTGAAGAACAGGCATAGAAAGCTTGTTGTAAGGTCATTGCGGAAAGACGAATCGCGATCGTCAGCTTCAATTTTGAGGCAAAGAATTTTGTCTACCTCGGTCTACAAACGTCATCCTAGGAGGAACCTTGGCAATTGGTGATACTTTGATTCGTCGAAAGAACTGGGATCAACATTCCTGACTGGAAGGACTAAAATCTGTTCTGCCACATATATAGAGCCGAAAGCTGGGCGATAAGCAAAACATATTGGTGTTGGAGAAATAAATCCATTATTTTTTCCAACAGATGGCGCTAGTAATTTGTATATCCCGCGTTGTACACGTCTCATTGGACCAAATTAAATGCCGCAGTTTTTTTGTTTGCCAGAATCACTTTTGTCTGAGCTCGGGTCAAAGATGGACGACAGCAAAGTATTTCTTGCAGTCGACAATGCAAGCTAAGCGGACAAAAGCGTGAATGATGTTTATGGTCCTGATGCATTAACAGTCACAGCGCGAGAGTGTGAATGATGTCTATGGCCCTGATACATCAACAGTCAATCATGTTTTCATGTCAAAGGTGCACCACGCTCTGGAAGGCAAACTGTCGAAAACGTCGATAAAATCATAAGAATCCTTGAGTCCGATCGTCATCTAAGCAATATTTTAATTGGCCAGAAGCTTCCACAAAAACTATTTTGAACAAAAACAGAACAGTGCTGGATGCAAAAAGTAGCTCGGGGTATGGGTACAACAGGAGATAACGCCAAAGAACACCATGGACCGAATTTCCATCTGATTATCACTGCTAACTCGCAACAACATCAACCCATTGGTAATTGCTGACGAAAAGTGGATCACTTATTTCAAGCGATCGTGGTCGAACAGCGTATAGTCGGCGCAAATGGTGACAAATGCTGTGTGTTTGGTGGGATCGGCATGGAATATTAGCTGATCTCCCACGGCAAACTCTTAATTCGGATCTTTATTCTTAATAACTAGAGCAGTAATCGCTCAGAAGCCACCAGCCTCTGCCCATTTAAGAAGACTGTGTGTGCCAGACTACACACATCAATAGCTGTGTTTTTTTGCAAGCGTATATACGCTTAATTTATAAGTGCACAAAAAAACGATCATCGGCGCTTAATGATTTATCATAAAATCTTGGCAGCACCGACAACATTTATGAGATTTGCTAAGCTGTCAGGGGTGTAGTCTTGGAAGATGATGGTTGATCTTTGATGGCCACAATCTTCGTTTTGTGACTGTGTAGCGTGACCATCGCTTTAAAAGCAAAAACACTTAATAATTATAAAATAAAAAAAATGTTCATCAAATGAAAAGAATCGATTGCAAAACCTAAACGGAATTTATAGCAGAGACACTCTGGGTATACCAAAAATTGCATACTTATGGATGCCAAAAAATTGAAAAATGATCTAATACATCAACCACAACTGCAGGTGTAAGCCACATACAGCAACCTAAACAATGAAACAATTAATTCAGGAATGAACACACAGAAATAAGGATTCGAAGCATTGTTTTTATCCGCGCTTATTTCTTAAGCGGCGATAGATATGATGAGTAAGTTAAGCGGATATAGGACTCGTTGTTAGTGTATTTTACATGCAAAGTGAAATTTAAGCGTATATACGCTTGCAAAAAAACGCAGCTAATAGCGACTTTCCAGAAGCTCCGGAAACTTGGTTGGGAGATCCGTATGCATCCATCTTATAGTCCGAATCTAGCACCAGGTGATCACCACATGTTTCTGCTGCGGAAGCAAGTTAAATCGCACTTGCTATAGTTAGGCTTGATTCCCCATCTTTCGAAAAAGGGCAATACCAAATTCAGATGGGTCTCCTCCGATGGATGACTGTTTTGATGCGTTGAAGTCCGATCGTGTGCCGCTCTTACACGATCGGACTTCAACGCATCAAAACAGTCATCAGCCCATGCAGTAGCAGGCTCTTCTCACTTGCAGACCCTTTTGCAGGGAATGCTCTCAGTGATCTTATCCAACTCGCACACGTACACGATCATTAATTCTCGTCACTGCAACGTTATTACATGGTATCTTTATAAAAACCTGTGCACATTCAAGTACATCACGTCACTCCCTCTCTGAACATCTGATCTATCCAGTGCCCACAATCCCCTGGAGATCTAAGTATTAACATCCCGGAACACAATATATCACAATCATGTCGCGCGAAAATATTAGCCACATAAATATTGTCAGAACTCAAATAGAATAGAGCGATGCGCTGTGTAATTGAAAGCTAAAGTACCCTCAATAAACCTATTATCTCCCGCCGAGCGCTGATAATATACAATTCAGACCGTGTTACGTAGCCGCTGTGACATATCATTTATGGACGTGTTATCGCGCTTTAATGTGAAGTGAATGTTTTGTTTTCCTTCAGATTGCCTCCGTGATTTGCTGTGAATCATAAGCGCTGAACACTCTCGAAGGCAGACGCAACAGTTTAAAATGCGCGGAAATGCAAAAACTTGTTTGCTTGTTTGTACAGCTCTATCTCTTGAACGGATAGAAGAATTTGGGTGAAAATTGAGAGATAGTCTGCTTGAATTACGATTTAGGATTTAGGATACTTCATATAAGTGAATGCAGACATCCTGCAGTCGCGCACATTCCAACGAGACACGCGCAACACTCCACATTGCACACGCCCGGAAAACGACACCTCGCTGTGGACGAAGAATGTTGAGTTAGCAATTAAGAACTCTTACACTTTTTATTTCCATTCCAAACTCTCTCACAAGACTTAGTCCCAAATTCCCAACTCGTCGAACCTCTTCAAGGTGTACCTCAGTGTCTCCTGCATCCTCCTTCCCGACAACACGATCCCTAGTTTCTTCCTCGCAAAATCATTGTCCATGAAATTGTCAATGTTGCTATCGCCCGAGTTGGCTCTGTTCAGGAGCGCTGCAGGCAAGACCCCGAAGTTCGCGAAGAATCCATACGGCTCCCTCCGGCGTACTTCGAGCAGAATACTCCGCAGACTCGGAATGGCTCCATACCTGTGGGCGTGAAGGACTTTCGCCATTTCCGAATGATACACCCGGAAGAGGTCAGTCCTCCTCGCCTTCAGCACATCCAAATGCACTGAGGTGTACATGAAGTAGTTCAGGTCGTAGCCAGGACTGCCGAAGACGCTCATTTGGAAGTCAACGAATACCGCATCTTCCACCGAACGTGGAGCAGACTTCGAGTACCTGAAGAGACAGTTGTTCACCCAGAGGTCGCCATGGTTCAGGACCTTCACCTCGCCGGCAATCGGAAGCTGACTTCTGATGAGATTCTCTTTCAGATTCTGCTTGTACCTCTCCAGCTTCTCAGCGATGCCCTCAAACCCGTCCCAGGTGCTGATGAGATCAACGATTCCATGCAAGTTGTTCCCGAAAAGCGTGGCAAGAGTCTCCGACCCATTCACAGCCTTGGCAGAGAGAAATCCACTCGAGAAAGCATTCATACAGGCGGGATCCTGAAACGAGAACACTATCAAAGAAGGCTTAAGAAAAGGAAAGCCAAACCCACCTTTTTGTGGAGCACCATCGAGATCGCATGCAACTGACCAAGCTTTCGCATGACCAGCCGTGAGTGCCTGAAGTCCAGGCCCACCTCACGATCTGCCATCACGTAGCCCAGCGCGGCGAGGTCCTCCAACACCAACGTGCTGATGGGCTCCTTGAGGAAGCTATACATCCTCGGTGCGAGCTTCACGTTGTCCAGGAGAAACTCCATCCTCGGCAATAGACTTCTGTAGAAGCATCTCTCCTTCGCGAATGCCGATAAGTCATCTAGGAACCGTGTGTTCTCCATCAGCGGCACACTCTTCACAATCACTGTCATGGTCTGCAAGGGCCCACTGCCGCACTGGAACCCCAGCCGTACTCTGTAGATCTGACTACAATAGTTGTCTCCTCTTGCACTGCCCATCTCGAAGGACACCGTCCTCAGTCTCACATCCTTCTCGAGAAACAAATCCGCCAGCGTATCCTGGAAAAATTTCGCGTCCAGCGACTTGGGCGCACTGACTGTGTTGCTCACTTTCACGCTCATTACGGACCAAAGCGGACCGCGGAATGCCTGCCAAACCGTTCACCGAAGGAGACAAGGACGAAGAATGGACACCGAGACGCGACTACAGTCAATGCGGGCGAATGGCATTTTTTACCAGATTCGGCTCTTTAAAGCAAACGACCGGAGATAATACCGTCTCGCATGAACCAGTGATAGGCTCTTGAAAACGGAAATAAAAAAAAGCATCTCATGAAGCCTCCAGCAATGACCGCTCCCATGCAGGTTATCAACTCGCGATAGCGCGGCATCAGCGTGCACTTGTATGACGTTTCTACTTAGCACCACGTTCCGCTGCGAGGCATTACTGTCAGTCTCTCAGGGATCACTCTGACAGTTGCCCAACGACTCGCTTGCAATGAATTATGCAACAGAAGCACTCTAGAGATGAGAGCGCACTTCTCGAGTGGAATTTGTACTTGAAAATTAATCAAATGTCAACGACGACTGCATTTGAATGACAGCTCATGAGAGGATATCGGTAAAAAACTACCGCTATTTCGAGTATGACCGCTAAATGAGTATGAATATGAATAGGGGAAGGAGTAGGAGTGGGAGCTGGAGTAGGAGTAGGGGTAAGAGTAAAAGTAAGAGTAGGGGTAGGAGTAGGAGTGGGAGCAGGAGTAGGGTTGGGGTAGGAGTAGGAGTAAGAATAAGGGTAGGAAAGGGAGTAGGAGTAGGATTTGGAGTATGAGTAGGAGTAGGGGAGTAGGGAGTGGGAGTATTAAAAGGCGTAGGAGTGGAAGCAGCCTTAGTAGTTGGAGTAGGAATGGGAGTAGGAATAGGAACGGGAGTAGGAATGGTAGTAGGATTTGGAGTGGGAGCACCAGTAGTTATAGGAATGGGATTACGAGAAGGAGTAAGAGTAGGAGTGGGAGCAGCAGTAGGAGTAGGAATGGGATTAGGTGTGGGAGCTCTAGTAGGAGTAGGAGTAGGAGTAGGAGCAGGAATGGGAAAAGGAGTTTTAATGGGAGTAAGATAGGAGTAGGAATGGGAGTAAGAATAGACTTGGGGGTAGCAATAGGAATGTGAGTAGGAATGGGAATGGGAGTGGGAATAGAAGTAAGAGAAGGAGTAGGAGTAGGAGTGGAAGTGGGAGTAGGAGTTGGACTAGAGGTAGGAGTAGCATCAGGAATGGGAATGGGAATGGAAGTGGGAGTAGGAGTAGAAGTAGTAATAGGAGTGTGATTAGGAGCAGGAATAGGAGTAAGAGTAGGAGCAGGAGTAGGAGTGGGAGTTGGAGTAGGAGAAGCAGTAGCAGTAGGAGGAGGGTTAGGGGTTGGAGTGGGAGCAGGAGTAGGAGAATGGGTGGGAGTAGGAGTATGACGAGGAGCAGGAGTAGGACTTGGACTGGGAGCAAGAGTAGGTGTAGGGATGGGGTAGGATTAGGAATGGGAGTAGGAATAGGAATGGAAGTAAGAATTGGAATGGGAGTAGGAATAGAAATGGGAGTAGGAGTGGGAGTAGAAATACGAGTGGGAGTAGCAGTAGGAATAGGAGTAAAAGTAAGAGTAAGAGTAAGAGTGGGAGGAGAAACAGAAATAGGAGTAGGAGTAAGAAAAGCAGTCGGAGTGAGAGTAGGAGTAGGCAAAGAAATAGGAATGGGAGTAGGAATAAGAATGGGAGTAGGAGTATGAGTATGATTATGAGTATGCTGGCAGAGTATGGGTACTAAGAGTATGAGTATCTTCAGCGCTAAATAAAGAACATAACCTATTTTTTTGGATAGGTGGAAATCTTCGACAGGACTATGGCGAACGTTCGAACATAGAAGTGTGAGATTTTTACTCACTAAAACCACCACCCTGTAATTTTTAAAGACTACAACTGTGAAGTGAAGCACTTAACCAGTACTTTGTATTTCATGACTTAGGTACTGATCGGCAGGTTACCTTCCAATGAGTGTTCCTGCTAACACCGCAACCATGCGCGGGTGAAGAGTATCAAGAGAGATCAAGGGGTAAATCCGAAGTCGGTGCAAGACATTAGTTGCCTCAAGGATCGGGTGAACTGCAGTGTTTGTATGCTCTTCTAGGCGGCGCTTATGTTTATAAGCAAATTTCTTAACTTCATCGTGGAGCGGTAACATAACTCATTGATTAAATATGCACAAGACATAGACAGATGCAATGCAAGCAATCCCCGAGTGCGATTCCTTACATATTGATACTATGTATTTTAGAGCCCATTAGCAGCACACGACTGTTTTAACAATAATTGTCAGCGGGACTATTGAAATTCCGCGTGTGTCCGCGCTTGGCCGCTTTAGTCGTGTGTCGCTTTTGATGCGGAGGCTCATTTATCACCAGCTAGTGCGGCTACTACAAACGCTAGTCGCCTGAAACCCGTTCTTGTCGGCCTGAGACCAGACGTATTTAAGGCCTGATGCGTTTGGTGTCTACTCTCAGTTAAGTTTTGCTATTCAATCATTATGACCGTTGAAGTTCGCAACGGGATCAGTGTGCCGGAATACCTTGACGTGAAGTTCTTCCAGGAAGTGCTTGAGAATGGCCTCCCGGAGGCGTACGTGGACGTGAAGAAAGTGTGCGTCGAAATGGGCAGTGGCGGTGGCGACAACTACTGCAGCCAGATCTACAGAGTGCGTTTGACATTTAGCCGTGGGAGTGGACCGGACGAGGAATTGTCGGTGATCGTGAAGAGCGTTTCGGTGACGGATAGCACCAAGTTTCTGAACGACTTGAAGGTGTTCTTGAAGGAGAAGATCTTCTACTACAAC
This sequence comes from Eristalis intricaria, assembly GCA_964034865.1. Taxonomy (NCBI): domain Eukaryota; kingdom Metazoa; phylum Arthropoda; class Insecta; order Diptera; family Syrphidae; genus Eristalis; species Eristalis intricaria. The sequence continues at coordinate 5,419,334 of OZ035876.1, forward strand.
GTGCTGCCGAGAATGGAGATCCTGCTGGACGGGGTTAAGTTCGGAGCAAGGCTGTACCACGCGGCCAAGGAGCCCATCAACACGCTGGTGTTCGAGGATCTGTGCACCCTGCCCGCAGTTATGGCCGACCGGGAGTCCGGGTTGGACTTAAATCACTGCCAGACGGTGATGAGGAAGCTGGGAAAGTTTCACGCAGTGTCCATGGTTTTGCAGAGGAAAGTGAGTAAGTGCTGTTGCTGAGTGAGACCGTCGTATGACATTCCACATTTTAGGATCCCGAAGTGATGAACTCCTTCCGGAGTGGCATACTGGAAGAGAAGAGTGTCAAGAGCTCGAAGATATATGATGCCTTTTTTGGTCGACAAATAGAAGGCCTCGTTGCGACGCTCGACAAATGGAAGGGCTATGAGCAGATCACCGAAAAAGTGAAGAAATACAGCGCCAACCTCAAGGAGAATCTGATCAGGAGTCAATTGCCCATCGAGGGGGAGCTTAAAGTTCTGAACCACTGCGACTTGTGGGTCAACAACATGCTCTTCCAGTACGACAAGGGGCAACCGGTTGACGTTGTGTTAGTCGATTTTCAGATGAGCATCTATGGCAGTCCAGGGTACGATTTGAACTACTTCTTGTACACATCGCCGCGGTTGGACGTGCTGAAGCAGCATAAGGAGGACCTGCTCCGAACGTACCACAATGCGATGTGCGAGACCCTGAAGGGACTGAACTACGCACAGATTCCGAGTTTCGATTTCATCCTGAACGAGGTTAAGCGGAGGGCACCGTTTGGATTTTTTGCCAATTTTGGCATATTTCCGGCGATAGCGATGGACAAGACTATGTCGACTGACAACTCACTGGAAAGCTTCATGGACGAGGATGTCGCGAAGAAAAAAATCGAGATTATGTTCTCGTCGAAGCGACTCCAGGAGACTATGCGGTACACGATGAAGGAGTTCGATAGGATGGGCGCGCTTGAATCTGTGTGAGAGGGGTTGGAAGGATAGCTGCGTTTTTTGCAAGCGTATATACGCTTAAATTGCGATTTGCATGTAAAATACACTAACAACGAATCCTATATCCGCTTAACTTACTCATCATATCTATCGCCGCTTAAGGAATAAGCGCGGATAAAAATAATGCTCCCAATCATTAATTTCTCTGTGTTCATGCTGTATGTGGCTTACACTTGCAGGTGTGGTTGATGTATTAGAGAGATAGATAAGTATGCAATTTTTGGTATATCCAGAGTCTCTGCTATACATTGCGTTCATGTGTCGTAATCGATTCTTTTCATTTGATGAACATTTTTTTTATTTTATAATTATTAAGTGTTTTTGCTTTTAAAGCGATGGTCACGCTACACAGACACAAAACGAAGATTGAGAGCATCAAAGATCAACCATCATCTTCCAAGACTACACCCCTGACAGCTTAGCAAATGTCATAAATGTCGTCGGTGCTGCCAAGATTTTATGATGAATCATTAAGCGCCGATGATCGTTTTTTTGTGCACTTCAAAATTAAACGTATATACGGTTGCAAAAAAACACAGCTGATGTTGTGATTGAAATAAAGGAAAAGTGTGTGCATGCTGAGGTTTTTTCGCAATTTGTGATAGTTTGCGGAATTTTTTTCTGGCTAAGATTGGAAGGATATTTGAACGTGGTCCTCTGTCACGTAGAGTTTAGAGTTAACCGATAGGATTTGCTGAACTGATTGAAATGATGACCGATGTGTAATTTACAATTAATTTTTGGAAATGAAATAACAACACTTCGCCTGTCGGGGACTTGTAAATAAAAACAACAGGGGTTAATCTCGAATTTTGCGACGTTGGTCAAGCCGTTGACTAATCAGCTCAAAAAGAAGATCAAGGCTTTTTTTTTTTGCGGACGACTGTGAAGAGTGTTTTTAAAAGGCAAGGGGTGTCTGATAACTGCCCTGATCCTTACGTGTCCGGATTTCGTTCGTGCTTTGTGGTGCAAACAGACGCATACATACGCTACGGATTATGGTATAGGGGCAGTGCTCTGGCAATTGTTTGGAGGGGAGTGATTTGCAACTTGAGTAGGAACCATTTCAGAATTGAGAGGAGTCCTTATCCGTTGTCTGGGCAGTGGAAAAGTCGCTACCGTATATCGAAGGTATTCGGCTAACTTTTGTGAAGGATCGATATACCTTAGTCTTGTTGAGCAACCCGAAGGATCCTTGTGGCTAACCACTTCTTTACACGAAGTGGAAGGTGCAGTTAAATCAATTGTTTAAGTTCATAAAGCCAATCATAAGGAGCTAAAAAGAAAATGAGTTGATGGAAAAATATATAGGGAGAAGAGAGAGAGAACGTTTGGGTGTTATAAACACTTTTAAGGACCCGACATTGATGGAATCGGAATAAAGAGCTGTGCGGTTTGTCAAAGTGAGAAGTCCGAACACCAAACCGACTGAGTTGGTATCGATCATAGAATCCTGGCAATATGCCGATTTAGTGGGACTGCCCCCAACATTAACGATCGGATTTTATTAGATCTTGACAGCAGTTGACGGCCTCGCACAGTTTCCAGTGCTAGATCCATTAAGAGATGCAACTGCGAAAGCTGTGTGCAAGCAAGACAACGTGTCCTATACAAAATGAAATTTGGAATACGGAATTGTTGTATTTATTTTTGTGCCACATGTACTATGTTTAAAATTTCATTAAGATCGGTCCACGGGTTCAAAAGTTACATATTTCCGCCCTGCGTTGCGTACCTAGCGACACCTGGTGGTCCCACTAGAGCTCAATCTCCGCTCAACTCAGCTGGGCTGGTACTCGAAAACATCCAAAACTCATTTAGAAGCCGCGATAAATCAAATCAAATTTCAAAGTCCGATTAAACGAAGATCATGAGTGGAACCTTACCAGGGCTCTCAGACTAACTACGAGAAGCTCCCTTCCGTGCACGACCACAGATGCGGACGACAGAACTTTGTCGTTTTAACTGATGCCGTTATAAACGTTTTTGACTGTGGTTACTTACTTACTTATCAGGTTGACGACCCATGCAGGGTCCGAGCCTGAGTGACAGCTGCTTTCCATTCCTAACGGTCCTGGGCCTTCTGCTGCCAGTCATCAAGAGAAAGCTGTCTTGCATCCGCGATTACTTGGTCTTTATACCGGATATTCGGTTTTCCTCTCCTTCTCGAACCAGGAGGCTCCGATTCGAAGACTCTCTTAGCTGGAGCATTGTTGGCCATGCGCTGTGGCCGACCCAGTGCAGTCGACGGATCTTTGCCTTCCGGACTACATCCACATCCTGGTTCAGCTCGAAGAGTTCGCTGTTTTGTCTCCTCCTCCATTCGCCTTCTTCGCTAACGGGACCATATATCCGACGTAGAATTTTTCATTCAAAGGCACCAAGAATCAGCTTCGCAGTTTTGCTTACCGTCTAGCTTTCGGGTCCATGTAGCAGGACAGGCAAAATAAGAGCTTTGTTTTTTTGTAGAACATGATCTTGGTCCTTCGAGTCAGGACTTTTGATGCCAGTTGTTTCAACAAACGAAGTAACACCGATTGCCAAAGGCGGTTCTTCGTCGGATCTCAACAGCGATGTCACTTGTGGAGTTCTCGTTTTCCCGGAGGTCGACAATCTCCTTTACTACCTCGAAATTGTAGCTGCCGATGGTGTTATTTTGTCCTAGGTGGTGTGTGAGTGATCGTTTTCTAGTCTACAGCATATATTTCGTTTTATCCTCATTGACCTTAAGACCAGCTCGCTTCGCCTCTTCTTCAATTGCCGTAAAGCCCCCTCCCCCCCCCCCCCCCAATGGCACATTGGGAACGCGCAACGATGTCGATGTCGTCTGCTTATCCCAACAGTTGGACTGACTTGTAGAAGATAGGGCCTTCCGTGTTTACAGCTGCCCGCCGCACTATCTTCTCCAGTATCAAATTGAAGAAATTACACCATAGCCCATCTCCTTGCCGAAATCCGGTACAGGTTTCAAACGACTCGGAAGTCCTCGAGCCGAACTGCACGGAGCAACGGGTATTTGTTAGCGTAATGCGACAGTTTTCCCGGGATCCCGAATTCGGCCATATCACCCAATAACTCCTTGCTATGAATGCTGTCGTATGCGGCTTTAAAATCGATTAAAATGTGGTGCGTATCGATTTGAAACTCGCTATTTTTTTTCCAGGATTTGCCTTAGTGTGAAGATTTGGTGTATTGTCGATTTGCCGGGCCGGAAGCCGCACTGGTACGTGCCGATTAGTGCGGTGCAAAACGGCTTTAGACAGTACGCTGGATAGGATCTTGTGGGCGACGTTGAGCAGGGATGTACCTCTATAGTTGTTGCAAGAGGTAGGATCGCCTTTTTTGTGGTTGGGGCATATGGAGCTGATATTCCAGTCGTCGGCATGATATCGTCCTCCCAAATTCTGCAGATGATCTGGTGCATGCTCCCTACCAAAACATCACCAACGGCCTTGAAGAGCTCTGATGGTAAGTCATCAGACCCTGCGGCTTTGTTGTACTTCAGCGTCTTAATGGTTATGCCGACTTTTTCAAAGCTAGGTGGGAACTCTACTTCATAGACAGGAGCTGGGATTTCTTGATTCCTTATCACTCTCTCTTGGTCATGCCCGTTAAGAACCTGTTGGAAGTTGTGCTTAAACACATCCACTATTCAGTAAACAGGTTACCCTCACAGTTTCGAAGAGCCTGGGTGCTTTTCCTAAAGCCAGCGGCAAGGCTTTTGGCTTTTTTGTAGAAGGCCCGTATTTTGAGCTTGTCCCTAGACTGTGAGAGATCTTTCCTTCAGGCGTAGAAGCTTTTTCTCCTTCCTTCTTCTAGCCCGGTACTCCTCCTGCCTTGCCCTAGTTTTTTCGTTGTTTTCTCGTCGTAGGTGGTAGGTAGCCTAAGGTGGTTTCGGCTACCTCTCTGATGACCGAACGGCAATGCAACCACATCTCGTTGGCGTTGGTGTATGACGGGGCATACCGGAGAGTCTCTCACTCAGCTGCTATTCGTAAGCTCTGGCGATCTCGGGTATGCTCAAGCGTCCACTGTCAAAGCTTCTCCTTGTTGGCTGGTGCAGCTTTCTGACAGTGGATAGTCGAGCTCTAAATCTTGCTGCTACGAGGAAATGGTCAGAGTCGACGTTTGTCCCCGCGGCGTACCTTCTCCAATTGCGTTCTGGAGAAGATGCGCCAAGATGATGAAAATCGTAAAATTATCTTCTGAATGTTCGCATATCGAGGATATTTAATACATGCCTTGTGTCAATGAGCTCATGGTCGGTTTGGTTTGTGCTTCAACCGTCCGGAGATCGCCAGGTTGCTGTGTGAATTCTTTTGCGAGGGAACCTCGTACTGCTTATGACCATATTACGTGCTGCCGCAAAGTCTGTGAGACTCTTACATTCAGTACAGTCTTTTGACTGTAGTTGAATTCAGTAATTTTGTTTCTTTTTCTCCATTATTTTTGGTGGGCGGAAAATAATTTCACCTTGTAAAAGTGAAGTTATGAGGGGTAACGCAAACAAAAGATTTGACACGGGTTACGTAAAATTGTAAGTATGTTGTAAAATAACCTAGTTTGTGCTTACCAAAGTTCTACCACAGAGTTATATAGATATTGTGCTTCAAAAAAAATTTATTTTCTGTTGAGCAAACTGTTGAGCAAACTGTATCGGACTGGTCTTCGGAGACTTATTCACAGATGTCTAGCTTCCTATCTGAATTATAGAAGGCAAAAGGTTAAGATTGAGAATTGTTTCAGTAGTTTTAGACCATCAATATTGGGGTACCTCAGGAGTCTGTTTTAGATCCAATTCTTTTTCCTAATCTACATCAATTCGTTTTTTCTTCAGCCTTTTGCAAGTAAAGTTACGGCCTTTGCTGAAGATATTGGTATTGCGTACGACTCTCCTAGCCCTTTGAATCTTATGCTTGACATTAACTTTGAAGTACATCTACTGAGATTGTGGTTTGCTATGCATGATTAAAAAAGAACTTACAGTACCTCACAAAATTGAGCATACACTCACAGCTTAAACATATTTTTTCGCCTTACAAAAAATAGTTAATTAATAAAACTTAGATGCAGTTCGAATTGACATATTTCAATTGCTAAAAACCATAAGCAAAAATATGAAAATTAAAAAAAAAACTTGCTATTTCTAAGCAAAATAAAAAAAGGCACTTCATTTTAACACCCAAAATTGAGCATACACTTAAAGTAAATTCGAGTTACGACTAAAACACAAAACAAAAACAGTTACAAATAAAATTTCAGTAGCGTGTGGCACCTCCTTCAGCATTTATGACAGCTTGTAACCGCCGTGGCATGGATTTTACCAGTTTTTCAGTAAAAGATGGCTGAATCCCTTCCCAAGCTGCCTAAATTTTTGCTTTTAGCTCCTGCTTATTAAAGCAGGTACTTTCTTTAACCCGCATTTTTATTTCATGCCATAGATGTTCAATAGGGTTAAGATTCGGCGATTGTGGGGGTGTTCTTAGCTGCTTTGGAGCGTTATAAAGCGACCATTCACGTACTAAATAGGAGGTGTGCTTTGAATCATTATCTTGTTGGAAATAGATAACCGAAGGTAGACCTAATTTTACTGCGGAACTACGTAAATTTCGTTTTAAAATATTCAAATACCCAATTTTGTCCATAGTATTTTCTATAAATTCGAACTTTCCACAGCCATTTGAAGCCATACAACCCCACAACAGCACAGATCTTCCCCCGTGTTTTATGGTTGACTCTATATTTTTAGCTTTGAGAACTGTATTTGGTTTCCTCCAAACAATTTGTTTGCCATCTGACCCAAATAAATTTATTTTTGTTTCATCTGAAAACAAAACACCTTCCCAAACGCTTTCCGTGTGGTTTACATATTGTCTAGCAAACTCCAATCTTTTCTTCTTTTTAACTAGGGAAATGTACGGCTTTCTTCGGGCGATCCTACCATTTTAATTATTCTATCTCAAGACTCTGCGAACGGTTTCCACTGAAAGAGGCTTATTAATTACGGATGACACCTCAGCCGTCAACTTTGGAACGCTAGATTTTCGATTGGACTTGATTGTCCGAACAATATACAGCTCGTTTTGTTCTGGGAGCAATCAATTATGTGAGGTACTGTATGTTTTTTAGCCTTAGATATCAGGATTCACCTGTCTTCGATTTCATCTGCCATGCCGTTAATTGTGCTCGATACAATATGTCAAACAGCACTTGTTCTACTGTTTCCACTGAGTCAGTGTTTCATGAAGGTGGTGCATGTGATCCTAGATGTTTCAAAATTGATACTGTTACAAACTACATGTATCTAGGCATTATTAGGTGTGTTTTTTTGAAAGCGTATATACGCTTAAATTGCGATTTGCATGTAAAATGCACTAACAACGAGTCCTATATCCGCTTAACTTACTCATAATATCTATCGCCGCTTAAGAAATAAGCGCGGATAAAAACAATGTTTCCAATCATTTTTTTCTGTGTGTTCATTCCTGAGTTCATTCATTCATTCCTTAGGTTGCTGTATGTGGCTTACATTTGCAAGTGTGGTTCGTGTATTAGATCATTTTTAATTATTTTGGCATCCATAAGTATGCAATTTTCGGTATACCCAGAGTGTCTCTGCTATACATTCCGTTTAGGTTTTGCAATCGATTCTTTTCATTTGATGAAGATTTTTTTTTTATTTTATAATTATTAAGTGTTTTGGCTTATAAAGTGATGGTCATGCTACACAGTCACAAAACGAAGATTGTGGCCATCAAAGATCAACCATCATCTTCCACGGCTACACCCTGACTGCTTAGCAAATGTCATAAATGTCGTCGGTGCTGCCAAGATTTTATGATGAATCATTAAGCGCCGATGGTCGTTTTTTTGTGCACTTATAAATTAAGCGTACAGTGGATTCCACCTAAGTCGAATTATCACGGGATACCAAAATTTGTTCGAGTTAGAGAGAGGTTTTTGTCTGGAAAATTGAGGGAAATGTATGTAAAATATGGCGAAAAGGTTCGAGTAAGGGAGAGTTTCGACTTAAGGAGAGTTCGACTTAGGGAGAGTCCACTGTATATACGCTTGCAAAAAACCACATCTATTATTGATCAAAAAATGGCTTGGTCTAACCACATTGCGAACTTGAAGCAGAGTCACCGTTCCTCCATCTGTGGCTTGTATCAACTCCGCAGATTCTGCACAAACAAAACTCTGAGAGCTGTACACAGTGGACTCCCCATAACTCGAACTGTCACGGGATGCCATAATTTGTTCGAGTTAGAGAGAGTTTGACTTAGAGAGAGGGTTTTGTATCGAAATTGAGGGAAATGTGTGTAAAATATGGCGAACATTTCGAGTTAGAGAGAGTTTCGACTTAGAGAGAGAGTTCGACTTAGAGAGAGTCCACTGTAATTCGGCATATTTCACTGGCTTGGGTGCTGGGGAGGAGCTTACCGCTCACAACTCCATCATCCTATAGTGCAGAAATGTGCTATTAGAAAGATCTGTGGTGTTCCTCATCTCACTCATCATCACTTTTTAGGAGTTACTACAAGGTAGTACCTTTTTTTTTACGAGAATTGGGTATCTGCGTGGCCCGATATCTGACAGCTAAATTCTACGTAGTAACTCTGGATTCTTCTTAAGTATACCCCCCTTTCGTACCACCCACTTTAGAGACTTCTACTCCGTCGTCTGTTACTACTGCCTTCCTGTTACTATTCGCGTAATCAGATCACTTACTTCATTCCTAAAGTAAAGTCAAAGCTTGGCTTCTAGATTTTTACCTCAATGAAATTGAACATCTGCTGTCACACATTGCTTAAGTCTAAATTAATGTTCTTACTTTTCTAACATTTTATATCTGTTACTCTTGCTTTTGTAGAAATTCCTACTGATTTACTACTCATTTATTCGAAATTTAATCGACATTCAACTCTTTTTTGAATAATTAAATTCGAATGTCACTAGTTATTCTTGGTAATAATAGTACACTTCTTGAATTGCAGTGTATCACTTTTGCATTCGAATGGGATTTACCACTAAGGCCCAGTCTGATCGAACTCGTTGGAGTCGTTCGTAATACATGACGTTCATTCAAATTTTGTTGGATCAACACTTTACTTGTTGCCTTTGCTTATTTCCACTTTGCTCTATGAGGGAACATATGTCTATGCTCATGTATACACAGGACACTGCCTTGCCATGCCCGTCCCCACAGTTGAGTGTGTGCTTACATGGCGGAGTAGAATTATTTATGTGTGCTGGAGCAAAGAGAAGACAAAAACGATTTATTCCGATTGGTACACGGCGCTGTGAGAGATATCAGGCGATTAGGGATGTTATGGAGGTGGTTTTATCGGAGTCGAAGTTGGACGTCTCATACCGACCTCCGCGGTGTCGGAGTTGAATCGCCAGATGCGGAGGTGGCAGATTATATTTATAAAAAAATAAAAAACAAGACGTTAAACACACTGAACGATGGTTGGCATCCATGACTACAGAATTTGAAATAGTATGATACCGGCTCGATGTAGCAACCTTTTGTTTGTCATTTTTTTAACTCTATTATCTGTGGTCCTCTCGTCCGTCTGCATTGTTAGCACACAAATTACCTCTCCAATGGTGCAAGTATGATGCCATTCAATGACATCAATAATTTCAATGACTTCGCCGAAATCACAGATGATTGCATTCATTGACTTCACTAAAATGAATTATCAATGAATGACTTCGAAATGAATGCAGCTTTCACATTCTAAAGTTGAAGTAACAAGTCTGCATAACGTAAATGTGAAGTTGCACTATTATATCATCGAATCCGCTATCGCTAAAGCAAGGGATTAAGAACAGCACTAGACAGATAGCAGCCCATCGCACTAGGCGTATGCATACATAATTCAATTGGCAGTGATTCGTGCCGACAACCGAACCAATAACAACTTAACTGCTAAGTAAAGAACGCAGCTCATTGATTAAGTGGATTGTAATTACTCACAGCGTGTGCCCGCGCTTTGTCGCTCTGCTGATACTGATGCTCAACTGTCATTACCCTGTCTGGCTAGAGACGCTAGGCGATTGCATCCCGTTCTCGTTCACGCTGCTCGGCCTGAGACCAAACGTATTTAAGGCCTGATGCGTTTCGTGTCTACTCTCAGTTAAGTTTTGCTATTCAATCATTATGACCGTCGAAGTTCGCAACGCGATCAGTGTGCCGGAATACCTTGACGTGAAGTTCTTCCACGAAGTGCTTGAGAATGGCCTTCCGGAGGCTTACGTGGACGTGAAGAAAGTGTGCGTCGAAATGGGCAGCGGCGGTGGCGACAACTACTGCAGCCAGATCTACAGAGTGCGTTTGACATTTAGCCGTGGGAGTGGACCCGACGAGGAATTGTCGGTGATCGTGAAGAGCGTTCCGGTGACGGATAGCACCAAGTTCCTGAACGACTTGAAGGTGTTCTTGAAGGAGAAGATCTTCTACTACAACGTGCTGCCGAGAATGGAGATCCTGCTGGACGGCGTTAAGTTCGGGGGAAGGCTGTACCACGCGGCCAAGGAGCCCATCAACACGCTGGTGTTCGAGGATCTGTGCACCCTGCCCGCAGTTATGGCCGACCGGGAGTCGGGGTTGGACTTAAATCACTGCCAGACCGTGATGAGAAAGCTGGGAAAGTTCCACGCAGTGTCCATGGTTTTGCAGAAGAAAGTGAGTGAGTAGCGGTCGCTGAGCGTGAACGTTTCCTGACATTCCGTGCACATTTTAGGATCCTGAAGTGATGAACTCCTTCCGTGGTGGCATGCTCGCCGAGCAGGGAGTCAACGGCTCGGAAATGTTCGAGACATTTTTCGGTCGGCAAATCCAAGGCCTAATTAAGGCACTCAGCACATGGAAGGGCTATGAGCAGATCACCGAAAAGGTTAAGAAATACAACGCAAACCTCAAGGAGAATCTGATCAGGAGTCAATTGCCCATCGAGGGGGAGCTGAAGGTCCTCAACCATGGTGACCTGTGGGTTAACAACATGCTCTTCAAGTACGACAAGGGGCAACCGGTTGACGTGGTGTTTGTCGACTTGCAGATGAGCGTCTATGGCAGTCCGGGCTACGATCTCAACTACTTCTTGTACACGTCGCCGCAGTTGAACGTGCTTAAGGAACATAAAAGGGACCTGCTCAGAAAGTACCACGATGCGATGTGCGAGACGCTGAGGACATTGAATTACGCACCGATCCCGAGTTTCGATGTCATCCTGACAGAGGTTGGGCGGAGGGCATCGTATGGATTTTTTGCCAATTTCGGAGTATTCCCGACGATAGCGATGGACAAGACCAAGTCCACTGACAATTCACTGGAAAACTTCATGGACGAGGACTTTGCGAAGAAGAAAATCGAGATCATGTTCTCGTCGAAGCGGCTCGAGGAGACTATGCGCTACACCATGAAGGAGTTCGATAAAATGGGCGCGCTCGAATCTATTTGAGAGGGGTCGGTAAGCTGTTGTGATAGAAATAAAGGAAAAGTGTGTTCGAATATACATTTGTTTTGTTTTCACTTGTGATTGGGACCTCGGTTTTGTGTTGTTTTGATTTTGTCCTCTGTCATACAGTCAGAGGGGACTCGCTGATTAGATAGCCGTGCCGGTTACATCGTTCACAGGTTCGCGATAAGATTAAATGTAGAATGGGAAAAAGAATGTAAGCAGATAGCATTAAGCACTTGAAACTACAACACTCGCCCTGACGTTAGGTTTGTAAATGAAAACAAAAATGTGCGGACTCATCATCTTTTGTCTCTCATGATCCAGTAAAGGGGTCGTGGAGGTAAAGCGCTCTCGAGAGATCTGCTGGCAACACGATCAGTGTTGTCACTTTCTCACTAAAGAGGTAGATCTACCAATTCTACCACAGAAGTCAAAAAATCTACCCCTACTTGCTATTTTGACAAAAAATAAATCCGGCAAGGACAATGAAACAAAAATTACTGTATTTTTTACACAAGTTCCTAGTTTGTCTCTACATTTTACTGATAATAATAATAATATGGGTGGCACGACAGTCCGAGGTGGACCTGGGCCTAGCTTCTCAGCAACCCCTCGTGTTGTGCGTTCACGAGTGGAAGGAACCTACAGTTTAATGCCGCCTCCGAACGGCGAAGTTGAGGAAGCTTTTTCTAGACAGGAATACTCTTTGAGCATTATCAGTGACTCGAAAGAGGTGGAGCCGTGAAATATGGAAATAAAAAAAAGGTGGTAAATTCGGGTATCGAACCTGGCACCCTCTGCGTAGGAGTTGACGCACTTTTTTTTTTCATGTAATTTTATTTATTCTGAAATATGTTACTTACTTGCTAGACAAAATTACTTAAATCTAGCTTAACTAACTCTAGAATTTACAATGTTCTTCATACTAACCTACTGACCCTATGCGGGTACTCAAAGCTAATCTAATCTATGTTATAACTGTGCCTTTCGGCTTGATCTGCGTTTTTTTTAGTCTTTATGACAATCTGTTATTACATTTTTCTTTGCCAAGAAAACTTTTAAAAAACTTGGCTAAACTTAACTACTTACACTACCTAATACTAACTTACCCTAAGATAAAACTTAATACTATCTTAACTATGTCCGTAACAGGTGTTATATGTTGTGTATATGCCTAACATATATAATTTATACGCCGCGATGCACCTTTTTTTTGTTTTTGATTCATATATTGTTTTTTTTTTTTTTTTGATTTTGTTTTATTAATTTTTTTGGATTTTTTGTTTCTTACTTTTTTTTGGATTTTTTTTTCTCTTAGTATCTACCTTAGAAACTGTGTAAGCTGGCCACTGTGCTCAGCTATCTGATCCTCTTGAAAAGCTAGCTGTGGCGGAGGCTGGTTTTGGTGTAACCACCAGTAAAATTGCCGTTCCTATCTCGAGCGGGGATCGCTCTACTGAACCGGAGGAGATCCTCGTGGGTGCGAACGACATCCGGTTCGTATTGAAGTCGCCTATCCACTGTTCGGCGTACGACATGGAAGGTGATAGGACATCCTTGTGGATCCTGTAACCCTTTAATGGTACATACTATTTGGGTAGTAAGCCCCAAAGATCAGACTGTTGGACGAGGTCATAGCTCGTGCAGTGTGCCTTCTGATTAGTTTAATAATAAAATTATCTACCCTATTCACGTTTGCCTCGTTGCACAAGACCTCGTTAGGGTAGTACTTCTTGTCCTCAGACTCGGGTGTGCGATACAGATGGAGACAGCTCCTAACACACTGCCTCTCGAACACCCTCATCTCTTCCATCTGGGAAGGACTCACGTTGAACCACAATGGACAACCGTACACCATAATGGGCCGTACTAGGGCCATGTAGCAGATTACCTTCACTCTGGTATCAAGTTGGCTGCTGAAAAACAACCTTCTTGCCGCAGCAAAGGCTTTTCTGGCTTTCGTCAGAGCAATATCTATATGCTTGTCAGAATACAGATATTGATCCAGCCAAATGCCTAGATATCTAACTATACTTTTCACAGCTTGGCGCGTATCCCGCGTTGCCCTGTCAAACGGGGTCCGGAAAAGACTAGTTTCGCACTTCTGGAAGTTGATAAGCAGCTTCCAGTCGTCGCAAAATCGCTGGATTTTCTCGAAGTCACGCTGCAACAAGATGTTTATTACCTCGACCTTCGGACCTGATCTATACGCAACTAGGTCGTCGGCGTACGCAATTAAGTGCGGCATGGAACCTATAAGATCTGCAGTGAATATAGAAAACAAGATCGGGGAACCGATGGTCCCTAAGTAATGGTAATGTGAAAGACCGTAGTGGAAGTTACGACACAACGAACTTTCTACCTGTTATCATGTCATAGACCATGTATAGCAATGGTTTACTTATGCCAAGCCTGACCAGCTTGAGGAAGAGGCCCTCCAACCAAACGGTATCGAACGCCTTCTCCAAGTCCATCAGACAGGCACCCGTGCACTGATTTTTGTTTTTATTCCATTGTATGTCGGACACCAGTTTTGACGCGGTATTAATGGTATCATGCCCCGCTCGGAATCCGAACTGGTTGTCCGGTATGATTTTCTTTTCATCAGCCCATTGCTTCAGAACTCGAATGACTATCTTTTCAAAAACCTTGCTTATGCAGGGAAGTAGACTGATCGACCGAAGATTTGTCGGAATGGACTTATCTTTGTCCCGTTTAGGGATCGGTTGAACAACAGCTGTTTTCCAGTGCGTGGGGTAATGTGCATTACTCAGCGCATTGTTGAACAAGGTTGTGTAAATTTGGACCGCTTCGGGGGGAAGATGGCGAAGCACAATGTTCGGTATTCCATCGATTCCCACTGACTTTTTCTTCTTCAGCGAGTGGAAGATACCCTGGAGATCTTCTTGAGAAATCAAGATGTGATTAGTCGACACACTAACCTACTACGCCACGGCGACCAACACATTTTACTGATATCTTACTTAAATCCAGCCATTTACGAAATCATGCACTGCACTGTTTACGTTTTCTCAAACATATGTTGGACTTAAATTTTAAAATCACATTCAAAATTTTAAAGAAAAATTAAAAATAAGAACTAATAAGAAAAACCTTTTTAAATGTTCTATTAGGATTTGCGACGCATTGAAAAGAAGATTAAATTTTTCTCGCAAAGCGTCTCCAACTACTTCAATATTTGGAAGCTAGAGAAATTAAAAAAAAAGCAGCTGTAAAGAGTTTTACAAATAATTACAATTTCCCATTTAACGATAGCTGTGTTTTTTTGCAAGCGTATATACGCTTAATTTTGAAGTGCACAAAAAAACGATCATCGGCGCTTATGTTCAAAATGAAGATTGTGACCATCAAAGATCAACCATCACCTTCAAAGACTACACCCCTGACTTAGCAAATGTCATAAATATCGTCGGTTCTGCCAAGATTTTATGATGAATCATTAAGCGCCGATGATCGTTTTTTGTGCACTTCAAAATTAGGCGTATATACGCTTGCAAAAAAAACACAGCTTACATTCGTTCCTGTTGGTTTTCCTAATTTTGCGGAATGGAGTTACGCTGGGAGTAGAGCTCGTCAGGCTAAAAGTTATATACCGGTGGTCAGAGAAGGAGTGGTCTCTTAACACCATCCTTTCTTTAATATCATCCGATATATAGTCCGAGGCAAGGGATATTGTCTATTTTTGGTGATGAAGGTTTGATCGTTTTATATGTTACACTATGCCAACTTCCTACTTAGAATATATTCAAGTATGTACTCACCTCATTAATTAAAGTTCTCATCTCTCATCAGTATCGTACGCGTGGACCTGTCCTAGCTTCGATAAACCCGCAGAAAAATGGGTAACGCTCGTCGCTCATCGGGTATCGCAAATCCAGCGTTAAAATTTAACGGTGTATGATATCGGACACATTCCCAACGGATAAAACTCCAGCCAAATTGGCGTCGAGAGGTGTTCTCCCATCAGACCTACAGTCTAATTTTCTGCAAACTTACACTCTAGCTTCCGTTTTATGGAATACTTGCTACACGTAGCCAACAATTTAGAGTTTATGGCTTGCAGCTTAAACAAAAATGAGTGTGACGGTAGACATTGTTACGTTTTACAAAAATAAGCCTACGTAAAAATAACCAAATTATCCAAAAACATAGTCCGATCACTGGATTGTGACGAACGAAACACGGATGTTCACTTATCCAATATACACACAAACTTTACAATTATTCTTTGCTGCCTTTCAGACTGAACTGATTTAAAAATTTGAAGACTCTTTAATCCCCAAACTGAACTGTAGTAATTCTCCAACTAAACTGTGTTGCTTCGGTCGCCGTCATGATATTTATATCTCCCTAAGTTTTCCTGGAAGATACTGACGCCAGTTGGTCATGGAATTTACCCGCTCTTGATTATGTAAATAATTTTTGGTATTCCATCTCTCTATAGATGGCGGTGTATGCATAACCGTGTACAACCATCATTTCGGGAATACTCTTCGGAGCCATGATCAGTTCCTCCACTTGTCTATAGATGGCGGTCTGTGGTGTATCATTGAAAGGTGGTGGAATGATTTGTGGTGGTGAATGATTGTGGCTGGGGCGATTTAAAAATGTTTATCGAACAGAAAAATTATTTTTACAGTTGAGATTACAACTAGGCTTAAAAACTAACGGTTAGGGTGTTGGCTCAACAATAGGGACCCAACTGATGTACATTGCTTAATTTAACATTTGATCTTATTGTCGGTTTATTCTTTATTTTTTATGTCCTACAAAGTCTAGTGCTTACATACGGCGGGTTGTTCAAATCCGTGTGTCCATGGTGGTCCTTTTCGGTGGCTGGGGATGACCTGGAAATAATGCCAGGGATGACTGTGTACGTCAGCAAATATCTGGTCTATGATATTCAATTACCGCCGGTAATTGAATGCACCCAGTTTCATCCCTAGTAACTTTTCCATCGCCGATATCTAACAGCTGTTTTGAGAATGTTTCAGCCGATGGATCTTGAAGCATTTGAACGCGAATATTTACTGTCAGTCCCAAATTTTCAGCGATGATTTCTCACTCTCATCAGATGATTCCTCAACTCATCAGCGTATGTTGAACGCGGAATGTCTGGGAGTGTTGAGTATCAGAGTGCTGCCAAATAGTTTGTCGTTGTTTTTTTTACATCTTTTCATCTTCTATTCTACGCTTCAAGCGAATGTTTGTGTGCCATAGTGCATTCATCCCAGACAATAATTTTACACTGTTTCAGCAGTGTGGCCATGGATGATAGTTTTTTGATGTTCTACACTGCGTCTGGGTTATTCTGAATATTTAGTGGCAACTTAAACACTGAATGAGCAGTTCTGCCTCCAGCTAATAAAGTTACCGCAATCCCAGTTGATGCAACAGCCAGTGCGATGCCATTATTAGATCGTACTTCGGCGAGAATTAGCGAAATAAGGATCGTTTTGGGGCATCTAAAAACAAAAAATCCTGCTGAAACTACGAGCATAATGCGGTCGTAAATGGTTCTTTGGTCCTCATTCATTGATGGGACACTGGAGTAACAATTGCTGCCATTTCTTCATAATTGAGTTGCAAAATTTTAAATTACTATTATTTATTTTAAAAAATTGCACTTATGAATATAAAAAATAGATAAAAACCTAATCTCAAGCCTAACGAATGTATATACGAAATTGCATTCAAATCGGTTCAGCCGTTTTGGAGGAGTTCGACGACAAACACTGTGACAGGAGAGTTTTATTTATTAGATTCTTATGAAATTTTCTGTGTATATTCAGTAGGAATGAGCATAGGACGTTAACTTATCTTTACACCATTATATGAAGAGGGTAGTCAAACCCAAACACTTTTTTATTTATTTTTTTTTTTTTTTTTGACAGATTTTTTGTTTTAATTTTTTTTATAATTCGGCAAACGAAAACGTCGATGTCGAAGCCAGCATTTTGAATGAAAAGTTCCGGGGAGAAGATGTATTGCTACCATACCATGTCACTTATTCCCAAAGATGTGGCATTTGAATGCAAACGGGTTCAATTTCCAATTAGATTGTCAGTCGAAATGACAATCGATAAGTTTCATGAGATGTAGCAAACGATGGCTGAACGCGGCTTAGATCTGGGCACAACGTTTTTTTCACAAAAGTTTGTTTGTTTTGGCTACAGATGGACTCACTTGCACTAAGATACTGATAATGTTTGTTTTTTTTTTTAACTGTCATAATTTGTGATAGACATGAAATTCGAAATTTAATAATTAAGATAGTAAAAGAACAACTAACACACAAAGTTAATGTTTGGTGTTTTGTAATTTTTATGTGCCGTCATCGTCCACAGCATTCCATTCCTCCTTCAGTCACATACACATCCCCATACACTTACAATAATTTAGTTCTGTTTTATTTTATCAAAATGTTCACTAAAAATAATTTATTTGGCAAAACAACGTCTGCCGGGCCAGCTATAAATAGTAGAAAAATTGTCTCGTTCGGCAACAAATGAAGACATTGGATGGATACAATGTTGTTACCATCTGATCTCTGGAATGCGTATTTAAAGCCTGAAACAAAAAAAAAGCCTTATAATACTAATTTGCTTGGTTTGCTTAGTTTTAAATAAAATGTAAATTACTTATAGAAATGTGGTTGTCTTCTGACTTTCACAAAGGAAATGTACTGTGTACATTTTGTGAAATTGTTTATTTTATGTTTATTTACAAAATGTATATTTTACAAAATAACCTTATTTTCTGCGCGTTCTTCACAAAAACCGCTCACCGTGCGTCGCTCTGTCGTTGGGATTGGAAAAGGCTTAAGAAAAAAACGAAACAAGGCGACGGGGAGAAAAGTGTCGATAAACTATCGGGACCTTGTGGCCTTGCGGCTTAGACTTAGCGAGGCCTAAGCGAGACTAAGTTTTCCATATTCCCTTATGCTGCCGGCACACCGCCACATAAATACTGATTACAGCTTTGCTTAGAGTCCCAATTTTGACTCATCGACAATAATAAATAAATATCTTATATATTTAAACAAATAAAATTTTTTTTATTTTTTGAAATTAAGATTACTCCGTTAACCTTTAAGCTACAGCAACCATTTTCGAACCTTTATAAGATCTCTTACTTGTACCATATTTCAAATTTCATTACAATGGATCGACGCGTTCAAAAGTTAAAATTCATTTCCAGCTCAGCGACTGGGTAACGCAAGTCATTCAAAAAAATTTCATCCAAAATTTAATTATGCCGACTCATTATCAAATATCAAGTTGCATTATTATATCATCATCATTCGCTATCGCCAAAGCCAAGGCTTGACAGATGTCAGACAAGCGCACTAGGCGTATGCTTACTTAACTCAAGAGGCGGTTATACACGCTGACAGATGAACCAATAACACATCTAGCTTGCTAATTAGTAACGTAATTCGTGGATTAAATTCGCAAAATGTATCCATAGGCGCAACGCTGACAGCGCCTGTTTCGCGAGTCATTGCTAACAACTTATAAATATTATATTATACACTATTAGCAGCAGACGTTTTTACAATTCTTATCTGCGTGACTAGTGTTCCTCATAGCGTGTGCCAGTGCCTGTCCGCTCTGCTGATACTGATGCTCAACTGTCACTACAGTGTGCGGCTACTACAGACACTAGTCAATTGAAACCCGTTCTCGTTCACGGCGCTCGGCGTGAGACCGAACGTATTTAAGACCTGACGCGGTTGGTTTCTACTCTCAGTTAAGTTTTGCTATTCAATAATTATGACCGTTGAAGTTCGCAACGGGATCAGTGTGCCGGAATACCTTGACGTGAAGTTCTTCCAGGAAGTGCTTGAGAATGGCCTTCCTGAGGCTTACGTGGACGTGAAGAAAGTGTGCGTCGAAATGGGCAGCGGCGGTGGCGACAACTACTGCAGCCAGATCTACAGAGTGCGTTTGACATTTAGCCGTGGGAGTGGACCGGACGAGGAATTGTCGGTGATCGTGAAGAGCGTTCCGGTGACGGATAGCACCAAGTTCCTGAACGACTTGAAGGTGTTCTTGAAGGAGAAGATCTTCTACTACAACGTGCTGCCGAGAATGGAGATCCTGCTGGACGGGGTTAAGTTCGGAGGAAGGCTGTACCACGTGGCCAAGGAGCCCATCAACACGCTGGTGTTCGAGGATCTGTGCACCCTGCCCGCAGTTATGGCCGACCGGGAGTCGGGCTTGGACTTAAATCACTGCCAGACGGTGATGAGGAAGCTGGGAAAGTTCCACGCAGTGTCCATGGTTCTGCAGAAGAAAGTGAGTGAGTAGCGGTCGCTGAGCGTGAACGTTTCCTGACATTCCGTGCACATTTTAGGATCCTGAAGTGATGAATTCCTTCCGGGGTGGCATGCTCGCCGAGCAGGGAGTCAACGGCTCAGAGATGTACGAGACATTTTGCGGTCGACAAATCCAAGCCCTCATTGGTTTGCTCAGCAAGTGGAAGGGCTATGAGCAGATCACGGAAAAAGTGAAGAAATACGGTGCCAACCTCAAGGAGAATCTTATCAGGAGTCAATTGCCCATCGAAGGGGAGCTGAAGGTCCTCAACCATGGTGACCTGTGGGTTAACAACATGCTCTTCAAGTACGACAAGGGGCAACCGGTTGACGTTGTGTTTGTCGACTTACAGATTAGCATCTATGGCAGTCCGGGATATGATCTGAACTACTTTTTGTACACATCGCCGCAGTTGAACGTGCTGAAGGAGCATAAAAAGGACCTGCTCAGAATGCACCACGATGCGATGTGCGAGACCCTGAGGACATTGAACTACGCACAGATCCCGAGTTTCGATGTCATCCTGACAGAGGTTGAGCGGAGGGCATCGTATGGATTTTTTGCCAATTTCGGAATATTCCCGGCGATAGCGATGGACAAGGCTAAGTCCACTGACAATTCACTGGAGAACTTAATGGACGAGGATTTCGCGAAAAAGAAAATCGAGATCATGTTCTCATCGAAAAGGCTCCAGGACACTATGCGGTACACGATGAAGGAGTTCGATAGGATGGGAGCGCTTGAATGTTTGTGAGAGGGGGCTGTGAGTGGAGGATGTTGTGATAGAAATAAAGCTAAAGTGTGATTAAATGACAAGGTTTGATTTATTTGCTCTGACAAAGATTTCAGGCTGTGGTTTAGGTGCCCTAACGGCCTTCTTGCGCGGCTCAGTTAGACCGACGTCACAGGGTTAACTGAAGGGCTTCGTTGGTGGAAGTGTTCCCCGCGTCATGGTGTGCATTAGCGGCTTTCAAGTTATCGAGCACAGATGTGAGGCGATGATTAGATAAGTAGTGTCGGGGCAGTTACATACTAGTTCACAGGTTCGAGATAAGATTAATAATTAAAAAAAAGTGCAAATAGATAATGGCACTACAGCCCTTCCTTCAATTTCACAAAGCAGACAAGTGGAGCTTGCAACGTCCTCATGAACTAAACTGATAAGTAGAAGCTTGGAATGCTCTGACCTGTGGGTGGTGCGATAGTCCAAGGTGGGCCTGAATCGAGCTTCTATGGCACCCAGTCGTGTTGTCTCCCGACAGCTTGATGTGATATAGTTTATTTCTGTATAAAAAGTTTACATTTGATTTAGTTCATCGTACAATATGTATTACAGAGGTGTGATGAATTATGTATCTTTCTTCTGAAAAACGTTTATATTTATATTTTAAGTTATTTTTATTAAATATATATATAAAAATAAATATATAAATAAATAAATAAAGAAATAAATAAATGAATAAATAAATATACATATATAAATAAATAAAACAAAAATGTACAATGAAAACAATTTAAATAAATAAATAAACAAAACATATGTGTATATGTTTTAATTATTGGTACACAAGCCATTAATTAAGGGAGTATCGGTCAAAGCGCATGAGCTTATAAATTTATTTGTTTATTTTAATATTGGTGTAGTAATCGGGTCAACACCCGCTCTTTCATGCAGTCTTGAAGTAGGGAAATCATATGGTAGACTTAATATCATTTTAAGGACTTTGTTTTGAGCCACTCGTAATTTCCTAATGTGGCACTGTGCGGATTTTCCCCATTCCGGGCATTCATACAAAAGTATAGCTTGGTATATGACCTTAAATATTATGCTTTTGTTTGATATAGACAATAACGATTTCCTATTGATAACTAGATATAAGACTGTCGTTGCAATTTTAACCTTATTAACGGTTTGTCGGATGTGCTCACGAAAAGTTAATTTGGAGTCTAGATATACACCTAAGTACTTTACGGAGTTTCGCCATTCTACATCACTTCCATTTACCTGCAAACTACTGGAAGGGAGAAAACAAGCTTTTCTTTTTCGGCTGAAAAAGATGGCTTGCAATTTGTCTCCATTTACTTCAATTTTCCAGTTATTGCAGTAGCTAACTACAATTTCGAGATGCCAGCAACGATTCCTGTTAAATCTCTCTCTGGATAGCCTTTAAAGCACCCGCTTAGAAGTGAACAAATGTATGCAGCGGCCCCCCTCCAGGTTCGGGGGTTGCGCTTGGGGTTAATTTCCCCACCGTGTAATACATTATTCGTTCAGAAACGACGAGAGGCCTCGGATACGGAAGACCCTACTGCTCACGACCATGAACTACGAAATAAAGACAACGATTTTCGGTTCTGCACGTGAAATGTGAGGTCCCTGAACAGACCACGTGCAGCCGATGAACTTGCCTCGAAGCTTATAAGGCAGATATCACCGCCATTCAGGAGGTGCGGTGGGATGGGCCGGGCAAAAAGAGGATGAAAAACTGCGATATTTACTTCGGGGATTTGTACAAAGAGCGAAGGCAGCGCTTATTCGGATACGGGTTTGTTGTTCGAGGCAGACTTAGACAAGAAGTCTTAAGCTTTAAGTACATAAGCGAGCGCCTCATAACAATCCGCATCAAGGCTACATGCGGCAACATCAGCCTGATCTGCGCCCACGCCCCAACGGAGGATAAAGATGACGACAGCAAAGATGACTTTTACGACCTCCCATAAAGAACATACGATCAATGCCCCAGCTACGACACCAAGATCGTTCTAGGAGATTTCAACGCAAAGCTGGGCAAGGCAGACATCTTTTCTAGAGTAATCGGAAGGCACAGCCTGCACGACAACACCTCCGAGAACGGACTCAGGCTGTTGTACTTCGAAACGGGCCGAAACCTCTTTGTAGCCAGTACGCGGTTCCCTTACCTCAAAATCCACAAAGGGACCTGGTGGTTTCCTGATCAATCAACCGTCAACCAGATTGATCACATTGCGATCGACGTCAGACACTCCTCCAACATTCTCGATGTCCGAACATTCCGAGGAGCCAACATCGACTCGGATCATTTCCTTGTTGTAGCCCAGGTAAGAACACGGATATCGATAGGACAACGGAGTAGGGCAAGACCAAAACAGTTTGACTAACTTTGCCAACCCTGCCAGGTGAAACAATCGACCAACAATGGAACCGTTGTCAAAACGCCATCAGAGAAGCTGCATCTGCTGTGCTGCGTTTTAAAACGCCACCCAAAGAAAAACCTTAGTTTGACAACGAGTGCAGGCAGGCACATTCAGCGAAGCAAGCAGCATACAAGGCGACGCTGGACAGAAGGACGAGAGCGGTTAGTGAGCTCTACGAACTTAAAAGAAGGGAAGAGCACCGGATTCTTAAAAAGAAAAAGAAAGAGTATGAGAAGCGCGCGATCGAGGAAATAGGGAGGTGTTATGGCAGAAATGATGTCCGAAAGTTCTACCAACGGGTAAAACAACTATCCAATGGATACAAAATTCGGACAGAGCCTGTCCTGACGCAGAGGGACAACTCGTAGCAGGTTCGCAGTCGATACTGAGAATCTGGAAAGATCATTTCTGTGGACTGTCAAACGGCGAGGAAGACTCCAATACCGCTATCAGGCAGAGTGTTCCACACAACGCAATTGACGATGATCGACGAGAATTCCGTCCCCCCGACCTAGACGAAGTCAAGACTGCGATATCGAGACTAAAGTCGAATAAAGCTGCTGGTGCAGACAGACTGTCTGCGGAACTGTTTAAGGCAGCTGGAGATGAGCTGGTAAGGTACATGCACCAACTGATCTGTAAGATATGGTCGGAGGAAAGCATGCCCGACGAGTGGAACCTCAGAATCGTTTGCCTGATCCACAAGAAAGGAGAGCCCTTCAACTGCGGCAACTACCGAGGGATAAGTCTCCTCAACATCGCCTATAGGATCCTCTCTGCCGTTTTGCGTGATCGCCTGAACCCATTCGTCAACATGACGATGGAGAATTCTCGCTGCTCCATCAAGGTCGGTAACGAACTCACCGAGACCTTATGTCAAAAAAGGTTTCAGACAAGACGACGCACTGTCATGTGATTTCTTTAACATCATCCTGGAAAAGATCGTGTAAGACTCACACGCCAACACTAGAGGCACGATCTTCCAGAAGTCCGTACAATGTTAGCATACACGGATGACATTGACGTGATTGGCAGAAATTGAGAGGGAGGCGGCTAAAACGGGTCTAGCGATGAATGAGGGCAAAACGAAGGGTATGCTGTCATCAAGAAAGGACACACAACATCGACGACTGCGCCAAAACGTCACCATAGTAGATAGTGAAGGACTTCGTCCTCGGCTCGCAAGTGAACAGTACGAACAACACCAGTACCGAGATGAAACGCAGAATTACTCTTGCCAATCGCTGTTTCTTTGGGCTCAAGAGGTAATTGAGTAGTAGAGTCCTCCCTCGAAGGACCAAGCTAACATTATATAACACCTTGATCATCCCTGTCCTGCTCTATGGTGCGGAGGCATGGACAATCACAAAAGCGGATGAAGAAGCACTTGGTTTTTTCGAGAGAAAAGCTCTGCGTTCAATCTTTGGTCCTGTCTGAGTTGGTGGTTATTGGAGAAGAAGATTCAACCACGAACTGTACGGGCTGTACAGCGGCATGAGCCTAGTCAGGCGTCTACGGATTAAACGTCTAAGATGGCTGGGCCATGTAGAGCGCATGAACAACACTGCTCCAGCCCGAAGAGTCCTCGACTCCGACCAGTGGGACAACGCAATAGAGGACGCCCACGTAACCGATGGCGCACCCAGGTGGAGAAGGACTTCAAAACAGCTTGGTGTGCGCAGTTGGAGACAGCTGGCTAAAGGTCGTGCCGGCTGGAGAGGCTTACTGGTTGAGGCCCAGGTCCACCCCGGACTATAGCGCCACCAGAAGAAGAAGAGAGGTTCTCCCTATACTCTGCAGTATGTGTAATTTGAAAGAGAGAGAAGATATCCTGCATTTCCTAGGCAAGAGTCCGATCCTAAGGGAAACTAGGAGATCCTTTTTTAGAAAGAACTACGTATCGGAACAAGAAATCCTATCACTCCTAAGCGAAATGGACTTAAGCAAGTTGTTTAAATGCTGCAAAATATCACTAAAAATACAGAGATAATATCCTTTTGAAATAAGTATTTTTCACATGGAGAGCTAATAATTATTACTTGTACATAATAAATTATAGTCAATCCGGCAGACGGCAAAGCCATGCTGATTTTGATTTTGTAAAATTTTTGAAAAAGGAACATTATTCGAAATAATAAAATCAATCTAAATCTAAAATCTAAAAGGAGCCGGTGCAAAGCAGCATGTTGTGATAACACAAAGGATCCAACCAGGATCTAAGTGGGTCACAACTGCTGCAGTGGTGGCAATCACCCAAACCTAACCCAACCTTGTCGAAAAACCCTAGTGCCTTTCTGTTGTCTGATGCCTCTTTGTATGCATCCGTGCTGGAGACTCATCTATTGCCAGACCCCGTCAGTACATCAAGGAGTCCAAATACAATTTTCGCTTTATTTTTTTAGAAATCGCATTCATTGACAATATACACAACCGCCATCACAAGCGAGAAAAAGTGTTCTCCTCGAGGTACAGAAGGCATTCCCAGCTCCAAGGCCCTCCCCAACTTCCCCAAAAGAACACAAATAATCTCACAAACACCTAAGCTAATTTAAGTTTATTGATCACAATTTAGGGGTCTAGACCTCCCTTCCTGTCGAGCTCCAGCAGGCTATACCGCAACGGCTCCGCTACGCACTTAGACGAGAATGTCGCCTCCATTTTCTCATCAGAGTCGTCCCCCTCGACGAGATTCTCGAAACTATTCCCCTCGCACTTGCTGCGATCCATCCTCATGACGGGCAGCGGCCCAAACATCGTGAACACTCCATAGGCAGCCTTCTGCTCGAACTCATGCACAATGTCACTGTACGTGGGTATCTTCGCCTCGTCGTACCTCAACTCCTGCAGGGTGTCACTCAGCGAGTCGTAGTACGTGCGGAGGAGCATGTCAGTCTTCTTGAGGACATCCAGCTGGACACTGGCGTACAGGAAGTAGTTCAAGTCGATGCCAGGGCTACCGAAGATGCTCATCTGGAAGTCGATGAACACCACGTCTGTGGGCGTTTTGCCGTCGTACTTGAAGAGCATGTTGTTCACCCAGAAGTCGCCGTGGTTGAGGACCTTCAGCTCGCCCGGCTTGGCGGCCTGGCAAGCGGCCAAGCGGGTCTGGAAGTTTCTGTGGAACTCTTGCAGCTTCTCGGTTATCTTTTCGAAGCCCCTCCACTGGGAGACCACTTTGATCTCGTAGCCAAGGTACTTGTGCAGGAGTTTGTACAGCATACAGGATGGCACCATGGCTTTGGGGTCCAGCAGTCCCGTCTGGAAGCGGTCCATCATCTCAGGTTCCTGAGAAACTTGACTCGTAGTGAACCGCGTAACCGAATGAAGGAAAGACTCACCTTTTGAGCGTAGACCATGGACACGGCGTGGAACTTTCCCAGCTTCCTGAGCACCATCTTCGTGTGGGTCTCGTCCAGCCCGGACTCTCTGTTGGCCATGGAAAAACCGCTAGCGCCCATATCCTCAAAGGCTATCGTGTACACCGGCTTCTTCTGGGCGTAGTAGCACCTACGGGAAATCAGCGTCATTTCGAGGGAACCTCCGGCACTCGTGATCGATCACTTACTTCGGGGCAAACTTAGTGCCGTCCATCAGAACCTCCAGCTTCGGCAAGATGTTCATGTAGAACACCTTCTCCTTGTGGTACACCTTTAGGTCGTCCAGGAATCCCAGGTCATCCGTCATGGGGATACTCTTGACAATCACATGCGCCCTCTCCGTGTCGCCTTGGCCCTCCCGCTGATAGTTCACCTTGACTCGGTAGATGTCGCTGCAATAGTTGTCACCGCCGCTGCTCCCCATGCTCAGTGAGATGTCCTTGGTCCGCACATTCGCCTCGCACAGTCCATTCTCAAGGACGTCCTCGAAGAACGATCCGTCTAGATAGTCCGGCGCCCCGATGCTGTTCTCTATTCGCATCTTGAAGTGAATACAATAAGCTGCTGCTCGGCTATGGCCTTCCTATTTATAGAGCAGCTGCTGTGCCTCTTATCAAGTTGATGCGCTTCCACACAGATCGTTAATTAAGGCAGTAAGTGCGCTACAATAGTTCCTCATTCATAACGTGCGAATGTCAGAGGAGATAAGCGGGAGCTTTGTAGAATTTATGGCTGCTGTCAACCGCGCTGGTCTTTAAATTACAGCACGTACAACAGTGACAAGTCAGTTCAGTTAGATTCATTACGAGCACGCTCGTTCATCTCATATTGCAATAACAGTTTGCAATGGAGACGCCCAGCTTGGGGGTGTGTGTGGGAAAAAAATCAAGTGCAATGCGATAAAATGGAAATTAATGGCAGAAAACTTCTGGAAGAGCCATTCTGCAGTGAAACAGTACGTTTTTGAATACGGAATAATTTTGAAGTGTATGCAAGGCATGGGCAATTGTGCGTATCAAGCGCCGATGCTTTGGAGTAAGTTGAAGGTGCGTCGACATCCACGCTTACTGCCTAGCATCTCAAAAGTTACCGTCCGAAGTCGGCTTGGCAAGTCCCCACTACTCGTCTGATAAGAGTAGCTTGCACAACACAAGTATTCCACGGACTGTGGTGGGACTGTGGCGCTTCAGTCCGGGGTGGACCTGGGCCTCAGCCAACATAGCTCTCCATCTAGCACAGTCTTGTGCTAGTTGTTTTCAGCCACGCACGTTCAGCTGATTGAGGCCTTTTTCCAGCTGCGTGCGCTGCCCGAGGTGGGGTCTTCCTTTTCCGCGTTGTCCCACGGGTTCGGAGTCGCATCCTCGATTACGTGGTATTTATACCAATGGTTCGATCTTCCTTTTCTTCTCTAACCAGGAGGCTCGGATTCGAAGACCCTCTTAGCTGGAACATCGTTGTCCATGCGCTCGATATGGCCGAGCCAGTGCAGTCGACCGATCTTTGCCGTCCGGACTACATCCACATCCTGGTACAGCTCGTAGAGTTCGCGGTTGTGTTTTCTCCTCCATTCGCCTTCCTCGCAGACGGGACCATATATCCGACGTAGCACCAATAGTCTTTCTTAAGAAAAAATGTGTCTTCCACTCAATGAGCCACAATCCATTAGAAGACTGGCCTGATATTGCTTGGATTCGATGGATTTTAGCAAAATTAATGGAAGACTATAAATTCGATGCAGCTATATTAATCATTATTACTCTATTTCCACTACAGTGCCATATCCATGAAAATTTGCCATAATGGGACTATCGTGGCACGTCGACAACGTGGAGAGTGGAACCGAGTGAGGAATTGGATTTCAATTTGAATGACAACCCTTGACCTTAAGTGACAGATTACAAGGATACTCCCGAAGAGCATTGAAACCTCTTCTAAAGTTTCTAGTCAGGCTTCGGTCTAATTAGACTTTTTAATAGCTTAAATACTTTCTTTTTATGGTAAGGGTTTCAATCCCTATATCAAAGTACACACAGAGCATCTTCTTCTGCTTCTGGTGGTGCTACAATGCGTGGTGGACCTAGGCCTCAACCACCAAACCGCTCAAGATGGCATGGTCTTTAGCTATCTCCAACTGCCCACGCCAAATTGGTTGAGGTCCTTCTCCACCTGGGTGGGCCATCGGTTCCGTGGACGTCCTCTATTGCGTTGTCCCACTGGTTCGGAGTCGAAGACTCATTGGGCAGTGTTGCCCATGCGCTCTAGATGTCCAATCCGCAGATGTCTGGCTAGGCTCATGTCGTTGCACAGCGCCTACAGTTTTTGGTTGAATCTTCTTCTCCAAGAAGCATCAACGCAATCATGTAAAAAGATCGCACGCAGAACTTTTCTCTCGAAGAGACCAAGGACGTCCTCATTCGCTTTTGAGATTGTCCATGCCTCCGCGCCATACAGCTGGACTGGGATGATCAAGGTCTTGTATAATGTCAGCTTGGTCCTTCGGGAGATGGCTCTACTACTCAATTGCCTCTTGAGCCCATAGAAACAGCGGTTGGCAAAAGTTACTTTGCGTTTGATCTCGATACTGATGTTGTTTGTACTGTTTACTGCGGAGGCGAGGTAGACGAAGTCCATGACTACCTCGAAGTTATAGCTGCCCATTGTGACGCTCTGTCCAAGACGTCGATGTTGTGCGTCCTTTCTCGATGACAGCATATACTTCATTTTGCCCTCATTCACCGAAAGACCTATTTTAGCCGCTTCCGCTTCAATACCAGCAAACGCTTCATTGAAGGCTCGCTGTGTTCGACCAATCACGTCAATGTCATCCGCGTATGCTAGGAGTTTTACGGGTTTTTGGAAGATCGTGCCTCTTGTGTTAGCGTGTGAGTTCTGCACGATTTTCTCAAGAATAATGTTGAAAAAGTCACATGACAGTGCGTCGCCTTGTCTGAAACCTTTTTTGACATAAGGTCTCGGTGAGTTCGTTACCGACCTTGATGGAGCAGCGAGAATTCGCCATCGTCATCCTGCACAACCTGACGAGTTTGGCAGGAATGTCAAAACCAGACATGGCGTGGTATAGCTCGTCCCTATGAACGCTGTAATATGCGGCCTTGAAATCGACGAATAGGTGGTGGGTGTCGGTCTGCATTTCTTGGTTTTTTCCAGGATCTGCCGTAATGTGAAGATTTGGTCGATGGTGGACTTCCCCGGCCTGAAACCGCACTGATAAGGACCTATCAGGTTGTGGATGAATGGTTTCAGGCGCTCAGACGGCAGACAGGATCTTATAAGCGATGTTGAGGAGTTCTACCGAGATCCCTCGGTAGTTGGCGCAGTTGAAGGGGTCTCCTTTCTTGTGGATCGGGCAAACGATTCTGAGGTTCCACTCATCGGGCATTCTTTCCTCCGACCATAACTTACAGATGAGTTGGTGCATGTACCTTACCAGCTCATCTCCAGCTGCCTTAAACAGTTCCGCAGACAGTCTGTCTGCACCAGCAGCTTTATTCGACCTTAGTGCCGATATCGCTGTCTTGATTTCATCTACGTTGGGGGGACGGAATTTGTCAATTGTGTGGAGTGGAAAATTCTGCCTGACAATGATATTCCTTTCTTCTTCGCCGTTTAACAGTCTGCAGAAGTGGTCTTTCCAGTTTTTCTGTATGGGCTGTGAATCTACTGCGAGTTGTCCCTCTTTTACACTACAGGCTTCTGTCGAATTTTGTACCCATTGGATAGTTGTTATACCCGTTGATAGAACTTTCGGACATCATTTTTGCCGTAAAACCTATCCATTAATTAGATCGCGCGCATCTCATGCTCTTTATTTTTCCTTTTGGGAAGCAGTTATTGGGATCTAAATAAATCAATATTACACATATCCCCATAACTACTTCTTTCTTTCTCTCTCTCTCTGTCTATCTATTTATCTATCTATCTCTCTTTTTCCCTCTCTCTCTCCCTCTTTATCACTCCCTCTCTCCCTATCTCTCCCTCTCTTGCTCTCGCTCGGGATCCCTATGAAATCCTTATCTTCTTCCACTCTCAATGTAATCGCGCACTATGTTACTTCAACTTTCACAATTGTGAATCATCTGAAAAATCACAATAGGCTTGTTCGTAATTCACAATTGATTTACAATACGAAAAATGGAACATAAATGACACAATCGTTTTGATAACTACTCGGCAACCAAAATCTGGCCCAAAAGTGTACAGGGTGGCATAAATATAATTTTCCTAATATATTTTTTTTTTTTCATAAATATAATTTTCCTTTTAAAAATGCAATAAAATTAATGAAATTAAAATGTTCCTTATATTACGGCTTCATTTAAAGAAAATCAGTTACCACGGCTTTGTAACGCCCATCGCTGACTGAAACCTTGTCTTCCGCCGCTCTGTCTTCAGCCGCATTTTCAAAGAAATATTGTCCACAAGCCAATTGCACGCGTTGCATAGTAAAACGACGGGGAAAATTAGTGTTGGCCACTAGCATACCCGTCTCATGAAATACTTGCACAAACTTGCATATCTACATTTCAGCCAAAACGAGCTGTTTGGGCTAGACACCAATTTTCCGAATTTGCCAACGTTTTTCAAGCGTAAAGCGACTCATTTTCGTTCCGTGGCGGTATGATACTGATCTTGAGAGAATCAAGTTTTCGAGCGGGAAACTGATGTCAGTGTCAAAATAACTTTTGATTTAAAAACAAGAACCACTCAATCGCCCCCCCTGTACATGTAAACCTCCAACCTCTGGCATTTACAAATTGCCCGTCAAATCGATCTCGCTCCTCTGCCATCTGTCAGTTTATGGAAAATCACCTCAAACACACGCCGTCAGCTCATGATTTACAATGTGTAACAACTCCATATCAAAGGTGTAAAACTGTAAATCAAGGCAGCCTTATAAATTACCATACAGAATAGCCCCCGTGCGCCAGAGTCAAAGTCAAAGTCACTTTGTCTTGATAAGTCTAGTTGCATCTAAAATTGCTTTACTGACGTTTAACATCTGTAACCAGGTGAATGAAAGAGATCATAAAGATTCGAAGTCGACATTGAAGACAGCAAATCGAAAAGAGAAAAAAAATAGTTTCGCTGATGCCTGCTTTGTTGATTACATTTAATGACTGTAATCAAGAGTCACAACCTATGGGGAAATAAAACCAGTTTTTACAGCCGTGTGGAGAGTTACGTGGTGCAGCGATCGTATGAAATTGTATGAGCTCAACTTCTCTGCGGGAGTTTCTCTTGATTTGGATGGTTTGGGCACCGGCTAAGTATTCTCAGTCCAAACTTAAAATTCCAGAGCTCCTGAACCTGATGTCCACCCACATGATCTCAAACGTCCCTTTCAGAGCTTCCCCTAGCTGTGAAGCAACCACTCCCGGAAGCGATCTCCAAGATGATACCCCCTTATCTCAGCAAGAACAGTCAGTCACCTCACACATCACTGAGGCGTTAGATATAAACTCCTCGTGGAAAAAAATCACACGCGTCGTACACCATTTTTTCGCTTACTCATGCCGCCTGACGTAACATCCTAAGCACGGTCATATCTTATCGTGGAAACTTTTGCATAGTCACAGAAGCCGACGCTGCCGCGTGCCGACAAGTGTGCCAAAGATCAGACAGCAGGGCTTATCTTAATCGCGACGTGAGTTTATTTTTAAGCACACCCGCAGCGCTTCATAAATATTTACAAACGACAAAACAAACAGACACAGACATAAAACTAGATCCTAGGCTTAGTGCTCTTGTGGGTGCAGGCTTCATCTCTCTAGAAGTTGTGATCGAAGATGCCAAGCTCATCGAAGCGCCGCAGTGTGTGCCGCAATGTGTCGGTGGTCCTCGGGTTCGATGCGAACATCAGCTCGACTTTCTTCTTGGCGAACTCCTGGTCCTCTGCCATCGCCTCGATGCTGTTGTCGTAGGAGTCCTTCTTCTCCATCGCCACCATCGGCAGGAAGGCGTAGGACGAGAAGAAACCGTACAGCTCCCGTCGACGAATCTCGCAGAGAATGTCGGTCAGCGACGGTATGCACTCGTAGCGCATGTATCTGAGGGAGCTGCTGAGGGAGTTGTAGTAGGTTTCTATGAGGAAGTCTCGCCTCTTGATGAGCACATCCAGTTGGACGCTGCTGTTGAAGAAGAAGTTGATGTCGCAGCCGGGACTGCCGAAGAAACTCGTCTGAAAGTCGACCTGAAGGAAAGTGCTTTGTCAGTATAGGCGTCGACGGTGATTGGTGGTCTAGCGGTACTTACAAATATCGCATCAATCGGATTGTTGTCCTGGTCGTACTTGTACATGAAGTTGTTCACCCAAAGGTCGCCGTGGTTGAGGACTGTCAGCTCGCCGGGGATTGGTCTTCCGGTCATCACCAGGTTCTCCACAAGGTGCTCACAGTGGGTGTAGAGTTTCTCGGATATCTTCTCGTAGCCCTCCCACTTGGAGACGACCTTTGCCAGGGTTTTCAGCTGCAGCGTCATGAAGTCGATGAAGCGCTGATTGGTGCGAATGTATTTCTCATCAAGCATGCCTGTGATGAAGCTTGCTTTCACTGAGGGATCCTAGAATGACAAGGGAATTGTGTGAATATGAATATGGAACGCAAGAGAACCGCTGGAACTAATGCAATTTATTTGTAATGTGCACGAATGACTCGGTATCATTAACTCTAAAATCCCTAAGTAATTGCGAATATAAGCCCTGCCAATACTTCATTCTTCCTGAAATTCAGCTTCGCAATGAAAGCACATTTTCTTTCTTGTAGCGTCTATTTTCTATAAGACTGTACCCTGCCCAACACTATGTAACGGTCTAGTATAATACAATTATCAGAACGCTGCAAAACTCCTACCCATCACTCCTGCCCGTCTTGTATGGTCGGTTGAGTAATAGAGTACTCCCAAATGACCTAAGCAAGCCATTGTTAAACATAATCGATGCATTGTGTGGTGTGAGTGAAAAGTAAGGGACCACTCCGAGTGAACACTTGTGAGTGAAGAGTTTTCATTAAAGGGAGCACTAAATCTGGTGTTAATAAAAAATTTACCCAAATTAGTATCATTGCCTCAAGTTGACATTGGAAAACTTAAGGGGAGAACTGTCAAATTTATTTGTCAACTATATTAAAGTGAGCACCCAATTTGGTGCAAGTAAAAAATGACCTCTAAGTAGTTTCTTCCCCTCAAATTGACGTTTGAAAACTTGAGTGAAGAGCTGTCACATTTATTTGTCAATATTCAAACTATATTAAAGGGAGCAGCCAATTTGGGCGAATAAAAAAATATCCTCAAAGTTGTTTCTTACCCTCAAATTGACTTTTGAAAATTTGAGTGAAGAGCTGTCACATTTATTTGTCAATATTCTAACTATATTAAAGGGAGCACCCAATTTGGGCGAATAAAAGAATGTCCTAAAAGTAGTTTTTTCCCCTCAAATTAACGTTTGAAAACTTGAGTGAAGACCTGTCACATTTATTTGTTAATATTCTAACTATATTAAAGGGAGCACCCAATTTGGGTGAATAAAAAATCTCCCCAAAGTAGTTTATTCCCCTCAAACTGACGTTTTAAAACTTGAGTGAAGAACTGTCAAATTTATTTGTCAATATTCTAACTATATTAAAGGGCGCACCCAATTTGGGCGAATAAAAAATGTCCTCAAAGTGGTTTCTTCCCCTCAAATTGACGTTTGAAAACTTGAGTGAAGAGCTGTCACATTTATTTGTCAATATTTTAACTATATTAAAGGGAGCACCCAATTTGGGCGAATAAAAGAATGTCCTCAAACTAGTTTCTTCCCCTCAAATTAACGTTTGAAAACTTGAGTGAAGAGCTGTCACATTTATTTGTCGATATTCTAACTATATTAAAGGGAGCACCCAATTTGGGCGAATAAAAGAATGTCCTCAAACTAGTTTCTTCCACTCAAATTAACGTTTGAAAACTTGAGTGAAGAGCTGTCACATTTATTTGTCGATATTCCAACTATATTAAAGGGAGCACCCAATTTGGGCGAATAAAAGAATGTCCTCAAAGTAGTTTCTTCCCCTCAAACTGACGTTTGAAAACTTGAGTGAAGAACTGTCAAATTTATTTGTCAATATTCTAACTATATTAAAGGGAGCACCCAATTTGGGCGAATAAAAAAATGTCTTCAAAGTGGTTTCTTCCCTTCAAATTGACGTTTGCAAACTGCAGTGAAGGGCTGTCACATGTATTTGTCAATATTCTGATGAGATAATCAACAAAAGTAGGTGCAAAGGGAGAATATCAATTTTCAGTAAAAGCGAAAGTATACAAACGCGAAAAACAAAGACCTATAGTTCCCGGACACATACACGTGGGCACAGGGGATAATTAAAGGGTGTTCCAATAGGGACTTGACAACTTTGAATATAATTTGTGAACGCACTCTTTCACTAATCGTCAAACTGTCACTGGGTGCTGAGAATAAAAACTGAGTGAGAGTAGTTCCTTTGCATTTTGGAGGAAATGCTCCATTTGGTGTGAATAATAATGTATATCGTTAAGTTTAACGAATCCTCTCCGCTCACACATTTTTTGCAGCTGAGCCTTTCCTCCGTTTTGGTGTGAATAAAGATGGAATGAATGGAGAGATCACTTGTGGCAGTTGAGTGTGCATAGGAGATGACTTCATGAGAGAAGAAAGTGAAAACAAATTTAAAAGAAAGGAAAATGCTGCGGAAGAGGAATACTTTGACAGATTAAACCTTAATCCTCAAAAATAAAAGGAAATCTGGAATGGACGATGACGATTGCATCAAGTGTTTGCAATTTTATCCGTGCTTCCTGAGAAACAGCCGAACTCCAGACATGAATAATAAAAAGCAATCTGAGCTGAAAGCTATGGAAGAAGAAATAAAAAGAATTCATGGGTTTAATTTGAACATCTCGGAAATAAAAAAAAGAAAATTCATAACATGAAAGCTCGCGTCAAATCAAAGGGCGATAAGAAACGGCGATCTTCCCATTACATTTAAAGAACAAAAAACAATCACAGTTAGGGCACCACCACGGGATTCTTCAGGAATATTTAAAAGGATATTCCAATCCATGTTATCAAACTCGAATCTAAACTTGTTCTTGAAATGATCTCCTGTGTCCACGAAAGATATGAGTTATAATTCTTTTTTCGTCGCGTTTGTATGATTTGTATGTTTAAGAAGTCCACCCTTACCCGACTTTGCACTCAACCTTAAACGCCAAGAACTCTAGTTTTCAAACGTCAAATGAAGGAAGGGTACTTACTTTGACGACATTTTTTATTCACACCAAATGGATTATTTCCTTTAACGAAAATACTCGACTCATGTGTTCTTACTCGGAATGTTTTCTCAGGTTTTATTCACACCAACCACTGTCAATTTATTCAGTAAACTCAACATTTTCATCATGGTAATGATTTTCTACCGAAATTCGGAGTCAGTGACAGGAACCAATTTTCGATGAAGCTCATTTTTGGGGCAATGGGTTCGTCAATAAGCCAAATATGAGTTATTGGTCGTGTGAAAATCCACATGAACTTCATAAATCAGCACTTCTTCCACAAATAACAACTGTTTGGTGCGGTTTGCATGCCGGCGGCGTTATTGAGTCATATTTGTTCGTCGACGATAACGATAATCACGTTACTGTGAATGGCCAGCGTTATACCGTCATTATTACTAATTATTTTTGGCCCGACTTCGAAGACATGGACTTGGACGACAGGATAGTGCCACAAGCCACACAGTACACGAATCGATTTAGTGAAGTGTTAAGTATGGTGAGCGTTTTATCTCAAGAAATTGATATCAAGACTCGGCCAGTCAATTGGCCGCTTCGTTCGTGCTTGTGGGTTACGTGTGGCTACGTTAAGTCATAGGATTATGCCAACAAGCCGACGACGTTGGGAGAACTCAGAGCCAACTAGAGATGGGTCAATCGTTCAAATCCAACGAACGAATCATTCAAGTACTGGTTAAAAAAAGTTTCGGTGATTTCAATCGATCGTTAATTTCAATCGATCGTTCATTCAAAGATAGAGACCGATATGTTCCATTCGTTTAATTCGACAGACAGTAACCAAAAATGGTCCGAACGAATCGACCGATGTTTAAACAACAGATACAGATTCATTGTATTGGTCTACGGAAGCACTTATATGCTACAAGATTGTTAGTATGTCCATACACCAAAAATTTTCTCGGTCATACAAATAATCTTGCACTCCGTACATAATTAAGAAGAACTAAACATAGTATAATATGTATATGCATGTGTGAGGACTGGAAAAGTATAGACTAATGTGTGGATGCCCATCGGCCCATCCGACAGAATGGAATTGCGAAAGACATACATCGAACGAAAGAAGGGATGAGGAAAGGAAATCATCTCTCTCGTTTAGCTCGGATCAGTATGAACGAACGAAACATTTAAATAAGAACGATATGTTCATAAGAGAGATCAAAACAAATGATCGACCGAAATGATTATAAAGAACGGAACAAAAATATTGAATGGTTTCGTTTGTTCACGTCGTTTCGGTCATTCATTACATTTCGGTCACTCATATCGCTTCGTTCGTTCAAAAATCTCCGAACGAGTCTCTAAAAATATTGACTGGTTTGTAGTTGTGTGATTGCAATCACAAATGCTTTTGAGTGAACGGGTCAAAACGAACGAATCAATCACGATTGACACAGCTCTGGACGCGGAATAGCTGCCGTTTTGGCCGAAATGTGTGGCCGAGTCGTTAAAAATTGGGTCCAACCAATCGACCGCTGCGAACTTGCCCGCGATGGCCATATGAACGAAGTCGAGTTTCATTCATAAATGTTTTGATTGTACTTCAAGCCGATAGTAATATTTTCGAAATATTTCAAATTTCGTGGGTCGCCGTAGCGCAGTGGGTAAGTGCGTCGACTCCTACGCAGAGGGTTCCAGGTTCGATATCCGAATTTACCACCTTTGATAATTCACGGCTCCGCCTCTTTGGAGGCACTGACAATGCTCAAAGAGTATTCTTGTCTAGAAAAAGCTTCCTCAACTTTGCCGTTCGGAGTCGGCATTTAACTGTAGGTCCCTTCGACTCGTGAAAGAACAATAGCACGCACAACACGAGTGGTTGCTGAGAAGCTAGGCCCAGGTCCGGCTCGGACTGTCGCGCCACCCATATTATTATTATAATTACCTCAAATGGTTTGCTTTTCAAGTCCTTTTTGGAAAACCCCTTAAAGAGAGCATGTAAAGATCCGAGTTTATTAACATGGAATGGCTAAGCAATCAATTCCTCTCACATAGTTTTGAAAACATCCCGAGTCTTGCCATACCAAGAATTGAGAAGATGAAAATACACCTTCGATCCATTGGTGACCGCGGATTCCACGTCAGAGTTGG
The DNA here is from genome assembly GCA_964034865.1 of Eristalis intricaria. Lineage (NCBI taxonomy): Eukaryota > Metazoa > Arthropoda > Insecta > Diptera > Syrphidae > Eristalis > Eristalis intricaria. The sequence continues at coordinate 5,457,127 of OZ035876.1, forward strand.
TAAGGATACTAGGATTCAGATCTACTGTGTCGAAAACAGTTTGGCAACTGGGTATAGATGATATTTCCCTCATTGATCGAGGAATTTATTGAGAAGCGAGTTTTGTTGTCAAGTTCATTTTGGATAATCTATACTCAGCTTAGTAATGAGTCTCAATAAAAACGCTCTTTACTCACTTTATACTTTCGTGTCAAAAGTTGGTACGAGACTTTACTGCTATGGCACTACACGTCAAAATACAAAGTATTTGTATCAGTTGGTTGCCAATGAAACAACGTATAGATATGGTTTTTTATACAGCGTTTGTATAATAAGCAAAGGATGTACAGTACAAGCTCGATTTACCCAAGTAATAGAAATTAAGGTGGTTGCAACCACCTCGGTTGACACTTACTGTGTCACATTTTTTCAATAAGAAATGGTAGTCAAAACGGCTATATTTGTATACAGAATTACAATATGATTAAAAATACATTTTTGAAAGCAAATTATTATTGTTGAGCGCATTGCTAATAAAGTCAAAAAAACGAAAACTTTGAGTGGGTACACACAAATGTGAGTGTTCTTTTTCAAAGAAATTGGATATTTTATTGTTGCGAAAATCGAGGAGTTGCACTAGTCGGGGGTTGCGTTAATCGAGCTTGTAGTGTATTTGTAATTGATATACGTTTTCGTATTTCGAAATTAAGAACACAAGTGCCCATAATTCTGCTGTATCGTGAAGAATTTTTCTCAGTTTTTAGTGGAGGTATCTGTGGCGCCACCTGTGATTGAGATTCTTCAACGCACTGTACTCGGCATAAAGGCTAAACTACCTTAATTTAAGCCCCTCCCAATAGCGAACCCCCTTCATGAATTTTGTCCAAAAGCTAAGCCACTGCTTTTCAGACAATAACGATATGTTAACAGAAAAAATCTATCATATCTTTTTTTTTGTATCGTATAACTCATTTTCAGGTAATTCAGTTGGTAAGAAAAAATTCAAAGTATTTAGTAGTGTTTCGTAAGTAAGAAAAAATCAGTGTAATTTGTGAAATTTCTTAAGAAACTAGAAACTTTGACTATGAAGGTAAGTGATTTTCTATAATTTTTAGCTACCTAATTAAAGCTTAATTTAACAATAATAATGTATAATTTATTATTCCAAAAGCAAAATTAAGAAAAAATAGGTATTAATTAAAATATATTGGAGGCCCGTTACTGGGATGAAAAACAATGAAAAAATCCATTTCACAGCCGCCGAAGCGGGAGGGGGGGGAAGGTTACAGTAACGAGCCCGGCCAATTTTCAACCAAAAATTAAAATACGGCATTTTATATAGATAGACTTTTTACTAATTGCATTTCTTATTAATGTTTATTTAAGTATATTAATTCCAAGATTTGCTATAAAAGTTGTTACATATAAAAATAATGCCATTTGAACTATAAAAGTCTGATTAGGCATGTTTTTACAACCAGACAATGAAATTTTTGAGTGATCGTCTTAGATTCAATATCACATTAGATACATATTTATAAAAACCAGTCAACCTTAACAAAACTCTTAATGTTTACACATGAAAACGGGAATAATCACGGATAAAATAATAAAAAAAAAATTAAATCGTCCTCCATTCCAGATTTCTGTTTTAGGGTTATTTACTAGTTTTCCTCTTCCGAAAGAGTATTCTTAATGTTTTTTAACTGTTTTATTTGTTGAAGTTACTTCCAATGCACGCTCAACTACATCAAGTGTTCAGTCAATACATTCCATCATTATTCACACTAAAATGGGGGGAACAGCACACTGTCAAAATATGTGAATTAAGGGTTTTCGTTAAATTTGTGTGTTTTCAACAGGACAAGCGGCTATTAGCCACACGGCCGCGTCTGTCAATGTGTTGCAGAGTCATCGAAAATTGGGTTCAGTCGACTCTTAAAAACCTACCCGCGGTGGACATATATTTGAACGACGTCAAATTCCAATCACACATGATTTGATTGCACTCCAAATCAACAACAACGTTTTTGAGTCATCTCCAATCTTAAATTTATCAAGTCTTAATTGGAAAACCCGTTTGTAAGACACAGATAACGAATTCAATGACAGTCCACTAATTTTCAAACGGGCAACACGCAAAAAAACACAAAAACGAAGACGGTGCATTTAAGTGTACGTTCCCATGGTCGATGCCAGACACACACGAAAGGAGTTAAATGACGAGTGACCGACCCGTGCATAAGAATTATTTTGTGGACCTAAGCAATTTTATATGTATAAACAGAATAGAATTTTATGAAATAAACCAGAATAAGTTAAACTCTGTGAATAGCTATCCCCCCACCAGTGGTGAGTTGGCTATTCAGTTCAACAACCCGCTTTGCTTTGTTGTCTATTTGCAGCCGTCAGGTAATCGTACCACTATCTTCATTGGCGGATTGTATCATTTACTTAAACTGTCATGTCAGACATGCCGAGCTCTCGGTACAAGGGGTTTATCAAATTTAAAATTGAATGCAACTTTGAACTCTGCGCTGGCTGTCAGTTAATCTAGCCTCTTATCAAGCAAATAAATGTCAACTGTTAGGTAAAGTTACTTGTTAAACTGGGGTTATCATTTTTTCCCGCTTGAAAGATGCTACAATACTCAGCGAATTATGATTCCAGACACGACTCTCATTCATAACAATCTTGTGCAACCATTGGACAAGCTTATAGGCGAAGTTAAGGAGAATGTACATCACAGCTGTGATTTAAATTAAATTTTTTTGTTGGGCAAAAAAAAAAAACGGAAACAAATTTAGTAACATTTTTGTGACACTTCTCGTGACTGTTCCTAACGGGAGACTGGTGAATAGAAACCGAATTTTGACGTTATTTCAACAAAAATTAGATGACAAGCACCGGGTTTTAGTTTACAAACGTGTCTTGACAGTTTTAAGTGTTCTTCTCTTCAAAATGTGTCAAAATATTCTAAAAACTACATTGCTGGTGTGGTGGGTAATGTGTCAACAGAGTCCATTTATGCATGCAACAACTTAGGGAGCAAGCTTCCTGGGATTAAATGAGGCTATCGATACTATTGATGTTTTGATTCTATCGAAAACATCGACCTTTTTTTGTTAAGCATCGATAGTTCGATAAAAATGAATATTCCCATCTTTTTAATGAGCGTATAATTTGAGGCTATCAGCGTAAAAGTGGCGTAACCCAAAAAAATCAAATTTTGTTTTTTTTTTATAAGAGAGCCCTAAGGACGTCAACAATTATTATTTTGGTACTTTTCGGGTTTTATAGGTTAGGCCACATTCGCACTGATAGCCTAATTGTTACAGTATCTTGCCATAAAAATGGGAATAGCAATCAAAACTGAGAACAACGTAATGCATACGCGATTGATCATTTTCAGACACACAACCGCTAGATCACTTCGGCCAAAACTAATAAGTCCTTATCAATGTAGATCCTGGAATAAACCCAAGAAATGCAGATCGATAGCCGCCACCTATTCGTCGATTTCAAGGCCGCATATGACGAGCCATACAACGCCATGTCTAGTTTTAGCACTCCTGTTTTGCAGGATGACGAGAGTTAATTCTCGCTGCTCCATCAAGGTCGGTAACACCGAGTCCTTCAATGCCAAAAAAGGTTTTAGACAAGGCCACACGCTGTCATGTGACTTTTTTAATATCCTTGAAAAGATTCTGCAAGACTCACTCGCCAATATAAGAGGCACGATTTTCCAAATGTCCGTACAACTGTTAGCATACGCGGACGACATTGACATGATTGGTGGAACACAGCGAGCCGTGAATGAAGCCTTTGCTGGTATTGAAGCCGAGGCGGCTAAAATGGCTTTAGCGGTGAACGAGGGCAAAACGAAGTATATGTTGTCATTGAGAAAGGACGCACAACATTGACAACTCGGCGAGAACATCACCTAAGGCAGCTTTAACTTCGAGGTATAGAAGGACTTCGTGTAGCTCGGCTCCCAAGTAAACAGTGCGAATAATACGCAGTAATATGCAGTATTAAACGCAGTATTACTCTTACCAATCGCGGTTTCTTTGTGGTCGAGAGCCAATTGAGTAGTAGAGCCATCTCTCGAAGGACCAAGTTGACGTAATATAACACCTTGATCACCCCTGTCGTGGTCTATGGGTCGGAAACATGGACAATCCCAAGAGCGGATGAAAAAGTTCTTGGTATTCTGAGAGAACAGTTATGTGTGCGATCTTTGGTCACGTTTGCGTTGACGGTTCTTGGAGAAGATTCAACCATCAGCCATGAACCAGTTGGAGATCTGGCTAAAGATCCATAGAACCGTAACACATAATCTCAGCGTTGAGTATCGGAAGCATGTATCTCATTTGGATGTAAGAGACAACGTGAAAAAGAAGATGCAGCAAAAATTTATTATAAAACTATTTCAAAAAGTGGCCCAAAAAAAACCACCACTTGCCACAAAAAAATTCAAGTTATCAAATAATGTGATGGGGAATGTATCAACAGTGTTCATTTATGCATGCAACAACTTAGGGAGCTTTCCGGGATTAAATAAGGCTATCAGAGCAAGATGGGCTACTCCCAAACAAACTGAACTATGCTGATCGTTACTAGGGAGGTAGTAGTGTGCGTTAAACATCGATAGTACTTTCGATACTATCGATGTTTTGATTCTATCGAAAACATAGATATTTTTTTTGTTAAGCATCGATAGTTCGATTGCTTCTGAAATAAGAAATGTATATACCCTTACTATTTAATGAGAATATAATTTGAGGCAACAACTATAGAGGTCTATCCCTGCTCAACGTCGCCTACAAGATCCTATCCAGCGTGCTGTGTGAACGTCTACAGCCGTTTTGCACCGCACTAATCGACACGTACCAGTGCGACTTCCGGCCCGGTAATAGACAAAATCTTCACACAAAGGCGAATCCTGAAAAAGACCAGCGAGTTTCAAAACGATACGGACCAAATTTTTATCGATTTAAAAACCGCATACGACAGCATTCGGAGTGTTCGGAGTTATTCGGTGCGTTGGCCGAATTCGGGATCCCGGAAAAACTGATCCGGTTGTGACGCACTTCGCTAACAAAAACGCGATGCACCGTGCAGTTCGGCTCGAGGACTGCCGAGCCGTTTGAAACCTGCACCGGATTTTGGCAAGGAGATGGGCTATGGTGTGATTTCTTCAATTTGGTACTGGAGAAGATAGTCCGGCGGGCAGCTGTAAACACGAAAGACACCATATTCTACAAGTCAGTGCAACTGTTGCGATATGCAGACAACATCGACTTCGTCGCGCGTTCTCAACGTGCCATAGTGGAAGCATTTACGGCAATTGAAGAAGAGGCGAAGCGAGCTGGTCTTAAGGTCAATGAGGATAAAACGAAATATATGCTGTAGACTAGAAAACGATCACTCACACACCACCTAGGACAAAATAACACCATCGGCAGCTACAATTTCGAGGTAGTAAAGGAGATTGTCGACCTCCGGGAAAACGAGAACTCCACAAGTGACATCGCTGTTGAGATCCGACGAAGAACTGCCTTTGGCAATCGGTGTTACTTCGGTTTGTTGAAACAACTGGCATCAAAAGTCCTGACTCGAAGGACCAAGATCATGTTCTACAAAAAAAAAAGCTCTTATTTTGCCTGTCCTGCTACATGGACCCGAAAGCTGGACGGTAAGCAAAACTGCGAAGCTGATTCTTGGTGCCTTTGAATGAAAAATTCTACGTCGGATATATGGTCCCGTTAGCGAAGAAGGCGAATGGAGGAGGAGACAAAACAGCGAACTCTTCGAGCTGAACCAGGATGTGGATGTAGTCCGGAAGGCAAAGATCCGTCGACTGCACTGGGTCGGCCACAGCGCATGGCCAACAATGCTCCAGCTAAGAGGGTCTTCGAATCGGAGCCTCCTCGTTCGAGAAGGAGAGGAAGACCGATCTTGATGACTGGCAGCAGAGTGCCCAAGACCGTGGAAAATGGAAAGCAGCTGTCGCTCAGGCTTGGACCCTGCATAGGTCGCCAGCCTGATAATTAAGTAAGTAACTACAGTCAAAAACGATTATAACGACATCAGTTAAAACGACAAAATTCTGTCGTCCGCATATGTGGTCGTGCACGGAAGGGAGCTCCTCGTAGTGAGTCGGAGAGCCCTGGCAAGGCTCCACTCATGATCTTGGTTTATTCGGACTTTCCAAATTTTATTTGACTTCTCTAAGATTCTAAATTAGTTTTGGATGTTTTCGAGTACCAGCCCAGCTGAGTTGAGCGGAGATTGAGCTCTAGTGGGACCACCAGGTGTCGCTGGGTACGCAACGCAGGGCGGAAATATGTAACTTTTGAACCCGTGGACCGATCTTAATGAAATTTGAAACATAGTACATGTGCCACAAAAATAAATACAACAACTGCGTATTCCAAATTTCATTTTGTGTAGGAAACGTTGACTTGCTTGCACACAGCTTTCGCAGTTGCATCTCTTAATGGATCCAGCCCTAGAAACTATGTGAGACCGTCCACTACTGTCAAGATATAATAAAATCTGATCGTTAATTTTGGGAGCGGTCCCACTACATCAACGTATTGTCAGGATTCTATGCTCGATACCATCAGCTCAGCCGGTATTTTTGATTCAAGTTTGCGAATCATAAGGGTCCTCTATATTTGCAGACACCTCAACTGCCTTAAATAGGAAATCTGGAACGACGTCCAGAATGGAAAGCAGCTATCACTCAGGCTCGGACCTGCATGGGTCGTCAGTTAGTATGTAGTATAATTTGAGGCTATCAGCGTAAAAGTGGCATAATCCAAAAAAAAAATTTAAATTATGCTGATCGTCATAAGAAATCTTTAAGAGCGTCAAAAATTGTTATTTTGGTAAATTCCGGGTTTTATGGGTTAGGCCACATTTGCACTGATAGCCTCAATTGTTACAGTATCCTGCCATAAAAGTGGCAAGCAATCAAAACTGAGAATAATTTATGCATTTAATTACGCGATCGATCCTTTTTAGACACACAAGCGCTAGGTCACTTCCGCGATAAACAAAGTTATAAATGATCGCCAGGGAGAAGAGAGGAGAGAGGAATGAGGATGTGGGTTAAGGGGGATCTCAAACTATACGGATGTCTTAAGAAATATTCCAAGCCAGACGGATAAAGTTTCAAAAGGCCTTGTTTGGGACTCTAAGTGACATCAGGAACAGCAAGCCGTTGTGGATCGGCTTCGCACTTCACCGAGTTAGTGGGATTGTCCAATAGTTCATGAACTGAATTGGTCCCTGAAGTGAAACTCAAGGCGCTGGTTCGCCATCTCTGGTCCCCATGGCTAAGTTGATTTTGTGGTACATATAGCCTTAGCTTGGTCAATTCCAAGCCCATTGTCTTCTTCAGATGATGTCATCTGAAGCGAACACTTGCATAGACTTGCGGGAGGTCGTGTATCTAGTGTCGTCGTCTGAATTTGGTATATCTTTTTGGTATATTACCATTGGCTGTACCCCGGGCCCGAAAATGACACTTTTTGATAGCAGTGGTTGGGATTTGAAAAATATTTTTCCGACAATGCTGGTAAGGAGTTACCAGGGAATGCTTTCTGTGAACTTGGAGTCAAAAGTTTCAGGCTCTCTCTATGCAAACACCACAGATTCAGTAAAATGGAGACCGATCCAATCAATTGTTCTTCGACAGCGAGTTCAGCAACCAGACCATGTAGCGATAGTCAAAGTCAAGCAAAGACGAACGTCTGCTATCAGGAACACACCTCGAAGAAACTTATCATCCCTGACCCTCTGACCCGCCTATCTCCGGCCTTCACACTGCGAAGTGAATGACTAAATTGAAAACTACAAAAAGTCGTGGGAAAACAGCGCCGTCGACGTTAGCTACATATTCGGAATCACTGATAACCCCAGACCTCGGCAATGAGCGGCAATGTTGGGCTCGACAATCTACAAGAGACCACGTCGTCACTCACTATACCTGATTCCACAAGAGAAGCCGATCTTTGGACTGCGAGACTATCGCGGATTGTCCTCGATAAACTAATTCACTGACACTGAACCGGATGCGAAACGCATTCGCACTGCACACAAGACTTACCTTCTGAGCCAGCAGCATCGACGCAGCGTGAAACTGTCCCAGTTTCTTCAGGATCACACAGCAGTGCCCCTCGTCGAGTCCTTGCTGGCGGCTGGCCAACTTGTAACCGTACTGTGTGAGGTCGTCGAACACGATCGTCTGAATGGGCTCCTTGGTGGTGTACAGGCATCTACGGGCAAAGAAAGTCAGACAAGCTCCCGTCAAGCATCGCCTTGCTCACTTACTTGGCTCCGAATTTGCACCCATTTCCGATCAGGATCTCAAGCCTCCCGAGGACGTCGAAGTAGAAAATCTTCTCCCTCAAATAAACCGCCAACTCCTCGAGGAACTCCGTGGCCGGGGTTATGGCAATGCTCTTCACAATCAGCGCCAGCTCCTCGTCCAGCTGCTTCTTGCTGCTGCGGTACAGCGCTCGTGCGCGATAGATCTTGCTGCAGTAGTTCTCGCCGCCGCCGTTGCTCTCCGCGAAGACGATCCTTTTGATGTCCACCCGCATCTCGCGCAATCCATCCTCGAGGGCCGCCTTGAAGAAGCTCTCGTTCAAGTAGGTCGGCGGTGATTGCGTTTCTTCAAGTTTCATCTCTAATCTGAGTGGCTGCCTGGCTCGTGGACGAAGTGGAACTGAAGAACGAACGGCCGTGTGTTAGATGATATGTCGGCTGCGGCGGTGATGGCCAGGGCATTTATCGCGCTTCGCAAGTACATAGCAGCAAGAGATCGGCGGTTTTTTTCGTCTGTGACCTGTGGTTGGTCGTGGAGATTTGGGCCGAGTATTCGATAATACAAGGCGTACGAACGTGATTGGCACTACACATCGTCTCGCCGTGTGCGAACGATGCTTGACGCGCAATTGCTTCAATTGATTAAAGCATGTACTCGGAGGCTATCGCTTAGCGTAACACGTACACCCACACGTTAGTCTCGGCCTTCGTATACAGGAGCCGTGTGACTGAGTGGCATGGTCTGCGGCTGAGTGTTGGAAATAGTTCCACAGCCTTCCATGGATGGGAGTTGTTGTGGACTGCGTCGCAAGGATAGCCTGCTCTAATCGAAGGCGTTACGTAACGCGTAGTGTATTCGAAGGTAGAGAGTTCAATGCTGATGTTGATGTTTGCCCGTATTGCGCAGTCCTGACGTGGAACACATTCTCTATTATCAGAGGTTATGTGCAATACATCCGCATTCCGCATCAACCCAAAAATAAGACTCCGGTGATGGTGGTGGCAATATTTTTGAACTGTTTGTTTGCCTTTTGGTACGCAGTTTTTGAGGAGCGTTGGAGGAAGATGATGATTTGAACTTGAGTGCAAGGCCATGACGGGTCTTTATCATCTTTTTCAATATCAGGCGCATATTTAAACAACGCTCATTCATTTTGTGGAGTATGGGGTGACCAGATAAGAACGATACAAAAATAAATGTAAATAATATAACAACGGTGGGAGATATAAAATTGGTTCTAACTCTATCTTGAAGCCACATTCATGACATTATTTATAGAATAGCACGTCATTCAAATGGGCTTCGCTGACAGTGATTCAAGCGCTCGTTCAATTTTTCTACGACTTGGTTCACCGCATTATCCCGTCAATGGCCCCTCAAATGTTGGCCTCGAGCTCGTCCAAAGTGGTGGACTTGTTATTGCACTGATTGGCAACGGTGTCTCCAGCTAATTTTGAAAAAAATAAGGTCCGATAATGGCACCAACCCACGGACCACACTGTCAGTCTCTGTGGATGCTTTCATGCTTGTGGATTGTGTTCAGACCAATAACGTTGTGTTGAAAATGAGTCTCGCCTGAGAAGATTTTTTGCCAACATTTCTAGCGCCCAGTCAGCGAAATAACGGCGTTGTCTATGTATGTATTCGTAACTGAGTAACGAGTATTAAATGAAGTACTAATAAAGTAACGATACGTTACTCCTAAATGTATGTCGACACTATTAAGGTATCGCTAAGTTGTTTGCCTATATGCAGATATTATCGACAACCGATATCGGTGCGTTCACTTTCATCTCTTCTCTTCTCTTCTAGTATACATTGTCTCTATACTTTTGTTGATGGAATTTAAACCATTATTAAGCCTGGAAGCTCGTGATAAGGCTACAACACGAGTTGAACAGAATTCTCATTTTCGAACTGCGATAAAATCAATGAATCGGAGCTTGGTTAGAATGTTTCAAGGTAGAACCCGAACCAAGTAGCTGCCAATTGTTCCCGGTCAAAATTCGCCTTGTGAAAGATGAATGTCCCAGCTTTGTGTCAAGAAGACAAGAGCTCGATGAGAAACTCGTGCATATCTTCACTTTGTCGCTCTGATCCTACAATTACTGTTGACCATCCCCAGGTTCCTATGCCGCATTTAAAATCCGGCTTAATTTCAGACCACGGTAAGACTGCGTTCAATTTTGTTTCTCATTATCACCAACGCTCTTCAATACCTTGCAAATACAATTTTCCGCTTGAGCCACAGGAGTATCGTCTCAGCTTAAGGAAATTGGACAACAAGACCATGACGTTAAAGTTTGCGGATGTTGAAACCTTATTATGAACGTTGATGCATTCATCCTTTATGGTGGAACCGTTTTCTCAACCCAGTCGTATTCCCCACAATCAACCACGCCCCACTCGAAAGACAAATTCCGCACCATTTATTTAGATGTTTCCTCGCACATAGCCGAACGAGATGCTGGGAGCAACAACTTTGTGAAGTTCGCTGCCTGTCAACCAGCATAATTTACGGGGTATTGGACCAAGACAGGCCAACGAAGAAGAAACTTTGCCGTCATTTTTGTCGTTACTTTTACAGCCCTTCATGTCTATGGTTATAATAATAATATAATATGGGTGGCGCTACAGTCCGAGGTGGACCTGGGCCTATCTTCTCAGCAACCACTCGTGTTGTGCGTGCTATTGTTCTTGCACGAGTGGAAGGGACCTACAGTTTAATGCCGACTCCGAACGGCAAATTTGAGAAGCTTTTTCTAGACAGGAATACTCTTTAAGCATTGTCAGTGACTCGAAAAACAACAATTTCTAACAATTTCTGCAATTTTGGTAAGCGTGAAGCCAGGACATGTTGAAGTTGCAAGCTGCCGTGCTGAATATTTTGACAGCTGGATGTCATTGCTTACTTTGACAGGTGCCATATATTCAACATAACAATTGAAAGTACGATCATTGCTATCAGAATTTAAGTATTACAGAGACGCCCGACTTGTACCTCTCTTCAGATATTTGACAACTGTTTTTTGTAACTTGTTTTTAAACCAAATTGTCCAATCAGAGGACGGCATTTACGTTATTTCATGAAGAACCATCTAAAATTCATGAATATCTGTCAAAAAGGTACTCTAATTCTTCGATAGACTAGGGGGCAATCAGCTGTGAAGTCGGCTATCTCCGTAATACTTAATTTCTGATTTCTATCAGTTAAATGTCCTCCACAGCAGTTCTTGGAAGACACGATTCGGACAAAATAATTTACGATCACTTTTTGAGACTTTTTGAGACCGACCGGGCACCATCTCGACCATACGTTAAAATAGGATACAGATGGATGAAGAACTGATGAAGGAACATGAGAATGAGTATTTGGACCCCGGACAAAGTAATATGAACCCATGCGCAAACGCAGTAGTATCTTTCAGGCAGAAGTCTATTGTCTCAAATCAAACTTGACAGAAACCATACCAAAAACCATATCAAATTATATGCCAAAATATTGTCAGACAGTCGTCATCAAATCCAATCTTGTGTGGAATGCCTACAGAAGCTTAATGAGATGACCACCAGTCACAAGTCCTCAGGCCATAAGTCCACAATGGACGTATGACCCATATGAATGGGCCATAAGCCCACAATTCAATTGTGGACTTAAAACCCACTTATGTGAGACGTTAGTCCATAATCTTATGAGACATAATTCTACAAATGAAAAAAACAATAAGTGGGTCATAAGTCCACAATTATAACTCGCTAACAGGATTGCTACCCTTTTTTCCGCAGGGCTTAACCCTCTCACGACTTCTTGGCTATGTCAACATCTGCCAGCCATGCGCCTGGAGCTAAGTTTATTATAACTTTACAACTTCTTCACATATTGTAACAATTTGTATCCGTGCGAAGAATGCTTTACGGCATTTCATTTTTAAAAATTATTCTGTAAAATTTGGCAGACACTTTCGATTTAGTTATATTTCTCTTGGCCTTATTATGGTATATCGAAACCGCACCTTTTCGGACCATTAGTCCACACTTAAAAAGTCATAAGCCCACAGAAATTTCGTGTAGAGTTCTAATCTAGAATAAGTCTCTTCCGCCTTAGCGCTTCAGGAGTTTATAACCCTCAACACAACTCTGAAAAGAACTGCGTGTGAGGGGAACTCTTAGGCAAGAGTTTGCACGATCGTTTACACATGGTCCATAACTCGCCGAGGAAAGCTTTATTTGCGATACAGACAAAACGAGTCGGGTCGCGTGGTTGGTACCGTCTTCTTTAAGCCAAAATCCGTATAATCGATTTGAATACAAAAATTTCGTCAACATTTTTCCAGACCTTTGAGAATCAATGATGACAGGTCATCGCATTTGCGGAGAAGTATGAAGCCAGACAAACTTGTATTGGATGCAATGCTCTTTTGACGGATGCGACAAATTTGTCATTCAAACCCTGATATTCTACACATTCCTTGATGACTTCAACTCTTGAAAGAAGAGAACTTCGCTTCACAGGGTTGTCTCACTTGTCTCTAAGACAAGTCGAAACGCAAAGTAACGTAAGGAAAACCCAAATGCAGTGATCTCTCTATTTTAAATCGAGGGAATTGTATCTTACTCAAAACAGTTACCAAGAGTAGCCTTTTTTAACTTTAAAATTCATTTTTATTTTTTAAATTCATGATTCTTAAAACTAGACAAAAATGATTAAATCTTTCTTAACATCTTAACAATTCATGTTCTTAAAATGTATCTTACTGGCCCTTCGCATGTGCTCTAAAATATCCTAAACTTACTTATCTATTTGCCTTTCGGCGTCTACTACTAATATTGTATTTTTGCAGTTCATATGGACAATCTTTATTGTTATCGCTTACCGGCCAAGAAAACTTAGGGAAAACTTGGCGCTCTAAACATTTTTTTTTAAATTTTCTTAAAACTAACTAACCCTAACTCAAATTAACTTAAACTATGTCCGTGACGTTGGGTCGCCGTGGCGTAGTGGGTTAGTGCGTCGACTCCTACGCAGAGGGTGCCAGGTTTGATACCCGAATTTACCACCTTTCATATTTTCATGGCTCCACCTCTTTCGAGTCATTGACAATGCTCAAAGAGTATTCCTGTCTAGAAAAAGCTTCTCAAATTTGCCGTTCGGAGTCGGCATTAAACTGTAGGTCCCTTCCACTCGTGCAAGAACAATAGCACGCACAACTCGAGTGGTTGCTGAGAAGCTAGGCACTGGCCCTCTACGGGCTGTAGCGTGATGTTGCGGACGTGTGTACAAGGGCGTGAACGTTATTTATATGCTGCACATATATAATCTACACGCCTTTGTACACATTTCTTTTCTGGTTTTTTTTTGTTGTGTTTTATTCTTTTTTTTTTGTTTTTTTTTTTTGTCTTTTTTTATTTTATTTATTTATTTTTTTTTTTTCTTAGTTTAACTTAACCTAACTTAAATCTATGTAAGGGGGCTGTTGTCCAACAGACCGACTATCCGATCAGGCGTTGGCGATGGCGGAGACTGGTTCTGGTGTAACCACCAAAAGAACTGCCGCTCCTTTGCACTCTCTCATCCATCTCGATCGGGGATCGCTCTACTGAACCGGAGTTGATCCTCGTGTTCCCGAGCGATATCCGATTCATAGTGGACTCGCCTGTCAACTGTTCGGCGTACAGCGTGGAAGATTATAGGACATCCACTCATGTCCTGAACCAGATTTAACGAATCTAAATAGAGGAAAGGCTCAGGTGGAATAAAGCCGGTGTAGAGCGCCCTCTCATGATACATAAAGTTCGGGTAATAAGCCCCGAAGATCAGACTGTTGGTAGATATCATACTCCTTGCAATGTGTCGTCGGTTTAGTGAAATTATAAAATTGTCTACTCTTTTCACGTTAGCCCTGTTGTACAAGACCTCGTTGCGATAGTACTTCTTGTACTCGGATTCAGGTGTCCGATACAACCGGAGACAGGTCCTAAGACACCGTCTCTCGAACACCCTCATCTTTTCCATCTGGGAAGGGCTCACGTTGAACAAAGGGGACAACCATATACCATGACTGGCCTTATGAGGGCCATGTAGCAGATTACCTTCACCCTGGTATCAAGTTGGCTACTCTAAAACAGCTTTCTTGCCACAGCAAAGACCAAGAGTAGCCGTTGTAAAGCGTGGGTTTCTTCGACTTCGAACGACGAAATGTCGATCAATGCGTATCTTAAGAGGTGAAGAATTCAATGAGTAGATAAGGGAACATCCATATTCCAAGAATTCCAAGAAAATGTGGGCCTTTTTGCCAATCCTGGGAATCATTTAGTTATGATCAACGCACACCTCTTCCCTCTACGTAAGCGAACTGGAATTCAGTGCGTTTTGAAGGCTCCTACCACAATACACTTTTTATTGATGAAGATTAGTTCTGTTTACATTTTGCAGTTATTAGCGGTGAGTTAATAGGGCATTGACACCGAAGCGTTCAAATTGTTGGCTGATGAAATCCTGCCACTCAGTTGCGTTCCAAGCGGCGCCGGATCTCAGTCACCGGGCAAAAGTCTAACGACCCCTCTGATCTATGATTCATTCACAAACACGAGGGAAGCTCTTGTGATCGTTACTCCACAGAGGGATCAGTTCGCGCGACCCTTTACACGAATTTCGGTGACGCTACTGTAACAAATTGCCAATAAACTGTTATCGTCTACATCCATGCGTGACCTATTTCACTCCAGGCAAGAGCCCAGACAGCTCACGCACGCGAAAGCTATTCTTTCCAGAAACATGCGTAACGCTGAGAGCGTGGAAACGAGTTTAAAACAAACTCATTGCCATGGGAATTTGTCTAAATTTAGAAGCCCTCGTTGTATTTATGCTATGCTTATCGGCGGCGGCGTATTTGACTAATAATAGTTGTTTCGGAGCCAGACTCTCATCTGGCATCGTCTGAGCGTAGCGTTCGAGTAGCATATTAAATATAATCACGTCGGTCAAGTTTGAAGGTTAAGGTTGCGTGTCGTCAAAATATGATTCGCGCGAATCTGTTTTGGCGTACTTCGAAAATTCTGATGAAATGCAGTGGGAAAATTGAGTAAGCTTTGGAAGACAGTTGTCGGGGGCAGAAATGCGTGAAATATTTTAGAACATGTAGCTTGAAATGTTTGGGAGGTCCAATGGCAACAAATTTCATGCATTAACCCTTGATCGTGTTTGTTATCTCTAGAGGACTGAGTAAGTAGACGTACTTGAGATGGCCTTGAATGGTGTCAAGTTGCTCGGTGGTTTGCTTCTTAACGAGTTGATATCAGTTTTGAGGGACCTCATGCTTAGCAACGGCAAATAACACAGTCAAGCTTCAAATCTACTTATGAGTATAATCAAAGACAATGACTCAACGAACGCGTGTTGTTGTTGTGCGAAAAGGTAATCTTAAATCAAATATAGCTCCAAGCCCTTAACCCCTCTGCCTGCACCAGTATATGCGAGTGTGCTTGCAAGTGCATATATAGCTGCAAGCGCCGAACACTTGGATGACCATTCGCATACTTTTACAAAATGGTGTATATTTCTGCAAAAAGTGCATAAAACCCATCCTTTTGTATGTCAACACCCGCGTGTGCCGGGTGAAGAAAAATCGAATTTTGGTTGGGTTTACACACAAGGGTTTAAGGACAGTCAAATATCGTCGCATGTGGTTAACAGTGGCATCAACGAACAAGCCCCTGCAACTAGACGTCAAATAGAACACTGCATTATCGACAAACTCGGAAAATGTGAGTAGTACAATAGTAACATCTCCTGAATTTAGCATAAATATGAATTAAACCCAAAGCTCCACATGGAATTCTTTTAGAAAATAGCGACATTAAAACTTCATGTATTTTGCCAGCACGACACGCTTTACATTCCGCAACATGGCTCTACAACTTCGACATAAACAGCGTCTATGCACCACTGACACACCACCTAATTATGTATGTTTATGTATGAACAATAAATTATAAAGTTTCTTTCAAGTCTTGGCCTTTCTTTTAAAGCTTCAACGGGTTATAATTTTTCTACAAGAGTAGGGTATTAATTTTTAATCAGTTTTCGTGACACTGGAAGGCAAAGTAGTCCACTGAATTGGGAAACGAATATGTTCGACATCTGTTCCGTGCCGTAAGATATCGTCGAACCAAAATAACTGCGAGTTTTCTACTCACAAATCCTACATGGTAGCTGTTGTAGAACCAATTCGATGCTATTTTACGTTAGTCTGATTAAACTGTAGGTCCGTTCCACTCGTGAAAGAACAATAGCACGCACAACACGAGTGGTTGCTAGGGAGAAGCTAGGCCCAGGACCACCTCGGAGTGTCGCGCCACTTATATCATTATATAAAGTAACCACTTAAACGAGTTCATCACTCCACCAACCACCTATGCTTAAGGAGGTACAAACGAGATAACACCAAATATCAGAATTCGGTCTGATTTCACATTTAAAGTTAGTAGGGTAGTTTTTATTTAAGGCCACCCATCTTGTCCAGTTTAGGCCACCCGACAACCTAACAACTGCTGTTGGTAAGAATTAAGTAGGCTGTACCCTCCCTGGGGGAATCAAGTTTTGAGACTCTGCGGCTTAGTAGATTTTACAACAGCAAAAAATACTGTTCCGCTCTAACTAATCTTGTGTGACAAGGACCAGTATTTCAAGTAGAAACTTTATCTAACAAAGTGCTGCTCATTGAATATTCAACTAATGACCTTGAGCTAGATGTACGGTCTATACAGGGGCATGAACCTAGCCAGGAGTCTACGGATTCAACGCCTAAGATGGCTAGGTTATGTGGAGCGCATGAGCAACACTGCTCCAGCCCGGAGAGTCTTCGACTTCGAACCCGTGAGAGAACGCAATAAAGAACTCCCACAAAACCGAACCCAGGTGAAGAAGGATCTCAACCAACTTAGAACGCGCACTTTAAAACAGCTGGCTAAAAATCGTGCTGCCTGGAGATACTTCTTGATTGAGGCCCAGGTCCAAACTGGACTGTAGCTTGATTAGGAAAAGAAGAAGAAGACCAATGACCTTGAAGAGATTTATCTAGATCAGCTCTGCTGTACCTCGTCATTATCAATGTACCGTTTCCAATTGAAAATAATGGGCCGTATTCATAAAGAAAAGGGTATGCTTATACTTACAAAATATGAAGGAAATCCTTCTCCTTGTATTCATAATAATTTCAAGCAAAACCTTATATTTTACATAGATTTTTTTAGATTACTGTAGTGTTCACCCGGGAAGAAAGATCGGTTATTCCTGAAGCCGCTGAATGGCTGTCGATGAGGACGATACGAAACGAGAGCATCGTCATTTTCATCAACAGTCAAGCAGCAATTATGGCATACGAATCCCCATGTTTAAGATCAAAATTGATAAGACTGCTATATGTCTCTAAATGAGATATCAAGACATTGAGACATGAGAAGCGGAAGAACTAGCCAGAAACGGAACAAAAAACTCGAAAAACATAAATCACAGAGGAATCCTCCCAGGAGACTGTGCAATGATTAGAAACGCCGCATGACTAGGATTACGATACGACGACTTCTGTATCCGATGCATCGATGAAAAAGAAGAGGAAAGCCCCTCACATCTACTCTGCAACTGCCCTGCACTGACCTCCATTAGGCAAGAAACCCTGGGAGAATTCTATATAAATGAACTAACGGATACATCCGAAAAGGATGTCAAATCAATCGGGCCATTCGTCCAGAAAACAAAGTGGTTCACAATGGACCCCTCGGTGTATGTAAAACCATAATTATTGATGAAAGCCACATAACATAACTTAGCGTACATGGGTATTCATAAACATGACACTTTACTTTAAATAAAAGCAATTACTCCAGAAGTTGAGACGAATCTCAAAAATGCGGCAGAGATATTCAATGACTATTGCAAACAGTGGAAAATCAAATTGAACGTGGGAAAAAAGATATTCAAGCTATCTTTTTCTCCAGAAAAAGAAAACATTGTTTTCTCCCATCTAACCAAATAGTGATCATTGGGGAGCCGATTCCTTGGGAAAAAAACACAGTTAGATACTTGGGTATACATCTAGACAAAAAGCTGACATTTCAATAATATAAGCAAAACCTTGCACAAAACAAGCATCGCTATAAAAATCGTATACCCATTTTTAAACAGAAAATCTCACTTATCCGACCAAAATAAAATAATTATACATAAAGTCATTTTTCAAGCACTCTTGCTGTATGGTTGTCTTGTGTGGGGAAATTGTGTGTGAAAAAGTGTAATATCAAAAAATTACAGATTCAGCAGAATAAACTGTTAAAAATTATGCTTAACCTTCCTTGTTACTATTCTACCTCTCAGTTACATCGACAAGTTAGTGTTGAATTGATCTCTGATAGACTAGAAAGGCTAACACACTCTTTTCTTATAAAGTGTAGCTTACCTGAAAATCCCCTTGTAAATGAGTTAAATGTCACCTAGCTTAAGTTGAAATATGAATTCTACACAAATCCTTATTTAGCTGTGTTTTTTTGCAAGCGTATATACGCCTAAATTTCACTTTGCATGTAAAATACACTAACAACGAGTCCTATATCCGCTTAAGTTACTCATCATATCTATCGCCGCTTAAGAATAAGCGCTGAATTCATTCATTCATTGTTTAGGTTGCTGTATGTGGCTTACACCTTTAGGTTTGGTTGATGTATTAGATCATTTTTAATTTTGTTGGCATCCATAAGTATGCAATTTTTGGTATACTCAGAGTGTCTCTGCTGTACATTCCGTTTAGGCTTCGTAAACGATTCTTTTCATTTCACGAATTTTTTTTTATATTTTATAATTATTAAGTGTTTTTGCTTTTAAATTGATGGTCACGCTACACAGTCACAAAACGAAGATTGTGACCATCAAAGATCAACCATCATCTTCCAAGACTACACCTCTGACTGCTTAGCAAATGTCATAAATGTCGTCGGTGCTGCCAATTCAGCACCGATGATCGTTTTTTTGTGCACTTCAAAATTAAGCGTATTTTGTACAGTTATAACAATGTATATATTAGTTCTGCATTTATTTATTTATTTATTTTTTGTTATTTCTGTTAATAATTTTTATTTATTTATTCATATATATATTTATTTATTTATTTATTTATTTCTTCATTTTTACATATTATATATATTTGTTTATTTGTTTATTTGTTTATTTGTTTATTTGTTTATTTGTTTATTTGTTTATTTGTTTATTTGTTTATTTGTTTATTTGTTTATTTGTTTATTTGTTTATTTGTTTATTTGTTTATTTGTTTATTTGTTTATTTGTTTATTTTTTTATTTGTTTATTTGTTTATTTGTTTATGTGTTTATATGTTTATTTGTTTATTTGTTTATTTGTTTTTTTGTTTATTTGTTTATTTGTTTATTTGTTTATTTGTTTATTTGTTTAATTGTTTATTTGTTTATTTATTTATTTATTTATTTATTTATATATTTATTTATTTAACTATTTATGTAATTATTTACTTCCTTTTTTTTTGTCTTCATATGAGGGGTTTTTCTTCCGTTGTTTCCTCCCAAAAAATACTTAAAAGCACAGAAAAAAATCATAAACAATATTATAAATTAATTTTTTCAGTTGAAAGATGTATCTAATATCATATCTCTGTATGTAAATTGGCGAACCTTGTAAGAATTTTAGAACGAAATAAATATAGATCTATCTAAGTTAGTTCCGAAGCAGACTCATCTCTGTAGTAAAAGGTTGTGTTGTGTCCCAAAACTCATGCATTTGAATTTCCTAAAAACTCTCCATAAGTCGAAACTCTCTCTAACTCGAGCTCTCTCGCCATATTTTACATACCAATTTTCATAACGTTTTCAGCAACTAGTCAAAGGAGTATATTCGAACTAAGCTGTTGACTTCCCAAGGTTAAATGTACCACATTCCAAAGGAAGATGCAAAGCTAAGAACCTGCAATTTGTAATATATCTCTACTTGTTACAGTACATGCCATCCTAATCATTGTCAACAATCACCCCAGTTGACCCCGAAATCCCCGATCACGGGCAAGTACGACACAAGTTCCAACCATTCCCGCACCGACATATAACCCCAGATCTCGAAAGCGCGCACACCCGTAGTTTCCTGTTTACTCTCGTCCACCCCAGTTACCAACACCGCAAATAAACGCACAAGAGTTGCACATAAGAACACGGCAAGATAGACAAAATCAACTTGTGCCCCACTCTGACGTGCTGTCCTCGCACACTGATCAGATTAGCGTCCAGCACCTCCGAGAGCGCATGTCTGTCATCAACCGCACTCGCGCACATCATCATCACACTTGATTGTGTTCCTTATATACCACCTCAAGCCCGCACTCGAGCGTTTATTTCAATTTGAATTACAGAACACCTAAGTCAGTGAATCGATCCAGAGCGTACTTAAACGTCTGCACGACGCGCTCGTGCGTGTACATTTTCTCCTTCTTCTCCGCCCACAGTTCCAAGTTCCTCATCGCTTCAACGTCGTTCCCCTTGGAATCGTCCTTGCTCAGGACCAACATCGGAAATATGGTCAGCATCACCCAGAGAGCGGACAGCTCAGTCCTTCGCATCTCGGCGAGGAAGTCATCCCACACAGGGATGCCGTCGTAGCCGACGTTCTGAAGAGTCTCCTGGAATTCCTTGAAGTAGATGCGATAGAACTCATAGCGTTTGCTCTTGAGTGTCTCCAGTGGCAGGCTGGTCGCGAGGAAGTAGTGCAAGTCCAAGCCGGGACTGCTGTAGTGCGAGATCTGGAAATCAATCTGAGGAAGACGAAACGAGGGAAGTCAGAAAGTTGTCGGTGGAGTGGGATGTTGTGACTTACGAAAATCAGATCGTCGTCCTTGAAGAGAATGTTGTTGACCCACAAGTCGCCGTGGTTGATCACATTGTACACGGCTTTGGTTCGATCCAGTGTTTCGATTGTACGCTCGTGGAACTGGTCTTTGAGTGTGTAAAGCTTCTCTGCGATCGACTCGTACCCCTCCCAGGAACTCACTGCCTCAGCCGCGCTCTCCAGCATTCCTGTCATGTGGTCATGCACTCCCGGCGAGTCCTTGGTTCCGAACTCGAACATCGAGTACTTGATCTTGTCAACGACTTCCGGGAACTTGAAAAAGGGAAAGAGAGTCAGTCTAGCGCAAAGCCCGCAGTTCTTGATTCTTGGCTAATGAGACATCCTTGTCTCTACAGCCGGACCTAGGCTTTAAACAACTAGCTTGCCTCGTCCCAACTAGTGGGCGCCTCTTTAAACGCAGGCGTCCTCCGTTGCATAGGCTGAAAACCAAAAACTCACCTCCTGTGCAAAAACCATAGAAGCCGCATGAAATTTAGCGATTTTCTTGAGAACCAGCACGCAGTCTTCCTCGCTCAGTCCCAGCTGCCTCTCCCTCAGTTCATACCCAAGCGCATTCAGGTCTTCGAACACGTACGCTTCATAGTCTCCGTTCACTTCAGTGAAGAGCCTACGCAAAAATTCACAGACAGTGCCTTAATCTCTCATCCCAATCACTCACTTCGGTCCAAACTGCATGCCATTGCCCAGAATTGACTCCATGACCGGTATCACCTCCCTGTACATTGGCGCCTCCTTCGAAGTGAACCCAATCTGGGCCTTCATCGCCTTCAGGACCAGATGCGCCTCCTTCGGTTCAGGGTCCTCGTCCTCCTCCAACTGGTAGTCCACTTTCACTCGGTAGATGTCACTGAAGTAGTTCTCACCGCCGCAGCTGGCCAAATTCGCCTCGTATCCAATGACCTTCACATCCGTTCGATCCAGGCCATCGTCGAGCGCGCTCTTCAGAAACACATCGTCAAGATAATCCGGACCGGTCGCCATTGTGTGCCTTCGCTGAGTAATTTGGACTTCATGCTCTTCCGCATGTTTTATAGCTGTTCGCTGTCAAGGACAAATTTGATTCCTTCTAACGCCTGGAAGTCTATTATTTTTTAATGAAGGTCAATGTTTTTGAGGTTTCTTGCTGGGAATCCAGTCACCGACAGCGATCCAGCGGAGGTGGCAATTATCCGAGGAAAAAAATGGAAAATTAAAAAAACAAACTTCCCGACACGTGACAGAAATTGTTGGCTATTTTAAAGCAGACACGCAGTAACTGATGATACGCTCAAGTTGGATAATTGTATATTAATTACGAAATAATTGCATGCCTGCCACGCAACCGAACAGAACTCAGCTACGACTGCGAATAGATTGAATCTATGACGACTGCCGTACAGACGATTCACGAGTCGACGCGGTCCGTTAAACTCGTGACTACTCTGCTTCTGAAAAAGTGACCTACAGGCACTACAACTAAGCGATTCATGATGGATTTCCTATGCCTAATCGGTCATTTTGTTGCTGCTTTTAGAGGGGAAGCAACACCGAACTGCAGCTGGACACTTCTCTAATCAATTATTTAATCAACTGTTCTCTCTCCTCATACTTATTGAACCTGAGGCTGGGAACGCAACTTTCTTTCATTCGTTCATGTGTATTTTCATCGATCGAATGCCTTTCCGATACATTCTGCTTTATTTGTTCAAGTACTTAGATCTCATCGATTACCAAGTTACCCTATTTTTTAAATTCTGTACACGAACCACAGTAAAACCCGACCTTATCGACATTCCGGCACTAGTGGACTTTTGAATCCGTTGCAACTCGTAACAGTTTTTTATTTTGAAGTTATTCCAAAACATTCTATTGCCTCCGTCAAGACTCCTCCAGTTACTCATGATGTGAAAAGGAGAATCTCTTTCTTTTCTGTACAAAAATTCTAACACATGGGTAAACGACCTTATCGACGTTCTGCTACGATTTCGGGGGGTTTACACGTGCAGACTTGTTTCTTCGCGGGTATTTAAACCGTCGCTTAATATTTGCAAATGACTTGCAACGAGATTTATAACCAAGGTAAGAATACGTGGACTCGATAATATGTGACCGACGTCTTCCATGTCATGGTGAAAATTGTAAAATTTTACAATATGTAAGACATGAAAATTCTTATGTACAAGTGATCGCCTATTTTCATCACTTTCTCGAGCACCTCGGAAGGTAGTGCAATGATTTGCCTCTCTTAGTGGCGCATACAATTGGAGCTTGAGAGTCACGTCAATGGTCTGAGGCTTGTGATGACGCACAGTTTGCCTTTGAAGTAACCTGGTTGATTAATGTCAAAATTATTCAATATATATGAAAACACATAAAAGATGGCGCTGCGTGTACATCGGAACATCTGAAAAAGAAAACAAAAATAAAGACGAAATTAAATTGTACAGACGACTTCTAATAAAGGACGTCCACACTTGTGGAGAAGGACTTCAACCAACTTGGGGTGGGAAATTGAAGGCAGCTGGCTAAAGATTGAGTCAGCTAAAGAGGCTTGTTGGCTAAGGTCCAGGTCCACCCAGAACAGCCCTAAGAAGAAATGTTTCTTCAAAAAATTTGGTTCCTGCTTGCGACTTTCTTATATACACACTATTTCCTGTATTTCCGCTTGAATGGAGAAGCTTGAATGACAGTAAAGCATAAGACTACACTTAACACTAGAAGTTCGAGTCAATAAACGAGTTATTTTCTAGTAAAACACAGTAAAATTCAAAATAGTATATATGGTTCGCTTTATTATTCGATCAACTATAAACGCAAACATTTATAGTGTAAAAAAAAAGTTAAAAACTAGAAAACTAAATCTAAGTAGAACCAGGATGACCAAAGTCACGTGCACATAAAGATTATAACGTGAATTAAAAAAATTGAATGGTTGTTAATAAGGCTTTGAATTTCCTTTGGAGGAGACAATATGGGCTTTATGTTTAGGATCATTATCCTGATAAAATTTGAAATGACCTGGGAACTTCCATTTATTCAGCGCATTCTTTCAAAAATTCTCTCAGAATCCTCAAATAATACTCCTTATTCATGATCTCATCTATAAAGACCAAATTGCCCACGCCTGTAGCCGATATGCACGCCCACACCATATCATGACCTCCCCCATGCTTCACTGTTGCCTACAAATGATTGCTTTTTAACTCTTCATTCTTCTTGCGCCACACCATAACCCTTCCATTAGACCCGAAAGGGTTAAACATCCTCTCATCTGCGAAAATTACATCTTCCTACCATACTGGATCTTGTTATTTGTAATCTTTAGCAAATTTTTGGCGAATATTACGGTTGCGCAAGTTGAACCGTAGACTCAGAAACACGCTTTCCGCATTCAACCAACAGCTGACTTACTATCGTAGGCGCACTAAGGCGGGTGTTATCTTTAATTTTTCTTATTATTATGCGTTCTTCGCGCTGTGTTAATTTCTTGGGCTGCCCTTTTTGCTTCTTGAATTCGATACGGCCTTCGTTCTTGAAGCGTCTTATAATGTCACCGACTGTATTAGGCTTCATTTTCAAATTTTCCGCAATTCCATTGTAAGTTTCTCTTAAATGGTGGCACAACACCAACTCGCGTTTTTTTCTAGCGAAGTGATCTTTCCTTTCCGGCCCATCTTATTTCTTTTTGAACTTGTGGACGATTTTAAACAAGCTATTACCAAATAATTTTGTAGGAATGATAATGTCAAACAGACATACAAATCTGAGCATAGCGTTCGTAGATTTAAACCGTAAAGAGAAATGCAAGTTAAAAAACCGAATATTAATGAAGGGACGTTTTTTCATAGTTTTTCGTGTAAATTCAATATCTTGTGGTAATGGCAAGAGTTTTTTACTCAAAAAATTGCTTATCTCGAAGAAAATTAAGGAACTTACCTAGCAGGAAAAGATTGGGTTAAAAAACAATTTGGTTTCAACCTGTAACTGCAATTTTTCACACATTCGATTGTGTATTTGTATTGTAATGACCATTTTTTCGAAGCCTCTGCCTTTAACGTCCTATAAAATCCGATTGACTTAAAAACTTACATTTATCAAAAAAATCGAATCACCGCATCCGTGCACGAGTGAATCGCTGTCGAAAATCGTGGAAACGGGATTACAGGACACGTGAACGTATAAACGTGAACGTAATTTGGGATCAAACAACACGTTATCGAGCACGTAAACGTATTGAACTAATCGAAACGTCATTCGATCAGTAGAGAGTGAACGTATTGATTTGAATAGCAAATTACGAGTAATGCCTGAAACACAATAGTTCGCCGCGCCAGCCGACTTTGTTGTTACGATGACGCACTGCGTTGAAATACTCAATACTCAATTTATCAGCTGTTCTTTCTCTCATCTACTAGATGACAAATATTTCCACCTTCATACACTCATTTGAAATGACTTTTCTCGTTAAATTATTTTTAATCAGCGTTATCTTAAATGACAGCTGATACAAGATACTCTCAATTTGAAAGAAAACTCTCAATCTGGGAGAAAATCTCTCTCACAGCGCACCACTCTGTCAAAAAATATCCAAAATGTTGAATAATGATGTGCGATGGACTACGTTTTAAGTTTTATTACGATCCTCTCAATCTCTCTCATTATTCACTGACGCAGGTCGACGCTGTATTTTGCGCTTGGCCATTAAATTGTGTGCGTTGAAAGCCAACGCCAGCGCAAACGCACTATTGTGTTTCGCATAACAGTTAAAATATAGTAAGTACATACATAAAATGCAATGACTGCATTTTTTGGGACAAACTGAACCAAAATAAATCCCTTGCAAAAAGACCCTTCCATCAATTAAATGGTCGATGTCGACAGCGAAATTATCGATACTAATTTCAGCGCAGGAGGTAGTACAGTAGAAAATGTGGTTCAAGTTTATGTTTAGAGAGAAGATGTTTTAATGCTCCTTATTCAAGCGAAAACGTTTCATTTCAAATCATTCTCACGATTTGCTTGATTATTCCATAGGGTGACATTCATCTCGTAACTGGCTTCGGACCAATATTTCTTTAATAATAGCTGTGTTTTTTTGCAAGTGTACATACGCCTAATTTTGAAGTGCAAAAAAAAAACGATCAGCGGCGCTTAATGATTCATCATAAAATCTTGGCAGCACCGACGACATTTATAACATTTGTGACAGTCAAGGGTGGAACCGGTTAAGGATCGTTAATGGTCACAATTTTCGGTTTGCGATTTTGTAGCGTGACAATCACTTTAAAAGCAAAAATACTTAATAATTATAAAATAAAGAAAATATTCATCAAATGAAAAGAATCGTTTATGAAACCTAAATGGAATGTATAGCAGAGACACTCTGGGTGTACCAAAAATTGCATACTTATGAATGCCAAAACAATTAAAAATTATCTAATACATCAACCACACCTGCAAATGTAAGCCACATACAGCAACCTAAACAATGAATGAAGGACTCCAGGAATGAACACACAGAAAATAATGATTGGAAGCATTGTTTTTATACGCGCTTATTTCTTAAACGGCGATAGATATGATGAGTACCTTAAGCGGATATAGGACTTCATGTTTTTTTTTTTTCTTAAATTCATTTTTATTTCTCAATTCATTACGTATATTCTTACATACTAGAGAAAAATGCTTAAACTAGTTGGACGAACAAAGATTCTATTTTAACTTACTAGCCCTCGGCGGGCTCTCTAAGCTAAACTTAATATTAAACTGTGTCATTCGACCTAACCTAACTGCCTGTTTAACGAAATGAAAATCAATTTGGATGTACAACTTTATATTAAGAAAAAATGGCAAAAAACTTAATAAATGAACTGTTTTATTAAAAAATTTATATACAAACTTAAATACTCCCTTAAAAATAACTTACACTAACTTAAGCTAAACTACATACATATGCATATGTATATATATGAAGATATATACAAATGCATACCCATATACTCCAATATATACATTGTATACACATGGGTACACACTCGTATAGGCATGTGTATACTTAATTTTTTTTTTTTTATATATATTTTATCTTAAAACCTACCTTACACTACACTAGACTATGTAGGTCGGCCGTAGATTGCTGCTACTAGATTTGCATCTAATTCGCTGCAAGACAGACACACGGAGATCCGCAATACCCTTTCTACCCAGGGTCTAAAAGGTTCGAAGAGGGAGTTCCTTCGCTCGTATATCCCGCCTTGAGACCGCCTTACTGAACCGGAGGAGGCCTTCCTCAGCTCTTTGTGTGACGGAGCGGTCGTGGTTGAGTCGCCCATCCACAGTTGAACGGGCGGTATGAAAGACGAGCGGTGCTGCATTTATGTCTTGCATCAGACCGTTTATGTCAAAATAGAGGAATGCTTCTGGGGGGACAAAGCCATTGTGCCGTACCCTTTCGTGATATTGGGGATTGGGGTAGTAAGCCCCAGATATCAGATTATTGACCGAGTTCATCGCTCTAGCAGTATGACCTCGAGTCAACTTCACCAGGAAATTGTCCACAGGTTTGCCCTGTTGTATAAGACCTCATTGGAATAGAATTTTATGTACTGGGACTCTGGAGTTCTATAAAGGCGAGGGCAAGCCCTAATACAAGCCCTTTTAAACAACCGAATCTTTTCCATTAAGGTTGCGCTCACGTTGAACCACACGGGACAGCCATAGGTGAGCTTTGCCTGGATGAGGGCCTTGTAGCAGATAACCTTCACACTCGCATCGAGTTGGCTGTTGTAAAACAGTCTCTTTATGAGGGCAAAAGCACCTCGGGCCCTGGCCAGAGGAGCATCTACATGTTTGTTAAAATATAGATACTGATCTAGCCAGATCCCCAGGTGTCTGACTACAGTCTCTTGCGCCAGCGGTTTCCCGTGTCTTCCAACGATTGAGAACTTTCGCCAATTCTTTTCTGACGGCGTCCTGAACAGAATGGTTTCCGACTTCTGGAAGTTGATACTCAACTTCCAGTCATCGCAAATTCTCATGAATGAATCGAAGTCACCCTGCGTGAGAGTAGTGATTTCCGCGATCTTTTTGCCTGATCTGTACACGATCAAGTCATCGGCGTACGCAATTACGTGAGGAAGAGAACTTAACAGATCGCTCAAGTAAATGTTGAACAAGATCGGCGAATTAACGGCACCCTATTAGAGACCATTTTTAACTTGAAACATACCTGTCGAGGTCACGTTGCCATTCTTGACTACGAACCGTCTACCGGTAAGCATGTTAGACAGTAGGTACAGCAGTGGTTTGCTAATGCCTAGCCGATTGAGCTTGTAGAAAAGTCCTTCTAAACATACGGTGTCGAAGGCCTTCTCCAGGTCATCACCAGGTCAAGCAGGCACCCGTACATTGTTTCTGGCTCTTGATCCATTGGATATCCGACACCAGTTTCGACGCAGCATGAATAGTGTCATGCCCCGCTTTGAAACCGAATTGGTTAGCCGGAAATTTATTTTTGTCCTTAGTCCAGTTGATCAGAGTTCTATTGATCACCTTCTCGAATACCTTGCTGATGTTCGGAAGGAGACTAATTGACCGGAGGTTGCAAGGATTCGAAGAATCTTTTCCTCTCTTGGATTTGGGTTGCACAATCGCAGTTTTCCAATGCTTGTGCACTTGTTGTTAGTGTATTTTACATGCAAATTGAAATTTAGGCGTATATACGCTTGCAAAAAAACACAGCTAATAATATCTTCTGACACTCAAGTATAATTGCAAAATAGAATCCATCGCTCTATTCAATCCTTACATTTACATTAATTAATTTACAAATGACACATATTTGACGTTTGACTATTACTTTTACTACGCTTCACTCTATTACAATATTTCCTACACAGAATAATTACGTTCCGTCAGCGTTCGTATAACATGATTCCAATACATTCTCCTGTAAGACGAGTAACGTAATTTCTGTTCCTATAATGGACGATCCGTTCACGGATGCGGTGATTCGACCCCTGAATTGACACTCACAATACCACTTTAGCTCTATTCACAATCGAAAAATTGATAACTATCAATCGGTGACAATCGCAATACCAACGAGTTAAATTTATTGATAAGTGGGTCTAAGTGTCGATCCATCACTAAGCTCAGAATCGATAGAAATTCAGTTTTCACGGCGGAAGTTGATAGATTTTGTCTGGTAATGCTGCTGAAGAGAACCAAAGAGATGGTGCACGAGTTACGAGTTGAGGCGACTCGCACAATTAAAACAGTAAACACATTATATAGGAAGAAATTAATATTTTATTCATATTATAAAAATCGAAATAGTACAAAACTAAAAGAAGAACCATCCGAGTTCTGCGGGTGTCAAAGATCAACTGCAGATTCCATCCATTGCACTACAACAACACAATAAAGGAACAGGAGGAGACCAGAGAGGTAAAAGGACGCTATTACAAACGAGTAAACAAATGAAGGGTGTAACAAATTTGGAAAATACGCTACATAATACGTAAACAAATAAGAGGTGAAACATAATTGGCAAGAATGTTGCCAGTATATGTCGCCGAAGCTGCGACGTGTTGCGAGACGTAACTCACGCATATTATAATCATCTTTACATTCATGAACATTCGCTTGTTGAGTTGGTGTGTTCTCTTTTCCTTTCTTTAGCAGGGTGCTATTCGTGTACAATCACAATCGCTATTTTGTTCATGGTTCACATGGTTGGTGGATTCAATAGTTCAAAATGTCAGTTAATCTATGGCTTAAATAAAGCACCCCTAAATATTGACTGTGAAAACGAAATCTTCTTAAGTGAAGTTTATGTTCGATCCTACTCTTAGCTTAACCGGCAGATAAGGTGAAATCAGGCATTGGCATGTAAGATCAATTGCGTGGTTTCTGTTCAAAAAACTAAATTGGGTTAATACGGGTGAATAACTTACAAACTCTCCAAAGTTGACGCCCTAGATGGCGAAGACGGAAACGCTAAGTTGGTTCCCACGATCAAAAACAAACAACCAAAGATAAACAAAAAATCAGCATTAAAATTCAAAAATCACATTTACTCCATTCAATCCAACACTCCAAGATCATTCATCCTGTCGAGCACATATCGAGTAGTTGTCAAGGTCCTCTTGGACTTGTACATATGAATTCGTTGCTTCCTCATCAGATCCGGGTCATTCAACGTGTCCAAGTCGGTGCCTTTGGAAGCGCTCTTTTCGAGAAATATCAGTGGAATTGCCACGATCGCCGACTGCAGGGCGAAGAACTCAGTGACTCGCAATTCGTTCAGCAGGTCATCCCACGTCGGAATGGGTGAGTAGTTCAATTTGAGCAGAGTGGCCTTCAGAGACTTGTAGTAGCTCCTCAGAAGATCGTATTTTTTCGTCACACCAATGTCCAGTGGAATACTAGTGGTAAATGAGTTGTGCAGATCGATTCCAGGACTCCCATAGCTGCACATTTGCAGATCAATCTGAAACGAGACGCTAGTGAGGCGTGGGGAAATGTACCACAAGTGTCAACTCTTACCAGTCTGACGTCCACACAAGTGTCATTTTCGTGCTTGAACATGATGTTGTTCACCCAGAGATCGCCGTGGTTGAGGACTTTGAATCGGATTTGGTTCGAGTTTGCAATTGCAAGCAATTTCTTGCCGTAGGTGGTTCGGAGCTTTTGCAATTTGACGGCGATTTCTTCAAAACCCTGCCACTCCTTCACCAGCTGTGTGAGGTGCTCCAAGTTGCCAAATATTAGACTTGCGGCGAGGGGCATGCTTTCGATGTCTCCCTCGAAAGGCCCCCTTCCCACTGTTTCAATGAGTTCCGGATCCTGGAATGAAATGATTGTGGTTTTGAGTGGAAAACATGACGTCTTGAATTGTGAACACACCTTCTCGGCAAGAACCATTGAGGTTGCATGAAACTCTGCGATTTTTTTCAAGAACATATGCGCTTGCTGTTCGTTAAATCCTTTCAGGCGATCAAGGACTGTGTATCCCAGGTCCTCCAGGTCCTGAAATATGTACAGCTCACTGTGGTCCTTGGTTGCTACGAAACACCTGCAATCAAATCCGTTCAACGAACCGTCCCCTAAGACTTATTCCCATACTCACTTTGCTGCCAATGTACCTTCCTCGCCCAGAATCTCCTCCATCTTCGGTACCACCTGCGTGTACATGTCGATTTCCTTGGGCTGCCCTTGAGCCAACTGGCTGAAGCACGCCTTCATATCTTTCACGATCAGCACCATCTTTTTGACCTCCTTTCCGTCGGTTGTGTACTCCACGGTGGCTCGATAAATGTCGCTGCAGAAGTTCTCGCCGCCTTCACTGATCAACTTTAGATTCAGACTTTTAACTGTCACATCCTTGCTCTTGAAGCCATCCTTGAGTGCATCTCGGAACAAGTCCTCGTTGAGATATTCTGGAATGTTTACACCGTTTAAGGTCATTACGAGTACACGTCTGTTTTTCACGAAATTGTTTGTTAATTGTGGAAAACACAAAGCGCCGCCGGCCTTTTATGAAATTAAGTGGTGGGAGATTGGATCCGCCTGTCGTTCTATAGATAAGATACGCGCGTGGAGCCAGCTGTACACTTATCTTCTGGTTCACTGACTGATGTAGGATATGACGTCGATGGGGGGCTTGGGCTCGTTTCATGTTGTTGTGTGTGGACAGCCTTTACATAGCAACAAAATTACGAGTTATTCATGCTACACAGAATACAAGGTATCATACTCTTTATCTGTCAAACCGTGTGACGTCACCTGTATCCCTCGGTAATAAGAAAGTAAATGAATATGAGTTTCAATTTCTGTGCAAAGATTGTACAATTTAATGTATATACAGATATGAAAGTATTTTTACTTACATATTTACATGTTCATGAACAAGTTTTATTTAGTTTTCTTTTTGCGTGCAATTTATGTTGGAAGTTATTTTCGGAAATTGTTCTATTTTGAATTCTTGTTCTACACTAGCAAGCCCGGCGAACTCCGTTTAGCCACCAGATGGCTTCGTTTCTTGTAACATTTCGTTTGAAGATTAAAAGATGAAGAAAAATATTTTTTTTTATATATAAAAAGGAAAAAATTGTATGTTATTTCACAACAGTAATAAATTCATTTCGATTACAAAAATGAAGTGTAATTTACTTGAACTTCTCTAAGTAAAAAATGAAAGTGAATCCGAAGTAAATACTGAATCGAAGCGTTATACGTGTCCGCAAATTATCCGTTTCTTTGAAGTGCTCTTTGGTAAACCACATTTTTTGTTTTTTGGTCTGACGTTAACACAAACAAAGCGGATGGTTTCCCAACTCGTGAACACTCGTGTGAAAAACAATGATTTTCTAAATTTATCCCGCAAACACTAAGCGCTTGGCCTTGCGACTTGTCAATTGTCTTTGCGAACGCAAAGCGAACCGGAAATTGCAATCGTTTGAAGTCAAACGGAAGATCAGTCGGAGTTATTGGTATTCGAGGAATACATACATTTTCACCTGCGTACTTTCCGTTCATAATGATTGCCTCAATCAAATTCGGCATAAGTCACCGCAAGTCGAGTACCGTTGCAAAGTTGCGGTGGATTCAAATTACGCAATATCAAGCAAGTTATGTGGTGGAAATCCTGGTCACTCCAGAGAGTTCAAAAACTCCGTTGGATAATTTACTACATCATCGGGATTTGTTATGGAATCAACGGACTTGTTCGCCAGCGATTTTTGATTGAATGGTGAAATTCAGTGCTTGTACATCATTATTATTTGCAGCGAGAATTGCTCGTTGACTTAACCAAGCATAATTCTGATAATTCTCACTAATGTTTGGGAAAACATTTTCAATAAGAGCTAATTGAGAGTCTACAAATCGGCAAAAGTTGTTGGTAAGAGTAATTTATCCAGTTGTTTCATCAACTGGGACGTTTCCATTTCCAACAGCTAACAATTGTTTGGAAAATTGTGCAGCACTTTGATCATTTTGAAGATGAACTCTCATATTAGTGATTAGCGATAATGTTTTTACGTTATTCCACAAAGGTGATGCCTTCAGGCAAGCATTCAATTCATCTGCTGGCGTTCCACGGAAATCGCCTGCCAACAATATCATCAAGCCGCCGAAGATGTTGTTATTTCGCCGAAGATGTTGTTATTTCCTTCAGTGTGAAGTTAAGTTCTTCAAGTGATTTCTTATGTGCCATTGTGCACTCATCCCAAACTCTCATCCCAACAATTTTCCCATTGCACTGGATCGGGAAATATTGCATGTTGGAGTATCAATTGTGTTTAAATTAAGTGGCAACTTAAGCGCAGAATGTACAGTACGACCACCATCTAGAAGAGTCGCCGCAAATCCAGATGATGCTAACGCCACACCGGCGCCATCTACTTAAAATTAAACGTACTTATTTTCGTGAGGGATACTCACACACCACGTACTCGCGCCATCTCCTCCACCACCATGCAAAACCATATTGGTTTGTAGTACATGCTATGTATCAGAGATGGCGCTGTATGTGAAAAATGAATTTTGTTTGCTATAAACCTAACGGAGCCCAAGACCTTTCCAACGAATGCAAAACCGTGGTAATCGGTTCGTTCGTTCTGGAGTTATAGCGTCAGGAAGGAAAACCCGACTTATTTTTATATAATAGATAACATTTTATATCTAAAAAAGGTTTTAATAATTTGCGGGCTTAGTGTGGAATTTGAACATACTATTTATATAATTTGTACCCAGTCTTCGTGCATATCCATTTCCATTGCATTTATTGAATACCTTATCAATGTTTTCTAACTCTGCCATACATTTTCAACTCGGCTTATGAAGACCTCGTTCAGTTACCACGCTTGTGCAAGTCAGATCAGTGGATTATTTGTCTATCCTTTCCGCGTATGTGTCCAGAGGTCAACCACTTTCGATGGGTACTATTATTGACATCCCTGCTGCAGTCACCGAACTGCCATGCTCGACAGCAGGCAGACGTCTTCAGAAGTACCCATACAGTGCACGCTCTACTAATTTTTCGGAAAGTAGTGAAGAACATCCAAATCTATAGAATTAATCCAAATCTATGATTTTGTGCGTATTGTGCATTTGGATTCGCATTTACACTCTTTTAAGCAGCAACTCACCCAAGAATTAAAGCTGATGTGATGCGTTCAGCTTAAACCGTTTATTAGTTTGGGTGATCAATAAAGGAGAAAAGCTCTGCGTGCAATCTTGGTCCTGTTTGCGTTGACGGTTTCTGGAGGAGAAGATTCAACCATGAACTGTACGGGCTGTACAGCGACATGAGTCTGGTCAGGCGTCTTCAAATCCAACGCCTAAGATGGCTAGGCCATGTAGAGCGTATGGACAACTCAGCCCCGGCCCGTAGAGTCTTCGACTCCGAACCAGTGGGACAACGCAACAGAGGACGCCCACGGAACCGATGGCGCATCCAGGTGGAGAAGGACCTCAACCAGCTTGGCGTGCGACACTGGAGATAGCTGGCCAGAGACCGTGCTAGTTGGAGAGGCCCGGGTCCACCCCGGACTGTAACGCCAAATAAAGAAGAAGAAGATGTATGCATATACTGATATACCCTCGTTTCGTTTTTCTTTTTATAAAATGTGATGCATACAATTT
Source organism: Eristalis intricaria (assembly GCA_964034865.1). Classification (NCBI taxonomy): domain Eukaryota; kingdom Metazoa; phylum Arthropoda; class Insecta; order Diptera; family Syrphidae; genus Eristalis; species Eristalis intricaria. The sequence goes on from OZ035876.1 coordinate 5,491,992, forward strand.
AAATAATTTATATTTTATAGTAAATGTTAATAGAGAATTAATACACCTACCAAAATGAGAATCCTTCAGACAAGCCAAAGGGCTTCGCAAGATTATTTCAAAAAATAAAAATAAAATGAAATATTGGCGCAATAAAGGAAACTTTCTATTCACTGAGGAATTCGCCAGTCACAAGCTATTGATTAAATATAATTGTAAGAGGATGAAAGCTGGATGATAAGGGCTTTTTTAAAATTACCACAGGGATTCCGTCGGGGCCCGAGCTGCTGTTTAATTCTAGTTTATTTAACCCTCATCTCATCCTTGCGTAGAAAACTACGCAAGAACTACGTTTTGTATTATTTTCTTTTTTAAAAACCACATATTGGAAACTTTCGAAATTTTCTGACTTTATACTTTTTTAAGGTCCTTATTTTACGCATTCCCTCTTCCGTAAAATTCTAAAAAAGGTTTAAAAAGTAAAAATCATGGAAAACACACTAAAATACCACATGCGTAGAAATCTACTCACAGTTGAGGATGAGATGAGGGTTAAGGCGTTTATTACGTTCTGAGGTGCTATGCAAAAGATCCTGCTTACAAGTCAAGTTATTGCCCGGAATTTGCTTGGAAGTCATCACCCCCCACTCTCGAGAGGAACATACATATGACAGGCTTTAAATCCCATTCATAATGGCAAGATCGAAGCAGTAAATCTAAGTAAACATTTAATCATCATTAAATTTACCTTCGGAAACACAAAATGAATGACAATCTCCAGGAATTTCAGTGAGTTTCTATGTAACTCTTGCGATAAAGTCACCCTCAGTTTGCCTTCATGTATTTTTTTTAATTAAAAAGTAAAAAGTGAATGACTCAGCTACCTGTCCAAAATTTCCCATCCAAGCGATTATGTGGCGCACGTCAATATTTGTTTGAAACCGATAAACTCCATAAAAGGCAACATGAGCGTATGCCACCTTATCTCTAATCGTGTTATCATAACAATCGATGTGTGTTATCGACTGAAAAATGCAGTTGTGAACCACAATCTGCAATTGTTACCTTGGCAATCGATTTTTTCTGCTATCGAAGTACGTCCAATGCCAATCATAATAACATTCAGTTCTTTAATCGCTGATAAATGGGTCTGCGCACGAACAATGACTGGCTAATTCTGACGAGGAAGTGAATAAATGATAAATATGTGAACGATAAGGCAGTTCAGCAAGAATGTTTAATTTTGATAAGATAGAATCGACATTTCAAAGAGGAGAGTGGATTTGAATTTGCTTGTGGTCAATGTTGTGGTTTTCGTGAAAGATTGTTTTCAAAATCGCTTGTTTTCAAAATCGCTTACTGCAATAACTTGTTGTGGAGTTGAACTACCTTACCTCAACCGAGGTGTCACTGCAGCCTCACAAGACAACCACTACGGGTTTATACTCTTGAGAAATCATGTATTATGAATACCGTGACGATCATTTACATCGGTTTTTAGCACGTCGTATGGAGGAATGTGTATTTCTTATGTCTGACTTTTCGTACAATGACAGTTTCAACTGTTATTACAAGCCTTATTTATTATTTCAAGGAACGTGTTATAGTTTGATTATACATTTACGGCTGAGGGCTGAAATAGTGACAGACCGTCTATCACAGATTTTATGAAGCTGAACATGACATTTTGGAATATGAAATTTTTGACCTAATTGTCATTTTAAGTGGCTACCATATATGCACGCGTAGTTGGAGTGGAAATTTAAAATTCTTCTGCACCTTGACCAATACTATAATATAACAATACTATAACAATAACAATATGGGTGGCGCGACAGTTCGAGGCGGACCTGGGCCTAGCTTCTCAGCAACCACGGCATGAAGTGACCAGCACAATCCTTCCAGATAAAAGGATTGATCACACAAAACAGCAATAATTTGGACTCTACAAGGAGCCCAAAGTGCCTGAACTGACATCCCCATTCAAATAGTTGACAAAGGCATTCCCTAGGATGTGCTGCGGTAATGGTTGGCTATGTAAGTGCTTCCAAACATGAGTTCTGATAACATTTTTGTATTACCTTAAGCAGACGGATGTGCCTACATATCTTTTAAACCACGCACCGGATTTTAATGCAGTTCTTAGTCATAAATAGTATAAATAGGATTCAAAAGGAAGGTTTAAAGGTATTTGTTTGTGATAATTTGTTGAGATATGATGTTTGCTCAGGATGTCGGAAGAAATCAAGCCGATTGAGAGCTTTCAACGAAAATACTTCCCTAGAAAAGTGGGAGGGCTCCCGTGACACACTTTTTTCCTCTCCTTTTTGTATTAGGTGCCACCAAACCAGAATAGATCTTTGGTGACATGGTAACACGACAGTAAGCAACAATCGCATCCTGTACAGCATTACATTCCAAGCTACCGACATCCCTTGATTTAATCTGCCGAGAGCATAAAAGTTAAGCTTAGGAAATAAAACACCGTATTCATTTATTATGTCCATTCCGTATTTACTTGTTGGAGTCCCTCTGAAGACCGACTTAATTCTACATAAAATATGCACATCGATCGAAGTGATGGATGTGTGTCAGGCAAGAGAACTCTATTGAACCCACTATGCATTGACGTTAGGCAAAAAGGTCTTAAGTCAGAAAATGTGAGGCAGAAAGACGTAAACTTAAGACGTTAATACCAAACCACATTTGCATTTGTTTGACTTATCCTAAAGTCTAAATTATTACGATGGCAAGTAGTTGTGATAGTATTAAGTCGTTAATACCAAACGAATGATATTTGATAGAAAAAATTTAGTTCAAATCAATCAAAACCCTAAATCAATTTCTTGATTTAAGACCTTATTGCCTAACGTCAAAGAATTGTCAATTTGGCAAGTTTAAACTTTATCACTGGTGACGATGTAGAAACAATTTCGCTCAGCATTTCTGTTCCGATTGCGCCAGAGTGAAAAGAAGTGTCTGTAATATGAGATACGGGTCAGCGGTTTTCCGCTGAAAGGCTTAGCAAATAGTCTTTTCAAATTTGGGGGTGGTTAACCGTTCAGCTCGTCAGCTCTAAGAACTTAAAAGAAGGTAACAGCACCGGCTTCTAAAAAGAACATGAGAAGCGCACTATCGAGGAAATGGAGAGGTGTTACGACAGAAATAATTTCTGAAAGTTCTACCAATGGGTTAAAGAACAATCCAATGGGTACAAAATTTGGACAGATGCCTGTAGTGTAGAAGAGGGAGAACTCGTAGCCTATTTGCAGGCGATACTGAAAATCTGGAAAGATCACTTCTGTAGAGTGTTAAGCGGCGAGGAAAACCCCAATACGACCGTCAGGCAGAATGTTCCACTCCACACAATGGATGATGATCGACGAGAATTCCGTCCCCCCGAAGACGAAGTCAAGACAGCGATATCGAGACTAAAGTTGAATCAAGCTGCTGATGCAGATTCCTTAAGGGAGCTGGAGATGAGCTGGTAAGGTACATGCACCAACTCATCTGGAAGATATTTTCGGAGGAGAGAATGCCCAACGAGTGGAATCTCAGTATCGTTTACCCGATCCACAAGTCAAGGATAAGTCTCCTTAACACCGCCTATTGCCGTTTTGTGTGAGCATCTGAAACCATTCGTCAGCAACCTGATGAGTCCTTATCAGCGCAGATCATGAAAAAAAACCCAAGAGATGCAGATCGACACCCGTCACCTATTCGTCGATTTCAAAGCCGCATATGACGAGCTATACAACGCATGTTGTACAGGATGACTATAGAGAATTACCGCTGCATCAAGGTCGGTAACACCGAGTACTTCAATGTCAAAAAAGGTCTTAGTAAAGGCGACGAGCTGTAATATGACTTTTCAACATTATTCTTGAGAAGATTGTGCAGAACTCCCTCTCTAACAAAAGGGCACGATCTTCCAAAAACCCGTCCAGCAGTTTTATTTTCTTGGTTTACACGCATTTGGCAAGAGACTCTCCATTCTGAGTTCTTGCTAACACCGCAACTAAGCGCGGGTAGAGTTCACCCGAGAGGGCCCTTAACAGTTTATTTTGGAAAGTTTTTATTACTTTCTTTGGGGTAATAGGCGTTTTTGCAATTGCTTGTATATAAGCAATTTGTTGTCAGTACTTAGCTTGGAATATTGTCCAATGAGCCAGTCCATGTCTTGGTATCTTAATTGGAGCTCCTCACGTTTGTTTTTGACGTGCTCCTTCTATTTAAGCTTTACATCGAGAGTAATTCCGAGCTATTTCGCCTCATTGCGGAAGGGTATTTGAACATTATTTATAAAAACGGGCAAGTTATTCACGTTCTTATACGTAAGCTTTATTTGAACGGATTTTGCTTCGTTAAGCTCAATTCGCTGAGTGTGCGTCCATTCGTGTATCCGGTCCAAAGCTCATTTTCTAGTTGATTCTTCGACCGTTTTGGCAGTTACCAAAATGGCGGTGTCGTCAGCAAATATGCCTAGCACTGTGCATACGTCCTGCGGTACATCGCTGCTATATAATAAGTAAAGAAGGGGACCGAGAACACTTCCTTGTGGTACTCCAGCTTGTATAGATTTAAATAGGGAGTATTCTTTCCCATATTTCACACGGAAGATTTTATCCGATAAGGAGTTCGATATAATTATGGAAAGCTTTCTCGGGAGGAATTGTTGATGCGTGCCAAACCTTGTCAAAGGCTTGAGCAACGTCAAGAAATACAGCTGAGCAGACTTGCTTTTGTTTAAACAATTTTTCTATAACATCAGTTATGCGATGTACTTGGTCAATAGTTGAATGCTTGCTTCTAAAACCGAACTGGTGGCGGATAGCATTGACGTGATTGATCGAACACAACGAGCCGTCAATGATGCCTTTTCTGGTATTGAAGCCGAGGCGGCTGAATGGAGAAAGGACGCACAACATCGACAACTCGGCGAGAATATCACCAAAGGCAGCTTTAACTTCGAGGTACTGAAGGACTTCGTGTAACTCGGCTCCCAAGTAAACAGTGCGAATAATACGAGTATCGAGTTCAAACGCAGAATAACTCTTGCCAACCGCTGTTTCTATGGGTTCAAGGGGCAATTGAGTAGTAGAGCCATCTCTCGAAGGACCAAGCTGACTTTATACAAGACCTTGATCATCGCAGTCCTGCTGTACGGCGTGGAGGCATGGACAATCTCAAAAGCGGAAGAGGAAGTCGTTGGTATCTTCGAGAGAAAAGTTCTGCGTGCGATCTTTGGTCCTGTTTGCATTGATGGTTCTTGGAGTGGATTCAACCTTGAACTGTACAGCGACATGAGCCTAACTAGGCGGATTCGACATCTAGAGCGCATGGACAACACTGCCAGAAGAGCCTTCGACTCCGAACCAGTGGGGCAACGCATAAGAGGACGCCCACGGAACCGATTGCGCACCCAGGTGGAGAAGGACCTCAACCTTTTTTGGCGTGCGCAGATCTAAAGATCGTGACAGCTGTAGATGCTTGTTGGTTGAGCCCCAGGTCAATAGATAATAATAATAATATTTTTGGGGCGACAGTACGAGGCGGACCTGTGCCTAGCTTCTCAGCAGGTCCATAGAACCGTAACACATAATCTCAGCGTTGAGTATCGGAAACATGTACCGCATATGGAAGTGAGAGACAACGTGAAAAAGAAAAAACAATACAATAATACAAAAAGTGATAACTGCACACGTTGCAATTATTTGCCGACATGTGCGTCGCTTATTGTTTCAAGAAGCGCGGGCAATGGAACTGCGGTGTTCTGATATTTGAGCTGCTGGCCTTCAGGGAGCGGGGCAATACAGCTTCAATTACTTCCATTTAGTTGCGAGGCGTGTGTGCTTACTTGTACATATAGACATAATGAAAGAATCGATTTATACAATATTAATATTATTTATTATTAGGTACAGGCAGGCATTGTGAACCGAGCCTAAAGTTTGTAGTAATAAATTATTAAAAATCAGTTTTACAAGGTTTAAGTAAAGTAAAATAATGATATTACTATAGAGAGCCGATTTGAAAAATGTATAAATTTTGATATTTGTCACTTTACCCACCCGTTACAATTTTACAAATCTGTACCGTGGTCTGTCAAGCAGAGAAAACGAAAAAAATGTCAAAATACAAATTGACAATGGCTGAGAGATCTTGCAATTGTGTTTGCTCTAATTTCTTTTTGAGCTCAAGAAACACATATGCGCAAAACAGGCCGCAATCATTCATTATCTCAGTCGGCGAGCGAACGAGAGAGATAAGTGCTGTGTTAACAGCCAATGTATCTAATCTCGCCGCATATAACCCATAAAAAGCCAGCGACACATGAGCGGGTTCCAAAATTTTGCAAACAAAATTCTTTGCAAAAAGACGTGAGCGGTTATTCAATTGAAATGTCCTCCAACAGCGCAAATATTCCCGCGTATCTCGATGAAACCTTAATCCGGGACGCCCTCAATGACGGCTTCAAGAGGAAGGACGTGCAAGTGAAAAGTTTGAATCTAAAGTTGACCAGTGAAGGTGGTGAGAACTACTGCAGCGACATTTATCGGGCCAACGTCGAGTACACAATCGATGGAAAGGATATCAAAAATATCGTGCTGATCGTGAAGGATATGAAAGCGAACTACAGTGAGGGAAGTCCACTGCCACCAAAGGAGATCGACATGTACACCCGAGTGGTGCCCGTGATGGAAGAGATTTTGGGTGAATCTGGAACCTTGGCGCCAAAGTGAGTACACAAGTGAAGAGTGAATCTAAAGTGATGTTTGATTGAGCGAACTTGGTTGCAGGTGCTTTAGAGCAACCACGGATCACAATGAATTGTACATATTCCAGGACTTGCAGGACTTGGGATACACAGTACAAGACCGCTTGAAGGGATTGACTGAAGACGAAGCGCATATGTTGCTGAAGAAGATTGCAGTCTTTCATGCGGCTTCAATGGTCATTGCAAAGAAGGTATGTTTAAGTGTATTTAATTCCGTAAGTGAACAAGTTTTTTATTGAAATGAGAAGACAGAGATAAGATTGACACGAATAGAAATTTAAATAATACAAAAACGATGTGATAATTCCAGCGTTCCAGAACTCACGGCGTCCAGTTGTCCAGTTTCACATCTTTCGTCACCACAATCTTCTTTGTTTCTAGGCCCAAATTCGACTTCAAAATAAGCCGGTTTGACACTCTGGTGAGGCCCCATTCAGCTGATCGGCACCGAATCGAAATTTGTGGATATTTTCCGATGCTGGCCACTAAGGAGGCTATATTTACTTCATTTCTGCTCCAAATTATGTCGGGTTTGTAGCTTTAGGTCCAAAAGGTGGACTACAGTGGCATAATACCGACTGACCCCAGGAGGAAATTCAAATCCAATTTTGATGAAACGTTTGGATTATTTTCCGCGTGAAACGATTCACTGTTGAAATGGCAAGCCTTAAGGAATATTTTGACATCTGAATGGCATTAGTAACTTTGACAGCTGCAAACTTCCTAACTTGCCACTTAAAATGTTTAGGCAACCGTTATTTATATCGTTTTCTGAAAATTGACCAAACAGAGACCGGGATTTGCTTTATTTCGTGAAAACCGTCGAAAATGCGTGAATAACTGTCAAAAAGTGACTCAAATTCGTCAATGGGCACGCGTTCAATCAACTATGAAGTTGCCCATCTCTATAGTACCTCATTTCTGATTAAAACACAAGAATTGCTATCTGGTCCCCGGTTATTTGGCCCTTTTAACGGGCCATTCATATGAGCTCACTACGAATCGCTTACTTCGCAAACTCTGACTTCTTCTTCTTCTGGTGGCGCTACAGTCCAGGGTGGACTTGGGCCTCAACCAGTAAGCCTCTCCAACCGGCACGTTCCAACAGCGCACACCAAGTTTATTGAGGTCCTCTCCACCCGGGTGCGCAACAGTTCCGTGGGCGTCCTCTTATGCTTTGTCACACTGATTCGGAGTCGAAGACTCTTCGGGCTGGAGCAGTGTTGTCCATGTGCTCTTCATGGCCCAGCCAGGCGTTGAATCTGTAAACGCCTGACTAGGCTCATGCTGCTGTACAGCCCGCACTTCTAATATAACCATCAACGCAGACAGGACCAAAGATTGAACGGAGAACTTTTCTCTCGAAATGACCAAGCGCTTCTTCATCCACTTTTGAGATTGTGCATGCCTCCGCACCATAGAGAAGAACAGGGATGATCAAGGGGTTATATAATGTTAGCTTGGTCCTTCGAGAGAGGACTCTACTACTCAATTGCCTCTTGAATCCAAAGAAACAGCGGTTGGCAAGAGTTACTCTGCGTTTAATCTAGCGAATGGTGTTGTTCGTACTGTTTACTTGCGAGCCGAGGTAGACGAGGTCCTTCACTACCTCGAAGTTATAGCTGCCTATGGTGACGTTTTGGCGAAGTCGTTGATGTTGTGTCGCCTTTCCTGATGAAAGCATACACTTTGTTTTGCCCTCATTCACCGCTTGACCCATTTTAGCCGCTTTCGCTTCAATACCAGCAAACGCTTTATTAACGGTTCACTGTGTTCGACCAATCACGTCAATGTCATCCGCGTATGCTAACAGTTGTACGGACTTCTGGAAAATCGTGCCTCTTGTGTTGGCTAGTGAGTTTTGCACAATCTTCTCAAGGATGACATTAAAAAAGTCAGATAACAGCGCGTCGCTTTTTCTGACATTGAAGGCCTCGGTGAGTTCGTTAACGACCTTGATGGAGCAGCGTGAATTCTCCATCGTCATCCTGCATAACCTGACGAGTTTGGTAGAATTGTCAAAACTAGACATAGCGTTGTATAGCTCGAACCTATGCACGCTGCCATATGCGGCCTTAAAATCGACGAATAGGTGGTGGGTGTCGATCTGCATTTCTTGGGTTTTTTCCAAGATCGCAAACTCTGACGCTTCTTTCATATTGACTCTTCTCATTCGCTGAGAGCAATGAGTACAATTTAAACAGACACACAGCTCATCACGAATGCTCTGGTCATGAATTTGTGGATCGTGTTTGCGTCACTTGTGTATTGCGAACTCAACTTGACAGTTCGCAAAGAGAATGAATGATTCTTGGAGAAAATATTTAAGTTGTTAATACGGATACATAAACTAATTATTTTTTGGGATTTTAGTCGATAAAAAATGGCGATAATTCACTCCCCATCTTCATAGCAGAAACTATTGTCTACATTTTGTTCATATTTTTCTCGAAATTTAAGCTTTCTGAAAGTTCGCGTTCACCGTTTGCGGCTCATATGAATGACACTTAATGCATTCAGTTAGCTAACAAACATCGAGAATCCATATCGTTCGCCTACTCTGAGTTGCCATTCACGTTACTATTTTCTAATGTGCTTACATCGGTAATCGCGCGAGGTTACATGCTAATTAAATATTAATAAGTTGTGATTTCTAGTCACTGTAGTACGCAGTGCGAACCATTGACGACGCCTCTACACACTGATGGAATTCGTTAGTAGTTTGACGAACGTGCGAAAATCGCTGTATACATGAAACCAGGGTTGCCGCTATGCGACTTTAGTCGCAATTTGATTCTTTTTTGATGATTTTATATTTTGACATCTTTTATATTTTCTGCCGATTTTTGGAGACTATTTTATAAGAGACATTTTTTCCGTGTAAAAGATGCGGAGTAGGATCAGAATCAAATCAGTATCCTTTGTAAAGAAAAGAATTTATTTCAAAGGATAGGAAATGTGATTTTCATGGGTTAGTCAAGTTCTGGACATAAAGCGACCATTCTGTAATGTATGTTAACAAAGAAAGAAAGAAACCATTTAAAGTACAAAAAACATTTGGAAACAAAGAAAATTCGTCCAAGAAAATAAGGTGTAACTAAAAGACTGCACTACTCCTAAGCATGATGACACAGAAGTAAAACTGCTTCAAGCTTGGTATGCCCTGAAACAAAAATTCTTTAATTGGGTGTCGAATCTGGCAAAGCAACCATACCATACCGGAATCGAAAATTGCTTAATCTGTGCGGTCTATTCATTCTTGAGACATTTCGCTGAAATTTAATTAGTTGACGGGATTCAATTTATAAGACTCTTCATTTACAATTTAAGTTTGAGATGATCTTGTCGGACGTTATTTTCCTGCTTTAGGTAACCGTGGCAAGAGTTACGGAATCAATTCCGTTAGGTGTGAACGATATGCACTTAGCTGCGGAACGAATTAATGTGACATCACCCTTAAGAATGATGGACACTAAGTGTGAAGAGAATATTGAAATGGCTCCGATATTCAAATACAATACGTACATAAAGTAAACACATTGATTTCCATTTGCTAATGGATCTCAAGTGTATCTAATAAACACAAACTATGTCTACTAAATCTTAAGCGATGAGCATGATCAAGCCTTGATGTTCACTTTATATTTTTGTAACTCAGTCTAAAAGAAGAACTCATAGAGAGAAGTCTCTTAATAAAGATAGTCTTTTGACTCAAAAGATAATATTCACATTATTGGATATAACATAACTCAAGGCCAATGCATTAAAAATTAAATTCTTTCTTTGTTAATTGTTTTTATTGCGACTTTTAAAAAAAAAATCAGCGGCAACCCTGCCTGACACTATTATCGGTAATAGTGTCTCCTTCCTCATTTCCAAGGAAATAAGGATATTTTCTCTGCTAGGGAAAATTCGAAGGAATCAACAAACTGTCAAGTAATTCTTTTGACATAGTAAAGAATTCAAAATCGCAATTTTGGCAATTGAAAAAGAATACTCCTATGACGTTTTCGTTACGTCGTTAGAATACGTCTTAGTATTCATTTTTCAAATACCAACATTGCGATTTGAGTTTTTTACTATAATAATAATATGGGTGGCGCTACAGTCCGAGGCGGACCTGAGCCTAGCTTCTCAGCAACCACTCGTGTTGTGCGTGCTATTGTTCTCTCACGCGTGGAAGGGACCTACAGTTTAATGCCGACTCCGAACGGCCAAGTTTGAGAAGGAAATACTCTTTGAGCATTGTCAGTGACTCGAAAGAGGTGGAGCCGTGAATTATGATAGGTGGTAAATTCGGGTATCGAACCTGACACCCTCTGCGTAGGAGTCGACGCACTAACCCACTACGTCACGGCAACCCACGAGAGTTTAGAATTTTTTACTACGTCGAAACCATAAATTGACTTGGCTATAGAGCTATCATGCTTTCGTTGTGTGTTACCAATCTTCTGCCACTTTCGCCGTTGGATAATGATGCCCAGGAGTTTCTCGCCCGTTCTCTCATAAAGATCTTCAAAAGTCCTCTTGCCTTTTGACAATTTCAGAGCTCGTCACTCGTCAAAGAACGGAATGCGACTGATATTTTGTATGAGAGTGTGAGGACAAGTCCACACATGACACTTCTAGCAACACAAACAGAAGAATAGAAAATCTTTGCATTGTAGTCACACCGAGAAATCACTGCACAGTCTAGACCACACGCAGGGCATATTTTAACACACCGACACAAGTGTGGTGCTTATGGGGCACTTTACATTGCTTCTCCAGCATACCGAATGCGGATTTTGCCTTTAGAGATTCTTTTAGCAGCATCCAGTTCGGTTCCGCCATTGGTTGATTTATTAAGGCTCAACTATAATGCGCATGAAGAACCATTAGCTAGTGTCACATTTTAACGAAATACTTCGTTGTTTGCGAAAAACACATGAGTAGCCACAATAAGCACATGCGCGCATATCCATCTGAAATTCTGAATTTGCTTTATTTTTTTAATTTTATTATAAAAACGAGAAACAATTTCTCATATTTTCATATCTTCTTCTTCTTTATTTGGCGCTACAGTCCGGAGTGGACCCGGGCCTTAACCAACAAGCCCCTCCAACTACCACTAGTCTCCAGTGTCGCACGCTAAGTTGGTTGAGGTCCTTCTCCACCTGGGTGCGCCACCTTAAACGCGGGCGTCCTCTGTTGCGTTGTCCCACGGGTTCGGAGTCGAAGACTCTTCGGGCCGGAGCTGAGTTGTCCATACGCTCTACACGGCCTAGCCATCTTAGGCGATGGATTCGAAGACACCTGACTAGACTCATATCAGCTAATTTGCCCATTTTCCATATTTTCCCTTTGATCTGTCAAATTTGTAAACGCGCGGTGCTACTGAATTCGCACTAGCTCATGCTTAACGAAACTTTTGTGTGGTTTGTGCACACAATATTCTACCTGCCAAACTCACACAAGCTTAACGAAATTTTCACAATCATTCGTCGACGACAATTATAGGTTGGCTCATAGGGGTAGGTGTATTCGCTCACTCACCCATGCGCATTTTAAACTAGCTCGTGCTCCCTCATGCGCATTATAGTCAACATTTTACTTTCGAGGTACACCCATTCATGTACTGTTTCAAACGGTTGCCCAGGATTTCATATTTGTGTTGATGAGTTCGATCCAAGGCTGAATTTTTGATTTATGTGTGCTTCTGTCCGATGATGTGTGCGTCCCACTTCAAATCTGATGTCATTTCGTGGAGGTCCATTACCCTATGCGAAAGTAAGCTTACGTCGGCGTAATTGAGTTGTTTCAGTTGTGTTGCTATTCTCTCTATTGAATTTCTCTGTCTCCAGTCGACAGGCTGCTAGAAGAATGATTCAATTACAGTAGAAGTCCTAAAATAGTTTAACTGGGATACCAATCTACCATTAGCATAGCGAGTAGAAGCGAATCTGGCTAACAATCCAGACTTTTTACTTAGGATGTGTCTCCGAAGTCCAAGGGATCTGTATAATCCCTTGTCTTTCCCACACAAGACTTGTTTTATTTCATCATGCGGGTCAGAAGATGATGATGAATCTTCTGACTCGCATGATCCACTAAAGAGGTCGCGGGGGGTAAACCACTCACGAGAGATCTCTAGGCAACTCAATCCTCCGCCATCGACTCTAACTCATCAAGGGTTATGCCCAAGCGTAACCAGGCGATCTTGGACTTGGTGCAACCATCTCATCCTGGGTCTGCCAAGTGGCCGCCTACCTGATGGAATCACACTCAAGGAAGTCGTGATGGTGAGAACATTCATGCTTCTTGACCAAACCAACGAAGCATAGCTCTTCCCGTTCGAAGAAGCAGCTGCTCAACGTTCCTCACGCACTATCATATTTCTCACCCTATCCCTTGAGAAACGCAGCTTGTATTCGCGATTTTATTCTTTCGGTCACTACCCAAATTATATGACCACAGGCGAGAGTTGGAAGAAATACTGAGTTAAAAATTGCTAACTTGGCTTTCACACTAAGCTCGGCCTTCTTGATTATAGATCTCCCGAGCTATGTCAAACTAACCGAGCTTGACGAATCCTACAGAAAAGTTCAGTATTACTCCTCCCATCAGTGTGAAGAAGACCCTGGGATACATAAGCTCCTCCACAAAGGATCCAACCAGGATGTAAGTGGGGCACAATTGATACAGTGGTGGCAATCGCCCAACCTGACATGTAGAGTGTATTGAACAGGGGTTCTGCAAAATTGCCATAACATTTGATTTGTCCACGTTAACCTTCATCCCAGAAAGATGATGACTTGGCTTCAACCCTCGAAATGTGAAACATTCCTCGCCTCGGCTGCGCTGCAACATCCAATATATAAACAACGATAAGGAGAGGTGCAAGACGCACCCTTGGAGAAGTCCGACGCTCACGGTGTTAATTTAGCACCGTTAACCCGAACACAGCTGCTACAGTTTGTGGTTACAGATTGAATGGCTCCTAAAAGAGGACCCTCAATCCCAAATCCCTCCCCACTCCTGCAGAACACTCCAGAGTTTACCTCGAAGAACTCAGTCGTTCATAGAGCTTTGAACAGTGCGCACGTGTTTCGACTTCGTTATTGCAAGTGAGGAAATAAAATCAGTCAAGTGAAGTAGTAAAATTAACTCGGGGATCCGCAACAAGGTCGTGGCCGAGTGTGTAAGGTCCGCAGCCAAGAACCGAAAGGGCTGGGTTCGAAACCCAGCCGGAGCAATCTCCTTTTTTTTTTTAATTTTCTTTCTCCCATCGTACAAATTTGCACTCGATAAGTAAGTGAGTCAGTGCAAATCATGGAGGAGAACGGGCAGGCCGGTCGCCCAGAGGAGGACGGCGGGAACCAGCAACCGGTGGCAAAAGAGTCACGCCACCAAGCAGCGGTTCCTAACGATGGAACGACAAAGAGGAGGAGGAAAAAGCAGACCTCCACCAGTTCTAAGCGACGGAATACAAACGCGTCACCTAATAAACCCCACATGGAGGAATCTGCAGCGTCTACGTCATCGAACGAGACAACCCACGAGGCCGATGCAGAAGATGACGCATATTCTTATGTGTCTGATGGTAGAGAGGGGCGATTCGCCGTAAGCAGTATTAGCTTCGAATCGGTGCCCTCCGACACAGAAGAAGAAGTGGAGGCTATTATCCGCTCAAAAGAAACAAAAGTCTCAAATCTGAGGGAGGAGACGGACAAACTCCTTCAGGAGATCAGAGAGCTTCGCCGAAGAACTCTCGAAAGGCGAAGGAAGGAGGAGGAAGTCCTACAACTCGGGCAACAACAACAACGAACGTTGCCTGAATCAAGTCAGCTGGCGAAGCAGGCGCAGCAACAACAACAGCAAGCAGCGCCGAAACAGAAAAAGCTGCTTCAACAGCCATCAGAGCAGCAACAACAGCAAAAGAAGCAACAAAAGAGAGCAGCCCAGCAACAACATCAAGCAACATCGCAACAAGAGAAGCAACAGCAACATGCAGTACACCAGCAACAACCACAGCAAAAGACAGAAAAAGTGCCACCGATCAATTTGTACAAGCCGGATGTCATTTACACTGCACAGGTATGTAGGACGGCCGTAGGTAGTGGTAACTTCCTAATTAAAAAAAATAAAGGGTTCGAGAAATACTCAATCTGCTGCAAGACAGTAGACCAATATAATAAAATTAAGAAGGTACTAAAGCGTTCGACGATGGAGTTCTTCTCCTTTACGCCAAAAGGAGAAAAACTCCAGTCAAAATTGTTAAAGATCTCCGCACCGCTCGAAGCGGAGGAAATTCTCCAACTGCTCAAAGAGCAAGTGTGTGACGGTCTCGAGATCGTCGGAGTCAAGCCCTTCACCACAGCTAAGGCAAAAAGGGAGGGGCGGAAATTACCGTATTTCATCGTACAGGTGTCACCCAACAGCAAAGTAGATAAGCTAAACGATATTGATCGTTTGGCTGACTATCATTGCGAATGGGATAGCATAAGAAGGCGCGATGGCATTCTCCAATGCGCTCGCTGCCAAAGGTTTGGGCACGCCGCGTCGAACTGCCAAATGCAGCCTCGATGCGTGAAGTGCAGTCAAAATCACACGGCGGAGGATTGCCCGCTGGGGAAAGAGGGAGCAGCTGACAAAAGTCAGCTCAAGTGCGTACTCTGCGGGAACGCGGGGCACACCGCCAACTATCGGGGTTGCCCTAAATTCCAAGAGCGGAAAGCAAAAATGGTTCTGCAGAAGCAGCCCCCAGTGAAAAATCCACTTGGGGCAGCCATACCCGTCACCCCTCAAGTGACCTACGCCCAAATGGCGTCTAGTCAGAGGAGCACGGAAAAGCAGCAACTACCAAAGGTAGTGCCGCAAGTCTCAGTGCCAAAAGCACACGAGCCAGCGCCTGAATGGAAAACATCCATTGAAGGGCGTATGGCTCGGTTAGAGGAGCAGGTCGGCCAAATTCTGGCGCTGCTGCAGAACCAACCACGTCAAAAGTCTTAATGGCTGCGCAGACGGAGAGTATTTTTAAGATCCTTGCAGTGAATGCAAATTCATTGATAGGGGTCCCACGAAAAAACGAGCTCTATAGATTGTTGGACGATCAAAGCCCAGAGCTGATGCTGATTAGCGAAACCAAGCTAACTCAGAGAGGCATACTGGAGCACAGCAATTATAATGTTGTAAGAAGAGACCGGCCCAATTCCAGTGGTGGAGGCGGTGTTGCGATCTTCATAAAAAATAACATTAAACACAAGGTAGTGTATAGTAGTGAAGTACGAAGGTTTCAAGAGTTGGAGGCCTGCATCGTGTGCATTTCGCTCCGCAGTGGAAGGAGGTTGTATGCTGTGTCGGTCTACTCTTCTGGCAACCCTAGTTCCAGTACAACCATATCAGAGCTCGATTCACTCTTTCGATGTCTGAGGCTGGACTCGGAGGAGAACTATTTTATTTTGGCCGGGGACTTAAATGCCCGACATGGATATTGGGGAAACACAATTTCCAACAATAGAGGGGACCAGCTTTACAGCTGGTTTTGCCTACACAGTGTCGAGTATAGACTCGATTTGAAAGCAACAGAGATCTCGTCGTTCCCCAGAACCGGGTCGTATCTGGATCTCCTACTGCTAGACGCAAGACTGCAGCTGACAGACACAAACGCACAGACGGTAAACTGTTTGAACACTTTCGTGTATCTCAGTGACCATTGCGGACTCAGTGCCGAAATCAAGATCCCCAACGACATTGCGGAATTAGGAGAGTATGTTCAAACGTACACCTACAACTACAGTAGGGCACGATGGACACGCTTCTCCAGACAAATGACGCGAGCACTCTCTTCGAACGCGCTTCACATACCGTCCAATAGAAACTTGTCAAACGAAGAGATTGACATGTATCTAATTCAATTGGACGAGACAATTAAACGAACTATGGACATTACTATACCTCGGTATACACGGACAAACAACGAAAACTTGTACCGCAATGCGACTATCGACGCACTCCACCAACGTAAAAGTAGACTCCTGTCAAGATTAAAAACCTTGTACAGGCGGTTTACTGACAGACGAGACGAGGAAGTTAGGACACTGAAATCGCTCATTAAGAATATCCAAACATTAATTGTCCAGAATTACAGGCTTTCTGTTAATTCGTACTGGAATGACAAGATACGGGCTGTAAGATCTAACAATCCGAGCATGTTCCCTCAAATTAACAAATTCTTTCGAAGTAAACATAGCGATCTTCCGTGTCTTAAGCTCCCCAGAACGACGGACAACGAACAAATACTGACTACAGCAGGTATTGATCCAGATAACGCTGCACTCGACGATAACTTCTTTGTGGTCGAAGATCCGCAGGAAAAAATGGAGGTACTAGGCGCGGTATTCCAAGAAGTGTATAAGGTGAATGAGAGCGTTCGCCCGAACCACGACCTGGATAACCGCGTACTGGCTAGCAACTCTCAACTTCGAGAAGACATGCAGCAATGGCGATCTGAGAACACTGGCTTTGTCGTGTTCAATGATGATAACATGGCAGATAATGCCATCGCCGACGAAGGGGTTCAACCCCCGTTCATATCGAAGACAGAACTCCAAGCGGTCTTCGAATCATTAAAGAAGAAAAAGTCTGTTGGAATCGACGGGATCTCCAACATTGTGCTAAGACACCTCCCCCTGGAAGTGGTTAATATGTACACAATCCTGTTTAACAATGCTTTGAATAATGCACATTATCCAGAGCATTGGAAAACTGCGATTGTGCAACCCATATCCAAGAGAGGAAAAGATTCTTCGAATCCTTGCAACCTCCGGTCAATAAGTCTCCTTCCGAATATCAGCAAGGTATTCGAGAAGGTGATAAATAGAGTTCTGATCAACTGGACTAAGGACAAAAATATAATTCCGGATAACCAATTCGGTTTCAAAGCGGGGCATGACACTATTCATGCTGCGTCGAAACTGGTGTCGGATATCCAATGGAACAAGAGCCAGAAACAATGTACGGGTGCCTGCTTGATTGACCTGGAGAAGGCCTTTGACACCGTATGGTTAGAAGGTCTTTTCTACAAGATCAATCGGCTAGGCATTAGCAAACCACTGCTGTACCTACTGTGTAACATGCTTACCGGTAGACGGTTCGTAGTCAAAAATGGCAACGTGACCTCCACAGGTATATTCCAAATTAAAAATGGTCTCCAACAGGGTGCCGTTAATTCGCCGATCCTGTTCAACATTTACTTGAGCGATCTGATAAGTTCTCTTCCTCACGTAATTGCGTATGCCGATGACTTGATCGTGTACAGATCAGGCAAAAAGATCGAGGAAATCACTACTCTCACGCAGGGTGACTTCGATTCATTCATGAGAAGTTGCGATGACTGGAAGTTGAGTATCAACTTCCGGAAGTCGGAAACCATTCTGTTCAGGACGCCGTTGTATAAGGCCTCGGCGGATACGAAAAAGAATTGGCGAAAATTCTCAATCGTTGGAAGACACGGGGAGCCACTGGCGCAAAAGACTGTAGTCAGATACCTGGGGATCTGGCTAGATCAGTATCTATATTTTAACAAACATGTAGATGCGGCTCTGGCCAGGGCCCGAGGCGCTTTTGCCCTTACAAAGAGACTGTTCTACAACAGCCAACTCGATGCGAGGGTGAAGGTTATCTGCTACATGGCCCTCATCCGGCCAATGCTCACCTATGGCTGTCCCGTGTGGTTCAACGTGAGTGCAAGCTTAATGGAAAAGATTCGGTTGTTCGAGAGGGCTTGTCTTAGGGCTTGCCTTCGCCTTTATCGAACTCCAGAGTCCCAGTACATAAAATACTATTCCAATGAGGTCTTATACAACAGGGCAAACCTGATAAGAGTGGACAATTTCCTGTTGAAGTTGATTCGAGGTCATACTGCTAGAGCGATGAACTCGGTCAATAACTTGATCTCGGGGGCTTACTACCCCAATGCACAATACCACGAAAGGGTACGTCACAACGGCTTCGTCCCCCCAGAAGCCTTTCTCCATTTAGACAAAAACGGGCTGTTACAAAATATAAATGCGGTACCGCTCATCTTCCACATAGCCCGTTCAACTGTGGATGGGCGACTCAACCACGACCGTTCCGTCGCACAACGAGCTGAGGAGGGTCTTCTCCGGTTCAGTACGGCGGTATCAAGGAGAGATGTTCGGGATGTTGCATTGCAACATCGAAAATTCTGGTGGCTGGGGAGAGAGGGAACTCCCTCGTCGAACCCTTTAGACCCGGGGTAGAAAGGGTAGTACGTATCCCCGAATGGGGAACCAGTCGGTCAATGTCTTGCAGCAATTAGATGCAACCTATGGCCGGCCTACATAGCCTAGGGTAGTTTTAAGGTAGATGTAAGCTGTAAATAATAAAAAAAATATAAAAATAAATAAAAAAAAAAAAAAAAAAAAAAAAAAAAAAAAAAAAGTGAGTATTCACATACGTACACCACTGTGTACCTATGTGTATACATTGTATATATCAATACATATACATATGCATATGTCTATATATTCATATATACATATGTATATGCATGTAGTTTAGCTTAAGTTAGTTTAAGTTATTTTTAAGGTAGTGTGTAAGTTAGTATATAAGTTTTAAGTATATCCAGTTCTGTTATTAAGTTTTTTCCAAATTTTTCTTAATATTAAGTTGTACAGTTAAAGCAAGTTTTCTTTAAATGCATAGATCCTTAGTTTAAGTCGAAAGACATAGAATAAGATTAAGTTTAGCTTAGAGTGCCTGCCGAGGGCCAGTAAGTTAGAAATAGTAAAAATGTTCGTCCAACTAGTTTTAAGCATTTTTGTCTAGTATGTAAGTCTTCATGAATTCCGAGAATAAAAATGAATTAAAAAAAAAAAAAAAAAAAAAAAACCTCGAAGAACTCGGTCACATGCCTTTTCCAAATCTACAAAACAGCTGTAGATGGGTTTGGCATTCCCCCAAGCCTTCTCAAGTGCTATTCTTGGGGTGAAAAGATGGTCGGTTGTACTTCTGCCGGGACGAAAACCGAACTGTTCTTCCCTCACACTTGACCCGACCACAGCTCTAGAAAGCGCTTCCCAAACCTTAGCGTAGACTTTCCCGAGGAGACTTAAGAGGGATATGCCCCTGTAGTTTGAGCAGTCTCTCCAATCACCCAATCACCAGGTGCCTTACGCGTTCCCAAGCCACCTTAATAACACGCGAGAGTCATTAAACTCCCTCTTTACCAATTGCCTTAAGTATTTCTGGCCGGATTTCATCAACTTTTCAAAACCCTTGCGCGGCAGTGCAATGAACCGAGAAGTTTAAGCGAATTCCTAAGCCACCACTCGTCGGAATCATAACGTGCCACAATGCCATATTCACACATGGCTCTAGGGCACTCTGCTGCTCACTGCAGTCAGTCAGTTGAACCTAGCCAGATTGACAAAAGCTTGCAATAGACAATCTTTTCAAATGTTTAGGAACACAAGCAGATCCTCTTACGAAAAAACTTTAAAGTCGACAAACGGCGTACGTACCGTTCAAAAACAATGATCTTCTGGGTACTACCGTATCCTTGGATTCGTCTTCGTTCTACTCGTCTTAAGTCCTCTTCACCTGTTCACACATAAATTGTTCCTTTCCAGCAACCTGATATAATCGAGAATGTGAGACAATCCTATTTCGAAGATGGACTCGACAAAAAGCCAACCCTTGGAAGACTGATATTCGGAAACATGGAATGCGTAACTGAGCTGGCGAAGGAGTGGGAAGGCTTTGAGGAAATCGCCGTCAAATTGCAGAAGCTCCGCACGACATATGGCGACAAATTAAATGCCATCGTGAACTCAAAGCAGGTCAGATTCAAAGTCCTCAATCACGGCGATCTCTGGGTGAACAACATTATGTTCAAACACGAAAAGGGCACCTGTGTGGATGTGAGACTGGTGAGGCTAATCACTTCCTGTGTATTTTCTTTTTTACTCCCGATTCACATTTCAGATTGATCTGCAGCTTTGCTACTATGGAAGTCCCGGCTATGATCTGCACTACTTCATGACAACCAGTCTTCCACTGGATATTGCTGTAACGAAAAAATATGATTTTCTCAGGACCTACTACTTGGCTCTCAAAGATGCATTGATTCGACTGAATTACGCACCCATTCCGACTTGGGACGACCTTCTGAACGAGATGCGAGTCACTGCATTGTATGAAATGCAGACGGTACTGATGACCGTTCCATTGATTTTCCTCGAAAAAGATGTGTCCAAGGGCAGCGATTTGGACGCGTTGAAGGATCAGAATCTGATGAAAAACAAGCGAGTTCATATGTACAAGTCGAAGAGGACTTTGGCCACTAGTCGATATGTATTCGACAGGATGAATGATATTGGGGTCTTAGACTGAATTGAATAAACTTGATTTGTTTATGAATTGATTTGTGTTTATCCATGGGAAAGTATGACTAGCGGAGCACAGTGAGTTTTAGGCCCTTATTGTGAATTTCGACAGTCGATCGAATTGTTAGTCGACGAATTTATCGACTGATATCACATTTCATATTGTATAACTCAATCGACTGACAGTTCTATCACTGTGAATGAAACAGATCATGAATACTTCATAATTTGACAGCTAAAAGTCACAATTACATTTTTCAAAGGATGTTGCTTTAGTGTATACAGCGAAAATATTTATTATTTCACTATAATAAAATATTGAATACAGTGTCAATTGTAGTAACACAAACTATTTAATGGCATCAGTTGTGGTGTGATTTATCTTATTCTTTTTTTATATATAAAAATCAATGTTTGTTTGCTTGTTTGAGCTTTATGGACTCTTAAGTGGTAAAAGATAAAGCACTGATGTCTTTGGCAACTTTGTTCAGAATTCTGTGAAATAGATTTTTGCCTTGGTTTTTAGTATCATAATTCCGTTATTAGGGCTTTTATCCCCTTTATATGATTTTTTAACAAAAAAAAGCTTTGTTTTCAATGCTTTGCACACATATTATTACAAAACGCCTGAACAGAATTGAATATGACTCGGTTGGTACATTTCATAGTGAAGAGATTGATGTATCCGTCATTATTTTTTTCGTTGTTTCTTAAGGCGGTCTCACTTATATGAACTAATGATTGTTGGGCCAGTTCATATATCAGTGGTCACAAGGCATAACAACCAATGTTGGTTTGTTCTTACTTTTCAGGAGAGCAGTTAAAAGTTTAAAACCGTTCCAACAAATCAATAACTATTCTTTTGTACATAATTTTTTCATAGAATGGTTGGTATTTTATAGCTTTTCATACTTAATAAACACAATTGGGCTGAATTTGCTTGTTAAGACGCTATTAAAAAATTTACAACTAAAGGTTATATGATTTCTTTATTTTGCAAAGTTTACGAAACTTAAGCGTATTTTGGTTTTTATTCTCTGTGAACAAAACAGAATATTGTCTACACTAATTCTACTTAGGTTGCTTTTCCTTGCCAACATATCTATACTTTAAGCTTCTAACTTAAGTTAGGTCGTTATACCTTACCAGCGAGTTTCAAACTTAATAAAATTCCAGGTTTTAAATAAAATACTACTTTCAAACAAATGAGAACACAGAAGTAAAAATTACACCGCGAATTCATTGTTTATCTCACAATAAGCATTTAAATTTGGGAAAATAAATAAGTAGAGAAACAAAAGTACAAGTAAGAAAAATATACATAAAAAACCATTCTTAGGTAAATACAAAAAAAAAACACATATGCCAGATAGTTAAAGTTAGAACCTAAGCTTATTATCTTCATCCTCTTCATCTTCCACCATGGTTAAATCGGAATGAATATTGCGTTCTTCGGCAAGACTATCGTAAAAAGCATGAAACTCAGGATTAATGAAGACTTTTAAGTCAAGTTCTTTTCTTTTTTTTTCCCTAATATAGGGAACAGCCTCCATTTGTTTTAAATCATTTTTTCTAATAGCAGTAACACCTCTTTTACCCACCTTCAGAGCTTTAAATGGCTCATCATTGTCCAGTGATGTCTTGTACAACACGCTATTGATGCATTTTGTGTAGCGGAACCACCTAACTGTATTCCATGTGAATTTTTGGCCGTCTTCGTTAAAGCGTTTCCAAACAAACTTGGCTTTTGAGAGTTCCGAAAAGCCGTAAGAATCATGACACTTCATTCAAACAACTTCCATTTTGGATCCAGCAGTGTTCACAAATTGGTACCAATCTCTTGGGATTTGAATTTCAACATTCGTTTTTTTTTCTTCTGGCGCTCAATCAGTGCATGGTCACTGTCGCATTCCATGTGCGTATGCCCTGGCTCTAGGAATTGATGATCAATGTATTCAATAGTTTGGTTGTTAAACAGGAATGTAAGAAACATGGCAGCAGCAAACGAATTTTTATTCTGCCCTGAGCACGAGTCACTGTAAAAAGTTAATCTGTTCGTTTCAGAATAGATCGATTGCAAGTGCTTTTAGATGCAAGAGGAGATTTCGTTACCTCCTCGACGAGCAGCCCCTTCATGCCACATGATCAGGTTGGTTTCCTGATCATGGACGGTCAAATTAAAAGTCCACAGCTGTCTTTTGTAAAAACATACAGAATTCCTAAGAAAAGAAGTTGGTAAGCATTGCTTACCAACTTTCTATCTTCAATTGTTATTAAAGATCCAATATATAGAATTGTTTGATCGTAAGATCCCAAAGCCCAATAGTGTTTAAATTAGCATTGAATCTTTTCAAATTCAACCCTTTCATGGCATTTTTCCAACACATGTCAAAAAGCTTACATGCTCTTACCTCTACATTCTTTCCAAAAAGTGTTTTCTAAGATCGCCCACTATTTCGAAGCCTTGAACGAAGCAATCGTTTGTTTTTATTTTTTGGAGAGGTCAAAGCATTCTCAATTTGAGCACCTCATATGACCATTTCTTCATCTTCCTGAGAAGACTGATCACTCGACGTAGAAGATGAATTAAAATTTGGATCTTTAACGAAATCATCTGAGTTTTCCCACTCGAGTAAATTTTTATCAGTTGCATAATGGTTAAAGGTAGAGGCATCTGCATCTAGAGAGTATGAAAGAATATATTTTGAATTAAATTCAGAACCGGATTAAGATAAGTGCAATTTAAATTTAAATTCTTACTTTTAAGCAATTCAACATCAAAATTGCATTCATCAATTGATGATTGAGTTTCATTTGGTACTAAAGGTACGAAATTTGGTGTAAGGTCGTATTCTGGAAGTACACTTTGGGACAACTGTTCTACAGAACCACTGCCTCCATCTTGCAATGCAGTAGAATGACTGGTCGCTGATTGGTCGATGTTACCTTTGATTTATTTGAATTAATTTATTAAGATTTTGGACACATATTGTACAAAATATTTACGTACCGCTGTCAATATTTTCGTTTAAAAAATAATACTGAGTAGCACGAACTTCGTCTTACATATTATATGCTCACTTGAATGCTAACTCAAGCACTTTTTTTTCAAGAACCAAACAAGAACAATTTTCTCATTAACTTCGGTTAAAAATAATAGTTCACCATGTTGGTCACTTAAATTGAAATTGTTAGTATTTACCTTTAGCTTTTATGCTCTTTCAATATCTTGGCTAATTCCAAAATTGTACTTGCGCGAAAAGACATGTTTGCACTTTAAAACTTTTATGAACACTTAGCACCACACAAATAATACAACTTTCAAACAAACTAAACTCAATTTATGATGACTTTTTTCAGATATTTTACTTTCAAATTCGTTTGGAATAGTAACTTAAATCGATTTTGCCTCTGCTATTTAAGAATTTATTTTCGGAATAAGGACCAAACTATAGAAAGGATCCCAGGAACTTAATTTTCTGACTAGGAAAAAAAAAACATAACTTGAAATAAGATGATCTTCAAACAAAACTGTATTTTGGAATAACAACCTAACTCAAGTTAGGAAAATGATATTGATTTTTTATTTCCTATAGTAATTACCAAACTAGACTTTGGTTTTTAATAAAAAATACAGTCTTAAATAATAAGCTGACTCGGAACGTCTTATCTCAACTTATGCTGTTATTCCAAAATGAAGATTTCATAAAATTGAAAATGAAAAAGAACCAAACTTAACATTGGTTGCTTTAGGAAATTGGCGTTGAAGTTATTTCTACAAAAACCTGAGTTAAGCCGTTATATGTATTATTATGTTTTTGGAAAATAACGTCTGATTTATAAATGCTACATACAAACAAAATTAACTGCTAATCAATCTGGGCATCCTAAACACGTTGGTGCTAATAACTCAATTTTGTCCTAACTCGAGTTAAGCGGTTATGGTTTGTGGCCACTGATATTAGAACCATGTATAGTATGAAATAAAACATTTTTTTGTTAGGTTAAAAAATTAAATTAAAGTACATATTTACTTAATTCAGTTAATGTACAAGACTTAAAATAATTTATTTGATATATTTTGAGTTAAACTCGGTTAAAAAAGCTAGATATTTTAGTTTGAAGAGTTTTCGTAAATCCGAGATCGAATTTTTCTCAGCAGCAGCAGTTCTTCATAAGGAAGTTAATTTACTGAACCCCAATCTATCAGTGTATTAAGAGCTGCCATTCCCTCTGACAGCTGAACTCTTTTCGGTGTTTGATCTTTTGGAGTATCATGGTTGAATGAATCATCATCATCATCCGTAACTTCTATGATAGGCATGGGATCCTCTGCTAGCTCTTGCGTGATTGCCGACAATTTCACCAGGGACAGCTTCTCTTATCATCGCTAAGCTCTTATGAGCAACGTTAGCTAGCTCGGGATGAATTGCTTGAAAGTGTCGTAATAAAGGCACATCATCTTCTTCTGTGAAGTCTTGATCATCAGGATTGCTAAATATCTCACGCCAGCATTTTGCAATTGTTTCTGCTCTGATTTTCTCCCACGCCCTTGCTAATGAACTATGAAACAGAATCTTTCTCAATCAGCGTTATTGCTTTTCCTCCTGTCTTGCTATAATCTTATGCAGCAAAAAATTGCAGTAATACAGCTGTTAGTCTTGTTTTATTTTGGTCCATGGGCTGTATAAGTGAGGTGAAGTTCGGTGGTAGAAACATAACTGTAACCTGACCATCTTCACTAATGAGTTCATCTGCAGGAGGATGACTGGGAGAATTGTCCAAAAGAAGCAATGCTTTTGGAGGATATCCATTTTCCACGAGATGTTTTTGGACCTAAGCAAAATTGGAAAATGATTAACTTTTTAAGAAGTTTATAAACGTAAAATTGAAGCGTTCATCCACGCTGATTTTGAATGATCATAACAAACTGGAATTTCAAAATGTTTGAACGCTCTTGGTTTTTTTGGCCTTTCCAATTACTAAAAAGTTTAATTTATGAGTTCCAGTAGCATTAGAAAATCCTAAGAACGTTATGTGCTCTTCTGCAATCTCCCTCCCGGGGGCAGTTTTTTCATTAGCAGACACAAATGCTACTTCCTGGAAGCATTTTGAAGTAGAGTCCAGACTCATCTGCATTATAGATTTGCTCCTTTTCTAGTTGCTCCAAGTTGTTTCATTTTTCGTTCAAGTTCAAGCTTTAATGGAGGAACAAGTTCTCTCAAGCTTCTCTCCACATACAGCCAATAATCGGATGCCAAACCTCTTTTTAAACTTTGTCATCCAGCCGTTACTGGCAGAAAATGTTTTTTCTTCTCCGTACTTGAGTTTAAACGAAATTAAGGTTTGATTTCGTAAGATTTCGCTGGAAATGGGCACATTACCTTCTCTCTGCTTAAGAAACTACTTGCACAAATGTGTTTCCATCTCTGGAAATTCTCCTTGGTGAAGCTTTTTTTGCTTTGCGATTGCAGAAACCATTTTAGCTGTTAAGGATTTAACTTCCGCACTGTTTTTTTTAATTCCAACAATGGTGGACTTGGCAATATTGAATTTATGTGAAAGAGACTTAGCAGACTGCCCATTCTCGAATGCCATGATAATTTCCCCTTTTTGCTCCATATTTAAACACTTACGAATTTTTCGTTGGTTCCGTGCTTGCATTAAGACGTTTCTTTTATAAATATGTACAAACAAATTAACTAACCACACCTAACGATGTTGACTCTTCGATAAAAAACACTGACTGTCTTGCACGTGCAAACAACACAAAATAACTGTACAAATTTCAACAGAAATTCACTTATATGACGATTTGTACTGTACACGAGTCATTTATTAGAGCATCAGTTCATATAACTGAATTCCAGTACAAAAACTTGGCGGTTCATAAATTGGAATAATTCATATACATATAGTTTACTGACACTTGGCACCAAATGTTGCTTCAAAATGTTGATGTATGCAATTTCATCCATTTTACCTTCTACAAAATGCAAATTACCAACACCAGCACTCGAAATACATCCCCATACCATGGCCGACTCACCACCATGTTTAACAGTAGCTCGGGTATGTTTATGGGAGAATTCTTCATTTGCTTTTCTCCATACATACACTCGGCCGTCTGTAGATTTGAGGTTGAACTTGCTTTCGTCCATGAACAAAACCTAATTAATAATGCTATTTTGTCTAATTTTTCACTAATAATTAATATATTTTCAATTGTACCTTATTCCAGAACTACATATCCTTCGTAAGATATATAATAATAATTTATTACTCATAGATAAATACAATCATTTTATAATTTTATTGACTAAGCTTGCTCAGAGATACGATAGATTACTTAATTTTCTATCTTACTACTGAAACTATCATTATGTTGTAATTGGGAATAATGCAGTATTTTGAGTTAAATGCAGTAACGAAGGAAAAACTATGAGAATAAAAAACCTCCATTTAAGATATTGAAAGATTGTATGTTGTCATTTGGTGAAAAACTACGTATTGCAATGCACAGTAAGTGTATAAGTATATAAATAAGTGAATTGATTAATGAATTAATAGATAAAGATATATATATAAAGAAGCAGATAAATTGATTAATATACATACACATAAATAAATAAGCAAATGAACAAATAAATAAATAAATAAAAAAAATAAATAAATAAATAAATAAATGGATAAATGAATAAATAAATAAATAAATAAATAAATTAGTAAATAGACGAATAAATAAATAAATACGTAAATAGACGAATAAATCAATAAATAAATAGAGAAGAGAAAAAGACACACAATTAGTTAATAGGTACATAGCGCATTTAAGCAGTTTGATTTAATAATTCATTAATGAGAGTATTTGTAGAGTATCTACATTTGTTGTTAAATTTTTCATTGATTTTTTCAATTTTCCTTGTAATTTGAATGACACCTGCCCGCTCATGCACTATCATCGTTGAATAGTCCCATGGGAGGCGTAACATCATTTTCAAAATTTTATTCTGAGCGATTTGTAGCTTTTTAATATGTGTTTTGGCACAATTTCCCCAGACTGGTGAGGCGTATGTCATTATAGCTTGGAAAATGACTTTAAAATTATAATTTTGTTGTGCTTACTCAATAGTGATTTTCTATTTATTATCGGATATAACTTTTTTATTGCAAGGTTGACTTTATTTAATATATGCGTTATATGATCCGTAAAGGTTAATCTTTTGTCCAAGTGCACCCCCAAGTATTTCACTGTGTTGACCCAAGGAATCTCAATGTTATTCAGTTTTAATTTGCTGAAGGGTAAAAGACAAATCTTTCTTTTTCTAGTGAAAAAGATAGCTTGGCATTTTTCAGCGTTTATTTTTACCTTCCAATGCTTAAAATATTCGAACATAATTTTAAGACCGTTCTGTAAATTATCCTCAACTATGGAACCCCTTTCGTGGGATGAGTACAGTGCAGTATCATCTGCATACATTGCTGTCATACAGTTCGGAATAGTTGGGAAATCTGCCATAAATATGTTGAACAGGATTGGAGCTAGGATTGATCCTTGGGGCACACCGGCTGGAATGTTTTTTGCTTGGGAACGTGAATTTCCAACAGATACAAAAAAGGAACGACTACACAGGAAACTTTGTATAATTTTGACTGGATACATTGGACCTTCGTAAGATGTTCCTTAGCAAATTAAAGCCTTTCTTTCCTATTTTTTCACTAAAGTATGGGTTCTTTCGAGCTACACGTCCATTCAATTAGTGGTTTCGAAGTACTCTCCGTATTGTTTCATTACTTACTTCCTTATTCCTCGTCTCTTTCAAAAAAACCTTTACAGATTCCGAGGATAAGAAAGGATTCTCGTTGATTTGCCGGACAAGTAGCTTCTCATCATACTTGTCAAGCTTTCCTTGCCCTTTTCTGCTTACATTCTGGATCCGATTTTCATTTTTGTACCGTGAAATAATGGTCTGAACTGTGGAATGACTCCGTTTTACAATTTTGGCTATTTCACGGACGGATTTTCCATCTTGGTTATGCGACAAAACTAATTTTCTTATCTCCATTGATGTCTGTTTGACTTTTGGTGCCATTTCGATGCGTCTTTGCAGTTGACCAACTATAAAATGACTGAATGTGTGTAAGGATATTGCAGTCACTAAACATTTGCATATTTGACGGGAAAAGCACCGTTACTTAGGAATCTACAGCGTCGTCTTTACAGTGTCCGATTATATGTGAGAGGTTGAATTTGTCAAGATGTTTTACCCTTCAAATAACTTTTTAGAAAAAAGAAACGATAACCCCCAAAATAAAACACAACCGTCCGTTTTCATTCCATTGCCAAGATGTTCCCAGAATTGCTTTTATTTGTATTTCATATTCTGACAGTTCTCATTTCTCTGTCCTAGATGCAGGGCGCTGTTCGTATGGTGACAAATTGTTAAGTTGTTTTGTTTTTTCTCAATTTGTTTTTGTTTTGTAATTATAAATAATATTACGTTAATATAAAACGAATTTGTGTTTTCCTACAAAGTAAAATTGTGATAAAGCTTTTAGCTCACAGTAAATTTTTTTGAAGAAATCATATGACAAACATTTTTCTTTTCTGTGTCCGATTAGTCGTTGGAGCCACTGTAACAGAGGGTTTATGTATGTGACACTTTACTGTAATAAGCAAAAATGTAACTATCTGAGATTTACACATTTTACAGATATGCGTAGATCATTGCAATCAACAGCGCACCAGTGGAGTTCGCACAGGCACATCCATTCCGACAAGACTCAAAAAGCCACAAACACATTGCTTACTTCCACCCCCCTTTTTAGTTGTTAGGTGACCTGATGTGCCATGTTCTCTTCCGTGTATTTGGCTGTGCTTTGCCTATATATTGTATAGTCATACACAAATACAGCGGACTCTCCCTAAGTCGAACCCCCCTTAAGTCGAAACTCTCTCTAACTCGAACTTTTTCGACATATTTTACATACATTTCCCTCAATTTTCCTTACAAAAACCTCTCTCTATCTCGATTTAGATAAAATTTCAGAGCTAGACTAATTACATAATGTGTTACAAGAAAGGCTAATTTTTTTCATGAAGTTTGACTTCAATTTGCACAACAAGTGAACATCGCGCGAGTTAAGTATTGGTCGTAATTCTTAAAAATAAAAATATACAATGTGTCACCATACTTGCTTGTGTTTGCATTCTTCAATTGCACACCATAAATTCTTATCGTCATCACTTTTATGTGACCCATAAAAGTAACGATGACCGAAAGAGTAAACAAGGAAAGTGAACCAATGCATTCGGTTAACCTATTGAGAAATAGGGAGAATAAAACCAATGCATTCGGCTGACCTCTTGAAGAATGTAAGCCCAATCAAGTCAATTGGGGGACCGTGTTGAAATATTAAAAATAACAAAACCTTCTTCGGGCATTCGATTCGATCTGAGTGGTAGTTCATAGTAAACTCTCATCCGGATAGTACGGTGCAGCCCTGCTTAAGACAGCGGCCGTATTATTAATAGTAAATAAAGAACTAAAACCGTAATTATAATAGAATATATATAATAAAGAGAATATATTAAAAAAAAATTACGAAGTTCAGTTATTTATTTGGCGCAGTCGGTAGGATCAGGTACAACTATCCTGATCCACATTGAGAAAGTTCAATTCGCATTTCCTTAACCGCAATTTTCGACGAACGAAAAAAAAAAAAAAAAAAAAACACGGGAAAAGATTGTGTATAGTGAAACCCTTCTAAAACCGTAGTGGAAGTTGTTGGCATATAGTAATAGTGAAACGGGAAATATGGCAGAAAATCCAAACGTCATCCCTGAGGTATCCAACCGGGATATCCTAAATAGTATAATGGCTATAGTGGCGAGAATACCACAGCCGAGTCAGTCGTTCACCGATCTTTGAACAGTGCGCATGTGTTTCGGCTTAGTTATTCAAAGTGAAAAAATAAAAATAAAAAGTGCAGTCAAGTAGTTTAAACAACTTGGGGATCCGCAACAAGGTCGTGGCCGAGAGCTTAAGGTCCACAGCCGGGAACCAATAGGGCTGGGTTCGAAACCCAGCGGGAGCAATCTCCTTTTTTTAATTTTTTCTGCTCCCACTATAAAAATTTGCACTGGATAAGTGAGTCAGTGCAAATCATGGAGGAGAACGGGCAGGCCGGTCGCCCAGAGGAGGACGGCGGGAACCAGCAACCGGTGGCAAAAGAGTCACGCCACCAAGCAGCGGTTCCTAACGATGGAACGACAAAGAGGAGGAGGAAAAAGCAGACCTCCACCAGTTCTAAGCGACGCAATACAAACGCGTCACCTAATAAACCCCACATGGAGGAATCTGCAGCGTCTACGTCATCGAACGAGACAACCCACGAGGCCGATGCAGAAGATGACGCATATTCTTATGTGTCTGATGGGAGAGAGGGGCGATTTGCAGTAAGCAGCATAAGCTTCGAATCGGTGCCCTCCGACACCGAAGAAGAAGTAGAGGCGATCATTCGCTCCAAGGAAACGAAAGTTTCGAATCTGAGGGAGGAGACTGACAAACTCCTTCAAGAGATTAGAGAGCTACGCCGAAGAACTCTCGAAAGGAGAAGGAAGGAGGAAGAAACCCTACAACGCGGGCAACAACAACAAAAAACGTGGCCCGAATCAAGTCAGTCGGCGAATCAGGCGCAGCAACAACAACAGCAAGCAGCGCCTAAACAGAAGAAGCAGCTTCAACAGCCATCAGTGCAGCAACAACAGCAAAAGCAGCAACAACAGCAAAAGCAGCAACAACAGCAAAAGCAGCAACAACAGCAAAAGCAGCAACAACAGCAAAATCAGCTACAAAAGAAAGCAGCCCAGCAACAACATCAAGCAACATCGCAACAAGACAAGCAGCAGCAACATGCAGTACACCAGCAACAACCACAGCAAAAGAAGGAAAAAGTGCCACCGATCAACCTGTACAAGCCGGATGTCATTTACACTGCACAGGTATGTAGGACGGCCGTAGGTAGTGGTAACTTCCTAATTAAAAAAAATAAAGGGTTCGAGAAATACTCAATCTGCTGCAAGACAGTAGACCAATATAATAAAATTAAGAAGGTACTAAAGCGTTCGACGATGGAGTTCTTCTCCTTTACGCCAAAAGGAGAAAAACTCCAGTCAAAATTGTTAAAGATCTCCGCACCGCTCGAAGCGGAGGAAATTCTCCAACTGCTCAAAGAGCAAGTGTGTGACGGTCTCGAGATCGTCGGAGTCAAGCCCTTCTCCACAGCTAAGGCAAAAAGGGAGGGGCGGAAATTACCGTATTTCATCGTACAGGTGTCACCCAACAGCATAGTAGATAAGCTAAACGATATTGATCGTTTGGCTGACTATCATTGCGCATGGGATAGCATAAGAAGGCGCGATGGCATTCTCCAATGCGCTCGCTGCCAAAGGTTTGGGCACGCCGCGTCGAACTGCCAAATGCAGCCTCGATGCGTGAAGTGCAGTCAAAACCACAAGGCGGAGGATTGCCCGCTGGGGAAAGAGGGAGCAGCTGACAAAAGTCAGCTCAAGTGCGTACTCTGCGGGAACGCGGGGCACACCGCCAACTATCGGGGTTGCCCTAAATTCCAAGAGCGGAAAGCAAAAATGGTTCTGCAGAAGCAGCCCCCAGTGAAAAATCCACTTGGGGCAGCCATACCCGTCACCCCTCAAGTGACCTACGCCCAAATGGCGTCTAGTCAGAGGATCACGGAAAAGCAGCAACTACCAAAGGTAGTGCCGCAAGTCTCAGTGCCAAAAGCACACGAGCCAGCGCCTGAATGGAAAACATCCATTGAAGGGCGTATGGCTCGGTTAGAGGAGCAGGTCGGCCAAATTCTGGCGCTCCTGCAGAACCAACCACGTCAAAAGTCTTAATGGCTGCGCAGACGGAGAGTATTTTTAAGATCCTTGCAGTGAATGCAAATTCATTGATAGGGGTCCCACGAAAAAACGAGCTCTATAGATTGTTGGACGATCAAAGCCCAGAGCTGATGCTGATTAGCGAAACCAAGCTAACTCAGAGAGGCATACTGGAGCACAGCAATTATAATGTTGTTAGAAGAGACCGGCCCAATTCCAGTGGTGGAGGCGGTGTTGCGATCTTCATAAAAAATAACATTAAACACAAGGTAGTGTATAGTAGTGAAGTACGAAGGTTTCAAGAGTTGGAGGCCTGCATCGTGTGCATTTCGCTCCGCAGTGGAAGGAGGTTGTATGCTGTGTCGGTCTACTCTTCTGGCAACCCTAGTTCCAGTACAACCATATCAGAGCTCGATTCACTCTTCCGATGCCTAAGGCTGGACTCGGAGGAGAACTATTTTATTTTGGCCGGGGACTTAAATGCCCGACATGGATATTGGGGAAACACAATTTCCAACAATAGAGGGGACCAGCTTTACAGCTGGTTTTGCTTACACAGTGTCGAGTATAGACTCGATTTGAAAGCAACAGAGATCTCGTCGTTCCCCAGAACCGGGTCGTATCTGGATCTCCTACTGCTAGACGCAAGACTGCAGCTGACAGACACAAACGCACAGACGGTAAACTGTTTGAACACTTTCGTGTATCTCAGTGACCATTGCGGACTCAGTGCCGAAATCAAGATCCCCAACGACATTGCGGAATTAGGAGAGTATGTTCAAACGTACACCTACAACTACAGTAGGGCACGATGGACACGCTTCTCCAGACAAATGACGCGAGCACTCTCTTCGAACGCGCTTCACATACCGTCCAATAGAAACTTGTCAAACGAAGAGATTGACATGTATCTAATTCAATTGGACGAGACAATTAAACGAACTATGGACATTACTATACCTCGGTATACACGGACAAACAACGAAAACTTGTACCGCAATGCGACTATCGACGCACTCCACCAACGTAAAAGTAGACTCCTGTCAAGATTAAAAACCTTGTACAGGCGGTTTACTGACAGACGAGACGAGGAAGTTAGGACACTGAAATCGCTCATTAAGAATATCCAAACATTAATTGTCCAGAATTACAGGCTTTCTGTTAATTCGTACTGGAATGATAAGATTCGGGCTGTAAGATCTAACAATCCGAGTATGTTCCCGCAAATTAATAAATTCTTTCGTAGTAAATATAGCGATCTTCCGTGTCTTAAGCTTTCCAGAACGACGAACAACGAACAAGTACTGACTACAGCAGGAATTGATCCAGATAACGCCGTACTCGACGATAACTTTTTTGTGGTCGAAGATCCGCAAGAAAAAATGGAGGTACTAGGCGCGGTCTTCCAAGAAGTGTACAAGGTGAATGAGAGCGTTCGCCCGAACCACGAGTTGGATAACCGCGTACTGGCTAGCAACTCTCAACTTCGAGAAGAAATGCAACAATGGCGATCTGAGAACACTGGCTTTGTCGTGTTCAATGATGATAACATGGCAGATAATGCCATCGCCGACGAAGGGGTTCATCCCCCGTTCATATCGAAGACAGAACTCCAAGCGGTCTTCGAATCATTAAAAAAGAAAAAGTCTGTTGGAATCGACGGGATCTCCAACATTGTGCTAAGACACCTCCCCCTGGAAGTGGTTAATATGTACACAATCCTGTTTAACAATGCTTTGAATAATGCACATTATCCAGAGCATTGGAAAACTGCGATTGTGCAACCCATATCCAAGAGAGGAAAAGATTCTTCGAATCCGTGCAACCTCCGGTCAATTAGTCTCCTTCCGAACATCAGTAAGGTATTCGAGAAGGTGATCAATAGAACTCTGATCAACTGGACTAAGGACAAAAATATAATTCCGGATAACCAATTCGGTTTCAAAGCGGGGCATGACACTATTCATGCCGCGTCGAAACTGGTGTCGGATATCCAATGGAACAAGAGCCAGAAACAATGTACGGGTGCCTGCTTGATTGACCTGGAGAAGGCCTTTGACACCGTATGGTTAGAAGGTCTTTTCTACAAGATCAATCGACTAGGCATTAGCAAACCCCTGCTGTACCTACTGTGTAACATGCTTACCGGTAGACGGTTCGTAGTCAAAAATGGCAACGTGACCTCCACAGGTGTATTCCAAGTTAAAAATGGTCTCCAACAGGGTGCCGTTAATTCGCCGATCCTGTTCAACATTTACTTGAGCGATCTGATAAGTTCTCTTCCTCACGTAATTGCGTATGCCGATGACTTGATCGTGTACAGATCAGGCAAAAAGATCGAGGAAATCACTACTCTCACGCAGGGTGACTTCGATTCATTCATGAGAAGTTGCGATGACTGGAAGTTGAGTATCAACTTCCGGAAGTCGGAAACTATTCTGTTCAGGACGCCGTTGTATAAGGCCTCGGCGGATACGAAAAAGAATTGGCGAAAATTCTCAATCGTTGGAAGACACGGGGAGCCACTGGCGCAAAAGACTGTAGTCAGATACCTGGGGATCTGGCTAGATCAGTATCTATATTTTAACAAACATGTAGATGCGGCTCTGGCCAGGGCCCGAGGCGCTTTTGCCCTTACAAAGAGACTGTTTTACAACAGCCAACTCGATGCGAGGGTGAAGGTTATCTGCTACATGGCTCTCATCCGGCCAATGCTCACCTATGGCTGTCCCGTGTGGTTCAACGTGAGTGCAAGCTTGATGGAAAAGATTCGGTTGTTTGAGAGGGCTTGTCTTAGGGCTTGCCTTCGCCTTTATCGAACTCCAGAGTCCCAGTACATAAAATACTATTCCAATGAGGTCTTATATAACAGGGCAAACCTGATAAGAGTAGACAATTTCATGTTGAAGTTGATTCGAGGTCATACTGCTAGAGCGATGAACTCGGTCAATAACTTGATCTCGGGGGCTTACTACCCCAATGCACAATACCACGAAAGGGTACGTCACAACGGCTTCGTCCCCCCAGAAGCCTTTCTCCATTTAGACAAAAACGGGCTGTTACAAAATATAAATGCGGTACCGCTCATCTTCCACATAGCCCGTTCAACTGTGGATGGGCGACTCAACCACGACCGTTCCGTCGCACAACGAGCTGAGGAGGGTCTCCTCCGGTTCAGTACGGCGGTATCAAGGAGAGATGTTCGGGATGTTGCATTGCAACATCGAAAATTCTGGTGGCTGGGGAGAGAGGGAACTCCCTCGTCGAACCCTTTAGACCCGGGGTAGAAAGGGTAGTACGTATCCCCGAATGGGGGACCAGTCGGTCAGTGTCTTGCAGCAATTAGATGCAACCTATGGCCGGCCTACATAGCCTAGGGTAGTTTTTTAAGGTAGATGTAAGCTGTAAATAATGAAACAAAAAAAAAAAAAAAAAAAAAAAAAAAAAAAAAAAAAAAAAAAAAAAAAAAGTGAGTATTCACATACGTACACCACTGTGTACCTATGTGTATACATTGTATATATCATTACATATACATATGCATATGTCTATATATTCATATATACATATGTATATGCATGTAGTTTAGCTTAAGTTAGTTTAAGTTATTTTTAAGGTAGCGTGTAAGTTAGTATATAAGTTTTAAGTATATCCAGTTCTGTTATTAAGTTTTTTCCAAATTTTTCTTAATATTAAGTTGTACAGTTAAAGCAAGTTTTCTTTAAATGCATAGATCCTTAGTTTAAGTCGAAAGACATAGAATAAGATTAAGTTTAGCTTAGAGTGCCTGCCGAGGGCCAGTAAGTTAGAAATAGTAAAAATGTTCGTCCAACTAGTTTTAAGCATTTTTGTCTAGTATGTAAGTCTTCATGAATTCGGAAAATAAAAATGAATTAAAAAAAAAAAAAAAAAAACCACAGCCGAGTCATGGGAGCAACGTGTTACGGGAAATTCAATACTTACCCGAATTCGATGGGGATAGCGAATCCCTAATGCACTTCATCGTAATGATAGAGAACCACCTTCGGAATACTATTGGAGATTACCAAGCCACCTGGAACATCATACAACAAGTGAAAATCAAAGGTCGAGCTATGGACCTACTGATCATCAATGGAGTCACTTCGTGGGAACAGGCGAAGGAGTTATTTAAACAACACTATCGACCGGTCATCAGCAGCAGCGATCTTACGAAGGAAATCAGCAATATGAAAGTGAGTTCAATATATGATTTGACCAATAAATTAGAATACCTTTTAAGCAAAGTAAATACATATGTAGTATTCTGTGACAATCAGGAACAAGAAAAACTATTGTACTATAATATTATAATAAACAAAATACGAGAATTAACAATAGGGAATTTAGCCAGAGAAATTAGGAATCTGTATGATTTACATGAAATAAAGAGTATTTTATTCTCCTACATAGGATACGATAATGGAAATTTAAGGAATAGTGAAATAGTTAGAACCACGGCAAATTACAATAACCAAAACAAAAATCATAGGTTTAGTCTCCCCGACAAGGAACGACGACCCAGTTACAATAATGGTCACAATAATAATTTTGGTGGACAAAATCATTCGGGAAGGTTTAGACAAAATGAGTATCGTTACCAAAATCACACTACTTCACAGAGACCTTTCCAGAACCACTCCATACAGAATAGACAGAATAGACTAGAACCAATGGATACCAATAATATCCAAACAAGTCAGGAACCGATCCGTCAGGACATTAACTCAGTAGAACCGCCGGTTTTTCTGAACTGAGCCTCGGACAATTAATGACAGTCGCCACTGAAATTCAGAACCAACGACACTATATTTTAGTAGACACTGGCAGTGCTATGACTATCATAAATACTAGTAAACTCGACATGACACCGTATAAAATTCTAGACACCCGACAGCTAGAGATAAAGACCATTAATAGTAGCGTAATCAGGAATACTGCAATAATTCAGTTTCCAATACCAAAAGAATTCGGTTACAGCGATAATACTTTTATTAAAGCTTACGCTCAGGCTTTAGAAAATAAAAACTATACGATACTCCTAGGAATGGATGTCCTTAAAAATATCATTGAAACCATTGATTTTGAGAAAGGAACTATAACTTTAAAAAATCAGACCATTCTAAAGATAGAACGAGGACACGAGTTGGCATGCAACTACCTAGAGGAAGGCAATCCTGACTTCGGCAGCCTTAATCGCGAAGAAACGACAGCATTGACCTCACTGCTAGACGAATTTAGAAACATCCAATATAAGGAAGGCGACATGTTAACTCATACCTCGGAAATAAAACATGAAATTCACCTTAAAGAAGACAAACCACTACATGCAAAAAGTTACCGATTACCAAAGAAACACGAAGAAGAAGTAGCTAAGCAAATCAAAGAGATGGAAAAACAAGGTATCATAAGAAGAAGCATGAGTAGACATGCTTCTCCGATCGTTGTAGTTGCTAAAAAGCCAGACAAAGATGGTCAAGTACAGTACCGCATTTGTGTTGACTATAGGGCTTTAAATGAAATTACTGAAGATGACAGATTTCCTCTGCCAAATATAGAAAACCTCTTCGATAAGTTAGGAAAAGCGGTCTATTTCTCGACGCTTGACTTAGCAAAAGGTTACCATCAAATTTTGATGCACCCAGCTGACATAGCGAAAACTGCGTTTATTACTCCACAAGGATTATACGAGTATGTCCGTATGCCTTTTGGACTTAAAAATGCACCAGCCACTTTTCAGCGACTAATGAACCACATACTAAGAGAATATATAAACAAAATTTGTGTCGTTTATTTAGATGACATTTTGATATTCTCCACGTCCCTAAAAGAACATATGAAAAACCTCAGAGACATCCTTCGAGTTTTGCAGAAACATAATTTAAAACTACAAATTAGCAAATGTTCATTCCTCAAGAAGGAAACCGAATTCCTAGGTCACATATTAACACCAAAGGGAATAATGCCTAATGGTAATAAGATCAGTATAATCAGAAACCTCCCACTACCCCACACAGAAAAACAACTTAGAAGTTTTTTAGGAGCCTCTGGCTACTACAGGAAATTCATTCAGGATTATGCAAAAATTGCATATCCAATGACTAGGTATCTCAAAAAGGACACCAAAATAAATATTAGTGATCCTGAATACGTGAATGCGTTTGAAACACTCCGAAACAAATTGATAACACAACCAATCCTAAAATTTCCAGAATTCGAAAAACCATTTCATTTATACACCGATGCCAGTAACTTTGCCATCGGATCTGTCCTAACACAGGACAAACAACCGGTTTGCTATATCTCTAGGACTCTGAACGAGCATGAAAGAAATTATTCCGTAACCGATAAAGAATTTCTAGCCATTGTCTGGAGTGTATCCAAACTAAGACCCTATCTGTGGGGAAATAAATTCAAGATCACAACTGATCATCTCCCCATAAAATATTTGAATAAAAAATATAATGGTGCAGAGTTCTCACAACGCAACCAACGATGGTTACTTAAATTACAAGAATTTGATTACGATATTGAATATCTCAAAGGTCAAGAAAATCGAGTGGCCGACTTTTTAAGTAGAATTGAGAAAGAAAACAATGAAGTGAATCAAATTTCTGATAGCAGAACGGGTCAATCGACAGCGGAAGGACAATCTGATCACATACCTATTAAAGAAGGTATTGTCAATATATATAAACAACAAATTATTGTGAGTTATGACAAAGAACCAAAAGTGGAAACACTAAATGGTAAAAGAATTTTATATATCAGAGCCTCGGACCCTATTGAGACGATAACAGAACAACTCAAAGAAATTGCCCCAGGAGTTAGCGGTATTTATTCTGAAGTACAAGAATCTGACTTTAACAAAATTCAACGGTTACTCATGAACTTGCAGTCAGGAAATAGAAAGGTTAAATTGATTAAACTAACACGGAGAGTTAGAGACTTAAGGACGGAGGAGGAAGTTAGGAAACAGGTCTCCATATACCATATCAGGGAAAGTCAACACTCAGGAATCATAGAGACCTACAATACGTTAAAACAACAGATTTACTACCCTAAACTTACAAGGATAATTACACAAATTATAAACAATTGCGACGTATGTCAAAAGGCTAAATACGAGAGGAAACCTATTCAAGGGAAATTCAAAGTAACAGAAACACCTAGTAAACCTAACGAAATAGTTCACATAGATATCTACCATTTTCATAAACACATTTTTTTGACAATGATTGACAAGCTGACAAAGAAAGGGTATGTATACAGACTTGAAAGTAAAAATCACATTCACAAAACAGACGCTATCACAGAACATTTAACTAGAGAAGGTCCACCCTATAAAATAATTACGGATAACGAGTTTAATACAACATACATCAGAGAATTTCTTAGGGAACGAAATATCGAAGTGCATTTCACTAAACCGAACTCACATACAGGCAATGCAGACGTTGAACGCTTACATAGTACTATAGCTGAGATACTACTTAGCATGAACCAGGCAGAATCAGTAAATACCAAAATGTTTAGAGCTTTTCAAATCTATAACAAAAGGTATCATACTACGATAGGTATGTCACCAGAACAGGCTCAACATACAAATATAGAAGCATTAGTAACCAAGCTAAAAATGAAAAAAACCAAGGTTATAAACAAAAGGAACCAAGATAGGGAAGATTATATAGAAAGAAGATCATTTGGTTATATAAAGAATTATAAACATGTGAGACACAAAAATGAACCCAATTTTCGATTTAAAAACCTAGATAGAGTACATACATCAAATATTAAACGACCAAGACAATTTGTAGGTACTCACACTGATGCTGCTACTCCTGATGACACCAATGAACCTAGTACAAGCAGCACTTGTAATAACACCAATCGAAAGTGACAACGGATTCACAACGATAAGCATGGGTGAAGGAGAAATCATCAACCAAACCCAAACCATCATCCACATAGTAAAAATAAAAATGTTGATAGACACCTTACAGGAAATAAAAAAATTTGAAATTGTAGGACAAGACTCAGAAATAAGAAAGGAATGTAATACAATTTTTACAAAAATACATAGTATCATGCCTCATAAGACAAGATCAAAAAGAGGTCTCGTAAATATAGTAGGAACGGCTCAGAAATGGTTGTTCGGTACTATGGACAACTCAGATAGGGAAGAAATAGAAGAACACATAAAAGCTACTGACACTAACAATCAGAATGCAATTCAGGAACTAAACAAGCAAATCAAAATTAATACTCAATTAAACGGAAACATAAAAAACATAAGAGACTTAGTTTTGAGAGATAGGGAAGAAATAGAACGCTATCAGAATGAAAACCAACAGTTACAAAATACGATACTTAAACGCCTACAACGAACCGAAATACTAACTAGATTACAGATGTTAGAAAGAGTAATTGATAATTTGTTAGACACGATAGCTGCAGCGAAAATGGGAATAACCCACCCTAGCTTACTCACTAAGGACGAACTAATCATGACAGATATGAATTGGAGCAAATTAAGAAATATTAAGTCAGGGGTAATGAAATATACAGATGATGCCATTATTATAGCTTTGAAAATACCAGAAGAGATTATAACACGTCCAATTAAAATAATCGTACCAATACCAAATCGAGAAAAACAAGAAGTTGACTTAGAACCCTTTGTTGTAATTGTAAACGAAGGAAAAGAGTATAAATATAACGAGGAGAAAATTAATGTTAACGAATTAAAAGAGAGAAATGATTGTATTAGTAAGCAAAATTGTTTAATGAGGATCAATAATAATTTTGAAATTATTAATCTGAACGAAAGAACTTATATTATTAAAAACGCTAAAAATGTAACCGTACAAAATAATTGTGACTCTAGAAATTTAACTTTTGCTGGAAATCTTATTGTTAATATTCAGAATTGTAATATTAAAATCAATGACGCTATAATTAAGAACAAAGAAACTAATTATACATTTCAATTCTATTATGAAGAAATAATGAAAGAAAATGCCACCATCAATACGGTGTTTACAAAATTTAAGGAACTACAAGAAATTGAAAATAGACATAACCTAGAATTAGTTCAATACCACAAAGTAAAAACCTATTTAATCTCTGGTACATCCATGTTAATAATTATTATTGGTATAAGTATCATTGGAATCGTAATGTACAAGAATGTCAGAAGTACCGGTAAAATTAAAATTAAAATTGATAGCTTAACAGAAGAGCAAGGAAAAAAACAAACGAAACCCTCAAATCAAAATTTCCAGGAGAAAACTTTCTCTAAGGAAGGAGGAGTTAAGTATTGGTCGTAATTCTTAAAAATAAAAATATACAATGTGTCACCATACTTGCTTGTGTTTGCATTCTTCAATTGCACACCATAAATTCTTATCGTCATCACTTTTATGTGACCCATAAAAGTAACGATGACCGAAAGAGTAAACAAGGAAAGTGAACCAATGCATTCGGTTAACCTATTGAGAAATAGGGAGAATAAAACCAATGCATTCGGCTGACCTCTTGAAGAATGTAAGCCCAATCAAGTCAATTGGGGGACCGTGTTGAAATATTAAAAATAACAAAACCTTCTTCGGGCATTCGATTCGATCTGAGTGGTAGTTCATAGTAAACTCTCATCCGGATAGTACGGTGCAGCCCTGCTTAAGACAGCGGCCGTATTATTAATAGTAAATAAAGAACTAAAACCGTAATTATAATAGAATATATATAATAAAGAGAATATATTAAAAAAAAATTACGAAGTTCAGTTATTTATTTCGCGCAGGTACATCGATGGGATTTCCAAGAACTTTTTTTTTATGAATCGCTTGATATCCCTCCACGTTGTGTGTAAATGGTTGAGAAAAATTCGTAATTTCCGTCCGTTTTG
Source organism: Eristalis intricaria (assembly GCA_964034865.1). Classification (NCBI taxonomy): domain Eukaryota; kingdom Metazoa; phylum Arthropoda; class Insecta; order Diptera; family Syrphidae; genus Eristalis; species Eristalis intricaria. The sequence goes on from OZ035876.1 coordinate 5,534,969, forward strand.
CTGCAGCACCCATTGTTAATTCAAACATGTATGCACACAGTCAACGAATTGTACTCATTATGAGTAGGGATGTGAATGAGAGATTGGGATAGGCATCAATGACAAAAGAAAATTCAAATTCTTCTCTGAGTTCTGGTTCGAGCAGTCTTTTTATTGTTTTAAATTAAAAAGTGCGGTAATAATGCAGGTAAAGTATTGGTTTAAGAAACAAAGTCGAGTACGAAATCTAGTAAATACATAATTGAATTAACATGGAAACCTTTTTTGTCTTTGCTACCACTTTTCTATCACCTTTTTTTCTGCTTATCTGCCACCATTATTCATTTCCCAAGTCCGATCACTGGTTGTGAGCTGTCTATGAAAAAACATATGTATTTAAAAAAATAAAGGCACAAGTTCTCTTCATGGCATTTTAAAGCAAGTAGGATGTATGTCTGTCATCATGTTTGTTAGTACATACATATGTATGTAGTTTTGTTATTTATACCACTTATTGTTGCAATGTATCTGCGTCATTGATTGCATTCCATTGTGTTGCATAACAACACTTGGTTGAGGGTAGCTATAAAAGTGTGTCATGGATGTGTACAAAAGTAATGAAAACGTTTAGATTACTTATAAGTCTACCCAATGCAGCGTGTTTGTGCTAGTTCTCTAAGGAATCCCAGTAAAAGTTAATACGCTTTTATCTGCTTTTCAAATCTGGTCCAGTCACCATTTGCGTTGGAGTCAAATTAACGGCCCTATCACGTGGTCGATCAGTGATAGCAGTTTGACTGTGGGTATCACAATGGACCTAGTATGATCTACGTGTGATGTTGAATTCCCTAGCAGCTCCTCTACCCACCCAGTACAATAAATAGTGTAATAGGCATGCTTCACCTGGGTTTGATTTTGTCAAAATCTATGGAAAACATTAAATAAACAAACTTTAATAAAACAAACTTTAAATAAGCAGAACCTACTCCAAATCGTATAGTAACTCAGGCAGGAGGGTTGCAGGATGCAGAATACCCCCCAATACCCTTTCCACTGTTTATTGTAGAAGATTGCATGGTTTTACCTATTTTACACACCGAACAACACGTTTTACTTGAAATCAAACGTAAAAATGCAAATGCAAATTTGCAGAATGTCGCAAAACTAGCTTGGCTTTATGACGCCTTACCTAAGCGAAATTATGCCAAGTGTTAAATTCGCTCTAATGACACTTTCAAAACCGTCATTATACCATTTTTATTCCATTTGGCACAATGTCAGGGCACCGTCTGGAAACGACTTATGTTACAACAAATTTCGAAGAGGGCGCCAAATGAAGAGCTTTGCACATGACCCTCGTTTGCGTCGGGCCGTCCCAAGGTGTGTTAATGGAAGTACAAAATATATAAGTTTATACATTACTATGTTTATATAAATTAACTTTTTATTTACTAAAAAAATATTTTCCAGGAGGCTTAGCCTCGTTATTCAACAAGTTCAAACTAAAGACTAACTTAACAAATATTTCCCACCTGAAATTTAACCTACGGTGCATACGGGAACGTGGGAAAGGAATTTGGGAAAATAGAGACTTGGACAAACAAGTCTCTCTGGTCACAGCTACAGCGGCGTAGTCAGCAACGATTCCTCCTCTGCTGGTATGTGGAGTCAGGTGACTGCGTGTGCAACCTCGGATTCGGCCAATTTGAATCTGTCACGTATGAATGTGTCTGGTGTTAACTTATATATTTATTTTCCGGACTTAATTGCTTTTTTCCGCAAACAATTTTTCCCACCTTTATCACTTGCCTCCAACACATGCCCTTAGGAATTTCTAGATTTGCCTTCATATAATCCACTAAAATCTCGATTTGTTTCTTATTGCCTATACCTAAAATCACTTAAACAACATTTATTGATATGATATATGTAAATCATTTTTCCAAATCTTACACATAAAGAAGAGAAATCAACAAAACTGCTTGCTTCCTTTGCTTATACAGACCTTAAGATTGCTTAATACTGATGTGGTCGACTCTTGGACCCTTTCCTTCGAGCATACGAAAGAAAGGTACTAATACTAATGCGATACTCAGCTTTTTAGCTTTTGAAAATTAACACAAGTTTTTCGCCACAAACTTGCAATCTCAACTTTTGAAAAATAACACAAGTTTTTCGCCACAAACTTGCAATCCTTCTGTCAAATCAACAAATATCGACTTTAACTGACATTCGCAATACCAAACTTAAGAATTGACGACCGACGACAATCGAAAACGATCGATTACCACTCGACTCGACTATCGGCAATACCAGTAAAGACCTTAGTTAACAGTTTTTATTTCGTTAATAAATTTGTGGTTTGGTTGTATTTACATACAGTCGAATTTCGAAAAGTTGAACTACCACTTGTCATCAAAAAAATTGAGTTAACAAGTAAAAAACTAAATTGATATAAATATTTATTTGCTTACGATATAATACATAATACGAAGAGGATCATAATAAATATCTAAAAAAGATCTGTTACACATGACTTTAGAGTGGATTCTTAATTTTAGTTTTTAAAAACAAATTCTTTTTATAGGTAAGGTACACAGAATCACTTGTTCTTTCATGAGTCCTTAAATATAAATACAAAATGAGTAATGAATTTGCAACCAGATCATTTGAAGGTGGTTGGATCCAGTCGTCCTTAATTATTCTCAAGTCATTCCCAGTTACATCTCTGTCGCTGTCACCGTTATTGTCGAGCTGAGAAGATTCGGATTTACATCTAAATATCTCGACAATATCTTCATCTGTATGATACTCCTAAATAACCATTTCGTAAGCCACCTGCAGAATATAATCACCTTATATATTTCTGGTGTTTTTTCAAGCTTCAGATTTCATTGGCAGTTGAATTTATCCCTAATATCTTTTGTTTGAGCAGTCAGTTCTGACAATCAAGCCTTCCTTCCAAACCATCCTCTTCCCCCCGGTCAGAATATTCAGCAATTTTGCTTACACTTCGTCTAATGAACATACAAACGCAGTGGCTTGGAAGCGATTCCTTATGAAACGAACTTCTAGAACACGCAGAATTTGGGAATTTCCCTTGTAGGATTCGACTTATCGAAGATGACGCCAAGAATCTGTTCGAGTTATCAAGACATTCGAGTAATCGAAGTTCGAGTGTACATATTATTAGAGGTTAGAATAAAAATAAAATATATATATATTATTTTTCTTAATAATATATATATGTGTCTTTAGGTTTAATATACGTTTTTTTTTAGTCTTTATGACAATCTTTTATTAAGTTTGTTATTTGCCAAGAAAACTTTTTAAAAACTTGGCTAAACTTAACTACTTAAACTACCTTATACTAACTTAACCTAACATAAACCGTAAGCCTATCTTAACTATGTCCGTAACAGTACGGACACGTGCACCAGGACGTGTTTTGTTTCATATATACATTTTTTTTTCTTAAAAACTATGTAAGCTGGCCACTATGGTCAACTATCTGATCCTGTGGAAAAGCTAGCAGTGGCGGAGGCTGGTTTTGGTGTAACCACCAGTAAAATTGCCGTTCTCTGGCAGACTTTTTCCTGTCTCGAGCGGGGATCGCTCTACTGAACCGGAGGAGATCCTCGTGTGTGCGAACAACATCCGGTTCGTATTGGGGTCGCCTGTCCACTGTTCGGCGTACGACATGGGAGATGATAGGACATCCTTGTGAATCCTGTATAAGGCCAATTGTGTCTAGATAGAGGAATGCTTCGAGAGGAATAAAGCCGTTAAGGCGCACCCATTCATGGTACATACTATTGGGGTAGAAAGCCCGCAAAGATCAGACTGTTGGAAGAGGTCATAGCTCGTGCAGTGTGCCTTCTGATCAGCTTAATAATACAATTATCTACCCTGTTCACATTTGCCTCGTTGTACAGGACCTCGTTACGATACTACTTCTTGTACTCAGACTCGGGTGCGCGATACCGACGGAGACGGCTCCTGAGACTCTGTCTCTCGAACACCCTCATCTGCAGTTAAAAGTCAGTGGCGATTCCTGGTCCTTAGAATTGGTTTACCTATGAGCTCACAAATACATTCCATCCCAAGCAACGAAACAAGTTATGTGAATTATATTCTGTCGAACCAACGCCCTCTCTCATAAATTTAGTTGTGAAATGAAATAAGAGAATCAAACGCTTATGTTTGTTATCTTCAGTAAAACCCCGCGCGCCCTTGCCATGGAAATTTGTTCCTGTTCAAAAATATATGTATCCAAACAACAGGATCGTAATAAAACGTAAAACATAAGTCCATCGCACGTCATTATTGAACACGTTGAATATTTTTTGACAGAGTGGTGGGCTGTGAGAGAGATTTTCTCCCAAATTGAGAGTATTTTGTGTCAACTGTCATTGGAGAAATGAAAACAGCTGTTTCAAAATAATTTAACGGCAAAAATCATTTCAAATGAATGTATGCAGAAAGACGGCAATATTTTTCATATACACATGTGAGTAAAGGAAATTATTCTTTTGGACATACACACATGTTATCATGTTTGTAAGTGTTGTACGCAAGCATGTAGATTTGTTATTTATGACACTGATTATTGCAATTAATCTTCGTCATTCATTGCATTTTGCGTAAAAAATATATTTCACAGAAAATTGAAATTCTTGGCTTAGCGCCAGTAAGCTAGCTAACTGAGAGGAATGGGGTCGGGTTGCAGTGGTCTTCTGAGATATTAAGGAAAACTACCGATTTATGTCAAAATTTAAATGAAGTTGGGATAGAGCTTCTCGAGTAGAAGCACGATGTTATAGATACAAAAAAGGGTATCATTTCGTTTGATGAAGGATCAGAGAGAAAATAACGACAAGCAACTGGAGAGTTAAGTGGATCCGCGTGTCTTGCTGAGTTGACATATGACATAAGGGACTGAAATGAGTTTAAAAGCATCTATTTATTCCAAGAAATAACCACCAGCCAAAGTCATTGTTCTAAAATTCATAAAGTTCTAAAATTAGTGCCCTGAGCTTACTTAACTTTAAAGGCTAGACAACAAGGATGGTCATTGATAATTGAGGCAAACATTTCATTCATCATAAAATGATGTACATTACTCTCTCGCTAATTCGCCGCCACAAAATCCCAACCATTGACGGATTACTGAAAACGGATAATGTACCAACAGAAAGGACGAATCGAATTAAAGTGGCCACCCATGAAAGGGACGAAACATGGCAGACTATGGAGCTGCAGATTGTCAATGACGGCGGACTACAGACCCGTCATCATAAATCCTTCCTCGCAAAACACGGTGGATTACAGTAGTTGTCGGACTATTGATAGGGAGCTGTATTATTTATAAGTGTTAAGCTCATAGTGAGTCCAGCTATGTTTCCACATTGGCAACAAACAAATTGGGATTCGTGTGGTCGCCGAATCACACGCAAGTCTCGTCACGCTGCACGCAACAATTATTCAATTGATAATTTACATTCAACAGGTCATTAACATCTCCCTACAACCCCTTTATGCAACATCAAGAAACAAATATTATAGATACCCCCATAATCAGTGAGCAATGCATAACACTCTTCTCAGTCGAACCGCATCTCAATCATTCATTATCTCAGTGAACGATAGAGACAAGTGCTTCGCTAACAGCCAATGTATCTTATCTCACCGCATAGTACTCATAAAAAGCCAGCGGCACATGAGCGTGTTCCACAATTTGCAAGCAAACTCGTTGCAAACAGACGTGAGCGGTTAATCAATTGAAATGTCCTCCAACAGTGCAAATATTCCCAAGTATCTCAACGAGAACTTTTTCCGCGACGCCCTCAATGACGGCTTCAAGAGGAAGGACGTCAAAGTGAAAAGTTTGAATTTAAAGTTGACCAGTGAAGGTGGCGAGAACTACTGCAGTGACATTTATCGAGCCACCGTCGAGTATACAACCGATGGAAAGGCGATCAAAAAAATCGTGCTGATCGTGAAGAATATGAAAGCGAACTACAATGAGGAAATTCCATTGCCGTCAAAGGAGATCGACATGTACACCCGGGTGGTGCCCCTGATGGAGGAGATTTTGGGTGAATCGGGAACCTTGGCACCAAAGTGAGTACACAAGTGAAGAGTGGATCTAAAGTGCGGTTTGATTAAGCGGTCTTGGTTGCAGGTGCTTCAGGGCGACCAAAGATCACAACGAATTGTACATATTCCAGGACTTGGGGGACTTGGGATACACGGTACAAGACCGCTTGAAAGGATTGACTGAAGACGAAGCGCATATGTTGCTGAAGAAGATTGCAGTCTTTCATGCGACGTCAATGGTCATTGCGAAAAAGGTAAAAAATAATCGTTGGTATCTGTAAGCCCTTCCTTTACTCCTAATTTCTAATCAAATCTGCTCTGATGGGATCCGCAAATCTCGAAGTGCAGTTAGCGAACAAACATGAAGAATTCTACGACGATTTTCAGTGTCATTCGCGTTTCTATTTTCTAATGAGCTTACATCGGTAATCGCACAAGGTTACATGTTAGTTAAATAACAATTAATTGTGCTCTCTCGTCACTGATGTAATCAGTGGCAAGCGTTGGCGTCTCTACACCCTCATGGAAATCGTAATTAATAAACATCTCACATAAGTCGCAACTCCAACATTAACATTGTCGTTGTCGTCAAACACGACTGTATGTAGGTCAAATTTACAAGTTTGTGGCGAACTTGTGCATCTCCTGAAGTTTTTAAGCACAGGCTAGATTCCACAAGGCTGAGTTTGCTATGCTGTATCTGCTAAACATGTTCCGATTCCACTAGTGCGAGTGTACACAGTCTGATGGAATTTATTCCCTCTGTTTTTGACTGTAGTCGAAGCGTGTGAAAGTTAATACGTATTATTACATACGCATGAATGTGTATTGTGAATTTTATACCAATTGAACTGCTAATCATGCAATTCTGAATTATTCTAACAATAGAATTATTATCTGTCAATTATGGTATGAAATAAATCCACTTTCTGGTTGTCGATCAACAGTGTTGCTCATCTATCACGTTTTCCTTCGGGGGTTGAGCAAATATCCAACAGTGGCGACGAGGAGTTTTAAGGTTATGAAAAATCTTTACGATTTTTTATTTTTATATTGCTTAATTTATTGCCATGCTGACTGACTAAGCTGTGTGGACCAAGATCAACTGCGTTTGTAGTTTTTGGGATTTCCTCATATTTAACAACAAGATTTTCTTCTTTGTAGCCCCGTTCGTGTTTTTTTTTAGTAGAGAACACAGATGACTTTATGTGACTGTGGATGGGCTTGTTAGGGTGGACATAGGACATGACATATCGAGTGGTGACGCAAGATAGCGGCGGCCAATTAATGAACGCTCGCCGTGAGACGATCCCTAAATTTCTCCGACACGCCTTCGTGCGTTATGTCGCTTGTATGTCTTCTAGCGCTGAATACCAGCAAAAAAAATAGGGCAAAGTAAGGCTTAGCCCTCACTTTTTGTCTTACTTTCTTTTCCAAAAATCACATATTGGAAACTTCCGAAATGTTCTGACTTTATTACAATCCTTATTTTACGCATTGCTTCTGCCGTAGAATTCTAAAAAAGGTTTAAAAAAATAATAATCATGGAAAACACACTAAAATACCACATGTGTAGAAATCTACGCACAATTGAAAATGAGATGAGGGTTAAATATGAGACTGGATTGGCAACGCAGTTGGTTGACTGCATGCATTTGGTTAGCGGGGTCCCCGGTTCGAATCCCAGTGAAAGCAAAGTTAATACGCTTTTATCTGTTTTCAAATCTGTTCCAGTCACCATTTGCCATTGGGATCAAATTAATGGCACTGTCACTGGAGTGGTCAATCTAACTGTGGTAGTAGTCTAACTGTGGGTATCACAACTAGCCAATATGGTCTAAGTGCGCTGGTGAATTCACTGGCAACCCTCTTACCTAGCCTACCCTAACTTAAGGCTTAAATAATCCTTTTTTGAGTACAACTCATTCCTTAGGCATAAGGCGTGTCATTTATAAGGAAGAGGCATTCATGATCCCTAATTTTGTTCCTTATTCTCACATGGGCTCTGTCTCATGCGATCAGATATACTCTTCGATGCCTTATAAAGGGTGGTCCAACGAGAACGCACGATGATAACTGTACAAGAGAATTATCTTAATATTTTTATTACGATAGAAGGACAATTATGTGTGAAACAAAAAAATCCCCAAAGAAAGAAGTCCAACGGTGTCAAATGACATGATCCTGGCGTAAAGGTGACGATGATTTTCTTTGTAAAGTCACTATTCACTTCTGTCCATTCAACCAACTATTCGGCGTACTGACGACGCTTGAAATGGTCAGTAGGCTTCAGCAGTTGACTCAATTGAACCTTGTAAGTGTGTAAATTCAAATATTTATTCAAAATTCGCATCAGTGATGTTCTTGAGATATTCAATTGTTGGGCACGACGAAGAGTCTAGGTTGACGTCTTTTCTGCCACACTATTGCGAACAAGAGCAAAGTTGTTGCAGAACCAACTGGGCGACCATGCACGGGTTCACATTTCCTACAGACTCGGTTCGCTGAAATTTGCTCACAATTCCACCGATTGTGTACACATTTGGTCGATTATGCTGACCACAAAAATCACGAAATGAACTAAATGCATTTTGAACGCCCATTTTCGTAAAAGGCTTTAACAAGCTTAACGCGTTGCTCAATTGTGTACCTCTCCATGGTTAAATTTGTCAAACACTGAAACAAAGAAATGTCAAATTCAGTTGGGCAAGAAAACCTGACGTTAAACTGTGACTCACAATTGTCATCTTGCATTATAGTTGGACCACCCTTTATGTAACTTATAATAAGCCTTAACTCAGAATGTATGTGGGTATTCAACTAGGCATGATGGTTAACATCATTTTTTCTTAAATAAGCCTTATAAAGAACCTTATTTAAAACTTATTATGAATTTAAGAAAAGGCGTGATTTTATTACAGATATAAATGTTTTATTTATATATATGAGCTTAATCTTAAACTTAACATAAGTAATTTAAATTCACACATAATTCAGACACAAAAACAGAAGGTAATTAACATGTAATTCACAAAAAACAAGCAAAAAGCAAACACACGTAGATTAGTATCAACTTAAAATATATGAAAATGTAGCAAAACAGAAATACAATATACAATATACAATAATTTGTATAAAAAAATGTATTATCAGTTCACCCCTTTATTCTGTAACCGGGACATTTGGTTACGCTGATTCTTCATATTTTTGCCGTTTTCGATGGCGTCGTTGATGTCCTTTTCGTAATCCTCAAACGCGCTATAAACACAATTAAGGTGGCCTGAAACAAGACAAAGAATCTTAAACTCTCTAATAAGTTAAAAAAATTGACATACAGCCGACATGACCACATGCCACAAAAAAAAATTCGAGTTATCAAGGCTTCGAGAACTTACAACCAACTCATTTGAAGGAGGATGAATCAAATCATATTCAACTATCGCCAAGTCTTTCCCTAGTACCTCACTGCCGCTATCATCGTTATTGTCGAGCTGAGAAAATTCGGATTCATGTAAATATTTCGACAGTAACCGTGTTTTATTCAAAAATCTATAAATAGTGAAGTAGGATTTTGCACGTAAAGCACATACAACAACCTACTGCCTATATTGACAAAGAAAAGTGACTGCTGATAAACATTCGACTTCGAATTTGTTTTCATACATTTAGACATCAATTTCGTACAAATAAATTTATTTTTCATATATTTTGACAGATAAAAATCAAAGCCACTGCGAATCGTTTTTCTGAGTCTTACTTCACTTCACTATCGATAGTGATGATCGATACACAGCTAGTATCTTCATCTGTGGGAATTAACAATATCGCCATCCACCTGAAAATCATCATTAGTAATACCTTGTATATTTATGGCTTGGGCGTTTCGTCCGGGCGCTCAGATCTGAAAATTATACGAATTTCATAATCTTGCCTCCGCTCAGAATATTCTACAAATTTGAGTGCTTTTTTGACAGATTCACATTTTTGACGGTTATTCACGAAATAACCTAAATGCCGTCCTCTGATTGGTCAATTTGGTTTAACAATTCGTTAAAAAAAAAACAGTTGTAAAAATTGTAAGGGGCAAGAGAGGTAGAAGTCGGGCACATCTGTAACCCTTCATTTCTGGTGAAGCCAAATAATCTGTTCGAGTTATCAAGACATTCGACTTATCGAAGTCAAATTACACGTACATTTCAGTTTTCGCGCTTTGCCAACCAATTTCATTCGAGTTATCAAATATTTAAGTTATCGAAGTTCGACTTATCGAAGTTCGACTTATCGAAGTTCGAGTGTATTTATGTAACCTTACCGTATAGTGTTGTTTGAAAATATTTTAAAACAAAATTTAATCGTTGATCACGTTCTTGTTTATCCGAATGTTCCAATTTACTTCGGCAGTAGTTGAATTTCAATGTCAAATGGATCCAGTTTATGATGGTTTTTTATAAATCAAGTAGATGAAACCGGAAATAATTCTGAACATTTCTATTCAATTTAAATTTACCTGTGGCCTATTTCACAGAACATACATCTCATACATTATATGATTCTGACACTTCTGCTGTATGATTTCCGTTTCTCAGATTTGTTGTATGAGCCGCTGTAATACAGCGTGTACCACCTAAAGTTTACACTGGAAATATGGGAATGTTGTAAGATAATGTTTCACAGAAAAATATCATACACATCATACAGCAGTTTCTGTCAAATTTGAACATACATTTCATACAGCACTTAAAACTGCTGTCATGTCACTGTCATTCACTACAAAAATGAGTTTTCAAATGAGAGAAATGAAAAATGATTTTCGAATAATGAATGATTGTTCATCTTTTTCTTTAAATTAAATATGTAGGAACAAGGAATGCTAGTTCGTCAAATTGTCTTATAATAGCTGAATTAATCTCAATAATTTCTAAATCATATTTTCTTCATTATTGAGGAACTCCATTATTTAGTTTTTTGTTTGTTTGTAATCCACTTGTATGGTGTCTGGGTTTAACTCACGACACTATTTAGTTTTCAATGAAATTTGTCATTCAAAATTAAACGTCAAAATAATACACACCATACAACAAAGAAGATATCATACAATACTTCCAGTAGAATCTGTGAAACAGAAAATTGTATGATGTGCATGATGTATCACAGTTTTGTATGCTGTATGAAATGTATTTGAAGGGACCTACAGTTTAATGCCGACTCCGAACGGCGAAGTTGAGAAGCTTTTTCTATACAGGAATAATCTTTGAGCATTGTCAGTGACTCGAAAGAGGTGGAGCCGTGAATTATCAATGGTGGTAAATTCGGGTATCGAACCTGGGACTCTCTACGTGGGTGTCGACGCACTTACCCACTACGCCACGGCGACCACTTTTAGAGTTTTTTTATACTTAGTTGTATATTGTTCACACCATTTTTTTTTTTATTTCAAATTATACCACATGTGCATCCGCACAGAGTCCGCACGTAAATAATGAATGAACACTAATATTCCTTACTTATGCCTTACTATAAGGCTTTTTTCTTAAGAAATGCTGTACTGATAGGCGAGAATATTTCTTATTTACCTGTGCCTTACTGCAAGGCATTTTTTACAATTCTTTTGAAATACTGTGCCTTGAGTAAGCTTGCAAAGTTGTTTCATAATCGGTTTGACTTGTGTTATCTTACAATTATTTACTTACAATTTTCTGCTGGGCTTGTTGAACCACACCTCGGATATATCAAAGTTGTCGAGCTGTGGTCACAGAAAACCGTTTAATATCGAGACTCGCTGGATTCCAGCGTCCTCATCACACAATCAATTTTTTTTAGCATCCTGACTTAATCGAAAAAGTGAGGCAATCCTATTTCGAAGATGGACTCGACAAAATGCCAGCCATTGAAAGCCTGATATTCGGAAACATGGAATATGTAACTGAGTTGGCGAAGAAGTGGGATGGCTTTGAGGAAATCGCCGTCAAATTGCAGAAGCTCCGCACGACATATGGCGAAAAATTAAACGCCATGGTGAACTCGAATCAGGTCAGATTCAAAGTCCTCAATCACGGCGATCTCTGGGTGAACAACATTATGTTCAAACACGAAAAGGGCACCTGTGTGGATGTGAGACTGGTGAGGCTAATGACTTCCTGTGTATTTTCCCTTTTACTCCCGATTCACATTTCAGATTGATCTGCAGATTTGCTGCTATGGAAGTCCTGGTTATGATCTCCACTACTTCATGACAACGAGCATTCCACTGGATCTTGCTATAACGAAGAAGTACGATTTCCTACGGACCTACTACTTGACGCTCAAGAATACTCTGATGCGACTGAATTACTCACCCGTTCCCACTTGGGATGACCTTCTGAATGAGATGCGAGTCACTGAATTGTATGAAATGCACACGATATTGATGGCAATTCCCTTGATTTGCCTCGAAAAAGATGTCTCCAAGGGCAACGATTTGGACGCGTTGAAAGATCAGAATGTGATGAGAGAAAAACGAGTTCATATGTACAAGTCGAAGAGGACTTTAGCCACTAGTAGATATGTATTTGACAGGATGAATGATATTGGGGTTCTGGACTGAATTAAATAAATTCAATTTTTTGTTTTATGAATAAATTTGAGCGGATGTTATGTGTTTTGCTTATTTTTAGAATACATACGATTTTCTAAAAAGTACAGTAAGCGAAGGATATAAGAAAATCTAGAGCGCCATTTTCTTCTGAGAAAAAAAATTTCTTCATAAAAAAATCTTTAACATAAAACAAACTATACCTAACTCAAAAGCTTAATAATAAAAGAGAATCAAACCTTTAAATTTTATTCCGATTCATCACCTTAGTTTATTTTTTGCAAGACTGCGTATAATTTCATTGATCTTCCCGTGATGATTTTGTTAAATTGACCCAAAAATTCGACATCATTATTCATCTCCATTAATCCAAAGGAGTGTACCTTCCTTCGTCGTCGACATCGGAAGAAAAGCAGTCGTTACCGTTAATGGCATGCTCGTTGTTTTCGATTTTCAATCACATTGTCGTGTTCGTCAGGTTTTGCTGCATATATTCTACTTCGCTTTTTGTGTGAAAAAAGTGCCACATCGTCATGAATTCACTAATAAACACAAAATAAGAAAAAAAACCCAAATCAAAATAGCGGTTTATTTGGAGGCAATAAAATTAACATATCAGGCGGTCATACATATAGGACCAGCATCCATCTCAACAAAGGCGCCAATGAAAAAAACCCAGTTCAAACATTTATTTCAGAAAAGAAAAGGTATAGAAAATGCGTTTATTTGAAGATAGCGATATTGACATGCGTGACATCAATATAGCCAATAACACGGGGTATCTTTTATTTGGAAGAAATTTCTTGAGCAATGTTTCGTTGTTCGTCTGGCGTTGGCCAAGATATCCATTGTGGACAAAGTTTTTCTTCCAAAATGTCCAATACTTCGGTAAGTATTGCACCGAAACAGGATTGTGACAGAACAAAGTCGTGATCTTTTACTACTCCTTTCTGGTATCCACCTTCTGCAAAAAAAAAAAACGCAAACAGTCGTGTTTCAGTATTGAACAGAACAGCCGGGTCCGGGTTCACGCAACTGCAAAGGATTAGAATAATCTCTTAAAAGTCGTAAGTTTCTTATTCCTCAGATAAAATTCCCATGGCTATGCTGTGCATTTTAACTTAACCCTTTGTGACCAACGGTACTTGTAAGTACCACATTCTTTTACACTAAGTAAAAACTCTATATAACTCGAATACGCTATGTACTCCCAAAGAGACCCTTAAGTATCATGTAACCATAATGTAAATTATTATTTGACATTTTTTATAACGTTTTAGCCAGAGTTATAAGGTCTTCTTTGCCAAGGCCTACTGCACATTGAAGAGAGTAATTTTCATCAACTTTGGTGTATGAAGAATTCAGTAGGCCGTGCAAATTTCGTCAAACTTTTAAATTATTTTTTTGATTTGCATATTGAGCTTCGAAAGCAGTAAGAATACAATTGTAGTTCTACAATATTTTTATAACATTTTACAAAAAAAACTAAAGCGGACTGGTAAGTACCGTTGGGCTGTGTGACCAAAAAAAAGTTTTGTTTTCAAATTTTCAAATTTTCGTGTAGTAAAGAATAATAAAAAGGCTATTCGCAATTTGAAGGATGATGAGATTGTGGCACTGATTGAGGAATTACCATTGGACAACAATGAAGATACGGACATAGAATCCGACGCTGAAATGGATCCTGTGGCAATAAGTTCAAAATCTGCAACCCTTACAAATGAGAAACAGGATGAAATTTTACTCCATGAACTTGAAAAGTTGTTTGGGGATGATGAGGTGGTTTCAGAAATCTCTCCAGATTGCAGCCTTCCAAAGAAAAGGGTACTTGATGAGGAACCAAAATCGCCAATGGAAATCTAGGGACCATCCATCGCACATCCCGGATTATGAGCTTCCTGAGGGACCTGTTGAAAGTTTGTTCGATTATTGCGTAAGTAAAACAGATTTTGTTCGTCGAATTTGTAGAAGGTGTGCTTGATAAAATTGTTTATCAGTCCAACCTTTACGTCCAAAGAATTAAAATCTTGGAATTGAAGAAGAATGAGCTTTTAGCCTTCGTTGGAATAAATTTTCTTATGGGTTACCATAAGTTACCCAGCTGGAGGGACTTTTGGAGTGATAGTGAGGATTTGGGAGTTTCGTTGGTGGGTTTGATTTGATGCAATTTTGAGCAGTTTGCATCTTAATGATAACAGTCTTATCCCAAAAGATAACAAAGATCGTCTATTCAAACTTCGGCCAGTGATAGATTCATTGGACGAAAAATTTTGCACTGCTTATCATGGAACAAGACAACTTTCTGTTGATGAGTCCATGATACTCTTCAAGGGTAGAAATTCGATGAAACAATATAATCCCATGAAGCCCATAAAAAGAGCTTACAAATTATGGTGTTTGGCAGACCAATACGGCTTTATAAAGAAGTTTTCAATTTACAAAGGAAAGGACGAGCAGCTGGAAAAAAAGTATGACAATTATGGTCTTGGTGAAAGAGTAGTCTTATCAATGACTGAAAAAGAGTGGGGAAAGCAAAAAATAATTTTCCTTGATAATTATTTTACTTCAGTAAGACTCCTAGAGAAGCTTAAAGCAGAACAAACTCTAGCCTGTGGTACCATCAGAGCAAATAGGAAAGGCAATCCGAAAAATTTGAAAGATGACAAAAAAATGGAAAGGGGAGCGTCTGACTATTGATCTTCAAGAGATGGAATTAGTTTCTACAAATGGAAAGATACCAGAATAGTTCTCTTAGCTTCAAATTACCATGGCAATGAGATTTCCACTGTTAATAGAAGGGATAAATCTAGTGTACAGCACGAAGTAAGTTGCCCAAGAGCTATAAAAGACTACAATACATTCATGGGGGGTGTGGACCATGCTGATCAACTTCGGTCCGCATATGGATTAGATCGAAGATCTAAGAAGTGGTGGCATCGCATTTTTTGGGGGATGATAGAAATTGCATTTATAAACTCGTATATCGTCTACTGTCAAATTAACGAAAAGGTTTCCCTTCTTGAGTATAAAAGATGTGTAACTCTTGGTCTTATGTCGCAAAAGAACTTGTCTGTTGACAGACGCGGTCTAAAGAGGAAGTTACAAAATGATGATTATCCACAGTGCAATAAAAAAACACAGAGGTAAAGCAGAATCTGTTCCAAAGGACCAGCGACTAGGTAACCTGGGCGTTCATTGGCCAAAGTTTATGGATGCAAGAGGCAGATGTGAACTTTGAAGCATCAACAAAATACAGTCAAAGCTGTTTTCGAAATGCAGCCATTGCAATGTTTATCTTTGTTGTAATGACAAAAAGAACTGTTTTTCCTTGTACCACGGGATACATTGGTAATAAATATATATAAGTACTAATAAAAATGTTGATGCTTACCTAAAAAAAAAATATTTTTTCTTACTTTTTGGTTGCTTGGTCAACAAAGGGTTAAATTCAATTTGTGGCGGACTCAATAATAGGATTAAAATTATACAACAGCAACATTTATTCGCAGACAAGATAGACAACGACATGCAAACTGAAAATAAAAGTTCGTCTGTCATCGGCAACGTGATTGGAATTGATGGTGTGGTTAAGTTTTCTTTCGTCAGCCTACCGTGGTACAGCCAATCCGTTTTAGTATCAAAGCTTTCTCACTGTAACCAAAATTAAATCTTTAAATAATAAATTTGTAATTAAGAGGACTTCAATTGTTTCTCATTGGATTACATACATTCTACATGCATTCACATTTTGGGAAACTGGCTCAAGTCAAGGTTTCTGACACACTGAGCAATGAAAAAGAATGTGAATACGGTGTGCCACAAGGCTCCAAATTAAGTCCCATTTTATTTATTCTTTTCACAAACGAATTATTGGGACTATTAAAAAAAAGTACTTCTTATGCCTATGCCGACGACTCAAGCAATCGTGGTAAAACACAAACACTTGAATTCAGCTGTGGAGTTAATGCAAGACAAATTCGCTATATCCGAATGGTGTCATGATAATGGCCTAGTCATAAATGCTGCTAAAACAAAGGTGATGCACATTCGCACTCCGTCAAAACCAACTGAAGAGATTCAAATATTCCATCGGAATGGCCGCTGTTCGCTAACAAGAAATACCAACGCTATTGAGGTAGTCAGAAGTATTAAATACTTAGGAGTCATCATCGACGAGAATTTTCTTTGGCGTGAGCACATCAATGTCGTGCGCCTACAACTCAATAGCACCATCTTTGCTATGATATACCTCAAACGTTACACAAACGTAGAAGCACTAAGGCAGGTGTATTACTCGTTAGCAGAGTTGCGCATTAGATATGGCATTCTGGCCTGGGGAAACGCAGCAAAATCTCACATGGACAAGATATCGAACCTACAGCATCGTTGTTGACAACACTGCTGCACTACGTGAGTGACCCACGATTTCAGCAACCTTTAAGTCACTCGCTAAACACAAGAAGACGACCCCAAAGGATGCTTGAAGTTCCGGAAGCTTTCAACTTGTATGGAGACCGTGAACTACGATGCACTGTCCCCAAACTTATGAACTCGCTGCCATAGTTTTAAAAAGTCATTCCAAACTTCAAAAAAAGGAAAAAAGAGTCAAAAAGATTTTTATTGCAATCTCATTACGTATCTTAGAGCTTCTAATTCGTACATATGAAACTCACTGAAATAAGCTTTGAATTTAATCAAAAACTTAAAATTTAAATTAATGTAAACTTAAAACTAAAGAATGGAAAGTCAGTTCAAAACCTATGACAATGTACATATTTACAACCACCTGCAGATAAGCATTTAGCTTTGCAGGTAAACCATTGTAAACGAATAACATATGTAATAATAAAATTACAAACTATTAACTATATATTCCAAATCATTGTCGTTCTCTTAAAATTTATAAAAACCGTTTTCTAACTTCAATACACACACATTTTGTTCGATTATTTTTCAACTTGTATTGCCACTGCGTCTCTCTGACATTGTTCGAAATGTCATAGCTGATTCGAAGTGAAATTTTGTTCGGGCGAAATTCAAAATAACCTTTTCGTAGTTCGGGCGAAAAACAAGTATTTCGGGCGAACAAAAGTAATTCGGGTGAAATGCTGTGCGGGCGTAATTCGCGGTAAGACTGAGGACAAATTAACCGATCAAACGAACGGAATCAATAATAAACAGATAGAACAAAGAGCAAGTAACAGTAAAAGAACATATTCTTAATAAAAAGATAAACAATGAGCAGTTAACAAAAAATTAACAATTTGATAACAAAATAACAAACAACGAGGAACAAGTAATAGAACAAATTAACGAATAACAAATAAAATATTGTATGAAAAAAGCAAGCAAATTCCTTATAAAGCACTAGCGAATGTAATATTATTTTCTTACGTACGCTGCTGAGACCACTGGCTTTGTATGATTTCTTGGGCAGTACTTCTACTGCCTCTAGATGAAAAATCAAACAACAGCGATTTGCTGCGCTTTTATACTGTGTGAGTTGAGTTCTTCAGTAAACAAAAGCTCTGGAACCGTTATTTAGAACGTATAAAGCTTTATCTGAGTGGCATAAGGATTTTAATGTTTTATTTGAAATAATTGCTTGGATTTGTGTTGCCAATTTACATTATTATATAATTTATAAAAGTCCTAAAAAGTTCGTATATATACGTATAAACACAATAAAATACTCTTATGCGCAAATGGTCCGTGCCAAAAAAATTACTTTTCTACACATCCTCACAAAATTATTCGCACAAAGACTTTACAGCCGAATTTATTTAATATTTTCTATGTACAACTTAAAAAGTAACTGTTTTTTGTATTATAAATCTGCTCTTTATATTCAATAGTCATATTGAAGGTTCAAACTGATGCAATCAACCCTAAGGGTATATTTTTCGCGTCCCGAATACGGCAAGAGAAAAGCAGACACAAAATTATCCGCACAAACTCAAGCGTTGTGTTATAATAACCGCTCATTCTGTTGAATGCTGTGATCGAGGCAACAAGCAGAAGGATAGAGGATATTTCTGAGAAAATAAAATAAAAAAAACGAAAAAAGAGCAAAATGGGACGAAAAAAATCGGAAACTTCTATAGAAGAGCGAAAGGTTATTTTAAAGTTAGTTTGCGAAGGCAAAACGTACCGAGAGACTGGTGAACTTGTTGGAAGATCCTATACCGTAGTTAGGGATGTTGTCCATAAGTTCAGAAATAAGGGTTGCTTAGAAAATAAGAAAGGTAGGGGTCGAAAAAAAATATTATCGCAGGCAAATGAGAGGCATATTGTCAAGAAAATCAAGAAAAACCCTAAGACGGCAGTAAAATTATTGACCGCAGAGATGTCAGGAATCATTAAAAAACCACTCTCTGTCGAAACAGTAAGGCGGACTTTAAGGTCAAATAATTTTAACGGTATAGTTGCACGTGGCAAACCCTTTACACCTAAGTCTGTTTTTACACGGTAGATTGGTTCCAGAAGAAGCCGTGCAAAAAAAAAAACCGTGTAAAAAAGACATTGATCGTATACAAAAATGGGTGATTTGTTCCTAATCTCTAAAACCTATTAAAATTAGTGAAAAACAAGAATTTTTAAGAACAAGAATTCATGTTTATTAAATCAAATATATAATGCTTATTTTCACAAGCATAGTAATTAATGATAAAAAAGATATGCACTCTAATCTTAAAAGTACATAATATAAATTAAATGTATGGCAAGTTCAGGAACTAAACAACTATGTTGTTGTTTCTTTCATAAATACTTTTTTGTGATATGAACATACTTCGCAAAAATTAAATTTGACAAAAAAAATTTAAGTACATAAAATTTCAAATCGTGCTAAATGGAATAAAATCGTGTAAAAAAATTAAAAATATTCAATTTTCAAACCGTGTTATATCAAAACCGTGTAAAAAAAGACCGTGTAAAAACAGACTTAGGTGTATTTCCAAAGTTAACAAAGAAAAAAGACTCGCGTTCGCCAAAGAGTATGTTAACAAGACTCTAGACTTTTGGAAGACCGTTATTTTTAGTAGTAAAGTAGACTTTTGGTAGACCGTTATTTTTAGAAGTAACTTGTTTGGCAATGACGGGAAGCGAAGGGTTTGGCGAAAACCAAATACTGAGCTGAATGAAGCTAATCTTCAAGCGACAGCGAAACATGGCGGTGGTAATATCATGATGTGGGGGTGTATGTCTGCGCGGGGGATTGGTCAAATGGAGTTCATTGACTATAGAATGAACCAATATGACTACCTCGACATCCTAAAAAGAAATTTGCAGCAGAGCGCTACTAAAATGGGTCTAGGGTGAAATTATGTCTTTCAACAAGACAACGACCCAAAGCACACTGCTCACAATGTCAAAATGTGGCTGCTTTTCAATGCTCGCTCGCAGCTCAAAACGCCTCCACAGTCACCCGACATCAACCCCATTGAACATTTGTGGGCTGAGCTTGAAAAAAATATTCGAAATCGAGCTATCAGCAGCAAAGCATCTCTTAAAGAATGGGAGCAAAATGGAGAATGGGAACTTATACGCCTAGATTTTTGCAAGAAACTTGTCGGGAGTATGTCAAAACGACTAAGAGCCGTTATTGATGCTAAAGGTGGTGCAACTAGATACTCACCTACTTTGTTTTATGTATTTTTGCATATTTTTATTTTTGTGCGAATAATTTTGTGTTACGTTTAATTAAAGTCAGTTTGTTTATTTTCGTTTTTGCCTACTTGGATTTATTAATATTTGATTTTTTTGTACTAATTGTTTTTAATTTTATTGAATTAATTTTTCACGACTAAGCTAGTGGAATTTAGTTTGTTTCGTTAAATGAAGAATAAAGTCTTGTGCGAATAATTTTGTGAGGATGTGTATCTGCGACTTTTTATATCCGTTATTTACTGTAAACATTTTTTTCACCAACAAATTCGCCGACTACACCGTCGACACAAGAGGGTAGCACTCAAAAATTGGGTCCGAACAGACAACTGACTAGAAAGTGAATAATTGATAAATAAGGGTAGGGTAAACTGTCCCACAGTGAATCTTTTGAATTTACGGAATTTCTACTTATAAGAGAAAAACTAAGTAAAGTGAGAATAAACCATGTTTCGATCCATTATGAATTTACCGGACTACTTCAATTGCGTTCGCCAGTGCCGGTTGTGCTCAAAAGGGAATTTTGCTATTAAGGTTTCATTGTTTCACCGTGCTTTTTATTTTTATTCCATTTAAGAAAGTAATGTGGTTAGTGATATTTTTGGGATAAAGTTTAAACTGTTAATTATTATTATTAATTGAAATGTTTTTAAATTTTTGTTCTTTAATACAATTATTTTTCTCCAAAAAGTCACTATGTCCAACAGTGAACCACATGATAGTAGTGAACCATGGTTCACAATATCCTAGTATTGTACATGGTACTAGCCATGCACCAGACACAACTGACGTATGCAACAGAAAATATCCCTAACTAACTTCGTTAACAGTTCTTTGGGGTTTTTTTTTTGTTATTTCCTACTATTATTCTTCGTTAGTAACAAGTTTTGCGATATTTTTGAATTCCTTGAAAATCACTTTTGTTAATGTTGTGTTATTTTTTATTGTTGTGGTATTACTTTTTGTTGTTTTTATTATTTACGTTTTTGTATTGTTTACTTTTTTTTAATGTGAATGTTAAGCAAAAATTGGTTTTTATCAATTACCTTTTTCTGTTCTTTGTTTTTTTTATGAAAAATGAAATAAACAAGACTGGTTCAGTATCGGCTCTGTGGGACTATGTTTACTGTGGGACAGTTTACCCTAGGATAAGGCAATCCACCACGAATATTTTTGATAAAATAGAATCGACATTTCAAAACAAAACTATTTGTTTTTGTGTCGATGGTGAGGTTTTCATGAATTCCAAGTTGTTCTTTTCAGATTGTTTCAGAATCTCCTACTGCAAAATTTCTTGATGTGTCTTTAACCACATTACCTCAACTACCTCAACAACAACGATCTAAGCTAATTCTACATAAACCTTTACAAAATTGTATTCAATGGCTATCCTTCTTCTAATGTTCATCGCTAATGCCTGACTTTTCTTACAAAAACAGTTGCTACACATGATTTAAACTTTTAATTTACTCCTTAAATGAAGTCTTGTCGGTCGCGCCGTGTCCTTGTTGGTTGGTGCGTAGACTCTTCACAGCGAATGGCAGGTTCGACCCACGAATTAACCCACATTTATAACTCACAGCTTAATTTCATTCGAGTCACTGACAATTCTCAAAGAGTATTCCTGTCTAAAAAAAGATTCTTAAAATTTCGCCGTTATGAGTCGACATAAAACTGTAGATCGCATATACTCGTGAAAGAACAATAGCACGCAAAATACGAGTGGTTACTGTGGAAGCTAGGCCATGGTCCTCCGCTGACTGTTGCGCCACCAAGTATTTATCATATATAAAATACCACAATGCGCAGTGAAATGTTGCGAAGACTATTATAAGCAGGGAAACTTTAAAAATGCTTACTTCTTGATGCGTAACAAATTTTCACTTGTTGCCGCTTTCAAATGTCTTCTAATCTGTCATAGCCTCAATAGAACCATCTAGCAAACTTTGTTTTCCTTTTCTTCCATACCATCTATCAGTTCTACCCACTGACGGCATCAATGACCTCCTTTGTTTACTTTTTGTAGTATAGTTTTGAGTTAAATAGTTTGTCATAGAGTTTGCGCTCTCCTCCTGTTCTATCTCAACCTCTCTGTTTTCGTCTAATGGTAGCTGTGTTACCAAGAGTGATGTCAGTTAGTTGACATCAGGCCACAGAGGTAATCGGAGGAACAGGTTTTTTTTTATATATTATTTATGATTATCGAAATTCCCATTTGTGTGTCTCTAAATGTAGATGTTATTGATTCTTAAGATTCCGTTTGGTTTCTATCGTCTCGGAGAATTGTATAACTCGTGTGTTGCAACATTAAACTCGGTATTGTGGGAAGCAAGCGTGTTACGATGTCCCCGCAATATCGATTTTACCCTCGATTATTATATCAAACGAGAAGTAATCGATGGAGGTTCTTATTTTAGAAATTACATGCATTTTATTGGCTTTTTTATAATCTATTTCCTATTTACTTATTTACTAACATCTTAAAATAACAGAGGTTGACATAATGATCAATCTATAGTTTAGAGGGAGCTTGCTGCGAAAGCAGAGAAAAATCACAAGATTAATGCATTTAATTTAGCTATACAACTATGCAAAGAAAATCAAGAACACCTTTATAATTAAATTTAAAAAGCCATGCTTTCACTGGGATTCACCATGAATTATACTGGAATTATTACGAATGCTACTTTCAGTATAAGGAAGCTTGGAGGATTCATTAAAAAGAGAGAGAATGAGAGTATATATACAAATGAGAGTATATAATACAAATTGGTGTAGTTGAACAGATTCAATTGAATAGATTTCTTTCGTGAGTTCTGAGATGTTCGTTGCAGCAGCTACTCTTCATCTGCCTCCAGTCATAAAGCTCAAGCGTTCGCGATGACTTGGTATTTATACCGGTGGTTCGGTCTTCCTATCCGCCTCGAACCAGGAGGCTCGAATTCGAAGACCCGCTTAGCTGGAGCGTTGCTATTCATGCGTTCGATGTGTCCGAACCATTGCAGACGACAAATCTTTTCCTACTGAAATTCATCCACATCCCGGTACAGCTCGTAGAGCTCGCGGTTGTGTCTTCTGATCCACTCGCCTTCTTCGCAGACGGGACCGTATATCCGACATGGAATTTTTCTTACGAAGGCACCAAGGATCAGCTCTGCAGTTTTACTTATCGTTCAGCTTTCAGCTCCATATAGTAGGACTGGCATGATCTTGGTCTTTCGAGTTAAGAGTTTTGAGCACGGTTGTTGTGATAAACCCAAGTAACAGCTGTTGCCAATCGTCGAATCTCTACTGTAATGTCATTTGTGGAAATAACGTTTATCCAAGGTGACGTGCGATGGCAAGTTCCTTCATTGACCTTGAGACCAGTTCGCTTTTAAAGCTTTTACCGCACGTCGTGAACGCACGATTATATCGATGTTATATGCCCATCTCCAAGCGTACCCTTGATAGCATCCACAACACCCGATGTAAGGGGAACTAATGTATGCAGCGGACACTCTGGGGCTCAACTCCCAGAGGAGGTTAAGGAGGGTTAACAAAAAAAAAAAACTCTTATTACGGCCGCCATAAAATACGTATTTAATAGACCAGTCCCAGTGATTTTTCAGAACATGCGTGCAGATGATTAAAAGTCTGCTCACAAGACTGAGAACTGCAAATAGCCTTACTATATTTGTACATATACCATTTTTCTACCACTACAACTAAGGAAAATTTTTGTTGGTTTTACTAATGATCAATTTATGCACCTTAAGCCAGTGTCTGAAGAGTTCTAAGTCAATATTCATATCGTCTGAAAGATTCAATGCAGAATAACCTGTAAAAAAAGCAGCCCATGTCATCTGCAAAAGTTTGCCACGGAGTTTTGGTTGAAAGAGGGAATTGATCAAAACAGGAAAAAGCAAGGGGCCAATTACAGAACCTTGAGGAACACCCAAAGAAACGACATTTACAGAGTTTGAATTATATGAACAAACAATGTAGTGGAAACTGCCTCTACACGCACACATAAAAATACTATTGATAGTCACATAGTCGAGCTCCGAACTAGTATATAAAGAGGATGAAGAAGAACCTCCCAAAAATGCCCACGGAACCTGTGGCAAGATAAAACTGACGCTGCTCGATGTCTTCCTTCAGATGGTCCAATGGTTGACAGTACAAGTCCGAATTAATAGTTGTTCCATAAAGAAGCAGCTCATTATCAATCTCGCCAAACACATAGTAAAAGCTTTCTAACTGCCTATCCTGGCCACCACGATTTGGCCACGACCGTTTCCACTTGGAGTTGCTGTAAGCGTTGAATTTGTTGCTATTCAACAGAGAGTGGTGATGGAAATCGCGATTTATTTTGAACCCAAACTTATTTAAATTGGTTCCACACAGGTTTTTGCGCAAAAATTTACCTACACTTTGAACCCAAGAAACAGTGCTGACATAACATCTAGACTTGACAAACTTCATTTATCGACATCTTCTATAATGGATTTATTTTACTACACCTGTATACGTCAAATGTTTTTATTGACATTCTCGTATACCCCCGTTTTACTCCCGTCCTCAATTACGGCTACTATGAGTTCTCAGTGCATCACTTTTCTTTTTAAGCCTATTCCATGTTTTTATTTTTAGAATGAAAATGTTCTGATGTCGTCACCTCATACACAAATGCTCTGTCCACACAATCTGTCGTAAATGCGAAGCGTGTGGGCGCGCAAGATTCGTACCCGTGCTCACGCTAGACACAACAATTATCCAATTGATTTTTTACATTTAACAGGTCTTCAACAACTCCCTACAATCACGAAACAAATATTGTAGTCATAAGCCTCTTCTCACTCTAACCGAATCTCAAGTACTCATTATCTCAGTCAGCGAGCGACCGAGAGAGACAAGTGCTGCATTAACAGCCAATGTACCTTATCTCATCGCATACTACTCATAAAAAGCCAGCGACGAATGAACTCGTTCCACAATTTGCAAATAAACTCGTTGCAAACAGACGTGAGCGGTTGATCAATTAAAATGTCCTCCAACAGCGCAAATATTCCCAAGTATCTCAACGAGAACTTATTCCGAGATGCCCTCAATGACGGCTTCAAGAGGAAGGACATCAAAGTGAAAAGTTTGAGTTTAAAGGCGAGAACTACTGCAGCAACATTTATCGGGCCAACGTCGAGTACACAACCGATGGAAAGGAAATAAAACAAATCGTGCTGATCGTGAAGGATATGATAGCGAACTACAATGAAGAAGTTCCACTGCCATCAAAGGAGATCGACATGTACACCCGGGTGGTGCCCCTGATGGAAGAGATTTTGGGTGAATCGGGAACCTTGGCGCCAAAGTGAGTACAAAAGTGAAGAGTGGATCTAAAGAGGGGTTTGATTGAGCGGACTTGGTTGCAGGTGCTTTAGGGCTACCAAAGATCACAACGAATTGTACATATTCCAGGACTTGGGCGATCTAGGATACACGGTACAAGACCGCTTGAAAGGATTGACTGAAGACGAAGCGCATGTGTTGCTGAAGAAGATTGCAGTCTTTCATGCAGCCTCAATGGTGCTTGCGAAGAAGGTATGCTTAAAAGTATTTAATTAAATAAGTGAACACGTTTTGTATTGAAATTAGAAGACCGGGCATTTTGAGTTGAGAAGTAGAGGGTGACCCGTAAATGATGATAGGAATAGAGACTTGAGTAATATAAGAACAATATCACAACTCCAGCGCTCAATAAACGAACACACGGTGTCGTCTATGGTCCCCCGTCTTCAATTCCTGCCTAAGCACAATCTTGTTCGTATGTAGACCCAAATTCGAATGCAAAATAAGCCGAACGACTCTCTGATCAGCACCGACTCGACATTTTAGGGCTTTTTCTATGCTAGCCACTACCAGAAATGGAGTATTACAGAGATGCACTCTTGCCCTTTAAAATTGTTGACATCTGTTTTTTATAACGTTTTCTTAAACTGAATTGACCAATCAGAGGACGGAATCCACGTTATTTAGTGAATAGCCGCCAAAAATTCATGAATATCTGTCAAAAAAGTACTCAAATTCGTCGATGGACTAGGGGGTAATCAGCTGTGAAGTTGGCTATCTCTGTAATACTTCATTTCTGGCCACTACTACGCACAGTAGTTTGAGAGGCGAAAGAAAAAATCAAAAGTCTTGCATTGTATGATTCACTTAGAGGCTTTGCTTTCTTAAAGTATATAAGACACTCGTTTGAAGTATATAACACAATTCGTTGAAATAGAGAATTATTTACACAGTGTTCACAGCTTAAAGTCGATCCATTATGTAACCATGTTTAGTGTATACAGAGAAGGGCCTTGTATTTAATAAATATATATCTGCCGCGATGGATAATTTTAAAATTTTCTGCGTCTTACAGCATGTCTAAAGAAAACGTGAACGTTTTTGAACTTTGATTTTCGAATTCGTCTAGCAGCTATGAATTTTTAAAATAGATCGTCTAAAAACCAATATTTGCGAAACTTCAGTAGACCAGAACTAACGAGCCCAATCGCTCCAAACTGGTTCTTGTTTTAAAATATTCTTTAGAGTCTTATTTAACACAAAAATAAATTTCACGCCCCACCTCTTTTGAGTCACTGACAATGCTTGAAGAGTAATAACGGTATAGAAAAAGCTTCTCAAAATTTGCCGTTCGGTGTAGGCATAAAACTGTAGGTCCCGTCCATTCGTGAGAGCACGCACAACACGAGTGGTTGCTGAGAAGCTAGGCTCTGGCCCTCTACGAGCTGTAGAGTCACCCATATATATATATTATTAATCCGTTTGAAAAGAAAGATCTCGTGGCACATGTACTACCTATGTTTCAAATTTCATTAAGACCCGTCTAGGGTTCAAAAGTTACAGATTTTTTTCGTCGCTCCCTTACAAATCGACCCACTGTGCGGCGGCTATGTTTTCTTCATTTCACCCCAATCTATGTGGCTTATGCCTGAAACACAATAGTACGTTTGCGCTGGCGTTGGCTGTCAACACACATAATTCAATGGCCAAGCACAAAATACAGCGTCGAC
This sequence comes from Eristalis intricaria, assembly GCA_964034865.1. Lineage (NCBI taxonomy): Eukaryota > Metazoa > Arthropoda > Insecta > Diptera > Syrphidae > Eristalis > Eristalis intricaria. The sequence continues at coordinate 5,562,341 of OZ035876.1, forward strand.
CTGCGGCAGTGAATAATGAGAGAAATTGAGAGGATCATAATAAAACGTAAAAACGTAGTCCATCGCACGTCATTATTCAACATTTTGGATATTTTTTGACAGAGGGGTGCGCTATGAGAGAGATTTTCTCCCAGATTTAGAGTTTTCTTCCAAATAGAGAGTATATTGTATCAGCTGCCATTTAAGAAACAAAAACAGCTGATTAAAAATAATTTAACGACAAGAGTCATTTCAAATGAGTGTATGCAGAAAGTAGATGAGAGAGAGAACAGTTGATAGAGTATTTACTTCAGCGCAATGCGTCATCGTAACATGAAGTCGGCTGGCGCAGCGCACTATTGTGTTTCAAGCATTATGGTCCAAAAGAGTGTATTTATACTCAAACTTTTACACGGGAAGAGGAACTGCTTACACTGATGCTATGAATTTGACTGACATCAGGTCGAAACTCTGTATTATAACTGAAGCGGGATTTCTCATAATTTCCACATGTTTGGCAAACCTGAAATAATTTATCATGCTTTTGTAATGCGAAGCCTTACACAACATGTTGACAGCTGAATGACATTTGTAGCTTTGACAGCTGTTGAAATATAGCAATTGGCAAAACTACCGTGGCCATCTGGTCACCCATTATTCCCCATTTTGGAGATCAATGACTACCTCGTGAATGAAATCCCCCTTGATCGATGAAAATAGGTCAAATGAGTTCGAGATGCCATGCGCTTCATTTATACATTCACTTAGCTAACAAACATTGACAATTCGCATTCTACGTCCATTTTTAGTTGTCACTCGTGTTTCTAAGTGTCGTATTTCTTACGTGTTTGCATCGGTAATAACCCAAAGCTGCATGTTAATTAAATACTAATTAATATGTGCTTCCTCCTCACTGAAGTACTCAGTATGAACCATTGACGCCTCTACAAACTAATGGCATTCGTAGATAATTAATAAACCAGCTTACACTCCATATCGCACATAGGTTTCATCCCCAACATTAATATTGTAGTTGTATTTGAACGGACTGAACGAAGGTCAAGTTTACAAGTTTTCTAAACAGAGGCTAGACTCCACAACGGTGAGTATATTGCATTTGCAAACAAACGCGTTCCGATTCCACGAGCGCGTGAACGAGCTTAAGCAGTTAGTGTGATGGAATTTGTTCGCTCTGTTTTCACTTTACGCTCTAAGTATGCGTAGTACTTTTATATCACTTAATGTATTGCCTTGCTGGCCGACGAGCATTCTTCAGTGTGTGAAGAATACAGACCGCCGCACCGTACGTCTCACTGTGTTCTGCTATCTCCAGGCGGCAAGCTACACAATTCACAGTCAGTCACGGAATTAACTAAACATCATAAAGGTGCCTGAGTCCTAAATAAAAAACATCTTTGTACTAAATAAAGGTCGCCCAACAACTATAGGCCCTAAACCCTAAACCAAAAATGTTGGGCTTGTAAAAAGCCGCAACGTAACCTATAAACCATAAGTGTGATCCCAAACTGCTATTATATTCGTGACAAAGTAACAACGACTGCGATTGAGATTTTCCAATCACCGTGAATAAATCGCAGTTAGTGATTTTTGCTCAACTCTGCTAGGTCCATTCTACATTGCTTCCAGGATCTTAACACATCTCAGTTCACACGAAGATTTATTAATTGAAATGTCTTCCAGCAACCTGACTTAATCGAGAAAGTGAGAAAATCATATTTCGACGATGGACTCGACAAATTGCCAACCGTTGAAAAAGTGATGTTCGAAACCATGGAATACGTAACTGAGTTGGCGAAGGAGTGGGATGGCTTTGAGGAAATCGTCGTCAAATTGCAGAAACTCCGCACGACATATGGCGAAAAATTAAACGCCATGGTGAACTCGAATCAGGTCAGATTCAAAGTCCTCAATCACGGCGATCTCTGGGTGAACAACATTATGTTCAAGCACGAAAACGACACCTGTGTGGATGTCAGACTGGTGAGACTAATAACCTGCTGTAAATTGTTCCTTTTCTCACATAAGATTCACTTTTCAGATTGATTTGCAGATTTGCTGCTATGCAAGTCCTGGCTATGATCTACACTTTTTCATGACAACCAGCCTTCCATTGGATCTTGCTATAACGAAGAAGTACGATTTCCTACGGACCTACTCCTTGACTCTCAACAATACTCTGAAACGTCTGAATTACTCACCCGTTCCCACTTGGGATGACCTTCTGAATGAGATGCGAGCCACTGAATTCTATGAAATCCAGATCGCATTTATGTCAATTCCATTGATTTGCCTGGAAAGAGATGTCTCCAAGGGCAACGATTTGGACGCGTTGAAAGATGAGGATGTGATGAAAAAACAACGAGTTCATACGTACAGGTCTAAGAGGACTTTGGACACTAGTCGTTATATATTCGACAGGATGAATGATATTGGGGTCTTGGATTAAAGGGTTCGATTGGATCCCAAGACGGCCTTTAATTTTGGGACAATTCAGACAAATCAATAACGTTTTTAAAGTTTTGTTTAAGCTAATTTGGTTTAGAAGAGGCATTCTGATTGTGCCTCTGTAGTAGGACAGTCGAATTGTGAAAGAAGTGAAAAAGAATAAAGTTTATTTAAATTAAATTATACGAAAGAATTGATATCTTTTTTATTTCACTGAAATCACGGAGAATTGCATTTATTTGATTGCATTCACCAGACATCACGAAGAGTCTTCGACTCCGAACCAGTGGGACAACGCAATAGAGGACGCCCACGGAACCGATGGAGCACCCAGTTGGAGAAGGACCTCAATCAACTTGGTGTGCGCAGTTGGAGACAGCTGGCTAAAGATCGTGCCGGCTGGAGAGGCTTACTGGTTGAGGCCCAGGTCCACCCCGGACTGTAGCGCCACCAGAAGAAGAAGAAGAAGACATTGCAGCATGACAGACATCAGTGAACTGAACTATCAATCAATGACTTCAAAATTAATGCTGATTCTACATTTTGAAGTCGAAGTTCTTACGTGAATTCAATGACGGAATGCATTATTTTACAACTTTTCATTCACGGCTGGTTTCAAGGACTCAGTAAGTTGAACCCCAAAGCCTCTGGTCCAAAGACAAAATACGCCATAATGTGCCATGAGACATGTCCGAATAGATTTGGATTTGCATCAACATTTTCAATAATGGCGGCCATATTTTCTGTAGACCGTGCATATTGATAATGGGTAGTGCCTTGAGGCATCTGTCACGGAGTCAATCTCTTCCAGTTTCAGACGGACGATTATCTGGAGAATATTCTGCTCACAATGAGCAAAACATGCCTTCTACAACCACAGAATCACTATGTTTGAAGGACGTTTTGGCAACTGTTTAATAATGTTTTGATTAATAATAATAGGCCCAGCCAGGGCTTCTCTGCAATCACTTGTGTTATGCGTACTATTGTTGTTCTGTCACGAGTGGAAGGGATCTACAGTTTTAAGCCGACTCCGAACGGCCAAGTTTGACAGTTATTACTCTTTACTCTGTGACTCGAAAGCGTGAAAAATATTTTTGGCCGTACCAGACGGGAATCGAACCGAGGCAGCCAGGTTAAGTTGCGTATGGGTTGACGCACATGTTTTTTAACGCAATTTTATTTACTTTAAAACATGTTGCTTACTTGCTAGACAAAATTGCTTAAAACTAGCTTAACTTAATTAGAGTTACAAATGTTCTTAATACTAACGTACTGACCCTACGCGGGTACTCTAAGCTACTCTAATCTTTGTTATAAATGTGCCTTTCGGCTTAATCTACGTTCTTTTTTAGTCTTTATGACAATCTTTTATAAAAATTTTTTATTTGCCAAGAAAAACTTGGCTTCACTAAACTACCTTATACTAACTTACCCTAACATAAAACTTAATACTATCTTAACTATGTCCGTAAGAGTACGGACACGTTCACTTTGCATTTATACGCCGTGGTGAAATTTTTTTTTTGTTTTTGTTTTATATATATATATTTTTTTGATTTTTTGTTTTATATTTTTTTTTTGATTTTTATGTATATATATAAATATTTCTCTTTTTGGTTTTTTTGTTTTATTAATTTTTTTTTTTTGGGTTTTGTTTTTGTTTTATTATTTTTTTTTCTCTTAAAAAACTACCTTAAAAACTATGTGAGCTGGCCACTATGGTGAACTCAACCTCATCATTAAGAAAAGCTAGCGGTGTCGGTGACTGGTTTTGGTGTAACCACCAGTAAAATGTCCGTTCTTTGGCAGACTCTTTCCTATCTCGAGCGTGGATCGCTCTACTGAACCGGAGGAGATCCTCGTGGTTGCGAACGACATCCGGTTCGTATTAGAGTCGCCTGTCCACTATTTGACATGGAAGATGATAGGACATCCTTGTGGATCCTGTATTAGGCCACTTGTGTCTAGATGAAGGAATGCTTCGGGAGGAGCAAAGCCGTTAAGGCGCATCCTTTCATGGTACATACTATTGGGGCAGTAAGCTCCAAAGTTCAGACTGTTGGAAGAGGTCATAGCTCGTGCAGTGTGCCTTCTGATCAGCTTAATAATACAATTATCTACCCTGTTCACATTTGCCTCGTTGTACAGGACCTCGTTAGGATACTATTTCTTGTACTCAGACTCGGGTGCGCGATACAGATGGAGACAGCTCCTAAGACACTGCCTCTTCACAATGAACCGCAATGGACAACCGTACACCATAATTGGCCGTCCTAGGGCCATTTAACAGATTACCTTCAGTCTGGTATCAAGTTGGCTGCTGAAAAACAACCTCCTTGACGCAGCATAGGATTTTCTAGCTTTCGTCAGAGCAATATCTACATGTTTGTCAGAATACAGATATTGATCCAGCCAAATGCCTAGTTATCTAACTACACTTTTTATAGCTAACGGCCGACCACGCGGGTCAACTATGCCGAACTTACGCCAGTTTTGGGGCGTATCTCGCGATGCCCTATCTAACCGGGTCCGGAAAAGACTAGTTTCGCATTTCTGGAAGTTGATAAGCAACTTCCAAGTCACGCTGCAACAAGATGTTTATTACCTCGACTTTCGGACCTGATCTGTACGCAACTAGGTCGTCGGCGTACGCAATTAAGTGCGGCATGGAACCTATAAGATCTGCAGTGAATATAGAAAACAAGATCGGGGAACCGATGGTCCCCTGTTGCAGACCGTTTTTAATGTGAAAGACCGTAGTGGAAGTTACGTCACCATTTTTTACATCGAACTTTCTACCTGTTATCATGTCATAGACCATGTATAGCAATGGTTTACTTATGCCAAGCCTGACCAGCTTGAGGAAGAGGCCCTCCAACCAAACGGTGTCGAACGCCTTCTCCCAGTCAATCAGACAGGCAACCGTGCACTGATTTTTGTTTTTATTCCATTGTATGTCGGACACCAGTTTTGACGCGGCATTAATGGTATCATGCCCCGCTCTGAATCCGAACTGGTTGTCCGGTATGATTTTCTTTTCATCAACCCATTGTTTCAAAACTCGAATGACTATCTTTTCAAAAACCTTGCTTATGCAGGGAAGTAGACTGATCGACCGAAGATTTGTCGGAATGGACTTATCTTTGTCCAGTTTAGGGATTGGTTGAACAACAGCTGTTTTCCAGTACACCGGGTAATTGTTGAACACGGTTGTGTAAATTTGGACCGCTTCGGGGGGAAGATGGCGAAGCACAATATTCGGTATTCCATCGATTCCCACTGACTTTTTCTTCTTCAGCGAGCGGAAGATCAAGGGTCGACGCACAAACCCACAACGCCAGTGCCACCAAGCGATTAATATTACTAAATGGAAAACCTTAAGCTAAAGATGTACAGACTCGGATGACTGCCGGGTTTGACGTTTATGACTGAACCAGGGATGTCAAGTCTGCAACACGAATTGGATGTCTACCAGAAATGAATATTACAGCCCATCGATGAATTTGAGTACTTTTTTTGACAGATAGAGCATCTCTCCCCCTTTAGGAGTAAGGGGCAATTTTAAGAAAAAATGACATAAAATGCAAAACATTAAAAAAGGCAACTCTTACAATAAAGTACTACATCAAATATGAAAGTTAGACATTTGTGTGTGAATAATAATAATAATATGGGTGGCGCGACAGTCCGAGGTGGACCTGGGCCTAGCTTCTCAGCAACCACTCGTGTTGTGCGTGCTATTGTTCTTTCACGAGTGGAAGGGACCTACAGTTTAATGCCGACTCCGAACGGCGAAGTTGAGAAGCTTTTTCTAGACAGGAATACTCTTTGAGCATTGTCAGTGACTCGAAAGAGGTGGAGCCGTGAATTATGATAGGTGGTAAATTCGGGTATCGAACCTGGCACCCTCTGCGCAGGAGTCTACGCACTTACCCACTACGCCACGGCGACCACACGTGAATAGTTTTTGAATTATTCAGATTCAAACTCAAATTGTTGGAAAAAAATTAAAGCAAGAAAACCTTGAAACCAATATTTTTCGAAATTGTGGGATGCTAAATCTAATTTTGTAGTTAATACTTATACCAATTCTGAATCGAACATAAAAATCCGCATGGCTTTATGTCTTCTAGTTTTTGAGATACAGTGGACTTCTTCCTAAGTCGAAACTCTCTCTCTAACTCGAACTTTTTCATCATATTTTATGTACATCTACCTAAAATTTCCATACAAAACCCTCTCTCTAAGTCGAACTCTCTCTAACGCGAACAGTTTATGGTATCCGATGACAATTCGACTTAGGGGGAGTCGACTGTACCTAAATCAAAAGTGTTTTTAACAGTACATACTCGAGTGGCCCTCTACGCACTTCGGGGGGTTAAGGGATTCAAGCTCTCTTTCTGCAGGCGGCAAGTCCCGCTCACGCAACTTCGTTGCTCTGCTCAGGGTAGGAGTTTTTCGCCTGGCAGGCGACTATGTCATCGTCTGTAGTACTCATCCAAAAATTACAAAGTTCACATTAATAACAAAGTTTCACTAAAGGCTGAATCGCAAAGGCGCGTTCGCACGGTTGGTCTTTGATAGGCGTTGCTACGCGTTTTATCGAGCTTACGAGAATGTTATGTCTGAAAGAGGCAGACTCAATTTTCGATATCGAAATGAACGCTCAAATGGTTTGACTTATAATTTTGAAGAAAGAATATGTAATGACTGTAAATAAAAGTCCTGGAAAAAATTACTTACTTGCGGAAATAATCGTCTCAGTTTGCAAAACAATCAAATTGAGAAAAAAAGCCCGAGTGACTGAATAATAGCTCAACCTAGAAATTGATGATCACGCTTACAATATTACTTTCTGTGCAAATTAGACGCGCGATCGCCCTATTTCGACTTTAAAGTATGATTTACATATATCCTGCCCGAACGCCTGAACACGCCCTTGCGATATGGGTATAATTCGCATCAGAAATGAAGTATTACAGAGAGAGCCGACTTTATAGCTGATTACCCCCTAGCCCATCGACGAATTTGAGTGCCTTTTTGACGGATATTCATGAATTTTTGACGGTTATTCACGAAATAACGAAAATGCCGTCCTCTGATAGGTTAATTTGGTTTATGAACACTTTATAAAAAACAGTTGTCAAAAATCTTAAGGGGCAAGAGGTAGAAGTCGGCCATCTCTGTGGTACTTCATTTCTGATTCGCATTATAGAAACTTCACATGTGAAATTTGCAGCAAGTTATTCACTGTGCGAAATATGTATATTTGTAGGTATGCAATATCTATGCACTTGATAATGATGGAAAAATATAACCGAACAAGCTCTTCACCTTTATACCGTTGTTTCTTTTTGTAGTAAGGCAAGTGCTTATTGATATTCACAAAGGTCATTTTGTGTTCAACCGTATTGGGAATCAAATGACGGCTAAACTCCAGAGATAATGGTTGATAGAGATATCCAACTTCGGCCATTTGTACCCCTAGCCCACAACGAAGATGTAGTGGTAATCCCTTATATTTCACTTATGCATTTACAACGCTCGTCAATTCACCACAATATCGCGGCCGATTCGTGAATTTTGTGGGAAAAAAGCGGCAGATTCATGAATTTAGTGGGAATCCATGTACTTTCCATGTAACATACATGGGTATGTTATTCGGAGGGTGTTCAAAAGTTGACTAGTATTTTTAAGGGAATTTTCTTACATTGTTATATGGACTTTCGTGAATAAAAATGTATTGCAATGGCCATTTAACTGGAACTGTTTGACCTAAAATAATTCTTAAGTGTATATACAGCCTATTCATAAACCATACCTGAAAAATTAACTCAAAAAATGAGGTCCGCTTTACATATTCAATTAAAACAATTTGATAAGAACAATCGCAAGATATTGCAACTATTACTAATGCATAAGAAGGGTTGTCAAAACTTCTTATTTGTGATTCACGCTTTAATAATATTTTTATTATTGGTTAACTGAACGTGTGAATGTATTATTAATTTTTATTCATATGAAAAAATGCACACTATGTTGTACATTCATTAATTATGTCCAAGTATTTCAGATTGTAAATTGCTCAAAGTTTTAGCGAATCGACTTCATGAACATAAGCCTCCATACTGTGCTGAAAATTGAACACCGAAATTTGAAAAAACCATCTAATAACGAGCGAATTTTCAAATAAGAACTCTAATTCACCCCATTACTAAGGTGGGGAAGGGTATCAGCTGTTCCACAGCTGTTCTCAAGAGCTCACACGTATTCACAGACAAGGGGCAAAAAACGTATAAAAAACGCTGTCAGATGAAATCAAGGGGCAAGGGAGGTAGAGGTTGGATATCTCTATTATAGGTTATCTCTGCTAAACACACTCTAATCCATCCTAAGCTAAACAACTTCTCACCTCCACCATCAACGACGAACTCAACGAACTGGACAGTAGTACGGACCAGTACGGACGATAATTTCATTGACGAAACTAACATACCTTTTTAGTATGTACGTTGAACATTTAATTAACTTACTCACAAACTGTCGCGGAATGGAACGCAAGTCTACTTCCTCCTGGTGCATTCTGGGTAACGCTAAATGACTTCCTGTACTTTCCTTACAAAGATGAACGTATCATCAACATTAATCATCAAAGTGAGATCACCATAAATACCAAAAAAAGAGCATCTTAAAAAAAAATAGTTGTACTAATTTTCAATTTCCGAGAAAGCTAGAAGACATAAAGCCATGAGATTTTTTCTGTTCGACTCAGAAATGATATAAGTATTGTAGCAGCCCTTATAACGAATTCAGGCACTTTTCTAAGAAAAAGTGATAAACATGTAAAAGGGACTACCGGTGGGAGAGCAGTGAACATGAATAAAGATCACTCTTGTGTAGTTTGCGAAGCGATGCGGACGTACCTGCAATAAAGTTGATCAGAAAAAATACATTCAAGTGTTTTATTATTGCTACTTCTGTCGGCTAAAGTATTAACTACAAAAAGGCGATTTAGCATTTCATCTCACAATTTCGAAAAATATTGATTTAATGTCTTTTTTTTAATTTCTTCCCAACAATTTGAGTTTGAATGCGAATAATTCAAAAACTATTCACACGAATACTTTGATGTAAATTTTATATTAAATAGCAAATTTCAATCTTTCACATTTGATATAGTACTTTATTGTAAGTGTTGCCATTGTTTTCTAATATTATTTGTTCCATTTTGTCATTTTTACTTAAAATTTCCGCTACTCCTAAAAATGGCGAGATGGACCCTTTCCCCTCCCCCCTCCCATAGTAAAAAATGTTAAATTGAACCCCTCTACAAAATACCGTTATCATTTCTTGGCGCCAAAGCTATCGTACCGTTCCCGACTTACCAGGCGATCCATGTGTGACATCATACTACCGTCACATTCATACACCAAACCCCGCTATCGGTAAAGCCTTAATCCACCAGACAGACACACATGGCGTTCATCTTATCTGCAAGTGATTAGCTTTACTCTAGCGCTTTATCGCAAATCACACAGCATATAAAAGCCCAGTGATACATGATTCTATTTCACAATTTGCAAATCATTCAGTTGCAGACAGACGCGAGCGCTTATTGAATTAAAATGTGTTCGGATATTCCGAAGTATCTCAATGAAGACTTGTTCCGAGACGCCCTCAATGACGGCTTCAAGAGGAAGGACGTGCAAGTGAAAAGTTTGAATTTAAAGTTGACCAGTGAAGGTGGCGAAAACTACTGCAGCGACATTTATCGGGCCAACGTCGAATACACAACCGATGGAAAGGAGATCAAAAATATCGTGCTCATCGTGAAGGACATGAAGGACAGCGTCAGTGAGGAAATTCCAATGGCATCAAAGGAGAGCGATATGTACACAATGTTGACGCCTCTAATGGACGAGGTTTTAGGCGAACCTGACAGTCTGGTGCCGAAGTAGGTGCATATACACTGCTGAAGGCTGAAGGAGTGATTTAATTGAGCCTATTTGGTTGCAGGTGTTTTAGAGCAACCAATGAGTTTTACATATTCCAAGATTTGGGAGACCTGGGATACACTCTACAAGACCGTTTGAAGGGATTGAATGAAAACCAAGCGAAGGTGCTGCTGAAGAAGATTGCAGTCTTTCATGCCACTTCAATGACCGTGGTGGAGAAGGTATGTTTGAAATTGTCATTCCCAGTGTTCCCAAAGAAGATTTAGGCAGATTAGGAAGGTTGAGGAGGTTGTGGAATGAACTTGGTCCCGACTGGTCCAATGTTCTGGCTCTCAGATCACTTGGAGCTGATGCATCAACCGGAGAGAGCTGAAGATGAACCGAATTATTCCCGCTTAAGTCAGTTCAGTCATAGAAGGGTGATCGCCCAGGGGTGGAGTCACTTCCTTGGGGAAGTTTTGGAGTTTTGGATCTAGTGACCTTTTTGTTTTTTTTTTGCAGTTTTGGGGACCCACCCCAGCTGATTTTGCGGGGCCGGAGGTCTATTGACACCACCAGGTGTCACTAATTGCGTGACAAGACATCCGTTAGACCAGAAGCGGAGGACTTTGCCTCTTCCTAATCTTTGCAGCTCCGACAGGAGTCTTGAGTGGCAAGACTCTGGCCCTAAGAGTCAGTGTACTGTAATGACACTAACAAAGAAACTTATCGATTCAAAGAAATCATCTGTGCCGAGCGGCCGGGGCCTAGTCTGGGCCAGATCATATTGGACGTTCGGCTTTTGTAATGCTTGCCAGCTGTTAGTATTAGTTTGCTTGGTCGCAGGAAGAGTTTCCCCGTGGATACGGGCATAGCCTGATTAACGCATCCGTTAAGCAGTTTCTGTGATTGTCTCTGTGGCTTGGTACATCGTGCAGATAAATGTTGAGCCATCTATTCATGATATGATATTTCATGGTTGCCTGCGAAAATGCTTCTACCGCGGGCGAATATTACATTCCACTTATGTCAAGGCGATGGTTTGGAAATCACCATGATCTTGCAATACAGAGAGTCTTTCGAAATAATGGGAGATTATAAATGTACAATTTCGATTTTTGAAGTATGGCATTTGATTTGACAAGTATTGTTCATTATTGCAACATTTAAGCATTGGCCAGAAAAATGATGCTAAATCGTAAAAATCACGCCGTCATGAATTTACTTCCACCTTGGCCTGTTTCTTCATTTCCTCTATACAGCATAAATTCGGTTTACGCAACTAATAGAAATTATGGCTCTCTTTTGTTTTTTGTAGAGTTAAAATGTCTTCTATTGGAATGCTGTTCTCTTCTGGCCATTGTAAACATATGTATGTTAAAGGATCGAACGGCAACTTCTGTTTTAACTTTTGATAAAGTGGGGACCGGGGCAGCTTCACCTTCACTTTTATTTCTGCTTTCAATTTCTGCCAGATCCTCCTAATTTGCAGTGGACTCAACGTGTTCGTGAAGCCAATCACTGATAACTTCAATCGAGTTTCAAATATTGGGAACAATTTCATCAAGCAGATTGGAAACAGATTAAATCAATTCTCTTTCCCTTAAGATATTTGTAGACGGTGTACATAATGGAAGATCGTCCTCCTCATCCCAATTACTCTTGGTAGGCATTAAAATATTCCAACATTTCCTGGTTGTATAAGGGTCTACTTTTCTACTTCCCATGCATTTGCTAGTAAACAAATTGCATCCCTTAATTGAACTGTTAAGCTTAAGTTATCCCTTAAGTTGAACTTTTATTTTTGTTTTCAAATCAATGTCCTCACTGGCAACTAAGTGTGTCAATATACTTTTTTTGTAGTGGAGCTTTGTAATGTTAATAACATTTTGATCCATAGGCTGAAGAATTGCAGTGCAATTTGCTGGAAACATCATAATAGTTATCAGTCCATCATTGTTTTGTAATTCATTTTCTTTAGGATGACACGGGGCATTGTCCAAAAGCAGCAGTGCGTTCTTCTCTAGTCCCTTTGATTCGAGAAAATTTCTTACCTGTAAAGAAAAACTCACTAACGCAAACACTACAATTTATATTCTTTTACGTGCATCGGAACAAACACGTTGTGGAACCATTGTTCGAATAAAAGGAATGGCATCCATGGATTTTTACGTGGCGCAGTGGGTAAGTGCGTCGACTCCTACGCAGAGGGTATCAAGTTCGATACCCGAATTTACCACCTTTGATAATTTACGGCTCCACCTCTTTCGAGTCACTGACAATGCTCAAGAGTACTCTAAGCTTCTCAAGGTAGGTCAAGTAGGTGCCTTTCACTCGTGAAGGAACAATAGCACGCACAACACGAGTGGCTGCTGAGAAGCTAGGCCTAGGTCCGCCTCGGACTGTAGAGCCACCCATATTATTATTATTATTATAAGTAACAGGCTTGTTCTCAAAATGTTTAATTGCTTTCGGATTGGCTGCTTTACCAATGACAAACAGGTTTACCTTGTGCATCCCCGATGCATTTGTGCACTCTTTCATTACTCTTTTCTTGCTTACTTTTCGACCTGGCGCTAACGATTCATGAAAAGTAACTAGTGTTTTGTTTGGCAACATCCTGTAGAACAATCCAGATTCGTCCGCATTGTAGATTTGATCAGCGGTTAATTTTCCAAACGGTTCAACAAGTCCACATTTATTGGACAACTTTCCGTCACAAATTTTTAACGCAATCCATCCGTTGCTAGCGTTAAATGATGTTTTTTTCCTTATTTCCTTAAGCGGAAGAAGTTTAGCTCTTTGCTTTTGAAACCATCCATATAACGCCTTTTCCATCCGTGGATATTCAGAAGATTTAAGTGTAACGCGTTTTCCTGGTCCAGATTCAGCTCTCTGTCTAAGACTGCTTTCCTTTGCTTTTATCCGGCTTATTGTTGACTTGTGCACATTATATTTTTCACAAAGTAGCTTTACAAAGAAACACCCTTTAACTTCGGATAAAATTTCACTTATTTTTTTGACGAATGAACGAATTTCGCTAATGAAAGTGGAACCCATCTAAGGAAACACACTTGGATGTGTAAATATATTTACAAAGAATTGTGTATAGACGCACACGAAACTAAATTACTGTAAAATAACGACAGACGTAACCAAACAAAAGGAGAACATGCAAATAACAGATGAACAAGTTGCACTGATTGAGGCAACCTTTTTGAAAAGGTGCACTTATAGAGTCAATACGTGCTACGACTTAAGTGTTGCGAAAATCGAGGAGTTGCGTTAACCGAGTTGGTACTGTATATATCTTGGTGTCCAGGAAGAAAGAAAAACGCCTTACGACTGACCTCATCCTCTGCAATCATCAGTCCAGCCTTCCAACCATAAAGACCAAGTCATTTTGCGCCTACGATGATGAGAACCACTAGGCGCAGATGAAGCCGAATGAGATTCGGCCTTCCTCTTCCTTGAACCACTAGGCGCAGATTCGCCGCTCCCTTTAGCTGGAACCGCGTATTAATCGCGTATTACTAAAGACAACTCCCTCCGCAGCTTTTATCTCCCATGGATAAACCTAGTCGGTAGGCAGTCAGGCAGAACTCGCTGCACATGTGGAAATAACTTCGATCTGGACGCTCAACAATGGCCACGAACGATTCGGGCGTTCAGAACTTTAAACCTACAGACAGACTATATTTGAAGAACTCTGTTTGTGACAATGGTGGCAGATAGAATGTGGTCGTTCTAATTTTAGAGTCTTGTCGGAATTCAACGTCTTTGAAAATGCGAGACCGCCCCCAATTTCAGTCAAAATTAGTAATAAACTAACACAAGCTTATCATAAATTTGTTTTTATGTTTTCCAGCATCCTGAAATAATCGAGAAATTGGGAAAATCAATCTTCGATGAAGGAATCGACAAAATTCCCCTCGCAGCAGATCTAGCATATAGCAACTTGGAGTATTTCGCCGAGCTGGCCGAGAAGTGGGAGGGTTTCGAGGAGATCGTCATTAAAATGCAAAAACTTCGAAGCAGCTATAACGATAAATTAATGGCAATGATCGAATCAAAAGAAACCAAATTCAAAGTTTTCTATCACGGCGATCTATGGGTGAACAACATGTTGTTCAAGCACGACGGGGACACGTGTGTTGACGTCAAACTTGTAAGAAGGCAACGCTTTCGCTACGTTTTTTTTCCTATTTCTCACATTTGTTGCCTTTCAGATTGATTTTCAAAATTGCTCATATGGAAGCCCTGGCTTTGATCTGCACTACTTCATCGCGACCAGCGTTCCATTGGAAATGGCTATAACCAGAAAATACGATCTGCTGAGGACCTATTACAAGACTCTGAAAACGACTCTTCATCAATTGAATTACTCCGCTGTGCCAACTTGGGATGATCTTCTGACAGAAATGCGAATTACTGAATTTTATACAGTGCAAACGGCATTATTGGCCATTCCGTTGATATTTCTCGCAAAGGACGCTTCAAAGGGCAGCGATTTGGACTCGTTGAAAGATCCGAATTTTATGAAAAACCAACGAGTTCTTTACTACAATTCAGCGAGGACCTTGGCGACTACTAGATACATATTCGACAGGGCGAATGATCTTGGAATTTTAGATTGATTTTTATTAAAACTTAAAATTGAATTTAAAGGCTGTTTATTTTTAATTCGGCGGAGTTGAAGGAAATTTTCCAAAAATTATCACGTTACTAGGGTTTTAAAGGTGAGTATCTAAGTCTGACGGCAAGGCGTGAAAGGAACCTACAGAAATCTTAAATGTCATGAAAGTTTTTAGGCATAGAGAAGCTATACTATCTAACAGGGGCAAATCTGTGGAAACAGCCCTGCACTCACTTGTTTGCACTATACTAAGGTCCTTCGATTTCAAGGAATCTATTCTCACTGCCTTTGTCGATATCGAGGGAGCCTTGAATAACAGGATGATAAGTTCGAAGCTTGGTGATACCACGATCCGCAAATCTGTGAACAGAGGCACACCGCAGGGTGGTGTACTCTCCCCTCTACTGTGAAACATAGTGGTCAATGAACTACTTGTGAGACTAGATGGGTCTGGGTGTAAGATCATTGCCTATGCAGATTACATTGCCATAGCGGTATCTGGGAAATATTTATCCACGATCAGGGATATTATGCAATCTGCCCTATACAAGCTAGTGAAATGGACTAGCGAATGCGGCAAAAAACGGATCTAGTCCTCTTTACTAGGAAGTATAAAATTCCTAAATTTGACCCTCCCACACTATGCGGGACCCCCTTGGTGCTAAGCGACAGCGCTAAATTCCTAAGTCTTATACGAGACACGAAGTTAAGCTGGAAGCTAAATATTCAGGAACGTGTCAAGAAGGCCTCAACGCAATGGGGACTGCAACCCCGAATGGTTCACTGGCTATTTATATCAGTAGTCAGACCCATACTGCAATTTGGTGGACCGCACTCGACAAGAGAATCAACATCACCACACCCGCAAGAGTGTGGTGGATGGCATGCGTGTGCATTAGCGGGACTCTAAGGACTACCTCCGCCGAAGCATTAAACATACTCCACAACCTGCCACTGATAGATCTAATTGGCAGACAAACAGCAGCTAGCACGGCGATCAGATTAAGATCGCTGAATAGCTGGAAGGAACTGCAGTCTGGACATTCAACGATCCTACGCAGATATGCCTCTATACCCATAGACACAGACCTCACTCTACCTAAACTCCTCTTCGAGAAGAATTTCTCAACCAGCATACCGGCCAGATCTTTCCACTGCGAATCTTCACAGATAGATCGAAGATGGATGTGGGTGCTGGTGTTTATTCCAAGGACCTAAATTTCCAGCTATCTTTTCAACTACCTAATCACTGTAGCGTCTTTCAGGCTGAAACTATAGCGATTAAGGAAGCTCTGTGCCCTATCGTCATCTGCTCCGATAGGCAGACAGGGATCAAATCTCTGGATTAAGTCACCTTTAATTCCAAGACTTCCCTTAATTGCCGCCTATCTCAAATCCAACTGATATGGGTGCCGGGACACTATGACATTCCAGAGAATTGCGAAGCGGGTGAGCTCGCTAGAAAAGGCACAAACTCCGTGCTCTTTCCAGATGGAGACCCACCCTCCATGTCTATCGCTACTATAAAACATCTGCTAAAGCTTGAAACGCTTGCTCAAATAAACCGTGTAGCCTTGAAGTCCTAAAAGTATCTAATTCCATCCACCTCCCATTAGCGGCGTTGATGGCATCTGTAAGTAACAAAGTGTTTATTACGGGTATGGGGTGTCCTGATTACTTGCCATTTACAAAACCACCCCTGTTCTAGCTAGCTCGTCGGCCCTTTCGTTGCCTGGATTACCACTATGCTCAGGGACCCAGCATAGGGTTAGGTTGCATCTGACCGCTATCTCCCAAAGAGATACATGGCAAAGTTTTACCGTCTTTGATTTGATTGATGGTGTATCCAGAGCCTTGATGGCCGCCTGACTGTCTATGTATATAACGATAGATAGCCCCTCTATCGGGTTCGTTGACAGTAAGCGGGCAGCCTCTTGGATAGCTTTTACTTCTGCTTGGAATATACTACAGAGGTTGGATAATCGACGGGACAGAGAGAAGGGTATTTCCTGCAATGACGCAAATACTTCTAGTCCAGAGCCTTCCTCCGTCTGTGTATACTTCCAGGTGGGTAACTTCTCTGACTACGTCTGATGCCCAGTCTTCTCTATTTGGGATGAGTGTTTTATACCCAAATTCAAAGTCTACGACGGGCGCAATATAATCTGTATGCCTAGGGCTGTTCGCATTTTTGTTTATTTCCATGTGACCTAAACTGTGCATTTTGCTCCAGCAGTTGCATTCCCTCAACTTGATCGATCGATAACTACGCTGTACGTGTCTACCTGCACTCGTTGTCAAACCGTAGACTTCCGTGGGAGCTTCTTGCTCATGAAAGGCGTCTAAGTTAAAGGAGCCATATACATTGATTCTTATATCGCTCTAGAAATGTAAGGCTTCATCTTTTGGTTCTTCTATTGGCGCTATAATCCGCGTAGAACCTGCTAAACAAGCCTCTCAGGCTTGCAAGATCTTCAGATCTCGAAGACTCTTCGGGATGTGCTCTAGAAAATATGTCTTCCTTTCTTGGATTTGCTTTCTAGATCATCCACATTTCATACATAATTCTAGGTCATCATCCTCCGTTGAATAAAGAGTAGGCTCATGTCGCCTTGGTTTGTTATCAGGCGCTCTCTTATGTATTTAAACCTATCGTTTATACCTGAACAATGATAACCAGAGAAAACAATAACCACAATTTGGTTAGAGCAAGAATAGTCTTCGAGTTGAAACATGAACACCAGTATATGTATTTAATTTCATTTAAAAAAAAGCAACACAGCACATCCCATCGCAGGAGTTAGTCTAAAGCTAAACTTAATCTAATCTTCCATCATATGCTCGTGTTCCAGCAAATGGTCGTAGTACAGCTTCTGTGACTTGAAATGCTCACTGCAGTGTGGACAATCTTGTTCTATCGCGTCATGAACCGTGGCTATGTGTTCACTGAGATCAGCAACAGTAACATACGGCGCATTGCAGTACTCGCAACTGTTCAAGTCCGAAATGACGTCCTTGTGATCGCGTTGGCGATGCAATTTCAGCGAGCGTTTAGTATCGAAGCCGATCTTGCAATCAACACACTCGTGCAGTTCCAGACTGCTTACGTCATGGTTTCTCAAATGACGCAGAAGGTTACGCCTAAGGAATGGAAGATATTAATTAAAACCCGGCTAAAATGAGGACGAGTGGACTTACTTGATGTGGAATGATTTGAAGCACTTGCCGCACTGAAATTGTTTCATTCTCAGTCCTGCGCCGGAATAAGTCGAGGTCTGCAGGAGGATATTCGCTCCGGAAATTTCGGCTTGTTGAGCAGGCGGTGTCGATAGCTGAGGAGGTGGGGTGGGTTGCCGCAACTCCTCCTTACAATGGGCAACTGCTTCTTCCGAGTCAAAGTCTAGATCCGGCTTCTTGATCTCCACGTTCTCTGTGTGCTTCTTCATATGCACACTGAGCGAGTACTTCGAGGCAAGTACTCTGTCACATATACAGCAGACATGACAGTCTTTGGCAGGCGGTGCCTCACTGTGGTACTTGAGAATGTGATGCTGTAAGAAAAACAAACACAATGTAGTTTGTTGCAAGCAACATTTCAGGAAGCACTCACCTTCAGACCGTCCTTCTGGCGAAAACTGATTCCGCAATCTTCGCAAGTGAATGGCTTCTCTCCAGTGTGTCGTCGCATGTGGAATATCAGGCTTTTGCTTTGCGTGAAGCCCCGCTGGCACACGCTGCAGACGTGCGGCCTTTCCCCGGTGTGTATGAACATGTGTTGCTTGAGGGATCCATTCTGAGTGAATCCCTTGCCGCAAATATTGCACTGATAAGGCTTGACGCCGTCGTGAGTGCTCATGTGTCGCATTAAATTGGTTTTTGTGCTGAAATCTTTGTTGCACTTTATACAAATGTTCGACTTTCCTTCTAGCTTCGACGCAGCCGACTCAATGTGGGCCTTTTTCTTCGTCTTCTTTTTCGATTTTATTATTTCCTTCTCTTCGGTCCCATCCGCACTTGACAAACCATCATGCTGGTCCGCTGCATTCGATTGCTCCTCCTCTTCGAACAATTCATTACCGTCCTCATACAGTTGCAACTCCTCACTTGAGCTTTCATCGAGGTATAGTTGATCCTCATCTTCTTGGATTATCTCCTGAAATTCATCCATGTACACCTCTTGTACAAAGTTTTCTTGCTTATCCGGTTCACTCGGAACCTCCACCATTTCCAGCTCTTGGGTAACCATTGTATCATCTTTCATGTCCTTCGAATCCGAGGTCGACTCGGAGCCCTCACAATCGCCCAACAAACTATGAATTACCGTGTCTTCATCATCCAAACACTCCACATCGGGTATTGTCTTTGTCACTTCCTGAAAGTCCGTACTAATCTTGTTGATGAACTTCCGCAGATGCTTCTCCGACGAGTTGGCTAATCTGCAAAATTCATACGCAACCTTCAGCCGGTCTATGCATTTTGTGCATAAAATCACTGGCATGCTGTCATCCTCCATGACCTGGAAAAAAATATGCAAATCAATTCATTGAGATTAATTTTTCATAATTTTATTCAAAAGATTTACAAAATCAACGATGCTGTTTCAATGATATAGATCGGTGTAGATGAATGCATGCTGTGGTACAATTTCTCCAGTGAACTATTCTATTCGCCATTTTATTACAAAAAGCAAAACTAAATCTACTATAATAGAGTGCGTATACCTTCAGCTTGGTGGTGTAAACAAATTTTTCATTGAGCCCGCGATCTTTCAACAGCGAAGTACCACTCTCGGATTTCATGCAGACACGGCACACTGATATATCCACTTTGAAATTCATATTGTTTTCATTAAAAATTGATATAAAAATTACTGATGACTGGTCAAAGAGCGTAATTTTATTTTCTAAGTACAATACGATTCAAATGACGTATTTCGATTCCGGCTCATTCCGCGCTGTCATTAGCGTCATCGGGATGTGTTCGATTATTGTGAATATATCCAATGTGGTTGTGAGATTGAATACAGAACGGTGAAAATGAAATTAAGGCTGAATTTGAAAAATTCGTTTATGGAAAATTAATTATCAAAATTAACTGACAACCGGAAATTGTAATAGACAAATATGAAGGGATTCCTGTAAATTTCTTCAAGTACTGTATTGTATCATTCAATTCGATTGTCACTGGATATTCTAAGAGGTCTGTAATGATTGAAATGTTACGTCCATTTCTCATAAAAATGCTACATTTTCAGGTATTGTTTCGAAATGATGTAATTTCTTTGACCATTGCATGCCCACATGTAACACCCTTAACAAGGACAAGTGTCACGTCAACGATGCTAAGCAATGGTTGTTGTTTACCGGACCTAATTGAATCTTGAGTGATCGGCCATTTCACAAGTAGTGTGAAGCGTAAGAGCAGCCACAAACCTAAAGACGCCAGTAATGTCACATATTTCTGAAGACAGCAGTAAAATCCTAGACCAAATGAAATGGGTACAGTCGATTTTGGTGGTCGCAGTTTCTTATGACACAACCAGAGTTCTTCAAATCAACAACGCGATGAACATCACAGATCGAATCGAAGGAAACACGTCGCAGATGGTGTCGAAAAATTTGTATATAAAGGAATGCAGTCACACAAACTCATCCACAGCGGCGGGCATTACCAGGAACACTCGAAACAACTGGGGGATGACCACATCCACTGACTCTGCTAATTCAAATTTACCGATCGAGTCATGTTGTCCATCCCGTCAGCTGATGTCCTTGCGGTTAATTTGTTTTCATACAGCCCTAAGTCCTAGCTTACGAAGCACATGATGGCAAAAAGAAGAAGATTGGCCTCGGATACCGCTTACCCTCCCCATTTGGAGCCAGGCCTGAATATTGGGTGTATGTGAGCGTTGGTGGCCAGACAGGGCTTAGCTCGAACAACCTTTAATGTGAACCGTCGTGAGTTGTTACAGTGATGGGATGGAAGCCACGCCATGTACACAACCAATGCGTGCGGTAATTGAAATGCAACGGACAAAGGCATCGACTTAGCAGCCACGCGACCCCTTTAGTGGATTATGTGGGTCGGCAGATGACTAGATAATTATGGTAAAATGTTACCTCGCGACAGCTTTGGCATCCCTGTTGCGTTCTTCGTACAATCTTTCCCAATCCATCAACTGACAACACACTTTAATTGTTTTTTTTTTTATTAGTTTATTTTTTTTATTACAATACATAATAATAATAATAAAATCGTAGCACTACGGATATACTTGTCTTCAAGAGATAACCCTTTGTTGTTGGGACGCTACAAACATCTCTAATGTACTAAAAATATATTTATTGGTATTCTTTATGTGAATGACAGAAAGGACACAGGGGATGCGTGGGATCGTGGCGCACAAATACTCTCCAGACATCTGTCCCCTCGAGAAGAAGAATCAGAGAAACAGAGAAACATTGTAACAACGAAAAGAATATGAAACGGGCACAGGACACTCGACTGCTGGCATCACATTGTTGGCCTGTGTGATTGAGTTTGTGTAAAATTGTAAAGTTTATGAATACTTTCTGTGGAATCGAATGCTCTTAGTTGTCGCTTAAGAAGTCATCATCCACATCAGTTGAGTCGATATTGTCATCCAGGGAGATGCCGTCCAGAGATTTGCTTTCGATTTCCAGATCGAGTTCATCGTCTTCAGCTTGTGCTTTTGATGTTTCATTTGCCTGCGGTGCGGCAACCTGGACGTCGTCATTTTTCTTGGGATCTTCCGTAGTGGTTGCAGGTTTGTTGGTTTCGAAAATTCCCTTGTCCTCAGCCGCCTTCATCTCCTCCAGTGGATTGCGGTCGATGTTGAGAGGAACCTGTGGTGCCACTCGGGCCGGGAGCACTTCATGCTGTTCTTTCTGCAGGAATTCTTCGACGCGCAAGGCGTCACTCAGACCGGGGAACAGATTTTCGTATTTGCTGGGATCAGCAAGAGACTGACCGGCTTTCTCGTTGAATTTGGCCAGTTCTTCGCGCCACAACTCCACGACGTATGGCATCTTGCTTGGAATGTATGTTCTGGCGAAGAAGGCAGCCTCTGGCAGACGGTTGGTTTCGATTAGGATATTCAGGCAACCGTTTACGTCGCCGCGCAAGAATGTCGAGAGGAATGCAATGTTGTGCTTGCCCTGTGCGGCGCCTGCTTCTCCAAGGTCCTTGAGCATCTCCGCGTCGCCAGAACTAGTGGCGAGCAAGAGCAGACCACTGAAATCGTTAGCTTTCTGCATGCACTCCTTGACCAGCGTCATGTTGTTCTTGCGGGAAGCGACATCGGCCAGCGACGACCACTTCTGTGGATTCTCTGATTCACGCGCTAGCTTCAGAGCGACCTCAAGTTCGCCTATCTGCAGAGCCAAGTCGAATTTGTGATCGGGATCGGTGGAGACCTGAAGTGCCTGAGATTTGAATCCTTGCTTCTCGAGGAAGTGTGCAACTCTTGTGCGATGTTCCTTTGGAATTGTCGGGAGTACCAGGTCCGCACGCTCGAAGTCGCGACGCATAACGGCTGTCTGATACTCGAGCACACTCAACTGCAGGGAGAAACTGATGACGTTCAACTCCTTGTCGCCCAGGTAGAGCCTGTTGTCCTTGGGCACGTATCCGAGGAGGTACATGGTGCGATCCAAGTGGGATATGGTTACGATCTCTCCTCCGACGTAGTAGTTGATGCGATTCACGGAGTTTGTGTATATAAAGCAATCTCCGACCCACAGACCAGTCCTGACTTGTTCACTCACTTCTCCAAGGACGTCGAATGCTGACTCAATGCCGTCGTCCTCCAAACCTTGCTTTGTTTCTATGGCTGTGGCGATGGCGGCGGTGTCTACGCTCAAAATGAAGTACGACTCGTCGGTGGCTAGGCAAACCAGTGTTCCAGCCTCGTTCCAGAAGACGTTTCTCGGTTGAACTTCGATGCGGCGGACCAACTGCAGCGTCTCCCAGTCGTAGAAAGCCAAGCCGGAAGATGTCTTCACGCCAAACAAGTAACCGGCGTAGATGTTCTCTGCTCCGTACTCAGGAGTGAAGCTCTTGCGTTCCTTGAAGTTCCTGAACAAGCGGACTGTACCGTTGTTTTCTCTGATGGCGTACTCGTTGCTCTCCATGGCCCAAACGAATTCTTGGGCTGATCCGAAGGCCTTGTTGCGCAGAGCCATGGACGTGTAGATAATGTATTCGCCATCGCCACAGACAACCACGAATCTTCCGTTCGGGTTGTGGGTTATGGTTTGGGGATATATTTCACACGCTCCCATATCCTTGACAGCCACTGGCAAGCGTTCGCCATCCTTAACCTCAGTCTCGTCCGACAACGCCTTAAGGTTCACTTGCTGCATCTCTGAGTGCTTTGCCCAGATGATTTTGCCTCCGATCACGTCCATTGACATGGCTGGCTCCTCCCGACCCACTTTGATGATGATGGAACCTTCATCGTAACCCAAGGCAACGTTGTTGGTTCCCCTCATGCAGGCGATTGTCCAAACCCTCTCGAATCCGTAGTTCAAGCAAGTTTCCAGGCGGTATGTGCCCGAATGCCAAATGCGAACTGTGCCGTCCTCAGACCCGGTGAGAACAATCGGCAACTCAGGGTGGAAGCAAACAGCGGAGATGTTCTGTGCGTGTCCCTCCAGTGTTTGTACGCACGTCTTGTTCTGGTAGTCCCATATTTTCACCATTCGGTCATCAGCTCCGGAAATCAAATACGGCTTATCGCCACCGTGATAATAATCCACGCAGTTGACACCCTTCTCGTGACCCTCCAGAGTGAAGTTTGCAAAGTTCGAGCCGAGTTGCCATACCTTGACTGTACGATCCAGAGAGGCCGATGCGAATGTGTTGTTATCTTTGGGGTTGAAGACGATTTGCATCACATAGTGAGTGTGACCCTCGAACACTCGCTGGCAAGCCCACATTTTCTCCCAGTTCCACAGTTTGATCAACATGTCATCTACAATGTAATAATCATTATATGTGAATAATCCAATGGTTAAAGAACGCAATGCTTACCACTGCTAGTCAGAACCAGCGGCTGTGTGGGATGCACAGCAATGCATCGAATGTAATCGGAATGTGCCTCATACGAGTGCACCTTCTCCAATGTGTTGTAGTTAAATATTCTTATCTGCATATCATCCGAACCAGTTATGACCCAATTTTTTCGTGCAACAAACCTTGCCGAACGCACTGGTACATCACACACCTCGAAATCCTTTACCAATTGTTGGTTTTCATAATTCATGATGTGTACGTGGCCATTGTACAGGGCACACAACATCCATGGTTCCGTTGGATGTAAATCCATACATTTCACACGATCTGACCGTGACGTCAGACGTCTTTTGATATCTAACTTCAGCGGCATTATGTACACTTTTTATTGGTGTATTTTAACTTTGAAATTTCTTGTGAAATAACAATTATCGAACAGTTTGCTGTTTTGCGGCGAACAATAAACCGACAGAAAATTCACTTCATGGAAAAAGATGTCTGGTTAGAATATGTCAAATGACGAAGATGACAACTAAGTTTTGATAGGTTGGAACTTTTCTATCGAAATGAAAAAAAATTGTACTAGATGTTTATAATGGGTGAATTCAATGGGATACATTTGTTTGGTTGGGTGGTCGTGGTGAATTCGATTTTACGAGTCAGGACTTCTTTATTTACAGTGCAATTAACCAATTTATTTCAATTAATTTTATGTATAAAAATAGTTATTAGTTTCCCACAAACTTATAGTTTTGCCCGATTAGGTTTTACTAAAGCAATAACCCGAAAATCCTGACATGACTTGAGAAGTTAATTCTGTAAAATTGGATAAACACTTTGGATAAGCAAATATCAGGTAAAGCGGCTTATCTAATTGGAATGAAATCATTTCCGTTTAGCATTTACTACAGAGGAGTAATCTATCATCATTTCCAAGTCCACTACCCTTTATCAACTCAGATTCAGTCTTCAACTATCTTAACAGAAATTTCATAAACGTCGTGGATTCATTGCGTGTTGTTTGCTGCTCGTGGCTTAAAAGAAACTAACGACAAACGAAAAAACAGTACGGAAACTTGTAAAAAAAAAAAACACAAATTTATTTGTACGCACCCCTCCACCTACAAACTAATTAACAATAAAACAGAATGATTCCCTGAATCGTTACAACACATTAACTACAAATAAACTTATCTATTCATGTTCTAAAAAGTGTTCATCATATACCCTCCTAGACTTAAAATATACTCCACATTCATTGCACAGGATATCGACAAAGTCATGCTTGTCAAACAAATGTGCATAGTACTCATTGGCATCTGGATATGATAGTTGGCATATATCGCAGAAATTAATTCCACTAATAATTGGAAGCGTATGACTTTCGTTGAGATGCAATTTCAATTGCCGTGGGTCTGAAAACGATATGGGGCACTGGGTGCAAGAGTAAATTTGCATTTCAACTCGTACATAGCCTCGATTATGCTCTGAAAATAACTCTCTGCAATGAAATGAGTCACATTCAGAATAGACATTTAAGCAAATTACAATAATTATAGTGTTACCGTGTCGGGAAATGTTTCTTGCAGAGGAAGCAACTGAAACCGGTTTCCTTCTCGGCCTCATGAACTTGCAAGTGATAGAGTAGATGGAATTTTTTTGCAAAGGTCTTGGAGCACAGCTCACATTGAAACTTTTTACTCGGCGCGTGTTGGTCTTGATGCTTGCTGTGCTCCCACTTGCTCGCAAACGACTCTTCGCATATATTGCATGTGATGATTCCCCGGCGATTGTGTTTCTCGAATACATGCCTGTGCAGTGTGTAGCGGCAGGTGAACTTTTTCTTGCAAAACCTACACTCGATGCCGGCTTCGTTTTCACTATTCGCCTGTATCCTATGGATGTTCATGTGCGACCGCAGGGAATACTTTGAGCAGAGCACCTTCTTGCAGACTTCACACACATGAGAGGGTTTTTCTTTTTGTAAATCCACCTTCGCTTTGTCCGGGTGATCCTTTATCATGTGGCGCTGAAAAACAAACAAACATCATCATCATGGCTCACGAAAAACAATGCAAAAACAGTTTCTTTACAGCCAATGCTTCTTTGGTGACGAATCCAATCCGGCATAGAAGACATGCGTAGGGTTTCTCTCCAGTGTGCAATCGACGGTGGATTTTGAGTACTGTTTTCCTGGTAAAGGTCTTCTCGCACAAATCACATTGGAAAGGTCGCTCGCCCGAGTGGATCAGCATGTGCGTCTTGAGAGAAGCGGTGTTGGTGAACACACTCGAGCAGATTGTACATGTTGGCTTCGAATTGTTTTTGAAATACGGCTTCCTGCCTCGTTTGCTTTTCACCTTCTTAACGTCCGTCTGTGGACTTATCTTGTTCTTGTTAGTAGATCGTTTTGCATCTTCGACTAATGGAACATTTTCAGGAATGTCCGGTGCTTCGGATGTAGCATCGGCTAAGCTATCGTTAATTGAACTAACTAGCACTGAGCTCTCTGAGTCCAAAGGTGTGGCAAGAATTTCATGGGAAGGAGTAGACAGCAGATGAACGGCATCGTCAAGGGATGTTGAATGCAGAATGATGTACTGGTTGTTGTTGTGGACGTCCTTCAAGCTGTCGACACTTGTCCTGTCGTACTCTAGTTCTGACTGCACATCCGCCTCTACGGGTTTCGACGAGCCAATCAAGACATCCGACCCGCAAATGTAGGATATGTGATCTTTTGCTTTGCCAGAATAGAATTCGTCAGGCTGATTTTGATCGTCGTCACTAAAACTGCTGCCGGAAGGAGTATCGAAGTGATAGAGAATCTTCTGGTGTTCAACGTCATCCTTTGCACCAATCTCTGTGCTTTTAAATGCATTGTGCTCTGACATTTTTTCCCGCATAAGGTTTGTGTTCGTTCTTGAGGGGGGCAAATTTCTATTAAGATTTGGCACATAAATAATTTCTTTGTATTGTATCGTCGTTGGAATTGGCTATGAATGCAGGAGGGTTTGTTGCATTGGTTGACATGTCACTTGTTTTGTCAGTGATCCGATCCTAAGTGATATCATGTTGCGTTACCTGAAAAGGAGGGGAGAGTTAGCATAAGAATACGTGATGTTCTTGTTTGTGGTTAGAAGGATTGTGAGACCATTTCATTCAGACTCAGTTTTGGGCGAGGTTTCGGGTGAACACCATTTTTAAAGGATAAGGAAGTCAATGACGCTCGTAGCCTGCATAATAAGCGCGGTTGAGAGGTCAATAGAATTGATTGATCTTCGGAACATATAGTTAGGGCATATTCCAGGTCGTGGAACAAATCCAAGGCTCACTTTTGACCACATTATTCAGGCGTGTAGAGTAGAGACTGTTTTATCAAGACCTTCATTTCGAATCCGAGAAAAGAAAGTGATGATGAACAATGTTACCTTCGCATTTAGATAATCTAATGAGCATATACATAAACTGACTGACTGACGAGATCATTAACAGTTTGTAAATGCTATACTTTCTACACTCGCATGGTCTTATTATCTGTTTAGGAATGTAGACTTCCTTGAGAAGCAAGAATGTAATTAAGCAGTGAGTGGAATGTCAATCTAAGAAAGTAATTAATACTCTTTCAAACGCCTTTCATAAGTCTCCTCTTCAAAATTTATTGCTATTCATTCCCGTCATCATTCACTGCAGAATATGGACAATTGAATCGTCTGTTTAGAATCCAATGAATCATAGATAAACGTTGTTTACTGTGCGTCAATATGATTGGAATCACCTTGAATCAATTTATCACAAGTGCACTCGAATACAAAAAGATTAACTGATAAGGCATAACTGAACATGTACGAGCATGACTAGGTTATCCTTACACAAATCTACTACATTTCTAGTACTGCAACCTGAGACCAACTGTCAGTCTCATCAGCCTTGACCCACAATACCTGTCTGACAAGTATTCTAATTAACTTTTTATTTTCATTTCCTCGAATTTCATTATTCACTACATGTTGTTCGTTTCCCCCAACATTATTGACATTAGGGTACACTACCATCGCATATGTCTTACCACCAAGTCATTTAAAAGCTGGTATGTTGGCTTATGATGTCAAAACACTTCGACACTGCATTATTCCTCGTATGCAAATAACTTCAGCTAAGCAAATAGATCACTGACATCACTGGGGCACAGGCGAGGACGTAAACAATAAATAAACAAGATCAGGAAGTTAGGAAAAACCACACTTTTCACCATCCAAAAAGTAAATACAGATGATAACATCTACATGATAACGTAGATGTCACATCTGACAGCAGAGTGTACTCATAGTGGGGAAGCAAATCGGTCCGGAGTTTAGGGCGTACACACAAGTTAGTTTTGCAGAAGAAAAAAACTCCACTGCGTTTTATTCCATCGGACTTAAAAAAAAAGCTTTGCTTACAAATTAGTTTGAGATAGTCTCGAGATACATTATCACTGAGCAACTTATATCTCTTCTATGATGTTTGAAATTTCCTTTTGATTGCCATCCAGGCTGAGCCTGTGAATTCATTTAGGACACTAGGAGAATGTACACCCAACAGCTTTACATGTAGTGTGTTAATATGTGTTTATCGAAGGCTTTCCTCGAGTCGAAGTACTTGTCGCACTCGTTGCAGGTTTTGCTGATCGTGTCATGCTTGTCGTACATGTGCTTGTAGTACTCTGCGGCCGTGGAGTAGGTATCCCCGCATAGTTCACATGAATTCAAACCCCCCATGTTGACTTCATGGATGTTTAGCATGTGCAGCTTGAGATCGCGGGTGTCGTACTGTCGGATGTTGCAGTGTGGGCATTGGAAGTCCATATTTTGAGGATCCATGTGCTGCACTTTTATGTGCTGGATGAGGTTTTCTCTGGAAAAATATGGAAATTATGATATTTTCTTTCGCAGCAATGTACTTTGGAATGCAAACCTGATTGTGAAAGTTTCGCCGCACTTTTTGCAAGGAAGATCCTCGATTTTATGTGTCTGCAAGTGGAAGAGCAGCTTGAACTTCTTTTCGAACGTCGCTTGGCAGATGTCGCACTGGAAATTCCGGTGTGAATCGTGCACCTCCATGTGCTTCGTGTACTCCGTCTCGGAATCAAACGACTCCGTGCACGTATTGCATGAAAACTTTACCTCTGCGTCCGCAGCGGAATATTGCTCGTGAAGCTTCATGTGAGCCTGCAGTGAATACTTGGTACTCATTGCCTTATGGCATATTCCGCAAGTGAATTTTATTCGATCAGCTTCCTTGTCGTCGTCATGATCTTTTGACATATGGCGCTAGAAAGGCAACTCCGAGCTAAAGCAAACAAACATCTACGCGTAAGGAAGTTTCACTTACCATAAGGGCGTCTTTGGTGACGCAGGCATTGTCGCACAGCGGACACTTGTATGGCTTCTCTCCCGTGTGTAGTCTCCGATGGATGTTGAGGACGGTCTTTCTCGCAAATGACTTATCACAGTAATCGCACTTGAAGGGACGTTCACCTGAGTGCACCAGCATATGTGTCTTCAACGATGTGGGATGCGTGAACTCCGCTTCACATATATGACACACAATTTTGTTACTGGCACGCAGTGCCTTCAGGTTTTCCCGTTGTGCCCTGGTGACTCTCTTCGTTGTAATCTTCTCAGGGGCCTCGGTTTCGTAGTCTTTATCGTTTTCATCGTCATCCTCACCCACTTCGGCTTCGTCCTGTTCCTCGTTGCTGTCAGCGTCTGACTCTACCTTTGCTTTTCTTTTCCGCCGTTTTCTAGCTGGCAATTTTCGTTTTACCTTCTTCTCACTTGCAGACTTGGACTCCTTTTCCAAAACTCCGTCGGAGTTCTTTTGGGCGGATTTGTCGCCGCTTGTTTGAACCTTGGCTTTAATCAACTCCTCGCCGCCGTCATGCGTCTGCAAGTGGTACAGCAATTGGAATTTCTTCTCAAACGTCCTCTGACAGATGTCACATTCGAAAGTTTTGTTCTGATCGTGGGATTCATCGTGAGTGCTCAGCTCCCATTTGTTGGGGAAGCCCTTCTGGCAGATCTTGCACGAGTACTTTAGAGGAACATTGGTTGAGGTTACTGGACCACTCGAATTATCAGACCTCTCCTTCTTCTTTCTGACGACTCTCCGGCGGGCTTTAGCATCGTTCGAGTGTGTCTTCATGTGTGATGCGAGGGAGTACTTCGAGCAGCGGGACTTGTTGCATATGGAACAGATGTAAGACACTTTATGCTTTCGGAAATTCGCACCAACTTCCTGTTCGTGGTCCTTTTGCAAATGACGCTAAAAAGGAAAAAGAAAAATGACAATTGTGTCGTCACAGTGTAGTCAAACCAGGCCTACCGTTAAAGCTTCCTTGGTCACATAGGCACTTGTGCAAAGCGTACACTTGTACGGCTTCTCTCCGGTATGCAATCGCCGATGGATGTTGAGGACTGTCTTCCTCGCGAAGGCTTTGTTACAGAACTCACACTTGAACGGCTTCTCACCGGAGTGTTTGAGGAGATGTGTTTTCAGCGAGTTTAGATGCGTAAATACACTCCCACAGATATTGCACTCGATCTTATCCCTCCGGTACGTATCTCGTTTCAGTTTCTTTGTCTTATTGGTCTGGTTTTCTCGGCTTTCAGTCTTAGACATGCCATCGGCTGGGATATCGGTCAATGGAACTGCTCCCGTCAATGTTGTTGATTCTTGAGGCACCACTGGCAGCGTCGGTTCAGTCCTGATTTCGTCTGTTTGCGCAGGATATGCCGGGAACTGAGATTGGTAACCATAGTCATAATTGTTGGTAGTCGGCGCGGTCTCCTGCACTGGTATGGTTGAATGTTGGACTGTTGAGGGGACGTCGAATTGCAGGTGCATTGCCAAGTTCTGTTGATATTGCATTTGCGGAGGGGCATTGTATGTGTCGAAGCTTGCTGCTACACCTGTCGCCGCAGTGTAGTCAAATGTAGATGGGTCATTCTTAAGAACGGGTATTATTTCCAACTGCAGCGAACTGCCGCATTCCTGTTCTGGTCGTAAATCCTGCACAGAATGCTCTGAGTAGGGGCTCGATGTTCCATACTGCTGAACGCCGTTTAAACCCATGTTTGAGTGCTGCTTGCTGCAGCCACTATTTATCGACTGCGGAGATTCCGTTGGCAAAGGAATCGGTGGAACATATCCCGTATTGCTTGCTGTGGACGACACCAGTGGGGCAGGAACACTAGCCATCTCCACCTTCACATGTACATCCCTCTTCGCCCGCTGTTCTTTTTCAAATGTTTCCATGCCGATGATTTCCACCTGCCGCTCATTTTCGTCAACACTCTCGTCGTCGTAAAACCCTGTATTATTCATGTCATCGTGATCGCCGTCACCCGACTCACCAGGGACTTCTGAATGTACCGCCAGCAACATGTTAATCTCAGCCATTTTCTCATCGAGTTCGTCGATACAACTCTGCCCATCTTTGATTATCGCCGTCCCCTGGTCATCCTCTTTCTTCAGTGATGGTAAAAATATTGTCTTTCTGAAATAGTTTTCCGCATAGACCGCTTGAAAGCGAAAATCGTAGGCGACTTTAAGGTGATCATTGCACTTTCTACACAACTTTGACGGCAGTCCATCGTCTTTTGCGGCCTAAAAGAAAACTCTTTGAAATCTCTGAACTATGAATAAGGAATGGTTTTAAGGATTTTACTTCCAATGAAGTGCAGTATCGAAATTGGTCATCTTTCCCGCATCCATCGAAGATTGATATGTTACCCGATGAACTCAGGCACACTCGGCACACGGAGTCGTCAACCCTGACGGACATGTTTCTACCAATCCCGCAGGTATGTCTCTTGTGCTTATTCAACTAAGGATTGTCGGATGTTAAGCATATTTTGTATATTTTGTCTAATTCATAAAAAATATTGTAAAATAATATGCAACAAAAATGTAAATAACAAAATGGCTTCAAAGAATTACTTCTCAAATCTTATTTGAATTCATTTGACAGTCTTTTGACAGGTTGAAGATGGCCATAGAGATGTGCTTAGATTTAATTGGTTCGTTGTGTTATTCTTGAAACGAGTGATGCGATGATGATGAGGAATCAAATGACTGATTAAGATGCTACTGAAATATTAGCAATATCCGAAGATCCAAGAAGAGAGAGGTGTCCATGGGCTGGTTATGTTTCGCTCGGATCCACATAAAGTAACAAAAGGCTGTGATAACAGATACACGGTTATCAAGCACATCGCCTAACAATTCAATGTCAACAAGTGACGTAGATAGTTACCTACAAGGCCTGATGTACGGTATCCAAATATTCAAGCATCCAAAAAACCAATTAGTTACGACACCCATCAAAATGCCAAGTGCATCATCTCACACTCACATCTGGCAACATCCCAGCAACAACCGCCATTGTACATTTGTTGAACTGCACGCACACCATCGTATAAAGCCGTCAAATTCAACATTTTTCATTTTCATCTTGACTCTGAAAGCAGAGTACATTCTGCGATCCCCAAAAAAAACATAATTTTAAGTGTTATTTGTTCATTATAAATTAGTAAATTTATTGTTCCCACAAAGTACAATGTCCGAAGATTTCAAGCTACCGCGCCGTTCCCGAAAGCGTCTGCGAGAAGTGAAGAGAAAAGCCCGACCAGGTAAATGAAGATCTGCACCAGCATTAAATCACTTATGTTTGGTATTGTATATTGCTGGTATTAACCTAGAAACATGTTGAAATGATTTTGTAGAACTTGGAGACAAAGAGGCTTGGACTGCACTTCGGTATGTTGATCGTTTTGAACAGTTCACACAGTTTACCGACAATGTGGAAAGGATCAATGGCAAGGCTGTCGATTGTCAGACATTCATTGAGAGGTTCGAAAAGCCGTACCTGCCCGTAGTGATAACGGAACTCCAGGAGGGATGGAAAGCTCAGGAAAAATGGACTTTAAGTCGACTCGTTAAGAAGTATCGAAATCAAAAGTTCAAGTGCGGTGAAGACAATGAGGGATACAGTGTCAAGATGAAAATGAAATACTATGTGGAGTACATGAGGAGCACCAATGACGACAGTCCACTTTACATTTTCGACAGTAGCTTTGGGGAGGTGAGTCTAGATATCCATGTTCCTCTGGATGGGTTTCAAGTTTTGGTATTTTCCAGCATCATCGTCGGAAAAAGCTTCTCGATGACTACACTGTTCCAAAGTATTTCCAAGATGATCTCTTCAAGTATTCAGGGGAGGATCGTCGACCACCATATCGCTGGTTCGTAATGGGACCAGCACGTTCGGGGACTGGCATACATATCGATCCGCTGGGGACAAGCGCGTGGAATGCACTCGTATTTGGTCACAAGCGATGGTGCCTTTTCCCAACCAATACGCCAAAGGAGATGTTGAAGGTTCCTGGATCACTTGGCGGCAAACAACGTGATGAAGCAATTACCTGGTTCAGTGTTATATATCCAAAGACAAAGGCTGCTGACTGGCCAAAGGAATTTGCCCCAGTAAGAGTCTATCCATATAGCATGCTGACTTCAGTTGTAAGGTGTTTTTGTGCTTGCAGATTGAGATCCTACAAGGGCCTGGAGAGACTGTATTTGTGCCGGGCGGTTGGTGGCATGTAGTGTTGAATCTAGACGATACAGTGGCCGTCACCCAGAACTTCTGCAGCAGGACCAATTTTCCCATAGTCTGGCATAAAACAGTTCGTGGCCGACCGAAATTGTCACGAAAATGGTTACGTGTTCTTCGAGTAGGTTTCTTCTCCTCCATAGTCCCTACTTGAAACTAAGTCAAAAATTCGAATTCGTTTCAGGAAAAAGAACCGGAACTCGCAAAACTCGCTGAAACCATCAATATCGATCAAAGTACCGGATTTGCTTCGGATAGTTCAAGCAATTCCAGTTCATCGTCATCGTCCTCATCGTCGAGCGACGGCGACAGCGATAGTTGTTCGAATACGGACAGCGGACAGGAGAGTCTCACTGCCAAAAAGAAGAAAAAGCGACGCATCGGTGCGGGCGGCAGCGGTGGCGGCATGATGTCGCGTTCATGATCATCAATTTGATATCGGAGGTTTGCGTTGCGAACGCTGTCCAACATCATCTTCAAATTCTTACTGAGAAAAACTGTAGACATTTCCTGATTTTCCATTAATTTGTCCATTTTCCTGATTTTCTTTTGTGACACATTGATATCGGTTTACTCTAAATTATGTCAAATTCATCGTGTAATCTAATTTCCAAACTAGAAGATTGTTAAAGAGTTGTAACTGTTTAATACAAAATGACGAAATATAACATAATTTAAATAAATTATAAAAATATGTGGTTTGTGATGTAACCGATAATGTGTCCAAGTAAGGTTGCGAATGGGTGGCATTGCTGTGTACACGGAGGGCAAGTTCCGTCTGGGAATTGTGAATGGTCTTGGAGTTCAGAGGAAGAAGGTAGAGGATACAAGTACGTGACTTCACTTTAAGTCATCCAATTCAAGTCGGAATTATGACAGCCGTGACTTTATTCACCAAACCCTCTCAACTTCAACCGAATCGAGTTTTGAAAACAATCTTGATCATCTTTACAAAAGAAGGAACCATCAGCCAAAAATTTGGTTTCATTTAAAAGGCAAAACTTTATTGTAGACACTTTATCATAACCTAACCAAGATTCCCCACTGGCCACTTCTACAACGAACTGATAATCTTTCGGCTTCGCATCTGTTCCATCCATTTGTTGAATTGATCCTCTGGTGTCTGCGGGTGTGGCACGTAGTAATGTTTTGGTGGTTCACCTTCCTCCAATCGAACAAAGTAGTGGACATGTTTATATTCCACTGCACCAGCACGACCGCGTGCATGTCGTCGCATACCTCTGAAGTAACGTCCCTTTCCCACAAATGATTCAGCTGAAAAATAAGCACACATCAGTGAACTTGAAAGGCACTTTAAGAGGTTATCATCTCTACTTACAAACCCATAAATTACTTCTGAACTCAACATTGTGCCTTTTAATGGCCATTTCTTGGGCCTCAAGAATTGTCTGTTTTACATATTTGGCTCCTTTTTGAAGCGTGAAATTCAATTGCTTTATCGCTTCATCCACCGAAAGACCACGCACCATTGATGCAATGTACCACATTTTATCGGGACTGTATTTGATGTTTGTCGTCATGTGGCAGACGTACTGAAATCAAGGGTATTTTAGAGGGATTTCAAGGGTTAAATAATCAATTTGTATTACCGCTTTACGGGGTTCCTCTTCGGGTGTTTGTGGTGGGTAGACGATCTTGTTGTTTTGAAGCCACTTCTGGGGTCCGGCGTTGTACTTGTTCCATTTCTTATTCAGGCTTGTTGTCGTATGAAATGATGACGCTGGTACGAGTAGTTTTGTTGAGCTCACAAGAACTCTGTTCGCACAAAGGCTGGAGAATTGTTTAATTAATGAATTCATTTCTTATTGACTATTTCTTTTCAGAGCCTTTCATAACCTATTGCCGAAGAACCACGAAGATTTGACAGGTGAATGTAGAGTTGCCAACCCATATTATGGCCGTTGAAGAAGTTTATCAAATGGAGAGTATTTTTTATTAGATGAATCTGTGTGGCCTGAGCTTTGAATATGGGAACCAATGAGAACATACATCCTGCCAGAATTCTTCGAAGATGCAAGCAAATCACCAATTTAAGGACTCCAATGGGATTGTGTGAAACTCAAACCCATGGCAACTCTAGGGAGAAATGCCAAATGCCAATCAGCTGATTCAAAGAAAAACTTTCCTCACCCAGGTGGCGCTTTCATCGATACAAGGCCAAATAGACCATTCGTTCTCTGACAGGATTCATCGCATCGCAGTGTAGACCGACTACGACGGTGGTGGAAAAATCGAATTTTCTTCCTCCTCCGCAAAAACAATACAACACAAATTTAAACTTTTTAAAAGTTACATTCAGCCTTCTTGTTTGACTCACATGCACGTCTCACGTTTGATTTCAATAAGCAACTATTTAGATTAAGAGTGCAATACGTATTCGTTGTATAACACTTCGTAAACGGTTTTTTTTTTCTGTCGTGATTTGCCTGCATTTCGCCTGTATATAGTGCACCACCCCTCGTATTCAAATGAAATATGATTTGATTTGTGGATTTCTCAATAAAAGTTTATAAATAAAGTGATATACATCCCAGTTCAATTGCGCAAATTTTACGAAAGGGATTCAGAAGAGGGCAAGAGGAAATATAAACACATTCGGCGGCAACATGACGAACGATGAAATTCAAAGTACAAATGCTGAAAATCCCAATAAAAAAGATGCTAACAATCAAGAAAAGGTACATAATTAGATCGGCCGAAAAGTGTCTGATGAACTTACTTCGCATTTACGAAGTAATTTTACATAACATGACATGACTCCAGCCAGCGAGCCGCGAGGAGGACATTCGATAGGAGGAAACTTACAACAGTGCAGGAAAGAATTATGATAGCATCGCCTGGCACTCGTATTGCTATTGATTTTTGCATTATGTCGTTTCTTTTTTTTTATCCTTATTTAGTGAATAGTCTTAAGAATTTATATCCGAGGATTGTGTTTATTTTTCGTGATTTTTTGTGTGTTTTTCTTTTCTTTTTCTGTACTTTCATGTTTTCTTCCTCATGTGTGTGGTGGCGTGCCGATGTAGCAGTTTGTTGTACATTTCCTAGCCAGCTTCCATGATATTTGTGTTGTAACCGCAATGCTTCCGCTGTTCACATTGTTGTGTTGTTTTGTCTCCGCGTATGTCTTCCAAGCTGATGAGGTCCATGAAACACATTGCCGAGTGAGTATTTAAATTAGTACATATATGGAGAATTGTGTTACTGACATTTGAAGGGGGATGATGGGCGGCTTAATAAGGGTAATTGCCCTGGGGGTTGATTGGTAATGACATTTCTCCGCTTGATGACTAGTTTGCAGTGAAATGCAATACCGCGCCAGTTTCAATGATAAATTGAAACAGTCCGCATGGGAATAATTGACGCTTTTGAATTCTCACGAAACAACAAACAGCCACCAACGAAATGAGATGTTGTATAAGAATTGCTTATTACAGAAGAAACATGTGATGGGGGCAGTTTGTGAGGTGCAAAAAAATAGCAATTAAACAAAATGAACGTTATGTTATTTAAATTCTTCTTATCACATATCGTGAGCGATGTTTGTCATGACAGACTCAAGTGTTCTCTCGTCTAGTCAAAGGCTGGCCGGTACACGACAGTAAACATTTTGAGTGTTATGTCTTTATTTTAGTGCCGGGCAATAAAGAGCGTCTGACCTATGACTTTATTGACATTTCAAACAACAAAGTACTGTCGGACATACCATATTGTTTGAAGACAGGGGAGAATTCTTTGACGGTGCTCTTCCGCCAAGCATTCGTTTCTCTTTTAATACGCCTTCGGTTTGAATGAATTAAACTGAATTTTCACGAGTGATGTAAAATCGTTGTCGGTCTTTTCTTGGAGATATCTGTTCTAAACGCGACTTAATTTAAATAAAGCTCTACATACTTCCAAAATAAAATGTTGGGTGGGAAACCGTCAAATGAGCATACCAGTAATTCCGCAGTAAATTCTGTCATAGGGATTGTCCTAGGGTGAGTCACCGTAGATTGAATAGCCCACGTGCAAATTACAATCATCATTTGTTAATATTTTCTGTATACTTGTCGATGGCTTGATATTCGCAAATAATATTCTATTCGATAAAAAGGACTTCTGTAAATTATCATAGCTTATGTAACGGTTATGTTGTAGGACGACAAAAGAGGCTTAACGGTTGATAATGATTTCCGTGGGGTATTCGTAATGTCACTCCAACATGCAAAAATAAGTCTTTAACTTCAAAATTGTGTGCATATTGGTTTCGCCGTTTAGAGGAGAGTTCTGATCTAAATTCTATACTCATTGAGAGTTGATAAATCGGCACGGGGAAATTAGTGAGACTGCTATTCTGTCGTACTGCGTGCTTGAATGTCGAAGCTGAAGCTGGAATGGAATAGAAAATGCTGGTGTTGGCATTATCTAAGATAAAGTTTTGTCAAGTAAAAACAAGCATGATAATATTTGCACTTGAAGTCCCAAACCCACAGAATCCGTCGCGTGGGTTGCGTTTGGAATCCACAAGAATCGTAGTTGCCGGATTGCAAAGTGGTGGCCAAAGCCGACGTTGCGCGCGCTTAAATCTCAAAAATTCAAAATTTTAAAGTTCCTGAAATATTAGGAATTATTCAAAAATATAAAATAAACAAAACAGTCACAAAAATCCCAATGAATTTCCATGGAAACATCTGTCAAACGCACAGACGGTTATTTCGTGAATAACCGTCAAAAATTCATGAATATCTGTCAAAAAAGCACTCAAATTCGTCGATGGACTAGGGGGCAGTCAGCTGTGAAGTCAGCTATCTCTGTAATACTTCATTTCTGGTTCACATGGTTGGTGGATTCAATAGTTCATCATCAATCCATGCCTTACCTAAACCACCCTTAAATGTTGACTGTGAAAACGAAATCTCGAGTGAATTTTATGTTAGATCTTACACTTAGCTAAACCAGCAGATAAGCTTGCACTGTTAAAATGGACATTAGACAGTCGGCCATTAGAACTCTGAATACCCCATTGATCAACTCCAAGGTGGTAAAACCCTGTCGCCTATCTCTAAGGGATCGACAAGATGTAATCTTACCTTGTGCTGGATCCCCGGGCACGAGGGTATTCCGGACAATGAAAGATCTGATGAACTAGAAAGAAAGGGAGCGGTTAAACCAATGGAAATAAATCTGGAGACACCTCTCCCCCACTAAACAACAAATCGCGACTGATGACGCTACAAATGACACAAATCGCAAATGGGCAGGATTCGACACATGTACAACATCCAAAGCGATGTGGCCTGCACTCAATCAAAAAAGTACTAAATCTCTCCTGGAGTTAGACAGGAATGTGATCAATAAAGTAATAGACGTGTTAATTGGCCATTGTTTCTTAGAAAGCCATGCCAGAAGACTTGGAGCACCGTATAACAACTTCTGCAAAAGCTGCAGGGATGGAGAAGAACACGAATTAATAATACATGACGGACCAGTTTTCAGTTTGTTGTCGGCATTCGACGTGCGCAGACGTCTTGTTCATTCCTCTAAATAAATACGTTCTTTGCTTTTCACGACCAAATCTGTGTTTTTCTCGGATCCTACATACAATCACATCGGAACATGTCCTGCACTTGCTGAAACCATTAGAAGAATGCTATGCAAGTATTGATTTATAAGTCTAGTGGACATTGTGCGGTATCTCAAAGCCACCAAATGACTATGAAAGAGGTCTGACGAAATCTATTTAAACCAATCGATCCTAAACAGGAAGGCAGCAAGGTCAAAGTTAAATTGGTAAATAATCCGAACGTAACAGCACAATTGACGAGCTGGTCAAAGTGGAGCTCATGATTTCCCTTCAGTCATGCAGTCACATTACTTACCTTCCTACCATCTGTCATATCTCTCTTCTGGTCCAGTTCGCGCGCGTTATGCACTTAGCGGTAGCGTAAGGTGGTGGTGGCAGTAGTCGGCCCCTAAACTCATTTTATAAAGTTTAATTTGATCTAAAAAATCCTTTATTATAATAAGGAATATAATGGGTGGTATGAATGAAAACTGAGTGTGAGCATTTCCTCAGCATTTTGTAGTAAATGCTCCATCTGATGTGAATACAAGTTTATTTCGTTCAGTTTAACGAATCTCCTCCGCTCAGATATTTTGACAGCTGAGTACTTAATATATATATAATATGTTTAAAAACGTTATTGCATATATTTTGCACACACCTTTACCCCACTTTGCACGCCAAGAACTCTAGTTTTCAAACGTCAACTGAAGGGAGGGGTACCTGTAATGTGTCAATTTTTATTGACATCAAATTGAGTATTTCCTTTAACGAAAATACTCGACTCATGTGTTCTTACTAGGAGTCTTGTCTCAGTTTTCATTCACACCACCCAATGTTCAGCATTTCTGATAAATTGGAATGTGTTAAATATGAAATTTAAGGCATTTTTAGTGTAATTACTACCTAATACAAATTATTTGACATCATTTTGAATAGTATACTTCAGAAGTCGGCCAGTTAAGTGTTTAGTAGTCGACACGAGTTTTTACACGCATGCTTTGACAATTCCATGTCAGACCAGGGCGAACGAACTTAGAAAAATCACTCAAAAAATGGTCTCACGGTGCCCTCCTCTTTTTTTGTTTAAAAAATGTAAGATTTGTGTTCCATAAACACTAGAAAGGAGATGATAATGAGACAAATATAATAACATAACGGTCTTCTGTCAATATTTCACTGATCTTAAAACTTTTTTGTAAGCACTTCCACTATATTTTTTCTATCTCGACATATCACTTCAGAGAAGAAGTTGATTTAAAGTTATAATTTTAATGAAGAAACTAACTGCTGCATTGCAACAACCTTTTGCTCATAGACCGTTCCAAACCTTATTCGTTTGGAAAAAATAATTGCGTAGATTAACAATTACGCATCTTTTTATGTTGGCGCGGTGGACGACTGCTGGAGGGCGCCAACCTGACATGCCATCACCATACTAAAAAAAAAATATTTGCGATAGGCTACCCTCTGTGCATTGATGTATTTTTAGCGGGCGGTCGTACCACGTCTAGGTTAGGTAAGGTTAGATTGAAATGGCTGACTGTGAGAAGACAGTCACACTTAGGCCAAAGAGTAGGCCCAGTTGATGCTTGCGACGAACCGGATTAGCTGCCTAATGCTGATGCTACTTAGCCCATTTATGTTATGTAAGTAGTAGACCCCTAAGTACAGGTACCTACGACTTACCAGAGCGCTACTCTACCACAGAAGGTGATATGTGGTCTCCACCTCCTCTTCATCCATGCAACTTCTGCAGAACTCATGAGCAACACCCATCCTGCGGGCATGAATGCTAATTGCGCAGTATTGACGTCGATGAGTGTCGTGAGTGAAGATCGACTAAGTCTAAGCAGATTAAACGATCGTTTGCGATTCAGGCCCCTATTGCGAGTGTCGACTATCGACTGATAATCGCTCGTTGCCGACTATAGATTCTGAAGTTTGTTATTGCGAATGTCGTTCGCAGTCGATATTTGTCGACTTGACAGCAGTTTTTTAGCGATTGCATATTTTTAGTCAAAATTAATAATTAATATTCACACAAACAAAAGAATATCCTTTGAAAAATGTATAAACAATTGGAGTCAAATTGTATAATATTCACAATATGAACTTTTTCATTCACAGTAATAGAACTATCTATAGACTGATTTACACAATACCAAAAGTGATATCAGTCTATAAATTTGTCGACAAGCAATTCGGTCGACAGTCGAAACTCGCAATAGGGGCCTCAGTGACGGCCATATTTCATTTGTTTTAAGGCAAGATATGCTTTTTAGCCATTTGAGATTGGTAGTATTGTCTGTAGTTATCTTGAGTAGATGGTTGCGAGTAGCAATTGGGACGGGAGGTGGAACTCCTCCTTGTGTTAGAGAAGAGACTGTACCACACCTAGCGAGTTCATCGGCATTGAAAATGTCCGGTATGATACAATATCCCGGCATGTATGTTAAAATGCTCAGCGATCTCATTAAGAGACAGCCAACAATTACAGAATATTTTGCAGTAAAATGACATTGTCCAGGGATTTAGGTTAGGTTAAGCAGGGGGCTGCTAGTGCATTCACCATCATGTTGGTCCATTGCGATACCCTTTGTCAGACTACTACCACTGATTGACCACTACAGTGATAGTGCCGGTAGTTTGATCCCATCACGGCAAATGGTGACTAGACCAGATTTGAAAACCAGATAAAAGCGTATTAACTTTGCTTTCACTGGGATTCGAGCCGGGGACCCCGCTAACCAGAGGCAGGCACTCAACCAACAGCGCCATCCAGTGGTCCTTGTCCAGGGACTTAATTGTGGCCTGACTGTCCGAACAGATGGTATCTCTGTTTTTGAGCCAGGACAATGCCTTCTTTATCGCAATGGTTTCTGTCTGGAAGACGCTACAGTGATCAGGAAGCTTCAAGGTCTTTATAATTGACACCCGCCCCTACTTCTTCGCCCGTCTTCGAACCATCTAAGAAAATGCACAGGGGATAACCAAGCGTCTGGTTATCAGTAAACCAGTCTTATCTAATGGGAATCCTGATGGAGAATATGATGGGGATGATGCGAAGCTGGGTTGGGGAAGTAGGAGGTCAGTGTCACTGGGGAGAAAGCTAAATAACGCCTAGAGGTTTCGCAATTACCCAGTATGACACAATGCGTCGGTGCTTACATGAGGTTAAAAATGCGGATTACTGTAATGCATTGTTGTGTTACCATTGTAAAGGGTTTTCCAATAGGACAACTTTGAATTTAATTTGTGAACGCACTCTTTCGCTAATCATCAAACTGTCACTGTCAATTTATTCAGTAAACTCGACATTTTCATCTTGGCAAAGTACACGAACGAGCAACGTCTGCAAATTATAAACATGTTCTATCGTCATTCGGAGTCGGTGTCAGCAACTTTAAGAGCGTTAACCTGAGATAAGGGATAATAGACATATCCAACTTCTACCTCCCTTGATTTCATCTGACAAGCGTTTTTTATACAATTTTTGTGATCATTGCATACAAAATACATACTCACGAAAGTCCATATAACAATATAAGAAAATTCTCTTACAAATACGGGTCAACTTTTGAACACCCTCCTAACAACATACATGGAATCGTACATGGATCGTGGGTAAATTCAGCAATCTGCCGGCATTTTTCCCACTAATTTCAAGAATCTGCCGCCATTTACCACTAAAATTCACGAATCGGACGCCTTTGCGTGGTTTGTGTGAAATACAAGGGAATACCAATACCGGTGTGGACTAGGGGAAAAAATGGCCGAAGTTGGATATCTCTAAGACGGAAACTCCAAATTTCGACGAAGCTCATTTTTGGCTGAATGTTTTCGTCAGTAAGTAAG
The DNA here is from genome assembly GCA_964034865.1 of Eristalis intricaria. Taxonomy (NCBI): domain Eukaryota; kingdom Metazoa; phylum Arthropoda; class Insecta; order Diptera; family Syrphidae; genus Eristalis; species Eristalis intricaria. Next base: position 5,605,471 of record OZ035876.1, read on the forward strand.
TAAAATATGCGTTATTGGTCATTTGGTCAAATATCGCTGTTTGGTGTGGCTTGCTTGCCGGCGGCGTTATTAGGCCATGTTTTTTCGTCGACAATAATGATCGTCACGTGGTCAGCGTTATAGCACCATCATTACCGACTATTTTCGGCCCAAATTGGAAGATATGGAATTGGACGACATGTGGTTTCAACAGGATGGTGGCACAAGCCATTCAGCACGCGTTACAATCGATTTATTGAAGAGTGAAGTATGGTGAGCGTGTTATCTCAAGAAATGGGGAATTGGCCGCCCGTTCGTGCGATTTAACGCCGCTGGACTATTTTCTGTGGTTTTACGTTAAGCCATTGGTTTATGGTGATAAACTGACGACGTTGGAAGAACTCAGACCCAACATTGCCCGAGTCGTTGAAAATTGTGTCCAACGAATCGACCGCTGCAAACGTGCCCGCGGTGGAAATATGAACGAAGTCGAGCTCTATTCATAAATGTTTTGAATGTACTATCAGCTTGAAGTACATTCAAAACCATTCGAACCAAGTTTTTGAAATAACTCAAATGGTTTGCGTTTTATTCAAAAAAAAGTTATCAAGTCCTTATTGGAAAACCCTTTATATCAACTACACTTGGTTCTTCCAACCCAGGGTCGACTTGTGCCTATCAACCATCAAGTCTCTGCTGTATCTGATTGCACACACCAAGTCGTTTAATGTCCTTCTCCACTTGTGTGCCCCACTTTAAAGTGTGGATTGGGGGCTTCTTTTCGCATTGTCCTACAGGCTCGAATCTTCGTTTATTGTTCGCCGAGGCCTACAATCTTATTATAATTCCAGCCAAACAATTAAAATTTCACGATTCCACGACGTATCTCCTTATAAAATCTGTTTTTTCTTGAACTCCCCACATTCAGGTATACAATATAATTCCATCGATAAGTGCAATTACTGGAGTTAGTCCGCAACGTTATTTCTGGAGGATCAGTATCGCCTTACACATAGGACCCAGAATTCCTATAGCCGTAATATACCGAAACTATTATCGTAGCCTTAGTGCCAAACTAAGTTCATCGGATTCAAAGAAGAAAGCTGACCTTCTCACAAATCTGGTATTTTGGTTGAATGCAGTCGAAGTGGCATCGTTGGGCGGTGTAACGTATATATCAAACCGAGAGAATTACCGTGAGTACTTAACCACCCTCAATTGTGCGCAGAATCACTAAATTTGTAATTTTTTCACATTTTCAGCACTACATGAGAAGATCTTTATCACATTCATGACATGTTCCCTGTGTCATATGTTGGCAACAATCAAATTATATCGCATACTCCACGATGATGATCACATCACAGAAAAACAAAGGGACTCACTCAAATGGAAGAAAATACTATTTGTGGTCTCGATCTTAAGTACAATTGGTTTGCTGATATTCTTTGCCAAACATCGTTTCTACTGTCACGATCTGGCATTCAGTTGGTTCGCACTGTTCGAGTACATAATCGCAATGGCAAATATGTTTTTCCACTTTACAATCATATGGGATTTCCCATCGCAGTATATGTTTATTGCGCAAGGACCATTGAAAATGATAGAGGCACACATAAGCCATCCCTCGCCGTCAATTGAAACGAAAAAGAGTGAATAAGCTTCAGGAGGATACGTCGTGTATATTATGTGCGCGCGCGCTTTATTTTTCACCTTTTTCTTTATGTCTTGTTGTCTATTTAGTGTGTTTTTTCTTTTCATTCAGAATTGTATGTTTTCTGTTTTTTTCTTCGTGAAGCTCAACAAAATGAAATGTGTTAGACAAATCTATTTTCATCAAAAATCAGACTAATCATGCTGAAATGTTCCTTAAATGAAAGGGAACCATCACTCAACTCACGTGAAAGGGTGCCTCAAGAGAAACAATTATTTAAATTTTTCTTGTTTTTGTTTCATAGAATTAGTAACGACCTAACCACGCCAATATTGGAGACTTCTAGACAGGATCCGGTACGTACTGTAGTTTTGACAAAAATTTCTCATACCAAAGCGATAGTATTATGTATAAGCAAAAACCAAAAAAAAAAAACCAAAAACTTCATTTTTGGAGAAATGTATACCCACTTGTTTTGTGTGAATTGGACGTAAGATTTTTAATGTTTTCGCTAAGCGTATAAATTCTTTTCCTGAGAGATTGACAGACGAATTTATTAGGTTTGTATCGCGCTCTCTATCTCTCTCTCTCTATCTGTTATACACACACACACTCGCTCTGAGTAGAAACCTCTATGCATAGGCTAAAAATAATGTAAATCTTTTTGTAAAAAAAAAAAAACAAAACAAATCTATCCACGATTCTTTACCGTTTCAATCACTTGAGAAATTTATACATAAATATTTACACACTGCCCAAGAAGTGCAGCTGCTTTCCACCTAAACTGCTGATGAATTTAAATTCAGCAAATCTATTCTAGACTTTTTGCCTTATCTTCAATGAAACAAGAATATAACTTAATGGGTTTCTAAGAGACTTTTGCTTAGTTTAGTGGTACAGTGGCCTTAGAAATTATTCTATTCTACACAATTTTTTGTAACTACACTAATATTGACAGTACTAAATTGGAAAGATGGAACACTTTTTACCCTGAAAGTGCGGACCTGGCGAACTTCGTTTCGCCGCATTTTAACGCCTTTAGATAAACTCCAGAGTGATTACAAAACATCCTTGAATCTGAAAGTTTGGAGACAATTTCAAAAAAAACATGAGAAGAATTGTTCATTTTGATAATAAGGAGACGTCATTAACTTATAACTCGGATTGTAGCCGGGTTGATCAACAACTTCGATTCCATTGTATTTCCCTTAAGAAACGATTACAATGACCCTTGCTGAATGAGTTAAAACGGGCAATTTCACCTTGCCACTTAAGGCTCCGGCACATAGAATACTGTACATTCGTGAGCGTCAGCAATACTTTGACAGATACGCGATGGGTCTAGTTGCTCAACTTTTAACTTTTCTCTCCTTCAACGTTGACAATCCTCACATTGTGACATTTCAATAGAATTTGAATTTTATGTTAAAGTTTGGGAGTTGGTTCTCGTTGAAGCAACGTTCAAAATAGATAAAAAATATAAATCAATGTCTATTATTGAGTATTTAAATATAAATACATATTTTAATTGTGCATAAATAAGCAAAACAACTTGAATTTTCAATTCAAACTTGAAACTGTCAAATGAAATCAGCTGTGCGTTGAAGTATTCATTGTGTCATCCCCATGCTCTGACGCTACGCAAGTAATGCCTGAAACACAATAGTGCGTTGCGCCAGCCGACTTCATGTTGCGAAGAGAGTGCGTGACGCACTGCGTTGAAATAAATACTCAATTGATTTGCTGTTCTCTCTCTCATCTAACTGATGAAAAATATTGCCGCCTTTTTGAATACACTCATTTGAAATGACTTTTGTCGTTAAATTATTTTTAATCAGCTGTTTTCGTTTCTCAAGTGACAGTTGACACAAAATACTCTCAATTTGGAAGAAAACTCTCAATCTGGAATCTCTCTCGCAGCGCACCCCTCTGTCAAAAAATATCCAACATGTTGAATAATGCCATGTGATGGACTACGTTTTAGGTTTTATTACGATCCTCTCATCTCTCTCAATTTTCACTAACGCAGGTCGACGCTGTATTTTGTGCTTGGCCATTGAATTGTGTGCGTTGAAAGTCAACGCCAGCGCAAACGCACTATTGTGTTTCGGGCTTAAAGTATTCTATGTGCCGGAGCCTTTACGATTCACACGACAAAGAACGAAACCGGTAATTTTTCGGTGGCTCGCAATTACAATCATTTTCAATTCTTTGACAGAGATTTGAATATTTTCATATATCTTGACACAATAAAAATCAAAGCAACTGCGAATCGCTTTTTTTGAAAACTTGTGAGATCTTTACATATAAGGACTTTTAGCGACACGGCTAATGTGTGGAAAAAAAAAAACAAAATGTACTGAAATGCATGTGTTTTTTCACGCATGCACAACACACACATACCGTTCACCGATTTTAACCAAACTTCACACAAACCATATGTAGACTAATTCCAAAGATGTGTGAAAGTTTGGTTGATATCGGTAAATGCGTTAAGGCGTGAATCGGCGACAAACATTAGAGGCTACATTTTTATTTATATTTAGCAAATATGTTCCAGGGGGTGCGAAAAGGTGGCAGAGTGTTCTTCAAGTTCTTATTTGTGAACCCTGCATTGCCCTTTTTTGTGATTTCTACCGTTTTGCTCTTACTTTTCATCGAGTCAAAATTGGGAAGAACAACAAGGAACAAGCATTTGATGTCGTTACTGTTTCGTCTAGAAGCATTCTTAGCAGTTCCCTTAACTTTCTGCGATTTATGTCACGTGGGACTGGGATTCACAAGGGACACAATTTTTGTATAACTGCAATGGAACTAATTTGTGTTTATATCACGGTAGCATGTCGTTGTGTCCAAAAATGATCGCTTTTAGAATTCACACCAATATCTCTTTGTTTGAACAGTGTTCCATTTAGAATCATGGAATTGGGCCCTAAAATTACTCTTGCTTGCCAGGCAATCACAATCAATGATAAAAAAATTTAATTAAAATTTTCCAAACCGACTTTTTAACAGTTTAAGTACACCTCCTTAATTTGAGATCGAATTTTGTCGGAGACACCTTTCACAGTGTTCATTATGACTTCTATTAAAAACACAGCCAGCTACGCACGAAATGAATGATTACTTCTTCGTTAGTTGGCGCTACAGTCCGGTTGTGGACCTGGGCGTCAACCAACAAGCCTCTCCAACTAGCACAGTCTCTAGTAAGGTACCTCCAGTGCTTCTTCACCTGGGTGCGCTTAAACGTGGGCGTCCTCTGTTGTGTCGTTCCACAGGCTCGGAGTCGAAAACAACCAGAACTGAGTTGTCCAAACGCTCTACATGACCTAACCTTCTTAGCCGATGGATCCTTAGACGCCTGACTAGGCTAATGTCGCTGTCCAGACCGTAGATTTAGTGGTTGAATCTTCTCCTCCATCGATCGCACGTAGAACTTTTTTCTCAAAGAGACCAAGGTCTTCCTCATCCGCTTTTGAAATTGTTCATGCCTTCTCGCGCCATACATCAGGACTGGGAACCAAGGTCTTGTATAAAGTCAGCGTGGTCCTTCGAGAGATGGCTCATTTTCTGAATTGCCTCTTGAGCCCATAGAAACAGCGGTTGCCAACATTTACTCTGCGTTTGATTTCGGCACTGATGTTGTTCGTTTTGTTTACTGCGGAGCCAAGGTCCTTAACTACTTCGAATTTACCTGCACAAATGCCGTCGATGTTGTATGTTTTGAAAGTCCTGTTTGTACACAGGTTGTATTCCATATCCTGCCCTTTATGTCGACGTTTCTCTTCTTTGTGAATGGTCTTGAAAACAATTGCACACAGACAAACCACAGGCCGCTTATCGGCGGCATGACCGAACACTGCGCAATTGTCATACGCGCCCTCATGATGGAAGTCCTAACAACGATTTCTGCAGAAGCCGCGTGAATGAAGAGGAGGCAGAAAGTTTCTTCTAGAATACATAAATCACCTCCTCTGGTCGTGTAGCGCTCTGGAAAGACGTTGGTGCTTACATTTAGGGGGCGTTCTATTTCAAAAATCTCAACGAGTTAAACAGAGTCAGCATTAGCCAGCTAGTCATAAGAACCTTCTGGTTCCAAGATTATGAGTAATTAATCTGCTTGGTATCACAATGGACCTACTTTGGCGTAAGTGTGACTTCCTTCACCAACTCTTACTTAACCTAACCTAATATAACCTCTCTACTGCTGCGTGGTCCTCTAGATTGTCAATTTGAATTGCATCTCCCAACAAACTTGTTGATCCACCGCCCGCCACAGTTCTCAATTCCCATTGCTGAGTAAAAATCGGATGGAAATGATCAGCAGATTCCCTGTCGTTGTTTTCGTACGTCCTCACGAACGCGAATTGTCTGCCCACATGTGTACAGCCACCGTCTTTGACTGAATTCCTGAAAACAACTTGTTTACTCCGCACTCACGGAAAACATGGCATCAGATGGGGATGTTTATAGTAGAATACTTTACTTCCTATTGACCTAAACAAGTTCTTTATCAATTGATTACCAATTGCTGTGAGTTGTTGAAATTCGTGTTTATTAAAAGCAAAGGATATCGTTTCCTCGAATTCGAACGAACAATGGAATCACTTTTCGACGATAAGGTTATTTATAGAGGTGGGCTTCAGATAATATCCGATGGCTTTTGCCAAGTTTCTAATTATTGTATTCTTAATGCGCGGCTATAAACATCAATAAATGAAATAAAGAAAACAAAATGTATGCCAGATTAGAATAGACATTTAGTATTTGGCAGTTCGCCTGTAGTCAAATCATTGACCATTGCAGTCAATAATGTACGTTTCCAATTTCTGACGCAAATTTGGAACAGTCAAACAATTTGTCATTATCCTTGAAATTCGTCGCTGGAATATGGACTGTGAAGTTGAACATCACGTTCTAGTTGATTATTGGTCGCAGCTGTCTTGAAATTGGAGTATTTTATTAGGGACCTGCGTAAGTAGCTATGTAGGTAGGTTGGGGGGTTTGCCAGAGAATTCACACGCCCAATTAAAAAGTGTCCGTCAAGTGTGATTCCCACAGTCAGACTATCTAAAGTTGTGCTCACGGAACAAACATGGAACAATTCTTTTGGTAGTCGGAACTGGTTCCCGGAGACATGTCCGCGGAACTATGTATTTGCATGGATATGGGACTCTCCATTGGATATGACTGTTTTAAACGTGTGCGCGGCATTATGTACATAGTTCAATAGTTCTCCGAAAGAACTAGATGGATTATTGTCTTCCTTGGATGTAAACGCATGTACAAAGGTACATACCATGATGAGATGTGTCATGTGCCATATTCTGTGTGCTTGTGTAGAGTTTTTTTTATACAACTTTTGCACATCCAATCTACCAACTTTCATAATTCACGGCTTCCACCTCTTTCAAGTCACTCCCAATGCTCAAAGAGTATTTCTGTCAAGAAAAAGCTTCTCAACTTTGACGTCCGGAGTCGGCATAAAAAACTGTAGGTCCCTTCCACTCGTGAACGCACAACACAAGTGGTTGCTGAGAAGCTAGACCCAGATCCGCCTCGGACTGTCACGCGACCAATATTATTATTATGCACATCCAGGGTGCACATGAACATGTTTAGGTTGAGTTTACGGAACGATAGAACATTTTTCTGACAAAGGACATTATAGGAATGCTGGAAGTATTATCCTGATAATTCGAAAAATGGCTTTCCTTAGATTGTCGACGTTGTGCTGTGCCTGAAATTTCCTCCAATTGGCGACGATGTGTTCTTCCAAGAAATTCCTCCGATTGGCGACTTTCTGAAGCTCCTGCAATATCATTATTCCGACGTTCGATGGATTCTCTTATTTGGAGTCTCCTTGCAGATCTCCAACTATTCTTTGTAATGCGTTTAACTGCGCAATTAGGTTGTTCATTACTTGCAAACTATCGGCGTCGTCTGCAGGCGTTGAACAGGACAGGGACAGTTAGGATGGCCAAGAATAAATTTTAAAACTTTGCAAGGACAAAAAAAGACTTCAGCTTTGTAAAAAACTTGTGAACAAAACTATTTATTTAAGGTTGAACAACAAAACTTATTTAACTCTTTGATAAATCTTTCACGTTATGGGGTTTAAAATGTGTATTCTGTTTCGGCGATCCTTTTCGTTTGCTGGCGGACAATAGAGTGAGTAACGACTAAAGGGATCTTCTCATTTTCGACCAATCAGAGGCGGGTGTATCTCCATCTATCCGCGAAAATGATCTCGAGGACAGACATAGTTCCGGGAGCTATACATGTCCGGAAGGGCACAACTCTAAACTGACTCCGACATCAAATGGTAACTTAACCAGATTTGAAAACCCGATAAGAGCGTATTATCTTTATTTTCACTGGGATTCGAACCGGAGACCCCACTAACCAAGAGCAGGCACTTACCCAACTGCGCCATCCAGTCTTTAGTCACCTGCGCAACTACTTCAGAGTCTGTGAAGCCGTTTGAATCCATGAAACCGCCTTTTAGACGGGTTACAATGGGGAGAGATGGCAGAGAAGGCTACATACGGTAATCTACTCGATTAATTACGCATAGCTCTTCGTATAAATTACACGCCCGATTTGTTTCAGTTCCAACCTACATTTGTAGCGTGTGGATTTTGCAGTGTTTTTTTTAATGTTTCAACATTAATCACAAAGAACGTGACAGAACAGACGTTAAATTGACGTCTCAACTCCATTTTGACACTTAAGCTACGTCTCCTACATCATCTTCTGATCTGCATGATCCTCTTAATGGCTCATGGGGGTAAAGCACGGAGATCTCTCGACTCCACGCAACTCGCTCCTTCACCATCGCCTCTAACTCATCAGGAACTATTCCCAAGCGTAATCAGGCGAGTTTATGGACTTGGGCCACATCCTGAATCTTCCAAGTGGTCGCCTACCTGATGGAATCACATTCTAGGCCCTCCTCGGAAGTCGTGATGGTGGGGACATTCGTGCTGCGTGACTAAACCCTCGAAGGGTAGCTCTTTCCGCTCGAAGAGGCAGCTGCTCAACGTTAAGTTCCTTGTGCACTGCCGTGCTTTTAACCCTATCCCGGCGAGTTATTCCGGTTACGTATACTACATTACTTCCTTGAATGAGTAGCAGACGTAACAAATGTAGTTGTTCCAAAAGAGTGATATCTCTGCCATCTCTGGTTACAATGTACTTCGGCCAAAGTATGCCCATTGTGCTGCCACGTGGGTTTACAAAAGAAGGGATTAGGTCGCAGTGGTTATTATGACAGCTAGTCAGTTTTGTCAGTGAATTCCAGAATTGATTTGGCAGGTGTTTTACTAAGGTCACTCTGATTGTGAAAGAAGTTGGTGCCCATTATGGGTGCCCTGATCGAGGCAGCTACGGAGTAGGTGGTGTACAGTTTCCTCCTCTTCTTCATCGAGACAGCTGCTGCAGAATTTATTTGAGAACAGTCCTAGCATTTTTGCGTATAGACCTAATAGGCAGGTATCTCTAAAATGACATTCATATGAGCCGCGAACGCGAACTTTTAGAAGCAACCAATTTCCAGCAAATAGAAACAAAAAGTTCTACTTCTTGGCATGCAGAAAGATGGGGATTGAATTATCGAGTTTTTCTATCGACTAAAATCTTAACAATGATTAATTTAAGTATCTTTATTATATATTTTTTTTTCTCGACGATCCTCCATTTTTTTTTTTTTGCAAACTGTCAACCTGAGTTCGCAATACACAAAAGAGGCAAACGCGATCCACATATTCTTCTTCTTCTTCTTCTTCTTTATTTGGCGCTACAGTCCGGAGTGGACTGTGCCTCTCCAGCTAGCACGGTCTCTGGCTAGCTGTATCCAGTGTCGCACGCCAAGTTGGTTGAGGTCCTTCTCCACCTGGGTGCGCCACCTTAAACGCGGGCGTCCTCTGTTACGTTGTCCCACACATTCACGACCAAAAAATTCGCGCTGATGTGTGTGTTTGCTCAAATTGTACCCATTGCTGCGAATGAGAACACTCCATATGAATGAAGTGTCAGAGTTTGCAAAGTTCGCGATTCGTAATGAGCTCATAAGAATGACCCTTAAGAAGATCAAGCTGTCTGATCTTTTTGGATCGAGACAAGGCAAGATTTAGCTGGAGATTCTGTCTTCGATCTGGCATTGACTTTTTGTTTACTTAGAACAGAGGTTTAATTTGAAGCTGGCTGAGGCAGTACCTGTGTTACAACAGGTTCCATTCTCTGATAGTTTAGTGGCGAGTTTTTGCGAGAGTTTCAGTTTCACAGGCTAAGACATAGAATGTCCAGTACCCAGTAACTTTTTAGAGCTGTCAACATTTCCAAGGCCATTGTATTCATTTCGCAAAGAGCTACTTCTCTTCTTTTTATCCTTTCTGAATTTGCAACTTTCAAAAACAACAAAAAAGAAAAAAAACCAAACACCACCACTTCCAACCTTTAACATCTACTATGTGAATAAAAAAAGAAAAAAACTAATCTATAATCGAAAAACAAAACCAAAATCTTAAGAGAAAACAACTACAAAACAAAAAAAAAAAAAAAGCCGAGTGAATCTATTTCTTTATCATGTACCTTATACACGAAAAAATGAACAAAAAATAAATAAAACAGTAAGCAATGTAAAAACCAAGCAAAATAATAATAATTATATGATACACAATATTTTTTCTACATTTTCTACACTTGATTTTATAATTTCCAAATAACAAAGCCTACACGAACAACAAATGTTTGTAAAAATAAGAAACCAAAAAATTAACAATACAATGCAAACAATAAACGGGAAAGTAATAACTTGTAATAATCATAGTTTTCTAGTAATAACAGTTACGTTATGTGAACCAGCAAATATTAGTCACAGGTTTAATAGTAGGTAGAAATAAACTGAGAAATATACTCATAACACCAACTCAAAACAAGCAACAACCAAAACAAAAACAAAAAAAAAAACAAGTGAACAATTTTTTTGGTTAAGAACTTTTGTTTTTTCTGAGAACATTGTAACTAAGTGAACTTGTAACTAAATATTTAGTCTAGTCAATCGTATAAATAGTCAGTATATTATTTTGTCATTCTGAGATTTTATGTAATTATATATTTATTTAGTTATTTATTTATCCGATCATTCATCCATACCATCGGCCATTGAGAAGCATACAAAAGGGTTTCAAAGTTGGAGGACGTATACAGTACATTTTGTGTTAAGATTTTAAACTGTTTGCAAAGATTTTGAGTAAACAAACAAATCAATACGCCATTCGATTCAAATAAACTCATGTAATCGAGTTCATTATACTTTTTCGTGTGAACCTTTTTTTTTTTTTGTTGTTTGTGACTCACCACATTGTGTTGCATGTAGAATTCATATTTATTTATTTTTAAAAAACGAACAGTATTAGAATATAGAAATTGATACTATTTATTGAAATATATAAACTATAAATCTTCTTCATTAAGCGATGTGTTTTTTTTCTGTTTTTGATTTGTTTTTGCGAATTGTTAACGGGAGCAGTGAGAGTTTGATGATTGTCAAGAGGTTTTGTCATATCGCTCTTGGAATGGTCAGACTTTTGTAATCATTGAAGAGTGGTTTAATTAGGTTAGGTAGGTTGGTGGACGGACATTTGCCACGTCGCACTTATGGAACTATTGTGAAGCCCTGGGGAAAGAAATGCCTACTTTGTTTGTACCATTTTATTTAATTTTTTCATTTATTTATTTTTAACATCTATAGCTGTAATTCGACTCCTACGCAGAGGGTGCCAGGTTCGATACCCGAATTTACCACCTATCATAATTCACGGCTCCACTTCTTTCGAGTCACTGACAATTCTCAAAGAGTATTCCTGTCTAGAAAAAGCTTCTCAAATTCGCCGTTCGGAGTCGGCATTAAACTGTAGGTCCCTTCCACTCGTGAAAGAACAATAGCACGCACAACATAAGTGGTTGCTGAGAAGCTAGGCCCAGGTCCGCCTCGGACTGTCGCGCCACCCATATATATATATATAGCTGTAATTCAAGAATCATATGTTCTTTTACTAGTACATGATTTTTTCTTCTTTATCTTGAATTGTTTTCAGTCTTCCCAATGCTTTGAGCAGAGTCATTGAGTTATCCATTTGGTCCTTTTCATTGCAACAGCCGCTGTAATTCTAGTTTATCACTCTTAATAGAGCTTTGACTAGGAAGCGCTTTTTGTAGCACCGATGGAGCCCTCTTTAACTTAGGCGGCCTAGTGATATATCAGGTGGTTAAATAGCCTCACCTTCTGTTCTCCAGTTTTGGATTATGTCGTCTGCTGCTTTCTCAAAATCAGCAAGTTTTGGGTTACTGTCCTTCCTTGTCAATTCCTCATCAGCTCCTTTTTTTCCGATTATGTACCTGATACCTCGAATCTAGAAGAGTCAAACACCTTGATTTCTTCGCTGCAACATGCGACTGATTCGAACTTGATATCTTTTTCCGAAATTAGCTAGTACAATCGCATTTCGTTTTTCATACGGTTTTAAACCCAGACATGCTTTAAATGTCTCTCAAGTAAAAATTTGTTCTTCCAATCGCGTTTTCTGTGCAGTTAAAGCAAAATGACTACATTTAAGCGACATCAATAACATATTCCAACGTAAGAACGTTCAGATCTTTTGTTTTGCTTATCGTCCATCATTCGACACCATTTAGCAGGACTTTCAACTTCAGAGGTTTGTGGAACATGTGGAACACTTTTGGGCCTTCGACTAAACATCTTTCCCCACGTTGTTTTGGCAAAGCAAGCAATGGTTGCCAAAGACCATTCCACATCCGACCTCTATACTAGGGAGTTATTTATGTTCAATGTGAGGGTAGGTCAGGTTTTATAAGGGGAGTGCCATCATTGAACATCACTTCCACTCGGAGGCCTTAGGGCCCATCCCTTCATTTGTGAAGTACACATTCAGTCACTTTATCCTGTCACATAACGCCTTAAGCCGCCCTATGATCTTTACGAATCTTAGACGATTCGATATATCTGCATTCGCTAAGTCCGTCCTTGGAGTCTGTCGACAGTCTCTGTGGAGGATATATGGCCCAGCGAAGCTAGGCACCGATCTTGGAAAGCTTGGCAGTGGCAAACCAGAACTCTTCCTCCTCGCCGCAGCTCAGGCAGGGATCGCTAGATTCCGCATTCCATTTCCGAAGCATAGTTCCGCAATGTCCAGTCATCACAACGACGTGCACACGGATCGAGTTTTAGTCTAATGCCAGGAGCTTCATTGTTTTGATCTGACCACGAAGACGAGTTGGCTTCTTGTCGTATTGTAAATGTCCAAGTTAGTCTCGAAGTAGACAAGACTCTTCGCTACCGCAAAATTGTGTCTATAGTAATGTTTCGTTTTAGGCGTATGACGGAATGACAGACAGACTATATATATACAGACTACTGGAAAACACCCTGCGCACGTTAACTTGAACTCATTTGAAAACACCATCCTTGTGGGAACTCGAACTCCAAGTAACTCTCTTCTCTTAAAGTCAACGCACTCACTACTCCCTGCAACACGAGGTTATCTTTGTTAGCGTTCAATGTGATGACGTGGCTATCACCAGTAATCAACATCACAATAATTAAGAATTCCTTTTAGTTTTGAAAAAAAAAAAACGTTAACTATCATCGTAAGAAACCAGCAATTTCAATGAGTTAGGATTACATATCTCTATAGAAGTAAAACAATATAAGATAGTTCGTACAAATTAACAACTAATTACTAATACTAACTCACGTATGATTTCGTTGTATTAACATGTATTTACATAAAACAAAAGAAAAACTTAAAACGATCAAAATTAACATAGAGCAATTATTATGAACTAATAATAATTATTTAAAGTTGTATTTATGCTTAGAATTTCAATATTTATGCATTTTGTAGAAGACAACCAACAAAAAAACAAACAAAACAAAAAACCGTGAATAAATAAACACAACTGTAACACACGTCAGTGAACTTACTCAGACTAGAATGTAATCGTAAAAAAAAAAAACTTAACAAAAGAAAAAAAAACTGCAAACAAAACTATTGCAATAGAGTGATATATAAATTAATTATAACATTTAACAATAAAAATAGAAAATAGTTTTGTTGAGGAAATAAAAGTGAACTCGAAGTTGTATGCAAATGCAAACTGACTCGTTTTGTTGAAAGAAACCGATCGAACACTTGTCGACGATGTCAAAGCGAAACAATGTGTCGCTATAGTGAATTCTTAAAGTGCATAAAGGAGAATACTTTAAATTCATTTTGTTGGTTCTTTTTTTTGGTCAATCATTCGAAATTATTAATAAAAATATAAAGAAAAAAAATAAAAAAAAAACAAACAATCAATTACAAAAAACGGTGTGTTTTATTTGAATCGATTCAGTATGAACCTCTTCGGCTCCATGGAGGTCTTGAGAAGGTTATAAAACACTGTACAACAGTGTAACATGAATATCTTACAGGGGAAAGGTAAGTTTACCAAATAATTCGGAAAGACGGTTCACCAGAGAATGAATACGCGACTTTATGTCAAATGGAAGCGATATTCATAGCTGGGAAACTTCGCGCAGCAGACTACCTGCTGTGGATAACTAAGTTAATTTAAGTAGGTTAGGTTTGGGTGATTGCCACCACTGCAGCAGTTGTTTGATACTGATTGTTAATATGTAAAAATTATATTTTTGTATTCGTCCATACTTTTTTGTGAGTCACTGTAAAGCATGCACACCATCCGCGCACTAGTAGCATCTACACATCGTACCATCCGTACACTAGTACCATCTACAAACAGCACCATCCGTACACCAGCACCATCGGCAGATCGCACCACCCATCATCAAGTGAAAATCGCACCATGCACTTACGGGAGCCTTCTGTCGCGAGATGGGCTCACGAGCAAACCGTCAACAGCTGTGGGTAAAGCTCTCCTCATGTGGGCATGTGCGGTCATCGGTATGTGTGTTCAACTTTCGTTTAATGCTTGCTGGTAGTTTACGATAGACGATAGATGATCGATCTTAAACACTCCAAATTTGAACGCGCCTGATCACCATTGTTATTTGCTGTTCGTTAGTTTACAATAAATTAATTTCTTGTTAAGTTGATGTTACCTGTGTCTTATCGGCATTTCTCGTCGTCGTCGTTCCGAAACAGCAGTTGTGGCCTACTCAGATCCTGGTTGGATCCTACCTGGTACTTTCCACCGTCTCCTCTTAAAGGGACTACGCTAAAGAAAATTAAATAAACCTAGAGACTACATAATGGTATTTTAGTGGCCTATTTTGACAAGTCCACTCCTGTGCTGATTTACAGCCAATTAGTCTTCCTGATAAACTTAGCTATGTCTTGTATCTTTAAGTGTGACATTTCCTTTAGGTTTCTGAAAAAGTAGTTGTCTAGAATATATGATTTCTAGTTTTTGTAAGGCCTGGATAAGTGCCGAAGAGATGAAGCGTATTTTCTTCCTCCTTCTCGTCTTTACAGCTTCTGCAGTAGTCAGTGTGGGGGGCTTCCATTCTCCTGGATGGTATACCGAGAAGGCAGTGGGCGATGATAATGCCCACTACGTTCCTTATTACATTTCTGTTTAGTTTTAGGAGTGTATTTGTTTTGTTTGTATTTAGTGAGGGCCAAATAAGCCTCGAAGTCCTGCATGTATCTAATTTCATCCATCTCCGATTAGCGGAGTTCACGGTATCTGTAAGTAACATGTTATTTATTACTTGGAGTGAGGGATATGGGGTGTCCTGATTATTTGCCAGTGGCAGTCCCACCCCTATTCTTGCTAACTCGGCGACCCTTTCGTTGCCTGGAAAACCACTATGTCCAGGCATAGGGTTACGATGCATCTAACGGCTATCTCCCTGAGAGGTAGACGGCAAAGTTTTACCATCTTACATTTTTTGGGCATCCAGAGCCTTGATGGCCGCCTCACCGTCTATGTATATAGCGATAAATAGCCCGTCTATCGGGTTCATCGACAGTAAGCGGGCAGCCTCTTGGATCGCTTTAACTTCTGCCTGGAATACTCTACAATGGTTGGGCAGTCGAAGAGACAGGGAAAAGGATATGTCCGGCGACATCGCGAATACTCCTAGTCCGGTGCCGTCGTCTCTTTTTGAGTCATCTGTATAGATCTCCAGGTAGCCTGGTTTTCTTAATATAATAATTATATGGGTGGCACTACAGGCCGTAGAGGGCCAGAGCCTAGCTTCTCAGCAACCACTCGTGTTGTGCGTGCTATTGTTCTCTCACGCGTGGAAGTGACCTACAGTTTAATGCCGACTCCGAACAGCATAGTTGAGAAGCTTTTTCTAGACAGGAATACTCTTTGAACATTGTCAGTGACTCGAAAGATGTGGACCCGTGAAATACGAAAGGTGGTAAATTCGGGTATCTGGCACCCTCTGCGTAGGATTCGACGCACTAACCCACTACGCTACGGCGACCCAGCCTGTTTTTTCCACATCTTTTTCCCAATCTTCTCTGTCTTAGATGAGTGTTTTGACCTAAGCTATGTGAACTGCTCCAGCGGTTGCACTCCCATAGATGTCCATGGGGAGAGGCTGTAGCAATGTTTCCGTGGCGGCTGTCTACTAACCTATTTTGTATAGTGAGACGTGCATAACATCCCCAATGGTGTAAAGAAATGTTCCCTTTACAACAAGAGCTATATCGTCTGCATAGACTATTGGCTTACAGCCTGCACCACTTAGTTCCTTAAGCATTTCGTCCACTACCACTAAGCAATCCAGCGAATACCCAGAAATGCCCACTTTGGCACTGATTATATACCACATGGCTTAATTTCGTTAAGTCAGGTTCAGTTGTTGTTACTGTAGTGGGAGCGAAATCAATCGCTCTCTTCATATGGGAATGCCAGTTTGTGTTGGAATTTTGAAACGAGCTACTTGCCAAAAGCTATGTAATGAGCTGTTTTGCGTTCGGTTCCGAGATAAGGGTCCAAAACGTGAAGCTATTGATGCAACAGACCAAATCTAAAAAATGTCCATCAAAGAAGTCATGGAAACATCTCTAAACACGCTAAACAAACAAAACAAAAGGTATCTCATAGAAACCGCTCGTATAGGGCGTGCCAGAAATGAAGTATTACAGAGAAGCACGACTTCTACCTCTCTTGGCCCTTAAAATTTTTTACAACTGTTTTTTATAATGTGGTCTTAAGTCAAATTGAACATTCAGAGGACGGCATTTACGTTATTTCGGGAATAACCGTCAAAAGTGCATGTATATCTGTCAAAAAAGCACTCTAATTCGTAGATGGACTAGGTGGCAATTAGCTGTGAAGTCGTCTATCTCTGTAATACTTTATTTCTGACATGAACTCTCAAGGCTTCGAAGATCATTTCATATATTATTCAAAGAAACAAAAAGCAGATATCGTATATTGTTGACTCTGATGTCCAACCAACACTATAGCACCCTACAGAAAAGCGTGCTACCTTTTTTATATGAACACGTTTGGTAACTTTCCATACTAGGGCCACACATTATCCAACGAAATGAACACGACGTTCCTCACTGCAGCTTCAATTGACAAAAAAAAAAAAAAACAGTGCAGATGTAAAAGGCGATGCATGTGGGCAATAGCATTTGACGTCAACTCCTTTGGTGGTCTCTTTATGAATAACTCCTGCAGAAAAGTGATACCATACCATTCAAAAGGAAAAAGTAGTTGTGGCATTTTTAAAATGTATCACACTTTGTAGGTTTCTTTTCTTAGATTGGCGAACCCTGTGATGTAGTAAATTGGTTTCTGTAAAAAGTGTACACATTTAACAGTTATTTCAATCAAGAAAACACAAACTCTATTTATATTTCTTATTTATTACGTATATCTTCAAAACTACTCATCACTCTGAACATTTAACAAAGAATGCCATCTGCTCTGCTTTATCTGCAACACTTTTTGAAGCCATTCTTAGTGCTGCCAAGTCTCGCCAGATGTAAGTGTTACACACGCTATCGTAAAGTTTAAGAACTGAAGTGTAAAGCATTGTGAGTGTCATATACAGAGTGTCTAGGTTCGATTACCGATACGAAAAACGTTCATACCTCTTGACTCCACCTGCCTCTAGTGCCCCTCTGCCGTCGTTCGGTGCCGGCACAAAACTTAAGGACCCATCCATTCCTGGCAAAACAATGACAGGGTTCAAATCTGGAGCAACACTTTTGTTATAAATGAAAAGTTGCCCTAGTCAAATATGTAGTTCCCGTCACTATAATCGCATATCACATATCGCAACGGCGCGTTCATGCGTTAGGGCCTTTACATTTTTAGTAGGATACATGGAAATTATATGTTAAAGTCGAAATGGGGCGGACGCGAGTTGAATTTGCAGAGACCGTAATATCGTAAGCGCGAGCATACATTTCTAGGTAGAGCTACTAGAGCCAGTCACTAGGTCTGTTTTGACATTTGTGAAACAATTTTAAAAATTTATTTCTCAATTTGAATTTTTGGCAAACTGAGACGATTATTTCCGCAAGTAATTCATTTTTTCCAAGAATTTTAGTCACATATCTTTTCTTGAAAATTATAAGTCAAACTATTTGAGTGGGGTAAACGCGCGCGTTCATTTCGATATCGAAAACTGAGACCGCTTTCTGACCCAACATTCTCGTAAGCTCGATAAAATGCGTAGCGACACCTATCAAAGGCAAGGGCAAAATAAGAACACTCTTTTATATAATGAAGACTTTTATTTTCTATAAAAGTAATAATTAAAATGGATTTCAAAAAGGATAAATTCAATGCTTACGCTTTTGTACCTCTCCTACCGGTCACGTTCTATAGAATGACTAGTGACGCTCAAATGTTAGTTATTTTACGAATTCCAAAGAATAGTCAGCAAAAGCGCTGACATTGCCTTCAAAGTTTAGGACGACGTGACATTTGGTAGTGTGTTCAAGCGTTTCCAAAGAATGAATAAATATTAATATTAGTCATCGCAACAACCTCCGGCAAATTCGGCAATCTGCCGCCATTTGTTTCCCACTAAAATCCACGAATCGGCCGCCATTGCGTGATGGATCCATGGTTTGTGTAAAAGTTTCGTGAAATACAAGGGAATACCAATATTTTTGTAATCTTCTCGGGTGTAGACTAGGAGAAAAAATTGCCGAAGTTGAATTTCTCTATTTTCTCTTATCTCCGAGCACAACCGCAATATGTACAACTATCGGTATGCTTTATTTTTTCGTGGTCAGGATAAGCCATGTCGTTTCACTTCAAAGTTAACCAGCAACATCAAGACCCTGTCACCACCATCACCAATCAACGAAAAGAAATCCCATTAAAAGAAGTGCCAAGATGACATTCACTAACACTTTTACTTTTACGCTCATTATTTACCACTCCATTCAAACAAAATATTGCACGTAAAGAAAAACGTCAAATCTCATGTCCAACTTGTGAACCAGAAATGAAGTATTACCGAGGTGGCACATTTCACAGCTGATTGCCCCTAGTCAATCGACGAATTTGACAGATATTCATGAATTTTTGACGGGTATTCATGAAATCAGAAATGAAGTATTACAGAGACGCCCGAATTCTACCTCTCTTGCCCCTTAAAATGTATGACAACTGTTTTGTATAACGTTTTCATCACCAGCAGCAGACATCCGAGGAAGCAGGGGCAGGACACTGGTCAGAAGATGCGAAAATCTTAAGATAACTCTTCCGGACAACACAAAATATCTGGGAATTTTGTTCAACGAGAGGTTCAGATTCAAGAACCACGTGTATACATCTGGTACATCCACTGCTCCGGAGAAGAATTATTCTTACCCAGAAGACAAAGGTGCTTATTTACAAGCAACTCATAAGACCAGTAATAACCTACGGATGCCCGATCTGGTACACCATAAACCCCACAGCAATGAAGAGAATCTGTCTATTTGAACGAAGGATCTTAAGAATTTGCACCGGTATCCACAGAGGCCATTCAGCACTGAAGTTCATCCCGACCAGAAGGATCTACGAAGAAGCTAAGATCTTGCCAATAGACAAACACCTCATTAACCTTTCAAGAAACCTGCTAAATAATACTTGCAGTCAATGCAGACATACAAGAGCTGCAACGACTACCACTCGAGCGTAGTCACCGGTACCTTAACGCCATTGCAATCCCACACCCTGGATTTGATGATCTATTCAATGCCGACTTCACGCAGTTCTACAAAAAGAACACCACAACACACTACAGAGGGTAGTCCCCAACGAAAATATCTTTACATTTATTTTTTTTTCTTACCCCGTTTCTTCTTAATTAAATTTCAAATTTCCAAATGCATGCCAAAAAATATTGTAAAATGATGAATTTAAAAATAAAAAGTCAAATGAAATATGTCGGTCCCTTTTGGTTAAGCCAACATTCCTATTGTAGTTGTAAGTCTAGTTTTAAGGCAGTTGTGCATAAACGGGTGTAAGAGAAAGCTAATAATCTTGTTTAACGTTTTCTAAAACCAAATTGACCAATCAGAGGATGGCATTAACGTTATTTCGTGAATAACCGTCAAAAATTCATGAATATCTGTCAAAAAAGCACTCAAATTCGTCGATGGGCAATCAGCTGTGAAGTCGACTATTTCTTTAATACTTCATTTCTGCATGAAAAAATATGAATGCCGTTCTCTGATTCGTCAATTTGGTTTTGAGAAAACGATATAAAAAACATTTGCCAAACATTTTAATGGCAAGAGATGTAGCAGTCGGTATTCTCGTTAAACGGCAACGCATTTTAGAGAGGAGGAAAGAAAAAAATTAAAACAACACCTATGGAAGAACTCTGGAATTTTATTAAGAACTTAATGGACCATCAAAACAAATTCATTTTGCCAAGCCTTTCCAAGATTGCAGGGATTGTGCACAGTCTTCCACATTCTAAATCAGCGCGCGAGCGTATTTTTATTAATAAAAAGAATAAGTTGAGAAATCGCACTTTAAATGCTTTAGCGGTTATTCGATCACATGTTAATGACGATCGATTGAATTACACGCCATTTAAGGTCAGTGACTAACGCTTGCGTGCTATGCAATAGTTTTAAAACGTTGGTTTACAATTTAGGTTAGGTTAAGTGGCGCAGAAGGACACCAGACACACTTTGGCCAAGCTTTGTGTTACTACGCGGATCTAAGGTTACCTATTTAACAAACCAATTAGTGCTCTTAAAAAAGCGAAGGAGAATGCTGATTCTAAAGTTGCTCAGCTCGGCCAGGTTTTCAAAGAAGTGGGCCTCCAGAAGAACCTCTGAATATACGGGATGAAAGAGCACTGCAACTGCATAGCAAGTGCTCAATCGTTTCTTCCTCGTCCTGGTTCATGGAGCTTCTGCAGAAATCACCGGTCCTCCACCGGGAAAAAGTACAGAATTTATGTCCTTTCTAACGAGTTCGTCCGCTTGGGAATTCTCTGGAATGTCATAGTGCTCCGGCACCCACATAACATGTTTGTTAAAATACTTGGCCATCTCGTTAATAGGTAGGCGGCAATTGAGAGAAGTCTTTGAGCTGAAACTGAAAGACTCCAGTGATTTGATTACTGCCTGGCTATCGGAACAGATGAGGATATCTCTTCTTGATATTACCTTGATTTTTTAGACATAACAGGGGTTCCTAAATCGCTATATTTTCAACCTGAAAGACGCTACAGTGATTAGGTAGACGTAGAGAAAGCTGCGTGTTCAGATCCTTAGAATAGACACCAACCCCACACCTGCATCCATCTGTGATGCATCTGTGAAGAGGTGGTTACACATTTAAGAAACCAAAAAACAAATGTTCTTCATGCGCTCTAATGGTCTAGCCATCTCAGGGGTTGACCTCTCTTGCTGCTTTAAATTTATAAACAGAGTGGTTGTTCTTTCGTTTAAATGATTCCGTCATTATCTGTCAAAAAGTGCCTCAAATTCGTTGTTAGTTAATTTTCTGGAAATTCCCTTCCCCAGACTATGTACATTGCTATTTTTTTAGACATCCAAGAATTTCAAAAAACTAAAATTCACGACACACACAAGACCTCATCACTACTTTTAGCTTTTTGACGAAATTCCGTCCCTCGGCAACACTGGCACAGCATCTCGGCAACTTTCATCTCCCGAAGAGCAATGTAATGCATCTCACATCTGCTCATTGTTTTGACCACTTTAATGCATGCGATAGAATTCGTAGAACTCCATCGTGTGGCACTGCTCCCCGTCACACAGTCCGTAATCCAATACGTAACTCTAACAGCAACCAAAGTCAACTACAACTCAAGATCCAGTTGGACTGGTTGCCTTGTTATGTGTACCCTTCGCCATACAGGTTGTTTACCTCACACAATCAAACGCCACCGCGTACACACGGCAGCATCTTCAAGAGCCGCCACCCCCGCCACCCTGCTGGAGCCCAACAACCTACTCGTGCAACTTGTAGTCGTATCGCCACTACTGCATCATCGACGAACACCATCATAGGCATCACTGGCAAGTGGCAGTGGCAACCAATCAGCTCGTCCAACCAAACTCACCGGGCAACTTGACGCGTAAAAAAGCTCATCATCTGCAACAAACAAACATCCGTCCACACCAGCCAAAGAGCACTTACTCCGCGTTGAGGTTTAGGTTTTCTGCTTTCAGTTTTCCAAACCAACCTACAAACTGGCAGCCGGCTCTTGGCCGTCTTCTTCTTTGGGTCTCTGCTTCGCGTTGCCTGGATTCCTTGTGCCATTCCGGACATTCCGTGGACGTAGTCGTTGTCGCTGTCGTTCTCGTTACCCCTTTTTTGTTAGCTCTTTGCCACATGACGTGCCCAAGATACACTCGTACCACGTTCTCGTTCCCAACTCCCTGCAAGATGCCATTGTGTGCACAAAAACAAAGCCAACCAAGATATTTTTCGCAATAAAATCAAATTAAAAGATACTATTCCCGCAAAACCGTAATTGCCAATAAATTGTTTCGCTGGTCCCGGTCCCCACACCTGCCTTGGCTTGGCTTGGCACTCAGCTCCTCGTCCGCCGTCGTCGTCATTGTCGTTGCCGTAGTCGCCGCGCCGTGCGTGTGTGTAATATGTTGCTGCAGCCAGCTCTCGGTTGCCTGCTACTCGCGGTTTGTTGTGTCTTTCGGAGGAAAGAATTCCCCTAGAGGATTCCTCGCGGACCTGTGGAATTTTATTTTTCATTTCAACCGCTTTTTGCGCTCACTCTGTGTGTTAGCCTGTTGTTAATTTATTTATGAAGTGAATTCGAGGCAAAAAGAAACAACCTCGCAGACTGGAGAAGCATTTGCTTGCAGGTAAGCTCGATTCGATATTTTTCCTTTCTTTTTTCTTGACGTCCAGAGGGGAGGAACGAACAAAAACAAACCAGTGTGTGTTGAAGCAACACGCTGACGATGTTTTGCCAGCCATCGACTCTGCGGTGGGGAAACGCCAAGCAAGAGAACCAAATCAACTCGACCAATTCGCCGCATGTGTACACGAGATTTGTGCGCTCTCTCGGTCTACCCCTGGGGTAGCGCTCCATCTCTGTTACACTTGTTGCCTGCGAATACGGCTGAATTGAGCGGAATAAGCGCGGGAAATTTTGGAATGTGGGCAGGCTTTGTGCTCGTCGTTGTTTTATTTTTCGTAAGGAATTTTCGCCGTGAATATTTTTGAAGTTTTTGGAATAATTGCGTACATACTGTGCACATAGCGTAGATATTTCCGTTAGTCGAAATATTCTAAGGCAGATGGCGTCTTTGTCTGGCGAGGTATTCCTAAAGTCAGAATGGGACAGCGGATAGCCAAGGCCCGATGGGTCAGAGTGAAAGAGTGCCCGTTGGCGGTGGAGTACGTGTGTTGGCTCAACAAAATTTCTTTCAATGAAATTCCACATTATCTAGGTTGTGTTTACTTCCCGTTGCGACGAACTGCGACTGCGAGTAGTAAGTGGGGTCTGGCCTCTACCTCGACGTCTTCGCCGCTGTCTTTGACGCGCTGTTTCTGTTTTTTTCTTTCTTTTTTTTTCAGAAGCAGCCGCCTTGCTTCGAGTCCATTCTGTACATACTACTTTATCATTCCGCCCGAAAGATGATGATGACTTTTTGGATTGGTTTTGTTTTTCTTGTTTTTTCGTTCGTTTCGTTCGCATTTCTGTGTTTTATTGCCGATGTACACATAAACATGGCTGCCGGGTTGCTGGTTGTATCGTCGTCGTCGTCATCATCATCATCATCATCATTGACGGCGGCGGCAGTAGCGTTGGCGGTGGCGGCTTGTTGATTATGTCTATGCGGGCGGGGGTACCCAAGCCCCTGCAGGGGTGATTGAAGAAATGGCGAATTGAAGTTCGTGTACGTTACAGCTTTGTGTTATTTTTTTTCCTGTCTCGCTTACAGTTGCGGTTATTTTTGCGTTCGTTGATAATTTGTAGTAGATACAAAAGTAAACCACAATTCACGTACTATTAGTACGCATATTATCCGATCGGTTGTAGCTCCAGGCGGAGCGTCAGAATGGGTGGGGGAGGGCGAAGAGGGGACTAATTGATTTTTGAGGTTTTTGACTCTTCGTCTCGGTGTTTGTTTTCAACAAAAGCCGATGAAGAACTGCTTACTTACTTGTATGGAACAAGGGCGGATGTTATGGGTTTTGTTGGGAATTTTACGGTTTTTCGTGTCTTTATGGCGGACATCAGGTAATTTGTCTGCAGATTTGCGATACAAAACGAACGAGCGTGTGGCTTTATTAAGTAGTTCGGAATTTTATTTAGTCACAGATGAGCGGATAAGTTGTGAAGCTTTTAGTTTTTAGTATCGTTTTTTTTTTATCTAGAAGCGAATTTTAACTGTCCGGCGCGGCGGCAGTGCGTTTGAAATAAAGAGAAAATGTTACTGAGAACACGTGTCGAAATAAAACGTGACGGCTCCAGGACTTTTTCATCCAAATTGTCGATGGAGATCAGTCAATTTTAAGCAATAACGTTGCTTCAAGTGTGGGTTTCTAATCTTTACCCAGCAACTGTGCCTAGAAAAGGTCATCACAAGCTTAATAGATAAAGCCTACATCGGCAAGTTGCAACATATTCTCTTCCAGAAGAAGAGGGGAGTGAGCATGAAGCGCCAGTTTTTGGAAATCCTCAATTCTCGAGGTTTCTATAAGAGCCCAAAATAGCTATTGCTGTATGCAAAGCTCGGGTGAAAACAAATTAGAGTAGGTACCTATAAGCTTGTCATTTGGAGGAGACGACTCAACTACGAACAGTACGGCTGTAAAGAAACATGAGCCTAGCCAAGCGTTATCAGGTCCACGGCATGAGGAGGCTAGGTAATGTAGAACTCAACTCATCAACTTGGCTCTGGCCTGAAATGTTTCCTTAGGTAGTGAAGCATTCATCTGCAACTAGCAGCATCTCCTAGTAGGTAGCTGTACCCAACTCAACGCTACAATTTGTGTCCGCCCCACTTAAGTTTTGGTTCTGCTCTGTGGCGATTTCATATACAGATTAGTTGAACAGTATATCTATTGGGCGGCTACCCCGTGTACGTCAGGCAACAATATTGACGCAACATCGAAGGTCAGTATCCTTTTTCACTATATTGGCTCAGAGAGGTATTGAATAAAAGCCACTGTGAACCAAGCCTTCCAATGGAGTCCTAGAATCTGTGACTATTGTGCACCTTTGAAGGAACAAATGACAAATCAGTTGAACTGTTGGATTATGCTGATGACATTGACATAAACGCCCGTCCATTCGCAGTCTTAAGTTAAAGAACAGGCGCAACGACCTGAAAGGTAAATGAGTACGTAACCAAAGGATCAGGATCATCCAAGTCAAGAAAGGATCATCCCGTCGCTTACCACAAAATGTTAATCGGGCAAACATTAAACCAACAAATGACAAGTGGACATCTGGGTCAAAACTCCTAACTCGAAGCTAAATTAATGCAAACCTGGGCGATTGAGCTGATTCTCAGTGGTTTTGAATGAAAAATTCTGAGTGATTTTGTCTGGTGGTGGCTGTGGTGTTGTGAGTGTCGGCGTTGAGTCATACATACTTAAACTACGATGTCTGGGTACGACCAGGCTCTTTAACTGTATAGAAAAAGCTTCTCAAATTGGTCGTTCAGAGTAGGCAGAGAACTGCAAATAATTATTTTCCAAATTCAAACCACACGCTTGCAAAGACTGTCCCTGCGCCTTGTTGATGATCATTCCATTGCATTCCATTGATATTCCCGTTTAAAGTAGTGGCTTCAATAACGTTGGTCATTCCCCTTGTGTAATTGTGTAATTTTGGTTGATTGATATGAAGCGTGATGATTGGTGTTTCAAATTTCACTTGGAATATGTGCAGTGGAGACCTGGTAAATATAATAAATACAGTGATGGACAAAAAAATAAATACGCCTATAACCACTTAAAGACTTGCCCTATTCCAGTTATCTCAAATATATTAAATTCATTTTTTTTTGCATAAGACCTGTTGAAAATAGTAAGCACAATTCTGATATATATGTAATCTATAAAGAAATGAGTTTATTTTTTTGGGAAAATTGTACACATTTCTTGAATATTGTAGAAAAGTCGGATTTTAATGTGGACAAAAAAATACACTTCAATGTCGCACCCGTTAATTTACTGGAGTGGTTGAAAATTATAAGAAAAACAACTAGTATTATATTTGAATATTTAATACTTTATGGCATGACCTTTACTTTTCATAATTGCGCTCATTCTTTTAGACATAGAATTAACAAGTCGCTGGCATGCCTCCAAAGGTATTGACTCCCATGCCATTCGCACGGACTGCCACAATTCTTTTTTATTTTTGGGATTTGTGCGGCCAACAACATCTTTTACTTGCTTCCACAGATTCTCTATCGGATTTAAGTCCGGCGACTGAGCAGGCCATTCCAAAAGAGCAACTCCATTATTGGTAAACCATTCTTTGGTTGCCTTGGCGGTGTGCTTCGGATCGTTATCTTGTTGGAACGTCCACACCAACGGCATGTGACAACATTATGCTCTGGAGTATGTTAATATAAATTTCCTTGGTCATAATTCCTTCTATAAGATGTATGGGACCAACTGCAATACCAAGAGAAAACTGCCCATACCATAATGCTGCCACCCCCGTGTTTGACGGTCTTTTTTGTATACTTTGGATTGAATTCCGTGTTGGGTGGACGTCTCACATTATGTCTGCTATCAGATCCAAACAAATTGAATTTGCACTCATCACTCCAAAGAATGTTTCGCCATTTTTTTATGCCTTGATCGCCGGACCACATTTTATGCTCAGAAGCGAACATCAAGCATTGGAACTTTCCTTGGTGATCTGGGTGGAAGTTTGGACTCCACAAGCCTTCTTCTGATTGTTCTTGCGCTGATGTTCATTTTAGTGGCGTTCAAATTCTTGTTGGAAGAGATAAATGGGTCCTTTTTTGCCTCTAACACTATTACACGGTCGGTTTTCTTGCTGGTTTTCCGTGGCCGCCCCCTAGTTTCTTCTTTAGATTTTATTTTAAATGCATTTTGCACCATACCTAAAGAACACCCTAGAGTTTTCGCTATATTCCCGTACGAAAATCCGTCGCTTTTCATTTTTCTTATGATATTCCTCTTCTCATCCGAACAATGCTTGCTACGCCCCATTTCTTTCTGGAAAACATTGTTAATCTATTGTAATATTTCAATACAACTATTTCCTTAAGCAATAAAACACACGTTTTTGCTTTTTAACTGTGATCAAATCAAAAACTTTTTTTCTGTTTTTTAGTAAAGACAATTCAATTTCGATACGTGTATTTATTATTTTGACCAGCCAAACAAACGACATAAAATGGCATTTGATAATTTTCCCGATAACGGTAAACGATCTTGCTGGTTCTTTTTGTGGGATTATTCTGCCTACTACCTACCTACTTCCCAGAAGATGGCGGGATATATATGTCTGACAGACTTATGTCTGTATTTATTTTTTGTCCATAACTGTATATTTTGAATGTCCACATGTTCTCATAGCGTCAACAAAACATGGATTTCATAGCAAATGGATTCAGTGCAACATCGTAAGTTTTGTATTTCGATGTTTTGTTAACAGAGTTCAAGTTACATGCATCAGTAAATACTCATTTTGCATTTTCTTGAATGAAAAAGTTCAACTGTCAGCGGGCCTATGTCCGTCTCGTTTCTCTCAATAGTTTAAATGAAATCCGAAATAAAAGTCTGAACATAGTATCAACTCATCTACGTTTATATATACATTCATATAATTGTCTGCGGTAAAGGTTCGAATAGATGAGAAGCCACAACCACGAACTCTACGAGATTTATAAAGATGTGGCTATTGTCCGGAAGGCAAAAATCCTTCGACTTTATTGGCTCAGGCGCATCGACACTAATGCTTTTTTTAAGATCGTCCTCATATTCGCTTTCCCTGCTTCAAAAAGCAGAATCTCCTATGACTTACACTGATCAAGAAAAGAACATCATTAATTGTCAGTTTTTGCAGCAACGATGTCACTACCCATGCTAGTGAGAGTTTTTACCGACCACTGTGCCCTTGGTGCGCATGCATTTTGTTGTGGTATCTGTCTTGCCTTAGCTACATTTTAAGGAGGTGCACCCAGATGGAGAAAGAACTCAAGCACATTCTGGTGACTTTTCCGTCAGAAAGCCGCAGATTCTGATGACTTTACGGAATACTAAAGCCCCAACCACATTTGTTTTCGGTAAAATTGAGGTAATGTTCCAATCGAACGAAGGTAACCAGTAGTATCGTCAACTTTCGAAGTGCGCATAGTTGCTTCTCGGAAACTTAAGCCAAACTCAACTGTCATTTGTGGATTCTGCCAAAGGATATGGAACCCCGGAAGCGCATTCAATAACAACTGTCATTTACGTATCAAACCGAACTTGAACGAAACTCAACGAAACTGGGAGAAGTTGTTATTGTGTATCACCCGATTGCTTATGTTGACATAAGTCTACTTACATCCCCAAGTGAAGAAAAATGAAACGAATCAAATATTTCCCACAAATAGTCATATGCCAACATGTCCAAATTGCACTGAGTTCAACGACTTCTCTTAGTTGACCTTCAAAGCAGCTGTGCCTGCTACGTTACCCACTAACCGTGGTCGGGTAAAAACAAACTCAGTGTCTTCCAAGCAAAGTAAAAGTTTCCCACGTGGCTCACAAAACCGCCCGATCGACCAGATATCCACCAAAAAAAGACTCCGTCCCAACTCACATGTGCACAAGCACTCTTCCCGCTCGTAAACGATTCCAACCCAATTATTCGATTAAATTCAACATCACACATCAAACTGATTAAAGTCTGACACACTTTTTCCAAACTGGTAACGCCACAGATATACAAGAGATACCCAAGCCAGGCAGGTACGTAAACAGTCTTAATTCCGCCTCGCTTGCGTCTGTCCCCACTGCCCCTGCTACGGCACGGCACACCGGGGGAAACCGTTCGTTTGTTTCGTCAAACCCATCCATCGCATGGATGTGATATGCAAAATCATTCTCTCCGCACCCATTGAAATTCTTTTCGTCTCTTTCGTTATTTATGTTTACCTTAGGCCCTGCCGCCCCCCCTCGGTCGTCGGGCCAGAATTGATTGGTATCCATGAGAACCAGAATACGAACCCAAACCCGAACCAGAGGAGCGCACCAAAGCTAAGCCAAGCCAAAGTCACTCATCTCACACTCGGGTATCGCGTCAGTAAGTGGATTCACTGATCCTTATTGTTCTCGCTCTCGCTCCAAGCTTCAAGTGGATGACTTGTTTGGTTTTGCTGAGCATGTCCGACACCCATTATCGTTGTCGACAACGGCAACGGCAACACACCTGTAGATACTCCTCGGATAGAACGAATACGACGAGATGATGACAACGACGCGCTGGAAACCTCCTCTTCGACGCGCAAGAAGCTCATTACGATAATAGCTCAGGAGCACACGTACTCACGCGTCGTACGTGTGTGCGGATGCATACAGATAGACATGACCCGTGCGATGGAAGAGTTGAGCATGTGCTTGAGAGCGCCCGTGGCATTTCACAATTTCCCAAGAGTGAGAGGGACTGAGGAAAACTGTTGCTTCAAAATAGAATCCAAATACGAATCCGAATCCGATTTCGAAATCGTTTTTCCAATTCATTTCCTCCCCGGGAGCAAAGCAATCGAGGCGAAAAACAAGAACAAAACAATTTTACGAGATACTCTCAACCTCGGCGCTGAGTGCAGAGGGCATCTCCGCATCTCTTCGGGAGGACTCCGACTCCCGTGGGCTATGTGTGTGTGTGTGTGTGAGCGATTGAAAAGAGCGAAGAACTCTTGCCGACTCCGGCGGCGCGGCGCGGTGCGTTCACTCTGAGTGCTCCAAAAATAGTTACCGTGGATCTCAGAATCTCAGCATGCGTACAAAATTCAAGATTCGCCGTGCAGCTCGGCATTCGGCAGCACTCCTCCCGTCTTTCGAAAGTGAATCCACCTCTCCTCGGGCCACGGCTAGAAGATGATGAACTTAATCGGCCGACGGCTAATCTGGGTATAAATGGTAATCTGTGTGAAATGCTGCCGTGTTATTAGCGAAATAGATAATTGATGGATCGAAAACGCCGGGAATATGTGGGGCCACTCCAGTTGCTTGACATGAAATTAATGACTGGGATTGATGGAACGAAGATTGATGAGAGCGGGCTTAGTTTTCAAGCGAGTACCGCTGCGCGGCGTATCGACATCCCCTTGGGGTGGACCACTCGAAATCCTGTCATTTTATTGAAAACTAATGAGTTACGATGCGTGGCACAGCGTTTGATTGTGTGCACGGGTGGGTTCACCTGTACGGTGAGCTGCGTCGTTGTTTTGAGTGGCTTTACAGCGAAATGGGGTTTTTTGTTAAAAAGAAACGGCAACAGGGTTGCCAGACTTTTGGCAATTTGTCGGGCTGTTTGAACTGGTGAACGACGACGGCGACAACTGGAATGAGGTTAAGGCCCGGTACACAATTGCGTCATTTGGACGCGCGACCTCGCAGCACTCACAAATAAATTGAGTGATGCACACACGTTCGATGCCGCTGCGGCATCGCGCGTCATTCTTGCGGGAAAAAATGAGTCGCAGGTTTCCGCGACTCCTTTCTTGTTAGGCGATGATCAAGAAAAGGATGCACCCAAAAACGTCGTTTCTTTTTGAGAATATAGTTTTTATGTACTAGGTATGCGAAAATACTCGTTTCCTTTTATGCCTTCATTGCTGCAAGATAAACGCGAACAGTTTAAGTCCCGCGTGAAAAAGCCGCATGTGTGCACTGAACTATTGCGGCAGCGCAGCGTCGCCGCTGCGGAATCGCGCGTCCAAATGACCCAAGTGTGCACTGGGCCTAACAGATTCACGAATGTCAAGCGTGACGTGCCTAGAAATATGCCACACAATTCTTATGGAAAACGGTGATTTATTAGAACAAGGGAAAAGTCACAGTCGCCGTTTTTGTGTATTATTTCAGGAGACATTCAAACATTGGCAGTCGACAGCGGACGTATTGTTGAAGTTACGACTGTCAACTTGGCTGTCATTTATAACATTCGTTAGGATCCAAAATAGAAAAATTGTCTTATCAAAATGTGGTACGTTCCGATTGCTTCACACATTTTACGATCGCATCGAGGGGATTAATCGCAGTGTAGTGGATAAATTTGTGTCCAACACGTCGACGAAACGCAAGATTTGCCGAAAACATCGCCGTGGTCCCTAGTGTGTGAAAGAACTCTGGATTGTCACAAAAACTTCGCCTGTCGGTGACCACAACTTGACGAATTTTTCGTCACGATTTAGTCATGCACCTCTGATCGTGCGATTTGACTCCATTAAACTTTTTCTTATGGTGTTTTCATGAAGTCGAAGGTCTATGCAAAAAGAGGGCCTTGAAGATATCAACTGCCTTCCAAGCAGTTGATCCGGCTCGAAGGACCAACGCAAGCGGTGAGTTGACCAATCGCGGATAGTTAAATAAAACCACGACTTGCTTCGTTCATGCACAAATCGCAGGTGGAATACTTTATTCAAAGTAAAATTAGTTGTGGGTTTGGATAGAAATAAAAAGCTAGCTGACTGTTGGAAATCATCGGAATGTGGGAATCTTAAAAATGTTAGAGTGTTAGCATCTTACAGTGTTTCTAAGAATTTTTGAGTCTAAGTCGACTATCATCAGGTCTGCGAGTGGTTTAGAGTTCAGTCGTAGTAGTCGATGAAGTACTGAAGTCGAGGGAACCTAGAGACCAGACGCCATAAGCGTAGGCCGCAAATTTGTTATGAGTAAAATATGCACTTGAGTAAACTTTAAATCTATGTTTGAGTCGTAAGCAGTTGACATACATAACCCATGCCATCTCCAGAGTAGTGCAAAATTGACATTTTGAATGCGCGACACCGAGACAAGTCGCAGCTGATATTTGAACGATTCCATACATTCGACTAAATGAAGCAGTTGCTTAAGTGCCTGCCCTTGGTTAGAGGGGTCTCCAGTTCGAATCCCAGTGAAATAATATTAAAACCTGTCCATGTAGACCAAGATCAACATGGATCAAAGGATCAACATGGAAATGAATTGAAGAAAATGACGAGTGACTAAAATAATCACAGATCTCTGAGACCATAGATCTATTGTGTCCTCTTCTTTATCCAGGACTTTAGATCTACCTTGTTAAATTTGATGATCTCTCTAGATGGAGTGTCCTGACAGCCTGTTGCTGTTAATGTCATTCTGCTCGTTATTTTATATCTGTTTGGTGTCAGATTTGGACACTCGACGTGTTGGTGCTCCATAATTCCATGGATTTCCTTGATTATCCACACTGTCTACAGTTTTCTAAACTGCCCCAATATGCGAAGGTGATAGGTATATGAGAAGCGGCAAGTAAGTCTGCCCCATAGTATCCTTAGGTCAGGCTTGCTCACATTTACGGCCACCTTGGATTGACCCTCATGACCACCCATTTCTGGAGGGTGTAAGTCCATCATTTATTCATTTAAGGTCTTAATTTTCAATTTTCTTAAATCCATGAATTCTGAAAGGCCCAATAAATGGAGTTTCAGTCCTTTTCTCTGCCTGGAAGTCTGCCTTTTCACTGCCCTCGTGGTTTTCACATCCTGGCACCCATACCAGTTTTAATCTGATTTTCTTTTTTGTTTGCCGGGGCGTTGAGTGTTTTGTGACATTCTCAGACAGCCCTGGAGTTAAATATGAAGCTGCTTAGGGCATTAGGTACTGCCTGGCTACAAAAATGGATATAACTCCTAACCTCAAGGCAAATCGGATTTA
This sequence comes from Eristalis intricaria, assembly GCA_964034865.1. Lineage (NCBI taxonomy): Eukaryota > Metazoa > Arthropoda > Insecta > Diptera > Syrphidae > Eristalis > Eristalis intricaria. The sequence goes on from OZ035876.1 coordinate 5,638,466, forward strand.
TCGAAGACTCTACTCCTTTTACACAGTCTAGTCCTTGGTAGGATTGTTTGGGACGGAGCCTGTATTCATATGAGTTACGGGGGTAAATCTAATCACAAAAACTAATAAGCTTGCAGTCTTATAATTATTTTTTCTAAGAGATGAAAGAATTTAAATGTAAGTTCAACCAACTCCATTTTCCAATATCCCATAGGAAAGCTAAATGACACACTAAACATTTAGAAAGAAACGATATGCAAAATCGTTTACTAATATCAGATGTCCGAAATCTGCTTAGTACATCAGGATTGTGTGTATACATGCCTCCCTTTCGTACCACCTACTTGAGAGACTTCTACCCCGTCATCTGCAGTAAATTATATAAATAACATAATGTTACTCTTCGCGTAGTTAGATCCCTTACTTCCTTTTCAAGTACAACGAAACTTGGTCAATATCAAGAAGTATTGACCTGCGAAAATTTCTCTGCACTTTTGTGCGAAAGCCTGAAGTCATATATACGGTCAATCCGATCTGTGTTAGATCGTGCTGTGGAACCTGGAATAGTCGCCAGAATTGAAGATTCTCACTCACCCCCTTATCGTCGATTTCAAGACCGCATGAGTTTAAATGAATAGCTATAGAGCGCCCCAATTACTTATTAAAATCCTGCAAACACTTTAAGTTGTGCAGTATGACGATGAGCTATTCTTTCCGGTCCATCAACGCTGTACTGTAGTAACCGCTAGCTTCAGATTACAAACAAAGCGCTGCGTTGTCATGTGACTTCTCTAACTCATAAGCCGTCATAAGAGGCTCGATCTTGCAGAAGTACGCCATCACAAGAGGCCCGATCTTGCAGAAGTGCGAACAAGTTTTAGTGTATGTGAAGCATTTAGACGGGAGCAAGGAAAATGGGCCTGGGGTGAATAATGGCAAAATGAGATACATGGTCTCCTCAAGAAGAAACTGCCAACATCTACGACATCAATGCACCATAATGGATAGCTATAACTTCGAGGCAATCATTTTTTTATGCGGGTATCAATTAAGCCTTGGTGAGGTGATGAATTCGGCGTATCAGTTCAGCTTAAGCCCCATCGGCTCCAAGACCGCGATCTATACTCATCTCGTTAGAAGTTTCCACGGATGTTTCTGTAGCTGGAGGTTCCTTTAAAGGAATCTATCATTGGGGCAGAGCACGAACATTCTGACCCAAAAAGTAAAGACTGTAAAACGATTTTGTAGACGGGTTAAAATTACCATGGGAGGGGATGTCTGTAAGTGAGACCTGCCTGACCACATATGTAAATACCAAGAAATAAAACAAAAATTGAAATTCTAAATTTTCTCGAAACTAGAAGACTTACGAAACATTAATAATTTCATTTCAATTGTTGCTGCTGTTACCTTTATCAATTTGATTTCATTTTAAGTAATCAATCTAGCCTCAAATGTTTGTCACAGACTTTTAACGTCTTTGGTATTTATTTATGTATGGTTTGTGTGAAGTTTGGTTAAAGTCGGTAGACGTATGTGCGTGAAAAACACACATGGAGATCATACAGTGGTTTTTTCCATCGGTATGTGCATAGATATGCCACAAGTTTTCAAAAAAGAGATTCGAAGTTGCTTTGATTTTTAGTGTCTCAAGATATGCCGTTTTCGAGATATGGATAATTTTTCACACCTTTGTGAGGTTGGTCACCTTTTCCATTCCGATGGAGGGTAGCGGCAAAATGTTGACACTGATGGATGCGTCATTGGACCCTTTATCGATGTGTAGAATGTAGGTCCGATGGCAGGCAAACCCTTTTCAAAATATGGTAAGATATAAAGAGATACAAATGTCTTTGGCTACTTTGTTCGGAATACGGTGAAAAAGCCTTTGGTACAATTTTTTTCTTAAATGCAACGCTCGCCTCGTGCAGCTAGCGACTTTCTAAGACTTATCCTACCTCCTAAATGGGGTGAAATAGACAAGACCCCTCTCTAAGTCATCCCTAAGATGTACTGCAGCATCCAAGCTCTGTGCGAATTTTTCTTCGCCTAAGAGTATTTTTTTTTTCAAGAGATTATTCTCTCACTGATTCCCTGACCTGTTTCAAAATCCAACAATCCGCACAGAGCATCATTCTCGCTGTCTCATTCACATTCAAAACCCATATCCGTGCTGGACTAAGAAAACATTTTCATTGCTTCACATTCACCCATCAGCGCCGTTCTTCTCCTCCACACTGTACCAAATTTACCCGAAAATCCACAGGATTTAAATGGCTCAGCTTAACTCAAGTCGCTTTACTTCTATCCAGCTCGATACTTAAATGATACGCCCCAAAGATTGTTCAGGCTCAGGTGGCAATTTCAACATTTCTTAGTAATTCAAGAGGCAGAGAAGGTTTAGATAGCATGGATCAAAAAGGACTTCATCTGCTTCAATCCGCCGGCCTTTCCAACAAGTATCTCCACTTGTCGTGACCTCTGTCTAGCTGCTTCCAATTAAGCACATCGGTTGTGTGCGCCACCTTACTCATTCCAAATAGCACTGAGCTGAAGAATTCTCAGGTCGTATTCAACTTGCCCATGACCTCTAATGCTCCAGCTACCTTAGACGTTTAACTCTTGAACACCTAGCTAGACTCATGCGTTCATGCTGTACAGTCTGCAATCGTCCATATTCGTGAACCTGAACAAGGACAAAACGTATCACATGCTGTCTTAAAGGAAGGACACATACTATAGACGACTATGCCGCAACGTCACCATACACAGATATACTTTCAAGGTAGTTAAGGGCTTCGTCTACCTCGATTCCCAAGTAAACAGAGCAAATACCCCAAAGATTAAACGCAGACTAACCCTTGCCAGTCGCTGTTTCTGTAGGCTCGCAAGGCATTTGAGTGAGGCTTAAAACGACTTGAGTCTTGGCCTGGCGTTTACGGATTCAAGGGTTAAAATGACTAGGCAATGTAGGGCGTATGGACAACACTGCTCCAGCCCAAAGAGTCTTCGACGCCGAAAGTAGAAACGGGAAAATGCAATAGGAAAGAGGACGCCCATGGAACCGATGGCGCATGGTTAGACAATTAAATTTCCAGTACCAAAAAGGGCTGGAACAATGAATCCATAGTCCAAAGACCAAAGATGTCAAAAGATAGTCCAAACGTCCAAATCTGGGCTACTCTCTACTCTCTCTCTCTCTCATGCGTTAGAGCTCCTTAAGAACTCGATTCCTCTTCAACTGTTATGTGCAACATTGGCCTAGGGCGTCCCGTTCTGCCTACCTGGGAAGGCGGCTTCCACTGCATGGTGTACTTCGCAATCGAGTTCCCTGAGCGCTGCAGAGTGCGTTCAATGGCAGCGTGCCACTTTCTCCTTCGCATTGTGATGTCTATATGTTCCTTGCCCGTTGTACGCAATTGCTCGCTGGAGATACGGTCCGGCCAAAAAATCATAAGGATGTTTATTAAACATCTGTTTGCGAAAGATTGAAACTTCATTCTTTCACGTGGGAAGGTTGTCCACTTTCCAGGTACTGCATCCATCATCATCCTTCCACAAGCTTATAACACTGCTTTTCCAGATCGTGGATAGTATTTCGAACGCAGCTTTAGCCTTCCCAATGCTGCTGCTCTGATCCAGGTCGGTACCACCGCGTATTGCCGAGACGACACTTTCTAAATATAGACACTTGTAAACTCCCTCGACTTCCTGTCCGGCAATGTTCAGTTGAGCGCAGTTGTCAAAAATGATAAGGGCCTTAATTCTCGCTGTATTATTTTGTCTAGCTTCTAGATTGTGGGTCATCAAGAGAAGATCCAATGCGAAAGTTCAGACAGACATCATCAACGTCCATTATTTCCGTCCGTCAATGCTGCACGGAGTACATCGCTGATAACCACCAGAAACAATAGAGGTGACAGTATGCACCCTTGAGGAACTCCCCTTTAGAACTCAAACTCCTCTGACAATTATACACTTAATACCTTCACGGAACCTTCACTCACACGGAAAGATCACTGTCCTTTCTAGTGAGATCATCAGCTTTGGAATTTTTCGAACAATCACAGAAATCCGCACTAATCCTTTGCATTTTTTTTTTTTACTCAGGTTGGTGAAAATATATAGTGTCAGATTTTTACTGACTAAAAACACCCTTCCCTTTTGGTTTTTCTTTACTACAACTAAGTTTCCTTATCTAGTAGCTTACATTTCTGGATATTTTCGCGTGTTGCAGGTAGACCTTCGGTAAAAGCACCTGCCATGACCATCGTTAGGATGGTTTATTATCATTGCGCCAAATCGAACGGTCTCGTACGGTGGATTCGGCGTACTAAACCAATCTCATGTCCAAAGTTTGGAGGATGGCATTGTTACAATGACCACAAAGTATGATACTTAGCTTTCGAGCGGAGTTTGTCGTCGACGGTAGTTATCCCTAGGTCCCCTTGTATATCACAATTCCTGAGATACCAGGGAGCTTTCACAATATCCCGCATAATTTTATTTTGAAAGGACTGAATGAATCCTCTGTTATTTGCTTTGGTACAACCCCATAGTTGTATGCCGTAAGTCCATATAGGCTTCAGTACTTGCTTGTAAAATAGCAGTTTGCTGTACATGCTTAACTTGGAGTGCGTTCCAAGTAACCAGTACATTTCTCCATACCGGTGTTCGAGCTCATGCCGTTTCTTTTTCACGTGGGCCTTCCACTTGAGTTTCGCATCAAGTGTCACACCAAGATATTTTACTTCATTAGCGTACGGCATTTGTACAGAATTAAAAGGTAGGTAAAATTTAAGTTGCGTTGATTTGGTCTCATTGGGAGCAATGCGCCAGCGTTTTGACCATTCGTTTATTTTGTCCAGAGATCGTTGCAGTTTTTTAGTTGTGGACTCAACTGAACATCCCGTTCCCACGATCGCTGTGTCATCCGCAAATGTAGCCATAAGTGTACCCTCAGTTTGAGGTATGTCTCTAGTGTACAATTTTTTGCCTTTGCAAATGAGTTCTCCAATCCCTGGCTTCTTCTCTTGGACCACCAACTAGCACGGTCACTGGCTAGCTACCTCCAGTGTCGTCGAGCCAAGTTGGTTAAGGTCATTCTTCACCTGGGTGTGCCATTTTACACGCGAGCGTCCTCTGTTACGTTGTCCCACGGGTTCGGAGTCGAAGACTCTTCGGGCCAGAGCTGAGTTGTCCATACGCTCTACATGGGCTAGCTATCTTAGGTGTTGGCTCCGTAGACGCCTGGCAAGGCTCATGTACAGCCCTTTTAAGTTCGTGGTTGAATCTTCTCCTCGAAAAACCATCAACGCAAACAGGACCAAAAATCGCACGCAGAACGTTTCTCTCGGACAGACCAAGACTTCCTCATCCTCTTTTGAGATTGTCCATGCGTCCCCGCCACACAGCAGGACTGGGATAACCAAGGTCTTGTATAAAATCCACTTGGTCCTTCGAGAGATGGCTCTATTACTCAATTGCCTCTTGAACCCCCTAGAAACAGCGATTGGCAAGAGTTACTCTGCGTTTGATCTCGGTACTGAATCCCTGGCTTAGCACGTGATTCTCCCCGCGTCTTGCTAAATCGAACGTCATGCTTGCATGTGCTTGCTCCCATGGGCACCACGTTAGCCTGGCAACTCGGCGAAATGCTGCCGCAACGCAACACCTGCATACATGTCTGCCTCTCGCTCCCACTCCACCACGCTGCTCTGCGTATGGGCGTGAGTGTGTGCCTGTGTTCGACTTTGCATTCGCTTTTCATTTATTTATTACTTCTTGTTTCTGTTTTGAGTTTATTTATGACCACCGTTTCGTTTGATTCTTGCTGCGTTGCCACTGGCCTGCCTCAGCCTTACCGTCGCGCCGCACCTCTGCACCGACCCCGACGCCTCGTAGGCCTTGTTGATTGTTGATTGTGTGTGCGAAAGATATTTTTATCTATTGCGAAATTTATATCCATCGCGCATGCTACTTGCATCGTCGTGCTCGTCTCGTTCTTCATCGGGGAAGAGAGCGTGAACGCTACGAGCGAAGAGCGAAAAGCGTCCCCAGAGAGGGGTATACGACGCTGGCTCTCGGCCTCTCGGGCACGCACACGGCAGTGGCACAACACAAACGCCATGCAAATCGAGAGCGGTCCTCGTGTTCCGCCCTTAATTTACGACGGGCACTTTCAAACCTATCAGGGTCCGCTTTATTTTTCCACCGAAGTGGGTGTCGAATTTCGATTGAAGTTTGACGAACGCACTCGGCGACGATGGCCATCGGTAGTCCTTGAGGATGATTTGGGCCCATCTTCCACTCAATTTCTCTCGCTGCTGGCACAAACACACCCGCACCCGTGTGGGGCTCTCTTTGCTGGCGAGCTGAGTGAACGAAGCACACCCTCGTTGCTGTGTGCACGTGTGTGAGTGTGGGTGAGCGGGCGCCGGTGAGGATGGTGGTGGTTGAAGCGCTGCGTGGAGTTGAATCAAATTGAAATTTCTGTTGATTTCGTTGTAAAGGTCATGTCATGATTTCACTGAAATCGCTTTTTGAGTGTCGTTTACGTTTTCTTCTCTTTCTCTCTCTCTCTTGTCTCTGCGTCTCTCGTTCTCTCCTGTGGACTGTGGTGCCGCTCCACTTGGCCTCCCCTCCTCGGTTCCACTTCCAGATACCTACTGTTGCTCATGCAATCATCCCCCGATGTTGCTTATCCTCTCACTTAAACGGAATGACTCCTGTTTATTGGTTTCTGGAAGACATCGAGCGTGGATAAAAGTGACTTTTGCATGAGGCCGTGCCGGGTCGGGTTGTTCGGCCGCACCGGGGCGGGGGGTGGTGGTTGTGGCAGTAGCTTTCGACGAGATGGGTTACAAATTATTATTGTCTCGGTGGATCGGTGATTAAGATAATGTTCGGCAAGGGGTGTTTATTGTTTATTGACAAAAGCTGGTGGCGCTTTGTCGTTTGCTGTTGCTGCTGGTGGCTGCTGGCGAGGGTGTTGAAACGTATCACAGAGGCGGGGGTGACGATGATTCGGGGTCTTTAAGATGTTTTTATTGGTTTTTTTTTTTGTGTTGGGCTTGTCTCTTCGGGGGTCGCCTGCAGACCAGGAGCGTGTGTAAATGAAACCTGGACTGGAGGGATGAGAGAAAAGGCCGTCGCCGGGGTAGGGAAATCAATGTCAAGTGCTCCTTGGGGAGTTGTCAATCGATTTGCGAGGAGGTGGCTTGGCCTGGCCGATCATCCTGTGTTTTTTTGAGATTGATTATTGGCTGTTAATATGTCATTGGAGCGGAGAGGAGGGGGGACTTTGGATGTCTGTGTGTTGGGATATTTATTGTTTTAATTTCATGAACATCTGAAGATACGCTCCGTTTGCGGAGGATTTATGGCAAATTTATGCTTGACATGTTAGGCGTTGGACATGCGCTTTATTTTGATGGCACTTGTGACGAATTGTTAGCAGTTTGTCGCCGGAATATATTGGCACACTTATGAGATGATTTCTGAAGTGATTTATGCGATTTCGTGGGCGATGACGGGACAACAAAGTTTGTCGAATTCATTTTGGAGGACGAAGGCAAATGTTGACTATGTGTACAGTTGACTGACGAACACATCCGGGAATTGAACGAAAGATTTAATTATAAATTCACTGCGCGTTTTTTTTATCTATCTTGACTTATGTCAGACTTATGTCAACAGAAATGAAACGTTGCGACGGTTAAAAGTCCTTCGTTCAGTTTTTTTGGGAATTGAACGAAAGATTTAATTATAAATTCACTGCGCGTTTTTTTTTTGTATCTTTACCGACTTAAGTCAACAGAAATGAAACGTTGCGACGGTTAAAAGTCCTTCGTTCAGTTTTTTTGGGAATTGAACGAAAGATTTAATTATAAATTCACTGCGCGTTTTTTTTTTGTATCTTTACCGACTTAAGTCAACAGAAATGAAACGTTGCGACGGTTAAAAGTCCTTCGTTGAGTTTTTTTGGGAATTGAACGAAAGATTTAATTATAAATTCACTGCGCGTTTTTTTATGTATCTTTACAGACTTAAGTCGACAGATATGAAACGTTGCGACGGTTAAAAGTCCTTCGTTCAGTTTCGTTAAGTTTTGTTCAGTTTCGTTAACTTTTGATTTACTTGAGTGGGATTAAAATAAATCGTATTGGAGTTGCTTATGGACAATATTTGTGTGGTGTGACAGAAAGCCCAAATTGAACCTGAATTTTGATTAAGTTCTCAGAAGCAATTATGGACACTTTGAAGTTTGACTATGGTGCGGGAGGTTTTCGAATCAGTTCTGACAATTAAGCAAAGCTAGAAAGAGCTGTAATCAGACAAAAAGTGAATTGAATTCGAGTGGAAGACGGAAGATCGAAAACAAAGCAGAGCCTTAGGGATTGTAACCAAAATAATATGGGTGGCCCGAAAGTCCGAAGTAGGCCGAGGTGTAGCTTCTACAGCAACCACTCGTTTTGTACGTACTATTGCTCACGTGTGGATGGGAGTCTTATGTCGACGCCGATTTGAGAATATTTTCCTAGACAGGAGTACACTTTGAGCATTGTCAGTGAGTCGAAAGAGGTGGAACCGTGAATTATTAAAGGTGGTAAAGAGCCGTGGCTGATTCTGAATTGCGTCCCCCAGACCTAGACGGAGTCAAGATACGGATATCGAGGCTAAAGTCAAATAAAGCTGCTGGTGCAGACGGACTGTCTGCGGAACTGTTTAAGGCAGCTGGAGATGAGCTGGTAAGGTACATGCACCAACTCATCTGTAAGATATGGTCGGAGGAAAGCATGCCTGACGAGTGGAATCTCAGTATCGTTTGCCCGATCCACAAGAAAGGAGACGCCTTCAACTGTGCCAACTACCGAGGGATAAGTCTCCTTAACATCGCCTATAAGATCCTCTCTGCCGTTTTGTGTGAGCGCCTGAAACCATTCGTCAACAACCTGATATGTCCTTATTAGTGCGGTTTTAGGTCGGGGAAGTCCACCATCGACCAAATCTTCACATTAAGGCAGATCTTGGAAAAAACCCAAAAAATGTAGATCGACACGCACCACCTATTCGTCGACTTCAAGGCCGCATATGACAGCGTGCATAGGGACGAGCTATACAACGCCACGTCTAGTTTTGACATTCCTGCCAAACTCGTCAGGTTGTGCAGGATGACGATGGAGAATTCTCGCTGCTCCATCAAGGTCGGTAACGAACTCACTGAGACCTTCAATGTCAAAAAAGGTTTTAGACAAGGCGACACGCTGTCATCTGACTTCCATTAGAGAAGATCGTGCAAGTCTCACACGCCAACACTAGAGGCACGATCTTGCAGCAGTCCGTGCAACTGTTAGCATACGCGGATAAAATTGACGCGATTGGCAGAACACAGCGAGCCGTCAATGAGGCGTTTGCTGGCATTGAGGCGGAAGCGGCTGAAATGGGTCCGGCGGTGAACGGGGGCAAACAAAGTATATGCTGTCATCAAGAAAGAACACACAATATCGACGTCTTGGACAGAGCGTCACAATGGGCAGCTATAACTTCGAGGTAGTCAAGGACTTCGTCTACCTCGGCTCCGCAGTAAATAGTACGGCCAAAAAGAGTACTGCGATCAAACGCAGAGTAACTCTTGCCAACCGCTGTTTCTATGGGCTCAAGAGGCAATTGAGTAGTAGAGCAATTTCTCGAAGGACCAAGCTGACTTTATACAAGACCTTGATCATCCCTGTCCTGCTCTGTGGTGCGGAGGCATGGACAATCTCAAAAGCGAATGAAGAAGCACTTGGTCTTTTCGAGAGAAAAGTTCTGTTTTCGTTGATCGTTATTGGAGAAGAAGATTCAACCACGAACTGTACGGGCTATACCCCGGCATAAGCCTAGTCTGGCGTCTACGGATTCAATGCCTAAGATGTGGATCGCATGGACAAGACTGCTCCAGCCCGAAGAGTCATCGACTCCGAATCCGTGGCACAACACAATAGAGGACACCCACGGAACCGATGGCGCACCCAGGTGGAGAAGGACTCAATCGACTTTGTGTGCGCCGTTGGAGACATCTGGCTAAAGATCGTGCCGGCTGGAGAGGTTTACTGGCTGAGGCCCAGCTCCACCCCGGACTGAAGCTCCACCAGAAGAAGAAGAAAGATCCGTGGCGTATGAGTAGACGCCTTTACCCATTGCGCCACGGCGACCTTGGGGATCACTAGTCCATATTGTTTAGACTTCCGAGTTGGAACCATCTTAGATTGAATGGTTCAAAGTAGAAGAGGTTGTTGCAGAACGACTATAAATATAAAACGCATCAATCTTCCCTCCATATACATTCTCCAAACATAGGTTCCACTCTTCAGTGAGATATGGTATCAAATCACCGGTGAATCTCTTGTTGCCGAAACCGAACTGCGTTTTATTAAGAAGCTTCCCCGATTCAAAATATTTATTCGGCAGACGATTTACCAGCCTTTCCATGACTTGAGGAACAAGGGTCGTTAGTGATGTGGCTTTGTACGCAAAGGGTCTTGAAGATTCGACATGGGCTGGACTAACATCTACTCGGAAGGAGACTTCAAGTATGGAGAGAACAAGAAAATTGTTTGCCACCAAAGAAACACAATTCGCGCCAGTCAGTTTTTGGAAATGACTCATGCAATTGTCATAATTATATGGGTGGCGCAAAAGTCCAAGATCGATCTGAGCAGCCACTAGTCTTGTGCTATAGCCTAGTCGAAGTGGCCTAGAGTTTGTGCCGATCGATTCCGAAGGCCGAATTTTGATATGCTTCTTTTCTTGATTTGTATACTCGCCTGCAATTGTCAATGCTACGAGAGATGTGGTTACGTGAGTTTTAAAAGTTTTTCGTCTCAGGAATCGACCCTAGAGAGAAGGGGTGTACTTATCCACGACGTCACCTTGGACACTTCTTCCTTTTTTCCCCTTGTTGGGCGATAGGCCTCAACTACTCCTCCAATCTATTTCTGGCAGTGTGGCTTAACTCTGCCCAACTCCCGGGCTTCCGTCAGATCTTCTGCTTTTCCGTGTTGAGGGTTCCATGACATTGCTTTGTTCCAATCCAATCCACTGCCACTTCCGCCGCAGGATAGTATGCCTATTGGCTCCTGGTCTGTTCTCTCGTAAAGATGTTACTTAGAGGATGGTTCGGGCCAGAAAATTCGAAATATGTTACGTAGTCTTTTTTTTTTTGGTTAAGTTGAAGCATGTGGCAATCTTCGAAAGATACTAGCCCGTGCAGGATTCGCAAACCATAGTTCTCGACTACGGAATTAAGCCTACGTACTAACCCATATCCTGCACTCTTCTATCACACTCCTCGCGGAACTGCCGTTAGGTACTACTTCACGGGGCGACTCAAGTTGAATCAACTGTGTTTGTCTGTACGGTTCGCCTTAGTCTTTCAAGCCTTCTTAGCTCGGCCTGCATATTTGAAGTGAAGGAACAGATTTCCTCCCACTTTTCAACTGACTCGTCTCCGACTAGGACCTCCGGGGTGGGTAAGTTTATTCTTGTCCCTGCAAATCGCCTGCAGTAGAGAGAAGTTGTGTGTTCTGCGGCTTCATCAAAGTCCTCACATTCTGTGCAAAGGGGAGAGCTATCGTGCCCGAATTGTGCATCTATTGACGAAGGCTTATAACTTTTTCGTGATAGTGGAGGTCACTCTCCACAAGCTGCATCCATAAAGGAATACGGATAAGACGCGGCGCGGTTAACATTGTTTAAACGATAATTAAAGTTTATTCAAACAAACTCAACTCAATTATATTTATATGTTCATTATTTGGAGGAACTACTGTTCCGTCGATCTGGACCATCGTGTCCTCTGCGTCAGGAACACTTTGAAAGACATCCGTTCAGTGCTGTCAAGTTCAAGTTCCAGATGTAGTTGTTAGATTTGGTTCACCAGATTTTGCTGAATGCGGATCTTGCTTTAGCGATTCTCTTAGCAGTATCCATTTCGGTTCCGCCATCGGTTGATACAGAACTTCGGAGGCACTAGAATTCCATCGCCGCGTTGCTGTTGCTTGACCATCATATCTAGGCCATGAAGTCTTTCATTTTTATTTGCAAATAATTCAGCGTACATAATTTTTTCCAATGTGGCAACACTGCAGATCTGAATTGCAATTCGCACTCTTGCAGCGAGGAGAAGAAAAAAACCGAACGAACAAACAGAATGCAAATTCACACACCACGTTAAATTACTTCAACAATTTTCCCTCATAATCCATTGCATGTATTAACTCAGATTTCCCTTGGCTCCCCTGACGACGACAACGACGACGACTACGCTCTCGTGGCAAGTTACGGGTTATGTCCAGCGACGACGGCGACGGACACCCTCTCGAAAGGACCGAACGCACGGAGAAAGGAAAAAAGAACACACAACGCAGCCCAAGAGCAGAATTAATATTTAATGACAAAAGAAAAGAAAATTCTTATTTAATTGGGCGGCATGGGGGGAGGGCTCCTGCTCCTGCTTGGATCTGGCACTTTCCCGCGTCCTCCTCCGTCGTGGCATTCGGTGCTCTGTCGCTGTCGCTGTCGTTCCCGTCGTCTGCTCGTCTGTCGTACGTGGGTCTGAATGGTGAGTTCATTATTAAATTCTTTTTTCGTACACACACGGGACAAAAAACAACAAGCAAATTGGTGAATTATTCATGAGAGAGGAGACATTTACATTTTTTCCCTCTGCATCCCCTTCCTCGTCCATTGTCGTTTTGTTTGGCTCTTCGTCGTCTTGCCTTGTTATTTTCTTTTATTAATCTGCTATTCATCGGGAGCGTGTGTGCGTGGTGGGGCGAGATCGATTATCAGTAATTTCATAATAATGACAGCCTATCCTAGTCCACTCCTCCACTCCTCGACTCATCTAGGCAAAGGCACCCTTCAGTCGTCCACCACATCCTCGCCGTGCGGTGCGTCGTCTTCGTCCGTTCGCTCCCGGCAGGCTTGATGGGAAATAATGCGTCGTTTTCATTCACTAGAAATCGATGTGGTGGCCGACACTGGGTTACACACTCCTCCTGATGACAGCTTCAACAAAGGCAGAGGGAGAGCTACGTGAGAGCAGGGAGATGAGGAAAAAAAAACAACATGGGAATGGATTCTGGTCAGCGGTGCCACTCGGAAATGGGTCAGTTTCGGCGTCTGATTTGAATATTATTGAATGGATACTGAATAAGTGAATGGACTTGGCTGGGGCTCATCGACCTCTGAGGCCGGTAGCTTATTGTCCCATGGAGCCGAGGGATCAATTTGTTTTGTAATCGGTGTCGGTCGTAGGTGGACGAGGAGGTTTAAGCCAATTTGCTTTGAGGTCTGTTTTTGAATGTTTTTAAAACAGAATGTTCGGATAATCCAAGGGGATCAAGGCCGTCGGTCGGTGGGTGAATTGAAGGGACGGACAATTTGTGAAACAAGAGGCATTTCTAACAAACAAAGTTGTACCGTTATCATCGTTTGACTAGGCGAGGAGATTCCCTGCCATTCAAAGGAATGTCCGTCGATTGAGACTAGATCCGAGGATTCCAATGATTTTTGTTCGTTTATGTTCTTTGTCAACCCACAGAGCTTTAGAGTGGCCTTAACCTTGCCTAGAGTCTCCACTGTCACCACAAACAGAAAAATAACTAGAAATGATTAGGTTGCTTGACGATTACTGTCTTTAAACAGACACATTTTGAAGCCACCCGTAGCTGAATAAATTGCCTTGGCAAGTCCTGGATGCTGTGAAATCTTTGACGATGGATCAACCAAATGTGTGTTCTTCTGGCATTAGGCTGTGCTGAACAGTTGCATAGACGATGCTTCTCGAGATGTTCCGATACACCGCAGTTCCTGCAACTTGTCTATTTGTACGTAGCTAGCTATAGATTGGTGGTTGAGGCAGGTTCACCTTGGACTATAGAGTCCCACAAAAAAAAAAAAAAAAGAACATGAGGAAGTATGCAGACTGATTGCCGCCGTGCCTATTATGGAAATAGTTCACGAATCATCTTACTTTGGTAGACTCTCGCGGTAGTGGTACTCGGTAGCAAGAAGTCCAAACGCAGCTGAAAGTCCCATGAAAATCCTCCGATCGATTTAGAGACACCTCAAAGAACGGCGGGTAAGGGTAAGACTTCTGGATGTGTGTATGTGTTTCGAAGCATTATTGTGAAACAGTTATGACGCTGGCATTTGGAATTAAATCTAAGTTTTTGCTTCGCACAGTGGGGCAGAATGGGATAAATGAAGAAAAAAACTTGAATGAATGAAAATTAATTTAATTTTTTTATTTATTTATTTATTTAGTTAGTTATTTAGTTATTTATTTATTTATTTATTTATTAAGTTAGTTAGTTAGTTAGTATCCCAGTCAAAGCAAAGTTAATACGCTTTTATCTGGTTTTCAAATCTGGTCCAGTCACCATTTGCCGTTGGGATCAAATTAACGTCACTATCACTGGAGTAGTCAATAAGTGGTATTAATCTGACTAGGGGTATCACAATGGACCAATATGGTCTAAGTGTGCTGGTGAATGCACTAGCAGCCCCCATACCTAACTTAGTTTGTTATTTATTTATTTATTGAGATAATTTTTATTATGGAACTATCCTCCATATCAATTCCACTTCTGGAATCCATTTTGTTCTGGCTATTTTTTTTAACTTAAGATTACTCCGTTAGCTTATGAGATACATCAACCATTTGAACATAATAAAACATAATAAGATCTCGTAGTACTTGCATTATGTTTCAAATTTCATTAAGACCGCTTCACGGGTTCAAAAGTTACAGATTTATTTCCAACTCTCCCATACAACGGGACCACTGTGCGTCGCTTTCCGCCTGTTGGTAGAAATGGTCCTCCCGTTGAGAAGAAGGACACTAGTTCCTTAATATCCTTAGAAGAGATCTTGGTCCAGCGAGTTGAAGAAGGATCTAGCAAGCACTCTATCGCCTATTTTCCTGTACAGACCGCCATTAGTCTAACAATATCATGACGAGTTCGCGGAAGGAGATATTTTCTCTTTGATCGGTTGTACTCAGGGCTCTCATCGCGTAAGACGACGAGTGCCAAGACCATAGGATTGGATATCCAGCACACAGAGTCATTGAGCCCGATAGAAAAAAAAAAGTAAATGGAGAGAAATAGGAAGTAGTGGGAAGCAGATTCTCAACGCGAATGGCGAAATGATCGATTAAAGGTCTCAAGTTGAGTATCTCGACACTGTGACCGTCAGCCTGAAAAGTTCAATCGAGAGCGCCTAAGTATAGACAGCACCGAGCTACCCTTTCTCTCAGTTTCCACTATCCTTCCGTTGATCCCTGATAAAAACAACAAAAAGGAACCATGAACGCAAATAATAAATCACTTCCTTTATTATGTAGGCATTCGTTTAACAGTACATAGAAACAAATAAATACGGTCAAAATCGTTCTCAACGATATCACTTAAAACATATCGCTTATAACGACCGAGTTTCTTTCCATTTTTTTAAAATAAAATATCGGTTACACAGACACGCTGCTGTCATTGTTTTGTGTTCATTGTTCGCTTTGAGCTTCTCAGTGCGATAAACGATAAACCTTCAAGCGAAAGTGGGTATAGATTTTAGATTTGAAGCTTGAGAGCAAAATAAAGACCTTCCCAAAGACTTTTTTCCGTTTAACACTCCACTGCATCCACAATATTTAAGGACAAGAACAAGACGCATTGATATTTACAAATGCAAGAACAATATCCCAGTCTCTTGACGGGCGTATTAACTGATTTTGACTGTAATTAATAATCATGAAAATTCTAAATCTAATTTTATCCAAGATATCAAATACAGGACATTTTCTGTGTTTACTTCCGAAACCTTCGACAGCAAGAATCATATTATATCTTCTGCCTTCAGTTCCTGACCGGTTTCTTAAAAGTCTCCAACACCCCAGTACCAAATATCTATTCCTTTCCATATCATTACCAACATCCAGTCACCATTTAAAGCAAATCCATTAAAATCAAACAAACAATAAAATAACACATCCCACAGTACATCTGGCAACACCGTCGTCATGTTGTCACTCGGCAAGCAATACATAAATTAAACATAATTTTTAACATTCACACAGCTTAAGATAAAAGATGAATATCAAAAGCTAAAGATACAACCAAACACAATGAGTCCACCGCCACCCTGCCTGATGTCGTTGCCATCGGTGAGGGTGGGTAGAATGGGAAGCACAAGAAGAGCGCGGGTCTTCCGCCGGTGTGTGTGTGTGTGTGTGTGTGTGTGTGTGCGGCAGGCACTCCATGGGTCACATTCGGTGTTCACTCAAAGCAGCACTCGAGGCTCGCCTCCCTTTAAACACATTCACTCATTCACACATTCGCTTTGAGTGATTTATCTGAACGCACATATGGAGAACGTCGCACTCAGCAAACTCAGTTGAGTGAGTGAGATGAGAGAAAGAGACACGAGAGCCATTGAATCAAAGTGGGGGTTGATTCTTTCTCTTCTCGGCACACACACACACACAACACAGCTCTCTGGGTATCTCATGCTCATCGTGGAGGAAAAACAACAAACGTACGAACGTCGAGCAGAGTCTTAACTGAATGCCCGCCCGCCGCCTGCCAGCCAGCCAGTCAGCCCATTCAGTCAGTAGTTTTGTTTATACTGCCGTCGCGTCCATGAGAATTTATCGTTCGTTGCTGAGCTAAGCACTTGCATCGTTGCCGTCGTATCGTAGAAAACCAGCATAATTCTCGTAAGGTTTTCGTTCGACTCGCCTTTCGATTCGCGCTTTTCGTTGTACGCTCCCGGAAGAGGGCGGCAAATTTACAAAAAAAAAAAAAAAATAAAAAATTGAAACACCCTCCCAATCCATCTGACATCTGTCAAGACCATGAATGTGAAAAGCTTACAGGTTCGCGGGTTAAATCAATGTTTTCGAAGCACTATGTGCCTACTTGTGGATATTTGATAGTTCGCGAGAGCAAAAGTTAACAGTATCAACGAGGTGTCAAAACCCATCGGTGACACTTCTCGCCTGACAGGGAGATAATCCGCAACGCGAAACGAATCGCATCGAATCAATGCAAACGTTCCATGCTGGGCTGATGGCTGATTGCCCGCCAGTCATTCACTGATAATCTAATTAAATTGATAGACAAGTGCGCTGAAGTGCTGAAGAACAAACCAACCAACCAACCAACCGACCAACCAACCCGTGCTCGTCCCTTTGCTTGATGCGCGTCAGCGTGAGTGTGCGTGTGTCTGTCTGTCTGCCTTCGGTGCGGATTTCTCACAACAATCAGCCGCATTTTGTGCAACCAAATCGAATCAAATAAGAATAAGAGAAAAGAAATAATTCTGAAATAAAATATTTATTCAATCAATTGATTGTCGTTGTCTTCGTTTCTCTTCTGTCAACTCAGTGTCAGTGGTGTCCCTTTGTATTTAAACAGAGCCAATTTGCAATTGTTCGTTATCAGTTGATCAGAATATTGTGTGTTTATTCGTTGATTGTCTGTAAAAGAATTAAGTCAACAAGAAAAAGAAAAAAAAAAGAAAAGAAAAGAACAAAAATCACCGTTGTCATCGGTAGCTGTCATCAACGTCAACTTTATTATCAACATCATCATCATCGACCATCGACCATTGACCATCGTTTTTCAACCATGGATTGCGATTATTCAAAATTCCTTTATAAACGTGAGTATCCCTTCAGTATCCCTATCGACACTGACACTACAGTGGTCAGTCCAGTGTGTTGTGGGTGTAACTAAACAAACGTCAAACGAACGCAAAATCAAGTTTACACGATTTGCTCTGCAGACGACACGACGACGGAACAAACAATTTACGAACCCAACATGCGGCTAATTGCGGCGAATTAATGTTGCTTTTTGTTGTTGGTGTATTTGTATTTTTTTTTTGTTTCTTCCTCATCGATGTGTCGATGTCGGTTGTCGGTTGATGTTCTTGCCGTCATCGCTCTGTTGTTGTTGTAGGTAATTTCGTGGTTTTCCCTTTCGCCTGAGTCTTCTTTATTTTGACTCATTGCGTCATATTTTCTCCCGCAGTGTTGCGTTTTTTTGTTTTTTTTTTTTTACTTCTGTACGTTGTTTTTGGAGATTTTAGGCGCGCGGCATGATTTATTGGCCATGGCTGTGATTTTATTTGGATTTCAGAATGTACTGCATCTGAAAATAGATTCGGTTACAGAATACAATGTCTGTCTAATTGCCTGGTGATGTGAAATTCTTTTCGCCGCCGTCGGGAATCTTGGGGCATCAGGGACAGCAGCGAGTAAAGCTAAATTGGAAGAGACGTCAATGAATTGGAGAGATATCGAGTGCGGTGTGAAGAGAATGACAATCTGAATCTATTTTTTGTCTTTGGAAACTTTTCTGCTAATCAACGAGGTGATTGTTGTGGCTGGCTGCTAACATGTGTGTTTCTTCATCGCGAAAGTCATTGAAAAGAGCTCAATTCAGAAGGCCTTTGATGTGAATTCGCCGACGGCGGTGTGGTGTCTGCATTTGATGACGCTTTAGAAGTATCTAATGTGAACTGACCACAGCGCTCGCATCTTGGTCCTGTCTTCGTGTCGCAGCAAAATAATATAAACAAATTCATTGAATAAATTGTCCGATGGAAATAGGGGAAGCCACAGGATTGAATTTGTGGCGCCTTTTTCCTCAGAAGTGGCACTGCTTTCATTACACTTCTTTTGACTGTTCACATCCACCAAAACTTTGTGTCAAACTTGGACTAGTTCCCTCTTCCTTCTAACAGTTGACAGCGGACATTTTTCCCATTTTTTATTTTCCGGGACTTGGACAAAAAATGTTCAACATTATTTTCTTAAAAGTCCGCCTAAGGTTGAGGGTGTTTGTTGAGGTTTTACACTTCAATGAAAGCAACTGTCAGTCGATTGAATGTCATCAACTACTCCAGATTCAGTTAAAAAGTGGGACTTTCTCAGCAGATCAACCGTTAGAGGCTTGCTGCATTTGTTGCTGATCAAGATGTCTCGAGTTTGAATCGAAAGAAGTTTAAGGGAAACTTTGTGAAAATGTCATGAGAAGCTTGTCAAAACCTCTGTTGAATGTATAAAAATGAAGGCGCATTAAGGACTTATCAGATCAGAAATTCCTACACGACTTGATCTATATCCTTGCTATCTGTAAAATAAGTTATGTTCCTTCATTATCGCATGTTTGCGACTAATCTAGTGTGAGTGTGAAGTGAGTGCCTTGAAACATCTTAAAAGTGACCGTTTATTGAACTCAACGTCATCGAAAAACAAAAACTTCTTTTCGTCCTAACAACAAACAAAATCTAAATCTTAGAATATCTACCATCATTATCGACGGTATTTTGTTATTTATCGCGTAGATTGTGCTCGCCATGACAGATCTGTCATTTCGAGGCACATCACTCTTCGAAACATTTTTGGACTCTTCAAGTGTCGAAACTCATTTGTCGTTTAAACAAATTGGAGAATACTCATACATATGTTAAAGAACTTCCCGGTCCAAGAAGAAAAATATGATTTCCCGCGTTAATTCTTGTGTTTGTGTCCGCGGATTGTCATGTTCATGTCATTAGCCCATAAATGGTATTTGTGATTGCTCCAGGACAGCACTTAACTTCTTCATTTTGACTTCAAAACGCTTGCCACTGCTTTCTGAGTAACGGCTAAAACGCAAAGCTGCTTTGGTAATTCCGCCGAGTGACGTTTACCGAGGAATACAGTGACACAGCCCAAAATACGGTGATGTTCTACCGTTTGTGAAAAAATGCACAATCAGCACAACTAAGTAGAAATTTTAGAGATAGCCGCTTTACAGCTGATTGTCCCCTTATCCACCGACGAACTTGACTGATAATCACAACATTTTTGCCGACTAATCAAGAACCTTTTGACAGTTAATCACGAACCAGCGAGAATTGTTTCAATAGTGCGTATTGTGTGACAGCACATAAATGTTATTCTCGGATTGTTCTGTGTTAATGTTGTTTTTAGAGGCAAGAGAGGTCGACTAAGCAATTGTAACAACTGTTCATTGGTTTGCGTTCTGACACTTCCCTTACAAGTGGAGTGGTAGTAGTAGATTTATTGAGATTTCTTTTTCACTTAACAATAATAATAAGAATTCAAGTACATGACGAAATAACTTAAGAAGAAGAATACATGGAATTCGCCGTCCTTGAATTGGCCTCACTAAACAATAATTGTTGCAAATTTGATTTTATAATGACAAATGAACAAATAAGGTGTTTGTGAGAGATAAAACACTTAACTAAGACTTAACTTTACAAGATGAGATTCTTGTGTCAACTGACATTTCAGAAATGAATGCAGCTGATAAACTTTACTTCTCATTGTACGCGGCCCAGACACGTACGTAATGCCAAATTGTTGACATGAACACAATGTTGTGGATCCCGTATAAAGCGTAACTGTTCTGCAAGTCATTCCTGAGTTTGACATGTGACATGTGACGTGTTTTCTTCAAGCTTAACTTGAAGCTCTTCGTATTTAAGCCATTTTGCTGGTAATTCTAATTGCCCTCAAGAGAAACAAAATGCACTTCCTAAGAATTCAAGCATTGACAGAATTATTTACTTACTTAAGTCGTTTCAGCAGTCTCTACTCGTGACAGAACAATAGGACGCACAACACTAGTGGTTTTCGCCGAAGTTTGTTACTGGTCATCTACTTGTTCCTTATTATCACAGTCTTGGCAGCATTTCGCAAAGGTGCGTTCGCGTGGTCTTTCTTTGATGGCGTTGCTACGCGTTTTATCGAGCTGCCGAGAATGTTGTGTCAGAAAGCGGTACCTTCATTTTTCCATATCGATAAGAAAAAAATATAATTTTTAAGAAAAATATGAAATAACTGTAATTAAAATTCCTAAAAAAAAACTTGAGGAAATAATCGTCTCAGTTTGCCAAAAATTCAAATTGAGAAATAAATTTGAAAAACTACGGCTCATACTCAACATCGACAAACACCTAAAAATGCACAAAGCCAAGCATGCATCTGCATAAGTGGAGCCTTGAGAACGACTCCCACCGATGCACTTGAAACCATACTAAACCTTGTCCCACTAGATATTCTTGGAAAGCAGATAGCAACCAACTGTGCAATCAGATTGGAAGCATGCACCACATCCCCGAACGGATCCAAAACGGAAAAAAGGAGTAGGTAGTGGAATTTTTTCTGAACATCTCAATCTCAATAAATCAAGCCATCTACCTAATCACTGCAGCGTTTTCCATGCGGAAATAATGTCGATCAGCGAAGCCCTGTCCTGGCTGCGGTGGAACGTGATAGTCGCCCGTGGTGTCTGCATCTTCTCGGATAGCTAGGCAGCAATCAAATCCCTACCATCGTTCTCTAGAAACTCAAAAATAGTCATAAGCTGTCGCACATCTCTTGACGAGATATCCGAACAGTTTCCAATTCGCCTGTGTTGGGTCCCGGGCCCTAGAGAGAGAGAGACATTATAGGCAACTACGAAGCTGACAAACTTGCAAAAATGGCCACAACACTTCCAGATGACGGATCTTTCTGTAACTTAGGTACTCCTCTAGCTTCTCACTTAACCAAACCATAGTAGAAGTCAGTGCCCGATGGAATACAGGCAATACGTGCCAAATTGCCAAACAAATCTTTCCCAGTCTTGACCCCAAAAGATCTGTTAGCTTGATATCCTTAGAAAGACCTAAAGTTAGCACGGCAGTGGGAGTAATCACCGGACACTGCCTTTTGGGATTACACGCGAAGAGACTAAGACTATTTAGTTGCCGAGACAAGGAAGAAGAGGAAAGTGTACAACACCTTCTCTGCAACAAGAGCTAGAAAAGCTACTCTAGACTCCTTCTTCTTCGATAATCTAAGCGAACTGAGAGAGACTTCAATCAAATCGCTATTAGACTTCATTGACAGATCTGGCTGGCTGTGGATATTAATCCACGCCGGCCCATCCCCATTTATTTTCCGATAAACCCACGTGGCAGGGGCCTACTTTGGTCTAAGTGCATCTAAGCCACTTACTACCTACTTACCTATCCTACTGAAAATGTCAAAGCCCGAACACCTGAACGCGCCGTTGCGATATGGGTATAAAACGGAACAGCAAAAGTGTCAATCACTTGGAACAGAATTTTGCTCCAAAACCTCCATTTCATAGAAAATTAGTGCATAACGAAGGGCAGCTTACAAGAGAGCGCCATTTTTATATCAACTTGTAACAGCAACTTTGAATCTGCTGAGTACACACAAAATCTACACAAAATGGTCGGTCAATTGGATGTGTTCAAGTTTATGTTTTAAGCAGCTGACTGCAGTGCTCATTTGCAACGCTCAGTTACAGATATTAACATTGACTTTCATTTCTCTCACTTCTGTAACCCCATCTTTACGAAGACTTCCTTTGATAATTATTTGGAAGGAATCTAAATACTGATTAGGTGAAAATAGCTAAAATATTCGTTCTGCCCCTACTTTATGGTTCCAAGCAGAAGTCGCTGAAAATTATTCTACTTAAATACTGGCACCAGAATTTCCGCCTTAGAGGCTTATGAAATTGTGCTGTAAACTGTGGTGATATCAAAGGCCTGTTCGGTATGGGCCTTGGCTTATGCACCGAAACTATTGAAGCCACAATTGACAGAAGAATATTTGAGTCTTCACCTGACCAGATGCATTTGTTTCTGATCAAGATGTCTCAAGTTCGAATCGAAAGAAGTTTAAGGGAAACTTTGTGAAAATGTTTCAGTGTTCAGTTCAGTGAATGTATAAAAATGAAGGCGCGTTAAGCAAGCTTATCAGAAATTCATACAAGACTTGATCTATATCCTGGCCGTGTGCTATCTCTAAAATAAGCTCTGTTTCCTTCATCACGCGTTCGAATTGAGTGCCTTAAAACATCTTGTTCGAAATACAAATTCAACAGACCTTTGAATTGACAGATCACCACATCCCGGAATTTAATCCAAAGGATGGAAGAATTTTTTCGGCCATCCTTTTGAAAGTGACAGTTTATTGATCGCAATTTCATCGAAAAACAAAAACTTCTGTTTGTCATAACAACAAAATCTTAATCTTAAAATATCTACCATCATTATCGACGGTATTTTGTTATTTATCGCGTAGATTGTGCTCGCCATGACAGCTCTGTCATTTTGAGGCAAATCACTCTTCGAAATGTTTTCGGACTCTCCAACTGTCGAAACTCATTGGGCGTTTAAACAAATTCGAGAATAGTCAAATGTTAAAGATCTTCCCGGTCCAAGAAGAAGCTATTACAAGTTGAACCCACAATTGACAGGAGAATATCTGAGTCTTCACCCTGACCTAGTGTTGTGCATGAAATTGAATGCGTCGGCAACGATAACAGAGTGTAATGAGGGCCTTAAATTGTTCTATTGAAAGTTGTTAACTTTGTGTCCTTCTTTTAACGCAAGGACACTGGCGTTAATTTTCATTTAATAAGCTAATTTGGGTTCATTATTCAGACACCTACGCATATGTCAAGTACCTGAAAGTTGGTGGAATGTATGTGTACCTTCTGCAACGTTACCTTCAGTTCACAGACGTGTTTTTTTTCAAAAACTATAAATAGTGATGTAGGATTTTGCATTTAAAGCACATACAACAATCGATAAAAATTCGACTTCGAATATATTTTGACATCATACATTTTGACATCAATTTCGAAAAAATAAATTTCTTTTTCATTATTTTGACAGATAAAAATCAAAGCCACTGCGCATCGTTTTTCTCAGAAATGAAGTATTACAGAGATGCCCGATTTTTACCTCTCTTGCCCCTTAAAATGTTTGATAACTGTTTTTTATAACGTGTTCATAAACCAAATTGACCAATCAGAGTGCATCATTTACGTTATTTCGTGAATAACCGCCAAAAATGCATGGATATCTGTCAAAAAAGCACTCAAATTCATCGATTGACTAGGGGGCATTCAGCTGTGAAGTGGGCTATCTTTGTCTGAATCTTACTTTACTTCACAATAGATAGCGATGAAAAAGCACGGCTATAGACTAGTGGATGTCACATGATTACAAAAAAATAAAAATACCCAACGTGTCGAATCGGATGGTGTGTCAGCTTCTTGCCTTGAGTGAATGCGTTTAGCGAATGTTTAAATTCTTCTTTAGCATGTTGTGCCTTGGTGTTTGACTCAATACTCATCAACAATGTCAATCATTGCCATCGGAGATCAAAAGAGATAACAATAAACGTGAAAACAGACGTCTACTTTCAGCCCGGCAACCGGACCAATACGTTCTCTTTTCCATTAACCACAGGACATAAGACATAAAATGTCACCATAATTGTAGACATACATACATTTGTGTTCAATCAAGAGAATACATTTCCAAAATAGTTTTAAAACACAACTACAGTGAAGTCTCTCTTAATTGGAGAGGCACGGGACCGTGGTTTTTGTCCACATAACAGAGTGTCCGCTTAAGGGGAAAAAACAACGAAAATCATATCCACCAGCCAAACATTGCAAACGGGCTTGTTCGCTTAAGGGAATCGTCCACTCAAGAGGGTGTCCATTAAGAATGAATATTCAAGCCCATTCTGTTCACCGTCATCCCAGTTTTCGAGCACTTTTCAAACAGTTCTCGCCGTATGTACTCATTAACACGAATATTGTTGTGGGATTGTTGTTAGTTTGTCAACGTAGACTTGTTACAAAAAATAGGCAAAATGGGTAAATCCACACGAAGAAAATTTGAAATCAATTTATTTACGGATTCTTCGAATTCACAAAAAGTCGACCCGCAATAAGTGGCTTGTTTCGCTTGCTGTATGGCACGTATTGTCGTCCTGCTGGGATCACATTTCTCTCAGCAATCATTAGTCATGACTCTATATATACCGTTAAATACCCTGATTAACCTGATTTTGGGAAACAATAAGTTCCGATGACTCCACAAGACCACAAACCGCACAAAACGATGCATTGTTTCTTGCGAAATGATTACCGCTGCGAATAGCGATCTCAGATGGACGATTACTTAGAGTGTATGATGGTACAGGTGGATATCAGTTTTAGCCATCATTTTAGTATTTTATTTCTAAAATTTGTTAAGACTGATGAAATGTTTATGACATTGCAAAAATATTGGCATGACTACAGAATATAAATGACACTGACAGGTTGCAATTGGTTTGACAGATATAACTGTCCGAAGTAACGGAAAGATAGTGAAGAAAAACCAACGAAAGACACTCAAAGCTT
This sequence comes from Eristalis intricaria, assembly GCA_964034865.1. Taxonomy (NCBI): domain Eukaryota; kingdom Metazoa; phylum Arthropoda; class Insecta; order Diptera; family Syrphidae; genus Eristalis; species Eristalis intricaria. The sequence goes on from OZ035876.1 coordinate 5,663,734, forward strand.
CCGCCATGACATCTCGTTTTCATTGTATCAAGTCAAGTCAGACAAAAGGGGCACAGTTAACCTGTTCATTTTCGGAAAAATATACGGTTGTTGGTGCAAGATGTTTAACAGCTTTAGTAAATTGGTATTATTATTGGTCGCTGAAAGTAGTTTTTCCGTAATTGCTTCTAAGATCTTCCTCAAAATTCCTACGACGACTGTCATTTGAGTATTTTAAGTAAATTGAACGAAACTCAACGAAACTACGAGGAAGTTATTGTGAGTACACCATGTTGCTTTTTCATCTTGCGATAAATCAATTCAGGACACTAATTTATTTCCTTTAAGATTATTCTATAAGCATTTTGTTACTTTGTGGTGATGGAATAGTTTGAACGATTCGATGCTGTTTCGAGAGCACCCAGTTCGTCAATCGAATGCAACCAGAGTTTGCGGCAATGTTTATGAGTCGAATCGGTTTATGCTTCAGTTCCTGAAGAATTGGAAATTTATCTTATTCTTCATGCATTATTCAACTCCCCGTCGGGCAATTATTTTAAAACCTTCTAACGGACACAAGGTGCCTGGCCAGACCCCTGTCGATTTACATGCGTTTGTTACATGCATTCAAGTTTCATTAGGTGCATGCATGGCTTATGAATTTCTTACAAAACTCGAGATTCTTGCATATTATTGTGCGTTGCCCCAGCGGCCAAAAGTATTCCAACAAATGCATCAAATTCAGTGCTCGCCAGCACACATTCTTGGTCTAAATATGGAATATTTTGTTCGTTCCAATCTTATTATTTTCAATTTTCAATTAATCTAGTATTAATTTAAAATTAAGTAGAATTGTCAAAACGCATGATATTCCATTTATTTACATACAAAATATAATGGGGTCCAGCCAGGCACCATGGTTCCGTCCGAAGGTGTCTTTTCTTATAATTTTGTTGCTCTCTACCTCTGCCTACCTACCTACCTTAAATTTCAAGTCGATAGCATCATTAGAAAAGTCAGTAAATAAGGCTTCAAAATTAAATGGCCTGGCTAGACCCGGGTATCCGACGGAGGGTGTCTGACACCTGTCATCCAACTTCTATATCTCCCTTTAGAATCTTCGACAGTTTCGTTTTTATTACAGTTAAGGACACAAATTGGTGAACATCTTGTCCGTGGCGCGATTATGAATTCAGTCTGCAAGTGTGTCACAATTCAAAAGGCAACAAAAAGTATTACCGGATGATATTCTCGTTGATTTATGGACAAATTCGTCTATATCGGCGTTCCTTTTCACTTCCCTGTCAGAACTCTTTTGTCACTGAAGTTCTGCCACTTGCCCTTGTAATCAATCATAATTCTGTGGTCGACAGCCCCTTAAAGCAACTGCAAGCTTTACCAACGACTTGTCAGTGAACAGTTTTTTTTAAAGGCCTTTTAAAATCGAAACTTCAACATCAACATTGACTTTCGGTTCACTACTGTATCATGAGACCGAAACGTCATTCTGTTGACACTTTTCTTTAGTTTCAAGTGACACAAGAGAGACTTCAAATCCCATATCCTTGTTGACTGAGTCAAGTTTATTCTGGAGTTAGGTTTCTAGTCGTATGATAATCAATGTTTTGACATAAGTTTCGTTAAATATCAAGATCGTTTGATTGGAAAGAGTGTAAAGTCATCCGTCTGTCAAATATGTTCAATAAACGTCATGCAGTCTTTCAGTGGGACTGACAGGGTTGTTTGGGTTTAACATTATTTAACTTATTCTTGTTCTATTAACTTATTCTTTCTTTGAGACTGTTGAGCTGCAAAGTCAAAACAGTTAATCTAAATTAAAGGGCTTAAAACTGTGTCCCTCTTAAATTTTGACAAGTACGATGTCAAGCAAATCGATTTTAAGCACTCATCTTCGAGCATTCTAAATAAAAAAAAGAAAAGACGATTCGTGAGAAAAAAGGTGAAATGCCGTCGGAAAACAAATGAAGAAAGATTTGGAAAATGAAACTGACATTTAGGTTAGGTTAGGTAAGGAGGCTGCTAGTGCATTCACAAGCACACTTAGACCATATTGGTCCATTGTGATACCCCTAGTCAGACTACTACCACTGACAGACCACTCCAGTGATAGTGCAGTTAATTTGATCCCAACGGCAAATGGTGACTGGACCGGATTTGAAAACCAGATAAAAGCGTATCAACTTTGCTTTCACTGGGACTCTAACCGGTGACCCCACTCCTCCAACTGCCACTCTATCAACTACGCCATCCAGTCGTCAACTGACATTTACTTAAAATCAGAAATGAAGTATTACAGAGATGCCAAACTAATACCCCTCCTGCTCCTTGAAAGTTTTGACAACTGTTTTTTATAACGTGTTCATAAACCAAATTGACCAATCAGAGGACGGCATTTACGTTATTTCGCGAATAACTGTCAAAAATGCATGAATATCAGTCAAAAAGGCACTTAAATTCGTCGATGGACTAGGTGGCAACCAGCTGTGAAGTCGGCCATCTCTGTAATGCTTCATTTCTGTATAAAATTAAGAAATAACATCACAAATATGCACGGTACTCAACACGCGATATTTTTGACGTTGCTGGCAAACGTTGCTTCCAACGCCAATTCCAGCTGTCAAATGGTCGAACATTTATAAGACTCTGCTTAAAGAAATGTCAATGGTCTGCGACTATCCGCTCGAGTACAAGACCTATCAACAATCGAAATAAAATTTGACAGTGCCTCGTTTTAACCTTTAACCACCATTCTGACAGCTTGCGAGCATTGCGTTCTTCACAGCTTCTTGTCGACTCCTTGGCATCACATTTCGAAGTCAAAATTCAATCCTTTTCTCGTATTTTCGTCGCCACGATAGTTTGACATTTCTCCTAAGCATCATCAAGCGGCCTGGTCGATTAATGTCATTTGGTGAGTCTTATGTCATGCAGGCAGATCTTGTCAAATTGATTTCGAAGAAGAACACTCGTCTCCGAGGCATATCGTCAATTCCCCGGCACATGGCACAACAGGCGACTCCACTCAACGCGCGCAAAATGAATGAAAAATAAAAGAACACCACTGACATCTAATGGCGATAAAAGACCCATTAAGAGCGTGATAACATTTCCGGGCAAAAACAAAACTTGTCGCAGTCGTTCCTTTTTCGTTTTTGGATGTGTTCTTTTGTTTTTTGCCAAACTTGTTGCCAGTTCTTGGGTCGATCTTGGAGTATTTCTTTTTTTTTTCTCTCTGTGGCAAACGTTGGTGTGTGTTTTTTTTTTCTTCTGTTGCCGGCAAAAAGCATATGACTCAGACTCAGAAAGTGACTAGTCCCCAACGGAGTCATTGGCGCAGCGTCGTCGACGACGCGCGGCAAGGCGCGAGCGGTATTGACTCAAAAGTTGAAATGTGTTGTGCAAATAGAAGTGTTCGACAGAAATAAATTGAAACAGCAGCTTGTTTATCAAGTGATTTTTCCTGTTTTATCTTTTTGGCTTGTAGTCGTAATTTGGTGGAGCAAAAGGGGCACAAAAAAAACGAAACACCACAAAAGGTAGTGCGGTTGACTTATGCGAATTTGATTTTTTTTCCCTCGTTTTTTCGTGTTTTTCTTCTGTGGGAGATTGTGAATGCACTTATCGACTGACAGCTGGGAGTTGGGATAGTTCGCGTTCGATTGTGAATTGGCAGGGTATGTGTAAACGTCAATGAAAGTAAAAGTTCGCGGTTGGTAGGTATGACACGTGGTTGCCTGTGGGCCTTGGTGGCTGATGTAAAGTTCCTTCGGTGTGGGTGGGGATTCAATTGGAGGCTGTTTAGTTTTGCACTGATGACGGAGTCAGGAGTTTTTAGAGTGGAATAAGCGCCGAGTTTTTAGCGGTCATTTCAGAAAAGAGAATGATTTCCGCCGACATGACTATTGTTGCAACAGATTTGGCAGCATCGAAATTTGACAACTGAACAGAGTTTGGCAGCCCGCTTTTATTGAGATTTAAAAGGATATCTTGGCGACTTTCGACGGAAAGAAAAGTAGTCTGACAGAATTCACCTAAATGGCTGTTGTCTGACGTGGTATGAATTGAATGTACAGAGCATGTCAAAAATAAACTTTAGGTGATACCCACAATCAGACCACTACCACTGATAGACCACTCCAGTGATAGGGCCGTTAATTTGATCCCAATTGCAAATGATGACTAGACCAGATTTGAAAACCAGATAAAAGCGTATTAACTTTGCATTCACTGGGATTTGAACCGGCGATCCCACTAACCAGGGACAGGCACTCAACCAACTGCGCAATCCAGTCCAAAAGAAACATTCAATAATATTATAATATATCAATAATATTCGTTTCTCCTTTGCTACGAAATCATGCGCAATTTTCAAGTCATTAGCTCTCAATTTATACGTGCCTATCAAATCATGTGTCCCTCGCTCTTAATTTTCAAATGGCTGCCAAAACAGCTGTCTGTTGACAGGAGATAATAGTGAGAGAACACCAGCAAATATAGAGAGATAGGATGAGAAAATGAACACCAACAACGGTTTTACAACCTCTCAAGGACAGATAAACTCGAGGAGGATAACTAGATTTCAATAAAATCGATTGATTTCGAAACCAAGATAATGTACGGCAGATTCATTTTGTGTCTCTTCACAGATGGTAGTTCACGACAGTAATGCCAACCTGCCTCAACTACGCCTCTTGTTCTTAAAGACGGGAACTTCTTGATCCATTCTCGTACATTGAAGGTTCTAAGACTGGTAGCTGCTCACTTTTTTGCTATCGAATCACTGCAGTGTTTTCCATGGTACAATAAATTACCCTCGAAGTGCTGAACACAGTTGCAGACGTTTGACTCTGATCTATCAGTCAATGTTGCCACTGTGTCGTTTCAATACTTCTGCTGTCCCTACTGTTCATCAACTTACTGCAGCAATGTAGATCTGCTATGATTTTATGACCATGCCAAATATATTGGACTTACCGCTGAGCAGCAGCAACCACACTTGACGCCTGTAAAAAGCCATGCCAAGCAAACTAGTCCGCAAAAAAGCGAGAAGTCATGGACTGTTTATGAAAAATTATAAATTATACGAGACTTTGCGGGAGCACGTCATATGGTCATAAGCAGCACTAGGTTCCCTCGCAAAAGAATCCTCGCGATCGCCGGACGGTCGAACCGCCAACCAAATCGATCATGTGTTTATTGATCCTGCATATGCGAACATTCTGGGGGGCAAACGTCGACTCTGACCATTTCCTCATAGCAGCACGATTCAGAGCTCGACTGTCCAATGTCAGAAAGCTGCACCAGCCAACAAAGAGGAGTTTTGAGATTGGACGCCTGAGCACACCCGAGTTTGCCATAGCCTACGAAGAGCAACTCATTATTATACGTCTTATTACATTTTTAGTACTTAATAAATTCAAAAAAACATAAAAAGATTCATAGATTAATTTTACAATACTTGTCAAACATGAGCTTTGTTCCTTCATTCAACCCTCCTGTGTGAAAAATTCAACAGCGAGCGAACTTTCATCCACCTTATTAGTACGCTTGGGGAAGAGTCACAACGGCTTACAAGTATTGACAGACAAGGAACGACACGAAGTAAAAAAAAATTATTTTGCATGGACCAGTTGCTTCGTTGCATTGGCCGCTAAGATCGTGTTTTTTTTCTGTGATTCGAAAAGTCGTCGATATTCAATCTAAAGATAATTTGCTTTATTGCGGAACAAGACATTGCACCTTCAGTTCAAATGTTGGAAACAACACTGTGCTCAATTGTGTGACGATGTTGACTGTTGTGGACAGCAGCAGCAAGGAAGAAAGTTACTTCTGATTAATGAATCAACACATTTTTAGTATATCATAGTGTATTTTAGTACATATTAGTACATCTTAGTATACATTTAGTACATATTAGTACACTTTTAGTACTTATTAGTACAGTTTTAACACATCCGAGTTAAATTTTTGTAATTATATTTAGAATTTTAGTACATCTTAGTACAATTTTAGTACCTCTTAGTACATTTTTAGTACATCTTACGACATTTTTGTACATATTAGTAAATTTTTGTACGTAATTTTTGTTTGTGCATCTTAGTTCATTATTATATATCTTAGTACATTTTTGGTAGTTATTAAATTCCAAAAGTAAGAAGATTCATAAATTAATTTTACAATCCTTCTCAAACATGAGCTTTATTCATTCGCCCAACCTCTCTGTGTGAAAAATTCAACACCGAGAGAACTTTCCTTCACCCTTTTAGTACAGTTTTAGTACTTTATGAATTCCAAAAGAAAGAAGATTCATAAATCAATTTTACAATACTTTTCAAACATGAGCCTTGTTCCTTCCGTGAACCCTCCTGTATGAAAAATTTAACACCGAAGGAACTTTTCTTCACCCAATTAGTACACCTGGGGAAGAGTCACAACGTCTTACTAGTATTCACAGACAAGGAACGACACAAAGATCTAAATAAAACACTCTGTCAGATGAATTTCAACAGGCACTAGAGGTTGAAAATCTCCTTTCTCATTTATTTCTGGTGGACAGGGCCTTGACCTTGATCAGAAACCCTTGGAATTCAGCACATTCAGTCCGAATTGTTCTCGATAATCAAAAAAGGAACACACAAAGAATGACAAGGAGACACCACAACATTCCTTCCCACGGCGACCAGCATGAATCCCTCGTGTAATCTGAAACGCATTTGTTGTCCCTCCAGTTGACGGTTCACAAATCGAAAACAAAACTACCTCTCCTCCGAGATACGCCATCAAATTTCACAAATTCATCGCTGCTCAGCAAGAAGGCTGGTGTACGTATATTCAAATCCAATTAACGACCAATTCATTAATTAATTTCCTCTTAACAATTAAGGTTAAGGGTTAACTCAAGATTACCTTCCCTTCTTCGGGGGAAAAAAAAAGCCACAAGAAGTTTGCAGGTCTCTCTTTTTAGCTTAAAACTGTCAACCCATTCGTAAACAAAGAACTTGTCAACGTCAAATTTTTCTTTCTTTTTATTATTTGACACATACACTTGAGCTATTAGTATCTGCAAGTGAGCACTTGTGTGACACGTCCATCGTCTCCGGACATGTCCACATGTCCGCTCAATCCACGGCGAAATGGGGGCTTAATTGAATTGTCTTATTATGTAAATCCGGTTTTAATCTAATCGAGGGGGTTTCCATTTTGTGTGTTCCGTTTACATTTCGCACATATTTTCCTTTGTGCTTGCACTTATCCCTTATCCCAGTGAATTCACCAAATCCAGTCCAGTTCAGTCAGAAATTCAACCCTCTGCCATTTATCCCGTGGCCGGGGAGGGGCTTTGGCGGATAAGCGAGCCAAGTTAAATGAGCAGACTGGTGTAATGCAATTCATCTGAGGGCATGTCAATGGAAATTACTTTGAGATACAATTCCACAGACTTGAATGGCAACATCCTCCTTCTTTGGAGTGCCTTCGTTTTTTTTCCGAGTATATTTCACAGCTGCCCTCGTCTCATCCACTCCCCCCGCCAGCGGGTTATATAATTTCAAATTGGATCTGTTAACCTGTGAGCAGCTCTTTCACAAATTAGTTCTGTTTTTGTATCCGAGTGTCTGTTGCTGCTCGTGTAGTGAATTGGGTTTGTGTTTCAGCATAAATTTCGTATCTGTACCTCGTGGCAAGTAAGTCAATGAAACGAGAAAGATATATGCAAATGAAGACAAAAAAAAAAAAAACAAAGCGAACTTAAAATGCAATGTGCGAAAAAGCCACCGTCGAAAGACGACGAATGAGATACGCTCGAAGGTGGCCAACAGTTGAGAGACAGGGAGACGAAGGCGGATGGTGGATGGCGGTTGGTGGAACCGACGAAGAAGAAAACAAAGTGTTGACCTCGTAACCTAGTCGCTACTTAAGCTTAACGTTGACGAAAAGAAAAGAAGATGGTACTTGTTGTGAAGACCACAAGCAAGCAAACGGCGACGACGCCAACGATGACGGTGGCGACGACGCAGTAGACTTGACTTGAGCACAGTACAGCAGGCTTTGACCATTATGTTTACCCGATTAGGCGATGTAAAGCTGGTGGAAGTAAGTAGCCACCGTCACCGCCACCGCCATCGCGTGGCTTCGTCTGTGACACTGTTTGCCCGCGACACACGGTAATGGTCATTTGAATATCGTTTTGACCATTTCCGGCGCCCGAATCTGGCGATAGTCGGTTTAGATTTGATTATTGGTTCTCATGGCATAACAGGTTTTTTTTCGGATTAGAGCGGCAATTTATTCAGCCAAGTGACGGCATTTTAGTCTTCCGCTTTTGTGTTGCGGTTTGGCAAATGTTTACCAAGTCGGAGGGGGATTTTCGTTTTTTGCTGCGTGTGTCATTCAGATTTAGCAGACGGTTAGAGGCAGTAAATTAGGTGGACAACTTAGCGAGATGCTGTGGACTTCTGAAGGCTCTCGTAGATGGAGTTCTGTGGATTTATCTAGGTGGTTGCAAATAACTCTGATGTTTTGGTCTTGGTAGCCAGAGGTTTTTTTTGTCGCCATATATTAACTAATGAACGCTGTTCTTGGCGGTGAAGAAGATTTAAAACAGAGTCTGCACAGCTAGGCAAAAATACTCGCGAAATTCTTTAAACATGGTTAAGCAATAAAATTGAGCAAAAGTCGCGTTCCCATTTGAAGATCATGCAAATCTTCAACCGGAAGAGTTGGATTACCTGATGACAGGCTAGTAAGTTTTCCATAACTTCTTTCGTCTTCCAAGCTGTAAACGTTACCCAGCTTCGACTAGAGGCTTAGTGCAATTGATCCAAAACCCTCACTGGAAAGTAACAGCAGCAACCTCCCTTCCAGGTCCCGCTTAATATTTCTGAGGAGTTCAACGATTTCATATCGTGTCTCGTAAAGTCTCCATAATCTCTCTCGTCTTCCAAGCTGTAAACGGTTTACCCCAGTTTTGGGGGTAAAACTCCAATGGAAAGTAACAGCAGCAACCTCCCTTCCAACAGCCCGGTCCCGCTTAGTATTTCTGAAGCGTTGAACGATTTCATATCGTTTTTTCGGCCCAAACGGATCAGTCAAAGAATGCCATTTACTTCATTTCTTGAATAAATGTCAACAACCCTCTAAAATTCGTCAATGGACAAAGCGACAATCAGACGTGAAGTCGGCCTTTAATGCTTCATTTCTGGTCTGTAACTACCTGTCCTAAACATTACAAATCAAAATAAAAAGAGAGCAGAATCTGCCCCGTACTCGAATGTTTGACAATCGTTCACAATAGGGAACCGCTCACGTGAGTTTAAGAATGTCAAATCAGCTGAGATCTGTCAATTGTTGCCATCACAAATTTTATTAAATCAGTGGAAAATCTTTGGGTATTGTGAGAAAGGACTAACAACCAATCAGAACGACAGGATGGCGCAGTTGGTAGAGTGCCTGCCCCTGGTTAGCGGGGTCCCGGTTCGAATCCCAGTGAAAGCAAAGTTAATACGCTTTTCTCTGGTTTTTAAATCTCGTCCATTTGCCGTTGGGATCAAATTAACGTCACTGTCACAATCTGGATCTGTCAAATCTGGTCCAGTCATCATTTGCCGTTTGGGATCAAATTAACGGCGCTGTCACGGGAGGAGTCAAACAGTGGTAGTAGTCTGACTATGGGTATCACAATAGACGGTCTAAGAGTGCTGGTGAATTCACTAGCTGCCCAGTTACCTAACCTAAGAACCAACCAAAACCAAGAAACACCAGCGTGTGGTAGGTTTTTAAGAAAGAACATTGAATGGGCCTGTTCACAATTGAAAATCTGTTCACGTCTTCGTTAATTGAATTTGTATTTTGTAATTCACAAGTTCAAAAACAGATTTACTCAATTACGACTGCTTGAAGTTTGTGCAGCTTTTGTGATCGCATACATTTTGCTGTTGTGAATTCTATTGTAGAGCGCATGGACAACACTGCTCCAGCCCGAAGAGTCTCCGACTCCGAATGGGTGGGACAACGCAATAGAGGACGCCTCAGGAACCGATGGCGCACCCAAGTGGAGAAGGACCTCAATCGACTTGGTGTGCGCAGTTGGAGACAGCTGGCTAAAGATCGTGCCGGCTGGAGAGGCTTAATGGTAGAGGCCCAGGTCCACCCCGGACTGTAGCGCCATCAGAAGAAGAAGAAGAATGCTATTGTAACACTCTTCTAATTTTCTTGTCGATGTCAAAGTCTTGGTATTGTGTCACAAATGTCAAAGACAAATATCTTTCATTTTTTGTTTCATTGTTTTCCTTATTCATTCTTCGTTTGTAATTCGCAGACACAACAGTTTTAAATAAATACCGTTATGACTGTTTTTACAAAAGTTTAAGCCTAAACTTTAACGGAGCGTTTGTTGCTACCTATCTTGCCCCTTCAGATTTTTGACAACTGTTTTTTATAACGTGTTCATAAACCAAATTGACCAATCAGAGGACGGCATTTACGTTATTCCGTGAATAACCGTCAAAAATGCATGAATATCTGTCAAAAAAGTACTCAAATTCGTCGATGGACTAGGTGGCAACCAGCTGTAAAGCCGGCTATCTCTGAAATACTTAATTTCTGGGTGCTAACAGAGATTTGCCATTGGGATCTCTCTTTATTCCGAAACGAAGCCAAGCAGCGTACTAGATTTTTCTTTTAATACTCGTAACATCTTCAGCTGTGGATTTAGCAACTGGGTCGCCGCGGCGTAGTGGGTAAGTGCGTCGACTCCTGCGCAGAGTGTGCCAGGTTCCATCCTGGGTCCTCTTTCGAGTCACTGACAATGCTCAAAGAGTATTCCTGTCTAGAAAAAGCTTCCTCAACTTCGCCGTTCGGAGTCAGCATTAAAACTGTAGGTGCCTTCCACTCGTGAAAGAACAATAGCACGCACAACACGAGTGGTTGCTGAGAAGCTAGGCCCAGGTCCGCCTTGGACTGTCGCGCCACCCATATTATTATTATAATATCTTCAGCTGACAGCTGCAAAAATATGACGGAACACGCGCACCAACATGTTGACAGACATCGTCAACATCGAGTTGTCAACAGTGTTCAGACTTAAAATGTTCCAAATGTGGTGGATTCAGGCGGAGAAGAGTGGTTGATTTGGAAAACGAGTGCAAAATATCTTATTAATCTATTCAATTTCAAAGAAATTCCACATTGCACGTTAACGCTGTCATAAATGAAATGAATCAACTCCTAACGCTCCTTTGTGACTAGATTACTGTTGTGCAGTTATTATGAACTTGGTCTTGATGAGTGGACGTAGCGTGCCCTAGCCCATCAGCGATAGAAGGCAGTTATTGCTTATGCTCGGACCCTCCATGCGTCACCGGTCTGATAAGTAAGTGAGTTATTTCTGAACACTTCCACGGCTTTTATGAGAAGGGGATAAGAAAAAAAGACTCAGCAGCATGTGGTGTGTTTTCCACTCTGTGGAAGATTTAAAAAGACATTTGCCAGTATTTTTTTATTCAACAGACAAATACTATTCTCTTAGCGTGTCACATGTCACAGTGACAAATTTGTATTCAAATAGTCACTTTAATGTCACATAAAGTGAATTTGTGTGACCTTAGCACAAAGGATTGAACCAGGATCTAAGTGGGACACAACTGCCACAGTGGTGGCAATTGCCCAAACCTAAATCTAAGTGACTAAGGCTGTACAACACAGTGACATGTGACAGGGCTACGAGAATATGGGTGATTGACAGAAGCAGTAAGGAGTCTCCTCTTTTTCTTCTACGTCACCGCAACCTCTGCATATCCCCATTTTCATTGCATGGGGCTTCAGATGATTATGGGCAGTTAGTGGTTCAAATACCATCGCTAGCAAGGAGTTGTCAATTGTTGCACTGTTCAACTTGGGTCAAGATGGATGCTCTGTAAGTGGTCTCATTTAAACGACTGGATGGCGCAGTTGGTAGAGCGCCTGCTCTTGGTTAGCGGGGTCCCCGGTTCGATTCCCAGTGAAAGTGAAGTTAATACGCTTTTATCTGGTTTTTAAATCAGGTCCAGTCACCATTTGCCGTTGGGATCAAATTAACATCACTATCACTGGAGTTGTCAGTGGTAGTAGTCTAACAGTGGGTATCACAAGGGACAACATGTAGTGTACATGTAGTAGTGCTTCAAGTACCATCGCTAGCAAATTTTGCGACATTTGAAGGAGTTGTCAATTTTTGCACTGTTCAACTTGGGATAGGATGCTCTGTGATTGGTCTAGCTTCCATTATGATCGTGCTATTCGGTGCGGTGGTCGTTTTCGACCCAAGTTCATCCGCTGATTCATTGTCAGTTACGCCCTTGTGAAGTAGCCTAATCGATTGCTGCGCGCAGGGAACCTTGGGCTCTTGGCCGCTTGAAAGTCAATTAAAATGGAAATATCAGCCGGAGCTTCTTTTAGCGTTGATATTGTTCTGGCGACTTCCTTGACTTTCAGAACATCCGCTTGAAAAGCATGTTTATGTCCATCTGTGTACACATGGATGGTCGAATTGTTGATAGGCTCATGTGTTGTTCAATCCACCCTTGGTGAAAAATAGCATCGGAAGAGTATTTCGAAATCAGTGAACGGAGGAATATGGTCGATTTGTAGTTCATTTAGGACATTTTCATGTCAAGTTGAATTTTGGGGTCAACCACTCGATTGGCTGAGCTTATGGTGGTCTTTGCTGCAGTGTAGAGGTCAATATTGCCAAGCCCGCCTTAGGTTTGGAGAAATAAAAGATCTGTCCAAAATTGTGATAAAGTTCTAAGATTTCTTGTCACTCGGCATAAGACAGAAACACGGCATCAATCGAATTTAACGACTTTTTTTCAAATTTAAACGAAAGCAGATCAAAACTATAGCATCCACCACAAAGAACCCCAGTTTGGCCGCACTTATAGTAAGTACTACCAACTATCGGTGGTTGAGTTCGCTTAAAGAAACTTTCTTGTTTCATGGCTCGGCAATCAAGCTGAAGTCAACACACGCGGGAATGTTGTTCAGGAAAAAAGGACTCAATTGGAGGCTTCAATGTAAAAGTGGTGCCAGTAGCACAATCTATAGTTACACGGACCGGCAGGTAACAGGGAACAATACGACTGTGAGCGATAGGTTTCTTACGAATCCAATTTAAATTTCAAATCTCTTTGCATTCAACATTCCGCAGATGCCAAAATATGCGTGTTATTAGTTGAAAATTACTTGGAAAATGTGTCACTTACTTCAGGCACATGTTTGCAGTTCCATGGTTTTTACGTTCCTGTGAACCGAATTGGTCATCGTTTTTGTGGAATTTCGCATGAATCGCTATTTTACGCGAGTGATTATGTGTGCGGGGCGACTCCTATGCTAGGTTGAATTAACGATAGGAGCAAAAATAATAAATCGCGATTCAACTTCTCTCGAGTCATTCTCTATGCGCGGAGTGTGTGGAATGTCTAGAAGGAGGTTCTTAAAATTGGCCGTTTGGCAGCAATGTGGGTCTCTTTGAAGCTTGTCTGGGGTTTAACTAAGACTGTCCATTTTCTGATAATGCGGAGTACTGTCGCTTTTTAAAACTTAAAAAATAGGATACTGAGACTAAGTCGGAAGGAAGGTTGAAGCCAGTCACTTTGAAGTGGAATGGCACACATTTTTCGGCAAGTCATGGCATTTTTGCATGCTTCGACGATTTCTTCGATTCCTTCGACGATTTCTCGCCTGTTTTGTGCGCACGTGTGCAGGACTCACTGGAAAATAAGGATTTACTGCTTTATTGATGTTTCCGACACCCCCGCGAACGATGCGGCTCGAATAACCAAAACGAAGATCCGGCTCGAAGGACCAAAAACTTTGAATTGTTCGAGAGCATCAAATATCTTGCAACTGGTGCAATATTTTCGTTGCAATTGTGGTTTTAAATTGAATCCCGGACCATGTCGCAACGCGTCGTCATGTGCTGCTCAACGGCTAACAAACCCGTGTTCATTTGAGGTGGTCAACGTGGACGTGAGATAACCCATCTAAAGCGCTCCGAAGTTGCTCAAACTACGTCTGCCCAGTTGGGCACATCTGATAAACATCGAAACAACTTTCCCAAAAAAATACCTTCACTCAGGTACAGATTGAAAACATCGTCTAAACAGCACGATATCTGCACACCATCATCGCGAATAGAACCACAGCGTGCTCTGCTCGAATGCGTCATTTAGTATCTCGCATCTGTGAATAAGTAAATAAAAACCGCAAAATTCATCGTTATCTCATCCAAGCCCCTAAACACATTCAGCCACACACAGTCCCACTAGAGTCAAAGTGTGCCTACCATTCGGCGTTATGCCTCACGCCAAATATCTGTTTAATTTTGTTGTTCTTTTTTTTTTCTGCCTTTCCTGCCGCTACTCTCGGGACTATGCTCTTGCAGATACAAACACTTTATCTGACAAAGTCAGAGACTTGTGCTTCTCTGCAGTGCTCCGGGGTAGATGGGGGCCCACAGCAAAGCGGCGAAGTGGTCGGCGTTTGTAAGGCAAGCACAAGTCTAAACCTATTTACATTCAATTTCCAAGAAGCCACCATGACACATACGCACGCCTAGAGAATCGTTTGCCAACTTGTGCTCTGGGCTGCCATGAATTGCCCACTTTGTCGGGGGAATCTATGCGGAATCTATCCGAGAGAGGAAATGAATAAAAAAAACCTCCAACGCTGGGAAGAAGACGAAAATATCCAAATTGAGGAACATTTTTACCAAGAATCAATGAGAATCTGAAGAAAAAAATAAAAACGCTTTTTTGGATGATTTCAGTCGTTTTATCGGGGCGGCAGTGGCGGCGGTGACGTGTGCACGTTGTTGCCGCTGTCACTTGGGACTGTTTTGTCGTATGGGCGATATCCTGGGCTAATAATTTGTTGTAATTAATTTTAATTGGGTTTTTCTAGGGAATTCATACAGGCGGCAGCATTGCTGAGCTATTTACAAAATGTACTTGCTGTGATCTGTCAAGTGTCAAAAATGCCGCGTGGATGATGTTTTATTTTTGGCGCTATTCTCGGTTTGGGAAGGGAGTTTCATAAATGGACTGTCGCCGACAAGGAAGTGACGTAAAACAGAAACATCATATTTAAGCTTAGAACATGTCAGTATGAGTTTGTGTTGTGAACATCATCTGTCAGATGTGACAGTTGAACTAATCGTACCGTTTACAATCTAAACTCTTCATTTTCATAACTAATTAAAACTTTCTGAAAACATGTGTTTAGTTATGTAATTCCAGCAATGACGTTTGACATTTCTCATTGACTGTCAAACCTGCAATTACATTTACTGTTTTTGGGCAGTCGTCGTGGCAGGGGAAAATAACTGTGTTCAATCTAAACTCGTCGTGTGCTAACTGAAATCGTCCAATCAATGACGTTTGACTTTTCTCACTGACAGT
This sequence comes from Eristalis intricaria, assembly GCA_964034865.1. Classification (NCBI taxonomy): domain Eukaryota; kingdom Metazoa; phylum Arthropoda; class Insecta; order Diptera; family Syrphidae; genus Eristalis; species Eristalis intricaria. The sequence goes on from OZ035876.1 coordinate 5,679,168, forward strand.
TAAGGCTACAATTACACTGTTTTTGGAAGGTCGTGTCATTCATCAACAGATGTACGAAAAATAACCGTTTACAATCTGCGTAACTAATTCAAATCATCTAATCAATGACGTTTGACATTTCTCACTGACAGTTAAGGCTACAATTACAATGTTTTCGGGCCCCCAAAAAACGGTTAAACGTCATTTGCGTTACTAATTGAAATCATCTAATCAATGACGTTTGACATTTCTCACTGACAGTTGACGCTACTTCATTTTTTTATTTTTATATTTTGTATATCAAATAGAAAATGAAAAGTCAAAGACTTCCTCAAATTCCTTGTCACTTTCCAGCCGTTATTTGTCCACCAAACGTCATCTGTCAAAGTTGTCCCTTCCATTCCTCGTTCCTCATTTTTTAAACAAATTTTACCCGAAAACAACATGACAATAGTTTATTTGTCAACAAATTTCATTTCTCATGAAAACACGGAAAACAAGGGTACAGTCGCCGACACGTGTAAACACAGGCACATGCGGCAGCCAGTGTTTACACACCATTCACTCGAAATGTCAATCATTCTTTTGAAAGCTACCTTCAGCAGATCACTGCTGTCTGACTTGACTGTGGTAAAGCGATTATAAATGTCAAGGTAGAGTCTCGAGGCTGAAAAAGAGGCTGTTGTTCGTCGTCCGACAAAACATGCAACAGTGAAGTGACAGCGAAAATTCAGATTAGAACAGAAACTTCTTGAAGCGCCAAGACACGTCATGGCGAACTTTGCGCGAAAAACATGGAAGGCCTTGAGCGTGTGTTTCGGTTTTGTTTTTGTGCGTGTTTTCGGGCCGAATGAATCAGTGATGTTGGGGTGGTTTGATGATCCGTTCGTGTTAGGTGAAATGTGACAACGTTTGGATTCTGTTCATTTACAGCGGTTTTGAAATTAATTTGATCCCCGTACGCACTGTTGTGTGTCAGAGATCTGCGAAAAAGGTGTTCTGGCAAAACATTCGCCGACTCAGTGGAAGGAAATTCAACATCATCGAAGGAGTCCAATTCAAAGATGGTGTGGTGCTTTTCGATGAGGAGGACATCGTGCACAGATGGAGCGAACACCTTTCGGAGCTGCTCAGTGCCCTGATGTTGACAGATGTGAGGTCTTAAGGGGACAGGGAATAGTCAAACGGTGGAGGAATTCGGTCATTTTGGCAATAGATTCGCTAAAAGTTGGCGAATCCGCCGGTCTGGATGAAATCCGACCAGAAATGCTTTAGGCAATTAGTAAAGAGGGGGTTTTATGGCTCACTCGTGTTATTAGTAAGACACCTGGCGATTGTCAAACAACCTCTTTTTAAGAAGGGGGCAAAGGAGACTGCTCCAGCTACAGGGGCATGCCCTCTTAAGTCTCCGCGGGAAAGTCTACGCTAAGGTTTTGGAAGCGCGTTCTGGAGCTATGGTCGAGTCAATGATGGGGGATGAATATGAGCATAGGTAAACCCACCAGCTTTTCACTCTAAGAATGGTTCCTGAGAAGGCTTGGGAGTATGCCAAACCCAGCTACAGCTGTTTTGTAGATTTGGAAAAGGCATAGACCGAGACCGAGTTCCTCGAGGTGAACTCTGAAGTGTTCTACAGGAGCATGGAATTGATTGTCCTCTTTTGAAGGTCATTCAGTCTCTGTACAGAAACTGTAGCAGCTGTGTTCGGGTTAACGGTGCTAAATCAACACCTTTCACCGTTGCGTTGGACTTCGTCAAGGGTGGGTGTTGTCACCTCTCCTTTTCATTAATATGAAACGGATTGGATGTTGCAGCGCAGCCGAAGCGAAGAATGTTTCACATTGGGAGAGTTGAAGGTAAGTCATCTTCTTTTTGTGTATCCTCACATCTTCCTAGACGGAACACCAGCGCGCACTCGATAGGTTTGTGGCCGTATGTGCTGATTCTGGAATGAAGGTTAACGTAGACAAATCGGAGGTTAAGGTAATTTCCAGAATGCCCTCTACATGTTGGTGGAGTCCCATTGAAGCAGGTGGCGAAGTTTAAGTATCTCGGGTCTTCTTCACGGATGATGGGAGAAGTGATGCTGAACTTTCCAGTAGGTTTGGTCAAGCTGGGACAGTTTTGACACAGCTTGGGAGATCTGTAATCAGAAAGGCCGAGCTTAGTGTGAAAGCAAAGTTAGCAGTTTTCAACTCAATATTTCTTCCAACTCTCACCTATGGTCATGAGTTATGGGTAATGACCGAAAGAAAAAGATCGCGAATTCAAGCTGCTGAGATCAGATTTCTTCGTGCTGTTGTGGGAATTACTCGCCGGGATAGGGTGAGAAACACGATAGTGCGCGAGGAACTCAACGTTGAGCAGCTGCTTCTCCGAACGGAAAGAGCTATGCTTCGTTGTATGTCCCCACCATCACGACATCCGAGGCGGCCGATTCCATCAGATAGGCGACCACTTCGGAGACCCAGGATGAGATGGTCGGATCAAGTCAATAAGCTCGCCTGGTTACGCTTGGGCATAACCCCTGATGAGTTAGAGTCGATGGCGAAGGGTCGAGTTGCCTGAAGATCTCTTGTGTGTGGTTTACCCCCGCGAGATGATGATGATGATGATGACACTTATCCCAGACAAAGAAGATTGGGAAAAAATATCTAGTAAGACAACCAGGCTACATGGAAATCTACGCAGATGGCTCATACACAGACGAGAGTACCGGACTAGGAGTATTCGCGGCATCGCCGGACGTTTCCATTTCCCTGTCTCTTTGACTGCGTTTTTATGCGTTTTTACATCATTTTTATCATTCAATTCATAATAACATACATACTAGACAAAAATGCTTAAAACTAGACGAACAATGTTTTATTTCTAACTTACTGGCCCTCTAAGCTAAACTTATTCTTAATCTATGTCTTTCGTCCGAATCTAACGGAGTAAAATATAAATTACAATTTAAAAAGAAGAACTTACTATTAAGAAAAAATTTGAAAACTTAACTTAAGTCGGTCATAGGTGGCGGCTGATAGATTTCCATCTAATCCGCTGCAAGACAGAGACCGACTGCGCCACATAAGGGGGAACGCACTACCCGTTCCACCCCGGGTCTAAAGGGTTCGACGCTGGAGTTCCCTCGCTCCCTAGCCACCAGAAATTTTGGTGCTGCCTAGCAACATCCCGAATGTCTCGGCTGGATACCGCCGTACTGAACCGCAGGAGACCCACCTCAGCTCTTTGTGATACGGAACGGTCGTGGTTGAGTCGCCCATCCTGGCTATGTGAAAATGAACGGGACCGCATTCATATCTTGTAATAGGCCGTACTTATCCAAATGGAGAAAGGCTTCTGGAGGAACGAAGCCGTTGTGACGTACCCTTTCGTGGTATTCTGGATTGGGGTAGTAAGCCCCTGAGATCAAGTTATTGGACGAGTTTATCGCTTTAGGAAAGGCAGGAAATTGTCCACTCTTATCAGGTTTGCCCTGTTGTATAAGACCTAATTGGAATATAATACTGCAATCAGCTGACCACGCAGAGCACAGTAGTACTCTGGAGTTCGATAAAGACGAAGGCAAGCCCTAAGACAAGCCCTCTCAAACAACCGAATGTTTTCCATCAAGCTTGCACTCACGTTGAACTACACGGGACAGCCATAGGTGAGCATTGGCCGGATGAGGGCCATGTAGCAGATAACCTTCACCCTCGCATCGAGTTTGCTGTTGTAAAACAGTCTCTTTGTGAGGGCAAAAGCGCCTCGGGCTCTGGCCAAAGCAGCATCTACATGTCTCTTCGACTGCCCAACCATTGTAGTGTATTCCACGCAGAAGTTAAATCTATCCAAGAGGCTGCCCGCTTAAAGTCAATGAACCCGATAGACGGCCTATCTACCGCCATTTACACAGATAGTCAGGCGGCCATAAAGGCTCTGGATACACCATCAATTAAATCGAAGATGGTAAAACTTTGACGTCCGGGATATAGCGGTTAGATGCAACGTAACCCTATGCTGGGTACCTGGGCATAGTGGTTTTCGAGGCAATGAAAGATTCGACGAGTTAGCAAGATTAGGGGTGGGACTACCACTGGTAAATAATCAGGACACCCCATATCCCTCACTCCAAGTAATGAACACCATGTTTCTTACAGATGCCTTCGACTCCGCTAATCGCAGATGGATGGAATTAGATAATGGGTAGTGGAAAAAGTCGTTTCGTATTTCGTCAATAGGTGTCGTTGGAGTCGTCTATCTCCAGTGCTACCAATCACATTGTGTCACACCATATCTTGTTGGAAAGGTGACATTTTAAGCTTCATTAGTTCAAAAAAAAGTTACAGCTGTTCATAAATGAGTGAAAATAATGAAGAAATTCGCTATATTTTGACATTTTTGTATAAAAAAGGGAAGAATTACACGCAAGCCATCAATGAAATTTGTGCAGTTTACGGAGACGATGCTGTATCAGTTCGTGTAGCACAACAATGGTTCGCTCGATTCCGTTCTGAAAATTTCGGTGTGAAAGATGCACCTCGCTCTGGTCGACCTATTGTTGAAAAAGTCGATGAAATTATGGAACCAGGACCGCATAGGCAGTTATGACATCGCAAAGGAACTAAACATTCATCATCAAATTTGACCCACTTAAAAAAGGCTGGCCACAAAAAGAAGCTCGATGTTTGGGTATCACATGAATTGTCTGTGAAAAAAAGTTCGATTTGAAATGCGAAAAGACTTTTTCGACTACCCATTACATGTAGTAGGACTTCGAGGCTTATTTGGCGCTCTCTAAATCCAAAGAATACAAATACATTCCTTAAACTAAACAGGAATGCAATAAGGAACGTAGTGAGCATTCACCGGCCACTGCCTCCTCGGAATCCATGGCAGAAGACTGGGAGCCCCGCACAACAACTACTGCAGATGCTGTAGAGATGAGGATGAGGAAGAAAATACGCTTCATATCCTCGGCACTTGTCCTTGCTAAAAACTAGAAAAGGCAACTATTATTTCAGAAACCAAGGGGAAATGTCCCACTTAAAGATACAAGACATAGCCAAGTTTATCAGGAAAACTAGGTGGCTGTAAATCAGCACAGGAGTGGTCTTGTCAAAGTAGGCCACTAGAATACCATTAGGTAGTCTCTAGGCTTATTCCATTTTCGTTAGGGACTACAGTCCCTTTTAAAAGGAGCAGTTGGAAATCACCGGGTAGTGGAATCCAACCAGGATCTACGTGGGCCACAACCGCTACAGTGGTGGCAATCACCCAAGCCTAACCTAACCTAGAGTTTCACGTTTCTCGAAAACTATTTATGGTTTCTCGTTTGACCACCTCTTATAATTCAAAACCCTGCTGTTACTCTTCACAGTAATGAGTAGACTAGGCCGGTCTACCTATCCACTAGGCTGCAAATGTGCTTCTCAATCAGATCGAACCAAATCATACAATGTCGATTATCGTGTGAACGTTGTTTTCATATATACAGAGGATCGGGTTGCCTGCAGATCTCACGTGGGTGGCTTACCCCGCGACCCCTTTAGTGGATCATGCGGGTCAGACGATGATGATGGTGATGAAATTGTTTTTGGCAGATCGTGTGCTTGCATTGACCGAAAATGGTTTTAGTTAGAAAGGAATTCATTTGCAAAGTTAATACTCCAGGAAGCCTCTCTTATGAAGTTAGCGGGGGAGCTGATACACACCACCATTGAAGAAGATACTGAGCTCAATGGTAAACTCCTTTTGGAAATTGAATTACCGAATCACGTCATCCTTCGCCAAGAGTGGTCGCTTCTGACTAGTGCATGGTATTGTCTCGAAGGTATGTACCTGTCTTTTCCTATCCTATTTGCACGTCCGGCAACCACCAGATGCAATGGCTATTAGGATGAGAGAGTTGAATTTCCGGACATACAAAGCCAACCCTACTGAGGAAAACCGGAACAAGTTTAAATGGGCCAGAAATGACTGCAATGCAACTTATGACCAAAAGTTGAGGCAAAAAGTGCTACAATCTCCCAAGGGTAGCAAAAACTTTTGGTCATTTGTAAAAAACGTAAAGAATTCCGCCTCGTCTTCAATTCCCACTCTCATTTACAATGACATTCCAGCTGTCAGCTCCTTAGACAAAGCTAATCTGCTTGCGGCTCATTTTGCAGCCAGCTCAACACTGACAGATTCCAATTTGTCGCCACCTGAGCGTTGATTTCACCATGGGACAAATCCAGCACTCGTACAGTTGCAAGAGTACTGAAGGATCTCGACGTGCACAAATCCGCTGGCCCGGAATGTATTCCCCATATACTTCTGAAGAGGTGTTCTTCTGTGCTGGCAAAACCACTCTTTAGGTCTCTTTCCGAGCAGATGGAAAACAGCATTTGTCCAGCCCGTCCCTAAAAAGGGCGAATCTTCGTCACCCACATCGTACCGACCCATAGCACTTACGTCCCTTCTTTCTAAGGTCATGGAAACGCTGATAAATCGTCAGCTTATGAAATATCTTGAATCGCGGAAGCTTCTTAATGACCGACAATATGGTTTCCGCAGCGACAGGTCCACTGATGATCTGATAGCTTATCTCACCGAAAAGTGGAACCAGTCATTGCACAATTCAGGCGAAAGCAAGATCGTTGCGCTTGATATTTCTAAAGAATTTAACAGAGTTTCGCATCAAGCTCTCTTGTCGAAAATGCGTGCCTATGGTACGATGAATCTCTTCGAAATTACCTTTCGAACCGTTCAATTCAAGTTGTTTTGGATGGGTTCAAGTCTGATATTCACCAAATTAATGCTGGTGTTCCCCAAGGCTAAGTTGTGTCTCCGCCACTTTTTCTCATTTTTATAAATGATCTCGTGTCTGCTACTTCTAATCCAATCCATTCCTTCGCTGATGACAGCACCCTTAGCTTTTCATATTCGTTCCTAGACTCACGACCCAGCCCTTCGGCCGTAGAATTGGAACGGCAGCGTATGTTAACACATTGAATTCCGATCTTGACAGTATAATTAACTGGGGAAAAAACATAGAATGGAATTCAATGCTTCAAAAACTCAATGCTGTCTGCTGTCACTCAAGCGAACCCTTGATAATCAGCCAGTATCCATGAATGGCGCTTGGGTCGATCGATGAAACCGGAAAACTTTCCATCCTCGGTATGTGTATCAACACAACACTTAGTTGGAACGATCACATATTTTAGGTCCCCAAAAATGATGCGAAATGTTTAGGTTTCCTTAATCGATGCAAGAAATATTTTACCCCTTCTGATTTGGCCTTAATTTATAAGGCGTACATCCACCTCAAGCTTGAGTATAACGCTCATATCTGGTCTGGTGCCCCCAAGACCACACTGCACCTACTTGATAGAAGCCAAAAGCCAGCGATAAAACTTATAGGAGACAACAATATCGCAGAGTCATTAGATTCGCTCGAACATCGACGTACCGTCTCTTCTTTGTCCGTGTTTTATCGTTATTTCAACAAGCGATGCTCAAGTGAGGTAGCCAACTGCATTCTTCCTCTCCATGAATTCAGCCGCAATACTCGTCTCGCCAGGAATGCCCATCAGTATACCCTTAAGCCTACTCTCGGACGCACAGTTAAATTCAGAGACTTGTTTTTCAGTCGCACTGCACGAATATGGATTGCTCTTCCCAGCCTTATATTTCCCACAGACTACAACCCGGAGATATTTAAGACCAATGTGCACAGGTACCTCCTCTCCCTTCCTCCCTCTATTCCTTCGGCCCGTGCTGTGTCTTGACCCCGGACACATAAGAGTATTAGCAATCCATTGAGCACGCGCAAATTATAAAGAAAATAGCACCTCCATGGCGGCTTTTGAGCAAGCTCTCATGGTCCCTGTAGTACAGAGGCATGCCAACCTTTGAACATTGTTGAGTGTCTCACCCGCGCTGATCAAGTTTGTTCTTTTGGACAACAGTTTCTAGCTGCTGGTCTAACAATAGCTACGTCCATCTTAGAAAGCTGGGACTCCCCACGCATATCCATGATTTGGCTGTCCAGCTCTGACAGACCGTCGCTTTCCTAGTTACTTTTTCCTTTCTTTCGTGTATTTTTTTTTTCAGATGAATTTTCTAACCAGGATTATTCTGAAATATTTAACTTCGTTCACTGGGGCCATTGCCGAAGACTGCTCGAAAGACTAATTGGTTTTAGTCGTTGGACAGGAACTATGTTGGTTTTTGCCGGATTTAGGTCTAGCCCAACGGATAAATACCATTCCTACTGTTCCACTGACGTTGATTCAGCATGCAAACGATGCGGAGACTCCCCTCATCGGACAGGCTTCCCGCCAACCACATTTCACAGGCGAGCATCACTCATGCAAGCTTTCGTTTAAAAAGAACTCATCTGAATGTGAATTTAATTTCCCATGACAACAATGAGCCAACCTTTAAACTTAAGTCAAAAATAGAACAGACGACAAGCCGTCTTCGCTCGGAAAAAGAATCCCAGAAGCCATGCTCCACCACGCACCACATCTCGTCTCGATTCGAACTCCGAGACTCCTCCTCCTCCCTGCTTTGAATTTCCAAGAAAACCACTCGCATTTGAATTCCGAAATCCCACCGAAAGGCCTGTTTATCGATACGAATAAGTAGCCGATACAGCACCACTCAGCGATCCCATCGATTATTAGCCAACCACTCGTCAGATTTCCATTTATCTAAATTAGTCAGTTCGCCATTGAATGGGCGCGATAACGAGTATCTTCGGGCCATATCCGACCCGGTAATGAGCGATCCGCAACAAGTGGAGCACACCGATTAATCCTCGGCCAGGGCACGGGGAGGTGACGACCGAAGCAACAAAAGTTCAAATCAAACTCGATACACTCCGAGGTCCACCAGCGAACACCGAGTGTCGAAAGTGTGGCCACTCGTCGACACGCACGGCCACTGACGAAAACCCCCAAGGGGGGGGCAGCACTGTGAAGTGTGTGTCTGGGGATTTGCTTCCCAAAACGCCCTCTTCACCTGTCATCTCAAGAGATGCCACCGAGCGGCCAAGAGTGGCTCTTTCGCAGTGACACCTTGACGCAAATACACACAAACACACACACTTCTTGAAGTGTGAACAGAAAACAGAAGGAAAACTCAAGTGAGAGTGGGTGGTGTCAACCGACGGACGACGATAATTTCTTGGTCCGCTTCCAATTACAATTAGCAGCGCGTAGACCTCGTAAAATATGAATTGTAGTTTATAACCCAATTAGACGGCGGGTCCACATGATGAACTATCCTCGCGACCAGTGGCAGGGGATGATGCCACCACCACTCCGGGGGGCACGATGCTGATTCCAGTTTTGTTTTTGGGTGGTGTGCTCTGCATCTGATTTCGGATATCTGTGTCACTTGGCTGGGCTCATAAACAGAAGAAGAAAAAAAAAAAAACAATAACGAAACTGTAAAAATTAACTTGGCTCGATTATGAATTAATTAAGAAAAATTAAACGTGAAGGATTGGGCTCTTTCTCTCTCGAGCAAGCAATTAAAAATGAATATTTAATTGGCTATTGTTGGATGCTGTCTTGGTTGTTTCTTGCCCGTGCACTGTGTGTGGACAGCTTGCGAGGGGAGAGCTATCAGGTTAAGCGATTGGCAAGAAGTTGTTGAAAATGTGCCCAAGTTACGTGCACACATTCAACAACCACATTCCACATCACAGCAGGAACTGATGGATTGAACTTGCCAGATGCCAGAGACTGAGCTGGGGAATTGCGAGCCCGCCAAAAAGGAACGTAGGAAAGATAGCGTGTATTGTTGGGAACAATAGAAGATTTTCTGACTTCCTCTGGACTTATGGAGATTATGAATGTACATATATGTTTCATCGTACGTCACCCAAAAATGCTCGTTTCCAATACCAACCGTATTTGGCAAAATAATGGCTTACATTTCAGAATTGTATTAAAAAACAAAGATTATTTCCGTATACCAACGAATTCAGTTTCCACTTTTGGGGCTTTTATTTAAAAAACAACGAATTAATTGTTTCATTCACACGACAAAATTCATCGTACGCTAGTTGTTTCCATCAAATCTCCCGCCGTTTCCCTTTTATTTTGCACAAAAATCATGATGTTCTAGAATCAGTGTTTGGTGTACAAAATTCTTTTGCCAGTGATCTTGTCAGCTCAACAGTGCTTAGTGTTTTGCCTAAAAAAGTTATCATATCAGCTCTTCTTCTTCTTCTTCTGGTGGCGCTACAGTCCGGGGTGTACCTGGGCCTCAACCAGTGAGCCTCTTCAGCCGGCACGATCTTTAGCCAGCTGTCTCCAACGGCGCACACCAAGTCGATTGAGGTCCTTCTTTACCTGGGCTTGCCATTGGTTCCGTGGGCGTCCTCTATTGCGTTGTCCCACTGGTTCGGAGTCGAAGACTCTTCGGGCTGGAGCAGTGTTGTCCATACGCTCTACATGGCCTAGCCATCTTAGCCGTTGGATTCGAAGATGCCTGACTAGGCTCATGTCGCTGTACAGCCCGTACAGTTCGTGGCTGAATCTTCTTCTCCAATAGCCATCAACGCAGACAGGACTTTTCTCTCGAAAAGGCCAAGTGCTTCTTCATCCGCTTTTGAGATTGTCCATGCCGCCGCACCATAGAGCAGGACAGGGATGAGCAAGGTCTTGTATAAAGTCAGCTTGGTCCTTCGAGAGATGGCTCTACTACTCAATTGCCACTTGAGCCCAAAGAAACACCGATTGGCAAGAGTAATGCTGCGTTTAATCTCGGTACTGGTGTTGTTCGTACTGTTTACCTGCGAGCCGAGGTAGACGAAGTCCTTCACTACTTCGAAGGTATAGCTGCCTATGGTGACGTTTTGGCCAAGACGTCCAGCATGTATTTCGTTTTGATCTCGTTCACCGCTAAACCCATTTTGGCCGCCTTCGACCTCGACGAAATTTGGGGACAGCTTGTAGTCTGCGCGGTATTGAACAAAACAAGTTCAGGGTTAAGCAGAGCTTGCTTGAGTGTATCCTTTGAAGTTATTGTTTGTTTTGCAACTGTTTCTCTAAGAAGCCCCACAAATGCTCAATGTGACTTAAATCTGGACTTTGTGGAGTGGAGTTCAACTGTCTCGGGGCATAGTACAATAGCCACTCCTTGACTTTTCGTGCAGTGTGCTTAGGCTCGTTATCTTGCTGAAATTTTCAGCCAGGATTGAAACCCAATTTCTCTAAATTCTCCCTCAGAGTACCCAGTTACATGTGCTGGTCCATATTTCCTTCCACCATGGATACCAATTTCCTCACACCGGACCAGGTCATGGATCCCCGCACCACAACACTGCCTCCTCCATGTTTAATTTTTCTTCGAAGACTTTTTTTATTTCCAACGAAAGAGTGGAATTCAGCATACTTTCCATGGACCATCGTGGCCGAAAATGTTGTATTTGCTTTCGTCAGTGAACAACACTTTCTTCCAAAAAGACAGATCCATCTTCTTTGTGTAAAGTTTCAAAGTCCATTCATTTCCTCTAGTTGGCTGCACTTATCGACGGCTTCTTCCTCGGTGTTCTCGCAAAATATCCACGTCTATTCAGTGTTCTTTGGATCGTCCTTGTGCTGAATTCTTTGTTGCAGGCATCCGAGACCTGTTTTTTTGGTAGTACAATTCGTTTTTGCCTCTTTAAAAACAGTGTTGAGAATGACTCTTTCATTTCTTGCGGTTAATTTCCATGGACAACCTGATTTTTTTTTTATTTCATTTTCTGACAACTTACTACTAGACAAAAATGACATAAAAATCTATCTTAATATCTAACAATTCATGTTCTTAATTCTATCTTACTGACCCTTCGCGGGTAATCTAAATAAATATATTCTAATCTAACTGACTATTTGCCTTTCGGTGTCTAAATTATTAAGTTATTTATTGTTTTTTTCTGTCATTAGGACAGACTTTATTGTTTAATACTTACTGGCCAAGAAAACTAAGAAAAAACTTGGCGCTCTATACACTATTATTTTACCTAACCTAAATCTAAACCTAAACCCTATTACCTATTAAAAAGCCTAAGAGAACTTAATCTAACTTAATCTATGTCCGTAACATTACGGACGTGTACACAAGGGCTTGTATGTTATGTATATGCGGAACATATGTAATCCACAAGCCCTTGTGCACCCTATTTTTTTTTTTTTTTTTTTGACTAAGCTACCTTATAACTAGATAAGTGGGCCGTTATACCAACTAAACGATTTGTATATAGGCAGGAGCCGGCGAAGGCGGAGCCTGATTCTGGTGTAACCACCAAAAGAAGTGCCGCTCCTTATCACTCTCTCTCTCCTATCTCGAGCAGGGATCGCTCTACAGAACCGGAGAAGATCTTCGTGTTCGCGGACGACATCCGGTTCGTAGAGGAGTCGCCTGTCAACTGTTCGGCGCATCGCGTGGTAGATTACAGGACATCCTTCCGTGTCCTGTATCAAGCCGATCGAATCCAAATAGAGGAACGCTTCAGGTCGAACAAAGCCGTTGTGGCGCACCCTCTCATGGTACATATAATTGGGATAGTAAGCCCCGTAGATCAGACTGTTGGTAGAAGTCATAATGTGACTTCTTATTAATTTGATGATAAAATTGTCCATCCTTTTCACGTTTGCCCTGTTGTACAGGACCTCGTTAGGATAGTACTTCTTGTACTCAGACACGGGTGTTCGATACAACCGGAGACAAGTCCTAAGACACCGTCTCTCGAACACCCTCATCTTTTCCATCTGGGAAGGACTCACGCTGAAACACAGAGGACAACCATACACCATGACTGGCCTTATGAGGGCCATATAGCAGATTACCTTCACCCTGGTATCAAGTTGGCTGCTGTAAAACAGCTTACTTGCCACAGCAAAGGCTTTTGCCTAAGTTGATAAGCAGCTTCCAGCCATCGCAATATGTCAAAGTGTTGTCAAAGTCACCTTGCAACAAGGTATTAATAACTTCTACCTTAGGACCTGATCTGTACGCCACTAAGTATAGACCTTAGGAGATCTGCAGTGAATATAGCAAAAAATATTGGGGAGCCAACAGCCCCCTGTTGTAGACCATTATTGGACAGCCTGATCTTCACACGTACTCAACACTTCCGATATTGTTATAGGTTTTAGCAATATCTTCCATCGATTTTTTATCTGTTAAATACAAATTGACTATCACTTGTCGAAAATCGACCGAGGTTTCATTTCTGTGCTGTTGAGCAGATATGATTACTTTTTTAGGCAAAACACTAAGCACTGTTGAGCTGACACGATCACTTTTTTGGGCAAAAGAAGTTTTGACACCAAACAGTGATTCCAGATTATCATGATTCTGGTGCAAAATAAAAGGGAAACGGGGGGAAATTTGATGGAAACAACTAGCGTACGATGAATTTTGTCGTGTGAATGAAACAATTAATTCGTTGTTTTTTAAATAAAAGCCCCAAAAGTGGAAACTGAATTCGTTGGTATACGGAAATAATCTTTGTTTTTTAATACAATTCTCAAATGTAATCCATTATTTTACCAAATACGGTTGGTATTGGAAACGAGCACTTTTGGGTGTCTTACGATGAATTATGTCGGACTGTGTATATAAACGGATCGTTATTTCCCTTGGTCACGCCATAACTTGAGAAAGGCTTTGCCGATTTCATTCATCTTATTTTTCTAAGATTCCTGATACTTTGTAGAGTGTTCTTACGAAAAGAAAAAGTAGGAAAATTGGATGATTTCAGAAAACTACCATTTCAAATTTGCTGAATGTGAATTTGGGAGTAAGGCTATCTTTTTAAAACAAATGCAATTGAAAGTTACGTACAGTGATGAACAAAAGTATGCGGCATTTGAGCGCTGTTGAATCCCTGATCCCTAATAACAAAAAGATTCTCAAACTTCGTCGTTCGGAGTCGGCATAAGACTCCCATCCCCACGTGAGCAATAGTACGCACGAAACGAGTGGTTGCTGTAGAAGCTAGGCCCAGGTCCGCCTCGGACTGTAGCGCCACCCATATTATTATTATAGTTAAATTTATGGGGCAGCTTAGAGAGATAGTTCTAGTCAACTGCAGTTCAAATAGGTCTGACATGACTGGAGTCTGTGTGAGAAAATAACCCGTCTCATCTTCTCTTCATCTGCAGTCTAAGCGAGAGCACTCTAGACTAGTCTCTGACCAATAACTTCAAAAGCACACCCCATTCCAATCTTTCTCAGGCTCTTTACCTACCCTCACCCAAATAAGATCAAGCATTATGATGCGATTTATTATCCCACTCCACTTCAGACAGCCACTCAAAGTGGGAGAGTGTGCAACCATCCTTTCCCTCTCATTCACAGTTTAATTATGAACAACAAAGCCGAATGAACGCAGCGCGTTTACGGAAGTTCCCCTGCCCTGCCGCATTCAAAAACGAATTAGGACTCTGCGAAAATATATCACCAACGCCTTGCAAAATTGCTATCGGCCTCGAACGCATGATTCCCCCCCTCCTCGCGCGACGAGGTGCTGTGCTGTGCAGAGTCTGTGCGAATTCCCATCTTCAATTCCATTCCAATTAAAATACATTTCCCGCGAGTTGTACTGCGTAACGCACACCAAGCCTCGACTTCACCCCATATCGTTGGAATTAAACGAAAAAAAAAAAAAAATATCTTAAATCTCAATTCAAGAACACTCTGGCAATCCATTGCGCTGCCGCTGCCTGAGATCTGAGGCGCAGGGCGCAAGGAGCAATGAGCAATGAGCAGCGAGTAAAAACCATTAAGCGCGGCGGGGGGAGGAGTGAGGATTTCATAAAATCCAAGCGAATACATCGATCCATCCGCACGCAGAGCATAGCTCGCACACACCTCACTCCCGGCCGCCGCAGTTCTAGATACAAAGGAAAACGCGAATCAACAGTCTCAACCGAAAGCACCGCGAAAGAGAAAGAGGATGTATCCGAGTGAGTTATTATTTTTCTTTCGCCTGCGTTTTTTTTTTTTTTTTTTGTCGATTTTTATAAATTTCTCCAAAAATAGATCAGAGTTGGCAGCGCTTGGCGTTTCATTTTTAGAAATTACCCCAAAACGAAGAAATTTCCAATCGCCGCACCGTCGGGAAGGAGAGAAAATGTATCTAGATGAAAATACGTGTATCTTTGTGGGAAATACACTTCTTGTAATGTGCTCTAGGCGCGAGGTGACAGTTCGTAACTGTGTCTGTTTCGAACTGTCAAGTCATAAATTCACTTGAATGTCAGACGGGTGTTTGCACTGAAAACACAACCGCCGCGCCGAGAGAGGTTAGTTTGAATTTTTTTTCGGTGCCGATGTCGTGCCTCTGCGGGAGGTGCTTTTGCTGCTGCAGTTTGAGTCACAGACACTGTTCACTGTTTGGCGCTGGATGAAATCGATGAGGATGACGCGACAAATGTGCAAATGTGGGGGCACCCACATAAGATCTTTTGTTTGCATTCACCTTCAGAAGACGCTAGCTAAGGAGGAGGCGGGATTGACAATTTTTGATTGATGTTCGACGGGGATGATTGCTCTGAAGGGTGTGAGGTTGGAAGAGCGATTCTGGCGTCGTCGATTCATATTGCTCGGTGAATTGAATTAATGATTGAGAAATCGGTTCGTAAATGGGAGCCTGCTTATTTTATTGCGTCACCTTAATTTCTATGAACCTTCACTAGACCTTGACCTGATGCTTAGTCTCGTCGTGAGGTATTGACTCCCGTGAGGCACAGGGAAAGTAAAATTGTGACGTTTTTCATCAAAAGGTTCCATTCTTGCGACAGAATATTCAAAAAGACAGACAAGTTATAAAATGAGGGCTTGAACACTATGAAAGGCGACTAGCTGAGGTGAAGAACAAAAACGCGCTTCTTTTCGACTGACAATTGGCACGAATGTCACTAGTTTGGCTATCTAACCAGTGGAGTCATCTGTAAAGTCGGTACAGCAGTGCGATAGCTGCTCGAAATTCGCAACTTATCACTTAAATTGTAAGGAAACAACTTCTTCTTCTTTATTTGGCGCTACAGTCCGGGGTGAATCTGGGCCTCAACCAACAAGGCTCTCCAACTAGCACGGTCTCCGACGAGCTGTCTCCAGTGTCGCACGCTAAGTTGGTTGAGGTCGTTCTCCACCTGGGTGCGCCATCGGTTCCGTGGGCGTCCTCTATTGCGTTGTCCCACTGGTTCGGAGTCGAAGACTCTTCGGTCTGGCGCAGTGTTGTCCATGCGCTCTACACGGCCCAGCCATCTTAGGCGTTGGATCCGAAGACGCCTGACTAGACTCATGTCGCTGTACAGCCCGTATAGTTCGTGGTTGAATTTTCTCCTCCAGAAACCGTCAACGCAAACAGGACCAAACATCGCACGCAGAACTTTTCTCTCGAAAATACCAAGGACTTCCTCATCCGCTTTTGAGATTGTCCATGCCTCCGCGCCGTACAGCAGGACTGGGATGATCAAGGTCTTGTATAAAGTCAGCTTGGTCCTTCGAGAGATGGCTCTACTACTCAATTGCTTCTTGAACCCATAGAAACAGCGGTTGGCAAGAGTAATTCTGCGTTTAATCTCGGTCCTGGTGTTGTTCGTACTGTTCACTTGCGAGCCGAGGTAGACGAAGTCCTTCACTACCTCGAAGTTATAGCTGCCCATTGTGACGCTCTGTCCAAAACGTCGATATTGTGTGTCCTTTTTTGATGACAGCATTTACTTCGCTTTGCCCTCATTCACCGCTAGACCCAGTTTAGACGCTTCCGCCTCAACGCCAGCAAAGGCCTCATTGACGGCTCGCTGCGTTCTGCCAATCACGTCAACGTCATCCGCGTATGCTAACAGTTGTACGGACTTTGGGAAGATCGTGCCTCTTGTGTTGGCGTGTGAGTCTTGCACGATCTTCTCCAGGATATTGGTAAAGAAGTCACATGACAGCGCGTCACCTTGTCTAAAACCTTTTTTGACATTGAAGGTCTAGGTGAGTTCGTTACCGACCTTGATGGAGCAGCGAGAATTCTCCATCGTCATCCTGCACAACCTGACGAGTTTGGCAGGAATGTGAAAACTAGACTTGGCGTTGTATAGCTCGTCCCTATGCACGCTCGACGAATAGGTAGTGGGTGTCGATCTGCATTTCTTGGTTTTTTTTTCCAGGATCTGCCGTAATGTGAAGATTTGGTCGATGGTGGACTTCCCGGCCTGAAACCGCACTAATAAGGACATATCAGGTTGTTGACGAATGGTTTCAGGCGCTCACACAAAACGGCAGAGAGGATCTTATAGGCGATGTTGAGAAGACTTATCCCTCGGTAGTTAGCGCAGTTGAAGGGGTCTTGTGGATCGGGCAAACGATACTGAGGTTCCACTCATCGGGCATGCTTTCCTCCGACCATATCTTACAGATGAGCTGGTGCCCTTACCTTACCAGCTCATCTCCAGCTGCCTTAAACAGTTCCGCAGGCAGTCCGTCTCCACTAGCAGCTTTATTGGACTTTAGTCTAGATATCGTTATCTTGACTTCGTCTAGGTCAAGTTTTTTTCACAAATTGTGTTGAGTGGAACATTCTGCCTGACAGCGGTTTTGGTGTCTTCCTCGCTATTTAACAGTCTACAGAAATGATCTTTCCAGATTCTCAGTACCGACTGCGAATCTACTACGAGTTGTCCCTCTGCGTTACGACAGGCTTCTGTCCGAATTTCGTATCCATTGGATAGTTGTTTTACCCGTTGGTAGAACTTTCGGACGTCATTTCTGCCGTAACACCTCTTCATGTCCTCGATCACGCGCTTCTCATGCTCTTTCTTTTTCTTTTTGAGAAGCCGGTGCTCTTCCCTTCGAACCGCTCTCGTCCTTCTGTCCGGCGCCGCCTTGTTTGCTGCTTGCTTCGCTGTATGTGCTTACCTGCACTTGTTGTTAAACCAGGGGTTTTTTTTTGGGGTGGCGTTTTAAAACCCAGCACATCAGATGCAGCTCCTCTGATGGCGTTTTGACAGCGGTTCCATTGTTGTTTCGCCTGGCAGGGTTGGACTCTCTGAGAGCTTTAGGGAGACTCGATCGGCAAAGTTGCTAGCAGTCAATTGCGATTGTAGCTTTCCGACGTCAATCGTTGTCCTATCGATATCCGTGTTCTTACCTTGGCCACAACAAGGAAGTGATCCGAATCGATGTTGGCTCCTCGGAACAGTCTTTATAATATAAAGTTCCTTGAAAATCTTTTTGGATGGTCTTGTAATGAAAAGAGTAATTACAGTGAAACTTCTCTTTACGGACACCCCTCTTTAAGGGACACCTCACTTTGCGGACAAATCGGCATGGTTCCCGCATGAGGATCCCCTTCAAAACGGACACCCCTTCATAACAGGGAATCATGATGCCCTCCTGATGTCCGCTGTAGAGAAGTTACAGTGTACTCACTTAGTTACCGATCTATGGAGGCTCAAAGCCTTAGCAATCGCTGCCAAAATAAGAGTTTCCTTCGAGTCGTCAGGCCTTTTGAGCTCAAACGCTTCCACAAACCGAAGTAACATCGGTTGCCATGGGCGAGATCGGTTCTTGGTACTTCGCCTTTTCTTCCTTTCCCCCCTTAGACCAGCTCGTTTTCAATTGCCATGAAAGCCTCCACTACGTCACGTTGGAAATTCCCAATGATGTCGATGCCATCTGTGTATCCCAACAGTTTTGACTGACTAGTAGAAAATAGCGCTTACGGCTGTCCGCCGCTCTATCTTCTCCAGTACCAAATTGATGAAGTCACACGAAAGTTCTTCGTCACATTGAAAGTTCATCACGAACTTCGAGCATGAGTTAGCGTTGTGGGACACAAACCGATCAGTTTTCCTGGGTTCCCGAATTCGGCCATCGCATCAAATATCTCCTTGCGATGAATGCTGTCGTCTGCGGCTTTGAAATCGATAAAAAGGTGGTGCATATCATGGTCTTTGCCGTTTTACGCAAGTCTTAAACATTGGTCTATGATCGATTTGCCAGGCCTTTAGCAGCATCAGCGGAGACGGCAGCTTTTCCTGATATGATCCTGAATGTCTCCACTGTTGCCTGGATTCATTTAGTATATTTAGTAACTCCTATTGTTCATCACAAGCACGTCATTGGACACTTCCATGGTTCGATTTCCTCCTTGTATAGAGGGTGCCTATTAGAAAAACAGAATAAATCACATGGGTTGCTTAACCAGAGGCCAGTGTGGATCCAAGAGGCTCTTCAATTGCACACAACGTCTATTCAATCACCCCCTTTCCACTGAGAACCACAAAAAGTCATTGCTTCACAGCAACCATCAACTCTCCCAATCAAGACATCGCAACATTCCGTCAGAGTCGCAAAGAATTTCACTGCACCAACCCCGATTTCATGCTGATCACATGCAAAGCTATTGACTGCATCAGCATCATCTGCCCCGTACACCTGTTGCTGGGTACACTTCCGCATTCACAGCTGCCAACGGGTGGGACCAAGATTAGTCAACTCAATTGCTCCATCTGACCTGAATCACTAGGAATCCCCCCCCCCGCTTTGCTGATGCTGGACCTTCCGCCGAAGAGTGCAATCCAAACAAAAGAATCCATCCACCACCAAAAATGTGTCTGCAAAAATCTTGCAAAATCAGATCCCAGCCGTCGACTCCGCCGTGCAGCACTGCTGTCTTCGCCCGAATTGAATTGTTGAAACTGTTTCAATTTGCATCCGTGTGTCATATCAGATCTCTCGGTGATGCAACGATGTTCTGGTTTGTTTTCGGGGCTGCACACCTGAGAGTGCACGTTTTTGTTTCTTGTTGATGCCATCACGGAGCGGGGGCCGGACGACCCTCTTTTGTGTTTGGCAACACGCAACGCCAGCAACAACAACAACAACGAAAAATGACTCACAGTCGTGCGATGAAATTAGATAGCTTGACGGCGATATCATGTGACTTTGAGATAAACAATAGCTCTCCGTCTGAGGCATGCTCTGATAAGGTACGGGCTTTTGTTGGACTGTCTGGTTGTTGTTTTTTTGGGAACTTTGTGCTCTCCAGTCATATCGTGTTTTTATTTTCGTCTTGCAAGAATGAAGTGAAATCCAACTGCCGACGGGAGATTGTTGACTTTATGAATATTTTTACTTTGACGAAGCGGTTGAGTATTTTTGATGTCTTGTTGGGGTTTTCTGGATGATTGTTGTGAGCGGCGATGAGATGATGATCGCGGTTTGCGGGAAGGTGATGAACCTTAAAATGCAGCCAGTAATCGCTTAACGTGGAGGGAACATTTGTCAGCCCCATACTTTGGGGCTGGAAACAGATATTATAGTGAGTTAAACAACCTTTCCCAAGTCGCCATATTAAAAGAAAGAAGTGATCTGCTGTTTCGGAGACTTGGGGTTGATCCAGAAGACTGCGTAATGCTTCTCTTCAGAACCTCTTTAGAGCCACTGAAGTGAGTATGGAATATACAGGGGCGAGCTGTATTTGTGTAAATAATCCTTGAAAAGTAAATGGCAAGCATTGATTTATCATCATCAATAAATAGTTTATGCACCCCAGCAATATTCTTGTGGTATGTTTGACAGTTAAAAACGAAATGCTTAAAAGGTCACCGTTTACTACTTCTTCATTTGTCTAACTTGAATCAGTTTAACTTGTACTAAACTCTCTTCTTGTACTAAAGTCTAACTTATACTAAAATCTAAGTTGTACTATAGTCTAACTTGTACTAAAGTATAACTTGTACTTAAGTCTAACTTGTACTTAAGTCTAAGTTGTACTAGAGTCTAACTTGTACTAAAGTCTAGCTTGTACTAAAGTCTATCTTTTAGTAAGGTCTAACTTGTTCTAAGGTCTAACTTGTACTAAAGTCTAGCTTGTACTAAAGTCTAACTTGATCTTAAGTCGAACATGGACTTATGTTTAACTTGTACAAAATTATGAAGTACTAAAGTGGAACTTGTACTCAGGTATAACTTGAACTTAAGTCTAACTAGTACTAAAGTGTAACTTTTAATTAAGTCTAAATTGTACTAATGTCTAAATTCTTGATCTTAAGTCGAACATGTACTAAATTGTAAATTTTACTAAAGTCTAACTTGTACTAAGGTCTAACTTGTACTAAAGTCTATCTTTTAGTAAGGTCTAACTTGTTCTAAGGTCTAAGTTGTACTAAAGTCTAGCTTGTACTGAAGTGAAACTTGAACTAAAGTCCAATTTGTACTAAATTGTAACTTGTACTAAAGTCCAACTTGTACTAAGGTCTAACTTGTACTTAAGTCTAACTTTTAGTAAGGTCTAACTTATACTAAAGTCTAGCTTGTACTAAAGTGAAACTTGAACTAAAGTCCAACTTGTGCTAAATTCTAACTTGTACTAAAGTCTAAGTTGTACTAGAGTCTAACTTGTACTAAAGTCTAGCTTGTACTAAAATAAAACTTTTACTAATGTCCAACTTGTACTAAAATCTAACTTGTACTAAAGTCCAACTTGTACTTAAGTCTAACTTGTACTTAAGTCTAAGTTGTACTAGAGTCTAACTTGTACTTAAGCCTTACTTGTACTAAAATATGTACGTCATTTGGTTATGACTCCCATGAACGTTCGTACAACTTTGTGACTACAACTGACCATTGATGATGATATCTTATTGTTCACCAACCGGCCTTTGTCCTTCAGCCTCTTCCTAGTGTGCATAAGACATCCCAAGAGATTCCCCAAAATCCGAGCCCACATTCACAAGCTTAATCTCATTGGATAGCCAGTTTGTCCTGGCTCCAACGGCTGGGATTGCATCGGAATGTGTTATGGTCGATTTGTGGTATATGTTGTGCGTAGTCACCCCTGTTTGAAATACGCTGTAAGTGAGTATTCCTACGTGTCAGGGTCTTATTAGAAGAGAATGGAGATGTTCCCCCGAACTGTTGAATCGGATCAGAAATCCTGTTTTAAGATGTCACCACTTACATTTCCATTCCGTCTACCATTGTTTGTGTTACTCTTTTCGGACAGGGAATGTTGAGACAGAGTTGGTAGACTGTCGTTTGTCATACCGGCAACCTTGCTGGGATAGAGACTGACTCTTTGAATTGCAGGGCTTATGAAGCCGCTCACTTTCTGCAGAAGCTGTAAAGTTGGATGTGGACTAGAGTGCACTCCAGCTTCGTTTTCTTTGATCCTACAGAGGTCAATTTAGGAATACCCCTTTTTTCCAGACTTGAAATCGTAAGATATGTGGAGACGGGTCTTACTACCTTTGTAGAAACCGAACTTGGCTTAAGCTCCCACCTATGTTCGAAGGCGCGGGTTTCCATTCGACTGTCCCATAAGCCCAAATCGCTTTAAAGTGTGAATATTACCTTCGACTCTAGGTCCACTACATCTCCAGATGCTACCAGATGGGAGATATACACAAGGAAGAAGAAACCCAGAAAGCCTACCCACTTATCCACTTAAGCAACTCCTACACACCCCCAGTCTTCCAATAATGGTGCCTCAGATTGGAAGAATCTCATCTGAGAGAAGCCAATGCGGCCGCTTCAAAAACTTCAAACAAGAGTGAAAAAACCAGTGCAAAGAGCGGGGCGTGCATAGGCCTGATGATCGGTTTCTGACAATCCAGGCAACATGTTTGCTTAACAACTCCTTTAGTGATCTTTAGTGGACCTTTCTGTAGTCACGTCTTGTTACTCCTGGTTGTTATAATGGAACTGACGTAAGGGCATCGAACAACGACTGGATGGCTCAGTTGGTAGAGCGCCGCAACTGGTTAGCGGGGTCCCCGGTTCGAGTCCCAGTCTTAATACGCATTTATCTGGTTTTCAAACGGGACCAGGCACTATCACTGGAGTAGATAGTAGTCTCGGGTATCGCAATGGACCAGTATGGTCTAAGTGTGTTGGTGAATGCATTAGCAGCCTCCCTACCTTACCAAACCTAAAGGCATCGGAGAGTCACTGCATACATCCGCCGTCAATTATTTTTCACATCTTATTCCATTTTAGTCCACCTGTATAAAGTTCCCTTGAATTCCACACACTCCGATCGAATTATCAGCCTCCCTACCTTACCTAACCTAAGGGCATCGGGCGAGCCATCACAGAACCAATTCGCCACCAATTATTTTCACATCTTATTCCATTTTAGTCCACCTGTATAAAGTTCCCTTGAATTCCACGCGCTCCGATCAAATTAACTCTTTTTTTGGGGTCCCACAAGGCAGTCACCTTGGTCCACTGCTATTCGATTGATTTCCCTTTGTGCTATGGATTTAGTTTCCAGGTGATTCCGGTCTGTCTAAACTTAGCCACCTGTTTCATCTCCAGCGGAACCACAACTCTGGACCCCTATCACTCCTTCCGCCCTCCATCAACGCCCTCTTGCGGATCCAAACGAAGCCTTACAAATCTAACAAAGATAATCCACCTCACAAAGGCGAGTGCTAGCTTTCTAATAAGAATTGCTTTCCAACGACAACGGACTCATTAAAAGCGACTCCACTAGACCTTGGATAAATCCCGCCATCAAAACCACTCGTAATTACGCCACGAGTCGAAGAGACAAAGTTGCTAGCCACCACAATGACCACTTCTCCGAGTAGAATCAGTTAGCAAGCTAATCATTATTGTTCGACTGACGCGCTTCTGAAGGCCGAACTCATCGCACAAGTCGCCAATTCGCCATTTTCGCCGGATGTAAGCATGCATGACATTTTAACAATTTCGAACAAAATATAAATATTTTGCCAACTAACTGTTTTATCTGTGCATTCTTTGCACGTCTGACGTACACTACATCGTGACATTTTCGGTGTTGTTTTTTGCAAAAACATTTTCATTGCTCACACGTCAATCGACCAACTGACAGACGTCAATTTTTTTTTTCTTCTTTCGTGTTACTGTCTGTTTTTTGGTGCAACTAGACTAAACAGAGATAAAAATCCAATGAAAAACAATGAAGCCAATCAAGTCAATGGGGCGCACTGCATAACCACAAGCACAACGCAATTTTGAACCTATTTCCGAAAAGAAAACACGTAGCCGCGGTGTTTCTTCCCCCAAAAAATAAAAGTCTCTCTATCAAATCGATTCGTTTACGTGCCTTAAATTGAAATCAAGGTGCTGCTGCTGTTTGGCGAGTGTGTTCCCCGGGGAGGGGGGACAACAACAATTAAAAATCGAACAAGAAAAGCGAATCTATGGGCACCCATTCAACCTGTGTTTTGGTCGGCGGTGGCCTGGAGAGGGAGGGGGTCACAAACGTCACTTGGTGCGGCATTTTTTCACAAACGACACTCTCAAGTTCAGGCGATAAGAGGGCTCGTACGTACGTATCGAAGCAGCAGCGACTCGTGCGAGTGTTTCATTCTCTGGAAGTCGGCATTACATCAGCGGGCTTGCCGGATGGATATCTTATCAGTTTTTGTTTTGTCGCTGAGTACTTCTTTTTCGTTTACTTTTTATTTTGCGACAATGACAAGATGTTGGCATTGCGAAACGCAGCTCAATCGGAGCCGCTATTGGTGGTGGCTTTGTTGAATAAATTTGCATCCCACCAGCCAAGTGAGCAAGTGGCAACTGGGCAAAGGTCGCGATGAAATTCAACGAAACCGAAGCCCTATCGGTGACATGCTATCATCGGGTAATTAAATGCGCGTATCTACATCCGATTAGACGTCAACGGGGCGGCTGACGATGAAGGGGTGGAGATTAGTTGGAGCTAAAACTGGAATCAAGCGTGGAGGCAGCTCCACGTATGAATGGAGAGTGCCTTATCGGCAAATTATGAGATTGATTTGTTTTTTGGCCAAAAATTCCATGTCAAGACAGGGGTCTTACACGGCAGAGTGTGTGATATGATTTATCGGGGACATGGTTTGTGTTCCACTTGCAGACAAGGTTATGTGTAGATGAGATCATGCGGCAGTCGATAGCGGATCTGACAAGGATGGCATGAGTGGGGAATTTTTGCGTAAAAATGACTTTAAGGGGGTTCCGTGCAGAGGAGCGATGGATCGACTCTTAACGTTCGTTTGCATCATTCAAGATTTGCTTCGGTATGATGGCTGGTTTTACTGAAGGAAACAGACAGATTTCAAGACCACACACATCTTCAGTAGTTCAGTAAAATTAGTGAATGCACTGAAGTCGATGAGCAACGAGTACAATTTGAAGATCGTTCAGAGGAAGGCTGAATAATCCATCCTGGATGTGTAAGTGTTGATAGGCAATAAAACCTATAATCGATATAGAGCTTGAAAGATTCGGTGTGTCTTAAAATTATCCTCAAACTGAAGCTGATTTCATTGAATACTTCTTCAGGCACTCGTATCTTACAATGAACCAAAAAATGATTACAATTTACCGTCGACTCGACACGATTTTTTCGACACGAACAACTTGAATCGTTTTCGGCCTCACTATTCTGAAGTCACTGAAAATGCACAGACAGCATACCTGTAATGTCACTGTATGTCTTGCTTGCTAATTTACATGATCCAAAGGGGTTCTGTAAGAGTTCATATGTTTCTGAACCCAGCCAAGAAAGAAGGTATGATTTCCTCTTCTCGTGCGACTCTATTCATTGTAAGCTTCAAAATGCTGTTTCAGAGCATTTCCAAGCCAAAATCCATATTTGTACAGTAGAATGCGGCCGAATCAAAGCTAATCTGAGTGGATAGCTGATTTATGTGGGCTCGCACGTCAATGCCAGTTTGTTTGCACGGAAGACAAGTGTACCAAAGAGTTTGTGGTTGACATGATCCGTGACGTAACTGTAAATTCAGAAAGCTAAAGCATCGCTGTCAGATGTCATTCTAATTGCAGAAGCTTACGAAGCTACGCAGAAGTCTCTTAAAGCTCCGTGTAGAAGTAAGCAAAATCATGAGCAAGCAGTTTGTGAAAAAACCAAACAATAAGAAAAATTCACAACACCGAAAGCAATCCTGTTCTGGCTGCTTTAAACATCACCCTCGCGATGAGTGTAAATTCTTAAAGGCAACGTGCCGAAAGTGTGGGAAGAAATGGCATATACCACCGGTATTTCAAAGCAATTTTAAACAGAAAGCACAACGGGAACAGAGTATTTATGCCATAGAACATATTCTCTCTGTAAAAAACCTCCGCGCGCACAAGAATAAACTACTATTAGATGTCAAGATCAATGACACAAATATGGAATTTCTCTTGGACACTGGCGCAAGTACAACTGTCATTGGTATTCAGGGTTTAAAAAAATTAAACTGTCCAAAATATGGACCACCTTCATGCAAATTTAGAGCAAATAGTCTACCAATCCTTGGGGAAACCGTGATTACCGTGGAGTTTAATGGTGAATCTCACAAGTTACCATTATTAATAGCAAACACACCAGATTTGGACTGAATTGGGCACATGCTTTTGGAATCCAAATCAAATTTACAGCCAACAGGTCTTCACAGAATAGTGAGCAAATAAATAGCGTGTCATCAATTAAACCCCTTCCCACCCGCACGTCGGATGTCAATAACCTGTTATCTGCATTCTCCCAACACTTTTCAAATACTTTGGGTTGCTGTCTAAATTGAGGCCCTTCTTTATTTAAAGCCGCATGCAACACCAACATTCTTCAAAGCAAGACCAACACCATACGCACAACTAGAAGCTTTTAAAACTGAAGCAAAGCGATTTACAGAAGCGGGAATATGGAAACCTATACGTTTCAGCCAGTGGGCAGACCCCATTGTTATAGTCAGAAAGCAAATTAAGAGACTTACAATACTCTCAATCCTTACTTAGAGGTGGATCAGCACCCTATACCGCGCCCGGAGGAACTGTTCCATAAGCTCGCAAATGGAGAATTATTTAGCAAAATTGACATCTCTGATGAATATCTGCAAATAAAATTGGATAACGAATCTAAGCAACTCGCAGTCGTCAATACTCCCATGGGTTTGTTTCATTATGAACGTCTACCCTTTGGTATTGCAAGTTCCCCAGCTATATTCCAACGGACACTCGAGATGATTCTCAGCGGACTGGATTGTGCTATTTGTATCGATGATAACGTGGTCATAGGCAAAACTCATAAGGAACATCTACGTAATTTAGAAGCAGTTCTTCAGCGACGTCCGGATAATGGCCTAAGATTTAACCGCAGTAAGTGTCGGTTTTTTCAACAAGAAGTGGAATAATTGGGCCATGTCATCAATCGTAGAGGTGTACGTCCTTCAGACTCCGGACTAGTCGCTTTGGAAAGGTTGCCCAGACCGCGCCACCTTAGGGAATTGGAAAGTTTCATGGGCAAGGTTACAATAAATTCGTCAATAATTTTTCGCAACTAGCAGCTCCACTGAATGCTGTGAGAAAGAAAAACACCCCATTTTCTTGGAAAACATAACAAGAAAGCGCATTTCAGAGGATTAAGCAGAAGATAATAAACGCAACACGTCTATCGCATTATCATCCCAACGTCTGCCTTTGGGATTGGTGCGGCCATATCGCATCTCACGCCTGAAGGAAACGAAAGGCCTATAGCATTCGCATCCAAGACTGTTAATGAAGCTCAGCGTCGATATTCTCAAATTGAGAAGGAGGCCCTTGCTATCATTTATGGCGTCCATCAATATCTCTGCGGACCAAAATTCATTCTGACCCTGAAATTCATTCATAAGCCTTTAGTGACTATATTTCATCCAAATAAAGGACTCCCAACAACCACATTGAATCGGTTACAGCGCTGGGCTATAATTCTAATGAGTTATAACAGATAAACACGCTAACGTTTCGTTTTCCGCAATATCAACGCTACACGAGGCTCAACTCGATATCATTTCCTATCAAAACCCACATCATCGCTCAGTATACGATTTCCGATCCAGATTTAAAAAAGGTTTCGGCTTACATACGCAACGGATGGTCAGGCCTGAATGTCATCTGCAGCCCTACTTCATCCGTAAGGCGTCGTTAACGCAGTGCAAAGGAGTAATTTTGTTGGAGATGGAAAAGACAAGAGTGGTGTTACCAAACTCAGAAGTCTTTACAAATGCTTCATCAAGGCCACAGGGGTATGGTCCGTATGAAACAACTTGCCAGAACGCATTGCTGGTGGCCCAACATTGATACCGAAATCGAAGCTGCAGTGAAATCGTGTACGATATGCCAGCATCATAGCCCGTCACCCCCAAAAGAGTTTAGCGCTTGGCCAAAGCCAAATAACCCTTGGCAAAGAATTCATGTGGATTTTGCTGGTCCATTTCTGGGAAAGATGTGGTTAATTTGTATTGATGCCTTATCAAAATTCCCATTTGTAGTCCAGATGCAGCAGACGACTACGGCGGCTACTATTCTTGGTCTGGAAAAAATCTCCTCATTAGAAGGACTTCCTGAGAGCATAGTCCGTGATAACGACCCTCAATTAAAAGCAGCCAATTCAATGAATTTTGCCACAAAATGGAATTATTTCAATAAAAACTGCCCCTTTCCATCCAGCATCCAATGGTGAAGCAGAACGCTTCGTGCGAACCTTCAAATCCAATTTCAAAAAAATCGTGAAGGAAGAAGAAAATCTAGACATTATTGAAAGCATTACTGAAATGTCTCGAAACGTATCGCACAACTCCGAATCCTGAAACCAGCCAATCGCCAGCAGAAGTTCTCCATGGTAGAAGGCATCGCACTCTTCTTTCACAAATGCTCCCAAATACTCATTCTTATGCTAAGTTACAGTACTCTGGGGCAGGTAAATTCTCAATTAATCAAACTGGTTATACTCGCAATTATTCTAAGAGTCATCGCTGGGTTGGGTCGCCGTAGTGTAGTGGGTTAGTGCGTCGACAGGTTCGATACCCGAATTTACCACCTTTGTTAATACACGGCTCCACCTCTTTCGAGTCACTGACAATGCTCAAAGAGTATTTCCTGTCTAGAAAAAGCTTCTCAACTACGCCGTTCGGAGTCGGCATTAAACTGTAGGTCCCTTCCACGCGTGAGAGAACAATAGCACGCACAACACGAGTGGTTGCTGAGAAGCTAGGCCCAGGCTCTCTACGGGCTGTAGTGCCATTATTATCATCGCTGGGTTGGTGGCACAATCGTGACACAACTGGGAAGAAGAATGTACCTCGTTCGTACTAACTTGGGCCTTTGGAAACGACACCAAAACCAGATAAGAACTAGAAGTGAAATTGCCGACACATGCAAAGCTCCAAAGAGAAAAACTCCAGTCAAAATTGTTAAAGATCTCCGCACCGCTCGAAGCGGAGGAAATTCTCCAACTGCTCAAAGAGCAAGTGTGTGACGGTCTCGAGATCGTCGGAGTCAAGCCCTTCTCCACAGCTAAGGCAAAAAGGGAGGGGCGGAAATTACGGTATTTCATCGTATAGGTGTCACCCAACAGCATAGTAGATAAGCTAAACGATATTGATCGTTTGGCTGACTATCATTGCGCATGGGATAGCATAAGAAGGCGCGATGGCATTCTCCAATGCGCTCGCTGCCAAAGGTTTGGGCACGCCGCGTCGAACTGCCAAATGCAGCCTCGATGCGTGAAGTGCAGTCAAAACCACAAGGCGGAGGATTGCCCGCTGGGGAAAGAGGGAGCAGCTGACAAAAGTCAGCTCAAGTGCGTACTCTGCGGGAACGCGGGGCACACCGCCAACTATCGGGGTTGCCCTAAATTCCAAGAGCGGAAAGCAAAAATGGTTCTGCAGAAGCAGCCCCCAGTGAAAAATCCACTTGGGGCAGCCATACCCGTCACCCCTCAAGTGACCTACGCCCAAATGGCGTCTAGTCAGAGGAGCACGGAAAAGCAGCAACTACCAAAGGTAGTGCCGCAAGTCTCAGTGCCAAAAGCACACGAGCCAGCGCCTGAATGGAAAACATCTATTGAAGGGCGTATGGCTCGGTTAGAGGAGCAGGTCGGCCAAATTCTGGCGCTCCTGCAAAACCAACCACGTCAAAAGTCTTAATGGCTGCGCAGACGGAGAGTATTTTTAAGATCCTTGCAGTGAATGCAAATTCATTGATAGGGGTCCCACGAAAAAACGAGCTCTATAGATTGTTGGACGATCAAAGCCCAGAGCTGATGCTGATTAGCGAAACCAAGCTAACTCGGAGAGGCATACTGGAGCACAGCAATTATAATGTTGTTATTCTTCATAAAAAATAACATTAAACACAAGGTAGTGTATAGTAGTGAAGTACGAAGGTTTCAAGAGTTGGAGGCCTGCATCGTGTGCATTTCGCTCCGCAGTGGAAGGAGGTTGTATGCTGTGTCGGTCTACTCTTCTGGCAACCCTAGTTCCAGTACAACCATATCAGAGCTCGATTCACTCTTTCGATGTCTGAGGCTGGACTCGGAGGAGAACTATTTTATTTTGGCCGGGGACTTAAATGCCCGACATGGATATTGGGGAAACACAATTTCCAACAATAGAGGGGACCAGCTTTACAGCTGGTTTTGCTTACACAGTGTCGAGTATAGACTCGACTTGAAAGCAACAGAGATCTCGTCGTTCCCCAGAACCGGGTCGTATCTGGATCTCCTACTTCTAGACGCAAGACTGCAGCTAACAGACACAAACGCACAGACGGTAAACTGTTTGAACACTTTCGTGTATCTCAGTGACCATTGCGGACTCAGTGCCGAAATCAAGATCCCCAACGATATTGCGGAATTAGGAGAGTATGTTCAAACGTACACCTACAACTACAGTAGGGCACGATGGACACGCTTCTCCAGACAAATGACGCGAGCACTCTCTTCGAACGCGCTCCACATACCGTCCAATAGAAACTTGTCAAACGAAGAGATTGACATGTATCTAATTAAATTGGACGAGACAATTAAACGAACGATGGACATTACCATACCTCGATATACACGCACAAACAACGAAAACTTGTACCGCAATGCGACAATCGACGCACTCCACCAACGAAAAAGTAGACTCCTGTCAAGATTAAAAACCTTGTACAGGCGGTATACTGACAGACGAGACGAGGAGGTTAGGACACTGAAATCGCTAATAAAAAATATTCAAACGTTAATTGTCCAGAATTACAGGCTTTCTGTTAATTCGTACTGGAATGATAAGATTCGGGCTGTAAGATCTAACAATCCGAGTATGTTCCCACAAATTAATAAATTCTTTCGTAGTAAATATAGCGATCTTCCGTGTCTTAAGCTTTCCAGAACGACGAACAACGAACAAGTACTGACTACAGCAGGAATTGATCCAGATAACGCCGTACTCGACGATAACTTCTTTGTGGTCGAAGATCCGCAAGAAAAAATGGAGGTACTAGGCGCGGTCTTCCAAGAAGTGTACAAGGTGAATGAGAGCGTTCGCCCGAACCACGAGTTGGATAACCGCGTACTGGCTAGCAACTCTCAACTTCGAGAAGAAATGTAACAATGGCGATCTGAGAATACTGGCTTTGTCGTGTTCAATGATGATAACATGGCAGATAATGCCATCGCCGACGAAGGGGTTCATCCCCCGTTCATATCGAAGACAGAACTCCAAGCGGTCTTCGAATCATTAAAAAAGAAAAAGTCTGTTGGAATCGACGGGATCTCCAACATTGTGCTAAGACACCTCCCCCTGGAAGTGGTTAATATGTACACAATCTTATTTAACAATGCTTTGAATAATGTACATTATCCAGAGCATTGGAAAACTGCGATTGTGCAACCCATATCCAAGAGAGGAAAAGATTCTTCGAATCCGTGCAACCTCCGGTCAATTAGTCTCCTTCCGAACATCAGTAAGGTATTCGAGAAGGTGATCAATAGAACTCTGATCAACTGGACTAAGGACAAAAATATAATTCCGGATAACCAATTCGGTTTCAAAGCGGGGCATTACACTATTCATGCTGTGTCGAAACTGGTGTCGGATATCCAATGGAACAAGAGCCAGAAACAATGTACGGGTGCCTGCTTGATTGACCTGGAGAAGGCCTTTGACACCGTATGGTTAGAAGGTCTTTTCTACAAGATCAATCGGCTAGGCATTAGCAAACCACTGCTGTACCTACTGTGTAACATGCTTACCGGTAGACGGTTCGTAGTCAAAAATGGCAACGTGACCTCGACAGGTGTATTCCAAGTTAAAAATGGTCTCCAACAGGGTGCCGTTAATTCGCCGATCCTGTTCAACATTTACTTGAGCAATCTGATAAGTTCTCTTCCTCATGCAATTGCGTATGCCGATGACTTGATCGTGTACAGATCAAGCAAAAAGGTCGAGGCAATCACTACTCTCACGCAGGGTGACTTCGATTCATTCATGGAAGTTGAGTATCAACTTCCAGAAGTCGGAAACCATTCTGTTCAGGACGCCGTTGTATAAGGCCTCGGCGGATACGAAAAAGAATTGGCGAAAGTTCTCAATCGTTGGAAGACACGGGGAACCACTGGCGCAAAAGACTGTAGTCAGATACCTGGGGATTTGGCTAGATCAGTATCTATATTTTAACAAACATGTAGATGCTGCTCTGGCCAGGGCTCGAGGCGCTTTTGCCCTTACAAAGAGACTGTTTTACAACAGCCAACTCGATGCGAGGGTGAAGGTTATCTGCTACATGGCCCTCATCCGGCCAATGCTCACCTATGGCTGTCCCGTGTGGTTCAACGTGAGTGCAAGCTTGATGGAAAAGATTCGGTTGTTTGAGAGGGTTTGTCTTAGGGCTTGCCTTCGCCTTTATAGAACTCCAGAGTCTCAGTACATAAAATTCTATTCCAATGAGATCTTATACAACAGGGCAAACCTGATAAGAGTGGATAATTTCCTGGTGAAGTTGACTCGAGGTCATAGTGCTAGAGCGATGAAATCGGTCAATAATCTGATCTCGGGGGCTTACTACTCCAAACCCCAATACCACGAAAGAGTACGGCACAATGGCTTTGTCCCCCCAGAAGCATTCCTCTATTTTGACATGAACGGTCTGATACAAGACATAAATGCGGTACCGCTCCTCTTTCAAACCGCCCGTTCAACTATGGATGGGCGACTCAACCACGACCGCTCCGTCACACAACGAGCTAAGGAAGGCCTCGTCCGGTTCAGTATGGCGGTCTCAAGGCGGGATGTACGCGATGTTGCAACGCAGCATCGAAAATTCTGGTGGCTGGGGAGCGAAGGAACTCCCTCGTCGAACCCTTTAGACCCTGGGTAGAAAGGGTATTGCGGATCTCCGTGTGGGAGCAGTCGGTCACTGTCTTGCAGCGAATTAGATGCAGATCTAGTAGCAGCAACCTACGGCCGATCTACATAGTCTAGTGTAGTGTAAGGTAGATTTAAAAAAAAAAAAAAAAAAAACGGAGATGATATGTCTGAGCGGCAGCCGAAAAAAGCTCGTCTTAGGCAGCATTGGTCGAACCATCGCGAGCTTCGGATGTACTCGGTTTAAGTAATGGCATAATGTTATTTGTATTGTATAACTAGGCTACGAAGTTAAGTCTAATGAATATAAATGAAGTAATTTATGTGCTATGATTATATATATTGAAATAAATATTAAAATATAAAAATACCTATCAGTAATTGTCTTCAACTCGTCTTCAGAGTCGGCATACAATTCTTAAAACCTCGTCTTTCGCCAAACTCATTAAAAGCTATTTCCCCTTGACATCTGCAATTCACAAGAACACAGCTTTCTAAGAGGTGCGCGCAACGGGGGTGTTCCCACTTAAATCACACCTCAAGACCTTACTTACTCACTTATCAGGCCAACCACACTTTGTTTTTTGTAACTTGAGTTGGTGACAATCTTCAACAAGACACAAGTTCACAGACCTGTTTAATTGTTGTCTTACTTTGGGATATTTTCCAACCCATTGGAAAACTGCCAAGGTAACAAGGTAATTCCAATCTTGAAGCCTGGCATAGACCCTAATCCCGTCGTAAGTTACAGACCAATCAGTCTGCTCAGTTCTGTTAGTAGATCATACAGAGACAGGTGTCGTTGACGCTCCAAGTGTCACAGAATGTCGACTGTTGAACACGTTGTCTAATCCAAAGCATCCGTGGATTGAGTTACAAGAAAAATAAGTCAATGATCAGGATCACCTTACGCCCTTTAATCTGTGCCACACTCTAGCACTCATCTCTAACCTCAATTTCCGCAGAAACTATGACTCCACTCGTGCAGAACCCACAATCGATACAGATAACCCGATCATTGTCACCAGCTTCTCGCCTTCCTGCGATCCAGGCGATCCTCCGTACGGATTACATTACCCGAACGATCCTCGTCGTGTGTGCACCACCACGGCCATTTAGCAGGATCAAGTGTTAATTTCTATTGTTCCCCATCAAATTCTGTTCCCAGGAATCCAGGCATCGGGCCGTCTGGGCCTTCGCTAATTAAATGAAAGATAAAACCCAGAAGGAGCTGGCTCGCTCTCAAACTGGTTGCCCACTGCGGCCACAGAACAATCGGAATCTTTTGTTTGATCACAAAATAAGAAGAACAACAGCCGATCTTCAGCCATGCACCAGATATCTCGCGATGCAACAACACCATCGCCGCCAACAACAATGCGAAGGGGGAAGAGAAACAAAACAAAAAAGGATAAAAATCAACGGCAGCAGTGGAAAGAAGGGGCGAAGATCAAACACAACCCCTCCAAGTAACATGTTAATTGATCTTTGATCTTGCCACTTAAAGCCGATCGTTCGGTGCGATCCTGTTTGGTGGAGGGGACGACTACGACGACAGCGACGAAGACATGGGAGCGAAACTCTACACCGATGAGCAGCAATGTCAGGCGCGACAAGGCACAGCGAGGCAAGGCGAGTCAGCTAAGGCCAACCAATGCGGCAGTGAATGGAACGGAACGGTCTTGTTGTTAATTTAGCGCCCTATCTGGTTACAGCAATCGACGAATTCCCCAAACTCTCTCTCGCTCTCGGGCTCTGACTCTGGCTCTGTGTGCTGTGTCGTCTGAGGATTGTGGTGTTATCTGACATCAATATGAACAAATGCAGTCATCCTGCCAGCTACCGGGGGGTTGCATGCGAAGTGCGCAAAGCAGGAAGGCCTTATTAACTATCCCCCAACGCTGGCAACTACATCAACTCGCATTGTTTGCCGTACGAATTTCGAATATTTTCGCTCGAAAATATTTGCGCACATCCGCTCATGGCGAAGGCGAAGCCACTCTCGTCGCAGGATGCCGTTCGAGATGGATGGATGTGGATCCTCTCTTCCCTTCTCTCTCTCTCTCGCGCGATGCATGCTCAGCTCTCAGAGTCGCACAGCAGCTGAATGACGGTGGCAGTGCGGTAGCAAGGAGGTAATTATTTTTCATGCCCTTGTAGGATTGCAGGAAAAAATATTTCGCCAAGTTATGCGACCGTTTGGTATCGACGAAGTCTCTCGGAGAGGGAGTGTGCATGCGAGTGTGTGTGTCTTATCACTTTGCACAGAGATTGTTTTTGAAAGGCGGCAAGCGGAGGATGCTCGAACTCCAGAAGGTACCCAGTGCCAGTCAGCGTCAGCGCGCGAAATTATTTTCGTCACACACTACTCGCACACAGGGGATGATGGGCGCACAATCTATTCGCTTCACGGTCAAGACGAGGACGACACATCTTGCATCAACCTTGGCGATGCTCTCGACGCTGCAGAGTGCTCCATCGTCGTCATTTTGTGAGCATCGATGGAATTCGAGAGACAAATGCAAGTCTGTTGCATTCCATTCCAATGCAACATTCGGCATTTTTCCCTTCTCTTGATTTTCATTCGTTCTCTTGCCTTGGGTTGGTTTTTCATTTATTTTCGTCCTTCTTCGTGTGCTCTTGCTGTTGTTTTTCTGTTTTCGACGAAGATAGAGGACAAATAATTCACGGAATGTCACGTTGCTTCATTCCTTTGTTTCGTTGTCGTATTTTCGCGTTCGGGGGGCGACAGAGGGTGAGGCAGCCGCCGCCGAAGACGAACTTCAAACACATTTGTATCCGCATCTTTGAGTGGGGGGGAAAAATATTTATAATTCTGTATCCAAACGCATTAACTCTTGGAAATGCCAACGGATAGAAGGGAGCATTCCTCGAGAATAACTCGCAGATTCTCTCACAGATTGTGGATGAGATCAAGGAGTTGGCCGTCGGCTTGTTATTCGTTCATTCCCAACTCGACGGAGTCCAAGTGCATGAGAGATTCTGAGATGTGTGCTGAAGATTTGGAAGGTTCTGCTGACGGTGGACTTGGGGGTATTTTGGGCAAAAATTCTGGCTACATCCTGCCGAGATTCTTTCGGTATCTCTGCGAAGGATTTCTTCGGTTGTGGTAGGCAGCCAGCATCGGGTCTGGCTGACTCATGCAGCCTTTGTTTTTGACTCCGGATTTGTTATCACAGCATTTTGTTGCCACTTAAGCGGATTGGAACTGCTTTTCGCACGTTTGGCTGAAATCTAGGCGAAGTCCTTCCCAGTTGACACGTTTTGGCCCGTCAGCGTTGAATTTTCAAATTGTTCTGAACGTTTTTTCAGAGCATTTGGAGTCTGAGGCTGTGGACCAATGAAGCAGAGGACGTCCAAGTCGAAGGTGGCACAGTTGGCGAGGGACCTCGACCAAGATGGTGCTAGCTGATGCATCTCATCAAAGAAGAATGTTAGTGATTCCAGATGCAGGCTCAGCCTCAAACTGCTGCGCATAGCTCACGACACACTCCCCTGCTTCCAAAGGCTTCCGTTTTCAGGTCTGCTCTGAAACTTATCTGAAACGTGGGCACTGGCTAGATTATGACTGAGTGACGAGGTACAAGGTGGCGCAAAATTTATAATCATATCGGAAGGTGTTGTAATTTTTGCAAATGGCGTCGTACGTCAAACTTGTGAACTAGACAGTTTCAGTATACAAACCGACGATCATTGGAGCACCATACTCAGCACGAGCGTGGAATAGTGTCAATAATCGGCCGGTGGTGTTAGCGCAGCGTGAATTTCGACGTCAATTTCCTGATAGAGTCGCGCCAACTGGGCAAACATTCCAGCGCTTTACTACTCGACTCGATCCGAGTGCAACAGACAATCGCAGCCCTTAAGGCGAATATTCGACACGAATACGAACAGGTTAGTCATGGAGGATGCTATAAAACGGACACAAACGTGTATAAAGGCTGGCGGCAGCCACGTGGCGGATGTCCTCTTTTCCACTTAACAGAAAAAAGAAAACCAAATAAAGTTTTCAAGCATTCAAAATCCTTTTTTTTTTATTTAGTAAATAAGCTATTTAAAAGCTAAATTTGATGATTAATTTTGCAAGACCTTCTGGCGGTTTTTTTTCAATCATAGCTTTTGAACCATTGACAGCTGTTTCCGGCTCGAAATCTTGACAGTAAGTCTGTCAGTACGACAGTACCTTATTATCCATTATTAGCGAACAAAATTGTGATTTTTGTAACATGACCAAAGTCAAATCCCTGTTTTTTTGAATCAGATACAGCGAAAACAAATTTGAACATAACTCCGAAAGTTGAACATAACTCCGAAGTTGATAGTCGATAGTTTCTTCTCAGAGTTACCAAAGTCAACCATTGAGACTTGCGTGCGAGTCTTCTTGTGCATCGCGGTACGCGGGGAGAGCGACTCATCATGTCGGCTTCTTTTCAATGGCCTGCCGCAGGGCTGGGCGAGCCCTTCTCAGTCAGGGGAGTAGCCTTTCCTCTGTTAGAGTAAACTGCACCTTTCTCCCCTGCTTGTCTGCCTTTGGCAGATGCTGGACTGGAATGGCTTATGGTTGTCGCCGGGCAAGCCTGAGCTGAGCTGGCGTCTACCTTAGGCCTCTTGACCCCGGCCGCTCTCGAGGTGGAGAGGCTGTGCGTCTCCTTCCTCGTAGCTACCATGGTCCGTTTCCCAGGTTTCGCATTGCCTTTGCCTACAGTTGGCCTTGCCACGGGGTACGATGCTATTGTCGCTAATGCTCTTTCGAGCATTCCCTTCTCTTTGTCCGTTAAAGACCTTTGAACCTCCTGATGGTTCGCTTGGCACTGGCTCGCTTTTTCAGGGAAAGAGAAAGGTGTGGCTGCTGAAAAGCTAGGCCCAGGTCCACCTCGGAATGTTATAAGGTATGGCTGGAGAGTTTCCTACATTGCTAAATACTGTCTTCGCACTCTCCAGCGTAGAGTTAGCCGTTTCAGGTGAGGATGTTTATGGGGGTAGTACATCGGCTAAAGACTGAGCAGAGGCTTGCTGTACGCCCGCATAACTCTGCCTCGTCCCTGGTCTATCCTTAGCTGCTTCAACGGGAGACGTACCTGGGTTATGCCGGGCACCGTCCTCGATGGAGAGCGCGGGAACCACCGGGGCTTTTCCCTCACCCTCTTTGGGTGATCCGCTGACTGGTGAGACCGCTCCTCTTCTGTGTCGAATTGCTTCGGCCACAGGGGTGGAGGGGGGATCCCATCAGTACTTCAGCTCTGTTGGCCTTCTTCGAGTCAGCCTTCGGTTGGATAGCGGAGTGCTGTTCCATACCTTCCGGCCTTTCCTTAAGGAAGTCAATAGTTTTTTGAAGCTTCGCTTTCTCACCCTCAGTTAAAGCTGTCCTACACTGCAACCTACGTACCGTCTGCTTACAGGATTTACTACGCGTCGAGGCAACAGACGATACCGAGAAGTTGGATGAGCTGGCAACTGAGCAGGAGTCATCGCCCACTATGATGAGGCCAGCTAGGCTCACGTCCGCTTCTCCGCTACCAGCTGCAAGAGGAGTTCCTCCTCTTCTTCCGTTATGGGAATGTCTTTAACTGTTGTGTCGGTTTTATGGATATCTCTGGTGCCCGACTCATTTGCACCAGAGTTCCTTGAAATATTTTTGTTCACGGAGCTAATTTTGGTCCCACGAGCTTTCGCACTGCACTCACCCCCTGTATGTAGTGAAGGGGACTTAACTTAAACCGGAGTGCCCCAGAATCCGGAGAAGACACGGTCACGCTGTTCCATTCGTCCCTAGGCACGGTAGTTTCACACCTGGGATTGAGTTTTTATAGGGTTATTCCCCTCTAGATCCGCTATATTCGGTAAAAACAGGGGCACCTCGTGCAGGGTGTGACTGAAAGCCACGTATAGCGGCTCCCTGATTCAGATCGAATCTCGCCCCCTTCCTTTGCTGTACTAACCATCGCATAAGTGCTGTCCGTGTGAAAGTCTGTAGCCATCGATGGGTTTAAAGAGCCCGAGCCCATCGACTGTGAAGGCCGTCACATTCAGCAGATATTTCTTCTTCTTCTTCTTTATTTGGCACTACAGTCCGGGGTGGACCTGGTCCTCAACCAACAAGCCTCTCCAGCTAGCACGGTCTCTATCTAGCTGTCTCCAGTTGGTTGAGGTCCTTCTCCACCTGGGTGCGCCACCTTAAATGCGGGCGTCCTCCGTTGCGTTGTCCAACGGGTTCGGAGTCGAAGACTCTTCGAGCCGGAGCTGAGTTATCCATACGCTCTACATGGTCTAGGCATCTTAGGCGTTCGATCGGATGACGCCTGGCTAGGCTCATGTCGCTGTACAGCCCGTATAGTTCGTGGTTGAATCTTCTCCTCCAGAAACCGTCAACGTAAACAGGACCAAAGATCGCACGCAGAGCTTTTCTCTCGAAGAGACCAAGGATTTCCTCATCCGCTTTTGAGATTGTCCATTCCTCCGCGCGTACACCAGGACTGAGATGATCAAGGTCTTGTACAAAGTCAGCTTGGTCCTTTGAGAGATGGCTTTACTCAATTGCCTCTTGGGCCCTTAGAATCAGCGGTTGGCAAGAGTTACTCAGCATTTGATCGCATTTCGGAGCCAAGGTAGACGAAGTCCTTGACTACCTCGAAGTTATAGCTGCCCACTGTGACGCTCTGTCCAAGACGTCGATGTTGTGTGTCCTTTCTTAATGACGGCATTTACTTCGTTTTGCCCTAATTCACCGCTAGACCCATTTTAGCCGCTTCCGTCTTAATGCCAGCAAACGCCTCATTGACGGCTCGCTGTGTTCTGCCAATCACGTCAATACCATCCGTGTATGCTAACTTTGTACGGATTTCTGGAAGATCGTGCCTCTAGTGTTGGCGTGTGAGTCTTGCACCAGGATGATGGTTAAAAAGGGTTTAGACAAGGCGACGAGCTGTCTTGTGACTTGACAATTTGCCGCCTTGTCTTAACCCTTTTTTGACCTCGGTGAGTTCGTTCTGCCTGTCCATGTGGCTCAGTAAGATAAGTCCTGTGAATGTGTTACTCTGGACCCGACGAAGTGCTTCTGCCGCAACATGCTTCTGCACCTTCCACCTTTGCAATAATGCGTCTGTGCACTTGGCTTGGTTCAGTCCCTTATTCCCCATCTTTTCTTACGTTTATGTTGAGCAGTGTTCTTTTCTTATCCTTATCTCCATCTGTTTGTTTTTGTCAAGTCTATTGTTAACCAAAGATCTGGTTCGGTTAACTCGTATGCAAACCGAAACGCATGCGCGTTAACCTGAACCAGCTTTTGGATCGGGGAATGGGCTGTGGTACACCGAGTTCGATGGGATCTCTCGCAGATCACCTCAAGTACCCGGTATCGGGAATCTTTTTCTTTCTTTTCGAAGAATACAAAATAATGTTCGCCTGTTTAACAAAAACATGTCTTTTAGAAATTAATTTGAAGTCTGACCTGTCGACTGAATTTTTTCAAATTGGCCGCAGTATATTAACTTTGGACCTAGAACCAGGTATGCCGCAATTCAAACAGCCGGGGCACCGGTCTAAAATGGCCAAGCGAACTAGATTAATGCTTGAAACAGAATAGTGCGCTGCGCTAGCCGACTTCATGTTACGGAGAGAGTGCGATGACGCTCTGCGTTGAAAGAAATACTCAATTTATCAGCTGTTCTCTCTCTCAAATCTCTCAAAAAAATATCGCCACCTTTCTGCATACACTCATTTGAAATGACTTTTGTCGTTTAATTATTTTTAATCAGCTGTTTTTATTTCTCACATGACAGTTGACACGAAATACTCTCAATTTGGAAGAAAACTCTCAAATCTCTCTCACAGCGCACCCCTCTGTCAAAAAATATCCAACACGTTGAAAAATGACGTGCGATGGATTACGTTTTACGTTTTATTACGATCATCGTCCTTATTCACTGACGCAGGTCGACGCTGTATATTGTGCTTGGCCATTGAATTGTGTGCCATTGAAAGCCAACGCCAGCGCAAACGCACTATTGTGTTTCAGTCTCGCATGCTTCTGCGATTGATGCGTTGTTCGTTTGACAGCTTGTAGTAGAGCCGTCGATGAGTCGAAGTTGACTGCATGCGGATCCTGTAGCCCATCGAAGTCAGTAGATCTAGCCTGTCTAGGTGGATCTGAGAGATGAATGTGAAACCCTGCTTAGTCCTCCGAATCGAAGACCAGGCCAACGTCTGCCCCCTCACTTCACTTCCTTCACTACAGTCACCCGACTTGGGACAAGTGTCCGTTTCGATTTGCTGACTACTTTCGTCTTGTAATTTTCAAATTATCCACACATTTGCAAGGCGGAACACATCTGCCAACACGTCAACTAACATCTCAACCAACTCAACTCCATTAAATTTAATTTTTTGTGTTTTTCTACTTCCAGGTAAGTTCCACATCAGTGCGCCGGGTAATTAGCGATTAGAAAGTGCCACGGCGGCGTCACGTCTTGCGATGGTGCCTGTTCGATCGGCGGGTCGGTGAGTAGCAACAAAGTTCTTCCTCGAGTTCTGACAGGCTGGCCGCCTGTTATTCATCCAAATCATCGCCGTTTGCAAAGGATTGACTGGTGTTTAATGGACGCTGGACTTTCACTCGATGCTGTGGTCTTCTGGTGAAGCAAACCTCCTCACGTGGCTGCCTAGCGGAGTGGAGTGCACTCAGCTTTGCATGCAATTGGCTGTGTGCATGTGTTGGCTTGTAAAGGAATCTTGTGGCTTGGCTCGGAGACACAATGGATGGCAATCTTCGAGAGTGCCTTGACTTTTTTTCTTTGTTTGCCGACAACACCACATGTGCAGTGGTAGAGAATGCGGCGTGAAGCAAGAGACTTTACCGCAAAAATTAATTTATCATGTATTCCCTTTGCCCTTGACACCTTGTCGGTGGATGACAGTATTCAGTTGATTCTTTTCTCTAGCTTGGTCAAATGTTGACTTCTGTGGTGTTCTTTGTGTGGCGCTGCAGTCAGGGGTCGACTTGGCCTGGCCTTAACCAAGAAGCCCAATATTTTGGCAGCTGTCTCTGTCGACATGTTGGTAGAAGACCTTCTCCACTTGTGTGGCTCGTCTGTTGGTTTTTAATTCATTCGCCATTGTGTGGAATTTTCGAGCTTGAGCAGGCTTAGGGAAGACCATGTTCACCAAATTTGGTTTTCCGGAACAGTCCGTCAAGGTGTAGACCATTTAAAGACGTCCTGTAAGCAGAAGCTCTTCAAACTCAAGATTGGTTAAGGCCCCTTGGCTTTTTAAGAACTCTTATGAGACGGAACCACCGCTGTCATGATGAAAATTGTGTCAAAATTGTACGCAGTCTTATATAATTAAAATAACATGGGCGGGGTAGCGCTGGAGTTCGAGAACCTGACCCGAGTGTTTACATCCATCTTTGAGTTATGCCATCACCTTCAAAAGGTGCAGGTGCACTGCTCTTGGGTAGGTTAGGCTCATTTGGCTGTCAGCAAACAGCAAAGAGCAGTCGAACATCAACCAGCGTAAGTCCATTGCGCATTGGTCTCAGGATGAATGGGCGTCAGTTGTGTGAGAAATATGGGAATATGAAAACTGAATCGAAGTGAGCGGGATGGTCCCACCTATCTAAACTTTCAGAAGATAACAAATTTGTTCAGTGCTGAAAAACTATATTTAACTTCTGTATTGGTATACAGCGGGGTTCCGCAAGGTTCGACTGTTGGCCCAGTACTTTTCTGTCAATAATCTTCCATCTATCGGCTATTCATACTCGAATGATGTTCAACAGATGAAGATGACGATATAATTGAGCATGACTGTGAGTTCATAA
The DNA here is from genome assembly GCA_964034865.1 of Eristalis intricaria. Classification (NCBI taxonomy): domain Eukaryota; kingdom Metazoa; phylum Arthropoda; class Insecta; order Diptera; family Syrphidae; genus Eristalis; species Eristalis intricaria. Next base: position 5,722,104 of record OZ035876.1, read on the forward strand.
ATACACACTGAAAGCGAATTTCGAAAGAAATATCCAGGGTTAGACTGACGACAGTCCGAAGTGTACCTGTGTCTAGCTTTTACAGCAACCACTCGTGCTGTGCGGCGTTAATAACTGACAGGGTTCCACGAGTGGATGGGATCTTTTCAGTTTTGTGCCGACTCCGATTGGCGAAGAGATGCTCAAAAGAGGTGAAGCCGTGAGTTATGAAAGTTGGCAAAGTCGGGAATCGAACCCGGCATCCTTTGCGTAGGGGTTGACGCACCAACCCCATGGCAAAATCATTTTGCACTCACTACCTCTTCTGATGAGTGCTTCGATTGATTAAAATTAAATCACTCACTTATCAGAAAATTCATTTGAAATGCATATCCACCTCCACGTTGGGAAAAGGAACTGTAACACAGTCACAAGTGCTTTGTGCCCTCGTCACACAAAAAGGAGGAACACTAAGGATGGACGTACACGAGTGTAAATCCAAGTGTCAACTGACAATGACAGTCGATGAATAAAACGAACTTCTGTCAGTATCATGTTTCCCCTCCACTGGAGGAATAAAGATGCAGTCGTTTTCAAAAAGGGTGCTCGTGGGATGAATCCCCCGAACAGAATGAGAAACTGCTCGCTAAAAAGGTGATTATTTTGCTCTTTGGCCATTTATGCAACCATGCAGTGTGTCAGGTTAGTTAACCGTGTTTCCTTTTGGCGTCGCTGTGGCGACAAGTCACTAAGCAACATCAGCAATCACGGCGACAACCGACAACGGTGAATGTGTGGCCACACTAGTATACGAGTGCGTTCAGCATCAGCCCGCCGACTGACATGAACTTTGGTGACAGATTTATAGCTGTGCTCTGACCTGATTGTTTCGAGTTCGAAAGATTGATTTTTGCAATTCCTCGGCGTAAATTGTGCGGAAAGTTATTAAGCTCACATGTGACTGTGACATTGAATGGAAGTTATTTTTTAATTAATTTAATTGACATGTCGCAGCTAGTGAATTGCAGCCAGCGGACGCAGCGGGGGTAATTACTGACAGGTTGTGCAATCCGATTGCCGTCGTGTGTCCCTTGGGCCGCGGCCTGTGCAAATCTATTCCGAAGAAGAAGTTGATTTTGATCCGAAACAGAAGAGAAGAAAAAAAAAGCAAACAATTGGAACTGTCATCGGGGGAGATTGGCGCTATAAACTGTCAGCAGCGAGTTAATCAACGCAAAGTGATGGCTGACAGTTAAGTGAGTGGTCGTTGAGTTCGGTGAGAGATTGAGATGGGAAATGTGAATGGACTCGTTTGAATATTAATTCAACGCATCCATGGTGAAGGCTTAAGATGGACATTGAGATTGGATTTTGAGACATTTGCTGACAAAATTTTTGATTTTGTGAAGGTTACTTGCAACAAAAACATTTCTAGCTAGTCACTGGAGCTTATAAATTAATCATATTCATGGCTTTTGGAGGGGTAGCTTGAGCTGAATCTGCCGCCCATCTTTGACGGACTCGGGGATGCTGCTTCTAGCCACCCCGAGAGAAGGTATGAGTCATTCACTTCTCAAATCTGAACAGCGTAAGAATAATAAGATGAAAAGTGATCTTGCCACTTGAGGTGTTCCTTTTCATTTGACTTGTTCTGCTTCGGGCTCTGTTTGAATCGAGGACTTTTTGTGTCTCAATAATTTCTTTTTTTTTTTTGAGAGCGTATTTAAGTTAATTCGTAGAAACCCCATTCCTACCTTACATGCGTCACGTGACGTTAATCATGGGATTTTAATTGACGAATGTCAGCATGAAGCGACGACAGTCTTAGCGCCCAAAATTTCAACGACTACCAGATTTGTTTGATGTTGAAGCTCGTCGTACCTCCTGCTCACAATTATTGCTTTCTTCTTCTTCTTCATTTGGCGCTACAGTCCGGGGTGGACCTGGGCCTAACCAACAAGCCTCTCCATCTAGCACGGTCTCTGGCTAGCTGTCTCCAGTGTCGCACGCCAAGTTGGTTGAGGTCCTTCTCCACCTGGGTGTGCCACCTTAAACGCGGGCTTGATCTGTTGCGTTGTCCCACGGGTTTGGAGTTGAAGACTCTTCGGGCCGGAGCTGAGTTGTCCATACGCTGTACATGGCCTAGCCATCTTAGGCGTTGGATCCGAAGACGCCTGACTAGACTCATGTCGCTGTACAACCCGTACAGTTCGTGGTTGAATCTTCTCCTCCAGAAACCGTCAATGCAAACAGGACCAAAGATCGCACGCAGAACTTTTCTCTCGAAAATACCAAGGACTTCCTCATCCGCTTTTGAGATTGTCCATGCCTCCGCGCCGTACAGCAGGACTGGGATGATCAAGGTCTTGTATAGAGTCAGCTTGGTCCTTCGAGAGATGGCTCTACTACTCAATTGCCTCTTGAGCCCTTAGAAACAGCGGTTGGCAAGAGTTGCTCTGCGTTTGATCTTGGTATTGATGTTGATTGTACTATTTACTGCGGAGCCGAGGTAGACGAAGTCCTTGACTACCTCGAAGTTATAGCTGCACATTGTGACGCTCTGTCCAAGACGTCGATGTTTTGTGTCCTTTCTTGATGACAGTATACACTTTATTTTGCCTTCTATCCAGTTTAGCCACTTCCGTCTCAATGCCAGCAAACGCCTCATTGACGGCTCGCTGTGTTCTGTCAATCACGTCAATGCCATCCACGTATGCTTGTACGGACTTCTGGAAGAACGTGCCTCTTGTGTTGGCGTGTGAGTCTTGCACGATCTTCTCCAGGATGATGTTAAAGAAGTCTCATGACAGCGCGTCGCCTTGTCTAAATCCTTTTTTGACATTGAAGGTCTCGGTGAGTTCGTTACCGACCTTGATGGAGCAGAAAGAAGTCTCCATCGTCATTCTGCCCAACCTGACGAGTTTGGCAGGAATGTCAAAACGAGACATGGCGTAGTATAACTCTTCCCTATGCACGCTGTCATATGCGGCCTTGAAGTCGACGAATAGGTGATGGGTGTTTTTTGGGGTTTTTCCAGTAGTGTGAAGATTTGGTCGATGGTGGACTTCGTCGGCCTGAAACCGCACTGATAAGGACCTATCAGGTTATTTATAAACGGCTTCAGGCGAGTACACAACACGGCAAAGAAGATCTGCCGGGAGACTTATCCCTCTATAGTTGGCACAGTCAAAGAGGTCTCCTTTCTTATGGATCGGGCAAACGATACTGAGATTCCACTTATCGGGCATGCTTGCCTCCGACCATATCTTACTGATGAGCTGGTGCATACGCCCGACCAGATGCCTTAAAGATTTCAGCGGACAGTCCGTCCGCACCGGCAGCTTTGTTAGACTTCTCTTGAGAGTCTTGATATTGCTATCTTGACCTCGTCTAAATCATCATCGTCGATGTTGAGTGGAACACTCTGCCTGACAGCGGTGTGTCCTCATCGGCGTTTGACAGTCTGCAGAAGTGGTTGTTCCAAATTCTCAGTATCGACTGCGACTCTACTACTAGTTGTCCATTCTCCGAACCTTATCCGAACCTTATATCCACTGGATAACTGTTTCACCCTCAACTTTCGGACATGGTTCCTGAAGTAGCACCTCTCCATCTCCTCGATCGGGCGCTTCTCGTGCTCTTTCTTCTTTCTCCTGAGAAGCCGGGTCTCATCCCTTCGTCTCTGTTCGTAGAGCTCACGAACAGCTCTCGTCGTTCGTTGCAGCGTATGTCAAATTGCATACCGGTTGGCCGTCTAACATTTTTTTTTTTTGATGTATCCGGCCCAAATAAATTAATTTTTGTCTCATCAGACCAAAGTACATTTCGCCATTTTTCAGGTAGTCTCTTGCAATTTACTTCCGCAAACTGAATACGATCCTTGATATTTTTCCTTTATAGAAGCGGACACTTTTTTGGATGTGAAGCTTTCAAATTATGTTCTATCAACCTTCTTCTAACTATTAAGGAATCGATGTTTAAGTTTAAGGCTGTCTTGATTTGTTTTGATGTTATAAACGGCTCCTTTTTGACGCACCTATCAATGCTTATTCTGACCCATTTTTCTCCAAATACACTAACAATTGCAACTGTCAAATCTATTATTTTAATAATACTTTTATTACTTACAATGTAAAAGTGGAAAAAAAGATAACGTCTAAAAATCGTAGCTTGAAAAGTTTTGTGTGCTTATTTTGTTGCACATGTAAATATGGACTTACTTCCACAAATAGCTCAGAACTATTGGAGTAAACAAACTAGAGGCATCTGTTTGCTCATATTTTAACCGTTATTCAGATCCAACAAAAATAATACTAGATCAAGCGTCTGCATCAGCATTCAGAGCGTTAGACAGAGCGAGAGGGAATGAGGAACCAGGTGTGCTTATTATTTTGCACATCAGTGTAAATCTTAAACTTCTTAACGCTAAGTGGAAGGCATGTATGCATGATTTTATCTATATGTATATTTCACAATATGTAAGTAATTTTTACATTAATGCATTCCATTGTATTTTAGTTATACTTATATATAGAATTGCAAAGCGGACGAGCTAGCTAGAAAGTGCATAAACTCCGTGCTCTTTCCGGGTGGAGACCCAACCTCCATGCCTATCGCTACTTCAAAGCTTCAAACGTTTGCTCAAACAAACCGCAGATTGATATCTGGCACAGGATGCCTCATTACGAAACAACTCTGGCCTATGATCGATCCCAAACGATCGCTTAGCTTGATCAGATTAAGCAGGCCTAATCTCAGATCTCTTATTGGCGTTCTAACAGGGCATTGTGCCATCGGAACTCACGACTCTAGACTAGGCCTTCCCTACCATGATTTCTGTGGCACCTGCATGGATGAGGATGATGAACCATCGAACACTTGCTATGTAATTGCAGTGCTCTCTCATTCCGTAGATCCAGACTTCTGGGGGCTCTTTTCTTTGTTAATGGCTGAACTAAGCAGCATTAAAATCAGCCTTCTTCTTCGCACTAATTGGTTGCGGAGTAGGTACCCTTTATCCGCGTGGTTACACAATGGGCCTATTTTTTGCCTAAGTGTGTCAGTTGCTTGTGTGAGCGGCAGTCAGACACTTCAACCTAACCTAACCTTTATATAGATCTAAGTATGTATTATTTTTTTATATTTTGTTTCTTAATGCTACCTTAAAACCTAAGAAACTATGAAAGTCGGCCATGCGGACTAATATCTCTCCCGACTAGCCAGAAGTTTAGCCAGGGTCGAAAGGGATCGACGAGGGAGCTCTTTCTTTTAACCACCAGGTGTTCCCTGGTGTTGCTTACTCACATCTTTAACATCTCGGCTGGATACCGATCTGCTGAATCGGAGAAGCTCCTCAGTGCTCAGTGCTACGCCTCGACTGTAGTTGAGTCGCGTATCCGTGGTTGTCCGAGCAATGTGGAAGATGAACGGAATTGCTAATTTATCCTGGATCAGACCTGTCTGGTCGAAATAAACGAATGCTTCCGGGGGGATAAAGCCGTGATGACGCTCCTTTTCATGGTACCTGTAATTGGGGTAGTAAGCCCCAGAGTTGGGTCGCCGTGGCGTAGTGGGTAAGTGCTTCGACTCCTACGCAGAGGGTGCCAGGTTCGATACCCGAATTTACCACCTATCATAATCCACGGGTCCACCTCTTTCGAGTCACTGACAATGCTCAAAGAGTACTCTTGTCTAGAAAAAGCTTCTCGAATTCGCCGTTCGGAGTCGGCATTAAACTGTAGGTCCCTTCCACTCGTGAAAGAACAATAGCACGCACAACACAAGTGGTTGCTGAGAAGCTAGGCCCAGGTAAACCTCGGACTGTCGCGCCACCCAGAGATCAGATTGTTTGTCGAGAGCAGAGCCCTTGCAACTAATCATTCGCCGATAGGATCTTGTCTAGCGTACTGTGTGAACGTCTAACACCGTATTTCGTCGGACATACAGTAGACTGCTCCTAAGTAGAGAAGTAGAGAGAGTTTCGACTTAAGGTGAGTTCGACTTAAGGAGAGTCCACTGTACATATGGTCCCATCTGCGAGTCTGGCGATTGTTTTTTCTTTTATTTTGTAAAACCGTCTTAAAGTAACGAGTACAAAATAAGTTGAAAATCTGCCTTGTTACTGATAAAAGCACAAGAGTGCTTTTTAACTGTCCCCCACTGTGGTTACATAATCTGAATGGAATCCTGGCAACCTGCCAGCCTTAACTCCAAAACTATGATGTATCTCACGATATATGAATCACCCAAAAAATCACTCACCAAACATGCCCCCGCCTCCATATCCCCCCTCGCGGATTTGTCACCCATTCATTCAAAATCCACTTCATTTCCATAACAATGATCATCTTCCGATTGAATTCACTCCACTCACCGCCCACACAGCAGCGCTAATCAAATCGAATCGATATCAACAATTAATAAACCCTGGTTCGTTGTTTTTTTCCCCCCTCATTTCCACCCGCCGCGCCGTGCCGGTGCTTGGCAAAATTCCCGAAAAACCAATCATAAGCCCATCCGGCCCCAGTCAACCGCCATTTCATCCAAAACCAACCAACCAACGAACCAACCGACCGACCGAACGACCACCCTCTCAACCATCAACCTCTATCTGGATGAGGAATGTCCAAATATGTGATAGAAAATTTCCCCACTAGTAGACACAAAAATGCTTAACCACTACCATCATCGAGTTAATTAAGATTCCCAAGTGCTCATGGGGGTTCCTGGGTGGGTCGGTGGGTGGGTGGGTGGGTGTGCATGTTTTTGTTTTTTCCGTAGGGCTGTGGGTGTAGTAGTTGATTCGCACCTCGTCAACAAATATTCAAATACTTGACTCTAACCACACGCATGAATGCAATCATCAGCTGCACACACTGCTCCGCCTCCTCCTCCTCCACCGGCCACGGTGGATGGTCCAATTTTTATAATAAAGCGCACAACACCACGTTCACACATGCACATCGTCCCCACACATCATTACAAATGAAACCATCGTCAGAGCACATAATAAACAACCCCATCCCCCGGCCATAGGGGGAGGGGGATGGTCGGTCGTATAACGAACGCACAACGACTGCAAAAATAATTTTACTTAATAAAAATATCCTCAAAAATTTTTCCAAATGAATAATTTTCATTCAACCCTGAAATACTTTCCGCTTACCCGTCACGAAGTGTTGGGGTGGAGCGGGAGGGTGCGAGGGCTGCATCGCACTCGTATCGTGTGTGGTAATGAATAATCCTCGACTTTTGGTGGGCAGTAGGGCGCCGCCGCTGCCGCCACGCCGCGCCTCGTGCCATGGCGCCATCACCGTTGCCACTGGCCAGTTGGTGACGGGTGGACAGTATGCCAATGGGTTGGTTGGCTCCTGGATATGTAATCGCATAATGAAAAGATGTTATTTTTCATTTATGACGACCTAGTGGATTCCACTCAGAGACAGACAGAAATGTGTCCCACCCCACGGGGGGCGCTTGCAAATGAACGAATGGTGGATGGATGATCATGTGATTTACTCTCGCAGCCTGGAGTGGAGCCGGGGTGAGGGGTTGCTGCTGGCCAATTCGAAAATGGAAAATGCATTTTTAATGCAACCGCAGGATGCATTTTGCCTCTGCTTGGCTGCGCTGTACCGTGTTCGGTGGTGTCCATGTCCATGCGCCCGCAAGGGGTGCCTGCAAGGAAAAACCATTTTGCACTGCCACTCTGCCACCCCGTCGGCCAGCACTTCGCGCGAACCCACATTCATTTCGAAATAAAATGTTGAGATTTTTGCCTGGCTCGGCCTGGCTCGGTCCGGGTCCGACTATGGCTTGCTTACTCTGCTCGCTTCACTCGCAGTCGGGTGTGAATGCAGATGAGGTTGTTATAAATTTCCATTGCTGTAGTGGCGGCCCCTCCTCCGCGTCTGTGCATTCCATACGTTCGACTGACCATTCGGGGGACCCCGTCAGACGTGGAATCATCACCAACATCATCATCGTCGTGCAGCGGCAGCAGCAACGTCCACAGAGTGGCGGGGGGGTCAGAGGAAATATTTCACTCACTCTGTCCGAATGAAATTCCATTCTTGTCCATTTTCCGAGACTGAAACACCAGCTTTTCCGGGCGGACATCATCATATAAAATATATTTCATGTGCCCTCCGAATGGGTTGGGTGTGTGGATGTTGTTGTTGGCTGGATGCAGAGGAAAAACAAAAAAAACACACGCCGAGCACTGCCAGAACGGATCCAGAAATTGCTAGCTACCCTGAATCCTATAATTCATTCCGATCCTGGTAGCCGAAGCGTCGGTGCGGCGCGTTCCGGGCTGCGGGACGGAGCGCGGAGTAGCGTGGCGCATACATGTTAATTAACAATTTCGTTTGAATTCCAATTCCCAGAATGTTTCGGTGATGCCTGAGTCGAGAGCATCCCCCGTATTTAAACATGCCTACAATCTGCGAGCGATGCAAGGACGGGGCAGGAATTGGGCAGCAACAGCAGCAGCGGACATGTTCGGCCCGTGTTCCTGTGAATTCACACCCAGCATGCTGCACAGCCAACTGCAAGGCAATGCAGGGAAAAAAAAAGGCGGAAAAATGAAAATAAATTCGACGACGACGAGCGTGTGTGTAATATTCACTCTGCCTCGACGGTTATGATCTTCAAGAGTGGAAGTGTGGTGGATTCAGTACAAATTGAAAGCCAATTTGCACTCCCAGCCCGGTTGGCTGCTGGTTGGGACGGCAGTTTGCTCTCGCATGTGCATCGGATGCAGGGCAGTTATCCAGGAATGCACTTGTGAATTTTTTCGATATTGCATCGCGCTGTTAAGGGAGAAATGTTTCTCTTTTTTTTTTTTCTTTGAAGGGGATGCCTGCTTGAAGGGTGTTTCGAGACAATGAAGTCGACGGAAGAATTTCTGCACTTGGAGTGTTACACGTGGACTGACACACCATTAGAACGGGTTTTTTTTCTGTTCAATTATTCGGCGCTTTAAAGTGGGCCAAAATTTGGACCCGGACGAAAATTTGAGTCACAGTCGATTCTGAGAATTCGGAGTAAGATCACTTCTGCAGACTGTCAAACGCCGATGAGGACACACCGCTGTCAGGCAGAGTGTTCCACTCAATATGGACGACAATCGACGAGAAATCCGTCCCCGGACTTAGTCGAGGTCAAGACAGCAATATCAAAACTGAGGTCTAAGACAACTGCCGGTGCGGACAGACCGTTCGCTGAAATCCTTTAGGCAGCTGGAGATGATCTGGTTGGGCGCATGCACCAGCTCGGAGATATGGTCGGAGGCAAGCATGCCCGACGAGTGGAATCTCAGTATCGTTTGCCCGATTCACAAGAAGGGAGACCCCTTCAACTGCGCCAAGTCCCGAGGGATAAGTCTCCTCAACATCGCCTATAAGATCCTCTCTGCCGTTTTGTGTACTCGCCTGAAGCCGTTTGGATAAACAACCCGATGGGTGAATATCAGTGTGGCTTCAGGGAAGTCCACCATCGACCGGATTTTCATACTTCGGATGATCCTGGAAAAGACCCAAGAGATGCAGATCGACACCCACCACCTTTTTGTCGATTTCCAGGCCGCATATGATAGCGTGCATAGGAACGAGCTATACAACGCCACGTCTTGTTTTGACATTCCTGCCAAACTCGTCAGGTTGTGCAGAATGACGATGGAGAACTCTCGCTGCTCCATCACGGTCGGTAACGAACTCTCCGAGACCTTCAATGTCAAAAAAGGATTTAGACAAGGCGACGCGCTGTCATGTGACTTCTTTAACATCATCCTGGAGAAGGTCGTGCAAGACTCACACGCCAACACAAGAGGCACGATCTTCCAGAAGTCCGTACAACTGCTAGCATACGCGGATGACATTGACGTGATTGACAGAACACAGCGAGCCATCAATGAGACGTTTGCTGGCATTGAGGCGGAAGCGGCTAAAATGGGTCTAGCGGTGAATGGGGGCAAAACGAAGTATATGCTGCTATCAAGAAAGGATATACAAAATCGACGTCTAATCGAGGTAATCAAGGACTTCGTCTACCTCGGCTCCGCAGTAAATAGTACAAACAACATCAGTACCGAGAGCAAACGCAGAGTAACTCTTACCAACCTCTGTTTTTATAGGCTCTAGGCAACTGAGTAGTAGAGCCATCTCTCGAAGGACCAAGCCGACCTTGTACAAGACCTTGATCGTCCCAGTCCTACTGTACGGCGCGGAGGAATGGACAATCTCAAAAGCCGATGAGGAAATCCTTGGTCTCTTCGAGAGAAAAGCTCTGCGTGCGATCTTTGGTCTTGTTTGCGTTGACGGTTTCCGGAGGAGAAGATTCAACCACGAACTGTACGGGCTGTACAGCGTTATGGGTCTAGTCGGGCGTCTTCGAATTCAACGCCGAAGATGACTGGGCCATGTACAGCGTATGGACAACTCAGCTCCAGCCCGAAGAGTCTTCTACTCCGAACCAGTGGGACAACGCAATAGAGGACGCCCACTGAACCGATGGCGCACCCAGGTGGAGAAGGGCCTCAATCGACTTGGTGGGCGCAGTTGGAGACAGCTGGCTAAAGATCGTGCCGCCTGGAGAGGCTTACTGGTTGAGGCCCAGGTTTACCCCGGCCAGCAGAAGAAGAAGAACTAAAACCAACTTCTTATAGATTTTTCTTTTCTCCGTGAGTAGGTGGAAATCTTCGACAAGGCTATGGCGAACGTTCGTACATAGAAGTGTGAGATATTTACTCAATAAAACCATCTCCCTGTATTTTTTTAAGACTACAACTAAGTGAAGCACTTGTATTTAAAGTAGGTAATGATCGGCAGGTTACTCTCCAATGAAAGTTCCTGCTAACACCGCACCCATGCGCGGGTGTAGACTATCGCACGAGATCAAGGAGTCGAATCCTTTGAAGTCGGCGCAAGACATTAGTTTCCTCAAGGATCGGGGGAACTGCAATGATTATGTGCTCTTAGCAAAGTTCTTAACTTCAGCTTGGAGTGGTAATATCCCATGCTCTCTGTGGATATCGTTCTGACGTTGATGGAACAGCACCTTCCTTTGAAAAGTCTGTATTATGTTCAAATTACCTGCTTCGGTATAACCCCAAAGTTGTACACCACACGTCCAAACAGGTTTTAGGATTTGCTTGTATACAAGCAGTTTGTTGTCAATACTTAGCTTGGATTTTTTACCAATAACCCAGTACAGATCTTTATATTTCATGTCAAGCTCTGCACGTTTCTTCTTCACGTGCTCCTTCCACTTGAGTTTTACATCACGTTCGCTTCATTGCCAGAAGGTATTTGGACACGATTTATGAAAACTGGCAAGTTATTAAGGTGCCTATAAGTGAAATTAATATGGACAGATTTGCTTTCATTTTGGACAATTCGCCAGAAGTTCATCCATTCGTGTATCTGATCTAGGGAACGTTGTTATTTTGCTGTAGACTCTTCAACCGTTTTGGCTGTTACCCAAATGGCGGTATCGTCAACAAATGTGCCTAGAACAGTGTGTGCTTCTTGTGGTAATTCACTATTATACAGTTGGTATAGCAGAGGGCCAAGAACACTCCCTTGCGGTACACCAGCATTTATATTTTTAAAAGCAGAGTATTAATTTCCGTGCCTCACATGGAAAATCCTATCAGAGAGATAGTTCGCTAAAATACTTCCCCCGTAGAGATCGGCATAGTTTATATTTCAGGCCTTCATGCCGAACTTGGTCAAAGGCATGAGAAACATCGAGAAATGTGGCTGAACAAACGAGCTTTTGTTCAAATGCCTTTTCTATTACATCAGTTATACGGGCATGAACAGATTCCAAGTCAGACAGAGAAGACTTCTCCGATTGCTTGTAGAAACGATACAACCACCAACTGTACGGCGACAGGAGTCCGGCCAGACGTCTCCAGTCGGTCTGTGGTGGCTAGCGTATTCATTCAATAGTTGAGTGCTTACTTCTAAGGCCAAATTGGTGATTGGGTATGAGCTGTTTTTCTCCCACAATTAGACTTAAACGTCTAAGCAGATTTTTTTCAAACACCTTAGACATTATCGGGAGTAGTGAGATAGGTCTATAGGACTCTTGGTCCGTTCGTGGTTTCTCGGGTTTTGGTACCATTAGAACTTCTGCCACTTTCCATTGACTAGGACATGTTCTACTACTCATAGATGCCATCAACGCCATCAATCGAAGGCGGATCGAATTAGGTACTTGCTACTAGGACTTCAAGGCTAAGATGTCCTTCAATGAATCCCAAAAAAACAAGCACTCTTCTAAATCTAAATAGAAAGGAAATCAGCAATGTAGTTGGCATTATTACTGGTCATTGCCTACTAGGCACACACGCAAGGAGAATGGGAACCCCCTTTTGTAGGAGCTGTAAGGACGAAGAGGAAGAAGAAACTATACTACACTACCTCGACGGCTGCCCAGCACTTGCAAGGACACGGAAAAACACGCCAGGCAGCTATTCATTCAATAGCCGAGCGGAAACGATTTTTCTTTTTTCAGTTTTTTTAGATTAAAATCTAAACAAACAAAAAATCTTGAGAAAATGTCTGCCATTAAAATTCTGGACATAGTCACATTTATAAAATAATACTGATTGGCTGTAACCCAGCAAAGGAGTGCATCATCCAGAATGTCCCACTACCATACCAGTGGGTTTCTCCAGTGAGTTTGTACCCAAAGAGGAACCGGCACGTAAGCTGCCGTTTAGTGATATCACAACGGATCCAATCAGGGTCTAAGTGGGCCAGTTGTGACAATCACATAAACCTCACCTAACCCAACCCCTTTAAACAACGAGTAGTTGATAACCATCGAGTACTGTGTGCTGACCGAGTTTGCGCTTAATGTAATGATCACCAGAAGGTAGGTAATAGGCTTGAAGGCGAAACTTCTGCCGCGTGTCTGCAACCGATGTTCAACGGCTAACACCCATCCAATCGTATGAATGGCTACAACGAACCTCGAACCAAAGGTTTCTCAAATACCGGCAGTCATGCATGATCTTGAACTGATCATAGCTCTTGCAGAGCACTTGGAATCGACCACAATGCCCACTTGTTTGCTCCCCAAATCCAGAGTATTCCGAAATCTTCATATGGTAGTTGAGCCAACACAAAGGCAAGCGGTAATCCTTTCAAATGTTGCCCAAGAACCAATCCATTTGCAGTTGATCACACTTCGTTACTCCGCAGCCTCCATTAGCCGCCGCTGACTTTGTTGCACATTCCACCTGAGAACAGCTGAAGATCCCGGGATGGGGGAGCCCAGCCGGCACACAAAACTCCATTAAATCATTCTCCTCTCACCCAATCTGTATCTCGTATCTCGTATCTGTATCCCAATTACTAAGTAAACAGTCGCGCAGATCGTTTCCAATTTATCATCGATTTCGAGGCATTCTCATGCTGGCTACACGAACAAGACACCGTGGCGCACAGCCCCCTCCACCAGGCAACATTTGAGCGAGCGTGTGTGTGTGTGTATCTACGGCTCAATCACTTACAAATAAATTGTACGCTAACTTGTGTGTCGATAGACAGTTTTAGGCTCGTAACATGCACGCAACAAGCCACAATTATTGTGACATAAATATCAAACCGAATAAATGCGACACTAAAAGATACTTCAGATACTTAGAGATCTCTCTCTCTCCTGTCCTGCTCCACTCTCGGTTCTCCTATCCGGTGTGTGTGTCGCTGCGTTGGTATCTTTGTGCTCTCTGCACCCGGCGCCTTCGCTGATGCGATAGATACACACACACACTCCCCGTCGTTTGATTCCGTTTGTTGCCTATTTTTATGCATTGCGTAGTCCCGCGCGTCGTCGTTGTAAAAATTATTACGATAGATACTCGCGTACTCACGTGAGTGTCTCTGCCTACAGATTATGCAATTGAAGACTGAAAACATGCTACAGCCGCGTCGAAGTCGGACTCAGCTGTGCGGCGGAATACGAGCTGGGGAACTGTTGCAACGCGGACTGCGAGACGGCACGGCAGCACCAAATAAATGAGCTGTGATTCAATTTGTGCATGTAGCTCATTTGGAAAATGTAGCTCGCCGCGAACAAACTGAAGGGGAAACATTTCTCAAATGTGTCTCTCCATCCAACCCCGTCCGCCATTCGCGTCGTCCTGACCGTGATGCCGATGCAAGTGGTGGTGGCGACGGTGCTGCTGTGGGACAGTTTGTGGTCAGGTCACAAAGTTGCACTGGCAAAGCGCGTTCTCTTTTGTGCTGCACAACATGAAGGTTCTGACTTCTCACTGCTGGCGGAACTGAGGGGGGAGGGGCTTGCCCCCCTCTCGCTCGACTGGTTACCCGTGCATTCGACTTCAACAATCACTTGTAGTTATATTTTCAGCACGTGTGCAGTTGGTGTATAAATTAAAGTTAATTTGGGGCCGCGTCGCCCTCCAAACAACAGAAACCCAGAGAACCGACACCAACGGAGCACGGATACACGAGCGATTAGTGTCAAATCTCGATCAGATATGAAAGCGATTTAATTAGGGTTTCTTTTGATCCCAAAGCCCAGGGGACAGGGTGTGGGGGGCGGGTGCGAATGGAGGTGCTGCAGCATTTCGATTGAATGGAAACCCATTCACCTTGGTTACCAACTCACGGATAGTGGCGGAGCGGATGAGTTGTTGCGGCGCGATATCGCGAGGATTTGGGTCATGACTGCGGAGCCTTTTCAACCGAATAGGGGTCAAGTTCAATTAGACATCAATGAAGTTGGAGTGTCATTCGCATGAGGAAAGTGGGCCGTGTGATGGGGTTTATTTTTGTGGGTTTGAAAAGGATAAAATCAGGTGCTCTTAGCAAGCTCTTAAGCGTGCATCAAGCAAGGACTTGATTTTGGCTCGATGTGCTCACGACATAGGAGTTGAAGGAGGCGTGAAAATGGTAAAGAGTAGCTTTCGACTTTGAGCATAACTTCTACAAAACTCTGAAGGTTTAGGTCCTCCAAAAGAGGAAGAAATTGTCGATCAAATCATACAATTTTTTTTTTTCGTTCTCATCGACGATAGACGGGTAGTTTTGTTCACAATTGCTCAACTTTCTGGAAACCTGGAAGTTGATCAACTTCGCGTCGAAAATTGATTTTGTTCACTATTTCAGGTCACAGTCTGAAATTTAAAATCCAGAAGTTGTGCTACGAGAAGGAGAACTGAGAGCGAACGTTTTCAGCAGAGATTATGGCTGCATATCTGTATCCTCCATTATCTCTGATTTTCAGTTGCTGCCGGTTGTTAAGGAGGACAGCACAAGCGACTATGCACATTTGCTTGCATTAACAAAGTCTGCATTCGCCTATTTAATCGATCCGAGCGAATAATATTGACGGGGTCTGTTATCAAATGAAAAAGAATCTATCGAATACTTAATTATTCGAATCAAATCGAAAGGACAAGTATCTTCTCTAGTTTCATGGCAATGAATCATGTATTAGTTCGATCACCATTATTTGTGTCCGCTTTGAGAGACGAAAACGATAAACGGCACCCATCTTGTGTACACGCAACTAGAAATGAAGTATTACAGAGATATCCGACTTCACAGCTGATTGCTGTCAATGTCAAAAAAGCTGTAAAATTCTTGGATTGGCTACGGAAATCGACGTATTTGAGTGCTTTTTTGACAGATATTCATGAATTTTCGACGGTTATTCACGAAATAACGTAAATGCCGTCCTCTGATTGGTTAATTTGGTTTAAGAACATGTTATAAAAAACAGTTGTCACAAATCTTAAGGCGCAAGAGAGGTAGAAGTCGCGCATCTCTGTAATACCTCATTTCTGGATTACACATTACCTTTCGAACCGTTCAATTCAAGTTGTTTTGGATGGGTTCAAGTCTGATAATCACCAAATAAATGCTGCCTTAGGGAACACAAGGTTCAGTTGTGTCTCACACACTCTTTCTCATTTTTATAAATGATCCGTTGTCTACTAATCCTAATCCAATCCGTTCCTTCGCTGATGACAGCATCCTCAGCTTTTCATATTCGTTCGAAGACTCACAACCCCGCTCTTCGGCCATAGAATTGGAACGGCAGCGTATGTTAAACACATTGAATTCCGATCTTGACAGCATAATTAACTGGGGAAAAACAATAGACTGGAATCCAATGCTTCAAAAACTCAATGCTGTCTGCTGTCACTCAAGCGAACCCTTGATAATCAGCCAGTATCCATGAATGGCGCTTGTGTCGATGAAACCGGAAAACTTTCCACCCTTGGTATGTGTATCAACACAACACTTAGTTGGAACGATCACATATTTGAGGTCGCCAAAAATGCTGCGGAATGCTTAGGTTTCCTTAATCGATGCAAGAAATATTTCACCCCTTCTGATTTGGCTTTAATTTATAAGGCGTACATCCGCCTCAAGCTTGAGTACAACGCTAATATCTGGTCTGGTTTTTTTGTTTTTTTCTTATAATTTGTGCGTGCTCAAGGGATTGCTAATACACTTTTGTGTCCGGCGTCAAGACACAGCACGGGCCGAAGGTATAGAGGGAGAAAGGGAGAGGAGAGGTACCTGTGCACATTGGTTTGGTGCCCCCAAGACCACCCTGCACCTACATGATAGAATCCAAAAGCGAGCGATAAAACTTAGTCATTAGACTCGCTCGAATATCGACGTACGGTCTGTTCTTTGTCCGTGTTTTATCCCTATTTCAACAAACGATGCTCAAGTGAGCTAGCCAACTGCATTCCTCCTCACTTGAAATACCCATCTCGACAGGAATGCCCATCAGTATACCCTTAAGCCTACTTTCGAACAGACAGTTAAATTCAGAGACTCGTTCTTCAGCCGCACTGCGCGAATATGGAATGCTCTTCCCAGCCTAATATTTCCCAGACTACAACCCGCAAATATTTAAGCCCAATGTGCACAGGTACCTCCTCTCCCTTTCTCCCACTATACCTTCGGTCCGTCTTGACCCCGGACACAAAAGGGTATTAGCAATCCCTTGGGCATGCGCAAATTACAAAAAAAAAATAATAAAAAATTTTATTTCAAAAATTTTGGAAATAAAAGGTAATTTTCGACTAGAATGTCGCTGCTATCGCTCAGTATGATGCCAAAATCAGAATGACTGAATGTATCATAATCAGAAATGAATAGCCGACTTAACAGCTGATTGCCCCCATCGACGTATTTGAGTGCTTTTTTGACAGATATTCATGAATTTTTGAAGGTTATTCACGAAATAACGTAAATGCCGTCCTCTGATTGGTCAATTTGGTTTAAGAACACGTTATAAAAGGCATTAGTCAAAAATCTTAAGGCACAAGAGAGGTAGAAGTCGCGCATCTCTGTAATACCTCATTTCTGCACGTAACTAGACCATGGTAGAAAAGAGAGAGAAAGGGAGAGAGCAAAATTTCCGATTAAACATCACGGCCCATTTATAACGAGAACGATTTACTGGGAATTTTTGGGAAAAAATATTCAGTAGTGAATAATAATAATCTTAGCAGACAATTCTGATAATCTTTTTCTTTGGCCCACTGATCATTTAGCCGATCGAGCCTGTTACCATTTGGTCACCGTCGTCCATACCGCGTATATATTTTGCATAAAGTAAGAAATAAAAAACCAATTTACGAAGTAAACTATTTATTGGTTCGCTGAAATTAGATGATAACGCTCAGAAGATGGTGGGCAAAGGCCCACATCACACTTTTTACAAATTAAGCGAGTCGTGGCCTTGCAAAATTGGTAGGCGCACCTCGGACGTGCTGCAGAAGGTCCCACATAATGACTCAATCTGTCGAATCTTACATCAGCATCCGAAATATTAAATTTTTTTCTTAGCCTTCTGAATGCGCGCAAGATCGGCATACTTGTTGCAGTAGTGCGTTGCTCTTCGAAATTGTTTATGGGAAAGGTTTCCTTCACCTTTCCTACGCATTCTGAAGGATCCAAGCATTCTGAATACCTACATCAATAAAATAAGTAAAAGTGGACCTCCACCATTTCTTCCTCTGGGTAGATATACGAAAATATGATATGTTTTGGTCCATCCCATCGGTTCCACCCATAGCTTGATTAAATTCTTTCAAGACGTTAGGTCTAGAAACGGTGACGTGGGTGAACGTCTCACGTGAAAATCGTTTTGCTATTTCGACAGGATTTGCTCCAAATATGGTCGATGCAACACACGCCACAGAATTATCCATGAAATGTCCAACTTCGAAATAGTCTTCCAGTAGTCTTCACTCACCCCTTGGCATCGTCTTCACTTGATCATTTTTAGTTAATGGACAATTCCGTGGGACTCTTCCTTCTCTTATGGTTGCTGTAGCATCATAGCCCACATGCTTCAAATAAGATAGAATAGGAATTCCTCTAAAGAGATTATCAAAGTAGAAGCAATATGGAAGAGCCTTCAATTCCGGGGGCATGGTGTGAACCATTTCCAATAATGGAGCTACACATTTCCCGAATTTGGTTTCCAAAATAGGGTTGATGCGGGGGTTTTTGCCTTGGCATATCTCAAAATTTACCAGGTATCCTAGTGGTGTATTCAAATACCAAACTTTGTACCCAAAACGTACACTGCTTGCATCCATGGCGACCATAGCCTGCTATCATGAACTCGCCGTGACATGCGACATGCGAATACGTTTCAAATTATATCTCAGCAGATAGGTCCACGCATACTCAGTTGCACGAATAATAGCAAGTGGCGAAATCTCTTTACAACTGGTTACTAAGTAGCGATAAATGGAACACTATGGTAACAGTAGTCCTAAATGGGTGCGGTAAGTGGAATACTCTGCTATTTCCGTAAATTGAAGAAATAAGGAGTTGATAAACTCTCGAGTTGTAAATTGAAAATTGAAACCAGAAGATTTGAGTAAATTAAAGCAAATCCAGAAGTTGAAGTGAAAAATCCCAAAGTTGTGTTTAACTTTTGGTCAACAAAACAACCCTGAGAGATTCATGAGGAGGCTGGGGATGTCTTCAGATCTCAGCATCTCATTTGACATAAATATTTGTAAGAAAGCTAGTCGCCGCCAAGTGACCACTTCAAAGGAGTTCATCCGCAATCCAAACGCGTGCCATTTAGTTACCGTGATGTAAACATGGCTCAATCAGAACACACCAGGGGCCAAGGAACAATAAAGACACTGGGTTTCTCTTGGTGAACGTGCTCCAAAAAAATATGGTCATGGTCACCTTTTTTTGAGATGCACCCGGTGTCATTCACGTGGATTTAAAAGGGCGTGAATAGGGCAGCGCACTGGCGAAGAATACTGTTCCATCAAGACAGTGGACACGTGTTTAGTCACCAGGGCAAAAATGCATAAATTCTTTTACGACCTGCTACTCTGCAACTGGACACATTTGTCATTTTTATAGTCAAACTCAATAATTTACAAATGATTTTCGAGTGTTAGTCTTCCCATGAAGAAATGGCAATTCGGACACAGTACTTCAAACCCATGGGCAAGCGCACCAGCATCTCTCAAGCGGAAATCTATGTAATAGACAATTCTTCAATCTTCACAGTAACTTTACCAACTACGCGACATAGCAATAATGTCGGACATTTGGAGTCAAGTTTTCAAGGTAAATAAGCACCGTTTAAAAACATCAAACTTCTTCTCACGTGAATTAAGCACTTGAAGATGTTTTTGAAAATCGCACCCCCACAATGAATCACCACCCACTGCTCGCCCAAAATTCGCAAAAACCATAAAATACCCCCCTCACCCCCCAAGAGATCTGTTCAATTGTGCAAAACAATACATTTGAACTTTTCAAACGCCAAACAAAAAAAAAAGGAACATTTCCCAAAATAGTTTCAATTAAAAGCGAAGCAGACGAGAGGGAGAGAGAGAGTGGGTAGAGTACCATGGAGTAGCCAAAGGAAGCCACCACACCATCCTCAGCAGCGGCAGCGCACATCCACGATCGCACTCAGGCATTAGTAAACAAATGAGTATCCCGCTTAAATTTCTAAAAATACCCCTCGACGCGTCAATAAAAACAATAAGCACGAGGGAACTCGTTTCTTTGGTCATTTTGTGGGCGAGTGCGTGTGTGTTTGTCGTTCTGTCGAGTATTTTTTCGAGGGTCCCAACGAGTTTGGAATACTTAATCCGATCCGATCCCCCCCCCCCCCCTCCCTCCATCCAGAAATGACGGGGGCCATACTGTTGCGCTCTTGTCGCTGTAAGTCGTCACATCATCGTCACAGACTCAGTGTCAGAATGGAACTGTGTGTGCATTTCTGATAAATGGACGTCCCTTTTTTTGTGTGTCGAAATGTATGCATGCCCCAAGCACATACCTTCTGATTTATGATTCAAATTATATTGACAGAGCCCCCATCAGGGCCCTCCAAACGAACAGTCTCCGCATCCAGTCCAGGCCTTGCGTTTGCATTGTTTGAATCCGAAATGTTGCTGTCGTCGTCGTCTTCTCAGGTCGTAAACGACGAAACGACGAATAACCGTTTACGACCTTTCATTTCTTCGCATTACATCACCTAAACTCGCGCGACACCATTTAAATCAACATACAATCCAAGCCAGCCATCCGGCCAGGGATGGCGCGGGTGTGGGTGGCAGAAACAACGTGTAAATGATAAAAGGGTCATAAAAGCAAAACGCTACCTACTTGTGGTAAGAGGGTTCTTGCGCGCTCCCCCTCCCCCCACATCACTGGGGAGTGAGTGGGGGAAGGAGGAGCGGAAACGTTTAACGTTTCACTCCTGCACCAAAACTGAAAGAAAACTCACTTTGGGCTTTGATTTAATTTTCAAAATTCACCACCCTCCCCCAAGCAAGCCGCCCGCCACCCCACGGGGCAGGCACAGCAAAAGTTCAGTTCACAAAGGAACTCGACTTGCAGCTGAGGCACCGCACACCGCCACCCCAACGCGATGCCCGCTCAAAGCGATGACTCTATTCTCTGCCGCACGATTTATGATGATAGGGCGCGTAACCCCAATTCATATGGTCCGTCGAATTCGTCGGTTTCTAGCGGGGGAACACGAGAAGTGGGGAAGCAGAGAAAAAAAAGTCGGGAAAATTCGCTTCTCGGATTTCTCCACACATTTCTGGTTTTCCGCTTTTCAGCTCGGCACAGAGGAAGTCACTTTGTTGTGTCTGTGTGGCCCGTCGTCTGTGCCTGTGTCTGGTCGCAAATGCATGTGCATTCTGTGCGCGGTGGGAGGGGAAAGGGAACGGAATGCCAGGACAATGTATTTATTGGGGCACACGGTGGCGACTGGCGGACATTGCGCAACAATCCGCTTGGGTTTGGGTATTTCTCTCGTCCGTCGTTCGTCGGTCGTCGGATTTGCGATTTTCTGTTCATTGCGGGCAGGAAGTCATTCGTCTCCTCGACGAGAGTTGAATGAGGATTTTGTGTGCCGGCTTGGTGATCGTGTTTTTTTTTTTGTTCGGTGTGACGCTCTCCATCTGGTCCTTTTTTTTGTGCTCCTGTGGGTGTTTGAGTGTGTGCCGGCCCGAGAGGAGGGATTATTTTATTGCTTTAGCAATCAAAATTTGCTCTGCGAAGTGTGGTGGTGGAGAGGGCGGTGGCCAGGGGGTTGTGCTCTTGTCGATGCCATGCCATGCTAGCGGAAGGACTACTCTAATGTGCGTTGGTAATGAAGGGAATTGATTTAATTTGAAATTTGAGAGCGCACGCTATATAAAATCCGCACAAACACACGGGCAAGGCACATAAAATGTTAGTCCGTTTCTGGCGGAAGAGGCGCTTAACGTTGATGAGGTTATTGTCCTTTTGAAGGAATTGATTCGCAAATAGTTTGTCACAGCTTACGACTGAATCACTTGATGATTGTGAATTTGATTTCGCTTAAAGCATGGCTGGGTGGAGGGAATAAGTTGGGTTATAAACGAATTAAAAGTGCCCAGAAGGATCGTCTAATTTCAGTGTGTCCATAATTGTATCTGAAAAGTTCAAACACTGTCATAATTTTGCGCTCGCAAGTCAACAAAGATTGTTGAATATAATGATATCATCTAAGTAGACATAACATATTTTTCCTATGTAGTTTTTCAAGTCTGCATTCATAAGTCTTCGAAAGGGTGCGGGTGCATTCTTTAGCCCGAATGGCATCCGTAAAAATTCATAGCGTCCAGATGAAGTACTAAATGCTGTTTTTTCTCTGTCCTTAGGTTCTACTTCAATTTGATAGAAACCTTTTGTTAGATCCAGTGTGGAGAAATACACTGTATATCCCAATTTGTCTAAGATTAGCTGTGTTTTTTTGCAAGCTTAATTTATAAGTGCACAAAAAAAACGATCATCGGCGCTTAATGATTCATCATAAAATCTTGGCAGCACCGACGACATTTATGACATTTGCTAAGCAGTCAGGGGTGTAGTCGTGGAAGGTGATGGTTGATCTTTGATTGTCACAAGCTTCGTTTTGTGACTGTGTTATTAATATTATAAAATAAAAAAATGAAAAGAATCGATTACGAAACCAAAACGTAATGTATAGCAGAGACACTCTGCGTTTACCAAAAATTGCATACTTATGGATGCCAAAATAATTAAAAATTATCTAATACATCAACCACACCTGCAGATGTAATCCACATACAGCAACCTAAACAATGAATGAATAAATTCAGGAATGAACACACAGAAAATAATGTTTGGAAGCATTGTTTTTATCCGCGCTTATTTCTTAAGCGGAGATAGATATGATGAGTAACTTAAGCGGATATAGGACTTGTTTGTAATGTAAATTGAAAATTAAGCGTATATACGCTTGCAAAAAAACGCAGCTATTGAGTCCATGTTTGGTATAGGATATTTATCTTCCATAGTTACATTGCTTAGTTATCTTTTTTTTCATGTAATTTTGTTTTATTCATATCTATTTTTCTTACTTGCTAGACAAAAATACTTAAAACTAGCTTAACTAACTTAACAGTTAAGAATTGCTCTTAATACTAACTAACTGACCCTAAGCGGGTACTCTAAGATACTCAAATGTTTGTATAAATGTGCCTTTCGGCTTAATCTTCGTTTTTTTTTTTTTGTTTTTAGTCTTTGAAGACAAATTTTAGTATTTTTTCGTTAACCAAGAAAACTTATCAAAAAATTGGCCTGAACTTCTTAACCTACTACCTTATACTAACTTACCCTAATATAAAACTTAATACTATTTTAACTACGTCTGTAACAGTACGGACACGTGCACCCGGGGCGTAAACAGTACCTCACAAAATTGAGCATACACCTATCATTACTTCATATTCGTGCTGTTTTAAGGCCGACCACTTTTTTGTTTTATTTTTTTGGTATACAATCATAACTGAATACATATCTTAAACAAGAGTATATGACAAATTCACAGACAGGCGACTTCCTACCGGTACTTTTCGCATGAAAAAGGAAACAACCCCTGAAATCGACACACAAAGTTGAGCATACAGATGTCATGTGTGCGTTATAAACAAGCTTCGCAGAATCGATACATGCAAATTTGTTTAGGAATGAAGTAACAAATGTCCCTGATGATCATTTCTGCACACGCTTTTGAACTGAAAAGACCGATATTCTCTCTTGTGCGAAAATATGGAAGACACGCGAAAACAGACTACTTTGTCAACGAGAATGCTCATAATTAAGTCGATGCGAAAAATAGGAGAAACTGTAGGACGATCGCATGCAACGGTACAAAAAAAAAAAAACAATTATAGATATGAAGGGACACTAAAAAACAGACCTGGAAGGGGAAGAAAAAAATTGCTCTCAGAACAAAACGAGCGGTATATTGTTCGGACAATCAAGTCCCATCCAAGACGGCTGAGGTGTCATCCGTAATTAATAAGCCTCTTTCAATGGAAACCGTTCGCAGAGTCTTGAGAAAGAATAATTTAAATGGTAGGATCGCCCGAAGAAAGCCGTACATTTCCCTAGTCAATAAGAAGAAAAGATTGGACTTTGCTGGACAATATGTAAACCACCCGGAAAGTTTTTGGGAAGGTGTTTTGTTTTCAGATGAAACAAAAATAAATTTATTTGGGTCTGATGGCAAACAAATTTTTTGGAGGGAACCAAATACAGCTCTCAAAGCTGAAAATATAAAGTCAACCATAAAACACGGGGGAGGATCTGTGCTGTTGTGGGGTTGTATGGCTTCAAATCGGTTCAAATGGCTGTGAAAAGTTCGAATTTATAGAAAATACTGTGAACAAAATTGGGTATTTGAATATTTTAAAACGAAATTTACGAAGTTCCGCAGTAAAATTAGGTCTACCTTCGGTTCGGATGATGATCCGAAGCACACCTCCTATTTAGTACGCGAATGGTTGCTTTATAGCGCTCCAAAGCAGCTAAAAACACCCCCACAATCGCCGGATCTTAACCCTATTGAACATCTATGACACGAAATAAAAGTGCGGGTTGAAGAAAGTACCTGCTCCAGTAAGCAGGAGCTAAAAGCTTGGGAAGGGATTCAGCCATATTTTACTGAAAAACTGGTAAACTGGTTGCTTTATAACGATCGCCGGTTCTAAACCCTATTGAACATCTATGACACGAAATAAAAGTGCGGGTTAAAGAAAGTACCTGCTCCAGTGAGCAGGAGCTAAAAGCTTGGGAAGGGATTCAGCCATCTTTTACTGAAAAACTGGTAAACTGGTTGCTTTATAACGATCGCCGGTTCTTAACCCTATTGAACATCTATGACACGAAATAAAAGTGCAGGTTAAAGAAAGTACCTGCTCCAGTAAGCAGGAGCTAAAAGCTTGGGAAGGGATTCAGCCATCTTTTACTGAAAAACTGGTAAAATCCATGCCACGACGGTTACAGGCTATCTTAGATGCTGAAGGAGGTGCCACGCGTTACTGAAATTTTATTTGTAACTGTTTTTGTTTTGTGTTTTAGTCGTAACTCGAATTTACTTTAAGTGTATGCTCAATCTTGTGTGTTAAAATGAAGTGCCTTTTTTTATTTTGCTTAGAAATAGCAAGTTTTTTTTTCTTTTAATTTTCACATTTTTGTTTATGGTTTTTAGCAATTGAAATATGTCTATTCGAACTGCATTTAAGTTTTGTTAATTAACTACTTTTTGCAAGGCGAAAAAGATAAAAATATG
Source organism: Eristalis intricaria (assembly GCA_964034865.1). NCBI lineage: Eukaryota > Metazoa > Arthropoda > Insecta > Diptera > Syrphidae > Eristalis > Eristalis intricaria. Next base: position 5,747,220 of record OZ035876.1, read on the forward strand.
TTTAAGCTGTGAGTGTATGCTCAATTTTGTGAGGTACTGTATGTTATGTATATGCCTAACATACATAATTTAAAATCTACCTTAAAGCCTATGTAAGCTGACCACTGTGGTCAACTTCCTGATCATTAGGAAAAGCTGGCGGTGACAGAGACTGGTTTTGGGGTAACCACCAGTAAAATTGCCGTTCCTTGGCAGACTCTTATATATCTCGAGTGGGGATCGCTCTACTGAACCTGAGGAGATCCTCTTGGGTGCGAGTCATATTGGAGTCGTCTATCCACTATTCGGCGTACAACATGGAAGGTGACAGGACATCCTTGAGTATCCTGTATGAGGCCAATTGTGTCCAAATATAGAAATGCTTCAGGTGGAACAAAACCGTTGAAGCGCACTCTTTCATGATACATACTATTGGGGTAATAAGCCCCAAAGATCTAGCTCTTGCAGTGTGCCTTCTGATCAGTTTGACGATAAAATTATCTACCCTCGTTGTACAGGACCTCGTTAGGATAGAAGTTCTTGTGCTCCGACTCGGGTGTGCGATATAACCGGAGACAGGTTCGAAGACATTGTCTCTCGAACAACCTCATCTTTTCCATCTGGGAAGGACTCACGTTGAACCACAGGGGACAGCCATAATTGGCCGGATGAGGGCCATGTAGCACATTACCTTCACCCTTGTATTAAGTTGGCCGCTATGAAACAACCCTCTTGCCAAAGCAGGGGCGTTTTTAGCTTTTAGCTATGTTTGTCAAAATACAGATATTGATTCAACCAAATGCCAAGATACCTTACTACACTTTTCACATCCAAAGCCCGTCCCTGAACTTACGCCAGTTTATGCGTGTATCCCCATGTACAACGGGGTCCTGAAAAGGATTGTTTCACACCAACTTCCAGTCATCGCAAAATCGCTGGATTTGTTCGAAGCCACATTGCAACAAGTTATTTATCACTTCGACCTTCGGACCTGATCTGTACGCTACTAGATCGTCGGCGTACGCAATTAAGTGCGGCATGGAACCTACAAGATCTGCAGTGAATATTGAAAACAATATCGGCGAACCAACCGCCCCCTGTTGCACACGATTTTTAATGCCAAAGACCGTGGTAGAAGTTACATCACCACTTTTCACGACGAACTTTCTACCTGTAATCATGTCATAGATCATATATAGCAAAGGTTTACTTATGCCGAGCCTGACCAGCTTGAGGAAGAGGCCCGCCAACCAAACGGTGTCGAACGCTTTCTCCAAGTCAATCAGGCAGGCACCCTTATTCCATTGAATGTCGGATTCCAGTTTGGACGCGGCATGTATGGTTTCAAGCCCCGCCCTGAATCCGAACTGGTTTTCCGGTATGATTTTATTTTCCTCAACCCACTGTTTCAGGACTCGAATGACTACCTTTTCAAAAACTTTGCTTATGCAAGGAAGAAGACTGATCGACCGGAGGTTTGTCGGTATGGATTTGTCTTTGTCGCGTTTAGGGATCGGTAGCACTACACCTGTTTTCCAGTGCATCGGGTAATGTGCACTATTAACACCCATTTTTGAACAAGGTTGTGTAAATTTGGACTGCTTCGGGGGGAAGATGGCGAAGCACAATGTTCGGTATTCCATCGATTCCCACTGACTTTTTCTTCTTCAGCGAGTGGATGATACCCTGGAGATATTCTTGAGAAAACAAGATTGGCGATGGCAGTATGTGCCATATCGTCACTGAACCTGGTGAAACCCGGATTCTCGGATCGCCATTGACTTATCTCGTTACGAAGATTAGTGTGGTTCAGACGGGCTTCGTTCTCCAGGTCGTGGTTCGGCCTACTTACTTCGTTGACCGTATACACCCGCTGGAATAGAGCACCAATAGCTTTCACCTTCTCCTGGGGATCTTCAACCAGGAAGAAGTCGTTGTCTAGCACTGCCCTAGCTGGATCGATGCCAATTGAAGTCAGTAAGTGTTCGTTTTTTGTCGTCCTGGGAAGTCTAACGGCATGAATGTCATTTTGATCTTTCTTTCGAAATATTTTATTTACTTGCGGGAACATACCCGGGTTGTTAGATCGTACAGCCCGGAATTTATTGCCCCAGTGCAAGCTTATAGCTATTTATGCGTATTAATTGTTGGAGGTGTTCAGTGCCCTGACTTCCGCGTTTTGCGGATCTGTAAACCGCCTGTACAAGAGCTTGAGTCTTGACAGTAGTCTACTTTTGTGCACGTGAAGTGCATCTATGGTAGAATTTCGAATCGCTGTCATCGATTTCTATTACCTTCGGGATGGTTTTCTCCATGGTTCCATTTGTATGAGGTACCTGTCAACCTCATCGTTCGTTAGGTTTCTGTTTTTCGGCGGATTGATCCCACTCGAACGTAGTTCTGTGGATAAAGTCCTGGAGAAGCGTGGCCAGCGGGTGCCTCTGGACATAATCCTTCAGTTCTTCCACCTTGTTCGGGAGCTGAATAGCTGCGAAGAGTCCACAGTGGTCACTTTCGTACTCTACCGCAGTGAGACAGTTCCGTGTGCGTCTTTCCACGTCTAGTATCGTCAATCGTCTGTCGATTAGCAAAAGATCCAGATAGGACCTTCCACCTTGTTCGGGAGCTGAATAGCTGCGAAGAGTTCACAGTGATCACTTTCGTACTCTACCGCAGTGAGCCAGTTTCGTGTGCGTCTTTCCACGTCTAGTATCGTCAATCGTCTGTCGATTAGCAAAGATCCAGATAGGACCTTCCACCTTGTTCGGGAGCTGAATAGCTGCGAAGAGTTCACAGTGATCACTTTCGTACTCTACCGCAGTGAGCCAGTTCCGTGTGCGTCTTTCCACGTCTAGTATCGTCAATCGTCTGTCGATTAGCAAAGATCCAGATAGGACCTTCCACCTTGTTCGGGAGCTGAATAGCTGCGAAGAGTTCACAGTGATCACTTTCGTACTCTACCGCAGTGAGCCAGTTCCGTGTGCGTCTTTCCACGTCTAGTATCGTCAATCGTCTGTCGATTAGCAAAGATCCAGATAGGACCTTCCACCTTGTTCGGGAGCTGAATAGCTGCGAAGAGTTCACAGTGATCACTTTCGTACTCTACCGCAGTGAGCCAGTTCCGTGTGCGTCTTTCCACGTCTAGTATCGTCAATCGTCTGTCGATTAGCAAAAGATCCAGATAGGACCCGCTTCCGGGGAAAGGATGGCCTATCGGTTGCAAGCAAATCTAGCTTGAACTCAATATTGTGCTCTGCCAACCAGTTGTACAGAGGGGTTCCCCTGTCATTGTGCACCATATTGCCCCATTCTCTATGCTTGGAGTTCAGATCCCCGGCTATGATATAATAGTTTTCCTCCGAGCTAAGTCGCAGGCTAGTGAATAGAATATCGAGTTCAGAAATGAAGTAACGATTGAGGTCTTTATTGTCGGATGGGTAAATCGCGATCACAAACAACCGCTTTCCACCCTGGAGCGGGATGCGTGCGATTCACGTTCGCACTTCACTGTTATACATGACCTTATGACAGAGGCCTTTTTTGATTAGGACAGCGACCCCTACTCCTTGCAAAGATTGTGGTCGGTTTCTTCGAATTACGTGGTAGTATGTTGTCTTGTACCAGAGTTTGCGTGTCTGGTTCAGCTTAGTTTCGCAGGCCATCAGCACGTCTGGCTCGTGGGTTTGCAACAGATTACCGAGCGTAAATTTTCGTTCGGTCCCAGTTTAGTTTTCTATAATCGATAACTATGCGCCACTCTTTATTACCAGCGTGGTCTTCTTTTTCTTCTTAGGTACGACCCAGATCGGGGCGTTATAAGGCGAAGTAGAGTAGTTTGATTCGAGCATTTCATTTATTTGCCTATCCACTTCCTTTTTGTGGATCTCAGGATATCTATTAATCCTCGTGTAAATAGGAGAATTATCTTCCGTAGGGATGTTGTGTTTCTTTCGTAGAAGACAAATTATCACCGTTTTTTTTGTAAAATGCTTCATTGCATTCTTTTATTACTTTAATTAGTATTTTCCTTTCTTCTTTATTTAAGTGATCTGTTCGACGATCCTTATTGATTTCATTATTAATTATAGAATCCACGGGTTTTATTTCATTAAAATAATTGATCGTTTTGTCATATTCCTGTTCTTGCAAACCCAATCAGCAGCTTACAGTGTAAACTTTATTGGAACTTGACATGAGTCAGAAGAAGCAGCAGAAATCAGAGTTGTCGACTGAAATTAGATTTAGCCGGTTACCACTCACAGGTCAGAGTTTTTGACTCAAAAGACATCACGAAACATGCTTATTTTTGCCACCCACACAAAGTTTGATGACTACCTCATTGGACTTGAAACGGGTTCATGCTTACAAGCTCAAATCTATTCGCAAAGACTCTAAACACGTTCACATAATCCGCAGGAAAAAAAAATTGGGAAACCATTTCGGAAGCAATTCCAAACAACCGACCGACTTGACATCAATTCAATCAAACCGCAACCGATTCAAAAGAATGCCTACATCTAATTGAAAACTCTAACATAGCCCACATTCCTCGCTCCAAAACGACAGCCAACAGCCAAACTAGCGGCACGGCCGTCCATCCCGTGCCAAAACGATTGCATAACATCATCCCAGTTGATCCGAGTGTCCATCTGAATTCGTCATTAGATTCAATTAGACCGAAGCGACTGAAGAAATTCGCAAGAAGCAAAACAAAGCCGATGACACCAGCAGCAACTTACTCCACAAGACATACACTTCGAGTCACTTCAGTCGTTGTCGCTAATTATTTTTGGCCCCATGCCTTGCCCCGCACGCTGCCTCTTAAATTTATGGACATGAGCCCATGCAGAGAACACAAAGAGTCTCTCATCAATGCTATTCCACGAATTTCAAGTTTAAAAGCAGACAACAGAAGAAGCAAAACTTCAGGAGTGCTTCTCCTCGCGCGGATCGGATCGCCGCGCCGCGCCGCCGAACAGTGACAACCAAGCCGACACAGCCAAGCGGCGGTGATGTATCTAAAGGCGTTGGTGTGTTGTCTATTTGTCTGTCTCGTCGCATCCATCGTCGACATTAGTTTTCCTTTCGAGACCTGGCACCGGGCCAGAACTCTATTTACGTTGCTCGGCGGCCCCTGCCAAGAGAAAAGTCAACGAGTTCCATGGAGCAGCCTGGTGGCGAGCAGGAGTGCGCGACGAGACTGTCATCATCAAAGCGGGCATCATTCGGACTTTTTCGGCCCGAATTGAATCAATCCAAACCGAACAGCGGCGACCGATCACAGTGACGGCCTGGCCTACGAACTGGGGCCCGATTGGGACGCAGCCCAAATGACTGATGGCTGATGGATGGTTCATTTGAAAGATCGCAATCTTTCCGAGTGATAATGAACTCTTGTCGAGCGAGGCAATCAGTTTGGCAGCACTGTTGCCATACCATCGGCGGTGCACGCGGTGTGCGCTTGTCAGAGTGACAGATAAGCTGTCAATCATCAAATGAGGTTTCTTGTGCGCGGTGCCCCACTAGTCGCTGATACTAGTGTGGCGCGTGACCTTCGTGTGAGGTTCGAGATCTGATGAACCAACGTATTCGGTTTGTCTAGCAATGTTTGCGGATGGGCATCACGTCCGTAGGCGCGGCACGGCGGGCGGCGGCTGCGTACAGGTGTAGCTGTCATTGTTGCGGAGATGTTTGTATTTCACGCGTGGATGGGGGGAAGCACGTGACATTCGAGATTGACAGATGGTCGGCCTGCTGTGGCTTCACGGGGCCAGAGTCATCATCGTCATCATGACCCCGTTCAGCAGTGCGCCCAAACCGTTCGATGTTCTGATGTGTTCCCATCATCGACTGAGACGAATTGGGCTGAGAAATTTCCATCTGTTTGACAAAGAAAGAGTTCGTCGGACCGTGCACCGCTAATTAATCCTAAAAGCCTTCATCAGAGATCAGCTTTCGAGTGTGCGATCGGTTCACACCCTCAAACTGATCGCTCTGATGGCCGTGAAGTGTGCGTAAACACAAGAAATGAGCGAGACTCGGTTAGATAATGTCTTAGATCTATGAAGCGTGAAAGAAGATGCAGATGTGATGTGAGGAGTGTCGAGAGTTACGGGGACTTGGGATGGATTGAGCGGGAAAGGTGCAGTGTCAGTGTGGAGCTGTGGTCAGGTCTGTGGAATCTGGAGAGATTCAGGGGAAGTCATTCATAGCGACGGTGAAGCGACCAACAAAATGGGAATGTTGTATGAATAATGAAGAATGTACATAATCCGACTGTACATTCTTGGGCCTAACAAATGATACGGGAATCCTGAGCATCATAGGTGGCTGCCCCCCTTCGCATTCAATGGCCAGAGTTGGACGCTTGCCCAAACCGGTCTTGCATATTGGGCTTACAGTTTTATTTGTATCGAAGATGTAACTTCACGGTTTGGAAGGCAAAAATCGAGTAACTCATCAGTCTCTGAGCGTAAAAGTAATTTTTGTTCAAATGGCAAGTCCCTCCATGTCACGGCAGGTCAAGTTGACGTAAAAACGTGGCATTCCAAGTTTATATGATCACGTGATGATACGATTCGCATAATTCCTAGTGGACCCTCCGACATCTATTTACACGTGATCATGTGGCACGTAACTCCATGTAACGGCAGCTTAAGTTGACGTGATATCGTGCCATTCCAAGTCTACATGACCACGGGATCGTTCGATTCACATAATTCCTAGTGGACTCTCCGATTTCCGGCGTACATCTAATTGCACGTGATTTTGTGACACGTACCCCCATGTCAGGACAGACCAAATTTACGTTATTATTGCAGGTACACATGCTCTCGTGCGCGTACTGAGAATAAAATATAGTTCCTAGTAGATCTTCAGTTTCCGAGCGTGCATCTAATTACACGTACCTCTATGTCACGGCAGACCAAATTCACGTTAATACGTGTGTGTTCCAAGTCTACATGATTACTTGAACGTACTAAGAATTGCATAATTTCTAGTAGATCCTGGAATTCTCGACGTGCATCTAATTACACGTGCCACCATGTCGCGGCAGATCAAGTTCACTTGAATACGAATGCGTTCCAAATACATGCCCCCGATTGCATGAACGTACTAAGTACATGTGAAAAAACTCACTGAAGTAATTACGCGAACTTCCCAAATACACGTGAGCAGGTACGTGATACAGGACACCAAAAATGAGGAGTGTTCGATTAAAATTGGGTTCTATTTATGGGAAAGACAGTTCAGAAATGACATGTGAATGATTGATTGGATTTTGAACAGAAAATGTATTAACGTGTAATTCAATTCACGTGACATTAGTTCACGGGTCACATTTCCCGCAGGTGCTAATTTCACGCACACGAATAAATTTATTTCCAGCGAAAAAATGGTGATCACGTGAAATTAATTCACGGGTCACGTTGCACGTATTATTTCACGCACACGAAAAAATAGATTTCTATTAAAAAGATGGAATTGTGACTCACTTCACTCGAAATTAAATCACGGGTATTATTTCACGCGGGTGCTTATATCACGTACACGAGAATATGGATTTCCAGAAAAAACGGGTGAACTTTCGTGTAATTCCATTCCCGTGAAATTAAATCACGGGTCACAGTACACGTTTTATTTCACGCAGGTGCACATTTCACGCACACAAAAAAAATTGATTTCCAGAAAAAAATGGCGAATTCTCGTGTAATTCGAGTCACGTGAAATTAAATCACTCTAAGTGATAATCTATGCACGTCGCCATGAGCATGAAGCGAAGATTTAAATTAAGCAAATATCACAGTGGGGACATCCTCCGTATAGACAATAACTCTAAAGGGTCTAGAGTGTCCCCCATTCATGTCCATTGCGTCTCCACTCTAAGAAGATGCAAAGACCCCCGCCCCTTCCGACCATTCCAGAAAGAAAAAGCAAACCTCAAACTTTACAAGGGTCAAAGGTAGTGGCGAGTACGTACCTCGTGGGAATAAGGTTTCCCCTTCGCACGAAACCCTCCCAGAACGCAATCTCACAAGGAACAGACCATCCACCATGCACCATCATCTCGACGCAAACAGACCGAGAACCTTTTTGCTTACTTCCTCTGAGCAACTGGACCTACCCCCACACGTCCAGCCTTTCCAACCATCCATCCGTCCATCCATTCGAGTGGTACGAACATATTTCGATATGAAGTAAAATTGCAACAACAGCAAACGAGAATATTAATAAAAACCTAAGCCACCGCAAGCTGGCCAGCCGTCTACCGTGTCTGCCGTGTCTACTACCTGGGAAAGGTATCCAAAGAATGTTTGCTATTTTTTTTGTTCCTTCTCTTTGCTCGTACGGGTATCTCTCGCCTTATTCTTATGAACTTAAAAATGTGAGCAAAAGCACAAAGTATCTAGATGAAATGAAATGTAATTCGCTGGACTAGAACGGGGGATTGTGTGGCTGTGCCTGTGTTTGTGCAATGAATGCGGCGGCGGCGGCGGTGGTAGGTTCTGCCGGGGAAGGCGTACAGCTCACACGCAGGCATACCTGCGGCAGTTGTTTTTAAGAAATTAAATAATAGACAGACCGAGTGAGGTGGATAGGGGGCGAGGGGAACAGGCAGAACTGTCAGCAGTGTGACGGAGCGTTGGAGTGCGCACAGCGGAGGCGACTCTGAAGGGTTGCCCCAAAGAACGAGCGGGAGGTCTGTGTGGCGGGAGAGGGGGGTAGGTAAACGTACGAGTATCTCGCATTTTATTGTTTTATTCATCTTTTGTACGCGAAACGTAACCGCGGCGCATTTTTATGATTTTTCATTTCATATCAAATGGAATTCCATGAATTTCACTTTGTTGTGTTTCTGCCCGACGGAAGAGGAGGTGGGGAGATTGAAGTTTTCCCCCGTCCCCACCCCACCGCCAGCACTCGCTTGAGGGACGGTTAAGTCTTTGAGAAGCTGTCAGGATAAACATTGACGTGTGTGAGTCACATTTTGCGAGGAAAGTGTACTCGAAGTGTGTGTACCTGTTGTGTGCGCATTGCTTGTTGGTGGGGCGTTACGGGGAGTCGATCCCACCGTGCACATCATCATCAAGCGACTGCCAGCGCGGATATTATTTACATGATGACAAAGGAAACGCAGGTATCTGCGTCCCTGTATTCCATGGTAATGTGAACAAATTTATTTTTTCTTTTGCGTCTCTTTTTTTTTTATTTAATTTTTGATTTGGAATGTCGGTGGATGTGGAGACGAGGTATTGACGGGCGGCGATAATGACGACAAGAATGAGACAGCAATGACATTGACGATGCCTGATGATGGCAATGACGAGAGATAATAATTTAATAATGCGTGGGTGGTACGATGAACGAAAGGGATTTTGCCACGATTGCCACGGATGGAGGGGGATTTATCTAGTGTCACAATGAAGAGGGAAATTTGAGGGTGATGGTGGCGGATGACGAGAGGATTCTTGCAGAATTTTGCTAGTGAAGCGGTGCCGACAAGTTTTAGGGGCTGAGGACTTAGGCGTCGCCTGATGACAAATGGCGGCTTAGACTGTCAATCATGTTGGAAATTCAAGTTTGCCTACCACTCTCAACTATCTTATGCCATTGATCTCCTCTCCTGCGCCAGATCTCCTTCTACAGCTCTGATTTGCTCCCAGATTTGCTGCATGTCGCCTGTCTGTGCTTGTTGGCGAACCAAAGGATTTTCTTAGGTCTTGCCATAAAAGTCAGCAAATCAGTGGGAGCTTCTTAGATGGCCTCTCGACATCGCCTTAGTTCTTCTCTGGTTGTTCGGGCAGATAGCGTCGACTTGCAGAGTTTCTCGGAGACTCGATCAGCAAGTCCGTTGGGATTGAAGCTTCCCAACATGCAACCGTGGCATTCTTCCTAGACTCGGTTGTTCTGGCGATAAAATGGTTCTTACCTCGGTGATCCCAGTTGATGTTGACTCCTCGGAAGGTTCGGAGATCGAATGCTGGAGGAATGTCTGACGTCGATCGCAGCGTGCTAGCTACGGGTTCTACAATGTGACAAAGTCCACCAGCCTGGCTCCACTGTGGTGTTTTCCATGCTGAGTTTCCACACGACTCACAGTGTGGTAGTTGACCACAAAACATGGTAAAAACTTCCAGTTTGATATGGACACCTGCTTAAGGTTTCTATAATGTTCGTCCTGCAACTACAAGTATATCTGATGTATTCGTGGGTAGGTGGGTTAGTTGTGTTGGTGTTGGGTTTAGAGGATTATTTTATTTGTTTGGTCATATTAGTTTAGTTTTTATTGTCCCTGATTGCTTATAAATATTGAGTTTTTACAAATATGTTACAAAGTACCTTCCAAACTTTCCAAAGAGTTATCCCCTCAATGCCAGATTAAACCTTGAAGCGGTATGTTTCGTCAGCACAAATAATTGCTGAATTTAAAATATGAATTAAAAAAATAATAATAATAATAATAATAATTGTAATTGTGAATTATCCACTGAGCGAATTGGTCTAAGATCTGAATTGCGCGCCTAAGCGGCCATATTTTATTATATAACTTAACGAATAAAAACAAGACCTGTATATAATATTCGCAAAGACAAATAAACCACTTGTTAACGATTCACCGATCCAAGCGCACGCCTTTTTTTTCATTCCGTTTTTCTTTTTTAAGTAAGTACGTGTTGTAGTATAAATTGCAAAAAATATTGCAATTTTATTCACGGTAGAAGGGAATCTATGTAAAATGTCAGTCGGCGGTACAAAAATTATTGTATAACAAAACCTAATAAGCAAATACAATAGATTACAATAAACGACAATAATAAGAACCTGCGAAGTCTTAAGGCTCTTCTGCAGAAGATTGGTTACAAATATTTTACATAAATTATTTTTGAGTAATTCTTGTTCTTGTTGGGAAATTACGCGTTTAGTTCATGCTAGGTATAAGAATTGACATTGTTTAACAATATATACTTCTTTAATCTTCTTTTTCGGATGCGCACTGCCTGGATATTCCATAGAGAGCGTGGAAGTTGGTAGGTACCACAAAAGCGAGTTGCAGTCGTCCATATGAGTTGTGGATCCTAGGTATCTTAAGATGTCCAGCTGCCCTTTGTCTTGTGTTAAAATCGTGATCAATAGAGTGTTTAAACCGTTGATCGTACTATTAAATTGAAAACAAAATGTTTTTGGACAGTTAATAAACCTAACTGCTCACTGGGATGACTACAGTTCTCCACATACCAGTTACCATATTAAGCTCGGTATAGAATTTTAAATATTCTATTCTGAGCCCTTTGGAGTTCCATAATCCTATACTGTGCTGTGTTACCCCATGCTGTTACTCCATACTGAAGTATCGACGCCACCAAGGCAAAGTTTACTTGCTTTAGAACTTCGTACGATGTGCACTTGCTCAAATGATACAGAGCATATGTAGATTGACGAAGTCGCAAACAAAGATACTTTATGTGGTAATCCAACTTAAAGTTATAGTCTACTTCAAGATATCGATAGACGTTCCCTATTCGAATATAGTCTGCACAATCATCTGTAAAGCTCAAAGATGTTTGATGAGTTCTGCTTTTGTGTAGACATTCAAAATTGTGAAAATTCCATTTCGATAGGTATTCGAATATGCATTCATTTTGTTTTTTTTGGAGTTAATGACAAGTTCATTATCGTGACACCAACATAGTACGTTGTCAAACACTGCATTGATATTCTTGTCGCTCACAATTATAGCAATGTCATCAGCGTATTGGAATCCATTACTATTTTCCACCACAGACAGCGTATCATTCACATACACGATAAAAAGGAGGGGTCCTAAGATCGATCCTTGTGGTACTCCCATCTCAGCATTTTGCAGGCCACTGAAGTTGTTTTAAACTGTGACTTTGAAACCTCTATCACAATATTGTGGTCGCCGTGGCGTAGTGGGTAAGTGCGTCGACTCCTACGGAGAGAGGGTCCCAGGTTCTATACCCGAATTTTCCACCTTTGATAATTCATGGCTCCACCTCTTTCGAGTCACTGGCAATGCTCAAAGAGTATTCCTGTCTAGAAAAAGGCTTCCTCAACTTCGCCGTTCGGAGTCGACATTAAACTGTAGGTCCTTGCTGAGAAGCTAGTCCCAGGTCCACCTCGGACTGTCGCGCCACCCATATTATCTCTAGAAAAACAATCCTGGGGTTTATACATATATGTTTTACGGCCAAATACTCCAAAGTGCGACTCTTGCAAAGATGTACTGTTTGCGCAGCTTATCGCTGGAATTACGGAGAACGACGCTTCTCCCTTCTAGGAAATCATAGAATCCATTCTTGCAGTTGTAGTCGTTATCCTCTGTCGTGGCGTTGACACAAATCAGCCTGAAGCTGTTGATAACCTTGTTTGAAGCGGACACCTAGAAAGGAAGCAGTTGTCTTAAACAACAGGGATGACAATTTTATTCATATGTAGTAGATCTACTTCATTTATTAAATTTTATGCATCTCCTAGGTAGCAACTTATTTCTACTCAGTTTAACTAATTTTCATCTTACGTTCAAAATTGAAGTTAAGATGTATTGCGCCGTATTCATAAAGAAAAGGATATGCTTCTAGTTGCAAAAAATTTTGAAAATCCTTTTGTTTGTCTTCATAGTAATTTTACCTTTAGAGTAAAAGTATATCCTTTTCTTCAAATAAAACTAAAAAGAAGTTTTGATTCTTTTTTTGCTTTTTATCTCAAGAATCGTCTATAATCAGTGTGTTTTTGCCGGTGCCGTGAACAAACGCCATTTGAATTAAAGCCAAAATTAACGCCATAATTTCCATTAAAGTCAGAATTAAGGCGTGAGCGGTTAAACCCTCAAAAAAGGGTTAAAATGCTGCGATTGAAGCGAGCCACCCACCTGATGTTTTAAATACACCAGACTTTCTTACAGGCCAAATTTAAAGTTTGGCATTTTTTCGATTTAAAAACTGTAATAGGACAAATTAGTGAAAAAAGTCTTGAAGCTTGTGAAAGTCTTGTGATTGATTGACTCAGTTTATTTTGAGCTCAAAAGATGGCAAAAAGAAAATACGCCATAATTGAAAATGTGTGTGTTTTAGTTCCGTCGATTCAAGCAGTTTCGATGTCAAAGGTGTACCACGCTCTGAAAGGGCAATTATCGAAAATGCCGCTAACGTCATGGAAATCGTCGAGCCTGAATATCATTTACCACTGATCACTATTTCGATAGACCAGAAGCTTAACATTGCTCTACAAACTATTTGAGACCCATTGTAACAGGGATGGATAGAAAAGGAACACACGAGTTAACGCCAAAGAGCCTGCAAATCAATGGTGAATGGCAACAACATAGACACATTTGTGACATTTGATGGATGTCCACTGATGAAGAAAGTGGATCATTGTCAAGCGAAAATGGTCGTGGTCGAATCACGATGAGCCGCTGCAAACGGTGAGCAAGGCAGGATTAACGGCTTACTGTGTTGACAGAGTTGACATTGGCTTATCGAATATTAGCTGATAACCTCTTAATTCGGACTTGTATTCTCAACAATTGGACCACCTTTAGAAAGCAATCGCCCAGAAACGGTCAGCTTTGGACCATTGGAGATGAATTGTGTTTTATCAAGACAGCAGCAGACGTAGGTAGCGTGGTTGGGACGAGGGCTTTTACAAATGATAGCAAATAATCCAACAAAAAAAAGAGACCTAAATCGAACCATTTTTACAATAGTAAATTCAGCCTTAAATCTCGTACTAGACCTAATATTCGTCGCATCTCAGCCAAACCTTTTTCTCCTTCACATTTTGCAAATGTACACCAGTTTTTTGGGCAATTTGCTTCACTTTCTAGACTCAACATTTTCATCCCTGGTCCCTCTCCCTCTCTCTCTTTCTCACTCTCTCTCTCTTTCTCTTTCTCTCTCTTTCGCTTTCTCTCTCTCCCTCTCTCGTTCTCTCTCTCTCTTTCTCTCGTTATATCTCTTTCTCTCTCTCTCTTTCTATCTCTCTCTCTTTCTTTCTCTCTCTCTCTCTTTCTCTCATTCTCTCTCTCTTTCTCTCGTTCTCTCTATCTCTCTATCTCTCTCTCTCTTTATCTCCCTCTCTCCCTCTTCCTCTCACTCTCTCTCTCTCTCTCTCTGTAGTAACTGTCGCAGTGTTTAATGCGCATTTTGGCTAGCACTTTCTAACGCATGTACTGGATTACGCTGACGTTGACTTGGCTTTCTCTGAGTCCCCGGGTTCTGTGCTTGTACGTGGTCTATGAAGGGACCGAATGTCGCTGTCCTTAATCATTTTGCTTGGGTTTGGGTCGGCTATCCTAGTCTCTGAACAGTATACACTCTATGTATCCACGATCATAGATCTTCGGCCTTCCTCTTCATCACAAACCACGCGGCTTTTTCTTCGAGCAACGGCGTTCGGGGCCAGTGTGCCCAGACCAGACCACGGAGGAGCCAGTCTTTCGGAAGTCAAGACAACAGAGGACTTTCACTAGGAGCGAGTCCCTGCGACATTTTCACAGAAATTTTCCACTGCCCAGCCACCATCTCAACCACTTGCCAGCCGATATTCATTCACATCGCTCGTCGTTCGCTGCCAATTAGCGCTCCACCTGATGTCAATGAATCCAGCTGAGTCACTGGCACACCTGAAGTCACATCACTTACCCAACATCGATCTTATTTCTGCACGCCTTACACATCTACCGTCGGTAATAGCCGCTAATTCCTCAAGCAACACGTTCCATTAGGCCCAATCAGCCGTCTCCCGTCTGCCATCCATCTCCGCTGCTCGAGTAAATATTTAATCTCATCGATTGTCTTGCCGTATTTTTTGCCTAAAACACTTGAATCAATGTAAACAGTGCGGATCTGTATCCCATGACGCTGCGAAACAATTCGAATTATTCGAGACGAGCAACTGCTCGAGGATTTCCTCGATCGTGTCGAATGTTTTTGACACCTTCCCGGCTCGGCCAACCATCAATTCAATTAAATTTGAATATCTTTTCGTTTAACAAGCAGCAGCAGATTTTCTGTGCGAAATGATGTGTGAAACCAGAAAATACGAGGAAAATATCTGAAAAACAACAAGAGACCAAGACACTGCGAATTTAATTTTAGACTCGTTCGCCTTGGAAATCCCCAATCATCATCAACATCATCATCAGCCGCAGTGTATCGCAACGGTCGCGTAGACATTAGCTGTCGTTCTCCGATCTCCCGGCCAGTGTATTCCAAAAATTGATTCGATGGGACCTAGCCAACCGAGTGCTGAGACTGCGGCTACAGCCCCCAGCTGCTTCAGATAAATTTTTCCCTCCTCTCTGTCTCCTTCACTCTCGCCTCACCGGCTCACTTAAACAAGTTCTCGACTGGTTTCGTTCGTTTGAATACTCTTGCTTTTCCTATTTTCCTCATTTTTTTTTGGTTTTTTGCGAAGAAAATAACGCAGCCTTTCAGAAATGAAAACTCGCCTTCACTTCGGCTTGATTGATTTTCGAAGAGCGTCCGCCGCACCGCCGTTAGTGGGCGTCGAACATAAATATTTTTATTTAACAAAATTTTTAACGACTTTTTTGTTTTATCGCGATTTGATATTTTTTATATCAGGAAATATATTTCACGGGGCCGCGGGGGAAGCCGCGCCGCCCGCTTTGACATTTTTTTTTTGCGCCGAAAAGTCTAGAAAGCCGCAGAGGCCGACGTCAAAACAGGAAAATCGCAAAAAATAACGTTTGATCTGTGATCAAAAAATAGACGTGAGCTGGAGACGTTTAATAAAAGTGTTTATCATGTGTGATTGAGATTTATCGTCGATGGATGGCGCTGATGATTCAAGGTTAAATGGTGTGAGAGAGAGGTTCGGAAATTCGTGTCCCTAGTTAAATTGCTAGGCGGATTAATGGCCTCTTATTTGACAAATTTTTTTTTCCCGGTTGGGGGGCATGTTCGTGCAGCAGCTGTTGTTGGTCTTCAGGCGGAGGTGCCACGATGCTGTCAGAATTGTATGTTTTGATTAAAATTTGGGCGAAAACATTTGTCAGAATTATTTTGGAAGCATCAAAGGATGTTTATTTGCCACATGCTACTTTCATAACATCGACAAAAAAAAGAATAGTCGGCCTTTTGTGCGAAGAGGAGAGTAAAGAGTCTCATAAATTCAGGGGTATTTTTAGAATGACGTGCAAATTTGGAATGTTTGCCGCCGATTTAGACTGAGCGGGTTCATTAACCCGGGATTTATGCTTCAAAGTTCAACTCTCGAGTTGGGACTCGACTTCGGCCTGAAACACACTCTGAATTTCTTCTGTTAAGAGTGAAGTTTCAAGGAAGAAGTTGAACATTTGTGAGGACTGGGAAATAAGCAGGCTCTGCATTCTGTATATCCGGCATGAGGAAATTTTCGTATTCCACGGCTCCTCTGAGACTTCTCAGAAATAACAGACATGACTTATAACGACAAAAATCTTAAGTCCTTCGAAGGTTGTAAGGTTAGGTTAGGTTGAGGTGGCTGACTGCAAGGACAGCATTCGCACTTAGGCCCATTGTGTAACCACGCGGATAAAAGTTACCTATTCCGCAACCAATTAGTGCGAAGTAGAAGGCTGATTCTGATGTTGCTCAGTTCAGCCAGATTAACAAAAAAATGGGCCCCAGAAGTCTGAATCCACGGGATGAGAGAGCACTGCAGCTACAAGTGTTCAATGGTTAGTGTTCAATGGTTTCTTGCTCAACCTGATCCATGCAACTTCGACAGAAATCATTATAGGGTGTAGAGGCGTGAGTTCCGATGGCACAATGCCCTATTAGAACGCCAATAAGAGATCTGAGGTTTGGCCTGCTTAATCTGATCAAGCTAAGCGATCGCTTGGGATCGATCATAGGCCATAGTTGTTTGGTAATGAGGCATCCTGTGCCAGATATCCATCCGCGGTTTGTTTGAGCAAGCGTTTCTAGCGTTAGGAGATGTTTGAGCTCCACCCGGAAGGACTACAGAATTTGTGCCCTTTCTAGCAATTCTCTGGAAACTCACAGTGTCCTGGCATCCACATAAGTTGGATGTTAAAATACTTGGCCATCACGTTAAAAGATAGGCGGCAATTAAGGGAAGTCTTGGAGTTAAAGGTGACTCAATACAGAGATTTGATCGCTGCCTGGCTCTGTGCGCGATATAACATTGTTTTTCAGCCAGGACAGGGCTTCCTTAATCGCTATAGTTTCAGCCTGAAAGACGCTATAGAGTCGAAAAGATGGCTGGAAATTTAGATCCTTGAAATAGACACCAACACCTACATCTGCATCCATCTTTGATCCATCAGTGAAGATTCGCAGTGGATCCTCCAGCGTCTTGTGTTCAGACTCCCAGTAAGATCTGGGCTGTTTGCTGGTTGAGAAATTTTTCTCGAAGAGGAGTTTAGGTAAAGTGAGGTCTGTATCTATGGGTATAGGGGCATACCTGCGTAGGATCGTTGAATGTCCAGACTGCAGTTCTTTCCAGCTGCTCAGCGATCTTAGTCCAATCGCCGTGAGAGCTGCTGTCTGTCTGGCAACTAGGTATATCGTTGGCAGGTTGAGGAGTATGTTTAGTGCTTCGAAGAAGGCAGTCTTTAGCGCTGCGCTAAGGCATACGCAAGCCATTCTCTGTACTCTAGCGAGTGGGGTGATGTTGATTATCTTATCGAGTGCGGTTCATAAAATTGCGACGCCATACAGGACTGATGAAAAAAACCAGTGAACCATGCGGGGTTGCAGTCCCCATTTCCACCCAATGGCCCTTTTACAGCAGTAGAGAGCCTTTGAGGCCTTCTTGACACGTTCCTGGATATTTAGCTTCCACCTTAACTTCGTGTCTAGTATAAGACCTAAGAATTTAGCGCTGTAACTTAGCACTAAGGGGGTCCCGCATAGTGTGGGAGGGTCAAAGTTAGGCATTTTTTACTTTCAAGTAAAGAGGACTAGATCTAGGGACTAGACCGCTTTCGCTAGTCCATTTCAGAAGCTTGGATAGGGCAGATCGAATAATATCCCTGATCGTGGATATATATTTTCCAGATACTGCGATGGCAATATCATCCGCATATGGACCCAGTCCCCTCACGAATCACAAGCAGTTCATTGACCACTACGTTCCACAGTAAAGGGGAGAGTACACCGCCCTGCGGTGTACCTCTGTTCGCAGATTTACGGATCGTGGTATCAATCACCAAGCTTCGAGCTTATCTCTCTGTAATAGGGAAGCCGGTGAATAAAAATCTATAGACTTTTCGATCCCGAATATTTTGAGTGCTGAGGTTATTGCCTACAAAGCAACGCTGCAACGAACAACGAGAACTGTTCGTAAGCTCTACGAACAGAGACGAAGGGACGAGACCCGGCTTCTCAGGAGAAAGAAGAAAGAGCACGAGAAGCGCGCGATCGAGGAGATGGAGAGGTGCTACTTTAGGAAACATGTGATGTGATGTGTTCTGAATGTCTTACCAGAGGGTGCAACAGTTACCCAGTGGATATAATGTTCGGACAGAAGCCTGCCGGGACGAGAATGGACAACTAGTAGTAGAGTCGCAGTCGATACTGAGAATGTGGAAGAACCATTTCTGGAGACTGCTAAATGGCGATGATCAGGCTGTCAGGCAAAATGTTCCACTTAATATGGACGATGATCGACGAGAATTCCGTCCCCCCGACTTAGACGAGGTCAAGATAGCAATATCAAGACTGAGGTGTAAGACAACTGCCGATGCGGACAGACTGTCGGCTGAAATCCTTAAGGCAGCTGGAGATGATCTGGTTGAGCGCATGCACCAGCTCATCTGCAAGATATGGTCGGATGAAAGCAAGCCCTACGAATAGAATCTCAGTATCGCTTGCCCGATCCACAAGAAAGGAGACCCCTTCAACTGCGCCAACTACCGAGGCATAAGTCTCCTCAACATCGCCTATAAGATCCTCTCTGCCGTTTTGTGTACTCGCCTGAAGCCGTTTGGATAAACAACCCGATGGGTGAATATCAGTGTGGCTTCAGGGAAGTCCACCATCGACCAGATTTTCACACTACGGCAGATCCTGGAAAAGACCCAAGAGATGCAGGTCGACACCCACCACCTTTCATTCAAGGCCGCATATGACAGCGTGTATAGGGACGAGCTATACAACGCCACGTCTTGTTTTGACATTCCTGCCAAACTCGTCAGGTTGTGCAGAATGACGATGGAGAATTCTCGCTGCACCATCAAGGTCGGTAACGAACTCTCCGAGACCTTCAATGTCAAAAAAGGATTTAGACAAGGCGACGCGCTGTCATGTGACTTCTTTAACATCATCCTGGAGAAGGTCGTGCAAGACTCACACGCCAACACAAGAGGCACGACCTTCCAGAAGTCCGTACAACTGCTAGCATACGCGGATGACATTGACGTGATTGGCAGAACACAGCGAGCCGTCAATGACGCGTTTGCTGGCATTGAGACGGAAACGGCTAAAATGGGTCTAGCGGTGAATGAGGGCAGAACGAAGTATATGCTGTCATCGAGAAAGGACACACAACATCGACGACTGGGCCAAAACGTCACCATAGGCAGCTATAACTTCGAGGCAGTGAAGGACTTCGTCTACGTCGGCTCGCAAGTGAACAGTACGAACAACACCAGTACCGAGATTATACGCAAATCGCTGTTTTTATAGGCTCTTTATAGCCATCTCTCGAAGGACCAAGCGGACTTTATACAAGACCTTAATCATCCCTGCCCTGCTGTGCGGGGGCGTGGACAGTCTCAAAAGCGGATGAGGAAGTCCTTGGTCTGCTTGCGATCTTTGGGCCCCTTTGCGTTGACGGTTTCTGGAGGAGAAGATTCAACCACGAACTGTACGGGCTGTACAGCGACATGAGTCTAGTCAGGCGTCTTCGGATCCAACACCTAAGATGGCTAGGCCATGTACAGCGTATGGACAACTCAGTTCCGGCCCGAAGAGTCGTCGACTCCGAACCTGTGGGACAACGCAACAGATCAAGCCCGCGTTTAAGGTGGCGCACCCAGATGGAGAAGGACCTCAACCAACTTGACTTGCGACACTGGAGACAGCTAGCCAGAGACCGTGGCCCAGGTCCACCCCGGACTGTAGCGCCAAATAAAGAAGAAGAAGAGGTTATTGCGTGGGGTTCTATGTTATTGAAGGCTCCCTCGATATCGACAAAAGCAGTGAGGGTAATTCCTTTCTTATAGTGCCAACTAGCGAGTGCAGGGCTGTTTCGACAGATTGTTGTAGGCATGCTCAGAGTTCGAAAGTGACTATGTGTCGCATGAATACGTCGATCAAATTTTTTTTTCCAGTGTCTTTAATAGAAAAGATTATAGGCTATGGGCCTTAGATCCTTTGGATTGACATGTGAGCATTTTCTAGTATTGAGTATGAAGACATTGATCGTTCTCCAAATTTTGAGTACGTGGCCAAGATCTAAACAACACAAAGATGACATCGGTTATACAAAATGTTAAGTCCTTAGAAAGGTCGCCGTGGCGTAGTGGGTAAGTGTGTCGACTCCTACGCAGAGGGTGCCAGGTTCGATACCACCTTTGATAATTCAAGAGAAGAATGCTCAAAGAGTATTCAAGTCTAGAAAAAAGCTTCTTCAACTTCGCCGTTCGGAGTCGGCGTTAAACTGTAGGTCCCTTCCACTGGTGAAAGAAAAATAGCACGCACAACCCGAGTGGTTGCTGTGAAGCTAGGCCCAGGTCCGCCTTGGAGTGTCGCGCCACCCATGTTATCATAGAAGGTCGTTGTAACCGATTTTCACTGTGTATACAAATGTTTAGAAGCAGCTTCATAAGCTTCGCCGTTTGGAGTCGGCATCAAACTGGCTTCACTTGTGAGGCACTCCCAAACTCGAGTGGTTCCTGCGAAGCTAGACGACCATGTCTACCTCGCAGCTATATTATTACAGTCAGCGGAGTTTTCTGTAAAAATGGTCCGCGGCGAGTACTCCTCTGTAACCGAAAAAGATTTGACTCTAAAATTGACGAAGGAAAATTTCCGTTTATATAATATCATTTCTCAGATTTTCAAAAATAAACCAAATCTGCGGTTAGACAGACTGTGCGTTGAAATCTTAACGGTAATTGGAGATTTGGCCAACCAAAGGCTAATCAGAAAGCTTGTCCACCGGTTAAATTTTAGCTTTGTTTGATCGATAGACAAGAAAGAACACCACCTCCTCCAGTACTTTTTCCTTAACATCCTGTGAGGGATCTTCTCTTCCGTTTTGTGACACTGGCCCGGTCTTCACTTTGAAGATCAGATCCTAGAAAAGACCCGAGAAGTATATGAAGAAGAGTTCTCGCTGCTGAATCAAAGTCGATAAGGAATCTGACGTCTTCCACACCATTCTTGAGAAGATCATAGAAAACTTGCAGGTCCACACTAGAGGCAGGGTATTCTAGAAGTCCGTTCAGCTATTAGCACGTGATTGGACGAACGTCGCTAGAATTCAATGAGGAGGATAGGATTCAGGCTGTGCAGCGATAAATGTCAGTCTAGGCAAGCTTTCATATACGGACTCAGTGCCTGAGGCGACTGCACCTTGTTAAGAACTTGGCTTCGAGCCGAATGACTTGACGCCTGCTTTCAACAAATTTGTCTTATCAATGACAGTGCGTGCGTTCAGCAATATCATTCCCAGCTTCCCAGATTTTAGCAGCTTTGTCGATGTTGCTATTTTGCCTCGTCCAGGTCGGAGGACCGTATTATCGTCTTGTGATGAAAGACCTCACTCAAGAGACAACGCTGTTGCTGGTGGGTCTTATTGGTTGAGACTCAGGTCTTCGAAACGCTATGAAGAATATCGTAAATTCAAACTGCAGCTCCGAGGCCTTCAATGACAGAAGGCAGCTGTGGCTAAGATCAAGACCATCCATGGGTTGCTTGCCTGGGAAGAAAATATTGTGCTTGGGGAGGCGTGCTTGTTGTGAAAAATTCTCTTGAGTTCTTGAGTATTTGTGAATTTGGCACAAGTGTCAGGATCAATCTTCTTGGCATTCGATTATGTTACGTGCTTCGGACCTCTTGCAGTGTAGATGGAGCAGTAAAAGTGGTGAGCAGAGCAAAGGAGTCTTCGATAGTTGTGGAGCTTGTGAGGAGTTCAGTCGAGTAGTCTTACATGAGCTGATGGTTGGGCTAGGTAGGGGGATAGGCGGCCATTTGCCACGTCTCACTCGAATCCTGATGTGGACCCCTGCTTTTTATAGCTATCCTACTTCGTTGCAATATTTTTTTGTGAGTCTTGTTCAGCCATCCAGATGCTTTGATGAATCTGAAAATTTGGAAGAAGCACTCTCTGTTCTGTGTCTCAACTGGCCAAGACTGAAGCAGTGACAGAGGAAGCGTCGAGTGAACTCTATTTCCTCTCCATCAACATGGAGTCTTTGGTTATATATGGCCACAGAGTCCTCAAACTTCTGAAGCTAGCAACTTTTTGGTCTCACAAATAGTTATATAGCTGCATCTTCTGTTAGCTAGCTGCCTATCATTGCATCCTTATCCTTTGTCGTGACACGCACAAGTCACAAGATTGCCACATGGATTGTCCTTGACAAGCTTATCACCTCCCTCATTGTCGGAAATGTCCCTGTGCCCTGGGAACCTGGTGAAGACGGACTCTAAAGGTCCTTATATCCCTACCAACGTTGTCAGTCTGTACTCAAGACTAGGGACAGGACTGCTCACACTTTTCTTTTAAGAACACCCACAATACACCCACAATTTGCAATAGAGTTGTGCTAAACAGTTCCGACGATGGAACTGATTATTTTTACAGACGGAACTGGTTCCAGGAGACATGTCCACGGAACTATGTAGTTCTATGGGTGGAACTGACATGGAACGATTATTTTTACAGACGGAACTGATTCCAGTAGACATGTTCACGGAACTATGTAGTTGTATGGGTGGAACTGACATGGAACGATTCTTTTTGCAGTCAGAACTGGTTCCAGTAGACATGTTCACGGAACTATGTAGTTCTATGGGTGGAACTGACATGGAACGATTATTTTTACGGACGGAACTGGTTCCAGTAGACATGACCACGGAACTATGTAGTTCTATGGGTGGAACTGACATGGAACGATTATTTTTACGGACGGAACTGGTTCCAGTAGACATGACCACGGAACTATGTAGTTCTATGGGTGGAACTGACATGGAACGATTCTTTTTGCAGTCCGAACTTGTTCCAGGCGACATGTCCACGGAACTATGTAGTTGTATGGGTGGAACCTGTGCGCGGAACTGCGTAGGTCCATTGGATATGACTGTGTAAAATATGTGCGCACAATTATGATCATAGTTCCGAAGTTAGATTGATGGCGACGTTGGTATGGATCTGAATACCTGATTGATGCGTGATAGTTCCGACTCAGGTATGC
Organism: Eristalis intricaria; assembly: GCA_964034865.1. NCBI lineage: Eukaryota > Metazoa > Arthropoda > Insecta > Diptera > Syrphidae > Eristalis > Eristalis intricaria. The sequence goes on from OZ035876.1 coordinate 5,770,618, forward strand.
ACAAACGTTTGTGCACCATTTTGTGTGCCATGTGCCATATGTACTTGCTATGAGTGTGTGGGCTTGTGTAGAATTTTTGTATACAATTGTGGACATGGACATACTTAGGCTGAGTTTAGGGAACGATAGGAAATGTCTCCGATGGAGGACATAGTGCCGAGACAACACTACTTGGCAGAGCAAGGATGAGGTGGTTGGACCAAGTCCAAAAACTCATGTGGTCACGCTTGGGCATCACCCCTGTTGAGCTACAGTTGATGAGCGAGGAATGAGTTGCCTGGCGATCCCACGCGCGTGCTATAGCCCCGCGATCCCTTTAGTGGATCATCCTGGGTCAGAAGATTATGAGGGCCTCAACACACCGAAAGATGGCACAAAGGCAAAGAATAAGGAGTCAACGATTGGATGGCCAGGTGAGCACTTCGCAGGATTGTGTCGGTTTCAGCAAACAAACAGAAACTCGCCAAAAGAACACCATCAAGTTTGAGCTAAAATTGGGCAAGCAATACAAATCCTGACTCTGGCACTTCGTCTGTCTTCCCAAATGAATACCAAAACCTGAAGACTCTGAACACTCTTTAGTCTCACAAGAGATAATGTGGCGGAATGACAACGCTTGCCATCATTGGAAATGTGAATTGTGGCATACGTGCCTTCCCTTAAAGTGTCCATCCCTGTTTTGTAAACCTCTTGAAATCCTCTCTCTCCAAAGGAGTCCAACGCCTAAACTAGTCGCCATCTGTTTGAGCTGCACAACGCAACATTTCACACCCGAGCCAAGTGAGCATCAGTATTTTGCCTCACATTTGGCGTGCCAACATTTTTACGCGTCCAAGCGGAATAGCGGCAGAATGCGAACTGGGAACTCTGATCATTAGCCGCCAGCCGTCAGTTGTTGCTCAATATTTAATTACTCCCCGTCTGCGGTAGCCTTTTTCGATTGAGCGCGGCGCGGCGGTTCGATTGTGCAAAAGCTGATCTAGTTTGCGTCCACAGCGAGCGACAGACTCAGTCACAGTGTCAGTCACATTTGAAATTCAAAGAAGTCGTAAACACAATCCCCGAGCTTGTGCCGCGCTGCTTCCCAAGCAACCCATCCTAATTTGTGTACTCATTTAAAACCAATTTGACATCTGTTATCAGGTCCCCATGCACGTGCCTCGGGCTCCCCCCTTTTCCCAGATAAGAGCCCGGTGGACGCAGAACAACAACAGCATTTATGACGCTTTCCTCAATCTAGATAAAGCCACGTAACATTTCGGATTTGTGTACATGCGCTTAGGACTTGTTTGACGAGCAATCATCAAGGGCTTTTCCCAGAATGCCAACGCAACCCCTACCGTCCCCCACCGCCGATCTGATAAGGCCGCACTGCGGGGTACGGTTTGTTGGGAATCCACGTCAATCGAAAGAGGGCTTGTCACTGGGGTCCAGGGAGGCACGATGATGATTCTTATCTCGGCGTGTCATACAGAACACAGAACAGGCCCCATTCATGTGCGCATCGTGTGCACACTCATCCCGCGAGCAGCGGCGACTTCTGTCACCCATCAACTTCTGCAAGCCATCTACCCGCCCGCCGTTTATGACTAATCTCTCTTCTTCGCTCGAACCATCTCAAGCCCGAGACTAATGCCTGTTCTTTTTTATGTTTCCTCTCGTTTCAGGTACGTACACATGCACAGATGAGTATCGCCCCGATGACCGCGGCTGGAAGTGTCTGCGGCTAATCCGGCTAATTAGCAATTCAGATTTTGGATGCTGACTTAAGATACGGATTCTCTTAATCAGCGGCGCACTTCCGCGCGCGCGGCCCCTTTGCCAGTGACAATGATGGATCTCGGTCGTTGTGATTCCCACGAAGCGTTCCGATTTTTATGGGCTGGGAGTGCCCAGCGGTGTGGGGGCCACGAAGTGAAATTCATTTCGAATTCGAGACGATTTTTGAGAGACTTCTGGCGTGCCACAGGAAACCTGCACCAGCGGTGGATTGAGCTATTGTGAAGGGCTGCGCGCGGGGGGGCAAGGCGTCGTTTAATATGTGCTTTTTGGGTTGTCCTTAGGGCCGTGATGGATGCAGCTTCCACGGAAAGTAACGACTTCTGGACACATGCTGCCGGGGATTAGAGTTTCGAATTTCAATTCGATGGGGGATTGGGGTTTTAATTGGGAACTTGTTAATGAGCTGACGGTGGGTTGGTGGTTTGTTTGTGGAAGTTTTTATGAACTTATGAAGATGTGCGACTCAGGGGACTTGGTGATGAGAGTTTAAAAGGGATTAGATTGGAGGAGGTTTAAAACAGAAATTTGCTTTGTCTTGGATAAAGGCAGCATTGGCAATTAATAAGTCACATCAGACGACTCACTATCTTTTTAGGTTGTGGTTGTTGAGGGCATGGGCCTGTGCATCCAGGGCAAAGTTGTTGACTGCTCTCAACTTGGCGAGATGCCAGCAACGATCCAGGTCAAGTTGACATACAGTCCGTCCGCGGCGCCCTCTGGATAGCCTTTACAGGTTGTGCTTGGAATCCTTTTTGATTTGGTGGTCAAGAAGTGCGTTTGGAGGAAGTTAAAAACAATACGGTGAAACTTTTCTTTACGGACATCCCTCTATAGTAGTAGTCTCAAAAACTAATGCTTAACCTAGACAATTTGGGTGGGAGGAGGGGGGAGGGGCAGTGAGAGAGAGAGAGAGAGAAAGAGAGAATGGGCTAGAGTGGGAAAGGAGGGGACTGAAGGCGGTTGCGAATAGAGGCTTTGCTGAGGTGGAAGTCGAATGAGTGCTCTGCGGTGTTAGCCAACCTTAACATTCCTGAAACTGGTGAGTTGCGTCCGTAATTGGTGCGATGTGGGGTGATGCGGAAGAGGGATAAAGACCTAAGGTTCTGGGGATTGGCGCAAAAAGACACTAATTCTAGAAGTCCGAGACAGTCGATATTATCAAAAATAAGTTGGTGGAGAGAGTCGGCTGTTTTGTGACGGTTTTCGAGTGACTCAAGGCGAATGAGAGAAAGGCGGTCGGGGTATGGGTCCGATTTGTTTCTATCAGTTCAGGCAAAATTGCGAAGAGCGAAACGTAAGAAATCACGTTGCACAGCTTCGATACGACGAATGTGGACCGAGAAGAGAGGTGACCAGACTTGGCTGGCGTATTCGAGAATGGGTCTGACGAAGGTGATGTACAGAGATCTTGTGACACACTGAATCTAATATTCTTTTGACCAGCTTTTGACAAAGCCAAGCGCGAAATTTGCTCTACTTGTAATATTGACAACGTGGGAACGAAAGTTGAGCTCGTGATCACAGATAACGCCTAGGCGGACTGCTAGTGCATTCAGCAGCTTAGACCATATTGATATATTTATTAGCAGAGCTTCCTTGAGTGTAACCTTTGAAGTTACAACTGTTTCTGTTTAAATCTGTAGAGTGGAGTAGAGTTCAACTGTCTAGTGGCATAGTACAATAGACCCTCCTTGACTTTGCTGCGTGTTAAGGCTCGTTATCTTGTTGAAATTTCCAGCCAGGATTGAAGCCCAATTTCTCGACCAATGTCTCTAAATTCTCCCTCAGAGTATCCAGATACATGTGCTGGGCCATATTTCCTTCCACCATGAATCTCAACTTCCTCACACCGAACCAAGCCATGGATCCCCGCACCACAACACTGCCTCCTCCATATTTAATCGTTCTTCGAAGATTTTTTATTTCCAACGAAAGAGTGGCATTTCGCCATAAATCGTGGCTGAAAAAATGTTGTATTTACTTTCGTCGGTGAACAACACTTTCTTCCAAAAAGACAGATCATCTTCTTTGTGTTAAGTTGCAAAGTCCATTCGCTTCCTCTGGTTGGCTGTGTCGACGGCTTCTTCCTCGGTGTTCTCGCAAAATACCCACGTCTATTCAGGGTTCTTTGGATCGTCCTTGTGCTGAATACTTTGTTGCAGGCATCCGAGACCTGTTTTTTTTCGTAGTACAATTCGTTTTTGTCCCTTTACGAACAGCGCTGCCTAAACGGTTTGAGTTACGCGAAAATCACGTATGACGGAAATGTTCCCCTTTAAAAGTTCTAAAAAAAAGTCCGCGGCAGCATATATCTATCCTTTAAGATTCACTCACTATAACCTTTTTTATGGTTCGAAGGTAATATTATTTATCCAACCGCGATAACTGACATTCTCGCGGACAAAGTCACGTGTGGCAGACGAGCTTTTGCTGAGTTATTTTTCAAATATAAGGGATTTGTCTACATTGAGTTAACCCGGGAATAAAGTGTCTTGAATTCTAAAATCCGGGATGTGCCGGGAACTGGGACGTCTTGAACCTCAAATATCAAGCGTTTTTCATAAAATGCACCCTTTTTTCTTGTCACACTTTCAGCCGTGTCGTTTGATTCCATTGACTACACATCACTGAAAAGCAGTGGTGACATGATGCAACCCTGTGGGACCCCACCTCCAAAGTCTTCAAGTAACCCCTGTCCTTCCTTGAAACTTCTATAGCGTGAAGTGAAGTTTCAAACCAAGCAAAAAAAAAACCCACACACCCACGCCCATTTCGATTTTGCAAGAAAAATCGACGACCTAATTGTTCGCCTCATGAGTACCCATGTCACATGGCCACCAGATTGCAGTGCAATCCCACAAAAGTACAGTCTAGGACCTGATTTCGCAAACTGCCGATAGCCCAGCGGCACGCTAATCACCCGAGTCCCACGTAACTCTCCGGTTACACAATTCCTGTTGCCATTCTCAGGCCATCAGCAGCGCCACCGCGTCAAGTCTCTAATGGACTGTCAAACAAAAGCAAGAGCACAAGCAAAAAGCAATCACTTCTGGTCATGCTACACAGAAGATCCGCGCGCTGCTCGAGAAGCACCCAATTCCCATTCACCTCACTCGCGCGATTGGCGTGAAATTGCATCGCGCGCGCACACGCGACTCCCTCCAAGCGGATCCAAGTGAATGGCGGCGCGGCGGTGGCCGGTCGCTCTGTGCGCGCTTCCATTACGTAAGAAGCCAAATCTAAACTTAACCTCGATAAGCCAACAGCGGCAGGAGAAGACACCTGATTGGTTACGCTCCAATTAGGTGTAGGTGAGTGGGCATTGCAAACTCCTGCGGAGCCGCCCCACCGCCCCACCGCCCCACCGCCCCACCGCCTCGTCGGCTTCGGTCTTCAACTTGGACACGGAAAGAGCATCTCCCCGTGTGCCGTGTGTGGACAAGTGCACGATGAAGAGTCTCCACGAGGACGGGTTTTGTGTCACCACGGAATCAGAGAACCAGATCATGATCGTCGTGATCGCAGCGGAAACCAGTTCTCTGACCGTCATGACACACAGCCACGACTGCCACCGCTCCGGCGCGGCGGACTTATTGGAAAGAGATTACTCCGAGTGCTACTGGTTTCATTTATCAGTCCCGCCTGAGCTGGCAGCCCCACAACAGCATTAAAACGCGCGGCAGGAAGGAGTCAGTTCAGTCCTTTCATGCAAATTTTCCGTCGTGCTGCATGTTGACAGCAAATAAAAAGCTCATTACCGTGAGATTGGCTCAGTGGAGTGGCCGTGGTGAGGGTGGCCGGCGGTGGGGCGGCGGAGCTGCTGATCTTGATTTCGGTCTGACTTTGATTCTGGGCAGCTGTTGAGTTGGTTCCAGTGTTCTGTGCCGTTTTTTCGGTCTCTTCCTCGTTCTTCCTCTTTCTCGTTCCTTGTGTCATTTCTTGTTTTTCGCGGTTAACGGTGAAAGATTCGATCCGTGCGCATACACGCACCAGACCGAGGGGCGAGGGGCGTGGGGCTAACGCCGCCAGCCGAGGAGAGCAGTTTGCATCGCCGCCAGATGGTGGTTTGCGCAGAACGGCACCGTAGTTCGATTGCTTCCTCAATTCCGTGGTGGTGCTGGAGGCTGGAGCACCGATGCACTGCGGCTTGGGGCGCATGCTTTACGACTTGGGTTAAAGATGTTGTGGGCTTGAACCATTGTCTTCAGACTTTTGACCTATTCACTGTAGTTCCCTGTTGTTGTTCGCTTGTTGAGCGCGGTGCTGCGTGTTGTGTGCGTGTGTTTTTAATTGAATATGTATCTCGAGTGATTGATTGGATTTGAGGGTATGGTGGGTTTGGTGCATATGATTTGATCCACCGAATGGATTTGGGTTGTCGATGTCATTCCGAGGAGAAGAAGGCGTTCTCGGAAGTGAGTGATGATTATGGGGTTTTGTTTTGGCCGCAGCTGGCGATGTTGACGCTGAACGGAACTGCTCGCCAGGGTGAGCATCATTCGTGTCAAGTGGTGTATATGTCAGGAGAGTGATGGATTTGGGCGATTCGCGGTCGAGAGTGTGTTCATTTGGTGGGAATTGAGTCACGCACATCACCAGCTGTTGTGGAACAATTACTTTTTCGACAGCTCTTGCGGACTGGTCTGGAAACGGACACTTGTCAATTGCTTAGGGCGAGGGATGTGTTGGGCAAGTCACTCTTCTGCCAAATTACACATGTTTCCCTCTGGGAGATTAGCTCACGTCACGATGTGTTGAGTAAAGACACTTGCTTTTGACAGTTACTGAGGACTGATGTGGAAACGGACACTTGTGAATTTCAATTTCGTTTAGAGGAGGGATGTGTTGGGCAAGTCGATCTACTGTCAATTTAAGTATTCTTTCTAGATGTTTTACTTACATAAGGATCTGTTGAGGAAGGACATGTGTTTTTCTTGTGGACCGAAGTGGACATTAGCCCTAGTGACTTTTAGGAGGGATGTGTTCGTCAAGTCTCTCTACTGTCAGTTTACACATTATTCTTCTGAACGATTCGGTCACGTCACGATGTGTTGAGTAAAGACACTTTCACAAACATTTTTCAAATTTGCTTAGAGGAGGGATGTGTTGGGCAAGTCATTCCTACTTTTGGGTTTCTTTTTGAAAGTTTGCTCACATCAGCATCTTTTGAGAAGATGTCTAATTTTTTGGAAAAGGATATAAATGAGTTTAGCGGGGGATGTGTTCGTTAAGTCAGTCGGCTGTTAGTTTATTTTTTTACTTGTTGTAGGTTTTTTTTAGCCCTAGACGCGTTGTTCATATGTGTTGAGTAAAGACACTTGATTGTGGCAGTGCCTAATGACAAATGTGGAATCTGACACTTGTCAATTTTGTTTAGAGGCGGGATGTGTTGGGCAAATCAATTCTACTCTTGAGCTTTGTTTTTCAAGCTTTCTCACATCATCATCTTTTGAGCAGGGGTCTAATTTTTGGCACTTCTTACGGACCGACGTGGAAAAAGGATTTAGGTGACTTTCGCGAGGGATGTGTTCGATAAGTCAGTCGGCTGTTAGTTTATATGTTAGGTCTAGACGCATTGTTTACATAAGGATATGTTGAGACAGTTCTTGAGTTTTGACAGTTCTTGTGAACCGATACGGAAACAGACTGTTGTGAATTTTGGTTAGAGGAGGGATGTGTTGCACAAGTCACACTGCACTGTTTCTGTTTCCTCCTTTCCTCCACCACTTTGTTTACATCACCATCTCTTAATTAGTTGTACCTGTTTTGGACGGGTCTTGTGGACTGCCGGAAACTTGTCAATTTTGTTGCGGAGACGGGATGTGTTCGGCAAGTCAGTACTTCTCCCAATTTTGGAGTTTCTTCTTAAAGCTTCACTCACATCACCACTCGTTGATTAGAGATACTATTTTTGGCAGTTCTTGTAAATCCATGAGCACTACTTAGTTGGGGTTGTGTTCGGCAAGACACTATACTGTACATTTTTGTATTTCCGCAAGAACCTTTGCTTACACAACCATCTGTTATCTAAATATGCTAAGCTTGATTCACATGGACTGATGTGAAAAAGGATACTTCTCGGTTTTGCCAAGGGGTGTGTTAAGCAAGTAGCATTGGTGCTAATTGTTGTGTATGATCTAGAAGCGTTGTTCAAGCCAACATATCTTGGGTGGAGATTCCTATTTATTGAAAGTTCTTAGGGACCGATGTGAATATGGGGACTTGTGAATTTTTCCTAGGGATGTGTTCGGCACTACCTGGGATGCTGCTATCGTTGATGTCTGATCCGGCAGCTTACCTCACTTTTCTGTTGTCTGCTGAGTAATGCCTGAAACACAATAGTGCGTTGCACCAGCCGACTTCATGTTACGGATGACGCACAGCGTTGAAATAAATACTCAATTTATCAGCTGTTCTCTCTCTCATCTACTAGATGAAAAATATTGCCGCCTTTCTGCATACACTCATTTGAAATGACTTTTGTCGTTCAATTATTTTTAAATCAGCTTCACTCAGTTTTCACTTCTCAAATGACAGTTGATACAAAATTCTCTCAATTTGCAAGAAAACTCTCAATTTGGTAGGAGTTCTTCAGGCATAATGGTGCTAGTTTTTGACACATCCTGAGGACCGATGTGGAAGCGGACACTTGACAATTTTTCTAAGAGAGAGGGATGTGTTAAACAAGACACTAAAAGACACTAATTTTTCTTTTTCTCCTGGACGCTTTGCTCACATCACGATCTATATCTTATTGACACTTGTTTTTGACAGTTCTTGTTGATTTGGACCGATCTTTAAACGGATACTTGTCAGTTTTGTTTTACGGGGAGGGAGGAATTAGGTAAGTCATTACGACTTTTGAGTTTCTTCCTGAACACCATATTTTGAGTAGAAATTTGTTGACGGTTTTACTGCTTCTACTGACAGACTGATGTGAATGTAGGCTTGCTAATTTTTGTCAGAGATGTGTTCGGCAAGTCGTAGAACTGGTCTTGGGTGTCTGATCTGGAGGCTTTGGACACATCATCGCTTGTTGAGTAATGATGCGAGTTTTTGACAGTTGCTGCGGAAGCGGACTTTTGTTAATCTGGCTAAAAGACGAGGGATGTGTTAAACAAGACACTACTTCTATGATTATCTGTGTTTCGTCTGGACGCTTTGCTTCACGATCGATACTTATTTTTCAGTCAAACTTATTTTTGACAGTTCTTGTGGACCGAACTTCAAACGGATAATTGGTAATTTTGCTTAGATGGGAGGGGTGTGTTCAGCAAGACACAGTATTGCCAATTTGTGCGTCTCCTCTGGTAACTTAGTTTCTGGGCTGATGTGAAAGTATTACATTTCTCACCTTGGCCTTGGGATGTGTTCGACAAGTCAAACTAGTGCTAATGCTTGGGCCTGTTCTTTTCCGTTGTGTTCACATTTGCTTTAATCATCATCTAGTGAGTAGATATGCTTTTTTTTAACAGTTCTTGTTGACTGGTATGAAAATGTTTGCCAATTCTGCTTAGGGATGTGTTCGGTAAGTCAACAATTTTGGTGCCTGATCTGGAAGCTTCGTTGGCGCGTCTCCTAGTAGAGTGGAAGGTCCCTTAGGCCGACTGCGACGGTCGCGGAACTTTCGTCCGGATAAGGAATCTGTCTGTCTGTCCATGGGAATGTGTGGAACTTCAAGTTAAGATCCACTGTCGTGGGAAATTGTCCAGGCAAGCTGATGTATGCCGTGATCGACTGATTTTTTGCACGAGTTGCTGTGACCGCAGGCAAAGACCCATTTATTCAAAAATGGAATACCCTTCGTGTCCTGTGAAACTTGGCTCCACTGAGTGACTCCTCCGTTCTAGAACTAGATTCACACTCGTCCCTTGTCGTCTTCCGCAATTGCAGCGATTGCATTTGCCGTCCTATCTTCTTTCACAAGCAAGCACAAGTATCTGAGGATCTCTTGTGTAATCTGCGCTAATTGAGCCCAGCACCGATGGGCGATGGGTAATTTACGATTAAATCCCTTCCTCTGTGCATCTCCCTCCGAAACCCTTTTCGCCAAGTCATCGTCGCGGATTTGACAAAAAAGCAGGTGCGCGCGCGTTTTCCTTTTCCCCCTCAACCGCACCACTGCCCATGTCCAGCGAAGAGGGATAGAAAACTCCGCACAGACATGCAACAGAGAACACGCTCCACGGCTTACACGCTTAATAAACTTTTGCAAGAAAAAACACAGCAAAAACTCCTCTTTGTTGGGTTTACTTTCCTCGATTGTGCAACGCCTCTCCGAGTGCACGGCTAGAGGTCTGGAGGAATTACGACATTCGACACACTGCACGGAGCAGCGTGAGAAAAACGCTTGAAAACCTATTCCGAGTGCCATATTGGGCGGTTTTCGTTGTGTTTTTTCGCTGGCCGCCATCTCTAGCCCACGCGCGTAACCGGAGACACAAAGCCAGCTTCGAGCAGCTCCTGAAAGGTGTTTGTTTTGAAATCATTCCAGTGGCGGCAGCGGTGGCGGTGGCGGCCAACTCACGCGGGCAGTGTGACAATCACAGTGGTTTGGTTGGCAGCGGTCTTGAAATCGAAGAAAACGAACATTTTTGTGTGTTCACGTGCGGATTCCGTGAATGACCGGTGAGTGGCTGGCTGGAGTGGCTCTCCCTCTGTGTGCTAACTAGACCCATTGTGGGATGATGTGCTCCAGGCTGGGATTTGGAATACCACAGATCGGAGTCATGATGGATGTGACATGCAACCATGTGTTGCACATGTTATGTCTCTGCGTTTTTGCATTTGACTCTTTGGCGCGGCAAGCTGGTGGGAGTGGAGCCGAGGAATTATGGTGAATGTAAGCTTCGTGCAGTGGCTTAAATTGGCCGGGATATCGGGGAATGGTGGCTTAACATGCGAGGAACAGTGAATGTCTGAGTGGGTAATCCTGCGGGACACTGCATTCAGATTTTTGGTTTAAGGCTTTGCTTGCTCATTTGACTGGGTTTTCTGTATGCATTTACTGTGGTGACTCTCCTTTCTGTTGTTTTGTTTGAAATTTAATTTATTGGGAAGGGATGTAAGGAAGGTAACAGCGCCTGCTGCTTGCTTGGTCCTCTGATGATGTTTTTGCGTTGCAATTTCTATTTATTCCTTTAGTTCGTTTATCTCGTGAGCAAGTCAGATAAAAATTCGAAAAAATGTGAACCAATTTTAGACCTTGTCGCTACATCACGTTTGGGGACATATCAAAAAAATAAAATGCTTTCCCATTACTTAAAGTTTTTGCTCAAAATGTATGGCCATTGATCCAGACGTTGGACCATTGCTCCAAATTGATGGTCATTGCTCCAAATGTTGGACCATTGCTCCAAATTGATGGCCATTGCTCCAAATGTTGGACCATTGCTCCAAATTTCTGATCATTGCTCCAAATTTTGGATCATTGCTCTAAATTGTTGATCATTGCTCCAAATGTTGGACCATTGCTCCAAATTTTAGACCATTGCTCCAAATTTATGGCACTATTGCTCAAATTGTTGGTCCATTGCTCAAAATTTCTGATCATTGCTCCAAATTTCGGATCATTTTCAAAATCTAAATTGTTGATCATTGCTCCAAATGTTGGACCATTGCTCCAAATTTTAGACCATTGCTCCAAATTGATGGCACTATTGCTCAAATTGTTGGTCCATTGCTCAAAATTTCTGATCATTGCTCCAAATTTCGGATCATTTTCAAAATCTAAATTGTTGATCATTGCTCCAAATGTTGGACCATTGCTCCAAATTTTAGACCATTGCTCCAAATTGATGGCACTATTGCTCAAATTGTTGGTCCATTGCTCAAAATTTCTGATCATTGCTCCAAATTTCGGATCATTTTCAAAATCTAAATTGTTGATCATTGCTCCAAATGTTGGACCATTGCTCCAAATTTCTGATCATTGCTCCAAATTTTGGATCATTGCTCTAAATTGTTGATCATTGCTCCAAATGTTGGACCATTGCTCCAAATTTTAGACCATTGCTCCAAATTGATGGCACTATTGCTCAAATTGTTGGTCCATTGCTCAAAATTTCTGATCATTGCTCCAAATTTCGGATCATTTTCAAAATCTAAATTGTTGATCATTGCTCCAAATGTTGGGCCATTGCTCCAAATTTTGGATCATTGCTCTAAATTGTTGATCATTGCTCCAAATGTTCGACCATTGCTCCAAATTGAAGGCCATTGCTCCAAATGTTGGACCATTGCTCCAAATGTTGGACCATTGCTCCAAATTTCTGATCATTGCTCCAAATTTTGGATCATTGCTCTAAATTGTTGATCATTGCTCCAAATGTTCGACCATTGCTCCAAATTGATGGCCATTGCTCCAAATGTTGGACCATTGCTCAAACTGTTGGACCATTGCTCCAAATTGATGGCCATTGCTCCAAATTTTTGATTTCTTCCTTGATCTTGTGAATGTACCATATTCTCTACAGTCCGAGATGGACAGGGGTTCAACCAACATGTCCCATCATCCGGATGTGTCCAGATTCGCACACCAAGCTAGGTGAGGTCCCCAACGACTTGCGTGCACCACCTTGTACATGGACGTCCTCTGTTACGTTGCCAGGCTCAGAGTCGAAGATTCTTCGGGCTGGAGCTGAGTTATCCATACGCTTTACTTGGCCTAGCCATCTTCAGCTTTGTATCCGTAGATGCCTGGCTAGACTCATGTCCCTGTACAGGCCAAAACCGTGTTATCCAAAGGCCAACCAACGCAAACAGGACCAAATATTGCGCGCAGAACTTTTCCAGAACCCTCGAAAAGACATCCTTATCCGCTTTGAATACAGTCTACGCCTCCGCGCCGTAGAGCAAAACGGTATTGATCAAGCTCTTGTACAGAGTCAACTTAGTCTTCCGAAAGAGGGCTCTGTAACTCACCTGCGTTGTGATACCAATCAAATGCAGCGGTTGGCAAGAGTTGTTTGCACTGATTATAGCGGAGTCGAAATAGACTTAGTCCTTCACTTCCTCGAAGTTATAGCTCCCTACGGTTTCGTTCGGGCTGATTTGTGGATGTTGTGTGTACTTTGTTTTGCCAGACCCACCTTAGGCTAGGTTAGGTTAGATAGGGGGTCTGATAGTGCATTCACCAGCACACTTAGACCATAGTGGTCCATTGTGATACCCCTAGTCAGACTACTACCACTGATAAACCATTCCAGTGATAGTGCCGTTAATTTGATCCCAACGGCAAATGGTGATTAGACCAGATTTAAAAACCTGGTAAAAGCGTATTAACTTTGCTTTCACTGGGATTCGAACCGGGGACCCCGCTAACCAGGGGCAGACACTCTACCAACCGCGCCATCCAGTCGTTATCCAACGCCTAAGTTGGCTAGGCCATGTAGAGCGTATGGTCAACACAGCTCCGGCCTGAAGAGTCTTCGACTCCGAACCCGTGGGACAACGTAACAGCGGACGCCCGCGTTTAAGGTGGCGCACCCAGGTGGAGAAGGACCTCAACCAACTTGTGCTAGCTGGAGAGGCTTGTTGGTTGATGGTTGAGGCCCAGGTCCACTCCGGACTATAGCGCCAAATAAAGAAGAAGAAGAAGATGTCCAAGGGAAGGAGATTGAGTAAGATCTCGAGGGCCGTCGTGAGTGTTGATCTGAGTGCACCTGCTTATCCTGATTAGGTTTTTCTGTATTTGTAGTGCCTTTCACCACACTAGTACTCCATAAGTCAGGACTGGTCTTGCTATTGCCGAGTAGAGCCAGTGTGTTATTTTCGGTTGGAGATGCGCTCTTCAATGTTATGCCTCCAGTTTAATTTACTGTCGACGATGACACCCAAGTATTCGGTCCCTCGGTCCGTGAGAGTTATTTCTTTTCCCTTCAACATTGGCGGAGTGATATTTTGACTTTTATGTTTTCTTGTGAACAGGACCAGCTCAGGGTTCATATCAAGTCCGTCGCTATCCGTCCATCTTGCTTAAGTGTTTACGGCTGATTCCATCATGTCAGTTATGGTATCTGGAAGTGGTCCCTGATAGCTTTTGCAATATCATCCGCATGTGCTATGGGCTTGCATCCTGGTGCACTTAGTCTCTTAACTACCATAATCCAGAGAAACGAAGTTATGACTCCTCCTTGAGGTGTGCCTCTGAATTCCCTCCACTCATAGTTAGCAATTATTGACGCCAAAGTTATCGTAACCTCCCCGACTTATCCCTTGGCAGCTGGCTCAGTTGAAGAGGCCTCTCTATTTTTGTGGATAGTGTACTCAAGCCGATCATTTGACATTCTGGGACTTCCGCAGATCAGTTAGCACCACATTTTCGAATCCCAGTGAAAGCAAAGGTCTAGTCACCATTTGCCGTTGAGATCAAATTTGCGGCACTATCACTGGAGTAGTCAATCAGTGGTAGTAGTCTGACTAATGGGTATCACAATGGATCAATATGGTCTAAGTGTGCTTGTGAATGCACTAGCAGCCCGCCTACCTAACCTAACCTAGGCTGGACCTGGTTTAATTAATTCCCTAGGCTAGAAGTTACTCCTCCAACCGAAGTTTTCCTGCGATCACTGGACAGTCCTCGCAGACCGCCACTGTCGGTCCCAGTGACTCACAGACTGCCCTACAAATTCCAAACTCGACCCCACCAATCCACTCCCCCTCGAACCAATTTTCCTCAGCGGAAGAGAAGGAAAGGAGTTCGCTCCGCATCATCACACCACATCTGGTCACGTCGATAAGATCAGAAACTGTTGTCCATTAAAATTTCCATAATTCCCAAGCGCAAAAAAAACCATAAATTCACCACATCAGGGCCATTGTTGAGCGGTGCAGATCGTGTGTCTTTGTGTGCCCCCCTCTCACAGCGCTGCCGAGATGGAAAATTGAAAATTACCACGTATGCCCAAAACGCTCGAACGTGATCTTTCGTAAAAAGCAGCCCCAACGGCTGGTCGCCGATAAATGTCAAAACTCGCTAATAAATTGTAATTTCCAGCAATTTTCACGTGTGTCTGCCTAAATATCCACAATGGCCTGGCGATCCGCCGCGGTGATTCGCTTCACTTTGGCAGCGTCTTTCCGATTGTAGTCCGCCGCAGGTTCGCCGTGGCATCTCTCTTCAACAAATGAAACCTGTCACTAGGCCATATATGGGCGCGCGAGAATAGCCCGCAGCCACACACAAAGACAGAGAACGAGAGAGAGAGAGCGACGGAGGCGGAAGAAGGCGGAGAGAATCTTTAAAACAAACACCAGCCGACGACAAAGGCATCGCACGGCGCGGCGCGGTATCGCATGAATTAATTGGATTCGCATCTGATCTGTGACACATTCAGTGGTGGGCAGATGAAGACGGAACCCACTTTGTGGCGGCGCGGCGGAAAACCTCTGCGCCACGCCGCCGCCGGTTTACGGGTATCTGTTCTCATTAGCCTAGCCTCCGAGCCCTGGCAAGGGTTACGTAATGGCATCTCTGGCCAGCGCAGCTGTCCCCGTGGAGCACGTGCAACTGACAGCCCCTCTCTCCCTCTGTGGATGCAGGTAACTTATTTAACCTAGATAAGAGGTGTAAGTCTGGTTTTAGATAATTTTTCCGTTCGTAGTCGCTTGGAACTAAAATAAATTGTTCACTGTCGTGTGAAGAGAGAGAAAGAGAAGTGTTCCTGATTGGCTCCGTCGCTGTGTGGTGCTACTTCCGCAGTTCTTCGGAGTTACGAGCTTACGGTAACTGTCAGTGGCTAATGATTTATTTATTGAATTCAAACTGATGTCTCTCCTGTTGCATGCGAGTGACATTGATGATGATGATGATGGCGAGATATTGTTGTTTTGGAGAGGACATGATTCATTGTCGCGGAGAAATGATGTGTCACCTGACAGTTGACACATGGCCGGTGGGGTGAAAGTTGTGTGACATTGAACTCATTCATAGCTGCACACGGTGACTGTTGGCGGTGTCAAGTTCGACTGTGAAGTTTTGCAGAGCTGAAAGAAATTTGAATGTGAATGGCTTGACATGGAGTTTGTTGCATTATGAACGATTTTAAAGGGGTCATCGGAGCCGATACTTCAGTGTTTGGCGACCATGGTTTTCCAAATTTGCATGGAAAAACATACGAATTCTGACTGGATTCTGGACACTTCATAATTTGGCCTTTCGATCAGTGGGCTAAGTGGAATCAGTGGAATGTTATGCAAAACTGAAGCTTTTTGATTATAGGCCTAAGTTTTATGTACAGCTCCAAATTATTGACCACCGCTCCAAATGCTGGACCATTGCTCCAAATTGTTGGCCATTGCTCCAAATTTCTGATCATTGCTACAAATATTGGACCATTGCTCCAAATTGTTGGCCATTGCTCCAAATTTCTGATCATTGCTCCAAATGCTGGACCATTGCTCCAAATTGTTGGCCATTGCTCCAAATTTCTGATCATTGCTCCAAATGCTGGACCATTGCTCCAAATTGTTGGCCATTGCTCCAAATTTCTGATCATTGCTCCAAATATTGGACCATTGCTCCAAATTGTTGGCCATTGCTCCAAATTTCTGATCATTGCTCCAAATATTGGACCATTGCTCCAAATTGTTGGCCATTGCTCCAAATTTCTGATCATTGCTCCAAATATTGGACCATTGCTCCAAATTGTTGGCCATTGCTCCAAATTTCTGATCATTGCTCCAAATGCTGGACCATTGCTCCAAATTGTTGGCCATTGCTCCAAATTTCTGATCATTGCTCCAAATATTGGACCATTGCTCCAAATTGTTGGCCATTGCTCCAAATTTCTGATCATTGCTCCAAATATTGGACCATTGCTCTAAATTGTTGGCCATTGCTCCAAATTGTTGGCCATTGCTCCAAATTGTTGGCCATTGCTCCAAATCTTGGACCATTGCTCCAAATTGTTGGCCATTGCTCCAAATCTTGGACCATTGCTCCAAATGCTGGACCATTGCTCCAAATTGTTGGCCATTGCTCCAAATTTCTGATCATTGCTCCGAATATTGGACCATTGCTCCAAATTGTTGGCCATTGCTCCAAATTTCTCATCATTCCTCCAAATGCTGGACCATTGCTCCAAATCTTGGACCATTGCTCCAAATTGTTGGCCATTGCTCCAAATCTTGGACCATTGCTCCAAACGCTGGACCATTGCTCCAAATTGTTGGCCATTGCTCCAAATTTCTGATCATTGCTCCAAATATTGGACCATTGCTCCAAATTGTTGGCCATTGCTCCAAATTTCTGATCATTGCTCCAAATGCTGGACCATTGCTCCAAACGGTGGACCATTGCTCCAAATTGTTGGCGATTGCTCCAAATCTTGGACCATTGCTCCAAATTGTTGGCCATTGCTCCAAATGTTGGATCATTGCTTGAAATTGTTGGCCATTGCTCCAAATGCTGGACCATTGCTCCAAATTGTTGGCCATTGCTCCGAATCTTGGACCATTGCTCCAAATTGTTGGCCATTGCTCCGAATCTTGGACCATTGCTCCAAATTGTTGGCCATTGCTCCAAATTGTTGGCCATTGCTCCAAATGCTGGACCATTGCTCCAAATGTTGGATCATTGCTCGAAATTGTTGGCCATTGCTCCAAATTGTTGGCCATTGCTCCGAATCTTGGACCATTGCTCCAAATTGTTGGCCATTGCTCCAAATTGTTGGCCATTGCTCCAAATGCTGGACCATTGCTCCAAATGTTGGATCATTGCTCGAAATTGTTGGCCATTGCTCCAAATTGTTGGCCATTGCTCCGAATCTTGGACCATTGCTCCAAATTGTTGGCCATTGCTCCAAATTGTTGGCCATTGCTCCGAATCTTGGACCATTGCTCCAAATTGTTGGCCATTGCTCCAAATTGTTGGCCATTGCTCCAAATGCTGGACCATTGCTCCAAATGTTGGATCATTGCTCGAAATTGTTGGCCATTGCTCCAAATTGTTGGCCATTGCTCCGAATCTTGGACCATTGCTCCAAATTGTTGGCCATTGCTCCAAATTGTTGGCCATTGCTCCAAATGCTGGACCATTGCTCCAAATGTTGGATCATTGCTCGAAATTGTTGGCCATTGCTCCAAATTTCTCATCATTCCTCCAAATGCTGGACCATTGCTCCAAATCTTGGACCATTGCTCCAAATTGTTGGCCATTACTCCGTATTTCTCATCATTCCTCCAAATGCTGGACCATTGCTCCAAATGTTGGATCATTGTTCGAAATTGTTGGCCATTGCTCCAAATTGTTGGCCATTGCTCCGAATCTTGGACCATTGCTCCAAATTGTTGGCCATTGCTCCAAATTGTTGGCCATTGCTCCAAATGCTGGACCATTGCTCCAAATGTTGGATCATTGCTCGAAATTGTTGGCCATTGCTCCAAATTGTTGGCCATTGCTCCGAATCTTGGACCATTGCTCCAAATTGTTGGCCATTGCTCCAAATTGTTGGCCATTGCTCCGAATCTTGGACCATTGCTCCAAATTGTTGGCCATTGCTCCAAATTGTTGGCCATTGCTCCAAATGCTGGACCATTGCTCCAAATGTTGGATCATTGCTCGAAATTGTTGGCCATTGCTCCAAATTGTTGGCCATTGCTCCGAATCTTGGACCATTGCTCCAAATTGTTGGCCATTGCTCCAAATTGTTGGCCATTGCTCCAAATGCTGGACCATTGCTCCAAATGTTGGATCATTGCTCGAAATTGTTGGCCATTGCTCCAAATTTCTCATCATTCCTCCAAATGCTGGACCATTGCTCCAAATCTTGGACCATTGCTCCAAATTGTTGGCCATTACTCCGTATTTCTCATCATTCCTCCAAATGCTGGACCATTGCTCCAAATTGTTGGCCATTGCTCCAAATATTGGACCATTGCTCCAAATTGTTGGCCATTGCTCCAAATTTCTGATCATTGCTCCAAATGCTGGACCATTGCTCCAAACGGTGGACCATTGCTCCAAATTGTTGGCGATTGCTCCAAATCTTGGACCATTGCTCCAAATTGTTCGCCATTGCTCCAAATCTTGGACCATTGCTCTAAATGCTGGACCATTGCACCAAATGCTGGACCATTGTTTACTTGACTTCAGCCTGCATCCTTCTGCCACTGTCGAAAACTGATTAAGACACAACCACCTAAACTCAACAGTTCCAGCCTACGACCACCTCCTGTCGCCCAGTCCTCCAGATCAGTTTCAGTTTCACTGCAAACCGGAAGCAGGTGTCGCCTCGCTTGCTGGCGCTTATCCGTAATTCTCCTCGACCACACACACTCGCAACAAGCCTGTTTACATCACAGGCTTGTGGGGCAACTGGAGCCAAGTGAATGTTGTGTCTCCAATTGATTCGAACGACCGTATCACCTACTAGCTATGTAGCTGTTTCTCGTATCAAGATAAATCATAACGCAAAACCCCATGCACCTGGACCTTTCGTCGGCCAAGCACCTATCCGTCGAGCAGCACACGCATGTGCGCCTGGCCCCCCGGTGCCTTTATCCACTGCGCCGCCAGAGGGGCCTTCGGACTCGATAAAACCTCGTAAACCTATCTTTACTCAGTTACAACGGAAACTAATGACAGTTAACAACAAAAACAAGGCAAAACAGAAAAACGAGCGCGAACGAGTCTCCGATAGCAGCCCAGCCTGCAGGGGCGTCAGGCGGGCGGCTGGGCTGTAGCAGCAGCAGAAGCAAAACACGAGAAACGAATGTGACCTCACGAAGCACCCAGATGTACCACGAGTCGCAACGCTTTCAGCTTCCAGCATGCAGCATCCAGCATCCAGCGTGCGGCATCCACAGCAGCCGCCGTCGCACCGTGTCGGGACGGTAGCACGGCTAGGTCCTCAGCGCTCTACGTAATGGCCATCATCGTTTATTATTGAGTGTGTAGCCGCCGATCGAGTTGAACCCCATTGCGCGAGGTGGCGGCTGAGTGCGAGTATCGGTTTACGGCGCAGCAACGGCACAACCGCAAATCTATTCTTTTGCACCTGGAAATGGTTGTGCCTCTGAGTTATGAGTTTCTCGCGCAAATGGGTTTATTATTTGTTTTCCCCCGCGCGTGCATAGGTGTGTATGTCGGTTCTAATCGTGCAATCGATTGACGATCGTGGTACGCAACGTAGTCGACATCCTTTCTCTTTGCTGTTCGCTCGGTTCCTTTGCCGCGTGCGATTGCACTGAGACGCTGGTGATAAGATAATGATTAAGTGCGGCTCAGCGGAGAATGCAATTTGGCTTGAGATACGAGAACATCCTCACTTGCGGTGGGATTGGGTTCGAGCGGCCATAAATGGGCGGATGTGGAGAGGATTCGAAGAGGAGCTGCGACTCGCTTGGTGCAGGTTGAAGACTATGGCTTCTCGGCTGGGCTTGAGAAGGTGTTTGCTGTGGTATAAGACGTGAGTTAAATGCCACGAATGGGGAGTTAGTGTCAGAGTGGGCTACAAGTGATGCAGTTTTATTGAAATGGTGGGGCAAAGTTAATCGATCGCTGATGTTTGAAATTTGAGTCATCACAGATGAGACGGCTTTATCGGATCTGTTGATCGTGTTGCTCTAGAAGGAGCTTAACTCGACAAGCCATACCAAACCAAAGCAATGGTCGTCTAATTTAATTAAATAATTGACAAGTGGTGTAATGAGCTATCTTTCAGTTGAATTTGAATGAAATGCATCTCTGACAGTTCCTCTAAGCAATTAAACGACCAAAGTCATGGTCTGTCTTTCAAGCTACTGCGGAACTGGACATGTCACGTTCTCCCTCTCTTCTCTATGACTGTTTTACTTTTGTTGTAGGGGACTTCCATGTGCATGAGGTAGTGAGCCTATATTTCTCCAGAAGTTAAGGGTGTTTTTATACAAGCAAAGAAATTTAAATTGGCCACATTGGTTTAGAGTGCCCGGCTGTTTTGAGGTTAGCTTGGTTTGGGAATTTTTACAAATTGTTCAAATATATTTTGAAAACCACCTTTCGAGTTGAGAAACCTTAACTAAATCCATTGGTGGTGTGAATAAGAACAAAAAAATGACTGAGTGTTCCCACAGAATTTTTGAGTGAACACTCCATCTGATGTGAATAAAAGTAGATTTCGGTAAGTTTAACGAAAACCCTCCGCTTATATATTTTGACACTTGAGTTTTCCTTTTGGTGTGAATAATGAGGGAATTTATTGAGTGAACACTTGAAGAAGTTGAGTGTGCATTGAAGGTAACATCAAGACTTAAAAAAATGGAGAATACTGTTTCGGAAGAAGAATAATTTAACAGATCCAGTGAAAATCATCACTCATCATTCTATGTTATGAAACTCGAAACTATACAGATTCTTGAAACTATCCCCTGTGTCCCCGAAATGCCGTGACTTATAGACCTTTGTTCTTCGCGTTTGCATGTTTAAAAACAAACAAATTAATATTCCCTTTGCACCCGCTTTTGTTGATTAGCTTACATGACTGTTGACAGATAAATTTGACAGCTCTCCACTCTAGTTTTCAAATGTCAGCTTTAGGGAAAGAACCTACTTTGAGGACATTTTTTTTTTCGCGCCATTTATCCTTAATTATGGTATCCCGTGAGAATTCGACTTAAGGGAGGAGTCCAATGTATTTATTATTTGCATTCACTGATCTGTTTTGTTGTTTTTATCTACGATCAAAGTAGGGATAGTGCTTGTTCGCTTAACGTGAAAACTTTCAATCGATCATGTAGTTTTTGAAATCTGTTTCATACACTCACTCACTTATCAGGCATACGACCCGTGGAGGGTCCGAGGTCCTGGGCACGCTGCTTCCAGTCCTCAAGACCTAGGTGTCTTGCATCATAATAATAATATGGGTGCCGCTACAGCCCGTAGAGGGCCAGGGCCTAGCTTCTCAGCAACCACTCGTGTTGTGCGTGCTATTGTTCTCTCACGCGTGGAAGGGGCCTTCAGTTTAATGCCGACTCCGAACGGCGAAGTTGAGAAGCTTTTTCTCGACAGGAATACTCTTTGAGCATTGTCAGTGACTTGAAAGAGCACCCTCTGTGTAGGAGTCGACGCACTAACCCACTACGCCACGGCGACCCATCCGCGATTACGTGGTCTTTATATCGGAGGTTCGTTTTTCTTCTCCATCTCGAGCCAGGAGGCTCGGATTCGAAGACCCTCTTAGCTGGTGGATTGTTGTCCATGCGTTCGATGTGTAGTCCAAGGATTTTTTCCTTCCGGACTACATCCACATCCTGGTACAGCTCGTAGAGTTCGCGGTTTTGTCTTCTTCTCCGATTGCCTTCCTCATAGACGGGACCATATATCCGACGTAGAATTTTTCTTTCGAAGGCCACAAGAATTAGCTTCGCAGTTTTGCTTAGCGTCAAGCTTTCGGGTCCATATAGCAGGACTGGCAAAATAAGGGTTTTGCAGAGATGATCGTGTTCCTTCGTTTTGAGCCCAGTTGTTTCGACAAACCGAAGTAACATCGGTTGTCAAGGGCGATTGGATTTCCACTAAGATGTCACTCGTGGAGTTTACGTTTGCCCCGAGGTAGACAAACCCCTTCACTACCTCAAAATTTTAGCTGCCGATCGTGATGTTTTGTCCTAGGTGGTGTTCGGCGGATCGTATATTGCTCGACGGCGTATATTTCGTCTTATCCTCATTCTCCTTAAGACCAGCTCGCTTCGCCTCTCCTTCAATTGCCGTAAATGCTTCCATTACGGCACGTTGGGATCGCGCGACAATATCGATGTCATCAGCATATCCCAACAGTTGGGCTGACTTGTAGAAGATAGTGCCTTCCGTGTTTACAGCTGCCCGTCGCACTATCTTCTCCAGTACCAGATTGAGCAAATCACACGACAGCGCATCTCTTTGCCAAAATCCGGTGCAGGTTTCAAACGGCTAGGCAGTCCTCCAGCCGAACTGTAGTGCGACACAACCGGATCAGGTTTCCCGGGATCCCGAATTAGGCCATCGCACCAAATAACTCCTTACGAAGAATGCTGTCGTATGCGGCTTTAAAATCGATACAGAGGTGGTGCGTATCGATTTGCAACTCGCTGGTCTTTCCCAGGATTTGCCTTAGTGCTAAGATTTGGTCTATTGTCGATTTGCCGGGCCGGAAGCCGCACTGGTACGTGCCGATTAGTGCGGTGCAAATGTTTAGACGTTCGCACAGTACGCTGGACAGGATCTGGTAGGCGACGTTGAGCAGGGATATACATCTATAGTTGTTGCAAGAGGTAGGATCGCCTTTTTTGTTTGATGGGGCATATGGAGTTGATACAGATAATCTGGTGCATGCTCCCAACCAGAACATCGTCACCGGCCTTGAAGAACTCTGATGGTAAACCATCTGAGCCTGCGGCTTTGTTGTTCTTCAGCCTTTTAATGCCTGTGCCGACTTCTTCAAAGCTAGGTGGGAGGACTACTTCTTCGATTGGAGATGGGATTTTTCTTGATTCTCTATCACTCTCTACCGGTCAGGCCCGTTAAGCAGCTGCTTGAAGTGCAGCTTAAACACATCCACTATTCTCTACGGGTCAGTAACCAGGTTACCCTCACAGTTTCTAAGAGCCTGGGTGCCTTTCGTAAAGCCAGCGGTAAGGTCTTTTGGCTTCCTTGTAGACGGCCCTGTTTTATGCACTAAGGCCATAAAATTACCTGTCAACTATGAACATTTTTTTTCTTTTTTTAGTGGGTTAGTGTGAATCTTCAATAAGGTACTATGATACCCGTGTATTCATAGTAGTTTAAGATTTTTACTGACTAAACACACCCTTCCCATTGTTTTTTATATGTTTACTACAGCTAGGTTGCCTTATCCAGTAGTTTTAACATCATTATTTTTACGCGTGAGGAAGGTAGATTTTCGATAAGATCACCTGCTGGAACCGTCTATGGCGGCCTGTACTCATTGCGCTTAATCGAACGGTTTCATTCGTTGGAGACGGCGCACTAGGTTTCTCATGTCCAGTGTTTGGAGTATGGCATGGTTACAATGACCATGAAGTCGAATTCTTAACTTCTCGTCCACGGTTGCGATGCCTAGATGTCATTGTATATCATTATTTCGTAGATACCAGGGAGCATTCACGACAGAACTTATAACTTAGTTTTGGAATGACTGTATAAATTCTCTAGGTAGGTAGCTAGGTAGGTCCACACAGGCTTTAGCACTTGCTTATATTTAAGCAGTTTGTAATACGCGCTTAACTTGGAATGTCGTACGAGTAGCCAGTACTCAAGTTCGTCACGTTTTTTCTTTACGTGCGCCTTGCACTTAAGCTTAGCATCCAGCGTCATCTCGAGATCTTGGGCTTCATTTGCGTACGGTATTTGTACCGAGATAATGAAGACGGGTATATTGTCTATGATAAAATTAATATGCGTGGATTTAGATGTGATTTCTTTAACATCATCCTGGAAAAGATCGTGCAAGACTCACACGCCAACACAAGAGGCACTATCTTCCAGAAGTCCGCACAACTGCAAGCATACGCGGATGACATTGACGTGATTGGCAGAACACAGCGAGCAGTCAATGAGGCGTTTGCTGGCATTGAGGCGGAAGCTGCTCAAATGGGTCTAGCGGTGAATGAGGGCAAAACCAAGTATGTGCTGTCATCGAGAAAGGACGCACAACATCGACGTCTTGGACAGAACGTATCCATAGTGAAGGACTTCGTCTACCTCGGCTCACAAGTGAGCAGTACGAACAACATCAGCACCGAGATTAGACGCAGAATTACTCTTGCCAACCGCTGTTTCTTTGGGCTCAGGAGGCAATTGAGTAGTAAAGCCATCTCTCGAAGGACCAAGCTGACTTTATACAAGACCTTGATCATCCCTGTCCTGCTGTACGGCGCGGAGGCGTGGACAATCTCAAAAGCGGATGAGGAAGTCCTTGGTCTCTTAGAGAGAAAAGCTCCGCTTGCGGTCTTCGGTCCTGTCTGCGTTGATGGTTATTGGAGAAGAAGATTCAACCACGAACTGTACGGGCTTTACAGCGACATGAGTCTAGTCAGGCGTCTTCGGATCCAACGCCTAAGATGGCTAGGCCACGTAAAGCGTATGGATAACTTAGCTCCAGCCCGAAGAGTCTTCGACTCCAAACCAGTGGGAGAACGCAATAGAGGACGCCCACGGAACCGATGTCGCACCCAGGTGGAGAAGGACTTCAATCAACTTGGTGTGCGCCGTTGGAGACAGCTGGCTAAAGATTGTGCCGGCTGGAGAGGCTTACTAGTTGAGGCCCCGGGCCACCCCAGACTGTAACGCCACCAGAAGAAGAACAAGAATTTGCTTTGTTACTTTTCAAATTTTTTATTGCCTGGCAGAGTTCAGTTAACGACACCCGTTTTATTCTGAAGTTATCGGATATTGGAGGCATATCGGTTGGATCTATCAACATTTGTCCATCAAACGGCTTAAACTTTTGTTCTAGACGTTCAGCAAAGAGGTCTGCCTTTTCTTTGGCACTCTTTGCCCATTCGCCATTGTTTTTTTCGGATTGGTGCCGAATGCAGTTGAGATTTTCTTATATTTTTCACTGCTTTCCAAAGAGAATAATTTGGAGTTTTTTCGGTTCAAGATATACCGAGACTTTTGCATACAAAATTTGGGTGTATGCTTTATGTTGGGGGTAGCGAGAATGTTGCCATATCCTGCGCGCTCTCCTTTTTTCGCGAATAATTTAATTTCCGGCGGGTAATATGTTCCTTCTTCTTTGGCAACTTCTCTTTTTGGAGTGTTTTCCATGCGGCGTTCTGGATAATTGATATAAAATTTTCGAGTTCCACTTTTAACTAAAACTAACTAAAATAGTGTTTTCAGTGAGACATTCAACATAATTTTTGTTTCCAATCATGTTTGACACTGGCCCAGTTTGTTTTATTATTAGTTTGTCTAGGTTGTCCTTCCAATTTTATTAGACTATCGCTCATAGTCAATACTATTGGGGAGTGGTCAGAGGAGAGGTCAAAGCTTTCCTCTATTCTCACGAAATTGGAAGATACTCCTTTTGTAACGAAAAAGTCTACCAGGCCAAGTCGGTTTGCCTGTCGAATGGAAACCTACTCCGAAGTCCATACCGACTTTATACAAAAATCTATCTTTGTTGAGACTTTTCTCGAACCCCAGAACGTATGCTAAGCATTAAAATCGCCGCCAATGATAAAAATCAGTCCTATGAACATTGAAATCATTTTTCTGTGTTTTTTGTTTTGTTTAACCTACCGCTAGAAGTAATACGCCCCTGTCTAAATGTAGAGCGTTTTTTGGTATCCCTCAGTTATTTAGTTTCATCCATCTACGATAAGGAGCTTAGAAGGCGTCTGCAAGTAACCTTGAATTGATTGCTTTTACAGAGGGATGGCGTATCTCCGCCTCCTTGCTTTCCAATTCGTCGGCTCTTTTATTTCCCGAACTGTCCTCATCCCAGAGACATATTCTGACGCTGAAGGGTTATGTTGTGTGTGCGATTGTTCGCTCACGATACATCGTGTTCGCATCGATACAATAAATCTGAAGAAGCTTTATCTAGACAATTATTTCTCTTTGGCTGTGACTCCAAAGGGGGCGGTCAGTGGAAACTCGCGCATGAGTCGACGCAGAGACCCGCAGTACCTGGCCGGCAATAAAAAATAGAGTTTTTAAAGAAAAAATAAGCTTGAATCTGACAGACTGCCATGAGGATCAACTTTATTTCATCCATTGAAGCCAAGCAGGCCACTTAACTTAAATCGCTTATGTCATTTAAAAAGTGAGCTTGTACACATGTCAAAGCTGGTCATGAGCGAAGGAGGTGTGGGCATGCAGTCCCTCGAGAAGTCTCGTGGCCTGTCAATGTTGAATAAAATGTGCCCACGTTCTCACATCTCTATGAAGTGGAGTAGACCCCTGCCTAGCTAGTTCAGTCACTGTTACCTGTGAAGTAACAGACTGGATGGCGCTGTTGGTACAGTGCCTGCCCCTGGTTAGCGGGGTCCCCGGTTCGAATCCGCTTTTACCTGGTTGTCAATTCTGGTCCAGTCACCATTTGCCGTTGGGATCAAATTAACGGCACTATCCGCACTAGCAGTAGTCAATCAGTGGTAGTAGTCTGACTAATGGGTATCACAATGGACCACGGGCTGCTAGTGCATTCACCAGCACACTTAGACCATGTTTGCTGGTGAATGCACTAGCAGCCCGCCTACCTAACCTGACCTGTGAAGTGAAGTAAGACGGCAATAGCTTTGATGGCTGCTGGCCTATCCGTGCATATGAAAATCATCTGCCTTGGCCGGATACTTTGGGTGTATTTGGACTTGACTATGTGCTTCCCGGCATTCCTTCCCGGCAGTCTAATGGCTTGACAGATGTTCAAGGATTCAGAGAACACCCACACACCGACTTCGCCGCCCATCTTAGAGCTTACAGTTCGGTTAAGGGTTCAGAGAACGTTATTTGAGAGTCGACATCGCCAGGAGTTTTGAACTTTCTTTGATTTCCCGGTGCTCCACCTCAACCGCATTTTGCCACTAATTCCAAGACCACTTCTCAGATTTGTCCATCTCTTTTAAACTCTCTTTATCTCCGCAAACATTCTCCTCGTCCAACCACCCACAGCTGCACAGCTCACGCCTCTCACTGACCCCCTTCGAATGCTGCCAGCAAATGTTAGCCGTGCTCACTGTTGCAACAATGTATTCGCCAGTAACATTTCCCAAAAACCGCGCGGCCGCTTATGTTTCGCTCTCAGCAACAAGCCCGAAAACATATTCGATTGAGGCGTGTACACACGTCTTCCGCTGTCATGTGTGCGCCGCGCCGTGTACTCCGTGCGCTTCCAATTGCGCCTCACGTACGGCTCCCAGTGGCTCGCGGAGCGATGCTGGTAGCAGCAGCAGCGGCACGAGTAAACAACACCTTCACAGGCTCCAACGCCTACCCTAAACAAAAAACCTTTCAAAAGTCTGATCGTGGCTTAAGTCCTCTTGCCTCTTGCCACCGCTGCGCAGCCGCTGCCGCTGGCGCTGGCGGCTTGATGAGCACAGTTTTGCCATTTGCTCGGTCGGTCGCGATCGCGAACTCGCATGAAGCGTGAATGGCAAGCGCAGCGCCGAAGACGATGATGATGGTGTCCTAAAATAACGGCATCGGCATGGCTCCTCCATACATAGACCCGATGCTGAATAGAGGAAGAAGCCTGCCTGCCTGCCTGGCCGAACACGACGTGAGCACAATCTTCGCGGCGCGATCGTTGTTTTGTTTTTGTGCCTCTCTTCGCTGCTCCATCTCTCCATCATCTGCGCTGCGCCTTCGTCTTTTGGGCCTTCCCTTGTTGCTCCCCTGATGGGTTTTGTTTTTCTGGCGTCACTGTCAGTCAGTCCCTCCACACACACACACACGTAAACGCGCGCACACCCAGCTCGCTGCAGTCGCTCTCAGTGATATTTATAAAAGCGCTTTTAATTGACGTCACTTTGACAAGTCAAACTGGGTGCGCGGCCGATCGGTGGCCGGCTACCGCGCACTGCACGGACGGCCGCGACCGACCGTCTGTACGAGCTGAATGCTGATCGGACTTATTCATCGATCTCGATGGGTCGGCCGTTCTGTGCTCTGTGACAAGACAACGCGCGCAGCTATGAGAGCTATTTCTCGAGATCTCGGGCTTCTCCCTCGGCCGGTCATTCCGTATGCGGGACTGCGCCTCACTTGCGGTTATCTCATTCTTTGGCGGTTTTGGTTCTTTTCTTGTTTCACACACTAGTTCGGGGCGAGACTAGAATAGATTGTCAACACACACAGATGATGATGATGAGTGAGGCTGGGGCTGCGGCTGGGGCTGAGACGGGGTGTGGTGAGTTTCGTATGAGGTGTGGTGGGGAACCGTGGTTGGGGGTAACTCGTTTCCAGAACGAGCTAACTCGCTGGTGACGGTTTGATGGTCGCAGCCATTTTTATTCGGTTCGACGTTGGACGGTGAGTGCGATCGAAGTGCGATGCGAACTTGCAGAGCAGATGGTGTCGCTTCAATGGAGTTGCGTGATTGAGGGGTTTTGCAGGCAGACAGCCACGGTGTAGGCGACTGAAATCGAAGTAGAATGTGTTTAGAATCTTGGCTTTGAAAGGAACTGTTGGTCTAAGATCGAGTCCTGTCGGTGTCGCAATTCGAGGTGACTAAGTGCTGGACATTGAATTTGGAGGTGGCCTCCGTTTTCTCCACTCTCGCATGATGAGCATTGTCAAACACTGACATGAAGCGGAAAGAACCGATTCATCTTCCTCTCGCCACCAAAGGCAGCCACAAGATCATTAATTTTTCTTTCAAAAGCGTCATTGCCTCCACGCTTATTTAGGTCGCCTTGCGATGGTCAGGATCGTATGGGGAGCCTACGGGGGATTATAAGAGATTCTGCTTATCCATGAACACCTGAACATGTTGAGCTAAACTGAGAATCGATTGAGGCAGGAATGGGATTAAACAACAAGATAGATTAGGTATGACGACACAACAATGCCTTTCCTAAGTTTTTTTTCGCATATTGTCGACGATCACTTCAGGATCGGCCTTACAGTCCAGTCCTTCAAGCTTCTGGCAATCAATACTTGCCATGCTGATCTTGGTCCCTTATTCGTGTCAAATGTGGATAGATGATTCGCTGAGTCAGTCGCAGTCTGTGGTCGATCGGCAAATGAGTTTACCCACTTTCCGATCACTTCATCTTGTTTGATCGTTTGGGTAGCCAAATGCTGCTTCCAAATGTCAAACTTTGTGGTGACTAT
The DNA here is from genome assembly GCA_964034865.1 of Eristalis intricaria. Classification (NCBI taxonomy): domain Eukaryota; kingdom Metazoa; phylum Arthropoda; class Insecta; order Diptera; family Syrphidae; genus Eristalis; species Eristalis intricaria. The sequence goes on from OZ035876.1 coordinate 5,800,163, forward strand.
GTCGAACTATTTCTAACTATTTCAGAAATAAGCGTGACGTCTTTTTCCAGCCGAGTGGTTCTATCCTGGTCTCAATTTTGAAATAAACAGCAAGGAGAATCGGTTTTTAGATGATAACCAGTTGGCACGATCAGTAGGTACCTCGAGCTCCGTCCTCTTCTCACTTCTTCCAATCAGAATAAATTAACTTAAGATCAGGAGGCCTTCGATCTTCGACTCAGCTGATCTCAGTTGACAACATCGCTGACTATGTCAAGCATTTAACTTCAAATTGATGAGATCAGAGCGATGTGCCCAAGCCAGTGTAGTCGATCAATTTTTGCCTTTCGAACTACATCTTGGTTCGCAGACACCAAAAAACAAACACTCGAAAGAAACAACTCTACGTTGGATATATGGTCCTGTCTGCGTACGAAGATGTGGATGTAGTCCGAAAGGCAAAAATTGATCGACTGCACTGGCTTGGCCACATCGAACACATGGACACCAGCGTTCGGCTTAAATTCTAAGCCTCCAGGTTCGAGAAGGATAGGAATACCGAACTTCCGGTAAAAGGACCGTCAAGAGCCCTTTCTCAGCTCAAACTTTACAAGGATCGTTGGCCTGATCAGTAAATAAGATCATTAAAATGTTGCGCCTTCTCTTTGCTCTTCAAATGTCGAATTTTGTTTCGAGTTTGGAAAATTAAAACAAATCAGTGCCATCTTTAGAGGCTGACTAGTTTTATCACTACGTCAGGACTTGCCCTCTTCTTGAATATTTCCTGACACCGGCGATCCATGACACGATCAGTCGATTCCTCGGTCTCTCTTTACCCAGGCAGAGATAAAAGGCATAGTTTTACAATGTTTATCCAAGTAGAAGGAGGTGTCGGCTTCGCCGGGATAGCCTATGGATGAGACTACTCTCCTCTCCCTGATCAGTTGAGCTTGTGTCAAAGCAAGATCATCAAGCCCTGTCATATTATATTGCAAAATCAAGCCATGCCAGAGCAATACACCTCCACAGACAGATGGGATTCTGAAGAGTATAAGATAACGAGGCAGGGTACTAAGGCTAGCATCGCGTAACTTTTCAGACGATTCTCGTCCTTTTGATTCACTTCGATGAAATCGTCAATGACTTGCTTCTTGTAAGACTATTGCTATCGTCTCGCCCATCGATTCAGTTTGAGTACCCTAAAAATAAAAACTCTCACGTAAAAATGACATCTGTGCTCTCATTCCTCTCAAATATCAATAACACAATCTCAATTCAGTTTGCGAACAAAACTAATACAAATGTGACCTGTCACTTTAAAAATGTCTCAAAAGTATAGAACAGGACATGTATACACAATTTGTTCTCATTTAATAGGGAACGATACTGAAATAGGTATCAACAAAAACTAGTCGTCAAGTCGATGGTTCTTCGTGTTCTTCTGGTGGCGTTTCAGTCCGGGGTGGACCTGGGTCTCAACCAGGAAGCCTCTCCAGGCGGCACGATCTTTAGCCAGCTGTCTCCAACTGCGCACACCAAGTTGATTGAAGTCCTTCTCCACCTGGGTGCGCCATCGGTTCCGTGGGCGTCCTCTATTGCGTTGTCCCACTGGAAGACTCTTCGGGCTAGGGCTAGGTTATCCATACGCTTTACGTGGCCTAGCCATCTTAGGCGTTGGATCCGAAGACTCCTGACTAGACTCATGTCGCTGTCCTTGACTACCTCGAAGTTATAGCTGCCCATTGTGACGCTCTGTCCAAGACGTCGATGTTGTGTGTCCTTCCTTGATGGCAGCATATACTTCGTTTTGCCCTCATTCACTGCTAGACCCATTTGAGCCGCTTCCGTCTCAATGCCAGCAAACGCCTCATTGACGGCTCGCTGTTTTCGACCAATCACGCCAATGTCATCCGCGTATGCTAACATTGTACGGACTTCTGGAAGATCGTGCCTCTAGTGTTGGCGTGTGAGTCTTGCATGATCACATGACAGCGCGTCGCCTTGTCTAAAGCCTTTTTTGACATTGAAGGTCTCGGTGAGTTCGTTACCGACATTGATGGAGCAGCGAGAGTTCTCCATCGTCATCCTGCACAACCTGACGAGTTTGGCAGGAATGTCAAAACTGGACGTGGCGTTGTATAGCTCGTCCCTATGCACGCTGTCATATGCGGCCTTGAAGTCGACGAATAGGTGGTGGGTGTCGATCTGCATTTCTTGGGTTTTTTCCAGGATCTGCCGTAGTGTGAAAATCTGGTCGATGGTGGACTTCCCTGGCCTGAAGCCACACTGATATTCACCCATGAGGTTGTTTATCCAAACGGCTTCAGGCGAGTACACAAAACGGCATAGAAGATCTTATAGGCGATGTTGAGGAGAATTGCGCTCTATAGTTGGCGCAGTCAAAGGGGTCTCCTTTCTTGTGGATCAGGCAAACGATACTGAGGTTCCACTCATCGGGCATGCTTGCCTCCGGCCATATCTTACAGATGAGCTGGTGCATGCGCCCAACCAGATCATCTCCAGCTGCCTTAAAGATTTCAGCTGACACTCCGTCCGCACCGGCAGTTGTCTTAGGTCGGGGGGACGGAATTCTCGTCGATCATTGTCCATTCTGAGTGGGATATTCTGCCTGAGAGCGGTATTGGTCTCAGTCTGCAGAAAGGTTGCTTCCAAATTCTCAGTATCGACAGCGATTCGAATCCATACACGTTTTTGAAATTATTCCCCGTATCCCCGAAAGTACATGAGTTATAATTCTTTGTTTTAGAAACATCATTGCAGTGTACTTTGCACCCGCCTTTACCCGACTATGCACTCACCTTAAATAACTCTAGTTTTCAAACGTCAACTGAACTTGGAGGACATTTTTTATTCACACCAAATTGAGTATTTCCTTTAACGAACATACTCGACTCGTGTGTTGTTACTCGGAGTATTTTCTCACTTTTTATTCACACCACCCATTTGCTGTCAAGTCATTCTTATTCTTACACTTTGCTTGACTGTTACTTTAGGGTTACTTTCATCTCTTAACTGCCTTCTAACCGATCTTTCTATAAAAATAATCTCTTCTGAATCAGAGGAGCTCAAGTAAAACTTACAAATTCAATCGTTGCGTTTACGTAAATTATTTCACATTTGACACATATTTGACGTTTAACTATTACATTTACCACGCTTCACTCTATTACAATATTTCCTACACAGAATAATTTCGTTCCGTCAGAATGATCCCAATACTTTCTTTCCTATGACGAGTAATGTAATTTTTAATGTACGATCCGTTCATGGATGCGGTGATTCAACCCCAGTATTATAATGTTACAACCTCATTAAAATTCGAAAAAAGTAGTGGACCGAATACCGAACCCTGGGGAACTCCATTCAGCGTCGGATATGTGAGAGGGAGGTGAATAGGGGAGCGAATTTAGTGATCTGTAACGAAGATGTGGATGTAGCACGGAAGTCAAAAATCTGGCTTGATCACATCGAGTACATGGACATCAATGCTCTAGCTAAGAGAATCTTCGAATCCGAGTCCTCTGGTTTAAGAAGAGGAGGAAGAGTGAACCTCAATTAGGGGCCATAACCGGAAGCAGCGTGTTCAGCACCATGCCATCAATGGGAGGAAGCATAAACTCTCAAAAATTAAGCCACTTGACAAAAGATAGATAGATAAGTTGGAGCCCACAACTGGAGCAGGACCTCAACCAACTTGGTGGGGGAATCTGGAAGCGGTAGTCTGAGATCGCGCTAGCTTCTGGAGCTTGTTATTCAACTCCACAGAGACCAAGTCATAATAAGCTCACCTTCACAAATTATCCCAAGCGCAACTGACAGACACACATTTCATATTTTGTCTCCCCTCTCTCAAACAGATGACACATTTGCCAAACCACGACTGTTTACATTCACCATGTGATCGTGTCGCCCGCCAGTCATCTTATTTCCATCCCCCACTGTATCCCAATCAGAGAATAATGTGCTCGCCTCATTTCCACTCAAGAATCCATTCTCTTTTCCCATCCACATGCAAATGCCACTCAAGATCGCTGCCAACATCACACCGAGTTCGAGCGTATCTCTCCATTGCAGGCCCAAACCTCGTTCGGTTTCACCTCTCTCGCGCCACTTCACACCAAGAGCAGCAGACACGATCGAAACGAGGCGAGCAGCGAACAACTCAACTCCGTTCGACCGCGAGGTGATTTTGTGCACTCTGCCCTAATAGTGTGATAGCGTACGCGCGCGTTACAAAATCGGCGGTCGCCCCCCGTTCAACGCGTTCTATTCAGTTTTTCAGTTTTGTTCAGTCTTTCTTGTGGTTTGAAAATAGATACAAGATATAATAAATAGAAAAAAAAAACAAAAGCGTCAATCTATCTCATTACAATTAATTCGTGTTCGTTGCACTCAGATGTGTGGTCGTCGCATCGCATCTCCGATTGCACCACACACTGCACGATCATTGTCCCGAAAACAAAAAAAAAAAAAAATAAAGTGTTTTCTATTTCTTGTTAGAGATCCTATCCGATTGGCGAGATGCACAGTATCTCAATCAAGTGCAAAACACACAACACACAGTAGTCACAGCTCGCCATAGATATACGGATACGATCAGCAAAAAAAGTGGTGAATCACAGTCACAAATTTTATTTCAAGTGTTCTCGCTGAAAAATCAGAAAAAAGTAAAAAAAAAGAAAACCCAAGTCTCTCCCTCTCTCGACGTATGCAATAAGAAAAGGAAGAAAAAAAAATATAAATAAGAAGTATATGTATCTTGAGTGGGTAACTATCGCGAGTGTTGAGTGTGTGTAGTGTGCGCTCCTCTACCTTGTGTTGTTGTTGCTTGGTGATTGCAAAAAATAAAAAAGAGGAGAAGTGTGAGAGAGAGAGAGAGAGAATTAAAGAAAAGATCAAATATACAACAAAGTATCTTGAAAATTCACATCGGATACGGAAAGTTCGAGTTACGATCGCAGGATAGCGGGTAATCCGCAAAAAACACTCTCAATCATAACACAACATTTGGAAGGTATCTATCCCGTGGTGGTTGTTTGCTGTTAAAAAATTCAAATTTTTGATTTAGTTTGTATCTATGTATCTATGAGGTGTGTGCCCCGTTGTTGTTGTTGCCCAGTATGGTGTCCGCACGATTCGGAGTCCAGTGTAACAAGCCACCACAACAGCGCACACCAACCAAGAAGTTGTCCTACCTGTTTTGCCACCTTCCGCACCGCGACCGAAATCTAAATCCAAACCCATCCGAACTGCGCGGGGATCGCGACGATGGACGTGTGGCGATGGAGATGGAGATGGAATACAACAAGACAAGGCAACAACAGCGGGGGGCAAAGAAAAAGAAAAAAAAAAGTGGTTTTCTGTTTTGTGTGCTGCCGTGGAGCAGAGACTTGTTGAATCTCGGTTGAGTTGAGTTCGAATTTGGGTTCCGATTCGAATTTAGATTCAGATTCGGGTTCTTGCGCCCCTCTCCTTACTTGCCATTCACTTGATTTATCTTGCCCGTCTCATAATTTGCAGATTTACCTACTTAATGACGCAAGCAAACAATCGGACGGGTCGCAGCGGTTACCTGTCGTCGGCATTTCGGGTTAGATACTCGTCGTTCGATTTCGACCAGAAAAGGTTGATAACACACCGAACAATAGGCGAATTGTCGAATTGACTGTCGGTCTCTGCAAAAAACTAAAACGAGAAATGACTGTGTGTGTGCGTGTGAGGGCGAGATACACAAATGAAAACAAGGAAAAGATTGAGAAAAACTCGTTTCCCAGACCGTCTCCCTCGTTCGCATTTGCCACACACTCTCTGGGGGCTGCTCTCTCCCACTCTTTGTCGATGGCTTAGCTTAGCTCGTCGTCGTTGGGGTCTCCACTCTCCTCTACTTCACTCCAAAACCCGCTCTCAGGCGGTCTTTCTCTTTTTTTTTCTTTTTTGCTGTTTGCTTGTCGTTCTCTCGCTCTTCTCGCGGCAAACGTCTCCTGCCATCGTCGTCGTCGTCGTCATTATCGCCCGTGATTCTGCTTTGAAGTATCTGAATGTTGGCAAAAGTGGAAACACCTGTGTGAGTCATCGGAAATAATTGGTTTGGTGTTGGGTTCGCCTTGTGTCTCTGTCTTTCCCTCCCTCTCTCGCTCTCGCTCCTGCAGTGTCCACATCTCTTTCTTCGTCGTCTTCTTCTGGTTATTGTGTTCTGAAAACATGATTTCTAGTTTTTTTTTTCATTTCTTTTCCTCCATGGTCCCTCTTTTACGCGCATTCATCGGATGGATTGAGCCCTCATTTGCCCCCTTCATTGGTTTTCGATTTTGTTTCAGTACGAGAATGTTCATTAGTTTCGTTCGATATGCACGAGCAGAGATACACACAGTCACTGACTCACTCACTCACTCACTCACTCACTCACTCTTTCGCTCACCTGTGGATGGATTTGAATGTGTATCTGTGGCTGTGTGTATCCAGCGATGACAAAGATTTGAATAACAAAAGAACTAGATGATGAATTATTGGACGATTGGCTCGTTCGATGGATAGATTATACAATCGTTTCGAGGGTAATCTCCGTCGATGACCATTGACGAGAGGTCAAGGTGTAGTTGAGTGTGGCGTGGCTACTGAAGATTTCGTAAGAGCTTCCGGTGTTGGCCAATGGTCAGGCTTTTGCCTTATAATGCTCGTTAATTGTGTGGAATTCGAATGGCGTTTTGAGATGAAATCGTGTACTTTACAGTTTCGAAATCGGGTGCAGGTGGTGCTGAAGTGAGTGCAAATTCGTTGGGAGGAGGCTTACAAAATGACGGACAGATAGACCTCCCTCCCGTATGGTCTAAAAGACGCATTATGTTTGAGTCTGACTTTTGCCCACTCGCCATTGACAGAAAGACTATCTGCCAGATCATACTTGTCTCAAAATGGGTGAAGGTGTTGAATTGAGCTCAACTTACTGTTCCACAGAAAGATGTCTTGGAAGTTTCTCATTTTTCTTGTGAAACTCATAAAGTCAAGATCTTCACGATCCCTCGATCACTTGCATTCATCGTGGGCCTTAAGACGATCACTGTCATTTTTTGGTGCATCAAAATGGGTGTTGTTGTTGAATTGACCTCAACTTAGGGTTCCATAGAAGGAGCCCGTTCGGAATTCCTTCATTTTTCTTGTGAGACTCATAAAGTCATGATCTTGTTCACGGTCACTTGTCCTTCTTCACTATGTCGTCCAATTTTGCTGAATTCATCTTGGGTCCTAAGGGGATCGTTCCCGATCTGTGTTAATTTTGAGCTCATCTCCGCTGTAAGATCACTTCAAACCGTGGGGAAAATCATGCCAAGTTATCGATCTCTTTAAAAGAATCTTCGATCGGTTTGAGTCGAAGCACCGACCTCTTGAGTAGGATCTGCCATCGTTTGAGACAGAGTCCCGATCTTTTACTGATCGTGCAACACTGTAGATCATCAAACTTTTGACTTCATTCAGGTGTCTCGCATCAAAGAAAGCAGAAAATCGCTCTGAGATCACTTCAAACCATGGGGAAAATCATGCCAAGTTATCGATCTGTTTAAAAGAATCTTCGATCGGTTTGAGTCGAAGCACCGACCTCTTGAGTAGGATCTGCCATCGTTTGAGACAGAGACCCGATCTTTTACTGATCGTGCAACACTGTAGATCAAGGGACTTCTGATTACACTTAGTTGTGCCTGTGAGATGATGGAGATTAAGCATGATCGGGGATTGATCGATCGGCGATTAGGTAAATCCACAAGAAGCTTTAGCGCAAAATCGTCATCAGTCGTGTTAAGCCATCGGTCCTGAACGACTGCAATCACGATCACCCTCAAGAAGGTCAGCAAATTGTCTTCTTCCGTCTATCTGTCTTCCATTCTTCCTAAACGACAACCTAACAAGTGCTGCATTTTTATATGATTTCGTCACTCATTCCCAATGCTCTTAAGTTAAACTGGATTATCCCACAGATCTTGTGGCTAAATCTGTGTGCTTGATCGTCTCTTAAACTTTCTATCGTTTATTTCAGCGGTTGCGGCTTGCATGATCAAATGCTAGTTCTCTGGATCACAAGACTGATCGATTCTTCGGCTTTCTATTGGTGGCTGTTCTAGTGATCCTTAGCTGGCTCTTTCGACATTATCTGATTTGCACGATCAGTTGTAGTTGTTATAACTGGCTAGCTTGCTCTTATTTATTTGATTGGCTCCCTGGCTATTGTGCTGAGTCGTATCTGGTTCATTGGACTCCATCTAAATTGGACGATCAGTTTCTAGTTTGTCGAATGACTGAGCCGATCTTTCTCCATATAATCTTTTTCAGTGACAGCGACTATTTTAGTCAATCGTAGCAAGCTCCTTGGATCACATCTGAATTTTGAAAGATCAGTTCTGAGTCATTTGCTAAATCTCTAGATCAGTATACTAGTTTGATCTTCGCCTGTCTATCACTTAATTCATGCATTCACCGGTCGAACATTCTAGCCAGGCTACCTAACTCCTTGAACCCCAAATAGACTACACGATCCTTATTCCCTTATCTCATTTCGTTTCTACAATTTCTTTGTCTTCATTCTTCCGATTCGTAGCTGGTTCCTTGGTCATCAACTGAATTTTACGATCAGTTGCATGTTTTCAAAATGACTGGCTTGATCTTCTTTATATAATTTATTTCATCGACTTGCCGACTATTCTAGTGGTGCTATCTACCTCCCTGAACCTCATCTGTTCCTGTTCCTGTTTTTCTAGCTCTCTAGCTTGCTCGTTTTTTTGGACTTTCTACCATTTATTTCATCGACTTTTAATCCAGAACGACAACGATCAGCGATAAGAATCACAATAGTCTCCCTTCTACACGACTAGAGAGTGTTTTTTCGTAGCTGCCGCTTAGGTCCAGACTTGCACGATCAGCTATGAATCAGTTGCTAGTCCTCTAGATCACTAGTATGACCGTCTCTTCGGCTTTTATTTCATCGACTTGCCGAATGTGATGCTATCTCGCTCCCTGCACCTCAACGGCGCTTTGCACGATCGCACTCGTCTCTTTGCCTTTCTATCATTTATTTCAGTGACTCGCTGCCTATGGGGCTGAGTCATTGGACTCCATCTAAATTGTTCGATCAGTTGCTATCTAGCTGAATGACTGGGTCGATCTTCTCCATACAATTTACTTCAGCGACTTAGCAGCTACCCCGGACAGCTACCCCCGCCAGTCAAAAAAGAAGACTTAGCCGCTATTTTAGTACTTCGTAGCAGGCTCCTTGGATCTTTGTTCTATCAGTTATGAACCAGCTGCTTTTAATCTAGTAATCTAGCTTCTTGCACGATCAGCCGCAGGTCTTCTAAATGGCCGCCCGTTTGGCTTTCTGCCATTTATTTCAGCGACTAACTCACTTATTCTAGCGAGTAACTGATTGTTTGGATCAGTTGCTAGTTGTCTAGTTGACTACCTTGATCATCTCTTCAGGTTTCTATTGTTCAGCTTAGCTTGGCACGATTAGTCATTAAAACACCTCAGCAACCGAATGCAACACATTCGTCAACTGATCACTAAGCTTGATCAGTTTGCTGTGAAATCACGATCACTTGACAAAATCAGATATTGTCCTCTTCCAATAGCCATTAAAGTTGTCTTGCCGAGTCTTGTATAAATTTCGGTTCATCTTCAGTTTCAGTGATCGTGCAGACGATAAGTCCTAGATCACTATCCAGTCAAAATTTTAAGAAAGCTCACGATCAGCGCATCTATTGACTGCTTACTTGGAGTGCCAAGGTTGTCCGATCAGTGGTGGCCACAAGACTGTTTCTCAAGCAGTTTCACAATTTTTGAACGAGCTTGATGTGGTAAGGGAAGCTTGGTCCCACGATCAGTTGGAGGATCAGTTACTCTTGCGACTCGTGTGCCATTTTATGGTTCACACGCATGCTAATGGTAGTCGTTGTGTAAGAGTGACTGATCCTCGAAATGATCGTGTCCTCCGATAGAACGAACTTTCCTGCATGGTCTTGTGACTGCTCCTTAACAGTTAACGACGACCTGGCTGGACCTCGAAATAGGCACGATTTCAGTCAAACTTAACCGCATCCTTCAGTCACCTCAACGACACCAAATTGATCACATAGTCTTAAGTGCATCTAGTGCAGTCGTTTACTAGTCCCTTCTCAAACCAAAAACCCACTCGTCACCCAGTTGACCTTGACTGCCAACCAAATCCTCTGAAAATCTCTCCACCGCCCGAAAGCACAATTCATTGCGAAATAAAGAACTAAAATAGCCCACAAGTCGAAAATAAACCCACCCGCCTCACCATCGTACTTCAACTATTCCCGCCTGCCGCCTGCCAGTCATTGACATAACCTCTACAAGCACTTGCCAATCACAAGACTCTCACTGTTGCTCGCTGTCCCTCGGTCGGTCGGTCGGTGCCTCCCCTCTTCACGTGCTCCGTCAGCAGACATTCAAGACAACAAGCATATTCAACATCTGCCAGATGGACTATTTCGGACTTGCTTAGCATCCTGACCCCGAACTCAATGTCATCTCGATGACCTCTCTCTTTCTCTCTCTCTCTCTCTCTATCGATGTGGTTCGCGTCAGCGATTGAGTCCGCTTTTCGGTTATCGCTTCTGAACGAACATCTGTCGCGGAATCAGAATCGGAATTTGTCAACTGTTTTGTCATTAAGAAGCGGAAAAGTTTACCACCACCACGAGGGGGTGGTGCAGGGCAAGCAAAGAGAATTGTTCTAAATTTACCGCCATAAGTTTGGCTGCCAAATGAAGTTTTCTAAAAGCGTAAACAGATTCCGACGGTATTGTCAGAGGGGGCGGATATATTTAGGTCAGTCTGGGGGTGTGGACTTGAGTTATTTGGTTGATTTGTCGTGATAACGTGTTCAAAACAGAAACGGAATCGAATTGAATTTCGTGAAAGCCGGTATTTTCAATTTAGAAAAGGATTTCCTTTCGTCTACGTTTCTCTAATGGAGTGTCAGGGAATTGCTAATTTCAATTTTGGTACGTACACTTTGAAAGTTTGGAGATTATAGAAATTTGCTTGTTTGCAAGAAGAGGGAGGAGGAGTTGCTTGTGAATTGTTTGAAGTGAAGTTAGAGTAAAATGGGTGCTTTTGTGACAATTGTCAAGTGAAAAGTGAGAAGTGTGAACGAGACGATTTAACGCCTAGTATCCTGCTCTTTCTAAATTTTAGCGGACACTGTTTCTACTTTGTTTTTTGACTTGATTTACAAAACCGGGGTTCCCACTTAACGTGTCGTAATAATTTTTGAGAAGGATTTTCACGCAACGAATGACGGACATTTACTTCAGCAATTTCTATCTGCAAACAAGAATACTATTATACAACATTATGACACCATATTCTTTTTATTATCAAGACGGTTATTTATTCAATTTTTGTCATTCGCATCAAAAAGTGGGAACTCCAAACAATTCATTCCCTTTGTGCGTGTGAGCCGCCGTAGCGTAGTGGGTTAGTGCCAGGTTCGAATTCCCATTCTACCAACTTTCATAATTCACAGCTTCCACCTCTTTCGAGTCACTAACAATGCTCAAAGAGTACTCCTGTCTATAAAAAGCTTCTCAACTTCGCCGTTCGGAGTGAGCATTAGACTGTAGGTCCCTTCCACGCGTGAATGAACAGTAGCATGCACAACAAGAGTGGTTGCTGAGAAACTATGCCCAGGTCCGCCTCGTACTGTCGATCCACCTATGTTATTATAATATTCATTGCTTCTGAATGATAAATTTGTTCTTCAGTGCTCAGGAAAGTAATTTTCGTCCTCACTTCTGCTTCGTAAGCCATACTGTTCCATTGAACAAGATCATCAGCAGTTTAAACGTAAAAAACCCAACAAATTGATGCAACTAATTTTCCTTTATAATTAAATGTATGTATATCTTTTCAAGCATACACTCAGATACATTCAACAGATGCTACCTAGCAGAAGTGAGGATACGTACAAAAAAATTACAATACCCGACAAAAGTAAACTTGCGCCTACAGGAAATTGCAAGGCTCCTTATGCTCGATAAAAATAAAACAAATTATCGACCGTCGCTAGAATAGAAATTAATGCAAATGAATATTTCATTATTTATCTTTAGAAACTAAAGTGCAATCCATCCTCTGCACTTTAGCTAGTGGGGTGATGTTGATTTTCTTGTCGAGTGCGGTCCACCAAACTGCGACACCATATAGCAGTATGGGTCTGACTACCGATATAAATAGCCAGTGAACCATTCAGCGTTGCAGTCCCCATTTCCACCCAATGGCCCTTTTACAGCAGTAGAGAGCCGTTGAGGCCTTCTTGACACGTTCCTGGATATTTAGCATCCAACTTAACTTCGTGCCTGATATAAGACCTAAGAATTTAGATCTGTCCTGAGCACTATGGGTCCCGCCTAGTGTGCGTGGGTCAAAGTTACGGATCTTATATTTCCTAGTAAGGAAGACTAGATCCGTTTTTTGCTGATTGACACCTAGGCCGCATTCTCTAGCTTGGATAGGGCAGATTGCATAATATCTCTGATCGTGGATAAATATTTGCCAGATACAGCTATTGCAATGTTATCTGCATAGGCAATGACCTTACACCCAGACCCTTCTAGTTTCGCGGTGCAGTGTGCCTCTGTTCACAGATTTACGGATCGTGGTATCACCAAGCTTCGAGCTTATGACTCTGTTACTGAGGAGCCGGTGGATAAAAGTCACTATAGGTTTTTCGATCCCAAGTCAGTTGAGTGCTGAGGTTATTGCCTGTAAAGAAAAACTCATAAACGCAAACACTACAATTTGTGGAACCATTGTTCGAATAAAAGGAATGTCATCCATGCATTTTTATTTGCTTTATAAGTAACATGCTTGTTCTCAAATTGTTTAAATGCTCTTGGGTTGGCTGCTTTACCAATGACAAACAGGTTTACCTTGTGCATCCCTGAAGCATTTGTGCACGCAAGGAGTGTTACTCTTTCCTTGCTTATTTTTCGCACTGGCGCCAACGATTCATTAAAAGTAACAAGTGTTTTCTTTGGCAACATCTTGTAGATTTGATCAGCGGTTTATTTAAGTTCCTTTAGTTTTTGTTGAAATTGCATTACGAACGGTTCAACAAGTTTTTTTTTCGCCACAAATTTTCAACATTCGAATACCATGTCGTTTTTTAAATTTCACAATCCATCCGTTGCTAGCGTTAAATGATGGTTTTTTTTCCCTTATTTCGTTGTGCAATTGAATTGCCTTTGATTTTATAATTTCATTAGAAAGCGGAATATGTTTAGCTCTTTGCTTTTGGAACCATCCTTATAACGCCTTTTCCATCTGTGGATATTCAGAAGTTTTAAGTTTTAAGCTCACTTTCTAAAACTAAGGACATCATCTTCCAAGAGACCGCACACCATTCAGAGTTCAGGGATGGCTTTGACGATGTTGATCGAATAGAGACTACGTTAGGTCACATAGATGGAAGCGTCTAAAAAGGGTCTGGTGACAAACCAAGAATCGTCAAATGATGAGATCATGCCCCACCGAAGCACTGAACGTGGTCCTACACAACCTGCCCCTAGACCTGCACATCAATTATGTAGTCACGTGCAGCGCCGTCGGACCCATATAAGCCGTAGGTTGGTCAGAGAGACCATGTGGGCATAGAAGGGCTCTGCAAGTCCCGCCTGAGAACCTAACCCCAGCTTGCACGGAGGATCGAAATGTCGGCACAATGTTGATTCAGATCCAGAGAGGACTGGAAAGCCTGGAACACCAATTTCCGATGTACACAGAGACGCTAGGTTCAGCTGTCTCTTCGATGGATTTCAATATCTCTAATTCTTACCGCCTGCCAGATCACTCGAGACCTTCCAGGCTGAAGTGTTACCGATCAGAGAATGGTGTAAACTTAACTTAACTCTACCTGACTTTATGGTAGAGCTGCCAAGCAGCCATAAGGGCCATCTCCTCAGCAACCTCTTCCTCTAATCTGGTACAACAGTGCAAGAAGAACTCAAACAGACCCGTAGGAGGTACAAAATATCTATCCCTTGGATTCCTAGGACATCCAAGTATAAATTCTCAAGGCCTCCCACATGAAATGGAGGACTCATGACCACCTTTAGAGAAATCGTTCCGCAGTAGCCAGAGTCGTGACGGAAAGCACAGGGTTCTGGCCCGTAGGCATCCACGCTGTTAGACTCGGAATACCGTTCAACCCACACTGTCGTACTTGCAGTCTCTATGATCCATCACAATGGGCAGCCTTAACTTCGAGGCATGACACAGACTTTGCTTCGGTGGACTCTGTGGTAAATGGTACCAACTCCAAAGTCGGTGATGGTGCCTTCTTGGAGCTGATAAATAAATTGAGTTATCCATCTCTTGGAGAACCGTTGTTAAGACAATTGAGTAGTGGAGTCGCTACACATCTATCAAGCTAACATTGATCAGAATGAATGGACAGCGAATAAAGAAGCCAAGGAATAGTCGTGCATCGGATCTCTAATGAGCACATTCTATTTTTCACAAAGTAGCTTTACTGAAACACCCTTAGACTTCTCTCTTCTCACTTCTTTTTTTAATAGATAATTTAGTAATATTTCTTTTAACACCCATCACAAAGAATTCTGTCTAGACCCACACGAAACTAAATTTCTGTAAAATAACGACAGACGTAACCAACCAAAGGAAGAACATGTAAATAAAAAAAACAGATGAACAAGTTGCATTGATCGAGGTGAGCTTTTTGAAAAGTTCCACTTGTAGAGTCAATACATGCTACGACTTTAGTGTTGCAAGAATCGAGGAGTTGTGCGAATCGAGGGTTCCGTTAACCCAGTTCGTACTGTATATAGTCTTTTCGGACAAAACGGACTTATGAAAGACCACGAATAACTTTAAAAATCCGTGAATAATTTGTTTGTACAGCACTACAATTCGTAATGGACCTGAGACTCAGACAACAAGGACCATTGTAAACCAGAGAAATTAAAAATTAAGTAGACGTTCTGTTTGCAAAATTACCGCTGGATCTGCTTTTAAAGAGCACGTCTTCTCTGAATTGGAAATTTGTTTCAAAAATTGCTTTCCAGCTCCTACAAAACCTAAGTCACGCCAACATCCAGATGAATACACTAACAATTTGCATTATTTTTGCTGCGCTACTATACTCTCTGTTCATGTTTTGCAACCACTCTCTGACCGGCTCCGTCGATCCTTTCTAGTCAAACCTGCACGCAACAGCCACTCTCTTAAGCATGATGAATTCTTTGTCTTCCGTCACAAAGCAATCATCCACTCTCTGCTCTGTTCAAATCCCGATGATGCCACAGTCTTAGAACAAAGCTAAATTTCATGGTCTCACATCGATAATTTGAAGTAATTAAAAATGCATAAGACCCACTAACCGGTCACGCTCTTACACGCTTCACCGCAAGATCCGAACCAACAGAAGTGATAAGCGATTCGGCTCACTCGGGCGGAGACGCAACCTTTTCGTAGTTACAGCTCTCCCTCTTCGCTCTCTCTCTCTGTCTCCCGCTCTCCTTCTCGTCAATGGGTAATAAAAATTGTAAATTAATTCTTTTTTTCCTCCGCGATTCGACGCCTCAACCGGCATGCCGCCCCCGGTCGCGTTGTAAAACTTCGAACAAACGAAAACCTATTAATTTCTCCCGGCATTCGTCTGTGACTGTGCCTGTCCCCACAGTCCATTGTCGCGCCGAGAGATGCTTTCTGGGCATAGAAGCCTGACCCTCACAATCGGCCGTTCGTTCGAACGCGCACGCTGCCGCGAGGCACATTAAACACACAAAACACTGCCAACGTCGACCACACGACGAGTTAGGCGACTACAGCATGTCGAGGCTTGATTGATATGTTATAAAACATTTGGCCCGCTGCCACACACACACGCATCCGATACAAGATACACAATAATCGTATCGCGCGGCGAAGAAGATACTCTCATGCGGAATTAAAATAAATCTTTCTACAGTTACACACTCTCGGCCATAAACCGGCTTGTTGTTGATTTTATTGACATCTCAGCCCCGCCGTCGGTATGACTCAGCAAGAGGCTAATTATCGGACCCACCGCCGCCGTCACCACCCCACTCTAGTGAAGTCGTAAAAACGGAACCAGAACCAGAAACAGACGCAGAAACTGAGAGCCTTAGTGGGACGATGAGCCAATCAGCCAATCAGCGAGTCAGTCAGTTAGTTTGTCATCTAGTCAGTTAGTCAGCCCAGAAGTCGTACACAGCTTGGCGCGTGTTGGACGTCGTCGGTCGTCTCGTGGGACGCAAATTAAAACCGAATCCGCACACGATGGATCTGCCAAAATTCGACCGCAAGTGTATCTGTATCTCTGCACCGCACCAGCGAGCAGATACATTTTTCGGTTCTTCTGAATTGAAGACGCGTTTATATTCTAATTTGATAGTGCCTTGAGATCTGAGATGGCTGTCCGGTGATCGGACGACGATAGTGTGTGCTGTGCCCTCCGCCGCCGTCGCTGGTCTCGAGTTTCTCTATGCAAATTAAATTAAAGTGACACATGCTGGTAATCTTCGATCGGCAACGGGGGGCAGGGGGGGAGGCCGCCATACACAAAAAGCTGAAAAACTCGTAAAAGCGCTTTCGAATTTCGGGTTTTATTTTGGGAATTCTAAGACGCGAGCGACGATCGGATTGACATTATTGGGTCATTCCATGGCGGGTTGGCGAGCGTCCGGCCGTCGACTGCGGCGAGAATGTTGAACTGTTGATCAAAAGATGACGGCTGTCGCATGAAAAGCGTGTGTTTTTAAGTTGATTGCGTTTCAAAAATTAATAATTTTGATTTTGTGCCCGCAATCAACCATAGGGCCTCAGGTGAACACGAGCATTCATGTCTGAGTTTCATGGTTTATTGACAATCGCTTGGTTTTGTCGCATAACCATATTTTTGAAAAATTTGCGTGTAGTTTCTTAAAAGAAGAGATTCCTCAAAACTGGAAGACTTGACCTTGTTTCTGTAAGAAGAGAGCGATCCAATGATGTTTCTGTTGGAGTGCCACAGGGATCTGTTTTAGGACCACTTTTATTTTAGAGCCGCCTGCTGATGGTCCCCAGGTGTACACATCGGCAACGTTTTTGATAGAGTCCCACAAGGATCTAGTTTAAAGCCGGTAGAACGAGGTTTCTAACGGTATACCTCAGGGTTCGGTTTTAGGACCGCTGTTGGAACATTTTATCTGGAGTAGCCCAGCGATTTGTTTAAAAGCCGCCTGCTGTTGGTTTCCAGGTGCAGCAACGTTTTTATTGGAATACCACAAGGATCTGTTTTAGGACCGCTTTTATTTTAAAGCCGCCTGCTGATGGTCCCCAGGTGTGCACATCGGCAACGTTTTTGATAGGGTCCCACAAGGATCTAGTCTAAAGCCGGTACAACAAGGTTTCTAACGGTATACCCCAAGGATCTGCTTTAGGACCGCTATTATTTTAGAGCCGCCTGCCGATGGTCCTCAGATGTGGACATCGGGAACCTTTTTGATAGAGTCCCACAAGGATCTGGTTTATAGCCGGTACAACGAGGTTTCTAACGGTATACCTCCGGGTTCGGTCTTAGGACCGCTGTTGGAAGATTTTATCTGGAGTAGCCCAGCGATTTGTTTAAAAGCCGCCTGCTGTTGGTTTCCAGGTGCAGCAACGTTTTTATTGGAATACCACAAGGATCTGTTTTAGGACCGCTTTCATTTTAAAGCCGCCTGCTGATGGTCCCCAGGTGTGCACATCGGCAACGTTTTTGATAGGGTCCCACAAGGATCTGGTTTAAAGCCGGTACGAGGCTTCTAACGGTATACCTCAGGGATCTGTTTTAGGACCGCTGTTGGACATTTTTGCGATCTTGTTTAAGAGCTGCCCTTCGTTGGTTTTCAGATTATCTAGAACATCTAGAACTTTTTTGAAAGAGGGCATGGAGAAACTGATTCTTAGGGTACCTCAGGGATCTGTTTTGAGGCCGCAGTTGGTTTTCTTGTATGGGAATCAACAACGGTTTCCCCGGAACACATCAGTTTAATTTTCGGAAATCAGCTAAAATCCCTTTAAAAACTTCCAGCTTTGAGCATAGAGTGATGAAAATGGGCATACGCATATCTGTAGCGACAACGGCATAGACTTTGAGTCGTTGGACACGATTTTCAGCCCATGTTGGTGTTGCATGAGTACCTCGCTCTGGGTTCACTTTAAATTAGAAAAAGTGATCCAATAAATCAAAGTCGGATGGGAAAGATCGTGGCATATTCGAGAAGGTCTTTGACCAAGTCCAACCAAGGTTGTGACGTCACCCTCATCCTAGTCCCTTCTAACAGCTGTGAGATATGGCCACGCACGTCAAATTCGAATGCACAAGATCTTGCTCGCTTCCAGAGAAGTGTCTTGTGTTTCCCTCCATTTTGATATTGGAGTAATGTAATGTAAAATGTTTCTTAGTTGTGCAACTCATTCTGTTCTTCGGCTTGGTATATCCTGGAAAAGCTGAACCTGAATCATTTTTGTGCCTATCTCCCTCTCTGTCTGTCTCTCTCTCTCTCTCTCTCTCTCTGTCTGTCTGTCTCTCTCTGTCTGTCTGTCTGTCTCTCTCTCTCTCTCTGTCTGTCTGTCTCTCTCTCTCTGTCCGTCTGTCTCTCTCTCTGTCTGTCTGTTTGTCTCTTCTTCTCTGTTTGTCTGTCTGTCTCTCTATCTCTCTCTCTCACTCTTTCTCTCTCTCTGTCTGTCTCTCTCTCTCCCTTCTCTCTCTCTCTCACCTTCAGGCCTCCTCTTCCGACTCCTTTGATGTTGGTGCTTGGTGAAAAACTGGCGCCCGACACTGCCTCTGACTCGTCCTCTCTTCCTTGTGGTCCACAATCATCGAATACACCGAGCCAGAGATCTTCCTCAGGCTGTGCACATTTTTCTCCCTCCTGTACAACCCATGCCATAAAAATAACGACACCGCGACCAAGACAGATCTATTGTATCGAAATGTAATAGGTTCTTCTTTAATTCCACTGAAGTAATTATCCTCCTATGGAAGAACATTCAATTAACCAGATTAGTGCCGGACATTCACACCAGATGTGCTCATGTGTCTCATTCTCTTCGAGGCAAAGACGACAAACTTTGTATTGACACAGTCCTGCCGTATACAAATCTGCTGGACCACAGTGCTCTAGACTGTTGACTTTTTTTTTGTTGACAAAGACCCCAGGGTCTCGACATGGTCTCTCCGAATTCTTATCCAGCATTCGCCATTCTCTGCGACGAGCGAAATGCGATGTTAAGGGACAGAGGAGTTCTTAGGTGTCGCACTTTTTCGACTAGCCAATAAGAGATGGGAAGGAGGTATTAGCTGCAAGTCCAAAAGTCTAGAATGATCTGTTCTAATTCAGATCCCAAGCGTTCTACACGCTTATCATCTCCTAGCAGATGCACGCTTATACTAGGCGTTACCACTGGAAAGCGTGGCCCTGTGGCCGATGCTCAATAAAATATCATAATTACTGATCGATTTTTGAAGCTGCTTTTAGGAGACTTTACGCATGTACGCATACGTGCGGGTGAACATATTTTCATTCATAATCGAGAAAGAAAGAGAATCTGTCCAACATTTGCTCGGCGTATGCCGAGTCCGAGCAAAGTAAAGAAGGCAGTTCCTGTGACCTGTAGACCCGGAGGGCTATAAACCCTTCTTGGTAGGCCTAGCCACACCTTTCCCTTTTCGAAACCTTTTTTTCCTAATAAGACTACATTTACCAAATTTCCTGATTTTGTCAGCATAAATATACCATCTGGGTGACAATGTGGAAAAAATATCGGGATTTCAAATGTTTACCAAATAAGCAACTAAATTTTTAACCCGTGTTTAAGGCATTCCCCTCTCCTTACTATTTGATGAACCGCAATGATAATGGCAGTCAAATAACGTCTGTAAGATGTGTGATTAATACTAACCCACTTGTCAATCAGTTAACACAATTATTTTGAAGATACTTCGGAAAAGTCAACTCTGTGTTTTTCTGAGTTGCTTAACAAAGGGGTTTTTATTCTGAGTTTACTCGGGAATCATAGAATGTACCCAACACGTCGGCCTTATTAATCCACAGCCGGAGCTCGTTCCACTGGACACAGCCTTTTTCGGATAGCGTGCAAAAAGAAACGGCACCTTCCCAATGACTTCTGCAGAAGTTGTCTTTGTGAGAGGGAAACCGAAAGCATCTTAAATCTTTGGCGTTGGTTGGATCGAATGACGTTGTATGACGATCTCAGAGCGTTCAACTTCCATGCCCTCCACAACTTAAAAATTCATCCGTCTGCAGCAAAGAACTTGAGAACACCTCGCAATCAGCAACGTGCTGTTGATTTTCCTTGTCGTGAATATCACCAATTCCATCTGTGCTTTGACTGTAAGGTTATGTGCACGCCGTAGCTTTTAGAGCACCCATTCACAGTCTGTACACATGGATGTGAACACCTTTTCCCGCTGAAACACTTCCCATTTGTGTTATCTGCCAAAACTTGAACCAACTCATACCACTTCCGGCCCGAGTCTTTTGACACTTAACAGACGAAAATGCTAAACTCCTTGGCACGCACAATTTTCTAAAATCGCAGACTGGCTGATGCTCACAGATGACGTGGGACGTCAGTCACGATTCTCGTGTTTTGTTCCACTCTCCCGTCATTTTCTTCGCGACTCTGTGCCCCTCTGAGGCAGTCTTTTCACGCACTGAACTGACATTTCCGTTCATGAATCTACGCACAAAATTTCAATTTCAATTTCCATTCCCATCCCAGCGCTTCCGCCAACACCACCTGACAGCTCGTTAACAGATCTGTCAACTGTCACTGAAATCCCACTTCGGACCACCAATTTGATGTCATCTCTAATTCCTCTCCGCTCACCCCCTCCGCCAAACACACGACAGACTGGTAAACTGACCCTCTGGGAACCACCTACGAGTGACAGAGCATTTCACTTGTCACCGACTGGACACCACTTCCGCCCGAATCACCTGTCAAAATTCATGTCAGCTAAATGACAACACCTTGTAACTAAACTCGCGCATACACTCGCTCCTGGCCATGCAGAAACAACAAAGTGTACACGTATTGACAATCAGTACAATTCACTGATTCACACACAGCAAAAAAAAAGAAGAGTGCGAACGAGCGTTGGTGTCATCGTGACATTAACCTTGACATTGGATTGATGTAGTACACCAGCAGCAGCAGAGAGAGGAGTGCTACTTAGTCGTGTTTACATTGAGATTCATTGGCCAATTTGCGCGCTTCTTTTCTGTTTCTTCTGTGTCTGCTTTCCATTATTTTGTGTTTCATTATTTAATGCTGCTGCTGAGTCTCCCTCCCGCGACACCGACACCGTGCCGGTGTGCCCAAATGAAGTCCCAATGATTGACACTTGGACATGTTAATTGTTATTTTTGGGTCACAGAGTAATTAGTGAAGGAAAATGTAAAAGAGAACACACAACAAATCGGTGTTTTCTGTTTTTATTGAGGCATTAAATGGCTTTAATGCTGATGGCTTTGATTTGCCAACTGTCACCGATGACAGTTCACACACGATGCATTGCGTGGGACGTGGCTGAATGCGCGTTGTAGAGTGTGTGCAAGTTGCTTAGACTAAACTCAACCTTTCAAGATGTCAAAGAAACTTGTTTACAATTTGTTTGCTTGCGTTTTTTTTTGGTAGCGAACTGTCATTTATGACCGATGTGATCGTTTCGACGAATTTTGATGTGATTTTCTCTTGACAGGCGGTGTAAATCATTCAATGAGCTTGACATTCCGGTTTCTTGGGCTTTTTTATGCGATCAGTAACACTCATTGGTGTCGTTAAGTCGAGTCGAATAAAGATGACATTTATGTGGGCACACTGGCGGAGGACGAGACAAAGGCTTGTCTGAATTCGGATTGAAAAGGAGATCTAATGTGGAACGAAGGACTGTGTTGGGATGTGGATGGGAACTGGTCCAGAATTTTGAATTTTCCAATGATCCAATGATGGCAAGTGAAGATGACACTGAGACAACTCAGGGACTTCAGTTTGCTAAACGGAACGAGGTCTGTAAATAAAGGAAAAAGAAAAGGCGACAAATTATAAAGAGTTCCTTCTTGCTACCTTTTTAGATATAGAAGGGACCCTCTAAACGTTCATACGGGAGTGATCCTTGGACCGCTAACTGACCGAGAAATAGAGCCTACGTCAACGGATTGTTGCCATGCTTAGCACTCGGTTGACTTAAGCAACGCTAGAAAACTGCCATTTAACCAAATTCGCCACCATGGCTGTGACATATCTCCTCTATAGTCATGAACAGCATGCTATTAAAACTAGACACGAAAGGAGTCAAAGTAGTTGGGTACGCCGGTGATCGATGGTGATCTTGGCAACAGGAAAGTTTGCGCCTGTGATCAGCGAGATCATAGATGGCGTTTTGGGTCAAGTATTCACCTGGGCTACAAGAAGTGGCCTAGGCATCAGCTGAAGCAAAATGGAACTGATGATCTTCACCACTAAGATCAAAATACCAAACTTCCCACTTCGCCGTCTGAATGATCAACCGATCCCATTACCTCGCCGCAACTGTAGGTCCCAAACTCAGCTGGAAGCTAAACGCAGACTAGCAGGTTAAGAAGGCGTTTTTACGACCGCAGTAGAACCTTCAAGAAATAGTGGGGACCTATGTAAGGAAAGTCGAACCTGTGGATGTTGAGTGGACTTTCTCGGTCTAATTCTGGTATCCCGTAAAAGTTCGACTTAGGGAAAGTCCACTGTATATGGCGGTAGTTCTTCCGATCTTAACCTATGGAACTCTACTATGGTGGCCAGTCTTTAGTCGAAAACACACCACAAACACACAGGCACCACAGGCGCTCTACGGTAGACTCGACACTTTGACTGTAATGCTACATCTTCTGCCCTTGGACCTAGGTTAGGTTAGGTTGATGTGATTGCCACAAATGAAGCAGTTCTGGCCCACTTAGATCCTGATTGGATCCATTGTGATATCACTAATCGGTGGCTTACGTTCCTCTTTGGGTACTAACTAACTACAAGACCTGAAGATACCGACTGGAATGCAACAGGCAATTAGTATTTTTAATAATTTTTGGTATGTCCAGAATTTTAATGCCAAGAGTGTTTCTTCTTGTCCTTGCAAGTGCTGGGCAGCTGCCGAGATGCAGCATAATTTCTTCTTCCTGTTCGGCCCTACTTCTTCTTCTTCTGGTGGCGCTACAGTCCGGGGTGGACCTGGGCCACAACCAGTAAGCCTCTCCAGGCGGCACGATCTTCAGCCAGCTGTCTCTAACTGCGCACACCAAGTGGATTAAAGTCGTTCTCCACCTGGGTGCGCCATCGGTTCCGCGGGCGTCCTCTATAACGTTGTCCCACCGGTTCGGAGTCGAAGACTCTTCGGGCTGGAACCGTGTTGTCCATGCGCTCTACATGGCCCAGTCATCTTAGGCGTTGAATCCGTAGACGCCTGACTAGGCTCATGCCGCTGTACAGTTCGTGGTTGCATCTTCTTCTCCAATAACCATCAACGCAGACAGGACACAAGGATTGAAAGCAGAACTTTTCTCTAGAAAAGACCAAGTGCTTCTTAATCCGCTTTTAAGATTGTCCATGCCTCTGCACCATAGAGCAGGACAGGGATGATCAAGGTCTTCTATAAAGTCAGCTTTGTCCTTCCTGAGAGGGCTATACTACTCAATTGCCTCCTGAGCCCAAAGAAACAGCGGTTGGTAAGAGTAATTCTGCGTTTAATCTCGGTACTGGTGTTGTTCGTACTGCTCACTTGCGAGCCGAGGTAGACGAAGTCCCTCACTATGGTGACGTTCTGTCCAAGACGTCGATGTTGTGCGTCCTTTATCGATGACAGCATATATTTCGTTCTGCCCTCATTCACCTCTAGACCCATTTTAGCCGCTTCCGCCTCAATGCCAGCTAACGCCTCATTGACGGCTCGCTGTGTTCGACCAATCACGCCAATGTCATCCGCGTATGCTAGCAGTTGTACGGACTTCTGGAAGGTCGTGCCTCTAGTGTTGGCGTGTGAGTCTTGCACGACCTTCTCCAGGATGATGTTAAGGAAGTCACATGGCAGCGCGTCGCCTTGTCTAAAACCTTTTTTTACATTGAAGGTCTCGGTGAGTTCGTTACCGTCCTTGATGGCGCAGGGAGAATTCTCCATTGTCATCCTGCACAACCTGACGAGTTTGGCAGGAATGTCAAAACTAGACGTGGCGTTGTATAGCTCGTCCCTATGCAAGCTGTCATATGAAGCCTTGAAATCGACAGAAAGGTGGTGGGTGTTGATCTGCATTACTTGGGGTTTTTCCAGGATCTGTCGTAGTCTGAAAATCTGGTCGATGGTGGATTTCCCCGGCCTGAAACCGCACTGATAAGGACCTATCAGGTTATTTATAAACGGCTTCAGGCAAGTACACAAAACGGCAGAGAAGATCTTATAGGCGATGTTGAGGAGACTTATCCCTCGGTAGTTGGCGCAGTTGAAGGGGTCTCCTTTCTTGTGGATCGGGCAAACGAAACTGAGATTCCACTTGTCGGGCATGCTTTCCTCCGACCATATCTTACAGATGAGTTGGTGCATGTACCTTGCCAGCTCATCTCCAGCTGCCTTAAACAGTTCTTCGGCCCTACAGCTCCCACAAAAGTCATTGTAGGGGGTTCCCATTCTACTTGCGTGTGTGGCGAATAGGCAATGACCAACTACATTGCTGAATTCCTTTCTATTTAGATTTAGAAGAGTGCTTGTTTTTATTGGATTTATTGAAGGCCATATTAGCCTTGAAATCCTGCAAGTATCTAATTCCATATACCTGACGGCGTTGATGACATCTGTAAGTAACAAAGTTTTTATTGCTTGATGAGAGGGGTATGGGGTGTCCTGAGTACTTGAAGCCAGCCCTATCTAGCTCGTCGACCCTTTCGTTGCCTGGAATACCTCTACGCTCAGGGACCCCCTATGCTGGGTTGCATCTGACCGCTATCTCTGCAAAGTTTGACCATCTTTTATTTGATTGATGGTGTATCCAGAGCCTTGATAACCGCCTGACTGTCTATGTATACAATAATAGATAGCCCGTCTATCGGGTTCATTGACAGTAAGCGGGCAGCCTGTCTGTCTGGAATATACTACAGTGGTTGGACAATCGACGGGACAGAGATAAGGATATTTCCTGCGATGACGCAAATACTCCTAGTCCAGTGTCTTCGTTCGTTTTGGATCCATCTGGTTAGCTTCTCCGACTACGTCTGATGCCCAGTCTTCTATTTTGGATGAGTGTTTTACACCCAATGGGCGCAATATAATTTGTAGCCTATGGGATGTTCGCATTCTTGATTATGACCTAAACTGTGCATTTTGCTCAAGCGGTTCCATTCCCTCAACCTGTTTGCCTACCATAGCCTACCCTTGATCCATATCAAGAGATCTCGTCTATACCAAGTAAACTCCTATCATCCCCAACGGACTATAGCCAGACTTAGTCTGTCAAACGGCTTTGACACTTTTATCCCCGAAAAAACCCGAATTGAATAGCTTGCAGATGTCCGGGGTTTTAACTGAAAAATCTACTCTATCGGCCAAGCTTGTAATGGTTCAAATAGAGAAAGAGCCAAAATCTGAAATAAAAATCCCCAACAAACTAAAAATTTAAAAAATTTTCGGGGTGCACCAGGACCTTAAACAACAGTCTCCATCAACTTTCACGAACTCTGACTCTGACCAAGTGGGCTGGAGACCGTCTTTACCGGGGTGCGTCACCTTAGATACGGTCGTTCGCTATTGCGTTGAGACTAGTTTCGATTCGATTAATACAACAAGAACATCTCGATTCTCAATCAATCATTCGAATGGCTACTAACTACTAATTCATATGAATTTCTTCTTCTTTATTTGCCGCTACAGTCCGGGGTGGACCTAGGCCTCAACCAACAAGCCTCTCCAGCTAGCACGGTCTCTGGAGACAGCCAGTCAGTCACACGCCAAGTTGCTTGAGATCCTTTTCCACCTGGGTGCGCCAACTTAAACGCGGGCGTCCTCTGTTTCGTTGTCCCACGGTTTGAATTTACAAACTAATTACTAACTACTAACACAAGATAATTCGAATTTTTTTATTAATGAACCGAGAAGTGGAGTGATACTTGAGTCCGTTTTTCTTTCATTCTGGTTATGTTCCCGATCCGATTAGTATTCGAGAACTATTTGTTACTTGTTCTCGCACTGAAGCGAGACATTTATCGAGTCATCTTGTATTAGTAGTTAGTAATTAGTTAGCAATCATTCGAATGATGTTTTCGATCATAACTTGAATGATCATTCGAATGGCCCCATTTCGAGTGATCACTCGATTACTAAAGTCTCGATTCCTAAAACCATTCGATTATAACCATCACTAGTTGAGCCATAGGTTCGGACTCAAGGACTCTTCGTGCCAGAGCTGAGTTGTTCATACGCTTGACATAGCTCAGGCCTTAGGCGTTGGCAAAGTGTGAAGATCAAGTCGATGGTGGACTTTATTGGTCCGAAGCCACGCTGATATGGGTCTGTCTGATTATATATAAAAGCCTCAGGCGGACACACAATGCCGAGGAAGTCTTTTACGCGATGTTTAGGATACTTATCCCACTGTAATTGGCGCAGTCTTGCCTTGACCCTCTGATGATCTTGAAGCGTGGCAGCGTTGATTATGGGAGGATAGGGCTAGCCCGTCGCCAAATGTACTCCTACCTGGTAGTAGACCTTTTTTACATCTGAGCTCCGACGACTTAATTGACGAAATGTGTGTTGAGAACCGGACAAATCGATACTTCCTTCAGCTACGCTAGTTCTATTTAAATTAATATGGGTGGCGCGACAGTCCGAGACGGACCTGGGCCTAGCTTCTCAGCAACCACTTGTGTTGTACGTGCCATGGTTTTATTCACGCGTGGCAGATACCTACAGTTTAATGGCGACGGCGAAGTTGAGAAGCTTTTTCTAGACAGAAATACTCTCTGAGCATTGTCAGTGACACGAAAGAGATGGAACCGTGAATTATCAAAAGTGGTAAATTCTGGTATCGAACCTGGTACCCTCTGCGTAGGAGTCGACTCACTCATCCACTACGCCAAAAGTATTGCAGCCATCAAAGCCCTAGCCTCCTTTGCTTCACACTCAAAATTAGTACAAAACTGCCGACCTGAGATAGCGTCGTTAGACGGCCAGCTCATTTCCCTTATATCGGTTCCAGGTCACTGTGACATCCCAGGAAATGGAATGACCGATGAACTTGCTAAGCAAGGAATCTGCCCTTCAGCGATCGGAGAAGATGTTCATCCCACTACACTTCCTTGAAACAGCAAACTTTCGACGGGCGAGAATGAAAAACAGTCCAACAGCAAGGAAAACATGGCTTGAATACAAACAATCTAAATCAAAAGATCTCCTTCGGCGAACTCGTCATGATATTGCAAGACTAGTGGCGGTCTGTACAGGATACTGGCCGATTGGAGATCATGCCGTTAAACTGGGCATCCGACACAACTCACAGCTGAAAGGGAGACCCAAACACATTGCACCTACACCTTACTTATTTATAGATAGCAGAGCTGTGACAGTAAAGCGTCACATAGGTTTCGAGTTCTCAAGGAACCACCACTCCTACCTATTTACCCTGTAGGGGCCTAGCTAAGCATGTGAAGTTGACTGAGACCTTGCTTCACACCGGCTTCAAGTGCCAGCCGAAACCGAATTTCATTTAAAATTCTCAAAATAGGAACAAGTTCCTCAAAGCGGTCAAAATTCGAGTAATTTTTGGTTTACAACGAGCTCGGAAGTTTTCAATTAAGCTTGAAGACTGCTCTGTCATTATCCTCGTCAGGGTGCACAAAATTTTGAGTTTCCGTCCAGAATCCCAATCACAACAGCAACAAAGACCATAAGACCATAAATAACCAAACCCATCTGACAGCTGTCAGTGTCAAGTGTCATTTTCTGTCAAAATTACCGGCCGAACATATCCCCACGCTGACCCGATGTGCCATCTTAACCGCAAAATTACCGATTATCACATTCATTCTGGTAAACACCGAAAGCGTGGTGTTGCGCCTGATGATGGATAATTCTCCGTGCTTCGCGGTTCCACCAAATCTCATGTCTCATCGCCTTCCCGCCCATCCGCCAACCACCATCCACTCGTCCTCCTCTCATCCATCGCACATCTGCCTCTTCTGCTCATTTTCTGCACAGCAAAAAAAACGGCATTAATTGTCATGTCGTGCTCCGTGAGAATGACGGGCAATTTTCACTTTTTTTTTCTCGGCTTCTTTCGTTTCCCGCGCGAAGATTTTCAGCCGGAGCGCATTGTCCAGCCCACAGTCGATTACCGAGGCAGGCGGTGGTGGCGAGTGTGCGATACGATCGCACATGACGCCACCGGGACCGGGGGATGTGCAGTGGCTGATGACTTGAGTGTGCACAAATCAAATGGCCGCACCAGCGCGGCGCTTTATCTAAAGTTGACTAGACAATTCACAATTCAGCTCGAGTTTGAGGCTGCCACCGGTGCGCCGCAGTCACAAGCTGTTCAATTGAGGGGTGGGTCAGTTGGTTCTCTGCATGTTCGAGTCTTTCCCACATCGTCCCCGAAGCGGGGAGGAGGCCATGACAGCCCACAACTAAACGGTGTGAAGTTGTTAATTACAATTTCGCATTAATTAGCAGGAGCTTCGGGTCTGAAATAAATTATCCCCGACGACGGTGTAAGCCCGGGAGAGAGGCGTTGACAAAAACCTCGTGATAAGAAGGACGGCACAAGGAATGAAAAAGAAGAATAAGGTTCTGTAGGTTCTTGGCGGTGCCGAGCGAAGGGCACACGAAAACAATTAAACCGTGTTGACGATGAAAAGTTTTATGTTGGCGTGAAAACGGCGCTTTTTGTAAGCGTCCGTGGTCGGGGCTTAATCGGTTTATAACTTGTCGCTGGCAGGGTGCAATTATGAATGAAAAATAATCATGTATCTATCCACCTGTGCTCAGTTCATAGCGTTACTAATGAATTTCTTCTTTTTTCTTCTATTTTCAGGTAAGTTCACGGATGAGTTCAAGGAAAGGGGGGCAGGACGTCTCGCTGAGAGATGGCTCAGGTTTGATGATGCTAAGAAATATTCTAATGGGATACGGATCTTTAGTTGAACAACGAACTCTAATTGTGGGAAAGCTTGAGGTTACCGCGTGGGAATTCGAGATGAACTGGCTGCACGCGTGGGAAACGCAGATCGGTCATTGGTTTAAATGTCGATCGTTACTGTTGAATTCTTGCGTTTTTCCGTGTCCCTACAAGCGAGCAGTTCGAAGATGGATGGGTCAGAAGACACCTGTGTCAAAGCCGGTCTCAGTGTTGTCTATAGTCAGCTCAGAAAATGACAAACTTTAAACAAACTAGGATGACAGTTCGGTTTGAGGTATTTGGTTCAAGCAGGGATGTCAAAACAGGACGACAAGACTGTATATTTCCGCCTCCTCCAACTTGAACATGATTCAGGACAACACTTGCGTGGTTGCGGTCTTAAAATATGTACAATGCTCAAATTCAGCTCAATTCAGCTGACTTAATTTTCATTCAGCGCTAGTTTTTTCAGACTCTGCATGTTCTTCAGGTTAAATATGGATGTTAACATTTTCCCACATCCTTTTCCTTGCTCTACGACTCTGTAAACCCAAATTTATCTCAATTCAGCTAACTTAATTTCCACTCACCACTAGTTCTTTCAAACTCTCGATGATATTTAGTTTGTATATTGAGTTCAGTTTCAGTTAGAGTATATTTCTCACTCTGAGATGCTGTTAACTCAAATTCAGCTCAATTCAGCTAACTAAATGTTCATTCAGCGCTACTTCTTTCAGACTCTGCAATAACTAAAATTTAAATATGCATATTAACAGTTTTCCACATCCTTTTTCCTTGCTCTACGACTCAGTAAGTCTAAATTCAGCTCAATTCAGCTTACTTTTACAATTTTTCTTTCAAACTCTCGATGATATTTAGTTTTTATATTGAGTTCAGTTTCAGTTAGAGTATATTTCCCATTCTGAGATGCTGTTAATTCAAATACAGATCAATTAAGCCAACGCTTTCTTTTTTCATTCAGCACAAGTTCTTTCAGGCTCTACATGATCGTGAGTTTTAATATGGATCTTAACTGGCACACTCTTTCCCTCATGTACGACGCTGTAAACTCAAATTCAGCCCATTCAGCTGACTAAATACCTTTCAGGACAAGTTTTTTTTCAATTGCGCCTAATTTTCAGATTATATAAGGACTTTAACTGTCATCCATACTCTTTTTGTCATTGTACGAGACTGTAAACTCAAATTCAGCTCTATTCAGCTAACTAAATACCTTTCAGAGCAAGTTTTTCTCAAATGCCGCATAACTTGCAATTTATATAAGGACTTTAACTGTCTTCCATACTCTTTTTGTCAGCTCTATTCAGCTAACTAAATACCTTTCAGGACAAGTTTATTTTTTCAATTGCCGCATAATTTGCAGTTTATATAAGGACTTTAACTGCCATACTCTTTTTTTCATTCTACTAGACTGCGAACTCAAACTTAGCTCAATTCAGCTAATTTTATTTCCAGTCAGCACAAGTGTTTTAAGACTCTGGATGATCACCATTTCGAATAATGACTGCTCACAGGTTTCCACATGCATTTTCTCATTCTACGACGTTGACACTCTAATTCAGCTCCATTCAGCAAACACAATTTCTTTCAGAGCAAGTGTTTAAAATGCCGCATGATTCAATTTAAGTGGCTCCAGTTCCCGACCAGTTTCAAGATTATTTTCTTCATTCTGTTAGGCTGTGTAATCAAATTCAGCTCAATTCCGCTGACATAATTTCCATTCAGCGTAAGTTCTGTAATATTCCGCTTGATGAAGACCATGCGAATATCGATCCAATCAGTTTCCTACAGTCTTTTCGTCATTCTGAGACGGTGCAAACTCAAATTCAGCTGAATTCGCCACTTTTATCAATTCAGCACAAATTCTTTCAAGATTGTCATGCGAATATCGATCTTCACAGCCTTTTCCTCAATTTGCGACGCTGTAAATTCATGTCTAATTCCGCTGACTTAATATCCATTCAGCACAAGGTTTTTGACATTCTTTCATCGAGTTCGAATATCGATCTTAACTGTGACACTGTTGTCCTCATTCTACGACGCTGTACACTCTGTATGCCAGCGTCCATACACCATGCCTCCTTGTCTGCAGAGTTTGCCAACTTCCTCGACTTCAGCACGATGGTGGGATTGCAAACTAGAAGTATGACTCATATTCGATTAGTCATCAGTCATGCATTATGTATATTTGGCCACAGCACTCAAATTCAGCTCGATTCAGCCAAGTCAATTTCAATTCAGCGCACTGAAGATCTCGGCGAATTTATTCACAACGTGAAACCACAAACCAGACACAATTCCAAAGGAAAGCCTTTCAATTCACACGCACGACGAATGCGAACTTACGCAAGCATAACCTCCAGCGCAACATACAAAGCAGTCCAATTTGTTAAATGTAACCCACGCAGGCTGACGACTCTTATGACTGCGACTGACCCTTTTCACACAAGTCTCATCCGAGAATCGAAAAAAAAGTGAATGTCTGGCGTCTTTTACATAAAACCAAACACCACCTTCCTGTCTAACAAACAATTACCTGCACGCACCGATCCACTCGATGCCTACCAAATGCCCCGCTCAATTAAACCAAATTCAGCTGTATTCAGCACGCATTAAAACTGCACAAAAACTCGCGTTGTTCCCCACATTGTCTACTCACTATCAGCGCAACACAGAGAAAAAAAAATACCGTCAATGAATCACTTTTCTTGCAAATTTTCCCATTCAGCAGGCGCGTCATGTTACCAAACCTTTGTTTTAGGCGAATCATACAATTTTTGTGCCGCGATATCAGCATTCTGATCACATTCTTCCGTCATACAATTCTGTTTTATTTTAATTTTTCCTCGCTTGTTGTCTCTCGGCTTGTTTGCTTCATTCAGACTCACCAGTTGAATAAATAAGCACAGCCATTGAAAGGGGGGCGCGCAGAGAGCGACCGAGGAGGAGGCAGTAGCAGCGGCGAAAAAATAAAAAGAAGATCATACAAAATGAAAACAAGAAGAAATTAAATAGTTTACAAGTAGCAAGCGAACTCATCCCTTATTGCATGTGATCGCGATCATGCATGTGAAGTGGGTACACCGCTGACGTCGCGTCCGTCGCGTCCGTCCACTGCAACCGTTTATGGCCGCTTTGGCCGCGCTCTGGTTTTCCAGATACCAAACGAATGACAAACCATGGAGAATGCTAACGTCGCGTCGCGTCGTTGTCTCAGCCAGATATGCATACACAGACACAGAGATGCATGCATCTTGTGAATTAAGCGCGCGCGCATGCATAATTCTGCGCTCTAGAGGGACCAGTTAAGCGTTTGGCATTCGTGTAGATCTCCACGATCGGTCGATCGGAGCGAAAAACGATTGCATCTCAAGTGGTGGAGCTCTGGTGCTGTGGTGGTGGTGGTGACTCTGTTTAGTGACCCAACGATCTCGACACGATGACTCATCAGCGCGCGGTTACATGTTCAACAGATCTGGTCTCGTTTACTTGTTCTCGCGTTGAGTCTGGCTGGTCTCGTTTTATGTTGTTACCCACTTACTTTTTTTTTGTTGTGTTTGCTGCCACTACTGTTGCCGTTGTTGTTGTCTGCTGGACGGTGGCGCTGCTGGTGATAGTGTTGTGCTCTGTTCCCACAACAAGCCCGTTGATGATGATGATGAATCTTTTGGACTCTTTTATGCCCGCTCACTGGGTCTGGGTTGCATCTGTCTCGCATGGCATCGCATCCACCCCACAACCGTGCACACTGGAGAGGGACGCGCCAGCCAGCGTTGAGGTCTTGATTTCGAGTCGCCGTCCAATGGAGCATGGAACTGGTTTGCTGTGCTGGAAGTAGTTAAGGTTATTGATTGAATTCATTAGCCGAGTTAACTTTGTTAAATTGATCGCCATTAAATGGACGCGCGAGTAAGTTTTAGAAACGTATCCGTTTAGAGTGTGGTTCTGGCATGGCTGAGCGTTTCCTTTTTGCGCGCAAATATAATTGATGAGACGGGGCAGCGCGAACACACAACAGTCTTGGACTTGGTTCGGATAAGTTGGCTGCAACGGCGAACTGTGCCCGATCGTCGTTAGATAGGATCGGCCTTAATGACTCGATGCCTGCGCCGGGGAAATGATCAACTGCATTGTGACCTTATTTGCAAGACTTGCGGTTCACATGTGTTGGCCTTTCAAATTCAATCAAATTGCTGGCGCTCGTGGGCTGGGGTGGTGACTTTAAGGACTGTTGACTGCTGTTGGAATTTTTTTCTCAGCGGAGCGGAGAAATGTGTGGTTTTCCATTGATTATAGACGACCACGCACGGCGTGCTATACAAGAACAGGCCTAGATGACGAAGGCTTCCAGATTGATGAGGAAGGGGGTTCAGAGCAGAAGAGGGGACTTGTTTTGCCGGTGATCGTGGCAAGATTTGGATCGCAGTTTCCTTTCAAAGTCACAGCCATTGCCAGTTTCAATGGCAAGCATTTATTGCCGCTGGATAACTTGGAGCAAGGGTGAAATGTTGCATCTTCTTGTTCGACTGTCGCTTAAGATCATTCAGCCTGACTTTCCCTCTTGGAGCTTCAATCCTCCTTTTGAAGAGGTCTCCCTTGATCTTCTTCAAAACTTCCTTTTCAAAAAAGTCTCACTGTCAAAGCTAGCTCCGGGTACGGCACGCTGGATAACTTGGAACAAGGGTGAAGTGTTGCATCTTCTTGTTCGACTGCCGCTTAAGATCATTCAGCCTGACTTTCCCTCTTGGAGCTTCAATCCTCCTTTTGAAGAGGTCTCACTTGATCTTCTTCAAACTTCCGTTTCAAAAAAGTCTCACTGTCAAAGCTAGCTCCGGGTACGGCACGCTGGATAACTTGGAACAAGGGTGAAGTGTTGCATCTTCTTGTTCGACTGCCGCTTAAGATCATTCAGCCTGACTTTCCCTCTTGGAGCTTCAATCCTCCTTTTGAAGAGGTCTCACTTGATCTTCTTCAAACTTCCGTTTCAAAAAAGTCTCACTGTCAAAGCTAGCTCCGGGTACGGCACGCTGGATAACTTGGAACAAGGGTGAAGTGTTGCATCTTCTTGTTCGACTGCCGCTTAAGATCATTCAGCCTGACTTCCCCTCTTGGAGCTTCAATCCTCCTTTTGAAGAGATCTCACTTGATCTTCTTCAAACTTCCGTTTCAAAAAAGTCTCACTGTCAAAGCTAGCTTCGGGTACGGCACGCTGGATAACTTGGAACAAGGGTGAAGTGTTGCATCTTCTTGTTCGACTGCCGCTTAAGATCATTCAGCCTGACATCCCCTCTTGGAGCTTCAGTCCTCCTTTTGAAGAGGTCTCCCTTAATCTTCTTCAAAACTTCCTTTTCAAAAAAGTCTCACTGTCAAAGCTGGCTCCGGGTACGGCGCGCTGGATAATTTGGAACAAGGGTTGTATGTCGCACCTTCTTGTTCGACTGCCGCTTAACATCATTCAGCCTGACATCCTCTCTTGGAGCTTCAATCCTCCATTTGAAGAGGTCTCCCTTGATCTTCTTTAAAACTTCCTTTTCAAAAAAGTCTCACTGTCAAAGCTGGCTCCGGGTACGGCGCGCTGGATAATTTGGAACAAGGGTTGCATGTCGCACCTTCTTGTTCGACTGCCGCTTAACATCATTCAGCCTGACATCCTCTCTTGGAGCTTCAATCCTCCATTTGAAGAGGTCTCACTTGATCTTCTTCAAAACCTCCTTTTCAAAAAAGTCTCACTGTCAAAGCTGGCTCCGGGTACGGCGCGCTGGATAATTTGGAACAAGGGTTGCATGTCGCTTCTTCTTGTTTGACTGGCGCTCAAGATCATTCAGCCTGACTTCCCCTCTTGGAGCTTCAATCCTCCTTTTGAAGAGGTCTCCCTTGATCTTCTTCAAAACCTCCTTTTCAAAAAAGTCTCACTGTCAAAGCTAGCTCCGGGTTCACAACCGTCTCTAGCGCCACTCAAACAAATATCTTTATTAGATTCCTCGCCAAACTGAATACAAATGAAGAAGACCTGCATTTAAGGCGTCGCGACGTCCGCTTGTCAGCTTCAGTCTTGCGTCACGATCGCTTATGTCTCGAGATGTGGGAAAAAACCCCTTGACTACCGTGCGGGACGCGGTGTTATGACACATCTCGGTTACTGTGAAAACTTTACGGAAGTAGACTGCCGTTCTAGACATTCGCTTGAGACGTAGTCGATAAGAAGATTATGCGAGCGGTCACTCAGCAGTGACGGCCCTTCGATCGTGCACTTTTCTAGGGAAATTCTATTAATTCACTGCATTGAAATGCCTTAGTTGTTTAGTTTGCAGCTGACGAAGAATGGCGGTCTTGGTTTTCGAAAGATGGTATTGGGGAAGTTATAAGTGTCGCTTTGATGCCAAGGTTCGGTGGTTGTAAGGGTTTGTTGTTGAGACAAAGAATCAAGTATAATCCAAGAATGCCAGCTATCACATTGCCTGTTGTGCTTAGGAGCCCAACAAAAGTCCATAAAGTGACTCGACACAGGCCCTTCATAGTGTCCGGCTAAAAAGTTCCACCTATTGTTTGCTGCCTTATTTTTATTTAAGTTGGAGAGTTATGGCTTGATCCTCCATATTGGTGGAGTCAAGAACCGGTCTTTTCAGATATCTCTTTCAGATGAGAGTGCAAATTGTTCGCGGTTACTAACTCACTCTCTGATCAGAGCAAAAAATTAACTGAGTTAGGACCTCATTTTCGGCGAATCTCCTACAAATGGAGTAACTAAGGGTCCTCTTTTCTGTTTCAACGCCACAACTGAGGCAATCATGCCAAACTTCAGTCCAAGGGGCTTGAACTTAGTTTTCAAAGCTAAGTGCGTGAATATCTTTTTTCTGGCACAACAGGCAGCTTTATGATGAACATGCTTAGTGGGAGTCTACAGACTCTCAATATTGGCTAAGGCCTTGTCAGTCAGATGAAGGACAGAAGACGAACCACCACTCCACCAAGCCATAACTCTCTAACTTAAAATATAGAAGCAAACAATAGAAGGCACTTCTTAGCTAAGACACTATGAAAGGCCTCAATCGAGTCACTTAGGCAGACAAACTGCTGAAATATAAATAATGGTAAGAAAGGGCCCAAGATTCCACTCGTGAACGAACAACAGCACGCACAACACGAGTGGTAGCTGTAGAAGCTAGGACCTGGCCTTCTTAGCCAGACACTATGAAAGGCCTCAATCGAGTCACTTAGGCTGACAAACTGCTGAAATATAAATAATGGTAAGAAAGGGCCCAAGATTCCACTCGTGAACGAACAACAGCACGCACAACACGAGTGGTAGCTGTAGAAGCTAGAACCTGGCCTTCTTAGCCAGACACTATGAAAGGCCTCAATCGAGTCACTTAGGCTGACAAACTGCTGAAATATAAATAATGGTAAGAAAGGGCCCAAGATTCCACTCGTGAACGAACAACAGCACGCACAACACGAGTAGTAGCTGTAGAAGCTAGGACCTGGCCTTCTTAGCCAGACACTATGAAAGGCCTCAATCGAGTCACTTAGGCTGACAAACTGCTGAAATATAAATAATGGTAAGAAAGGGCCCAAGATTCCACTCGTGAACGAACAACAGCACGCACAACACGAGTGGTAGCTGTAGAAGCTAGGACCTGGCCTTCTTAGCCAGACACTATGAAAGGCCTCAATCGAGTCACTTAGGCTGACAAACTGCTGAAATATAAATAATGGTAAGAAAGGGCCCAAGATTCCACTCGTGAACGAACAACAGCACGCACAACACGAGTGGTAGCTGTAGAAGCTAGGACCTGGCCTTCTTAGCCAGACACTATGAAAGGCCTCAATCGAGTCACTTAGGCAGACAAACTGCTGAAATATAAATAATGGTAAGAAAGGGCCCAAGATTCCACTCGTGAACGAACAACAGCACGCACAACACGAGTGGTAGCTGTAGAAGCTAGGACCTGGCCTTCTTAGCCAGACACTATGAAAGGCCTCAATCGAGTCACTTAGGCAGACAAACTGCTGAAATATAAATAATGGTAAGAAAGGGCCCAAGATTCCACTCGTGAACGAACAACAGCACGCACAACACGAGTGGTAGCTGTAGAAGCTAGGACCTGGCCTTCTTAGCCAGACACTATGAAAGGCCTCAATCGAGTCACTTAGGCTGACAAACTGCTGAAATATAAATAATGGTAAGAAAGGGCCCAAGATTCCACTCGTGAACGAACAACAGCACGCACAACACGAGTGGTAGCTGTAGAAGCTAGGACCTGGCCTTCTTAGCCAGACACTATGAAAGGCCTCAATCGAGTCACTTAGGCAGACATAGCTGAAATATAAATAATGGTAAGAAAAGGCCCAAGATTCCACTCGTGAACGAACAACAGCACGCACAACACGAGTGGTAGCTGTAGAAGCTAGGACCTGGCCCTGTATGGACTGTAGCGACAGCCATATTGATAGTACAGTGAACTCTCCCTAAGTCGAACTCTCCTTAAGTCGAAACTCTCCCTTACTCGAACTTTTTGGCCGTATTTTACATACATTTCCCTCATTTTTCAATACAAAAACCTCTCTCTAAGTCAAACTCCCTCTCTAACTCGAACAAACTTGGTATCCCGTGACAATTCGACTTAGGAGGAGTCCACTGTATATTATTAAGTTGGAAATATAGCTACCACGGGTAAACCAACGACCGTACCTTTTCGCGATCCAAAAACGATTGCTCTGATTCCCCCGATCGTTGGCCGCCCTCTCTTTCACTCAAGAGGGTAGTTTATGTTGATGGTTTATGACGATTGAGAAAAGGGATCATTCTTATTCCTCGTGCAATATCGCTCAGCAATATTAAGGGCCCAAGATATGAATGGCGTTCTGCAGCGAATACTCGTGATGTGCCGGCTGTAATCCTCCCACGAGTGGGGATCTATTCGTTTTATGGCGAAGTTGGGGAAACTTCACGGACAAGGGGGTGAAACCGTGATTTATTGAAAGTGTCAATACGGTCCTAGTCCTGTGAAAAATGGAGCAAACTAAGTAGTAATTGGACCACTCACCTGTCTCAATCGTCTGAAGTACACGCTTTGATACGAGGAACCTGAGGACACTTTTGACATTTGAAGCTGATAACTTTTTGGAAAATCTTCAAAATGTTCGAGGAATTGAAATGAAATGAACCTCTTTCTGAGGTCAACGTAGTAATGTTGCACGGTTACGGTTGGAAGAGCATATTTCCCTTGGCAATCTAAGTGACAACCAGTCGTCAGCCGATTGTCCTTTTAATCAAATTTCTTTTTCTATCGTTCTTGTCTGTGGGTCGCCGTGGCGTAGTGGGTTAGTGCGTCGACTCCTACGCAGAGGGTGCCAGGTTCGATACCCGAATTCACCACCTTTGTTAATTCACGGCTCCATCTCTTCCGAGTCACTGACAATGTTCAAAGAGTACTTCATGTTTAGAAAATGCTTCTCAAACTTGGCCGTTCGGAGTCGGCATTAAACTGTAGGTCCTTTCCACGCGTGGGAGAACAATAGCACGCACAACACGAGTGGTTGCTGAGAAGCTGGGTCCAGGTCCGCCTCGGACTGTAGCGCCACCCATATTATATCGTTCTTGTCTCGACACCCTGTAATCTTTCCACAGTCCCCCAACCAACATGATTCAAAGCCAATTGATTTCAGGAGTTCACTTCACGTAGAAACATTGTTTTCGTATTTCTTTGTTATTTGGTGTCGATGTTCGTTGTTTTTCTTGGACAGCAAACCTCTACAGATTGTGCTACCGCTAGCTGTTGCGTTTAACTTTGCACATTGAGCTGGTCGAGTATATGTTCTACTTACGAATGTTACTGGCAGTGGGGGTGTTCTGTTTCGTTGCACCACTGTTCGGACGGGAGTAGCTCTCTATATGACCTAGCTCCTTAAGACGTAAACGCCTGTCTAGACTCAAATGACTGTACAACTTATACGGGAATAGAGATCGGGACTTTTCCTTGGCTTCTTTATTCGCTGTCCATTCATTCTGATCAATGTCATCTTGATAGATGTGTAGCGACTCTATTACTCAATTGTCTTAACAACGGTTCTCCAAGAGATGGATAACTCAATTTATTTATCAGCTCCAAGAAGGCACCATCACCGACTCCATTCATTGGAGTTGGTACCATTTACCACAGAGTCCACCGAAGCAAAGTCTGTGTCATGCCTCGAAGTTAAGGCTGCCCATTGTGATGGTTTTGATCATAGAGACTGCAAGTACGACAGTGTGGGCTGAATGGTATTCCGAGTCTAACAGCGTGGATGCCTACGGGCCAGAACCCTGTGCTTCCGTCTCGACTCTGGCTACTGCGGAACGATTTCTCTAAAGGTGGTCATGAGTCCTCCATTTCATGTGGGAGGCCTTGAGAATTTATACTTGGATGTCCTAGGAACCCAAGGGATAGAGATTTTGTACCTCCTACGGGTCTGTTTGAGTTCTTCTTGCACTGTTGTACCAGATTAGACGAAGAGGTTGCTGAGGAGATGGCCTTTATGGCTGCTTGGCAGCTCTACCATAAAGTCAGGTAGAGTTAAGTTAAGTTTACACCATTCTCTGATCGGTAACACTTCAGCCTGGAAGGTCTCGAGTGATCTGGAAGGCGGTAAGAATTAGAGATATTGAAATCCATCGAAGAGACAGCTGAACCTAGCATCTGTGTACATCGGAAATTGGTGTTCCAGGTTTTCCAGTCCTCTCTGGATGGGAATTAGCATTCTTGGACTACTATTCAGCATTGTGCCGACATGTCGAAGTCCGTGCAAGCTGGGGTTAGGTTCTCAGGCGGGACTTGCAGAGCCCTTCTATGCCCACATGGTCTCTCTGACCAACCTACGGCTTATATGGGTCCGACGGCGCTGCACGTGACTACATAATTGATGTGAAGGTCCAGGAGCAGGAGGTGTAGGACCACGTTCAGTGCTTCGGTGGGGCCTGATCTCATCATTTGACGATTCTTGGTTTGTCACCAGACCCTTTTTAGGCGCTTCCATCTCTATGCAACTATGTGACCTAACGTAGTCTCTATTCGATCAACATCGTCAAAGCCATCCCTGAACTCTGAATGGTGTGCGGTCTCTTGGAAGATCATGTCCTTCGTTTTAGAAAGTGAGGTTTGCAAGATTTTCTCAAGAACTACGTGGAAGAAGTTACATGACCGCGAGTGCCTTGCTCTTTTGAATGACGTTTGCGTAGCGCGTTCGATACTGACTTTCGTGGAGTAGGGAGTGTTCTCATTTGTCACCCTGCCG
This sequence comes from Eristalis intricaria, assembly GCA_964034865.1. NCBI lineage: Eukaryota > Metazoa > Arthropoda > Insecta > Diptera > Syrphidae > Eristalis > Eristalis intricaria. The sequence goes on from OZ035876.1 coordinate 5,840,689, forward strand.
CCAGGGCAACCATGTGCTTGCCTAACTTGACAAGAACATAAAAATAGACATGGCTGCTCAAAGCTCATCTCTGCGCACGCCGTTCTATGTGGCCACGAATTCGGGGTTTAGGTGATGAACCTCTTGGGTATTTTTCAGGATTTCACGCTGTGTGGACATCTGGTCAATTGTCGACTTCCTAGATCTGAAACCGCTGTGATCATGACTTTTTGATGCTTCAACTTACTTACTTACTTACTAACTTACTTACTAAGACGACTAGATGGCGCAGTTGGTAGAGTGCTTGCCCCTGGTAAGCGGGGTCCCCGGTTCGAATCCCAGTGAAAGCAAAGTTAATACGCTTTTATCTGGTTTTCAAATCTGGTCCAGTCACCATTTGCTGTGGTAATCAGTGGTAGTAGTCTGACTGGGGGTATCACAATGGACCAATATGTTCTAAGTGTGCTGGTGAATGCACTAGCAGCCCCCCTACCTAACCTAACCTACTTACTTACTTATCAGGCATATAATACATGTAGGGTCCGATCCTGAGATATCGCCGCGTTCCATCCCTGATGGTCCTCGGCACGCTGCTTCCTGTCATCAAGACCGAGCTGTCTTGCATCCGCCACTATTTGGTCTTTATACCGAAGATTTAGTCTTCCCCTCTAACAAGGAGGCTCAAATTCGAAGACCCTCTTAGCTGGAGCATCGTTGTTCATGCGTTCGATGTGTAGTGCAAGGATTTTTTCCTTCCGGACTACATCCACATCCTGGTACAGTTGGTAGAGGTCGCGGTTGCGTCTTCTGCTCCATTTGGCTTCCTCGCAGACGGCACCACATATCCGATGTAGAATTTTCCTTTTGAAGGCATCAAGTATCAGCTCTGTAGTTTTGCTTATCGTCCAGCTTTCGGCTCCATATAGTAGGACTGGCAAAATAAGAGTTTTGTAGAGCATGATCTTCGTCTTTCGAGTCACGAGCAAACCGAAGTAACATCGGTTGTCAAGGGTGATTGGATTTCCACTAAGATGTCATTCGTGGCGTTCACGTTTGCCCCGAGGTAGACAAACTCCTTCACCACCTACTAATGTAGACGTCGATTGTGATGGTCTCCCCTAGGGTTCGGGATCGTTTCTTGCTCGACAGCCTATATTTTGTCTTATCCTCGTTGACCTTAGGACCAGCTCGTTTCGCCTTTCGCCATGAAAGTTGCCATGTTGGGAACGCGCGACGCTGTCATTTGCGTATCCCAACAGAGCATGGAGTGACGTGTCGAAGATAGAGCCTTCCCTGTTTTCACCTGCCCTCCGCACTATCCTCTCCAGTATTAAATTGAAGAAATCACACGACAACGCAGGCCTCAAGACTGCAGGTCTCAAGACTGTACACTTTGAACTCGATTTTAAGGAGACTCATCCCTCGAGAGGATAGTGCGGAGGGCTCATTACAGCGCTATAGGGCACTCAGTCTTGAATCTAGCACAAACGATATCAAATGGGTTTCGCACATGCTGCTGCCAAAAAAAAGCCTCCTGTACCTTCCCCCCTCTATCGATTTTGAGCGCAAAGACAAAGCCAGTCAATGATCTTCTGAAACAGGCACGCCGCCTTTTCACCGCAGAGCATTGACCGCCACTGGAACTGGAGCGTCGTAACAACCAAACATTCACCAGCAAGAACCATTTCTCTTGAGACCTCCCACAAATCACACTCCGGCCCTCCCATTTCCGGGCGAATTACAGTCGCCATCTATGACGAACAACTCCTCTACCATGAAGGAGCCAGTGATAATCTCTCCCAGGCCAGGAGCACAATTCCACTCACCACCTGCCAGTCAGCAGCGCTCGCGCCCCCCATCTAATTACAGGCCCGACCGTGGCACAACAAAGGCTGCCGCACAACGCATCAGAACCAACCTCAGCGGAATGCCCTAGTAAATCAGTAAACTGCAACTATCTGGCAGCACTTATGAATGACTCCAATTATAATGCAACTTCAATGCGTAACTACATTTGCAACTGTGGATGGATGGAAATCGCAAATCGCAAATCAGAAATCAGAAATCAGCGCGCCAGGAAATGCTCGAACGCGTCATCGCCGCGTCGCCGCCGCGCCGCTCCCCTCGCATGGAACCGTACGCGAGTGTGTGTTGAAAAGATGAGGCAAAGCTGCTTCGATTTCTACACCCGTTGCCGCTGTAAATGGCAAATGGATTCGCCGAGTGATTCGCGCGGGCCACACTCACAGTGATCCGTCGAGGAATCAGCAGCAGGCACAAGGAACGCGGTTCCGCCGTCGCACCGCTGCACCGCTGCATTGTTGCACTATTGCACCGTCGTCGTTGCGCTGAACGATATTTCTGATATTCGAATCGATTGTGCTGCCGCTGCTCTGCGCCTAAGTAGACCATGAGCAGGCATTGCGCATCGATTTGTGTTGCGCTGCATGTAATTTCAAAAATTGCCACGCTTGTAGTTCCATAGTTCCACCCAAATGGGGAGTGCAACACCGTGGCAGGCTGTTCGACTGAAGAGTTCATTGGAGCATTGTGTGTTGCTGCTGCTGGGTAACTAGCCGGTTACCGGAGGGAATGGAATCGTCATCATCGTCGTCGTTATCGCCATTGTCGTTGTCGTTGCCATCGTCATCATCTTCGTTCCCTTGCCCGTTCCGCGGAACAATTATTCGCGGTTCAGCCGCAACACAACAAAAAAAAAAACAGGCAAAATAACACAATGTTGCATTAGAACGTGTGCGCATGCGCATGGGCATGTTTGCGTTGCGAAAATAAAATTTGAATTATTTCACTTAGCGGATATCTTTGAGATACATACGAGTTGCATTCGATGGAATTAAATTCGAGTGCATTGTGTTCTCTGTTCCGCGGGGCAATTACCGCCTCGTTGGCAGTTCTTTTTGCGCTAACCGCCTCTGCCATTGCCACCGGCACTTTGCATAGTCGTTGTAGAGAGGTGTAGTACATGTAGGCTTTCGCAAAATGTTATTAAAGACTTCACAAGCGAATGCAGAGTGTGTACTGAAATTGAAATTTAATTGGAGTGCCGCAGTCGTTGCAGCTGGCTAATGCCTCAGAGAGTGCCAGAGAGTCCGGGACTTTAATTAGTCTCCTAGAAGTTAATTAGCGATGTGCGCATGCTGTTTTGTAGCGGAAGTGATTAAAGCAATGCCTTTTAACTTGAATATTGCTACACATTCGATGACGGCGCGGCGGCTGCGCACGCGAGTGAGAGGCCTTGAGATGAGGCATGGGCCGGGTGCCATCAGGTGGACACGATGAAGCTTACAAGGTTCTCGCATGACTCCCGGTAGTAGCGACGGCGGCGGCGGCGTGTAGAAAGTTGATTGAATAAAGAGACTGAACGGCGGGCGGGTGTGCTAGTTGTTTTCTGTCAGGGTCAAGTGAGCGGCTGTTATTCGAAGACTCTGCAGTTTCAGAGCCAGAGCTTCTCATGTTGGTTCTTGCATCGTGCTCTGTTCTCGATGGAATTCGATAATTTCTGCTTCTCTTTCTGGGAATCGCGCTACAGTCCGGGGTGAAGTGGAGTCTTAGCCATGAAGCCAACCTGCTTCTGTCCGACGTGCTACATTCACAGTAAGTTGAGGTCTTGTGCACTCGCATGGGCCTTCTACGTTGTCCTCTATAGGGCTAAATGCTACTGATCAAACTGGCTAATGTGAACATCACCTTTAAGGGAATGTCTTCTCATTCAACCGGTCGTCTGCCGTTGGACAGTGTCGGAGATTGTATCCCTGGCCTCTCTAGAATTGATAAATCTGCTTTTTTTCTTGCCACTTTTTTGAATGAAACACCAAGACACTGCTCCTGAGGATCCTCGGATTGTGAAGCTGCCCCTTTTCTATGTCTGCTTGGTCTACAAGTTTGTCCATCAAGTTCTAACGTCAGCCAGTCTGGGTACCATGGGATGGTCTAAGAAACTGCATCCCACTTGTTGGCTATATTTTCGAAGTCGTATTTCACGCCGCCATCCTTGAACATTCCCGACACAATAATTCACGGCTCATCTCATTTCCGACGGGAAGAAAGTGGAGGTCAACATACTCAATCTGGCGAACAACTGGTGGTACTTCGTGGTACTTCGTGGTACTGGTGGTAATCGGGCATTGTGTGGAGCTTTCCGGACTGGACCTAGGCCTTAACCAACAAATCTCCCAAGTTATCACTTTTTTCCCAAAAATCACCCTCACATATTACGGGCACTCTTCATTCCTCCAAAAATCTGTCTGATTTTCAACAAACGCACATCGGCCAAGCGGTCTTAGGACACTGTCTTAATGAGAACTTCTAAATTCTAGTACCGGCCATGGAGTTTTTACCAAGAAACCCATTTTCCCCACATAGGCACATGTTATCATGAAACATTCAAAAACGGATGAGAATAAGTGGACGGTTATGTTTTCTAAAAGACCTAGATCATGACTTGCCAAAAGGTTTCCCAAAACTTTAGTGGGGTGTACATCATGTGGAGATTATTGTCGCGAAGATTGTCTTATCCAATGCTCCATCCACACTGGACATAAGAAGGGAATACTAAACAGAAATGAAAAACCCTGAACATAACAAATCCTTCGTTAAGTTTCGTTAAAATTTTTCTCCCAATCTTTCGGATGACAATTTTGACAAACGCTCAGAAAAGGTGAACTCTGACAAAAAACAAAAAAACATTTCGTTAAGTTTCGTTAAATTTTTCTAACACACGTGGGAGTGAAATCAATCGCTCAATTTTGCCAAATGCGCAGAAATGTTACACTGACCAAAAAAAGCATTTCGTTAAGTTTCGTTAAAATTGTCTAACAAACGTGGGTGTGAAATCAATCGCTCAATTTTGCCAAATGCCCAGAAATGTTAGACTGACCAAAAAACAAAAAACATTTCGTTAAGCTTCGTTAAATTTTTCTAACACACGTGGGAGTGAAATCAATCGCTCAATTTTGCCAAATGCCCAGAAATGTTACACTGACCAAAAAAAGCATTTCGTTAAGTTTCGTTAAAATTGTCTAACAAACGTGGGCGTGAAATTCATCGCAACATTGACAGGTTTTTTGACAGGTCTCGGTGAGTTCGATAAGGACCTTGATGTAGAAGCGAGAATTCCCCATCGTCATCCTGTACAATCTGATAAGTCTGACAGGAATATCAAAACTAGACATGGCGCTGTATACCTCGTCTCGAAGTACGCGGCCTTGAAACCGAAGAAAAGATGGTGGGTGTCAGTTTGAATTTGTTTGGTTTTTTTCAGGATCTGTCTTAGTGTGAAAACCTGGTCAATAGTGGACTGCCTTGACGAATTTGTTGAGTACATAACAATTGTAGACCTTTCACCTGAGCATGAATCTCTAAGGATCGAAGAACCCCCTTGTTTAATGTTTCATAAATGATGGCTGCGCGATAAAGCCAGATGAGTGGAAGACACGACAGCGGCACGGCGTGCTTAATTTTCAATGATCGAGATCTGGTTAATATTCCTTAAAAGAGCTAAGTTTAGTACAGTCTCCTAGATGAGGATGCAATGTGACTTGACGCAGATGATTATGGCAGAAGTTCTTTGGACGAGCAGGACAGAGGCGTTGTCCTTGCCTACTCTTAGTCAAAAATGCCCTATTTCTCCTTCGGCGTTAGCGAGATGGAAAGCACTTAATCGTCAGCTTGTACATAGTTGGTCCAATAGAGGATTAACCCGGTGTGTGGCAATGTAACGCTAACCAACGGTAGCCTACCTACCAAGTCTAAGACAAATTGATTCTGGAGACGAGCTTCTACTCAACTGACGGGTCATTGGTGGACAGCGTTCACTTATCAAAGCTGTGTCTGTACACCCACGAATCTTAAGGAAGCCACAGCGGCCAATGGGTTCCACAAGATTCCACAACTCTAGGAACAGTTGTTAGTCCTTCAAATTCTTGTCTTCCAGCCAAGACCACAGCATTTGAATGCCAATGCATGTCTTACATGCTCCCGGAGTATTCCTTTCGATTCAAACTCCACCACAGCTTCTTGTCCACCACGAGACCCAAAAGTACATCGCCAACAAAACGCCTTCGAGACCCCGAATTCATCCCCCATCTCCTCCTCTATGTCTGTAAATAGCCCAATCCACCGACGAGAAGTCATCAGGAATTCCCAAGGAAACTCTGTCCGCACCCGCTTGTCATTCCTGAACACGACTCGAGTCAATTGCCCAAACCAATGACCACTCACCGGGCTCCGCATTTAATTAAAACTCGAAACGACATCCTTGGCCGTCCCGGTGTCGTGTCGTCGGTCATCATAAATGACTGAAATTAATGGCAATGGTCAACGGAATGACGCACAACTATCTGTGCATATTTTATTAATCTGTTCCTCTATCTGTGATATGTCATCTTACATGGGCTTTCGGTGGTGGAACGACACAATGACACCCCTTTTACGCTGCGTCGTTGTCGTAATCTATTACAGTCCGCAATTAATAGGCCCTTCCAGGCGTAGAATCCATTGAATCCTTTGATTCGAGGCAGCCGAAGCAGCCGAGACACGGCGGCACACAGCGAACGCCACACACCTGCCCTCGTAGGCCTGATGACAGTTTTCCACCCCTAAATACGTGTATAATTCATGCGAGAGCTACCGCCGGCTCTGTGTGCCGTCGGTCGTGTTCGTTCGTTCGCAAAAGGGAAATGCCAGAATGCATGCACCACCAAATAATTCACACACAAGGACTTGCCGTGCCTTGCCTTGCCTTGCCGCTCGGAGGACGAGGAACTGTCGTAGTCTGACCCCAGCATAACAGGAGGAGGGTGCACAAGCGGAACAACAATAGCAACAACTGTGCGGCTGTGTTCAACTGTGTGCTCGGCTGTGTGTGATTGCGAGCGGGCCCGTGCAGGGTGCACTATGGATTCCAGACCGTGGCCATTGCTGTAACTGTATTCCTTGCACGAGTGAGTGCATTGCGTAACATCGGAATCGTAGTTAGTTTGGCGGCATACTCCTCCTTCTCCTGGCTCCCCTCTCTCGGTCGCGCGCTCTCTGTGTGTGTACACGCTTCATGGAGTAAAGTCGTTGTCATCGCTGCTTTTGCTGCTGATGTCGTCGGTTCGGTGGTTTTCCGTTTCTGGGCTTGCACTGCTCGTCCTGCCGCTGCCACTGCTTTTCCTCTTCAACATCGTCGTCGTTGTCGTTGTCGTCGGTGTCCTTGTGTTTTTGTACGTTTTTCGGGGGGTGGCGCACGGCAGTCGGGCTGGCAGGCCGATGAATGTGAATGTATGAATATTATATTGAAATGTTGCGAAGAATTTCAAAAATGTATTTTCCGCTGTAACGACGACGGAGTGCCGCACACACATCATCCTTATCCTCGTGCAGGGATGGCGGTGGTGGTGATGGTGGCATCGGTGGTTGGTGGACTACTTTGTTTGGGAGCGTTGAAAGGTATAAAGTGAGTTTTTGGAAGTTTTGTCTAGGATACAACATTCCAAGTTCGGGCTAAACACCACCAAAAGACACGAGAAGAATGAGAAAACGAACCGAAACCCGCACACACATACGCGTCTTGTTGCAACCCTTTCTCGGTGTGTCAGGCAAGGGGGTTAGCGCGGGAAGTTGTGTGTTCAAAGGGGTTGTGGAGGGGGGGGTCGACTTACCTTTTTTAGGTTTTTGGAAAAAAAACTGAAAGGTTGCACAGATGTGTGGCTGAGTTCGTGTATTTTTCGGAATTTTGTTAGGAATTCAGAAATTAATATTTCCTCGGACAAGGATACGTAACTTTGAGGAAGCGGTGGCGGTGGCTGCCGAGTGTGGTGGACTGTGCGGCGGTCAATCGAGTGGACAAGATTGATGAGGGACTCGGTGGAGTAACAAGGATTACCTTCTAGATGGGCCTTTGGTTTGGGTCGATGCTGAAGGCAGAGACATTCGAGTACGGTGAGTTCAGTGAGGTCCCTGTAAAGTGGACAGCCACGGGACCGGAGTTGTTTCAGCAAACTTAGACCATGTTGGTCTATACCACCGTCAGACTACTACAACTGATTGACCACTCCAGTGATAGTGGCGTTAATTTGATCCCAACGCCAAATGGTGACTGAACCTGACTGACTGACAGAAAATCAGATAATGGCTTATTAACTTTGCTTTCACTAGGATTCAAATCAGGGGCAGGCACTTAACCAACTGCTATCCAGTCACTTCGTGTTCGTTCGCAGTGTCCGCTTAGGAAGAACCAGCCCACCATTACAGAACCTTAAACAGGATCGTCCACTTAAGAGGATGTTCCTTAAGAGGTTTCAAAATACAACCTTCACCATAAGTTCTGTGTTATGGCTCCGATTGTATTTTAAACCTCATAAGGGACACCCTCTTAAGTGGAGGGTTCCTCTAGGTTGTTCCGCTCATAAAACCTGACTTGGACTTCTTACTTAGCTGCCTTTGTGACCAGTCGTGACAAGGTCCTGGACCTTCGAATACCAAGGGGTTCAGTTTGGATGGCATGTCAGATTTAGAAGTCAAAGAATGAGCAGAGAGGTTGTGAATTGGGATAGTATCCACTGACAGTTGGGTATAGTCTCGTTATACAATGGCTTCCGTCCCGTCTATGAGCTATTAACAACAAAATTTTGATCCGTTCACAATTCGGATGAAATTCGTCCTCGAACGCGGAGATAGACTATAGTTGAACGGTGAAATATCTCTGTAGGAGACACCCGCGAGACCATCATGACTGTCCGCTATTTAGAGGGTGTCCGTTCTAGAGAGGTAACGCTGGATATTTATGGAAATTGACAAATAAAATTCAATTCTACTTTTTGTTTGAGAAGATCGTGCAGAACTCACACGCTAACACAAGAGGCACGATCTTCCAAAAGTCTAGCTAGCATACGCGGATGACATTGACGTGACAGGTCGAACACAGCGAGCCGTCAATGAAGCGTTTGCTAGTTTTGTTCCTTTTTCTGTTAAGTTTGAGCACCAAAAAAGGGAAAAACTTTAAGGCAACTAAATGGATCCGTCGAGACGAGTTGAGACACTCATTTGACATTTTTTTTGGCGGAAAATTACCTGATTCGAAGCCTGAATAAGCTTCAAGGCAGTATGAGGACGAGTATGAATCATGATGCGAAACTTCTTTCAAAGGCACCAGAAATCATGTCTGGCGATCTGCTCACCATAACGAGAATAGCAGAATAAGCCTTTTGTTGACCATGATCCGGGACAGATGCTCGCTCTATGCATGCCCCAAATGATCCCATGTTCTCGAGGGCATCACGGAAAACCAGGGCAGTCGGTAATGTAGTACGCGTTGTTACAGATTTACGAAGAATTGATGTGCAGTGCCTTTTAGAAATACAACCGAAGACTGATTGAAGCTCGGTTTTTGCCATTCAAACTGAATCATTGGTCAGTCAATAGTCAGGCTATGACCGTGACCACGTTTAGGGGAAAAGTGAAGTTTTTTAACGCGAATGACGGTACTCTAAACGAAATCCAACACCAATCCTGCGACAATCCAGAACAAAAAATGGTGTCAGGCTAGAAGCAGCTGAAGTTCCTCTGTCAGCTACGATGCTTCGAGACATCGGAACTGAACATTGGACAAGCCTTCAGACTGCCGGTCGATCAAAGAGAAAATATGACAGTTTCGAACACTCACCCTGTTCTTCGTTTGAAATCCTCTAAAAATTGGCAAATAATCGCCTTTATCGCTTTCTCGTGTTCTGCACATTCTGGGATTCATTAGATCTTTGTGTTCCTTACAGTCATCAAGTCATCAGGAGCAGCTTGGACTGGACTTGATTCGTCTTGGATTTTCTAATTGCCTTCTTCGAATGGCTCTATAGTCCTGAACAAACCTTGGCGTCCGGCAACAGCCCCCTCTCTGCCTCTCATGAGCACACCAAGTTGATAGAGATCCTTCTTCATTTTCGTGACCGATCTTAAATGCGGACGTCCTCTGGCGAGCTCTTTCACATCCTCGGATGGAATACTCTTCGAACCATAGCCGAGTTGTCCCTAAGCTCAACATGACCTAGCCGCCTTTGACGTTGAATTCATAAACGGCTTGCTAGATGTCGCTTTTCAGCCTGCAAAGTGGCTAAATTTTGATAATTTTACGATGATTTTAGATCAGTTTTATGAATGGTCTGATTTTCGAAACGTGTCATCATTTATGTCATATGTGCGTGTCACCCGCATTTCTTGAGGTTCTCGACATCTTTGCGAGGCTCAGCAGGAGGGCTGGAAATACAAACGATGCACATTTTTTCAGACAACAGCTTTCCTGCTAGCGATGTAAACGAAAAGTCCCTAAAAGCTGGAGTACCACAAGGAAGTGCTCTTGGTCCTCTTCTTTTTTTGATTTTTACTGGCGTCAAACTGCGAGACGGAATCAATACCGCGCTAATTTGCTAACAACTAAAATGATAGGGATCGAGTTCGATGGAGCGCACGAATGGGCAACAATTTGTCGAAAAGCCCCTTATGCTGGCCCAAGTGTGCCTTCAATCTAACATAACCATGAATTATGTATTGTAAATCAAGAGCATCTCCTTGAGTTCAGACTATGGTTTCAAACGAATGTCAACTGGATTGTGTTGATGCTAGGCAAACGAGACTGTCAACTTTCTAGAGTCTAGATACAGTGGACTCCCCCTAAGTCGAATTGTCACGGGATACCATAATTTGTTCGAGTTAGAGGGAGTTTGACTTAGAGAGAAGCTTTTGTATGGAAAATTGAGGGAAATGAACGTAAAATATGGCGAAAAAGTTCGGCTTAGAGAGAGTTTCGACTTAGGGAGAGTTCGACTTATGGAGATTGCGCTGTAATTTAAAACTTAAATTTCAAACTGGATCTAGCTAAATCTGATAAAGTGACCAACTTCAGAACTCACTAAATCCCTTATCGTCACTCTCACCAGTTCCCCGGGTGTCATCGAAAACTCACACCACACTCCATTGGCTCATTTGTCGATTCCCTCAAATTTCTCCGATCCGCCTGAGGTTACTGAAGCCACGAGCTGAAGGTCAAGATCAAGGAGCTACCGAATAAAAAGCGGCTCCTTATCAAACGTCCCTTCCCCAAGATGAATGGAAATTCTTCCCTATCTCATCGCCGATCGCTCTAAATTTGTATTAGCTTGTCAAATCGTACCTTCGTCAAGGATCTCTGATCATCGTCGTCCCCTCCTCTTCCCCTCAGCGTCATTCTCCAATTGGACTGCAACGAGAGTTTCAGTTCCCAGGTCTACCTGTCAGGATTCATATTGTCCCCTCTCCCAACAAACACACACACACTCACGCGCAGTCTAACAAATTCCAGTTCGTTCACAGCTCTCTCGCACACGCATTCCAGGGAATTTTTCAAATTCCACTCGATCGTGTTGCCTTCAATCGAGGGTCGGATCCCTGTTGGTAGTTGTCAGTGCTGAGGGTTGATTGTCAAACTATTCCCAGCGCCACCACTACGAGCACAATCGTCATGGGGTGAGCGAGAGAGAGTTCGTTGGCAGGATATTCGATTGCCAACGACCCCGCACCGCAGCGCACTAGGCAGCAGTTACGTTTGGGAATTCAAAAAGTGCGGCGGTACGTTTGAGCGTCGAACTTGGACCCAGACTCGATCGGTTTCGGTTTCGGGCGTTTCTCGGGAAAAAAGAAAAAAACACAACAAATCGTGATTTGTGCGGCTTGCTTATTAGGAATCTAGTCTCTTAAGACACATGTGCTGATGCACTTACGGCGTTTAGTTCGGTCTTAGTTGATGACTTGCAAAATTGAGCGACTAACTTTCCCACCTGGCGACGACGGTTGGGCCCTGCTGGGTAATTCATAACGCACGTAGCAGCTGCATTTTTCGAATTCTCACAGCGACAGCGTTCGGTGGTGGTGTTTGTGTGTGCGTGTGAATGTTTATTGTAGCGCTTCGATATAAATTTGATATAAAGAAAATAGAAGCGATCCAAGTGTGTTGGTAGTGGATACTGTGACTTTTTGTGGTTTTTTTTTTCGAGTTCGTTTTGCTTGCGAAGGCAACTGGAGATCGACGGAGTGACTGATTTCGATTTTGGATACTCGAATTTGTCATCATTAACGGTAAGGATTGTGATCTAAGCATTTGAATGTGGAGTCGTTGAGTCATGAGAAGGAGCAAAGGCAGCGCTAGGAGAGCTCATTGCGACTGATTACTGACTTCCATACTTTCACTGGTTCTCTAGAGAGAGTGGTTCTTTACAGTTATCAAGGGGCTCTAAACAGTGTCCATCTTTAGCACCATTCTTTCGTGATATGCGAGTAGTAGCCGGATTCGGAAAGCGGGAGTGAGTAGTTTACAAATTTGAAATTGTTTCACTCCGTTTTCGACTCTGAATCAAGTCAAGTAGTCGGCCAAAAGCTCACGCTTGGGGAATGCGGAACTCCTTTCGAGTTCTCGGGTCATATTGTTGATGACTGTAAAGAATTACATTTTATTAACAACCTTAAAAATCGTAAGAACAAGGCAAGAGACAAAAAACCCTTCCGATTTTGAAGTTTTTGAGTAAATTCCGGAAGGATTTATTTTTCCTTAATAAGTTCCTTTACAAGAATTATATTCATTCCATCGAACAAAATATTAAATGCGAAAGCAAATCATTTTAGAAATTTATAAACTTCTACAAGGAAAAGGAGTCAGAAAAAAATTAACTCTACTCTTGAACTCTTGGTAAACTTCTTCCAATCTACTAAATTCCAATAATTTCTCTCCATATACCGACCTTGTGGGTCGCCGTGGCTTAGTGGATTAGTGCTTCGACTCCTACGCAGAGGGTGCCAGGTTCGAATCCCGAATTTACCAACTTTCATAATTCACGCCTCCACGAGTCAAAGAGTACTCCTTTCTAGAAAAAAATACTTCTCAGCATCGCCGTTCAGAGTCGGCATTAAACAGTAGGTCCCTTCCACTCTTGAGAGAACCATAGCATACACAACACAAGTGATTGCTGTAGAAGCTAAGCCCTGGCCCTTTGATGAAGTTCTTGGCGAAGTCCGGACTTCTCTTTATGGCACTACACATTGGGTGGTGTGAATAAAAACTGACTGTGAGCATTTCCTTAGCATTTTGGAATAAATGCTCCATCTGGTGTGTATACAAATTTATTTCGTTAAGTTTAACGAATGCTCTCCGCTCAGATATTTTGACAGCGTCAGAGTCTTTCCTCTGTTTTGGTGTGAATAAAGAGGGAATGTGTTCAGATATCGCTTGTAGAAAATTGAGTGTGCATAGGAGGTGACTTCTGAAAGAATTAACTCAGAAGGCGCTTCTTATGTCTCTCTACATTATTAACGCCGCCTTTAGATTAGAACATGTCCCTAGTCAGTGGAAAGTAGCGCAAATAATAGTGTTGCCGAAACCGGGTAAACCCCCAACAGACAGAAAGTCTTATAGACCGATTTCACTTCTTCCCACAATGTCTAAAGTGTTCGAACGAATGTTACTTAGACGTTTAAGCCCGGTTGTAGAAGAAAGACGACTTATTCCTAACCACCACTTCGGTTTTAGAAGCAAGCATTCAACTACTGACTAAGTACATCGCATAACTGATGTTACAGAAAAAAGCGTTTGAACAAAAGCAAATCTGCTCAGCTGTATTTCTCGACGTTTCTCAAGCCCTTGCCATGGTTTGGCACGAAGGCTTGAAGCACAAGCTTCAACAACCTCCCGAGGAAACTTTGCACAATTTTATCGAACTATCTATTGGATAGAATCTTCCGCGAGAAATATGGGAAAGAATACTCCCTATTTAAATCTATAGAAGCTGGAGTACCACAAGGAAGTGTTCTTGGTCCCCTCCTTTACTTATTGTTTAGCAGCAATTTACCGCAGGACGTAGGCACAGTGCTAGGCACATTTGCTGCTTGCAAACGGTCGAAGAATCAACTAGAAAATTGCAATGTGATTTAGACCGGATAAACGAATGGACGAACACTCAGCGAATTGAGCTGAACGAAGCTAAATCCGTTCATATACATTTTACGTATAATAACGTGAATAACTTGCCCGTTTTTATAAACAATGTTCAAATACCCTTCGACAATGAAGCGAAATACCTCGGAATGACTCTCGATGTAAAGCTAAAATGGAAGGAGCATGTCAAAAAGAAACGTGATGACCTCCAATTAAGATACAAATCCATGTACTGGCTTATTGGAAAATATTCCAAGCTAAGTACTGACAACGGACACCGTGGTGTAGTGGGTAAGTGCGTCGTGTGCGTGCGTGGCTTAAGTGACTCCAGTGAAACCTCGCCAATTCCAAAAATATTCCATCGCATCCTCTGTCCCCTATCAACTAGGTTCAGGTCATCACCAACACGTAGTCACCACGTTACCTTCTGCTGTGCTGTCTTACCGGCAGTGGCTTAGCTGTCCCATAAGACCTCCAGTGCCCCCATATGATCTAGATATGGACTGTTCGTCTTACCAACCTTAAGGACACTCAAATGTTCAAAATATCATTTCCGGCAAATTTCCTCCGTAAATTCAAAATTGTTGTCACTAATGAACACAACTGGCAACAACAATCGATGTGGCCAACGTGGCACAGTGGGCATAAGCGTTGAATTAAGGCTATCAGCCCAAAAGTTCCCTAACCCAAAATCCGAAAATTACCAAAACGACAATTTTGAAGCCCTCGATGCTGGGCTCTAGTGACGATCAGCATCATTTAAATTTTTGTGGGCTACGCCATTTTTACATTGATAGCCTCAATTTTAGGCATTCGAACCTATAAGGCCGAGGTTCGATTACCGGTACGACAAAAAAAAAAAAAACAAAATTTACACGGCCCCACGTCTTTCGAATCACTGGTAATGCTGAAAGATTATAACAGTCTAGACAAAGAACTTTCAACCATCCATCCCTTAGCAATATTTGTCAGTTGCTCGACTTCATCCATTCTCTCACTTCTCATTGTTTGCACTCTTTGTTGGAGAAACTCTTGGGAGAAGACTGTATTTGCGCTGGGAATCCCGATTGTCACGTTCAGTTTAAAACCCAAGAGTCATTCTGACATGCTTACAGTCGAGAGCAGATGTACTCATCTGCAAGACTTATACGAAAACAGACATTGAACAAATGGTTCAATGAGACGTGGGTCCTTAACGCTCATCAGTAAGCCGCGTAAGCAGACTTAAATGGGCGAATAAATATATAAATAATGCGTTGTGATCATAATAACCACTTCGTTCAGTTTCGTTAAGCTTCGTTAAGTTTCGTTAAGTTTCGTTAAATTGTGCTTATATAAGTGGGGCAAAACGCGCTTCTCTCTACGTATGAAAATAATAGTTTGTGTTGAAATAACTGTGTTTCCAGAGCGAATATTAAAGATTTTTGAAGTTTTGCCGTTACTCTCGCTTCTTTTCATTTCCGTTCAGATAAAAGCTTATGTTTATAATTAGGGCTAGATTTAGGACTTCTTTCCACAAGATCTCTCCCGCAAGTCTCCTTTTTGTAACGAACGCCACATCAAAATTGGGCAGTCCACCGTCAGAGATGAAGCTTTGTTTCCGAGTTCAGTGTCAAGCTGAAGATGAATCAGCCATCCAACCTCAACAAAAACCTTGACGTTATCTCAACTCCCCGAGATCCCTTATAAAACACTCTCCACGTCCAGCGCCACGTCCAGCTCTTAATCGCACCATCGCGGAAGCACATGAACGCCTTTAATTAATTCTAACCAGTCGTAAACCCCATCAGCTCCTCCAACTCCCCACACAACTGTCACTTGTTCACGTTCCAACACCCACTGCAACGAGCTACTCCTTCAGCTCTTAACAAATCTATCATGTGTCACCCGTTCCCAGCCATAGCGACTAATTTGCATCCCTTCCGGGTCACCGTGACAAAGCAAACTCCCCCATCAAAACGTCCAAGTATTTTGTGTAAACAACCATAAAGCGCCGGCCATCAATTCCAACTCAAATCAGTAATCTCCCTCCTTGTGTATTCCAAACCACTGCATGACGTGAATTACGATCAACTCCAAGCTTTCGTGGCCAGCCCATCGTTAGGGCAGACCTTCGTCCCTCGTCGAGGTTCAATTTAAAATTCCAAGCCACGCTTAGTATCATTTTCTGGTAACGACTCGATGTTTTCAAAAAAATTATCTGTTCACCACGTCGCTGGTCGTCGTCTAGTCTCTCGGCCGAGAGCTTTGCAGACCGCCGCGCTGCGCCGATAGAAGTCCACGAACGCAACGCAACGCTGAGCGCTTCGACTCTTCCTAGACGCGAGACGTGTCGCACATACCGAATCGACGTGTGGTGGATGCATGTGCGTGCATTAATTCCATGGGTCCAACCCAAGTCCAAACATAACTCATGCGCGAGGCTCAATTCGAGCTGCGACTACGTGCCCGCAAGCGGTACGCACCGCGGTGGCTATGCGTGCCCAGCCGGAGGAATCATTAGCGCACGCATGAGTTCTTCGTCGACGATGTAACGACAACAGCGCAGCGCGAACCCCTTCCCAGAACGAGTGGATTAGGCAGCCTCGCGTTGCGTAAAGTAAACTTCACCTTTTTTCCTATCTCTCTCTCGAGAGTGAGTACGCATCATCCCCCGTGTGAACGCAGACAACTGTTGTTTGTGTACCAAGGACCACTTGAGATAGGTGCTTCTACCACTTGACGAAGTTTTAATGAGGTCCTTTCCCCGGAAGAGGGCAACAATTCAAACATCTCTCGCCTGCATGCGCGTGTAGTGCGTGATAGTTGAGTGCGTCCTCCCATGAAAGCTGACCGTTTGTAGTTGAGATTCCGAAGTATATCCACTCATTTGAATAGGAGTCTCACCCTCGAGATAATCCCTTTCAGCACAAATCATTTGTGCGCGAATGAGGAGTTTGCTTTTTCGGTTGTGTAACAACACTGCCACGTGCCACGTAACGGACGCGGTGATGCAATAACACGCGAAGGGAGAAGACACCCGAATTGCGCTCGCGATGAACCAGCTGCAGAGGAACACAGACTCAAGTGGGAGAATCTGTTTTTAATCAAATATCCTTTTGTGAGGATGTTCCTGGGGATGGACGAGTGGTTGTATGACCGGTTGAAGCGGAACTTATTTTCGCGTTGTTTTGCATCGGTAATGGGTCGAGGGAGAGCAGTGATTGAGGTCAGGCAGATGGAAGGGATGCACTGAAGTTTGTAAAGCGTATGGAATCGTTTTTGACAGATGTCAATCGAAATTCACGCGTGGTTTGATTTTTGCATAATTGACAGATGAGTGGAGAGACTTAAGATGAATCCGTTGGTGTGACAGAACTTTTGGGAACAAAGCCCCGAATGACAACTGTCAATCTATGACGGAAGGGCATGTTGGTAAAGTGCGTGCAACGGAAAGTGAAATCTGTCATGTGGAATATAGTCTGTATGACCTGTCAAAGGGATACTTTCTTGGTTTCCTCATAGTTTGACTTCAACTACTGCTTTGACATTAGAACAGTCAACGTCAAGTTTAACACATCCCCAAAGCTGATATTGATTAGCAATGCTCTTGTCGAAGACGCCAATGAGCTACATAACCGTAGAAACAAGCGTCAATGGACAACTGTCAAAGGAGGGCACGTTCGTAAAGCTGGTGAAGCGGAAAGTGACATCTGTCAGAAAATGGACTCTGTTTGACTTGTGAACACAATTTTTTTCTCGTATTGATAGCAACCCACTTTGACTTCGACTACTGCGTTGACATTGAAATTACAACTGTCAACGTTGCGTGGCACCATACCATCCATATCGGAAAACGCCAGTTTATCTTGTCGAAAACGCCAGCGAGCTCCACTTTAGGATGAACAAACCAGGATAGACGTCTTTCAGTTAACCAAATAAGGGCGAGTTCGTAAAATGGATGAAGTGGGAAGTGACATCTGTCACAAAGTGTACTCTGTTTGACATGTGAATACGACATTTTTTTGTTTTTTTTTTTGCATGATGATGGGACCTCATTTTGACATCAATCAGAGCCTTGACATTGAAATTTTAACTGTCAACATTGCAAACAGTTGAACACATCCCCACTGCTGCCATTGACAAACGTTGCACTTGTCGAAGACTTAAACGAACTATGAAAGAAATGAGCGTGAATTGGACAACGGACAGCTTACGAAATAAGGGCACGGTCGTAAAGTTGATGCAACGGAAAGTGACATCTGTCAGAAAAGTGACTTTGTTCGACATGTGAATACGAAATTTTCTTATTTTTATCGTGGTGAAGCATGAAGCATTTTTATCGTGAAGAGGTGCTCCTCTTTGACTTCATCTTCAGCTTTGACATTGAAATTGGAACTGCAAACGTGGTACCGTACAGTTGAACACATCCCCAAAGCTGCTATTGATAAAGTGTCAATGAGCTGCACATTCGAAGAAACAAGCGTCAATGGACAACTGTCAAAGAAAGTAGCGTTCGTAAAGCTGGAGTAACGGAATGTGACAGCTGTCAAAAAGATGGCTCTCTTTGACATGTGAATACGACACTTTCTTATTTTTCTCATGGTGAAGCACTGCACTCTTTGGCTTCATCTCCAGTCAACGTCACTTGACGCCGTAGAGTTGAACGCACCCTCGAAGCTGCTATTGACAAGCAATGCTCTTGTCGAAGACGTCAGCGAGCTAGACCTTAGCAGAAATAAGTGAGAATAGACAAATGTCATATATCGAAATAAGGGCGAGTTCGTAAAACGGAAAAACACCTGTCACTTGAAATATGACTAAATGATCATCATTCACGCTTGACGATGTCTTTGAATAAGTTCAAGCACGGATCCGCTTGTTCTTTACTGTGAACTGAGACATCTGTCAATCTGCAACAGGGGGCAAGTTCGTAAATTGATGATAACGGAATGTGGCATCATCATCATTTAGAATATACTGTGAACGAATTTTACTGATTTTCTCGTGATAATACCCCACTTTCACCCCCATTCAACTGCGGCATTGACATTGAAAGGAGAACTGTCAACGCCACTTGGCGCTGTAGAGTTAAACACATCCCCACAGCTGCTATTGACAAGCAATGCTCTTGTCGAAGGTGCCAATGGGCTACAGTTTGGGAGAATAAAACGAGAATGACAGCTGTCAGTTGTAAGCCGGAAATAAGGGCGCGTTCGTAAAGTGGATGGAACAGAAAAAAATGGAGCTGTCACTTGAAATATGAAGCATGTTTTCCCTCTTTTCTGGATTAGGGCACGAATCAGCCTGTTCTTTGTCTGAACCGAGCCTTAAAAGGCAAATGTCAGTCAACGACAGAGGGGCGAGTTCACAAAGTAAATTGGTTCGAACAGAAAAAATGTTATGAATATGGCCTTTTCTTGCCTTTCTCTCCTCGATTTCTCATCGAATTTCCCTGAAAACGCTCCCGCATCGAACAGTCTCCCAATCAATCAAGCGAAAAGCTTTCACCTATAAACCCAAAAAAAAACTCAGAAAAAACCACGCCGCGCCATGAAAACTTTATAGGGCTGATCTGTCCTCGTTTCGTAGTCTCACCCGATTCTCAGTTCACACGCAATAAATGTTAAGTGCTTTCCGCCATCAGAACCTGTCAAAAAGTCAGATCATCTCGACCAAAATTGACCGATAAGTCGAACCGGAATGAAAGTTTCACTTGTTCCCGCCGCCAGTCACTGCCGTTATGCACCCGATGAACCATGGCACAGCAACGCACATAAAAAGACGAACCTGACACGGAACCAGACACAAAAAAAAAAACAACAGCGAAATCTCACAAAAATGGACGCTAATGAGGAGACTGCCCCGGCGAAAGAGAGAAAACCGCTGGCGGTCCGGTCCGGTCGCCGGAGAGCGCTGAGCTTGGACAAAACAAATAGCTCATTACTCACATCTGTTGACTTTGTGTTCGAGAAGTGAGCGGAGAGCGGTGTGCGGTGTGCGGCGAGCCTTTCGTGGCCTGCGCCGAACCGAACTGCAGATACTAGCACGTACAGCACCGGGAGTCATCAAGCGCTGACGGTCATACGCGACAGCGCAATTATAAACGCATTTCGTGTGCCGATCCGATATAAACAGAGTGCCGCTGTTACACCTGTAAGGTGGCCAATCGCGGGGCAGGTAGAGAGTGACGGGTGACTCTTGAACTTGGTCTCTCGGTCTAATGAGGATGATCTGTGCGTATCTGCGGTGTGCGTGGTGGGTCTTGCCGCCGCCGTGGAAGGTCATCATCGTCACCACCGTCGTCGTCAACATTGTCATCGGCGGAGTCAGGGAGTCGGACGCAATTAGTTGTTTCTATGGGAAGTGGTTGGCGTGCGCATGCAGAGGAGTCGATAGTAGTTCCTCTGGGATGAAGACGAGCATCGGTGTGTGGTTGCGTTCGCTTCCTTCTTCACCGTCTCGTTTTCCTTCCCGCTTTCTCCCTCTCTCGCTGCTTCTGCGACTGTGGTCTGTTTATGATTTCTCTTGAGGTTCGTCGTTCGGTGGTTCTGTCATTCTTTTGCGATTCATTCGCGATTTGCAGAGGCGTCACTCGGTCGCTCACACCAAATCGTGGTACGTCGGCTGAATGACTAATGACTCCCGACCATGGTTGCCGATGGCATGGAGTGATAGAGAGAAGCATTTAAGGAAGACGACCGAAGTCGTGTGTTTTGTTTTTTTTTTTTTTTGTTCGCTCTTGTGTTCGCACTCAGAGTGGAGTGGGTTAGAATTGAATTGCAGGAGGCAGTTGTAAATTTTTGCATGAAATGAAGGACCAAGGGTCGACTAGTCGCAGTTGGTAGCGAGGCGATGATGTCTCAATCGCACGCCTCCGGGGAGAGACTCACGTTTGAATGTGAATTTAATGGGTTTTTATGAGTTCAAAGGAGGTGGGAAGGGGAATGCTCACTAGATGATGGTGAGAAGTGTGGGCCTAAATAATCTATCCTCCAGATGATTACTCTCCAAAACTGGCAGAGATTAGGGTCCATTAAAAATCTAGGCAAAAACATAAAACAGAGGCAAAGTCTCCTGGTGGTCTACCTCCCTGACTGGCTTAGACTGTTGATTACAAGCTACGATTTCGAACTTAACAATGGTGAGCAAAAATCCATGCGTCGTAACATAAAACTTGTACTAACCGTCTGTGTGCTCTTTGAAGAGTTTCCAAAATTGCTTGCAATCATTGCCTTTATCTCCCCAAAAAAGGAAGTAGTCGCTCTGAAAGCTGTAGAAAAGCCTAAGAGATCCCACAGACTTTGGAAAAGGTTCAAAGGCTCTTCGGAAAGTTGCCGGTAATCTTGTCACCCAGTAAAAAGTGAAAGTATTCAAACAGTATGAATTGGCGACAGGACACTGTCTACAGACTGGCTACAGATCATCTGAAGAGTTTTTTGAGTTTTCTATTGGCTCCCGAAAGTTTTCAACCTAGCCGTTTCTGGCTAGCTCGACTGATTCACAGTTGCCTAGAATATCTCTAAAAACAAAGCTACTCCATATCTTACAACCTAAAGAAAACCTAAACCTAACGAAAATCAGCCAGAAAAGTGATAAAATTTGAAAAGTATCCGAAATTGTTTCTGCGAACTTCCGGAAAATTTCAACACGAACTGCCAATGGTGTAACCAAAATTGAACGAAACTTAACGAAAAGTACCCAGAAGAGTTGCACAGTTTTCAAAAGTAATCAAAATTGTTTCTGCGAATTTACGCGATATTTCAACACTAACTGCCAATGCAATATGCAAAAGTGAACGAAACCTTATGATACTTAACGGAAAGTGCCCAGAATAGTTGCCAAATTTTTAAAAGTAACCAAAGTTGTTTCGGACAATTTTGGACTTTTGCAATATTTCAACACCAACTGCTAATGCAATAATTAAAACTGAACGATACTTAACGAAAAGAAGCTAGAATAGTCGCGTAATTTTCAAAAGTATCCCAATTTTATTCTGCGAAATTACACGAAATATCAACACCACCTGACAATATGTTCAATAAGCAAAACTGAACGAGTGCAATAAGCAAAACTTAACGATACTTAACGAAAAATCGACAGAATAGTCTCCAATTTTCCATTGTAACCAAACTTGTTTCCGCGAACATACAACTTACGTAAGACTTCTACACCAACTGCCAATGGTATAATTAAAACTGATCGATACATAACGAAAAGTAGCCACAGTAGTTCCAAACTGACAAAAGTATCCGAAATTGTTTCGGCGAACTTACGAAATTGTGACACCAACTGTCAGTGATACAAACAAAACTCAACGAAACTTAACGATACTTAACGAAACTGAACGAATTGATTATTATGTACATATTGTATAATGTCTGCGTTTTCGCTCGATTGCATGAGTCCTTACGTCCACGTTGACCGAGGACCAACCTTTGATTTCCACCATGAAACACACTTCCAGTCCCCATTCACCACCTGCATGAGATTGAGTCAAATGATTTCCAGTCACTGACTACTATTCTCGGTCAAGACCGCAGAAGTAGTACAAACAAAACTCATAAATCGTCCAACAAAACTCAGTGTTTTCCATTGTCTGACCATTCGCTCCCCAACGGCTCCACTTCACCCTCTTGGGCATCACCTGAATAAGTGGCACACCGCTCCTCTGATATCATCGCGTGCACACACGCAAGCACACTTGAGCATTTCAAATTAATCCCCATCGCTGGAACAAAGAAATCCGCACAACACCAGCAAAAAGGGATCAAAACAAAGAAGTCGAGATAAACAAAAAAAAAAAACAGAAAGAACAATAAAAACAACGTGAAAACTATTCAACTCTCGACTCGATTTCAACACCTCTACGAATTCCCGAATTGAAATTAGAGTAATTTGAAATGCCCCACGTCCGCATATGCCCACGACCAACACCGCCACCGCTGACGCGGCCGCCGCCGACTCCACTACCGCTGCCGATGGTAGCACCGGCACAGCCTGAATGCTTCGCCACCGCACCACCATCAGACGTCGAAAGCCTCAGACTCACAGAAGCATCACCAGTAGCTTCCATCCCATCAGGAGCGGCGGCATCAGGAGTTGAAGCATTAGAAGCAATTCAGCGCGCACACATCACATTTCGCATCCGGGAAAGTGGCAAAAATTTAGTCCTCAACCCGGCATCGAAGCGTGCGTGTGTGTGTGCGGGATTTGAAGGGTTTGAGGTCTCAGGATAAAACCACACATATGCACTCGGAGCTGGTGTGTGCAGCTGCTGCTGCCGAGATTTTCGCATTTCACATCCCACTCGTCCGAGCGACCGCCTGCGTTAGACGATAGCATCCAAGATTGATGGGTGCTACACTGCTTCTCCTGCCCTGCCCGGTCGCCGCCGCCTGTGTGCCATTTTTGTGGGTTATGTGGATTATTTACTTTACTCCGCTCGGATGCACGTTGTTGCATCCTCTCACTCTGGTTCATGATGCAGTCTGCACACGCCACACGCCACACACCCATCATCCGAGTGATTTGGTCGTGATCCACGCGTTGTAACCTTTCTTTTCTCCTCGTGTTCCTTTTCGGCCCTGTTGATGCATTGTTTTTACACGCGTTTTGAGTCCCGACTCTCAGTGGAGTGTGGTGGGGTAATTCCTTTCCCTTTTCCCCTTCTACATTTCTCCTTTGTTTCTTTTTTTTTCGACATTTGCCTGCGTTTGCCAATTCGGTCGGATGAATGCGCTGCAAAGCCGCAGGGATTCGACTTTGGCGCAGTCAATTCACTTTATGCACTTTGCCGGCGTTTGCTTGGAGTGGGGCGACTCTCGTATCGCTTGTTTGAGTCATTTGAGACGCAGTACACTTCTGGTTGTACAGCCAATAGCTTCCGGTGGCCCCAAAGGACGCCCGGTCTAATTACCTTGTCACTGGTGTTGTTGAATCGGCTACTCACAAGCCAGGCTCACGGGCTGTCAACGAGCTAGCAAAGTGATTGTAGCGTGTTCGACAAGTGCATTGCTTGTCAATAGCAGATAAATGATCGGATGTGTTCAACTGGTAGCGGTGTGGCGCGGCGTGGTTGTGTATTTCCACGTCAAAGGGGCGTGGAAATACTTTTCTGATTTTTCGTATTTCCGACGTTGCTGATGTATACTGAAGGTTAAGGCGATGATAAGTGGTTGCAGTCGAGAGACAATTTAAGAGGATGATGCGATTGAAATACGAGCGATGACATATTCTACTCGTCGATTCGATGAAGGGTAGAAATCCGTGGTTAAGAAGAACCCTTGGTTCTTACCTTGCCATAGAAGCTCAAGCTAAATGTGTAGCTTAACCACATCAAGTCAAGCACGCAGGAGTTTTATGGACATGTCGTCATGATTTAAGGCCACCAAATGTCAGTCAGAAAGATTCGAAAGAGTGGTGTAATCGGTTTAGACCCACATTTTGAACGAACCTTGGGCTGGCATCAACAAAAAATGGGCAAATTACGGCTTCAAACTAAATTCTGAGCGAATTTGTATGTCCTCTGATCGGTTGTACAGGGTGACCAGATTGTTCTAACTGACATTTGTTTTGATCTACGGTTGTTGTAACTAAAAGTTCTCTTAACTAAATTGTTGGTCTCACCGACGGTTAACCTAACAGGTAGTTGTCGAAACTGATTGTTGTTGCCAACTGACACTTGTGTAAACTGACAGTTGTCCTGTCCGGCGGTGGTTGTAACTGACATTTGTCCTATCCGACAGATGTCATAACTGGCGGTTCTGGGAACTGACAGTTGATGTAACTGACACTTGTTCTGGACGACGTGATTTTTGTCGCAACTGACAGTTGATATAACTCAGACTTGTTCTGGACGACGTTTTTTTTTTACAGTTGTTACAACTGATACTTGCTTTAACGTCATGACCGTCAGTTTTCATGACTGGCAGTTTTCGTTACTGACAATTATTGTAACTGATACTTGTTTTAACGTCATGACCGACAGTTGTCGTAACCACCAATTTTCGTAACGGACATAACTTGCAGTTTTCGCTACTGACAGTTGTCATAACTGATAGTTGAACTGGCAGTTGTTCTTGCAGACAGTTTATTTAACAGACACTTATGCCTGCTGACATTTAGCCTACCTTACCGACTTTTGAATTAACTGACAGTTGTCCTGTACAAGAGATGTCATAATTGACAACAGTTGTCGTAACTGAGTGTTATTCTGGACCACATGCTGTTGTCGTAACTATCATTTGTTCTTACCAACAATTGTTCTTGCCGACAGTTATTTTAACTGACACTTGTGCTATCTGACATTTGTCCTACCAGTCCGACGGTTGACTTAACTGACAGTTGTCCGCTGTTTGCTCTAACTGACATTTTTCATGTCCAACAGTTGGCATATCTGGCGGTTTCCGTAACTGAAATTTGTCGTAACTCAGTTGTTTCGAAGGTGTTCTAACTGACATTTGTCCAGACCGATGGTTGTCGTAACTGACAGCTGCTCTTGATGGTGTGATTGGTGTCGTAACTGACAGTTGTTTTGGACGACGTGATTTTTGTCGTAATTTACAGTTTTTCGGACCGATGGTTGTCATGACTGGCAGTTTTCGTAACTAACACGTGTTCTAACGGACAGTTCTTCCGATCGAAGTGACTGTTGTCGTAACCGAAAGTTGTCTTGACTGACAATTGTTGTAAATGGCACTGGTGCTTGGTGTGACCGACGGTTGTCGTAACTGACACTTCTTTTAACTAACAGTTCATTCTAACCGATGAGGTTTTTAATTGGCAGTTGCAGTAACTGACGTCTGTTTTATCTGACAGGCATTTTAACCAACAGTTGTCGTAACTTAGAAGTTGTAACTGACAGTTGTCATAACATACGTTGTAATTGACGTTTGCTGCATAAGATTCAATCAGTCAAGCGCCACCTATGACAGGAACGTCACGTAAGCTTCAATTTGCCTTCAAATCAAATTTAACCTAATTTAATCTCAGAATGGTGGCTACCTAAAACGTTGCATACATAAATACCCACGGTTGACACATGACCCAACAGTTTAGAATACTCATCAGATTTTGTTCCACATGTTCACGAGAAGAACCCTTAAACCTGTCAACAGTCATCATCCTCTCAATTTACAGACGGCAAGTGGCGCTTGCAAACTAAAACCCGCCACTCGTCGTCTAATTTTTGCTGCAATAATGTTGAAGTTCGGTTTCAATTCATCTGTGTGCCCCCTTAGTCAAGAGAACTGTCACAAAAATGTTACTAAATTTGTTTCCTTTTTTTCGTTTTTTTTGCCCAACATCACCGCACAATGTAATGGTTTTTCAAAAAATCACATTTAATTCAATTCACTTCCTTTCATCCACTGCTGCTGTGTGATGCACATTTTCTCCTTGACTTCGCCTCCATCGGGGTTGTTATGAAAGAGAGTCGTGTCTGTGTGGGTGTGTGTGTGTGTCATACCCACACCCCATCCATTCTCGACATCACTCAGTTTGAATTTAAATAATTAACCGCATTAAACAACATCGAATAAAATTCCATGGAAATGAATTATCTTCAATTTTGTTCTTGGTCTCTTCTTCTCGTCTCTCTCGCTCTCGCTCTCGCTCTCGCCTTGGTCTTTGGTCTCTGTCTCTGCCCCCCTTTTGGACAGTCCTCAACTGTCAACTGTCAGTCGTGGTAATAAGAAATGACCAGCGCACAGCTCCATCATCGACTTCATAAAGACGTCACACACAACACGAAGCGCTTGCATATTACTCAAATAATTCTTCGTCCACTCCTTGGCTCTGGCTCCGCTCTACCCTTTCGCCAGCTTGTTCTTCTTGTGCTTTCTATCACTTCTGGTTTTTTCTTCTTTAATTCTTTTTTTTTTTATTGCTTGTGCCTGTCCCCGCTGTCTAATGAATAAATAATAATGCCACCGGCGCGGCGCGGCGGCGTGGAGTGAGGACGACCAGAGAGTATCGCGGTGGCAAGGGCTTGACGTGCGTTTTAATTCATTTCGTCATTTAGATCCCAACAACTGTACCTTCCTTGCACATGGTCATAAATCAAATTGTCCTCGAGGAATGCCTCTGCCGATGGTGCTGCTGGGCCCCGTGTGTGTGTGTGTGTGCGAGACTGAGGAACACCCTGTAGAATGCAGTAAATAATAAAGTTTTCCACTCTGCCGTGCGAGTTTGTCCGTCCGTCAGTTTGTGTGTTTGTCTTTTGGTTTTTTTTGTGTTTCCAATAAATCTTCGTTCTATCTCTCTATCTCTGGCTCTGTTCTTTTCGTCGTGTCCTCATTCTCTGGCGACTTCTGGAGTTTCTCCTGCTGCGGCTTCTGTTCTGAATCTGCTCGCAGCTTGGATATAGTACGTCGCGTCGTCATCTTTCGCCAATGGACTTTCATCTCTTTCACGTCTGCGAGTGGTGTGGCGGCGCTGTCATGGAGATATGTGCATGAGGTGCAAGTTGATGTGTCACAAGTGGAACGTATCTTTCAGGATGGAGGTGGATATTTGTATGAACTGCCACTGGTCTTTGGATGGAGAGGAGGCGACCGAGATTGGGTTTGATTGTGAAGCCATGAGTGGCGGGGATTTTGATGGATTCCTCCTACTTCACCCACGACGGCTGTCGAGTGTGTCTTCATTGAGATCGGAAAGTTCTGTTCGGTTTGAGGAATTCGAGGAAAAAGAAAGGAAATGAGTTACCGCCAATTTTTGTTAGTCGTAAGTGCAGACATGATTGTTCCACTTTCTGACGTCCATGCTTTCAACTGGGCAGTCAATCATTGTGTTGGGTGGCTTGGGAGGGGAAACAGAGCTCCCAAGTGGCCATCGTCCGTGTCTTACACACAGGACGAGTTGTAGGAGCTAGACCTTAGACACCAGGCTAGAGCTTGGTGTTGCAAGGGCTCGAGAAACGATGTTGGGCGAAGTGAGTCAATCTATCGATGATGACGACATCAATGAACCTCGAGGTTCACAGGTCTTTTACCGCCGAGTCCTTCGATCGTGACTGAGGGATCCAGTAGCTCAATGACCGAGTCTATTGCCCGATTCGTGGTTGAACATTGAGTCAGTAACACAATGGCTCAATGACTTGTGGGCTTACAGAGCGATGAATGGACGCGTTCAGTTATCGCCTGAGCACTGAGACGCCTCAAGGGTTTCTCCTTGGTTGATGACAGGGCCTGTCAGCAACTCATGACACATGACGCATTGTAACTCAAAGTCGGACTCACTCATACGCTTATGTTTCATGACTCAATCACTCAAAAGCCGATATCGCCTCGGTGGATCCATGACTAAGTGGCCTGGCCCTTCAGAGCCTTTTACTTGCTGATGCATCTACGTGCAATCATGACAGGGTACACCATCGATCAAAGGGGCAACGACTTGATGAATCAGACTGGTCTTGAAGTCACCAACGTGAACCCTTACTTGTGTTTGGCTACAGCTCCAGCTAGCTGCCTCCAGTTACGCACACCAAATTGGTTGATGTTCTTCTCCACTTGTGGCCTCCACGCGCATTAGTTCGCTGCTGTGTCGTGTCACAGGTTCGGAGTTGAAGACTCTTCGGGCGGAAACCAAGGAGTGGAGGCCGATGAGCCATCCACCTTAGTCGTTGGATCCTAATTGGACACCCAGTTAGACTCATGTCTCTGTACTGCTCGTGGTTAAAATGAAATCAAGTGTCGCACTTGGTCCCGTCAGCACTCAGTTATGACTGAACTAGCTGTGTCGACTTCAATTCAATAACTCTCGTATTTTGCTTAGGAATTTAAGGAATCTTTCGTGATTGTGGACTATTTTCTTATCAAATTCAGCAGATTCCCCTCACCCATCAGTCAGCCAACGTCCCTTCACGCTTAACAAACGTCTCAATGTGCATAGAAACTCGTTAATTGACAAAAGTTCTAAATCCCCAATCATAATGGACCTAAGAATGATATAATCTGACCAAAAAACCACTTCGTTAAGTTTCGTTAACTTATATTTTCACTCAAAAAGTTGGAAAGCACCCGCCAAAATTGACCTAAGAATGGTCCACTCTGACCAAATACAACTTCGTTAAGTTTCGTTAAGTTCCGTTCACTTATATTATTACTCAAATGTTAGCAATATAAATCCCAGTCAATGTACACAAGCGAATTTTGAAGTTAAAATACTGCGTAACTTGACAAAATCAATGTGAAATTGGCTATTTTAGGTTTTTTCTGACATGACTGCTTCTACTAAAGTCATATATGGCTGCCATGCCACCATCAAGTCCATCATCCGCAAGACCACACATGAATTCGCTGACTTTCGTGGCCTTTGGCGGACCGCCTCCTACATGATCAATCCACCAGTGATTATCTCATCCTTCCAGCAACACCGTGCCAACAACAAAATGCCAAGTCATTTGTCAAGTAATGAACTCCCCAACAGCAAGGCTTCCCAGCGATGTCGTGCCATCGATTCCGCAAGCGGAAACGTCAACATATCCTCCTCACTAGTGGTATTTGATTTGCTTGTATCTGCCCTGCCACGTTTCAGATACATCGCATACTTCCGTCACAACCAATGGGGAACTGGGAAATGTCTTTGAAAGCAAATCCTCCCCCTCCACCGCCCCATCGCCCACATCGACGACGATGACTTTGATGTGTGCTCGGTGTGCCGTTCGCGTCGCGCACTATTCCATTCCTTTTTGTCAAAACAGTTGAGGATCCATCATCGTCATCGTCATCGTCATCGTTGTCATTGTCGTGTTGCCATCATCGTTCGGCTCCTACCATTCTGAATATTAATCACATTTAATATTCCACCGCAGAGAGATATTATCCAAGGTTCGTCGCAGTCTTTGTCTCTGCGAAATTCTCCGCATTTCCTGTGATGATGGGAATTCTAATGGAAACCTCCGTTTAGCCAGAACATCAAAGATACTCCTCAACCCCATCACTCCGGCCATCCATCCAACGATGGTGCTGTGGTTTTGTTCAAATCGTACCCGAAACACCTACGCGCCACTCTTTGAGAATATCTCTTGTGTCTTTGCGACGAAAACCATCTGAATATTGTGCTGTAACAAAAACCTATCGAGTTTGTATCTTTCATCTGCCGTTCAACCACAACAGAGCCGTGTCTTCTGTTCAACAAAGGTAACTATTCCCCTTCGTCTCACCGCTCCCGTGTCACCTCGACAGTTCCTGTCAGGGGCTTCAGGTATTTTATTCCTATTACATCTTCGATGTGGCTTGGGTTCTTGTTCCGCACTCGAAACCCTTTTTCGATGGAAAATTGTTGCCGTGGGTGGTTTTTCGGTGGCGGCGTGCCTATCGGAGATGGGTGTGTGAATTTGAGAGAACGCACGTGTAAATCTCGTCGAAATTAATTACACTTTTCTTCTGATGGAGGCTTGAGGGAGTTTTGAATTTTTTATTTTTTTTTTTTTTTAAAAGTCGTTGGGAAGGGGTTTCTTTCTTTGAAATTTGTTTGGGTCTTGGAAAATTAATGAATAACACACAATTTGTTTTGCTTTCTCGTTGCAGGCGGTATTGTAGGAGCCGGCACCATAACGTCGCATTGGACAGCAGTAAGTGCCGGTCCCCCAGGTCCATTGGGACCGGCAGACACAAATGGCAGTATGG
The DNA here is from genome assembly GCA_964034865.1 of Eristalis intricaria. Taxonomy (NCBI): domain Eukaryota; kingdom Metazoa; phylum Arthropoda; class Insecta; order Diptera; family Syrphidae; genus Eristalis; species Eristalis intricaria. Next base: position 5,871,235 of record OZ035876.1, read on the forward strand.
CCGACGCCAAAAACTTAGACGTCGGGGATATGAGTGATGTAAGTATTTTTTTTTTTTTGTTTCTTAGAAATAACACCCCGAGTGAAAGGAAATCCAAGAGAGATTAGACGATAAGTTCCACATGTTCCACATGTTTCTTGTAGGAACGACGTTCATCCTTCGAATGACTGTTCATTGCATTCAGTTACTTAAACCTACCCTTGCGAGATTCATGTGAAGTATAGACACCGGTTCTGGCATTTCACCGTGCCATGCGCTGTCGAATTTTTCAATCTATTCAAGCCCAATATCGTCTTCAGCTTATCGGTCACATAAACAAATGTTGTCGTCTTTCTCTTGAAGACCACAATTTGCCCGTGTCCTGGATGATCACTCAGTCTATTTTGGGGCTCAACTCAATCCTGCTCGATTTTCCTGGTTACTCTCCGATGAATCTCTCAACACACTCTCTTCGGATGGTGGTTTTTGAAGTGCTCTACCAACAGGGCCGGACGTACAGTGGATACGTAGGACTTTTACACGATGCTGCGTTTTAAGAGACAACATCATAAGAAAAGATCATTGGCACTAACTCTGGGACGATTAACAAGCTACTCGCTAATATTTTTCGAGAACCATTACGTCCACGTTCGAATGCCTACTAGTTCCATGAGGTTCCCTCGATCACGGAACGGAATTAGAACTAATGTTATCCAATGAGACAGAGTTCTGTAACAACGCCAAGGATGAACTTATTGGCATTGTAGTCTGGATAGCGAGCAAACATGCGAACTTCGTTTCGTTAAACTCTAGCAGCTTGGTGCTATAGTTCGTGGAACCTTCATCTACAAATCGCCATCAACGCAAACAGGATCAGACAGAGCGTGTAGAACGTTTGTCTCGAAAAGTCCAAGAGCCTCTTCTTATCCTCCATGATTCGGAGTCAACTGGGTTTTCCGAGAGAGGGCTCTGTTACTCAATTGCCTTTTGAGTCCAAAAAAAGTAGCAGTTGGCAAGAGTCATTCTGCGTTGGATTTCGGCACTGATATTACATTATGTATACTGTTTACCGCGGAGCTGAGTTCTTTACTACCTCGAAGTTATAGCTGCCTATGGTGACGTTCTGACCAAGTCGTCGATGTTGGGCGTCCTCTCTTGACTTGGTTTTGTCCTCGTTTGTCCTCGTCTGGCGGCGCCGTTTCCGTGTAAATGCCAACAAACGTCTGAGAAAACAATGTGTGGACATAACCTTATTTTCTTAAAATATATTGATCTTCTCTAACTATTCTAAATTAAAAAAACACCTTCATGAAAATTACCTCTATCGAGTCACTGACAAAGAGTATGCCTGTCCAGAAAAAGCTTGTCGGAGTCGACATTAAACGGAAAGTTCCTTCCACTCGTGAAAATAATAAAGCACGCACAACACAACAGTGGTTGCTGTAGAAGCTAGGCCCAAGTCCTCATTGGATTGTCGCGCCACCCACATTATTACTATTATTATCATAAAAATGTGCCGTTATACAACTAAAAGTCGACAGTTTTGTGAGGCTATACAGTGAAAGCTGCTATTACGGACACACTCTCAGGCTTACAATCCCCTTGAGTGGAAAATTTCTCACGACCGTGTATCTTGAATTAAAGTTCCTTGAATGCCCATGGACAACTCCTTAACAGAACAAAATTGCTGCGACCGTCAGCCGGCCTACGGGAGCTTTCACTATATAGTCAGAGATAACCTATAATAGAGATATCCAACTTCTACCTCACTTACTCCTTGAGTTCATCTGACAGCGATTTTTATATGCTTTTTGTCCTGTGTCTGTGAATACGTGTGAGCTCTTGAGAACAGCTGTGGAACAGCTGATACCTTCCCCACTTTATTAATTGAAAATTCGCTCGTTATTTGAACGTTTTTTCAAATTTCGGTGTTAAATTTTCAACACAGTATGGAGGGGTAAACGAACGTACAAAGCTTATGTTCATGAAGTCGATTCATTAAGACTTTGAGCAAATTACAATCTGAGATACTAGGACATAATTAATGAATGCACAACATATTGTGAATTTTTGCATATGAATAAAAATGAATAATACATTCACGCGCTTAATAATAATATGGGTGGCGCGACAGTCCGAGGTAGACCTGGGCCTAGCTTTCTCAGCAACCACGTGTGTTGTGCGTGCTATTGTTCTTTCACGGGTGGAAGGGACCTACAGTTTAATGCCGACTCCGAACGGCGAATTTGAGAAGCTTTTTCTAGACAGGAATACACTTTGAGCATTGTCAGTGACTCGAAAGAGGTGGGGCCATGAATTATGATAGGTGGTAAATTCGAGTATCGAACCTAGCACCCTCTGCGTAGGAGTCGACGCACTTACGCACTACGCCACGGCGACCACATTCACGCGCTTACGTAACTAATAATAAAAATCTTATTAAAGCATGAATCACTTAAAATAAGAAGATTTGACAACCATTTTTATCCATTAGTAATAGTTGCAATATCTTGCCATTGTTCTTATCAAATTGTTTAAATTGAATTCATGCGTTTTTCAGAATTCATGAATTAATCGTATACAACGGACTTCATTTTTTGAGTTAATTTCTCAGGTATGGCTTATGAATAAGCTGTATATATACTAAAGAATTAATTTTGAGGTGAAATAGTTCCAGTTAAATGTTCATTGCAATACATTTTTGTTCACGAAAGTCCATATTACAATGTAAGAAAATTCTCTTGAAAATACGAGTCAACATTTGAACACCCTCCGAACAGCATACCCATGTATGTTACATGGATCGTACGTGGATTGTTGGCAAATTGAAACATCTGCCTCCATTTTTCCCACTAAATTCACGAGTCTGGAGCAATTTCCCACTAAAATCCACGAATCGGCCGCCATTGCGTGGTGGATCCATGGTTTGTGTAAGAGTATTTGTGAAATACAAGGGAATACCTATACTTTTGTGTTTTTCTCCGGTGTAGACAAGGGAAAAAAATGGCCGAAGTTGGTTATCTCTATTATCCCTTATCTCTGGTATAGTTATGAAAGGGAGTGTGTTCGCGTGTCACTTGAGAATATGAGAATCAACAAGAAGAGTGTTTGTCAAATGCAGTCATTCAGATGGCGACATGTCTATTTCTTATTCATTATTGGGTGCGTTAGGAAATATTCACGCAAAGCTAAATTCCTGCCTTCATTTGCTTAAAAACTTGAATTCTTTTCCCTTTGCTCTAATACGGCCGGCCTCATTACTTACTTACTTATCAGGCTGGCGACCCATGCAGGGTCCGAGTCTGAGCGATAACTGCTTTCCATTCTTGATGGTCAGGGTACGCTGCTTCCAGTCAGCAATTACTTGGTCATTATACCGCAGATTGGGTCTACCTCTCCTTCTCGAACCAGGGGGCTCGGATTCGAAGAACCTCAGCTGGCGCATCGTTGTCCATACGCTCGAAGTGGCTGAGCCAGTGCAGTCGACGGATCTTTGCCTTCCGGACTACATCCACAGGACTGGCAAATTTAAAGTTTAGTAGATCATGACCTTAGTCCTTCGAGTCAAGAATTTTGAGCCCAGTTGCATTGACAAGCCGTAGTAACATCAATTGCCAAGGGTGATTGGATCTCCACTAAGATGCCACTCGTGGAGTTCACGTTTGCCCCGAGGTGGACAAACACCTTTACTACCTCGAAATTGTAGTTGTCGATGGTGATATTTTGTCCTAGGTGGTGTGTGACAGATCGTTTTTTGGTCTACAGCATTTACTTTGTTTTATCCTCACTGACCTTAATACAGACCATCACGCTTCGCCTCTTCTTCAATTGACGCAAATGCTTCCGCTACGGCACGTCGAGAACTCGCGATGATGTCGATGTCATCTGCATATCCCTAGTTAGTGCCTGCCATGTTTACAGCTGCCCGCAGCACTATCTTCTCCAGTACCAGATTGAAGAAATCACACGACAGCTCATCTCCTTGCCGAAATCCGGTGCAGGTTTCAAACGCCTCGGCAGTCCTCGAGCCGAAATGCACGGTGCATCGCGTGTTTGTTAGCGTAGTGCGACACAACCGTATCAGTTTTCCCGGGATCCCTCCTTGCGATGAATGCTGTTGTATGCGGCTTTAAAATCAATAAAAAGTATTGCGTATCGATTTGAAACTCGCTGGTCTTTTCCAGGATTTGCCTTAGTGCGAAGACTTGGTCTATTGTCGAATTGCCGGGTCGGAGCCGCGCTGGTACCTGCCGATTAGTGCGGTGCTAAATGGATTTAGATGTTCACGCAGTGCGCTGGGCAGGATTTTGTAGGCGACGTTGAGCAGGGATATACCTCTATAGTTGTTGCAAGAGGTAGGATCTCCTTTTTTGTGGATGGGCATGCTTTCGTCGGGCATGCCTCCCAAACTCTACAGATGGGATCTGGTGCATGCTCCTTACCAGAACATCGCCACCGGCCTTGAAGAGCTCTGCTGGTAAGCTTTTAATGGCTTTTTTTAATGGCTGTTTCGACTACTTCATCAACTGGAGTTGGGATTTCTTGATTCCATTTCACTCTCCTCCGGTCAAGCCCTGCTATTGGTGGTGCAGCTTAAACACATCCACTATTCCCTGCATGTCAGTAACCCGGTTACCCTTACAGTTTCGAAGAGCCTGGGTGCCTTTCCTAAAGCCAGCGGCAAGGATTCTGGTTTTTTTGTAGAAGGCCCGTATTTTGTGCTTGTCCCTAGACTCTTGATGATATTCTTGAGCTTGGATGTTGCGAGAGAACTTTTGTTCAGGCGTTGAAGCTTTTTCTCCCCCCTTCTGCTAGCCCAGTACTTTTCCGACTTTGGTATACCCCGTCAGTTGCACGTTTCTTCTGCTCGCACTCGCCATCATACTACGGGTTCCTCGTCGAAGCTGGTAGGTAGCCGTCTACCTCTTTGATTGCCGAGCGGCAATGCAACCACATTTCGTTGGCAATGGTCTATGACGTGGGCATACCGGAGAGTCTTTCACATAGTTGCTCTTCGTAGGCTCTGGCAATCTCAGGTGTCCTCAGTCAAAACTCCTCTTTGTTGGCTGGTGCAGCTTCCTGACATTGGACAGTCGAGCTCTGAATCTTGCTGCTATGGGGAAATGGTCAGAATCGACGTTTGCCCCCCTGAATTTTCGCACATCCAGGATACCTGACGCGTGCCTAGCAGCAATGAGGACATGGTCGATTTGGTTGGCGGTTCGATTGCCCGGAGATCGCCATGTTGCTGTGTGGATTCTTTTGCGAGGGAACCTAGTGCTGCTTATGACCATATTACGTGCTGCCGCTAAGTCTGTGAGTCGGCAACTGTTATCTTTTGTCGTGTCGTGGAAGTTATGCTTTCCGATCACTCCGTCAATGATGTTTTCCTTACCGGTTTTGGCATTGTAGTCTCCGAGCACGATCTTTACACCGTCCAAGAAGTCATAATAGTCCTCTTTGACAAAGGCTTCAGCCTCGTCGGTAGGAGCGTGTGCGCATATGAGGCTGATGTAAAATCTGCCTTGATCACAGCCAGGCGATCACTTATCGGTTTAAAGTCGATGACCTTCGACCTTAACCGTTTTCCCACAAGGAATCCGCATTCAAATATGTGCAACCTTTGGTGACTGCTGTAATATAAGTCGCATTCTTTCTTTTTCTTCTCTGGATCGCAGTAATATCCGCCTTGTACGGCGTGAGGATATTTTCCAATTTATGAGCGGCCCTCGGAGTGTACATTCCAAGAGCACACTCGCAAATCATTGTCCTTTTTCGCGCCGTGTCGTGCTTGTATGTCCGTCCGTATATCCGAGGAAGCTTGCTCTCTCATCATGGTTTTTTGTTTTTATGTGCCGGCCTCATTCCCATTCTTCTAACACTCACCTTTAGCTGGACCCATTTCCAGTCGCACACACCACATTCACGCTGGTTCTCCTCGGTCGCGCAGTCATTGTCCATCGACAAAGACATTGCATGCTCATGAACTATGAATGGTCCAGTCGCTTGTCCTAATGGTGCCTACTAAATTCCTGTTGCTACTGAACGCAAAGTTTTTGAGCGAATCTTCCTATTCAATCACCATATACCTAACCATTAACTCTCGTAAGAGGGAGTTCTTTAACCACTTCCTGCATCAGGCTTGGTCTGACCAAATGTGTCCACACACCCAACTGAACCATCGAACTTGATTCTTGCCTCGACTCCAATTTACTTCAAGCTGCAGACGTTCGCAGTTTAGATATTATTTCTCCGCTCACTCACAAAACATTTAATCTCATGCTTTCCCTTCTATTCCTAGGACGAAAAAGATCTCTCATCTGCCGATGCCGAGGGTGTCTGGAGTCCTGACATCGAACAGAGTTTTCAAGAAGCCTTAACAATATACCCACCATGCGGCCGAAGAAAAATCATTCTTTCCGACGAGGGAAAGATGTACGGTAAGTGCACAAAAAAAAAAAAAACAGAAACCACACAAGTAAAAGCCATCAATGGCAAAATTGCCATCATTACTTAACTGATAGAGTCGCCTGTAGGCGTTGCAGCACATCACGTGCCCCCAACTCTCACTCGGCGCTCAGCAAAAAATCTCGCACAAAAAGCAATTCCAGAAGCTCTTGATCCAGCATTATAGTCGTCGCAGTCGACGTCGTCATCGTGACAAGCGATCGCAACTCATAAATCATCATCACCAGCAGCGGCAGCGGCTGCAGCACCCGCACCCGCACCCGCACTGGCAACGGCACACTCAACCGCTCTGCTCACTCTCAATTAAAGTGAAGTTTGCAATTACCAAGGCGATACAAGAGATTCCATCGCACGGTTCCTGGTTGGGATAGATCGAATGTAGGTGTCACTGACTGCCGTCATAGATTGTGTCGAGCTACTCTCCACTTCCACTTCCAAGGAGCAACGGCAGTGCGGAGCGTCTATGAGTTTGTGCAACATAATTGGCCAGCCATGGATATTTTTGTGCGCGCCACGAGTGCACACATTTCCCGAATGTTCCTCGATGCGACGCCTCCTCTCGTGTGCCACAGACGCCCACACGTTTCCTCTGCGCCATGAGCCAGCTCCGTGCCCAGAGCTCGGAGATTTGCCATGATTGCATTTCGTGCAGCCTTTATCTGTGCAATATATATTCTCACAATTTGAGGAAAGAATGACTGCATTTGCATTTGTTTTGTCTTAGGTCGGGAGGGATGGCCAAACGAAGCCAGCGACAGACAGACAGAGTCGCGCACGAATGGAGTGTAATTTGTTTAAACAAATTTGTCACGCAGGAAAGTCCTATTGTGGAATGGTTTTATTTGAATTGCGCCCACGCCGAGCCGGGCCGCGACCGATGGAGATTAGGAATTGAGGCTTGGGCGCGATGTACGGACACACGGATAGTGGGTCACTTTCGGAATGGGGAGTGATAAATTCTGTACACGAAACTGTGTGTGCGCTGGCGTGTGGGGATGACTTAAGCAGTCCTTATGGAGATGTGTCCTGCGACTGTGGGCATGGACTGACGCCCAAGGCGGATTCAGTGTGAGTCACTGAGAACGGATGCTGTTATGGAGGACTAAGCTATTGTTTGGGTGATCCATGTTATGGCCTCGTAGATCACACGGGATTCAATTAAACGAAGACCTGGAGTGGCTTACTGGGCTTTGGCTTTGGCCCATACCGGTCAGTGACGAAGGAAAGTTCTCCAGGCGCTCTTTGGACAAGTTCAACGGCTTTGAAGCAACCTCTGGCCAGTTGACTCCTCTTACACGATTTCATTTTATACGTTCTCAAGTCGACTATTGACATCCATGAAGCTTTTAAAGAAGCCCACAGTCACTCGACAACAAGCCCTGAATGAATGTCCGGATTAAAGATGTTGTCTCAGAGCACCTTGCCCTTGACTTCGACAAGTAAGTGTTGTAGTAAACCCACTAATTCCTCGTGTCTCAAGTCGATTATTGACTTCTCAGTTCCTGATTTAAACCCCTGAACAAGGGGGCCGCTGCATACATTGGTTCACCTCTAAGCGGTTGCTGTAAAGGCTATCCAGAAGGCGCCGCGAGGAGGCTGTGTGTCAACTTGACCTGTGCATTTAACAGGAATCGTTGCTGGCATCTCGCCAAGTTGAGAGCAGTCAACAACTTTGCCCTGGATGCACAGGCCCGCCCGCCGTCACTTGACAATTAATTCGGCAGATTTTGTCCGGATTAAATATTCTCCCCTAAGCACGCCAAATAGTTGCCGAGTATCGACTGATTCCTAGGGGCTCCTTCTCAAAAGAAAAGATCCCTAGGACCCAATTTAGATATGCCCTTTTCTTATCCGGATTTCTTGATAAAGTCTTCAAAAATTTGGTCAGCGGCGACCATCTCTAACCTAAGATCCGATCTTTCTACTTGTCCGGATCCTTTTTTCGGTCAGTAGTGTACGTCTCTAACCCATCTCTAACCCAAATTCCACCATTTCGGCTTTCTTCATCCGGATTTAAGGACAAAATCTTCTAAAGCATGGTCAATTGAGGTCGTCACTAACATAAGATTCGGCGTGTCGATTTTTGTTGCTCGGATTATTAGTCACTGGCAAGTCTCTTACCCAAAATCCGACGTTTCCACTTTCATTGTCCGGATTCTTCATAAAATGCAGTCAAGGGCCATCGTCTGTAACCTGACATACGGCGACTCTAATTTCCTAGCCCGGATTCTTTGACAAAATCTTATAAAAAGTGGACAGCGGTCTTAAAAAATCCGGCGTTTCTACATTTCTTGTCCGGATTCTTTGCCAAAATCTTATGAACGGTCCGTTGGGTACGCCTCTAAATCAAAATCTGGTTTTTCTGCTTTTGCTTGTGTTCAGTCAGAAGTCTGATAGGTCTTTTGTCAATGTGGTCAGTGGCGACCATACCTAGCCTAAGATACTTTCCATATCCGGATTAATTATAAACTTCGGTCAGTGGCGTGTCTATCGTTAGACCCTGAGTCTCTTCTTTCCTAATCCAGATTCAAGGCCAAACTGTTCTAGATCGTGGTCAGTTACGTTCGTCTCTAAAATAATTACAAACTCTTGCACGTTTCATGTCCGGATTCTTAGGCAGTGTCTAAAAAATGTGGTCATTGTCGTACGTCTCTAACCCAAAATCCAGCGTTTCCACTTTCCTAATGCGGACTACTCGAACTCTTCTAGAGCACGCTCATTGGAGGTCGTCTCTAATCTAAGATCCGGTGTTTCCACTTTCATTGTCAGAATTCTTTCCCAAAATATTTTAAAAGGCGTTCAGTGGGGTACCTCCTAATCTAATCCAATATCCGGCGTTTTTACTTTCCTTGTCTGGATTCTTTGCGGTCAGTGGCCCAAGATTAGATTTTTCTTCTTTCATTATCCGGATTCATCCCAAAAATCAGACATGCCCTAAGGTCCAACTCTCCAACTTTCCTCATCCGGACGTCACTCGCGCTCGTCGTCACAGAACCCAACAAACGAACACAACCCGCTTAAAGTCGTACAAATTTGATTGTTCCAAGTCGATGACACAATTTCAATTGATCCAAGACCGCTGCGAAACAAGATTATGGGCCCCCATTACATAATTGAAGACGACTCAATAAGTCCGTAAGACCATCCCCCGATGTGACAATTAAATTTCTGTTTCACGCTTGATTGCAAAAATTAACCATACAAATTGTTCCCATGCGAACGTGAGCGCGTGTGTCGTTATTCGCCACATGTGGCAACACAAGCTCACACTTATTAAGCCAGCAAAAAGAATATAAAACCAAACAAGACTTGTCTCTCTTTAGGTCAAATGCCACAGCAAAATAGTTCCCTTTTCTTCTTGTAGATACATTCTTAACCTTATGTCCACTAACCAAGCAAAGAGCTCTGTTCTTTTCTTCATCTTCTGTTGGTTAGTCGTGTGTGGCTGTGTGTTTTTCTTTTTTCATACAAAGTACCGTTTAAGAAACGAAACCACCCCACCCTAAGAGGATTGTGTCTGAGAAAGAGACGGGTGACATGAAAACGTTGTTTCGTTTTATGTCATTCTGGTTGCACGGTTGATCCAATAATGAGTGTACGAGTTACCGACTTTATGACAGTCTCTCCACGGGGAGAAAGAGCGGCTGATGAGCACTTATTCATCATTACTGTCAGCCGGCTGTCAAAAGTGACACAAAGAAAACCAAAATGAAAGTGGAATGAGTGCGCTATGAAATTTTTGTTCGGTTTTTCATTCTTGGACGTGTTAATTGTCAACGAACTTTGAACTGTGGGTGAGAGTTTGGTTGAGAGTTTGACACTTATGTGACAGTCGAAAAAGAGGTGACATTCAAAAAATGAAGGAAGTGATGTGAATTGTGTGGACTGATCCGTCTTAATTTTGGACTTGTGTCACTTTACTTGATGGACATTCTCGGTGTTGACGAATATCAGTCATTATCTTCCGGTGATTCTTTGAGGAATTCTACAATGAGTCTGAGTATGTGTCAGCATGATTTTGCTTATCTTGAATTCCGTTATTTTACATTCACGTCAATCAAAAGATTTATCAGTTTGTAAATTGATTGTGGCTCCATCTAAAAAGTGGCTTCCTCCACCAATTGGTTGTTGTTTGTCCCTGGAAATAAACAGAGTCTGTTACAGTTAATCACAAATTTTCTTAGTAAAGCATCAACGCCATCTACAAAGCGACTTCCTCCACCAATTGGTTGTTGCTTAGACTAAATCTTTTTCTTGGACTGAGAAGTTGACAGTCATAAATGGGCTGTAAACACCCAGAATTTGGAACAGTTCTTCATAAATATTCGGACTAGCAGTTCCCCTGACTTCGCTCGCCTGAATATCAGTTATAATATTACTTACCAACAAATTTGATTACCATACCTGGTTATAGCGAGCCAATCTTAAAAGATAGGATTATGCTGTCCCGGACTTTTTTTTAGAACTTTTAAAGAGGAACAATTCCAACATACATGACTTTTGCGTAACTTAAACCGTTTACTCAGAGCTCGCTGCGGAAGGTCTCAAAAAGGAATCATTTTTTGCCCGTTTTAACAACATTTTTCATTGAGGCTTCGCTCCTATTGGTCGCAGCGTGGTGTTATAGTGCCTAAAGTCTTTCTCGATAAATAAACTTTTCAAACAAGTAGTTCCTGAGATTAGCGCTTTCAATCAAAAAAGCCCTTCAGGTTTATAATATTAGTAAATATTAATTGCCGACGCCATCTACAAAGCGACTTCCTCCAACAACTGGTTGTTGCTTAGACTAAATCTCTTTCATGGACTGTGACCTTGACACAGCCATAAATAGCTTATCTATCCTTTAAAACGGCCAGTGTCTGAAACAGTCCTTCGCAAATATCCCAAATTAATTACCAACGCCATCTACAAAGCGATTTCATCCATCAATTGGTTCATGTCCACACTAAATCATTCACTCTAGACAGTATGAGTATCGCTTACTCATCAAAATCCACACGTCACGATCCCCATGCTCCACAGCCCACTCACACTCACCGAGAGCGTGACACAACCCGTTTTCCAAACGCAATGCATCACACTTCGTCATAAATAATTTCACACATTAAGTAACCCAAGTCCACCCTTTGGGCTCCACTTCATCCAACCATCTTCCAAATAATTTTCCTGACCCACTTCCTTCCCACCAATAACACTTAACAAATCAACGAGAGCGAACTTCGCCCTCTCCCGCCGACACACATTAAGACCACCACCGCACACAACATGACCGAGAACATGAAGCAAAACTCTTTGCCTCCCCCCAAGCAAAAAACACACACACACTCCCTCTTAAGGAAATCTGTAGCTGTGGCACAATGAATAAATTTCCCAGCCGTCACCACTATCAGCCAGGACGATGGCAAGCAGCAGGCAAGCCGGCAAGGGGGCAAGAAGGCAGGAAGGCAGCCAACCAACGGAAGCGTTAGGACGAGGAGTATTTGTGCGATAATCCCGGTAAATCCTTCGCCTCAGGACCTGCTGCGGAAAATTGTACACGGTGTGAGCTGGCTTCGTTTCAGGGAAATCCCGCCAAATAAATAAAATTCATCCCCTTCAAGTGTTTCACAATAATGTTTACGTCCTCAGTCGTCGTGGGTCGTGAGTCCTGAATGCACACACACACACAGGCAGGCGCACAGCACACCCCCGTCACCGTCGTCGTCGTCGTCGGTGGTAAAAGACAAAAGCTTTGAATGTCAGCAGGCATTTCGTGGAAACTGATGGGCGATGGAACGAATGCGAAGGCGCTAGACGGTGGAGGAGAGATGGAGCCTGAGCAAGATGGAGGTGGATGAAATGGAGTCACTACACACACCAGGCAGGGGAGACGAGGCAAAGGCCAGCAGCAGGCCTGTAATTTATGTTCCCAGGATATTGTTTTCCCTGCTTTTTGGAAAGTAATTAATTTCAGCATGTGACAACAAAGATGCTCGGCCCTTCTTCGTCGTTCTGGTGTGCCGTGCCGTAGTGTCGTCCTCCTCATCCTCCACTTGAGTGGCGGTTGGCTTTGTTTCTATTTATGCTTGGGTGCTGCTCCCTGGTGGCTGACTGGCTACTGCCCCTGATGATGGTTTGGTCTAAATTTTGCCCAAAATTGAAACTGTTGAGTGTACCGCTACCACCGGCGACGAGAGCTGGCTGCGGGGGGGTGCTCATTTTCTACCACCCATCCTGGTGCTTCTTCTTTTCAATTTTCAAAATTGTTTTCCTTTCGCTTGTGTGTCCCTCTTCCTCTGACAAACCAATGGCACCCGACGTGAGTTGCTTCCCATTTTCACCCCCTTCCTTCTCCTGCCGCAAATTCATACGACAATGGGTCCTCCGAAGCTGGGTTGGTCGTGTGCATCTCTTTTGCGATTTGCAATCCAAAAGCGCATTGTCTAGCTGAAGGGAGGAAATATGCGGAACTCCTTGTGCGAAGCGATGGACAGGGGACGAACCATATCCAGATCCAGATCCAGAGAGACACAAGGATACGTACGTGCGGTTATCCTAGATTAATTCCCCATGTCAGAGGGAAAGTAATAATTTTGCCAAATTTATTAAATATGTGCGTCGGGGCATATCTCTGTCCCTGTGAACGGGTGGCAGGGTGGCGAGGCACAAGGAGTCATAAATTGCTAAGAATTCCTTGAATAAAGTTTCATCGAAGCCCGTTGTGGAAGGCGGGAACGTATGTAGATGGTAACCAACGATTCGTTGCTGCTTCGAATTGAAGTTGCAAAATTCCAAAGGAACTGCACGTGCATCGGTTGGGGTTTTGTGTATATTTTGTGGCCTGAACCTCCGCACCTAGGCGGGTTGTTCGATGCAGAAATTCGAAGGAGGAACGGTATTTCAGGTAATATCGTTGGTTTCCTGCTGAAAATCCATCTGAGGACTGCAGTAATTTGAATTTGCGAATTGATTTTATTAAGAACCGATCTGGCACGTCCTGTGGGCTGCCGGTGGCTGCTGGCCAAGGATTCGGTTTGAAATAATAAGAGGCAGCAGGAGATCATCGCAATAATTGGAATATTGCAGATTGATGTGCATGTGGAGAGGAAATCAAATTCTTCAATTTTGTTTCCGGCCTGCAGACAAAGGAATTCGGCAGCGTTGGTCTTTGATTACTTGTCGAAGAGGGTTCGAAAAATGTTTTTCGAATAAGAGATGAACGGGGGCAGAGCAAAGCCTTGCAAAATATTTTCAAGTTCTACGATCCTTTTGTGTCACATGCTAGGAGAGTCCTTGCAGATCCTTTGTCATTCGGCCAATGTCTATGGGAAGTTTTTGTGAGCATCTATTGTTCTCGAAATTGGAATTCATGAGGAGGAAAGATGCACATGCATTTTTTGGCTTTGAATACTGAAGTCAGACAAGGGGAGTAGAAGGATATCCTCTAGGGAGTCTGGAGATATTTCTCGTCCTTTGTTGAGCAACATAGTATTTTGTGGTGGTCAGGGCCTAACGTCTTAGGCTCCTTGGCTCTCGAGGCGGGGATAATCCTGAGCTCTGTCATTTCTGATTCCACAGAGTGTCTCCCAGCGACTTTTACTCCACTGGAAAAAGTTTAGGTCCAAGCACGCTTCCCAACAGTATTCCAATGCAAATCGAGTCGAGTGCTGATACGCCTGTATACTTCTTAGAAATCCTCATATTGAACGAAGCATTAGACGGCTACTCTACCACCACGTAAACAATGTGGGTCTAAGCGCCCCACCCTAGTGTACTCCGACGCTGATTGAGAATTTCTGTGCTGTGTTGCTCCTAGAGAGTGGCGGCCGTGGTGTTCTGGTTGTGTGCATCGACTCTGCCTGGTTTCGATTCCCGGTATGTCAAAAATAATGTTCACCACCTTTTTCGAGTCACTGACAATGTTCGAAGAGTAATAACTTCTTGCTTACTGACTTTAGGTGGCGCTACAGTTCGGGGTGGACCTGGTCCTCAACCAACAAGGGGTCCCCAGCCAGCTCCAACCAGAGCAATAACAGTCTAGAAAAGGCTTCTCATAAATTGACGATTCTGAGTCGGCACTGTAGGACCCACTCGTGAGAGACACAATAGCACGCACAACACGACGGATGCTGAGAAGCTAGGCCCTGGCCGTCTACGGGCTGTAACGATAACAATATTATATTTTACTAGCTTTACCACGCCCGCTTCGCTCGACGTTTCCTTTATTTGTTTGCTAAATTGGAAAACATTTCTTTTTGTCTTTCAATTGAGCTTATTCCTGTGCGAACCCAATAAATTGAGAAGGATTTCCTGTACGTGAACAGGTTAACTATGTAAGAAAGAGTAATTTTCAAAATTCAAACCACTCTACTGCCCCTGCGCTTTATTGATGTCCATAGCAAAAGCATGACAACATAACGAAAGTCGTGGACTGTTTAAAAGTGCAAAGGAGCCAAGCTAACTCGAAGTTGATTGTGAACTATAAAGAGTGGTGGAGTAGATTTTGTTATGGAGAAGTCGAGAGTTCATATTCTTTAAATCAAAAACAAAAAAAAAAAACATTCGTACATCAAAATAAATTAATGACCACACTGGATGAAATCGTAATGCAAAGTGAAGTTGTCTGTAGCCAGCTCAATTTCGTCTTCCATCTTTGACAGGTTGGTGTTCGCCATTAGGTGTCGCTGGAGTCATTAACGATGGGGCCGTACAATGGTGCCAAATCTCGATCAGATTTAAAAATATTGTTAAAAGCGAAGCGAATCAACTACTTTTGGATTAAATTTCCAACACATGAACTTCTTCAAAAAAATGGGAATGAAGTCGGTCGATCCCTCTTCAAGTTATCAAGCCAAGGGAAATAGCGATTGGCTTTGGTATAGGTATACGTTGAGGTGGCTGACTGCCGCGCAGAAGGACAATAGACACACTTAGCCCAAGCATAGGCCCGTTGTGTTACCACGCGGATCTTAGACTACCTATTCCGCAAACCAGCTTGTGCTTTTGATAAAGCGAAGAAGAGTGTTGATTCTGATGCTGTTCAGTTCAGCCAGATTAACAAAGAAATGGTCCTCCAGAACTGAATCTACGGGATGAGAGAGCACTGCAGCTGCATAGCAAGTGTTCGATGGTTCTTTCCTCATCCTCGTCCATGCAGCTTCTACAGAATTCGTTATGGGGAAGGCCTAGTCTAAAGGCGTGAGTTCCGATGACACGATGCCCTGTTAAAAGACCAACAAGAGATCTGAGGTTTGGCCTGCTTAATCTGATCAAGGAAAGCGATCGCTTGGGATCGATCATTGTTTGGTAATGAGGCATCCTGTGGCAGATATCCATCCGCGGTTTGTTTGAGCAAGCATTTCAAGCTATAGCAGATGTAGCTTATAGTAGCGATACGCGTGGAGGGTGGTTCTCCACTCGGAAAGAGCACGGAGTCTGTGCCCTTTCTAGCGAGTTTGTCCGCTTCGCAATTCTCTGGAATGTCACAGTGTCCCGGCACCCACATAAGTTGGATGTTAAAATACTTGACCATTTCGTTAAGGGATAGGCGGCAATTCAGGGGAAGTCTTGGAATTAAAAATAATAAATTAACTGAATTCAGAGATTTGATCGCTGCCTGGTTATCGGAACAGATGACGATATCTGTGCGCGAAATTACATTGTTTTTCAGCCAGGACAGGGCTTCCTTAATCGCTATCGTTTCAGCCGGAAAGACTACAGTGATTAGGTAGTCGGAAAGATAGCTGGATATTTAGATCCTTGGAATAGACGCTAGCAGCCACACCTAGATCCATCTGTGAAGACTCGCAGTGGACCTTCCAGTGTCTGGTGTTCAGACTCTCAATAAGATCTGGGCAAGCGCTTGGCTTAAATTTATAAAAAATGCATGCTCTTAAGAAAAGGGTACCGGTCCAGGCACTTATCTGTTCAATCGCACGACCATATATTTATAGCACTTCAAACGAAAATAATTATCTGTTCCACATTTTGCAAATTATCCAATGAATTACAAAGAAACTTGAGAACAAAGATGAATGAAATCCAGAAAGTCGTTCTCAAGTTATCGCGCAACCAAGGCAACGGAGATTCATTTATACACTGATGGACAAAAGTATTCGGCATTTAGTCGCAGTCAGCTTCAAACGCTAATTAAATCTAAAATCAATAAAACATCCCAAATAATTTAATTAAATTTATATTTTATCCAATCTTCTTCTTCTTCTGGTGGCGCTACAGACCCGGGTGGACGTGGGCCTCAACCAGTAAGCCTCTCCAGCCGGCACGATCTTTAGTCAGCTGTCTCCAACTGACACCTGGACGCGCCATCGGTTCCGTGGGCGTCCTCTATTGCGTTGGTCCACAATTCGGAGTCGAGCTGTGTTATCAATGCGGTCTGCATGGCCCAGCCATCTTAGGCGTTGAATCCGTAGACGCCTCACTAGACTCATGTCGCTGTACAGCCCGTACAGTTCGTGGTTGAATCTTCTTCTCCAACAACCATCAAGGCAGACAGGACCAAAGATCGAACACAGATCGAACACAGAGCCAGACACAGAGCCTCTCGAAGAGACCAAGGACTTCCTCATCCGCTTTTGAGATTGTCCATGCCTCCGCGTCGTACAGCAGGACTGGGATGATCAAGGTCTTGTATAAAGTCAGCTTGCTCCTTCGAGAGACGGCTCTACTACTCAATTGCCTCTTGAGATCAAAGAAACAGATTTGCAAGAGTAATTCTGCGTTTAATCTCGGTACTGGTGTTGTTCGTGGTGTTCACTTGTGAACCGAGGTAGCAGAAGACATTCACTACCTCGAAGTTATAGCTACCTATGGTGACGTTCTGGCAAAGTCGATGATGTTGTGTGTCCTTTCTTGATGACAGCATATACTTTGTTTGGCCCTCGTTCACCGCTAAACCCATTTTAGCCGCTTCCGCCGCAACGCCAGCAAACGCCTCATTGACGGCTCGCTGTGTTCTGCCAATCACGTCAATGTCGTCCGCCCTATTCTAACAGTTGTACGGACTTCTGGGAAATCGTGTCTCTTGTGTTAGGCAGTGAGTCTTGCACAATCTTCTCAAGGATGACATTAAAAAAGTTACATGACAGCGTGTCGCCTTGTCTGAGACCTTTTCTGACATTTTATTATCTAATCAAAAAAGATAAAAATAACAAAACTGAACTATCTCTAATTTCTAATGGACAAAATTATTCATAAACTAAGTCATAAACTTAAAACAATCAACGTGTCTTTAATGTGTTCAGTCTGCTGTAAATATCTGTAATTTCCAGAGAAAATATTTTAATTAAATTGGTTCTGCCATTTTTACTTAATTCCAAGTTTCAAGCCGAAGCCGAATACTTCTGCCCATCAGTGTTTATAAATTGAATTTTCATTAGTTTCAAAAGACAGCCTGCTGATAAGTTCACATTCCTCAAAGTCTAAATGGTATCCAATTTCCTCCTAAATTTTCTTAACTTTCCTTTCCGTAAGAACCTTCTACAAACTATTAGGAAACATAGAAAAAAAAATTATTGATATCGTTAAAGCCGTTCTCAAGTTATTGCGTGACAAAGGGAAATAGCGATTAATTTTTATATAATATAGATTAGCTACTCGTTGTATTCTATTAGTTCCTAGAAATCATCGGTAAGGAAAAGTCCAAGCACGACTCTCTCTACTTTTAGAAATCCTCATATTGCACGAAGTTTTAGACGTCTTACTCTCCACCACGTTAACAATGTGGGTCCAAGCACATCTCCCTACTGGACTGCAACGCTTGTAGGAAATGTTCAATGTGACGTCTTAGAAATCCTCGGCGATTTCAAGTTGTAACAGACGGCGACCGAAACGCAAAGGAAGAGTGGGTCTAAGCACGCCACCCTATTGTGCGCCAAGGCTAAATATAGACTTGCGTCGACGACGACGTGTTGTGAAGCTTTTGACTTATTTTCATTTATGGTTATACAGTGGACTCCCCATAAGTCGAATTATCACGGGATACCATAATTTGTTCGAGTTAGAGAGAGTTTGACTTGAGAGAGGTTTTTGTATGGAAAATTGAGAATAGAGAGAGTTTCGACTTAGGGAGAGTTCGACTTAGGGAGAGGTCACTGTACTTTAAATACATCTCTGAAGCAAGACGGATCCCTTCTTCGAACCACCTTCCACGACATATTGACTTCAATCCCTTCTTCGAACCACCTTCCACGACATATTGGCTTCAAACAAACCTCAAAATATCCATAATGACTCCCAAAGAATTCACCTTGAATCCTGAATTCTTTATCTTTTAAAAAGAAACAGCCGCCAGCCGCAGAATCCATCCACTTCGAACTTTGCTCACATTTGGTTTTTTTTTTTTTTATCACACTCATCAACCATAACCACACTTTTCTAAACTGTCACCTTAAAACTATTTCCTCCAGCTCTCATAACGGAAACTTCCATCGAACGTTAACAATATGACACACGGAACAATAACCACCAAATGTTACGTGAACCACATTGTCGAAAATTCCATCTCGTGGATTCGTGGAACCGTCGATCCCGACAGCAACGGTGGCCATGTGGTGACGGGTGACGGGAGTGAGAATAGCTGAAAAATGAAAAAAAGCGCCACCAAACATGTAACACAAGGTTGATCCTTAATACCCCGGCCATTATGCCGGTTGACGGGCGGTGAACTGCACAAAGTTGCTGCTGCCAGCACCTCCTACGGCAGCCCGTCCCCCCGGCAGTGCTGCCAACACATAATTTCCGGCGAAACTATGAAAGGAATACCCGAGAGAGTATGAATTTTTGAAATGCTCGCCGTTTATCACTTTCGAAAATTTTGATTTTCATGCGCCCGCCCCCCTGTGACATGCGGGAGGTGTTAGCGTGTGTCTGTCGGACGGGGGGAGGTCGGCGTTGGCTGAAAAATTAATAAAAACCCCAAAAATGTGCGCCCCCGCCTGCCGTGTCGTCGTCATCGCCTTTGGCTGTGTCACATTTAATAGCGCGATGCGCGAACTTCGCGCGGTGCTTGACGGGTGGGGGGTGCCTAGACAACGACACGGGCAGAGAGTGTTTTGTGACATCACACAAGAGTGTGGGTGGGGACGGTTGCTTTTTCTGTTCACTCTGCGTACAGCGAGTAGTTGTGGGTCAAAGGGTTAATCAGCTTCAATTTCAGCGTTGTGCTTGATGACAACTGTGCCAGCGTTCTGCTGCTGTCCTCCATTTGACGGTGTGCTCCGGTAGATGTTTTATGAGTCAACATGCTAAGCTCCCAGGCAGACGGAGCGGATGGACGGATGAATGAGTGCACGGATGATGACGGTTGGTTAGTTCGCTGCCAGTTGGACATGCATAACGTTTCACGGATGGTTTCTGCCTCATATTGGAGAGTTTAATTTATGTGGCCGTTCGGTGGTGGTGGGCACAGGCTTAAGAGGGGCTCATGTTTGCCGCCGCAGGGTAGTGGATGCCAATAGGGGTTACTGTTGGGGTTGGGAATATGAGCTTAAGAACGGCTGAATGATCTTATCTGTGTTGCGCTGGGTGGAAGGTTAGTGAACGATTTTACTGTCGTCTGTCTTTTGGCGCGGGCAACGGGCATGACGTTGCGAGGAGAAAGTGGGTGTAATGTTGCAAGAGGTTTTAAGAACGTGAGGACTCAGGGTTCAGTGTGTGGGCAAGTCTTACGAGCCATTTGATGAGTTTCCTTTACCTTGAAATAGATTAGATTGGATTTTCAAGACGAATCGAAATATAGTAGAAATGACAAATGAAGCTAAAAACTTCTCAAATTCTGACCACGAGCAGTAGCCACATTATGGCCTGCGTATTCTTAGACCTTTCGTGGGTCTTAATTGCCTTCTCAGCAATCGTTTGTTAGTGTGAGCGATCGTTTGAAGCCTCAGTGGATGGATGGCATATCTCCACCCTTTCGTGGGTCTTGATTGCCTTCTCAGCAATCGTTTGTTAGTGTGAGCGATCGTTTGAAGCCTCAGTGGATGGATAGCATATCTCCACTCTGGTCGAACAGTGAGCAGGAGTTCGTCAGCTTCGCAATGTTATGGAGTGTCACAATGTCGCAGCACGTGCATAAAATGGATTTTATAAAGGACTTGACTGCTTTTTAAATAAAACGCAAACCATTTGAAATATTTCAAAAACTTTATTATCGGCTTGAAGTACAATGAAAACATTTATGAATGGTACTCGACTTCGTTCATATTGGCACGTTTGCAGCGACTTTCAACGACTCAACGCCACACATTTCAACCGAAACGGCTGCTATTTCTGCGTTCAATGTAGGCTCTGACATCTTCCAACGTCGTCGGCTTGTTGATATAAGCCAATGACTTAATGTAGCCCCACAGAATATAGTCGAGCGAAATCGCACGAACGAGGCGGCCAATCGACTGGCCCATTTCTTGGGATAACACGCTGAACTCACTTACTCTTCAAAAAATCGGTTGTAACAGGTTTTGTGGCTTGCGGCACCGTCCTGTTGAAACCTCATGTCGTATATCTTCCAATTCGGGCCGAAAATAATCGGTAATCTTGCCGCGACAACGCTGACCATTCACAGTAACGTGACGATAGTTATCGTCGACGAAAGAATATCGCCCAAAAACGCCGTCCGCATGCAAACTGCACTAAAGAGTTATTTTTTGTGGATGAAGTGGACTTTCACCCGACCAATAACGAACCCATTGAGCCAAAAATGAGCTTCTTCACTGAACACGATTTTACGATGAAATTCATCATCTTGGCGCATCTTCTCCAAAACGCAATCGGAGAACGTATGCCGCTTCAAATGGTCAGCTAGATCTTGTATGGGTTTAAACCAAGATCCCGATTCTTGAGAACGCCGAGGAATTGACTGATTTGGATCGTTTGCTACGGATGCCTGAACGGCCGCGATATTTTAGACACTTCGACCAACCCGTTGTATCAAATCTTTGCACTAAACTTGTTATTGCCTGTCTACTAGGGTGTGAACTACGACCAAAAATTGGAGTTAACGCTCATTTTCGGTTACCGAACCCGAATTTGGGAAAAAAGATTTTATAATTTACAGAAGTTGCTCATTCGTGCACTTTACCCAGAAAAGAAGTATTACAGAGATAGGCGACTTCACAGCTGATTTCCCCCTAGTCCATCGACGAATTTGAGTGCTTTTTGACAGAAATTCTTGAATTTTTGACGGTTATTCATGAAATAACGTAAATGCCGTCCTCTGATTGGTCAATTTGGTTTAAGAACACGTTATTCAATAATTTTAAGGGCCAAGAGAGGTAGAAGTCGTGCATCTCTGTAATACTTTATTTCTGACTTTACCATGATGAAAATGTTGAGTTTACTGAATAAATTGACAGTGACAGCTTGATGATTAGCCAAAGGGTGCGTTCACAAATAAAATTCAAAGTTTGGCTTGAAGACCCACATTTTAAATTCGGCTCATACTCTCAGCTGAGATTTGTTAGAGTCTTAAGTTCTATTCGAATAGTTTCGGCTCATGCATTAGCTATAAGTACCTTTCGTCCATGACGTTACGGACGATATGACTACAATTGTCAAGACTAAGTTGTCTTGCATCCGAAATTACTTGATTATACATGAGATTCGGCGTTTCTATCCTGGCAAAACGGATAAATGAACGCATCCAGTCCATGCACTGCTTTAAAAATTGATGCCAAAGTTTCACCAACATTGGGCTTCTGCGCAGACAGAATTATGTAAACGACACTGCAGCTGTGCTTTTTTGCAAGCGTATATTCGCTTCATTTTCAATTTCCTATATCCGCTTAAGTTACTCATCATATCTATCGCCGCTTCGGAAGTAAGCGCGGATAAAAACAATGCGTCCAAACATTATTTTCTGTGCGTTCATTCCTGAATTTATTCATTCATTGTTTAGGTTGCTGTATGTGGCTTACATTTGTAAGTGTGGTTGATGTATTAGATAATTTTTAATTATTTTGGCATCCATAAGTATGCAATTTTTGGTATACTCAGAGTGTCTCTGCTATACATTACATCCGTTTAGGTTTCGTAAACGATTCTTTTCATTTAATTAACATTTTTCTTTTATTTTATAATTATGAAGTGTTTTTGCTTTTAAAGGGGTGGTCACGCTACACAGTCACAAAACGATTTAATTAACATTTTTCTTTTATTTTATAATTATGAAGTGTTTTTGCTTTTAAAGGGGTGGTCACGCTACACAGTCACAAAACGAAGATTGGAGTCGTGGAAGGTGATGGTTTATCTTTGATGGTCATCAACCATCACCTTCCACGACTGCACCCCTGACTGCTTAGCAAATGTCATAAATGTCGTCGGTGCTGCCAAGATTTTATGATGAATCATTAAGCGCCGATGATCGTTTTTCTGTGCACTTATAAATTAAGCGTATATACGCTTGCAAAAAAACGCAGCTTGCATTTGTGTTTTAACCGGATTGTGTGTCTAATTTGCAGATAATGGGGAAAATGTAAGCACTATTTAGATTGGGCAGGAACTAAAGGTCGCACGAAAACATAAAGAAGCTCGTTGTATAGTCGCGATATAATGCAAAAAATATAAAAAAGTTTATGAACCAAATTTCACTAAAAAGTGCCGGCAGCTTGGTTCATGCTTTACGAACGATATTGCAGGTGAGCATTTTGCCTCAAGAGAGACTTGCGAAAAAGGAGTTTTATGACAATGGGGACAATAATTTTGTCCAATTGGTTTGTTTCAGATTTTTAGATTTTTTTTACAAGTTTACATGGTCTAACCATACCAGTGGATTTGTTTTGAGAACGTTGTTCTTTCACATGTTTGACTAATCTTAATACCTGGTGGGTAGTGCTGTTGAAGTTTCGGAAACCAAATTGTTCATTTGGAAAAATTTTATGATCCAGAATGAACTGCATTAACTTTTCCTTAATAACCTTTTCTAACAGCTTACTTAGACTACTGAGCAAACTAATGGGCCTGTAACTTTCGACTTTGTCGGGAGGTTTGCCAGGTTTGTTGATAGGGATAACTTTTGCCAGTTTCCAAGAATCAGGGATATAATTAATTTTTAAACAAGCATTAATAATAAATTTTATAAAACTGATGCCAGCCTTGGGTAATTCTTTTAAATAAAGGTTGCTTATTTTATCAAAACCAGGTGCTTTTCTTGCCTTGAGACTACTTAAGTGAAATTCAACGTCGTCGTCAGAGACGAAGGCGCTTTGTGGAGTTTCTATATGTAACAAGTTAAAGTTATTTATTTCGTTATTAACCATGCTGATTGTGATAGGGTCGCTTAGATTCTCTGACACTAAGTGATTTTTAGCAAAATTGGAAGCAAGCTCATTTGCTTTGTCGACATCACTGCAAATGTCGTTTTGCAAAGGTGGAATCTGTCTATTTTTGTTTTTGACAATCTTAGCAATATTCCAAAAAGGCCTTGCATTTTTTTCTAGGTTCTTGAGTTTTTTATTCCAAGCAATGTTACGTTCATGGTTAATAAGCGTTGAAATTTGTTTATTGAGATACTTCAATTCCTGTTTATAAGTGGGGTGCCGATATCTCTGCCAATTTCTTCTGGTTGAATTTCTTATTTTTATCATATCCAAGATATGATTTGGCAATTTGGGAAAACGTTTGCTTTTTTGTACTTTTGGTACGGATTCATCAAACGAATGAAAAATATTACGGGAAAAATATTCCACCGCAACATCAACATCGTTCTTTGAAAATACAGAATCAAGGTTTGTAGGAAAGTTTCTTAAGTTTGAGGTTATTTTTGTCCGATAAAGTGCCCAATTTGCATTTTTAGTATCTGATATGTATTCAGTCTTACATTCTCTGGAACAGTTATATGTACATAAAACTGGATTATGGTCCGAACTAAGAGAACACACAGAAATTGGTTGAGATAACTGACTAGAAACATTACTTATAAAAATATCTATCACAGATGGACGCTTATGAGAACTATCAGGTACGTAAGTTGGTGTTGAGGGATATGAGATGGTTTGTTTCAGTTTGTCACGTTAGTGCTACCAGACAGGCATAGATTGGTGCGAAATGAAGAAAGCATAGGCGCAACTTTCAGAAATGTTGGTTCGACACCAATCAGCTGAATTGGGCATCGACAGGGATTATTCCCGGCTTATTTTGCTATTCGATAGGGGCTTACATTCGAAAAAGATTGTGCTGACGTGCAAATTGAAACCAGACGATGATAGACAACGCCATGAATGGGGGCCTCTGTATGGTAGCCGGAGATCCAGTTGTCGGCCAAAAATCATAGTCCTTTTTAGCTTATTGGCTATGCCAACACGCAGAATTGCCGTTCTTGGCAATTAGTGCATCCACAACGATTGACAGTTTGGTGCTTTTTATGGCATGCATCTTTATTTCTTTTAATATGAGGAAGTAGATACGGAGTTATGTTCACAGATTTTCTGTGGTCAGAGTTAGACAACATCGTTATATCCGAGCTGTTGTTCCAATAAGACGGCGTGAAGCTGGCCATCTCGCGGCGAGCGTTCATCAACTGGTCTTGCGACTGGACACCAGTCTTTCGGAGTCCATCAAGTCCTAGGTCTATGCCAAGAAGCCAACCACTTGAGACCCTAGTGCCGTCTCGAATTTTGGTACATATTTAACCGCTTCATCAAAAAAGGAGTCAGTCAGCCTTTTGTTGAAGCATTGCCAGCGAAGCCGATGCTGGATGTTCTAGGTTCAATCCCCAATCCCTGCAACTTTCATAATTCACGTTTCCACCTCTTCCAAAACATTGACTGTGCTCAAAGGACAGAAGAAAAGGCCTCTCAACAGCTAAGCCCTTCACAAGCTGAACTTAAACCGAAGGCGCGCTTAGCCTACAAGGCTATGCCATTCGTTCTGCAACGCGTATCAGCATCTTCTAACCAGTGGCCTAAGCTTAAGTTTAAGACTCAATTTGAAGGTTTTCGTTCGCGGAAAAGGTTGATGACAGGTTCCCTGTTCGTCCTCAAGCATTTGAACCCCACAATATTGGCAATTTCTCAAACACAACCCCCTTTTACTTCATTCTACTCAAAGAACATTGATTAGTTACACAAACCCCGTGTCGTCACATAAGTCGATATTCAATCCACCCATTGTCCTTTCATCCAACAATGCATGTCCACTCCACCTGCTGAATCTTTCAAAAAAAGGATCCACACCCCCTCGGCGCCCGTCCGATGCACAAAACACGACTTTGACTCCTGTGACTCCGAACAGAGTGTGCCTTGTGTCAAGCCTTCAACTCTCTGGATGACAATTGAATTCTACAAAGTAAGCCACCGACCGAGAGGTAAGCACACGGGAGGAGTGCGCTGGAGAGTGTCCACCAAACAGGACTCTTCTGCATAATTTTGCCGGCAAAAGGATTCAGAGAAGGGGGGTTTAGGGTTTGAAAAATAAAGTCCTAGAATTCGTCCCCTCCCTTGGCGGGGTGATCCTTTGACTGCTGCTGGGTCGACCGAGAGAACTAAGTTCTAAACTATCCTTTCACTAAATACGTCAGGATACAAGTGTGCACTGCACACACAATCAAACTGTTGTGTGGGCATGGGGTGGGGGTGGGTGGATGGATGGGGGTATTATTTTATTTATGCTCGCCTCTGTGTATGCTAAAACGGAACAACGGTGACTACTGCTGGCACTACGATAGAATATGTACAAGCTCCTGCTCTCGGTCTCTCCTCTCTCTCCCTCTCGCTCGCTCGGTCTGTTTTTGCGATTCAAAGGACGACGACGACGTCGAGGACAACAGCAAAACTGCACACCACTTGGGCGATGTGTAAGACACACAGGAAAACACAAAAGAAGGGTGATCGGCGCTGTGTGGTGGGTGGTGCGGACTTTCAGAGAACGTCGTCGTCGTCGTCGTTGTCGTTGTCGTCATCGTCAGCGTTGTTGTCGTCGTCGAATGAATTCAGTGTGAAGGAAGACGGAGAGAAGCAGCAGGCGATTGAAGGATGAGAAGGGAACTGGTTTGTATTCGGTTAGAACTGAAACTATGCCAAGAATGTGCAATTAGTGAGTGTACGGAGCGTGTTTTAGAGCCTCAGGGGTTGCTGGCAGTCGAAGCAACTGGCTTTCGCCTTAGCTCTAGCTTCAGCGCTGTCGTTCGTGTACTGTGCTTGCCTGTCGTTGCCTCACAGAGTCCTTCTCCTCATCGTCGTCGTCGTCGTCATCATCATCATTTCGTCGCACATAGTATAAAATATCAAACGTGCTCCTTCTTATATAATCGGGCAGCAGGGATTACGTACTATACACCTACAGGACATGTAAATAGAATTTATATTCAAAATCGTTCCAAGAAGAATCGTTTTGCCCTCTGCCCGCTTCGCTTGCTCGCGCCGTCATTCGGCTTGTCGGTCTTCTGGGGCTTCAGTTGCTGCTGGCTGGGTAACAGACATCCTTGGAGGACCGAGGATCTTCTGTTCCGATGGACCTGACGACCATTGCTGCCGCCGCGCCGGAGCAGGCACAGACTCCACTCGTAGTCAGATTTAAATAAAAATTTAAACTTTTGCCCTTCGAAAGTGGTGGATACAAACAGCTTCGCACCCCCTTGCCACCCTCCACCCCTCTCTCTATGAATCCTGTGTCTAGCTGCGGGGGAGGATGGTGCGATGGTGTCAGGCTATAACTCCACCGCCCCACCCCGCGTCCTTTCGCAACTCGCTCTGACAAAAGTTCTCTCTAACACAAATTATATTATGCGCATTGTGCTATAAAGCATCCATTTACCCTCGTCACATCCAACTCGCTCCCGCTGGTCGGGTCGTCCTCGAGAATTTGTTTGTTGTGTGCAAGGATATATGGAGATGTGTGCGCTCGTGAGTCTGACTTTAGTGTTATTGTTCCTCTTGCCGAGTGGACCGAGTTCTTCTCCGCTTTGTTGCTCTTCTATATTACATTTTAATTCCTCTCTTTTTTTTGTTTTTTTTTTGTGTTTTATTCATTATCCTGACTCGGGTCTATATCCTGGAGCGTAGTCCTCTTCATCTGACTTGTGAATGAATTAATTCTATTTTTTGACTATTTTTGTGTTGGCTCCGTTCGCCTCGCTCGCAATAGTTGATGGTGTCTTGTTTTATTTTCACACTCCAGCACCACTCCACAGGGCGGCGCGCAAGCTGAATCTGTGGAGCTGTCTGTGTGATGTGCTGGCGAGAGTGTGTGTGTGGCGGGGGGTGGGGGGTTTGGAATTTGTTTATTTATTTGTGATCCTTTTGTTTGAGACTCGTCTTTTGTTTTGTTTTTTTTTTGTTCCTCTCTTTCATTGTTTTATTGGATGATGGGGGGGTGTGGGACCGAGGGGGAGGGGTCTCCAGTTGATTGCTGTTAAATTGAAAACGAGTTCCTTTTGTTTTCCGTTTGAACTTTTGATGCCTCTCCACTTGATGGAGATCAAACTGAAAGGAGAATAAATGAATGTGTTAAGGTCATTTCGTTTCAAGTGTGATGTCCTTTCATGGTGGTTGGGGGGGTGGGAGAGACCTCGACATGGATTTCAGATAATCTGTGACAAATGGCGCTGCTGCTTGGGTGCATGCTGCCGCGTCTGTCTCCACGGAAATTGACTCTGTTTTGGTTTGCTCTGTGAATGGGATTGACTTGCGTGTCGGAGACGAGCCATCTGCTGGTGATTCACAGATGCAATGGAAGAAAAGTCGAGCAGTTGTTTACTCAAATTCGGCAATGAATCTACGGATTTGATGAGAAAGTTCTAACAGCCTGGACCAAAGCGACTTTTGAGTTGATCCAGATGGGAACGGAGTAAGCTTCTGTGCTCGTTTCCCTGCCAACAATTGGTCAGTCACTTTGTCTTGGTGTGTCCTTGACTCTCTGTCTGAAGAGACGGCCTCTTTTTTTCGGACGTCTGAGGATGGGCAACACTCCTGTTGCATTCTCGAATTATAGATGTCACAGGTGGAAGTGTTCTCTTGTCGATCGGGTCACGGTGTTCGACGAGATGTCTTGCTGATAGGACAACAAGGACAGTGCAACGTTAAAGCATAAACAAGAGAGATGCAACGTAGCATTTGGCATGTACAGTGCAACCTGCGTAAGCTGCTCAGCTTCGGGAGGTGTCCAACTTACAAGGGTATCCAACGTAAACGAAATTAATTCCAATCATCAAATTGATGAAATTGTTGACAATTCTGAACAAATTCTCTCAGACTGTGTCTGTTTATCTGTCCCGTATAAAAATGTATGTCAAAGAACCCTTCTCCTCCCGCGTAATATACTCGAACTAATTAATATTAGGAACGCGACTAGAAGACGCTGGCAAACGCTGGCGTGTATTGAAGACTTAAGGGATACAAAAGCTCTTAACGCTCTTATTAAAAACAAAATAATGAAATTTAGGAATACTAATTGGAACGAAAAGCTTGTTGCAAAAATTCTTAGGAAAAAGCATACTGTGATACCAAATCTGCAATCTTCGGGGGAAATATTATCCTCAAATGAATCAAAATCTGAGCTAATCGCCCACACATTCTTCCAAAACCACTTAACAACAGCAAACATATCAGTACATGAATTAGAAGAAAAGGTAAATAGAGAGATATTAAAACTTAATGCAACACCTTTATGTATCAACGCAAACCACCTTATCTCTCAAGAAGATACTGAATTCTTCATTTCTGAGTTAAGAATAAAAAAAAGCACCAGGTGTTGATAATATAAATAATCAAGTACTCAAAAACTTGCCATCAAATGGTATTCGTTATTTGACATTTATTATTAACTCTTGCATGAAGATGCAATATTTTTCCTAAAAAATGGAAACTATCCAAAATCATTCCAGTTCTTAAGCCAGGGAAATGTCCTAACTCACCTCACAGCTACCGACCAATAAGTCTATTGAATGGGTGTAGTAAATTATTAGAAAAATCCATTAAACTAAAATTAGATACATTTTTAGAACTAAGTAATATCTTACCAAAATTTCAATTTGGGTTCAGGAAAAATCACAGTACATCACATCAAATTCTAAGGTTCACAAAACATATAAAAAATAACTTTAATGACCAAAAATCAACCGGACTAGTTCTATTAGATATTGAAAAGGCTTTTGATTCCATCTGGCATAATGGACTTATATACAAACTCCTTAAACTTCAATGTCCAATGTATCTAGTCAAAATTATACAAAGTTTCCTGTGTAATCGTTCCTTTTTTGTATCTGTTGGAAATTCACGTTCCCAAGCAAAAAACATTCCAGCCGGTGTGCCCCAAGGATCAATCCTAGCTCCAATCCTGTTCAACATATTTATGGCAGATTTCCCAACTATTCCGAACTGTATGATAGCAATGTATGCAGATGATACTGCACTGTACTCATCCCACGAAAGGGGTTCCATAGTTGAGGATAATTTACAGAACGGTCTTAAAATTATGTTCGAATATTTTAAGCATTGGAAAGTAAAAATAAACGCTGAAAAATGCCAAGCTATCTTTTTCACTAGAAAAAGAAAGATTTGTCTTTTACCCTTCAGCAAACTAAAACTGAATAACATTGAGATTCCTTGGGTCAACACAGTGAAATACTTGGGGGTGCACTTGGACAAAAGATTAACCTTTACGGATCATATAACGCATACATTAAATAAAGTCAATCTTGCAATAAAAAAGTTATTGCATTGGAATACGTAGTTTTTCACCATTTCCATTTCAATATCTTAAATGGAGGTTTTTTATTCTCATAGTTTCTCCTTCGTTACTGCATTTATCTCAAAATACTGCATTATTCCCAATAACAACATAATGATAGTTTCTATCGTATCTCTGAGCAAGCTGAGTCAATAAAATTATAAAATGATTGTATTTATCTATGAGTAATAAATTATTTAAAAAAAAAAAAAAAAACTTACAAGGGTGGCCAACTTAACAGGTTTCACTGAATCATGGTAGTCGGGGAATGAGTTCATTAAGACGTGTTTCATGGGGAAGGACACAATTAAGTGTCACAAAGGCGCAATTTGTTAAGTTCCAGCCCCTGGTTAGCGAGATCCAAGGTTCGAATCCCAGCGAAAGCAAAGTTAATACGGTTTCATCTAGTTTTCAAATCTGGTCCAGTCACCATTTGCCGTTGAGATCAAGTTAAAGGCATTATCACTACAGTGGTCAATCAGGGGTAGTGGTCTGACTGTGGCCTTAGACCAACATGGTCTAAGTGTGCTGGTGAATGTACTAGCAGCCCCTCTACCTAACCTAACCTAACCTAACCCACTACCTAACCTAACCTAAGTGTCATGCACATGAGCAGTCCCCTGAAAATGTTTGGCATCTTCGCTAATTTTCATATTTCATTCATACGGACTTTTCGTTTTTCACAGACAGAAATTAGCCCCGATGCCTTTATTAACTTACTTCTCAGGCCTCCGACTCATAGAGGGTTTGAGCCTGAGCTAAGGCTATGGCTCTGTGTTACCAATCACCAAGACCAGTCTGTATTCCATTCCCTATGCCAAAGATTCGGTCTTACTCTACTTCTCGAACAAAGAGGCTCGGAGTCGAGTACCCTAATTTTTTCTTCTTTTTCAACCTTTGCCCATAATGGACCTATGCTGGCTTAAGTTTGGCTCCTGTCCTTTCGTACAGCAGTCATCTACTTCAACCTAAACGAACAACCCATCCCGTACGGGCAACGACGCCGCGACTTGAAACGATCTATTGTGTCGAAGGGTTTGAGTTGATCCCAAAGATGTATACTCCTCTATACAGTGAAATCTCCTGTTACGGACACTCTCTTAGACGGACAATGCTCTTGAGCGGACAATTTCTCACTACAGTGGATTTTGAATTGAAATTACATATATTCCCTCTCTTAGCCGGACAAAAGTGCTGCGACCGTCATTGTCCGCCTATGGGAGCCTTCACAGTATTTTTCTCATGAAAGACAGCATGTCCTTTGTAGTGGAATATACGAATTGAAGTGAGTACCGGCCTATGGAGTGCGGCCAGAGTAGTCCCGGGAATTCAAATGAAATGTGCTTAGATGCCTCATCTTCATCCACGCTAAATCCACTTACCTTGTCTTGGCACAGGCTCATTCTGGTAAGGTGGAAATTCAGAATACAGTTTTAAAATCATTTAGATTGTCTACGAACATCCCCATTTGTCTAGGAGGAATTCGTTTTCCCATTCGTTAATCAGTATTGTACCTCCATTTGACTTAGGAAATATAAAAACAGATTCGGAGGCAACCCTATCGAGCTCAGCTACCTAGCAAAATAAGTAGTTTGTAGAGCATGATTTTGGTCCTTCGAACATGGATTGACCTCAGTTCGTTCGACAAATCAAAAGCAGCGGTATGGATTAATGGAGTGTCGTTTGCCCCGAGGTAGCTTGTAATAACAGTGGTGCCGCGACCCCAAACCGAACAAACCACTTACACTACAACTTTTCGTGAATAGATGCTTTCGATTTGTTTAATTATGAATTTGTGGACTCGAACTGACACTTTGTGGATCATGTTCTCAATTTGACAAGTCAACTGGGGGTGTTGAGTGCATCGCAGGGAAAAAAAAGATATACAACCTAGCTTTGGGAGGTTTGCACAACTCTTGGGAATACTCAAATTCTCAAAAAGCTTCCATACACCGCTCAACCACCTTCCTGTTCTTAGCCGACGAGACGTTTGTATTAAATGCCGTGCTGGTTTTTAAACAGTGTTCAATTTGGAGTGCGTTTTAACATCTTGAAGTTCTTTACTGATCTTCCGTTTTCAAATAATCCATTGTTGACGGTCCCGTTTTTTTTCAAATTGTTCAATTCAAGTTTGGGTCCAGTCTTAGCGAATAAAATCTCTGTTCCATCTCAGACACTTATGCTCGTTGAATCTGATATCCACCAAAACAATATGCCCCAAGGCTCAGCTCTGGCCCCGACACTTTTTCTCAATGATCTTCTATCTGCCAAATCTAACCAATTTCACTCTATTGCCAGTACATACAAGCTTTTCATATTCCTTCCAATGTTCACGACCCAGCCTTTCCATTTGGAACGCATATATCTAACCAAAGTTTGACTACAACACACGGTTGGACTTCGGGCACTTGCTTTTCAGTCGAACTTCCCGAATATGGAACGTCCCAGCCTGGGAAATGAAGTACCAGTACCGAGGTACTGAGGTACTAGTACAATTCCAGGTACTCGTACTGGTACTTGTACTTGTTTTTATACAACCCTGGTCCAAGGACACTATGTCGTACTCAACTGCATCAAAATTTAGTTTTAATATTAAATTAATTCTAATGAATATCTCCAATGAGATCGTGAGCTCATGAAGCTTAAGTCAAAGATGAGATTTAGAGATGGAGAGATTTAGAAGTTGAACACTTCAAGATCGAGTGACCTGGAGGTCTCCATTCACGTTACACTTAACGCACTTCTCTCTTTCACCCTCGAGATCCTATAGGGGATCCTGCGGACCAGAATATGATGACAATGATGACACTACAAACATGTCAAGAGATTTTCCTTGCCTTATAGGCGTTTTTAACAAAATTAAAATTTTTTCTTGATTTTTTTTTTAAAACTATGAACACTTGACTTACGTGAAATTACCATTTGCGTGAAGTAGTACATGAGGCGTACCCCGTGATGTATTTTCACGTGAATCTGATTACGTGAATTAACCAGTTTCCAAATTCCTAATGACCAGATACCACTTCTGAACTCTATTTTGCACAGGACCAACAGAAATCAATTTAATTTTAACTAACCGCGGTCATTTTCGGAACGTGTATTAATTTCACGTATGCTCAGAACCCACGCGTATTCATGTTAATTTTATGTACGGCGACACAACAAATGATCATTCATTTTCTTAACATAAACGACACAAAGTCGAAGGCCGAGATCTTTGCTGCTGGATACAGACTAAGTCCTATTTCTCGAAGCGGAAAATGCTGAGCTTCCCTATAGTACGCATATTGTCCATTAAGCTACGGTCCTCTTTCACGACTGGAATTACTTGAGAACCCTTTCGGCATGTCATCAACCTACGTTGGCAACGCTTAGCTGCAAATCATGCTTCCAAACGAATTTCGAGTTTTGTTGGTTACCTTAAATTTCACGTGATCACGTGTAATTAAAAAGTACGGTCAAAAGGTTAAATTCTTTAATTCTTTCATGTTGTCTCTCAACATTCCTTGTGGTGTGTCAATCAAAGTGTCCACACTCCTCGAGTCCAGAACGTACGTCAACGTGAACGCATTTCACGTGATTTCAAAAGGTACACAACGATCACGTTGACCCAAGATCCACGTTGGCGACTGGACTTACTCTACGTTGGCAACGCTTAGCTGCAAATCTTCTTGGTTACCTTACATTTCACGTGATCACGTGTAATTAAAAAGTACGGTCAAAATCAGAGGTTAAACTCTTTACATGGTGTTTATCAACATTCCCTGTGGTGACAAACAGTGTCAATCGAAGTGATCGCACTCCTCAAGTCCAGAAGGTACGTCAACGTGTATTTCACGTGTTTTCAGAAGTTTATGCCGTTTACAGGTCCCTTGCAGAGTGCAACTTACCATCACTTAAATACTTTATAATCTCTAACGACGCAAGGATGGCGCATTTTTTGACCGTGATCTTCCGTGACGTGATCACGTGTTATTAGATGTACGCTCAGAATCCGAGGCTCTAATTTTTATTTGATGTATACGAGCATTCCCTGTGGTGAGAAACAGAATCAATCGATGTGAGCACATTCATTTCTGGAACGTACGTGTATTTATTTCACGTATGTTCAGAATGCACACAATGGTCACGTTAATGTTGTGTACAGTGGCCCTTACGACGTGCAAATTATGATATACATTATAATCTCTACCGACACAAAGTCGGGCAAGTCATTCGACCCAAATGTTTCGTGACGTGATCACGTGTATTTCACTCAGAATTTGATGCTCTACTTTTTATCGAACATTCCCTGTAGTAACAAACAGTGTCATAGTCACCATACTCTTCACTAACTGCTGCATCTTGTACTTTCCTTCGATAAATCAATGCCTGGCAGTAAATCGTGAGAAGATGCCGCATATTTGATGCCAGATAAGATGCAGTTCCGCCCAGTAAATGATGGGCCTTACTGAACACACCCTCATCGCTTCAACTGACAGAACTCTCTCGGAAATGACTCATTCACAATGATTCGGAGAGATGAACCAGATGTCAATGTTTGTATTAAAATCCCAAAAATAAATCAATCCAAATTTTCACTCACTTCCTGCCTGTCACACATGCTTAGCTGCCCATCCATTCTCTTGAACGGTTTGACACAAATGTATTTTGACACGAAATTCGACGTGACCAATGAATGAGACCTCTGCTTGGCCTTTGATCCCTCGATCTTCTTGATGTCTCGCACGAATTCAATAAATTATCATCTCCATCTATTCTTGATGTCGTTTAATTCACACAGAATCCCCTCAAAACACTCAAGTCTCGTCCTTTTCGCAACAAATTAAAGGCGCATCTTCTCTCGTCTCCTCCTCTACCTGTTTGCACACTACAATGTCCTGTAGCCTTTCATTACTTACAGATAATTTAATTTCCAAGAATTTTCCATCACTCATTCTTTCTCATTGTGTGTGGGTGTGTGTGTGAGGGTGTGTGTCATAAAACTAGTGAAATCAAATAAGAAAAGAAAACGAAATTCACACAATTTCAAAAGAAATATAAAACACGGATGACAGACTACAGCGAGCGCAACACAAAGAAGAGGAAGAAAAAAGGATTCACATCAACACCTCGCGTATCTTAGTCGAACGCCTTTCGATTTGACTAAGAGTCTGTTGCTCGATCCTGTGCCTCTGTCTTAAGGTCAAACGTGTTATAAAATGTCCCATCCGCCCACACTCGGGTGGAATTCTTCCCCCATGCTTGTCTTCTTCATTTTTGCTCCATTATTTTCCACTTGTCCTTATTTTATTTTTTATTGTCCGGAGGAGAATAAGCAGAGAAGCGGCAAAAAAAGGATAAAAACTTTCTCATTTTAATTTAAACTCCCTCTTATTTCCGCGAGCTCTCGCCCTCTCTCTCACACTCTCTCTTGGGCGCTGCTGCTGCTGCAGGATGGCTGCCATATTTTACTCCACCAGCGTGATCCTTGGGGGTATTTTTCGTTCGTTTTATTATCCTTTACACGTCATCACATCATCACTTTCAATTTCCTTCCATATCGTCGTGCACAACGCGAAGGATGCGATGTCTCCCTCCCACCCACCTCACACTCCGCCTTGACGGGATTTTTATTATTTTTTCTTAATTTGTTCCTTTTATTTGGTATGCTCGATGTTTTTATTGCCACCAAGCGTTCGAAGTGAAGACGGAAAGGGATCTCCGTCTCATCGCCGCTTGAGGGTTAAAGTTGTTGCTCGCCTTAAAGTCGGATTCTCTATGTTCGCATGGATCTGGAAAATTAATAACACGACCGACTCGTCTGGACGAGGACGACGCCGAGCAAGAAACAAAATAGAAGTAATTAAATCCTCGATGTCCTTCTTAAGCAATTTTTATTGCATTCCAGGATAATTGATTAGAACCACAAGCGTTATTACTATTCATATCCTCTGCCCCCACATGTGTGCGGTGGACATGGCGAGGAAACTCGAACCCACCACCGCCACCACATCATCACTCATTAATCTTCCCTGGGAGCCTGGGAAAAGACAATATCCTGCCATCTCGACCGATTAGTATGTATATGATGTGTGTTCCACATTCCCCCGAAAATCGAGAGCCCGAGCGTCCTGCGTCCTGGCAGACCGAACAAAAAGGACATCTCTCACACTGAATGCATGTGTGGCGTATGACCTCCAAGTTGATTTGCCTCAGACACAAGCCCGAAGTCAAAGGACTCTCAATAGTTCTCGTGTCCCTCCTCTAGGAGGAAGAAAAGGAAAAAAGGGAACGAAATGATTTAATGCCACACGGATCGAGGTAGTGTGTGTGTGTGTCTGCCTCCTCCTCAAAAGGGATATCATCTCTGCTATTGATTCCACTTCGGCACAGGATACACTAGAGGCGGAGCTGCTTTGATAATAAATCTTCCTCCTCTTCCACTGGTCGTGGCGTCTCATTTAGGTTTCAAAAGACATACGAAAAATGCACACAAAACGACGTGAATACACAGAAATTCCCACCGTATCCTGTGTGACTGATGTGAAAAGGGACTTCACATTCAAATGAATCCTGCTGTTAATTACACTTTTGCAACGAACTAATTGCGCTTATCCTCATCATCATCGTGTTTTTTTCTCTCTCTCTTATATTTTTTTTTTCGTTTTAATTGCAGGACGAAATGAACTCATAGCACGATACATTAAGCTGCGCACAGGAAAGACGAGAACACGAAAGCAAGTCAGCTCACACATCCAGGTGCTGGCCAGACGGAAGCTCCGGGAGATCCAGGCTAAACTCAAAGTTGTAAGTTACCTCTGAAAACGAATTGAAATTGAAAAAAAAAAAAAAAACAGAAAGGAAACCTTTCCTTTCTTTTGTTTGCCTCTTTTAAACTCTTGTAGTTTTGTTGTTTAATTAGAAAAGAAATTTTGAAAAAAAAGAAAAGAAAATAGACGGGATTTAGTTGATTTTGTTTGTTTCACATGCTTTTTCTCATTTAAGTTTATGCACAGAACAAATTTAACTGGAATCAGTTATCTTTCGCTCTTCTACTAAATCATTTAAATCATCTTTCATTTGTGTGTGTCCTTCTTCTTAAATTCTACTCTTTTTTCTTTGCTCGTAACTATCTGCTATTCTGTGTTCAGAAAAAAAGGAACGTGGAGGTTTTGTTCAACATCAAGTCAATCTTACGGTCGTTACATTGTTTGTTTGCAGCTTGTACAGGGTGCTACGGTGTATTTGTTTATGTCATCAGTGTTTGTGGAAATTTTTGTTAATATCTTTTTTAGGAACTCCTTAATCTTCAAAAGAAATCGCAAGGTTTCATCAAATTTCTCCAAAATACCTTTTTTGGGGTTTCGAAACCTCTCGCTTTTGGCGGAAGCTAATTGAAACCGCCTCGAACTCATCTGCCCGCGAGAGGTTGTCAAACAGAACAGCTCTACTGCATGAACTTGTGTTTATTTGGTCATTTTTTTTCCTCTTTTCCGATATTCTCAACACTTTTATTTCCTGTCAACGAACAGATGTTTTCCCAGTCAC
This sequence comes from Eristalis intricaria, assembly GCA_964034865.1. Taxonomy (NCBI): domain Eukaryota; kingdom Metazoa; phylum Arthropoda; class Insecta; order Diptera; family Syrphidae; genus Eristalis; species Eristalis intricaria. Next base: position 5,908,867 of record OZ035876.1, read on the forward strand.
TTAAAAACTTAGAGCTAATGACATTTGAAAGCACTTCAAGCTCAGTGAGATTTCATTAAAAGTCCATCAAAACCTCGCGATTTGGGTTCAGTGGAAACATAGCACAAGACTGCCGAGGAGTAAAGGTTTTTCTGCCATATTTTGACTTAGCCAGTCCAGTCAAACAGGCCATAATATATGTCTAAATCCATTTGTAGCACGAAGAGATTTTGAACGCTCAAACAGAACTGGAATTCCGTTCTTTACTTCAATGTACTAAAGTACTTACAAACAAGCAAAACACGTTGTAAATAGTAAATTTCAAAAAGATATACAGTAGAATCTTGGAAAGATGAATAGATTGAAAACATGCTCCGTTCATCATTTCGAGAATCAAATAAGAACGTATGAATTTCCACCGAAAACCATCTTATTTTATTCAAACAAACAAAGAAAAGAACGTTTTTTACAAAAGGTATAAAAATTGACTCATTTAGACGTTTTTTCTTAAAAAACTGCTCTGCTGTCGCCCGGAAGAAATCTGTCTTACAAATTAGGTCATCTTCCCGAATTGTTCATCTCATAGAACCGTTTTGCCGAGATTCTACTGTATGCCCTTTTGTTAACTGCTTTACCATGCAAAGTAAATAGACCGGGCCGTGTGGACATACTTGAGTGTTAAAGAGCGAGGATGTGAACAGTCACGGAAAGGGTACTCACTTATGTTCCTTATCTACCAGTCGTATCTCATTTCGATGTGCATACGATTGTAACTCGATTCGAATGCATATCGCATGTTTTCAACTGTCATTCAAAGTGGATCAATTTACAGCAGATAAGAACATAATCTTTGTCCTCTCAAATGCAATGGAAACAATAGTTGTTCTCAGTCTTGGATTATTCCAGATTTATTTATTGCAAAAAAAAGAAGAATAATAGTTAGATGAGAATGCCTCGTAATTATAAGGGACGCCACATTTAGACGCTTTTCCCGTCTAAGACGTCGACGCTCTTTTTCCCTTCTTGAAGAAAAAGCGACGTCTTGGACAGAGCGTCACAATGGGCAGCTATAACTTCGAGGTAGTCAAGGACTTCGTCTACCTCGGCTCGCAACTAAACAGTTCAAACAACATCAGTACCGAGATCAAACGCAGAGTAACTCTTTTGCCAACCGCTGTTTCTATGGGCTCAAGAGGCAATTGAGTAGTAGAGCCATCTCTCGAAGGAGCAAGCTGACTTTATACAAGACCTTGATCATCCCAGTCCTGCTGTACGGCGCGGAGGCATGGACAATCTCAAAAGCGGATGAGGAAATCATTGGTCTCTTCGAGAAAAATGCTCTGCGTGCGATCTTTGGTCCTGTGTGCGTTGACGGTTTCTGGAGGAGAAGATTCAACCACGAACTATACGGGCTGTACAGCGCCATGAGTCTAGTCAGGCGTCTTCGGATCCAACGCCTAAGATGGCTACGCCATGAAGAGTGTATGGACAACTCAGCTCCGGCCCGGAGAGTCTTCGACTCCGAACCTGTGGGACAACGCAACCCAGGTGGAGAAGGACCTCAACCAATTTGGCGTGCGACACTGGAGACAGCTAACCAGAGACCGTACTAGCTGGAGAGGCTTGTTGGTTGAGGCCCAGGTCCACCCCGGACTGTAGCGCCAAAATAAAGAAGAAAAAGCTGATATGAAATGAAGACATATGAGGAAAAAGAGTCTCATCAACATTACAGTTGATGCCACTGAAATATAGGATGTACGTCGTTTTGTCCTCTTACCGCATCAGATCTATTTAATCCGTGTCAATACAAGCAAACGTCACATCGATTACGTCAGTGTCATGCATTTGCACTGTTTGTTGTCCGCAGTTCTGGAATATCGTGTCCCTACATTTCACGTGTGAGTTTTTTCCCAAAAGAACAAGACAATTTATTGACGAAATACATGCTGTTGTTGTCTATTATCGCGACTTTACCAAGTCATAATTAACTAATTCCCGATGAAAATTACATTGCAGCACAGACAGTAACATTCAACCAAAAGGTTGCCCTTGAAAGTTGAAACAACCAACGCGTCTTTTTTTTTTACCGTTTGCTTACTGAAAATGTAAACATGTGACACACCGACCATTGTTGACTCAGCTGAATTTGCTGAATACATTTTTCGCTGAGCACAAATTCTTCAGTGTCATCCCATAATGAGTGTGAAAGTGAACCGTAAAAACAAAGTGAAAATAAATCCAAACAGATGCCCCCTCGCTCTTAACTTGTCACAATTTGTCCGCCCATCAATTACCGTTGTCCCCAGCATCGAGTCACAATCAAATCGCTATTTCGCTGAATCAATAAACTCTTCAAATATTTTCGAAACCAATTTGTTTAAACAAGTTAATAGAACTGTGCACTTGCCACAAACAGCAGAATGCTTCGCCTTCGATGTGGGAGGCGGAGGACTGAGGAGGTCCTTCGACCACAGCTCGCCTCGCAACCGTTAATAGTGCGGCGCGGTACAGTTGAAGGAAAAAGTTTTGTCCGTCGGCGAAACAATTTCTACCGATTTCTTGTTCTTTTTTATGTGTTTTTGGTTTACTACCGGGAGTCTCTAGTTGATCCGTAAAGCAAAGTTATTTTTGGCCGTTTTGTATCTCGATAAATCTGTGATTGCATTTCAACTTTTCCATTGGCGGCAGCAGAGGGAGGAGGGCTGATTGTTGGTCGCTAGGAAATAGGTTTTAGGAACGCAAACATCGACATGCTCCACAAATGGACTACGTTTGCTGGAGGTGGCGTGGCGGCGGCATCGTCGGCGGGGATGGGTGCGAGCAGCGAAAACTGGCACAAAGGGTTGTGAGCTTGTTTGTGTGTGGGGCTTTTTCGTTTGGCAGATGTTTTTTTTTATTTTTCATTTGTTTTGTGCTTTCTGTTCGGCTCGCAGTCCGGAAGGTGGTTAGGACGAAACCTCAGATGACGTTCAAAGGAATTTTCTTTGATTGTTTCGAACGTTGGAGCGCATTTCACATTGTTAACCACCTTTTCAGTGGCAGTTCATGTGCAGTACTTGTGCAATATTGCGGTCTACGAATAGTTCTTTCATTTTCATTTTCATTTTCTGTGTCTTGCTTTGCTTTCTTGAATTATAGACTCCGCTCTGGCAAAATACTGAGCTGGAGGGTCAGGTGGCGGTGGTGGATGGTGGAGTTTGTGAAAAAAAAAAGAAAACAGAAATGTTTTCTTTTGTTTTTGAGAAAGTGAGTGGGTAAATTGTTGAAGTGGCAGGCATCACAAGGAAGGAACTTTTCCAGCGATGTGGTCGGTGTAGCTAGTTCAGAAAATTGTTCGTTTCTCTTTTACAAATGGAAAGTTATTTTTAATTAGTCTTTAGTTTTCTGTTTCGAGTTGAATTTTATTGAGTTCGGGGAACGTTGGCTCTGTCGCATGGATCTGATTGAATAAGTCAATCAATGACACAGTCTGGGGAAAAAAGCATTGGTTTTCTTCTCGCGTTTGGCGGTATCAATTCAATCTGAAGCTTGTTCCTTCCATGGAATGGAAATAATGAAATTTCATTCAAAATCAGTCAGACGCTGATGATTCCCTCGGTTTTGCTTCTTTCCTTACCTTTAGGGGGAAACGAGGATCGACACAAGTTGGCTTAATTAGTCTCTTTTTGATTTCTAGTCAATGGACAAATTCACGCTGGGATTTTTAAAAGAACAGATCTTTTTAGAGTGATGAGTTGGTTTCACCACGTTCCACCCGATCCGAAATCGCGTGATTTGGATGAATTTTTGCTGAAACCTCCCACCGAGTTGAATTGATTTCAAATGTCATCTCAGCTCTCAATTTTCAAGCAAATGGGTGGTGTGAATAAAAATTGAGTGTGAGTGTTTTCTCAGCATTTTGGAGAGAACACTCAAGTAAGTAAATGTTGTTAAGATTAACAAAAAACCCCCACTCACAAATTTTGGCAGACGAGTGTTGACTACGTTTAAAAATGAAACGTCTTTAGTGACTCTTGAAGATGTTGAGTGTTCATTGGAGTTAACATCAAGCGATAAACTTAGTTACTGATCAGGCGTACGACCCATGGAGGGCCTGAGCCTGAGGAATTGCAGCCGTCCATTGCTGATGGTCCTGGGCACGCTGCTGCCAGTCCTCCAAACCAAGTTGTCTTGCATCCGCGATTACTTGGTCTTTATACCGAAGATTTGGTCTTCCCCTCCTTCTCTAACTAGGAGGCTCGGACTCGAAGACCCTCTTAGCTGTATCATCGTTTTCCATGCGCTCGATGTGGTCGAGCCAGTGCAGTCGACGCTTTTTTGCCTTCCAGACTACATCCACATCGTGGTACAGCCGGTAGTTCCCGGTAGTCTCTTCTTCTCCATTCACATTCCTCGCAGTCGGTACCATATATCTGACGTAGAATTTTCCTTTCGAAGGCACCTAGAATCAGCTCCGCAGGTTTGCTAAGCGTCTAGCTTTCGGTTTCATACAGCAGGACTGGCAATATAAAAGTTTTGTAGAGCATGATCTTGGTCCTTCGAGAAAGGAGTTTTGAGCCCAGTTGGTTCGACAAACCGAAGTAACATCGGTTGCCAAGGGTGATTCTACGTCGGATCTCCACTGTGATGTCATTCGTGGAGTTCACGTTTGCCCCGAGGTGGACAATTTCCTTCACTACCTCAACATTTTAGCTATCGATTGTTATGTTTTGCCCTAGGCGGATCGTTTCTTGCTCGACAGCATATGTATATTTCGTCTTATCCTCATTTACCTTAAGACCACCTCGTTTCGCATTTCGCCGTCAAAGCTTCCACTACTGCACGTTGGAAACGCGCAATGCTGTCGATGCCATCTGCGTAGCCCAACATTTGGACTGACTTGTAGAAGACAGTGCAATCCGCGTTTACAGCTGCCCGCTGTACTATCTTCTCCAGTACCAGATTGAAGAAATCCCACAACAGCAGATCTCCTTGCCAAAATCTGGTCCAGGTTTCAAATGACTCAGAAGTCCTCGAGCCAAAGTGCATGGTGCATCTCGTACCGACACAACCGAAACAATTTTCTCGGGATCCCGAATTCGGACATCGCATCAAATAGCTCCTCGCGAAGAATGCTGTCGTATGCGGCTAAAAGATCGATAAAAAGGTGGTTCGTGTCGATTTGAAACTCGCTGGTCTTCGCCAGGATTTGGCAGGATTTTCAAGCGAGAAAACACACTGTTTTGGATTCCTCTTCTTTACTTTGACGGATTAAGTTAAAAACCTTCAGAAAAGGAATTCTGATCTAAAAGACGACGATTTCATACAATTTTTACAATTTTTATATTTGATTGCTGGCAAGATCCCTAACTTCAGACATGTTGCGTTGGAAGCTGTGGAAGAACAACCTCATCTATAGATCTGCTTTTGCACATATAAGAAGCACAACACTTGTCAAACTGTGGATCGATGAATTCCATTGTCACCAACGCCAACTTGGAAACTCGTGTCACCGATATATTAAAGAAATATTTCCATATTTTCTTCACGGGTCTCTTCAGGAATATCAGAAAGTGACTGATTACGTAACCATTCCGGGTTATGAGACACACGGTCTTAAACCTATCCACTGTGTCCCCGAAATGCCGTGAATTATAGTTACAGTGGACTCTCCCAAAGTCGAACTCTCTAACTCGAACTTATTCGCCATATTTTACATACATTCCTCTCCAATTTCCATTTCCCTCTCTCTAAGTCAAACTCTCTCTAACTCGAAATGTTTCGCCATATTTTACGTACATTTCTTTCTAACTCGAACAGATTACTATATCCCATGACAATTCGACTTAGGGGGAGTCCACAGTATTTGGGTTTCACGTTTGTTTGTTTGTTTAAAGACATTGTATATACTTTATACCAGAAATGAAGTATAACAGATATGTCCAACTTCTACCTCTCTTGCCCCTAAGGTTTTTTATCACATTTTCTCAAACCAAATTGACCAATCGGAGGACGGCATTCGCATTATTTCGTGAATAACCTCCAAAAAATTATGAATAACTGTCAAACAAAAACTCAACGTCGTCGATGGACTAGGGGGCAATCAGCTATCTTTGTACTACTTCATTTCTGCCTTGCACCTACCCTAAAATGTCAAGAACTGTAGTTTTGAAACGTCAAATTGAAGTATTCACTGGAAGTGTTCCCTTAGTTTTTATGCCTGAAACACAATAGTGCGCAGCGCCAGCCGTTGCGTTGAAATAAATACTCAATTTATCACCTGTTCTCTCTCATCTACTAGATGAAAAATATTGCCGCCTTTCTGCATAGACTCATTTGAAATGACTTGTTGTTAAATTATTTTTAATCAGCTGTTTTAATTTCTCAAATGACAGTTGCCACGAAATGCTCTCAATTTGGAAGAAAACTCTCAATATGGGAGAAAATCTCTCTCACAGCGCATCGCCTGTCAAAAAATATCCAACATGTTGAATAATGGCATGCGGTGGACTACGTTTTAGGTTTTATTACGATCCTTTCATCTCTCTCATTACTCACTGACGCAGGTCGACGCTGTATTTTGTGCTTGGCCATTGAATTTTGTCCGTTGAAAGCCAACGCCAGCGCAAACGGAAACGCACTATTGTGTTTCAGGCATTATTCACACCACCCAATATCTCTCAATTTTTAATTGACAGCAAAATCACACGTCATTTTTAAACTGCCGCCAAAACAGCTGAATATTGTTAGGAAATAATTGTGTGAGAGCACCAGAAATAGAGAAGGGAGAGGACCAAAATCGCCAAAATAAACTGATGTTCACTCTGTAGGCTCGTTCAGTTTGACAACCTGAACGTCAATTCATTTGGTATTCAATACTAGATGTCAAAATAAATTAACATTATATTTTCCTCTCTTCGCTATTATATTATCCTGGGCTTTCATCGCGTAACTTTTCAGACGACTATCGTCCTCTTGATTCACTTCGGTGATATCGTTGATGATTTGATTCATGTAAGACACTCACTATCATCTCGCCTATCGTTACAGTTTGAGTGCTCTGAAAATAATAACTCTCACTCAAAAGTGACATCTCTGCTCTAATTCCTCTCAAATTTCAAAACGAACAAAACTAATACAAATGCGACCTGTCACTCTAAAAATGTTCCAAAAGTGAAGAACAACATATGTACTCACAATTTGTTCTCATTTAATAGGAGACGATACTGAATTTGGTATCGCCAAAAATCAGTCGTCGAGACGATAGTTAATGACGGTTTTAAGTCCACGCGAAGCGGGCAAAACGATACCTCTCAGACCCTATCGTTTTTTTTATGCTTACATGAAGCGAAACTATACGCGATTAGAGCTCTGTCAACAAACAGCTGTTTTGCCGCTCACTTCAAAATTGACAACTTGTGACAGTTGAAAACAACTTCAACTAGATGGGAACGGTCAGTTGGGGTTTCAGTAAAAGTTCATCCAAACCACTCGACTTGGGTTCGATGGAAACATAGTCACCCTGAATCTCACAGTAGTTTCAGATGTCACTGTGACAAATTTGTATTCTATACGTCACTTAAATGTCACACAAAAATGACATGTGACACGACTAAGAGAATAAGGGTGATAATAAGAGTAGATGTGTACGTCATGAAAAGTTTTGCAAAATTTCGAATTTTCAATTGCGAATTTTCGAATATTCGATTAAAAACGTGGAAGATTTGGCTGGCAAGCAGCGATGGCAGATTAGACTACATGAGGTCAACTATTCGATTAATTACTCGTAGTTATTCGAATAAACTACACGCCAAATTTGTTTCATTGATTATCTACACTTGTCACGTGTGGATTTTGGAGTGTTTTTAGAATGTTTTCACGTACAAGCGCAATTGAACTGACGTTAAATTGATGCCTCAACTAGATTTTGACATTGTTTCTACGTCAACTACTTTTTCTCACATCTACTACATTAACTACCACAATGAGTGGCAGACGTTAGAAATGTAGTTATTCGAAGCACACTCTCCGTGTCCTAGTGTCAGAGATGGCAGAAATGTCATCAAATGCAGACACGCCATTGACATTCTTGCAATCTTTTGGACAGACCCTTGTTTTATTTCACACTCACTCGAATCGCATTGTAAGAACTCACCCCCATCATCATTCTTACTTGCTAATCAGTTTGGGAAATCGACCTCACATCATCACTGTAAACTAACCACAGGGTCATCACCAAGCCTCTCCTAACCCACATCATCACCAGCAGACATCGTCACCATAATCATTACTAAACAAGCCCTCATCCAAAGAATCGTCTTGCAAAACCCATAACAAAAGAATCTGAATATTAAGTCCTCTCAAGGATAATACAAACAAACAACAACAAATAATCTTAAATCTCAAAGCAAGCAAAAAGAAAACTAATTAAAAAGAATATATGTACTATAAGTATGAATGTAACAATGAAATCAATCAAAAAAAAAAACCACAACCACGTGTCCTGTTCCTTCCTTCCACTTTTTCTAGGATCATCTAGGTAATAGCAGTGGCAAAGAGAAAAGCCTCCAAACCATGTCCAATATGTCGAGTGCGCAAATAGTCTCTGTTACAGCTGCAAAAAGTCTGGCTGCCCTTCAGCAATCAGCATCAGCCGCTGCTGCTGCCGCCGCTGCTGCTGCTGCAGCCGCTGCCGCACAACATCATTCACATCAGACGCTACCACAATTGCCAACGTTGGCGCAACTTGAACAACAACAGCACCAGCAACAGCAGCAACACCATCAACTGCAACAACAGTCGCAACTTCATTCGCATCATCTACACCATTCACTGCACCATCCGCCGTTGTATCCCGGTGTAAGAACAAATCAAAACATCAAATCTATTTGTTCTCTCCTACACACATTGAATTTGTAATGTTTCATTAACCTCAAATGTGATATTCTGCAACAAGTCTCATCAGTGCTACGCAATGCGCTTTTGTATTTTTTTCTGCCGCCTTTGCCATATTATTTTTTTTTTTCTTTAAATTGTTTAATCCTTAAAGTGAAACATTTTGATTTGTTGTTTACTACAATGTCATACACAAAAACAAACACACACACACATCCAATCCACCTGTATGTTTATGTAAACTCCATTAAATGCTATTTGTTGTTGTTGGGAAACTGTATATATATTTTTTTTAAGGTTGTTTCACATCTCACACTTTCTCTCTCACTCCCTCCAACCAAGAATTTTGAATAAAACCAAAAACTCGCTAGTCTTTTGTTTGTTTTTGTTTCGCACTGTACTAAAAGTAAATGTGTCTAACAATACTGTACCCACCATTGTGAGCGACTTGACGTTTACTAACCCTCCGCAAAAACCAAAAAAAAAAAAAAAACGAACAGAAGCTGCTCCGGATGATGGGATATTCCGCTAGACTGTAAATAATAAAAGAAAAGAGAACGAGTAAATTTAGTGATGACATGGTTGATCATCTTTAATGCTTCTGTCTCTTCTATCGTAATTCTTTTATGCGGCTTTTAGTGATTTATTGGATTTTTATGGCACGTGACTTGACATTTGCGAATAAAAGATGAGAGCCACTCAACGTCAAATATTCGAACGTAATGCGTTTTTGATTTAAGGCGACTTCATCTGTTGCTCGTTAATTACTTTAATGATGTGACGACAAACGAAGAGTGAACGGGGGAACACAACAAAACAAAAAAAACAGGAATTCATGGCGTTTGTCATTAGCATTGTCCAATGGGTGACATTTATGACTTACAGCATTGTCCATGAAGTTCACCGATCTGTCAGGGATTTCTAGAGTTGACAGACAATAACTTGATGATTATCGTAGATTGCAGCGACTCCAGTTTTTGGCATGAAACCAAGCCTCAATCGCTCTCACCACGATCGCATCACAGCGCCTTTCGCTTTGTCCACTTTGCACGTAATGTCCAGTGCATGACCGCCTTTCATCATTTTTTGTGGTTAAAATTTAACGATCCTATCATCATGAAATCTCCATCTCCTCGTTAATTGCATGTATTACGATTGGAAGCACTCCTCTGAATGTCTATGGGATCACCAAGGACTGCCGGATTTAAAATTAAGTCGTTTTGGGTACTTCTGCTTACAACGTCCGATGACCTGATCTGACACAGTTATATCGTCGGAAGATAGGTATCAAGCTGTTTTATCGCACTAGCTAGTCAATTAAGGGCCATTACTTTGTCCGCGATCACTGTTCAATTGAATGGTTTCGTCATAAACATGAAAATAGAAAAGTTAAGGGAGCAGCTTAAGCTGAATCAATTTCCGTTGACCGTTATTCCCTTCCAAATTGCACTCCTTTCAATGAGAATGAAAGGAAGGAAATGTTTTCCTCTGCAGTAACTACATAAGTACACTCCATCAGCCACCACAACCTAAATACATATCACCGTCATCGTCGAGAGTTGGTGTTTAGAGAACCACGTGTTTTTTGACTTGCGACGTTCATAATTTAGGTTAGGTTAAAGTGAGTTCCGAACACGAACCACTTAGAAGCTTTAAGCTTTTAGAGTTCTTAAACCATATGATTGCCATAAGCCTTTCTTAATGTGGGAGCTCTTAAAAAGACTGTCTTGTCAAGCTTCCAGGTTGTGACGTTCTGGAGATGACCATTTGTTTGCCATACGTCTTTCTTAAAGTGGAAGCCTCTTAAAGATTGTCTTGTCAAGCTTCCAGGTTTGGAGCATCTGGAGATAAGCATTTTATTGCCATACGTCTTTCTTAAAGTGGAAGCCTCTTAAAGATTGTCTTGTCAAGCTTCCAGGTTGGGAGCTTCTGGAGATAAGCATTTGATTGCCTTCTTAAAGTGGAAGCCTCTTAACGGCTGTCTTGACAAGCTTCCAGGTTGGGGGTCTCTGGAGATAACCATTGATCTTTCCTAAAGTAGAAGCCTCTTAAAGACTGTCTTGTCAAGCTTCCAAGTTGGGAGCTTCTGGAGATAACCATTTGATTGCCATAAGTCTTTCTTAGAGTAGAAGCCTCTTAAAGATTGTCTTGTCAAGCTTCCAGGTTGGGAGCTTCTAGCCACAAAATATGCTTCACTTGAGGTGGCTCACCATTGCTTAGTGAGTTGGTGCCCCGACTCATACGCAAATGGTGCCAGGTTCAATCTCCGAACTAACTTTCGTAAATCACCCTTCCACCTCAAAACACAAGTGGTTGCTGTAGAAGCTGAGTCCGCTGAGTCGCCTCGGACGGTCGCGCCACCTATAGTTTAATATGATTAGAGTTGATGCCATGAATAAAAAGTAGGAAATCCTGGTCTGTACTAGTTGCGCCTTAGCAATTACAAGGATTCACTAAGACGCATTGCGATGATATCTGCTCTTTGATTTCGAGCTGCAGATCACATGCCGCAGGTAACTTATGTTTCATACCTTCTCCCGGGGGGTCACCAATTCGTCCAACGACTCCAAGTGCTGGAAGAAGCTCACAAGGAACAAATAAGGGCTTACAACTCGATCAGTAGTGTTGCCCACTTTACTCTGGAGTTGCAGTTGGTGAACAGAGTTTGAAACCTCCTTGACTGTGTGCAACGACACGCGTGCAACGGATGCCTAACGCATGTATCAACAGATCGCTAAGGATAACGCCTACCGCTGCTCTCAACATGTTATCAGCTAATAGATATGATCGGCAAGCATGCCGCGACCGTTGTGCTGGTCAGATTAACGTCATTCAAACCTTGGAAGGAAATCTGTTCATGTCATCCTTGACAGATACAGATTCATACCCACAGACTCAGATCTCCTGCTACCTAAGCTCCTGTTCAAGAAGCCAAACATTAGACAATCTTCCGCAAATGTTTACAAACGGATCAATTTGGTGTTTTTACGGGATGCCGCCATTTCGAATGATCGACATGACATAATAGATGCATCGAGTACCTCAGGGGGTCCACAGACCGACTAGAAATTTTTAAACAAAAATTGTGAATGAAGAGATATAATAGTACAAGCTCATCCACTGATCAAGCTTTGCACCCTATTGCGAGTGTCAAATTTAAGCCAATTGACGATTGATTTTTTTTCATATGTTTTTGATTGACAAATAGGCCGGAGCAGCTGTAACTCGGTTGATAAAACGTTTGGCTATTGTGAATATATTGACTGTTGTGACTTATGCCACGTTTCCACCAGAAATGAGGTATTACAGAGATTGCCGACTTCGCAGCTGATTCCCCTAGTCCATCGACAAATTTGAGTGCTTTTTTGACAGATATTCATGAATTTTTACGGTTATTCACGAAATAACGTAAATGCCGTACTCTGATTGGTCAATTTGGTTTAAAACAGTTGTCAAAAATCTTAAGGAGAAAGAGAGGTAGAAGTCGGGCATCTCTGTAATACTTCATTTCTGGTTCCCACCGAACCGAAACCGGGAGATTTGGATGAACTTTTACTGAAACCTCAATAATCGTTCCCACCAAGTTTGAAGTGGTTTCGCTCTCAGTTCAAGTCACTCACGCTTAATTTTTAAATGGACGACAGAACAGCTCCTAGTTGATAGGAAGAAAATAGGGTGACAAAGCCAGAAAATAGAAAGAGTCAAAATGATAAAATGAACCTCAAAATGACCAAAATAAACTGAAGTTCACTCTGTAGGATTGTTCGGTTTGACAACCTCTTGTGGGCGGATGAACTCAAGGGAGCTGCAACTCGGTTTGGCTGAAACCGCGAGGTTTCTTAGAGAAAATCGATGAAAATTCTCGGTTTAATTCTGTGGGAATGTGAGAGACATTTATTACAGTTAAAAACAGCAGACATTTTCATTTGCTTGCTTTTCTCTTGCTTAAGTTAGGTTAGGTAGGGGGGCTGCTAGTGCATTCAAGCGCACACTTTGACCATCTTGGTCTATCATCAGACCACTACCACTGATTGACTCCAGTGATAGCGCCGTTAATTTGAACCCATTGGCAAATTGTGGTTGGAGCAGATTTAAGAACCAGATGAAAGCGTATTAACTTTGCTGTCACTGGGATTCGAACCCCGGGGACCCCGCTAACCAGGGGCAGGTACTGTATCAACTGCGCCATCCAGTCGTCTTGCTTGAGTTGCTTTTACGGAGATTTTAAGTAGACGAAGACAGAAGTGATGCTTCTATAGCTTCGTATTCAAAATTCATTTCATTCGGTAATCCTTTTGAGTTTTGGGAAGAATTTTCGTTTAACGAAGGCAGTGTTTTTGATATTTATTGCAAGAATTAGAGAGAAAGTCTAATTCTATCCTTAAACTAAGTCTAAAACTAGCAAAAAGGACTACATACATCAGAATATATTTGCCCCAATGCTGAAACTTTAGGGAACAAGCACATTTTTTGGAAAGTAGTGGAATACCGAGTGTAATAGGCTGTGTGGATTGGACACATATAACAATTGCATCCCCAATGAAGTAACTGCAACAAGTGTACTACAATGGAAAGGGATGTTACAGTATAATAATATATATATATTGTGATAACAACTTTACAAGATTACAATTTAAAGCTTTTTTGAAGCCTCGTTTATTAGCAAAAAAATGATTTCAATTGACACCCACTCCACTTTGGCTTCATTCACAATGGAAAAATTGACAACGACCAATCGCAATACCAGCGAGTCAAATTTTTTGACAAGAGTACCGTTTATCGTTTATTTATTGACACTCGCAATAGGGGTGCCAACGAAAGGGTTGAAGAATATATGGACCATACGAACAAGCGTAGCAAATTTCGAGTTGATATGTTGTTGCATGTAGCTTTGCTAGCTTCCAAATCGAATTAAAGGTTCGGTTTATTCAGAATAAACGTAAAACCGTTTGACTTCTGCAATCGCTCTTATAATTGCCAATTTTAAGATTTCATCATGCTTAGGAGCAGTCTTTTAGTTGCATCGTCTTATTCTCTTGGGCAAATTTCATGTTTTTCCAAAAATGTTAAGCTCGGTCGCTTTGTGTTTAGATCTTGACCATCCCCTGTTTTTCAAATAAATCATTTTCAAATTAATTGAAAATAGATGTGCTTTTTCATCAAAATCCACGAATGAGTGTGATTTGATTTTAAATTTGTTTTGTAGAATATGTTCCATATAAATAGCAGAAATGAAGTATTACCAAGATGGACGACTTCACAGACAATTACCTCCTAGTCCATCGATCAATTTGAGTGCATTTTTGACAGATATTCATGAATTTTTGACTGCTATTCACGAAATAATGTGAATGCCATTTTCTGATTGTTTAATTTGGTTTGAGAAAACGATATTAAAACGGCTTTCCAAATTTTTTTTGGACAAGGCAGGTAGAAGACGGCCATTTAGGTAACACTTCATTTCTGCTAAATAGTCTCCAAAAGTTTCAAGAAAGTATAAAGACTGTCAAAAATGAGGCATTTTTAAAAGACGTGTCACCGACTGTGGTCGTCAAAAAAGTGTCAAATTGCGACTTAAGTAGCATAGCGGCAGCCCTGCCTCGGAATGTAGAACCGATATTATTATATTGCATCAATGAAACCCTACAATTTCGTCTGCAGAAGTTGCAGGGATGAGGGAGAGAGATGAAATATCGTGAACCGTTTCTGCTCTTGTAGCGTATCCCCTCATGTCACTTATTTTTCGATAACCTGGCAGCACTAAGCAGACTACTGTCAGCAGTTTTAATGGCATTGTAAAAAGCAACAACTGGAGCAGGCTCAACTTTTCCATGTCGATTTCCATCACATTGTTGGCATGCTGCTGGTCTTGGCCAACTGAACAACCTAACCTTAAATTTTATATCCGAGTTTCAACTGCTTACCTTGAACTGGCTGATTCCAAGTGATCTTGATTTTGCTTAATCTTGCGTCTCTTGTCTTCTGATGGAGCTACAGTTCGGGGATGTTCTTGGGCCTCAAACAAAAATCTGACTGATATAATATATCAAACCCAAACATCCCATGGTGCTTTGGGGACCAATCAACCATTCATCTCTAGGACACAAGTCATATACTACATGCGAAGCAAAGCTTCCCAACGCCATCAGGGCTGTGTTTATTTCAAAGTCCCCCCATTCGCTTTTTGGGTTTCCTTTTATCTTCTTCTCATTACATCAAGTCCATCATCAAGCATCACGCTAAAGTCCTGTCTTAAGGCGAATACTCAAACACACACCTGGACAGGGACACTTAATACTTTCCAAGTCGTTCTTCAATTACACAAATACGCTCCTAGGGAATTAATGGGTTAAGAGGCAAAGAATGCCTCTTGGGAAAACACATCCAAGCCAAGTCACCATCAATTTATCTTCTACTTTCCTCTGGTGGCTGACCAATTTCAACCAATGCATCTTCTAAAACTTTGAAACAGGCAGGGCTTAGGGCTAAGTTCCTACAACCAGGCAAACTGTGGATCTCTATCATAAACTGTCTCTAGCTCGGGTATCATCATGCTTCGATCACATGCGCTCTAAATGCTTTAAATGTCATAAGTAACGAAACCATCTAACTCGAATGTGTTGTCTGTCAAGTAACTAGTCGGAGTTGGGCTAAACTTTAACAGTAGACTTCTTCTCATCCTTCATCTATCCACTTTCCAATGCAATGCTCTTCTCAAACTAAATTCTAATGTGTACATTTCGTTTTTTTCTTTCTTTTAGCAATTCTGGCAACCTGGCCTACAGCCGAGCACCTCGCAAGAGTAAGTTTATATAACTCGAACTAATCAAAGGAACTGAATAGTAAATGAATTAATTAAGTAGAGAATATCTTTCCAGCATAAAGCCATTTCCACAACCACCATATCCCGCCGGTAAACCATCCACAGCTGTGTCTGGTGATATAGAAGCAGGTCTTCCGCCAGCTCAGCCACCATGGGAGGGTAGAGCGATAGCGACGCACAAATTCCGTTTATTAGAATTCTCCGCGTTCATGGAAATCCAAAGAGATGAGATGGTAAGACCTGACCTACATTTTTTACGCTGAAGTTCTGTAAGTTGATGTGTGTGTTTCTTTTTAGTATCAGCGGCACATTTTTGTACAGCTTGGAGGCAAACCGTCCTACACAGACCCACTGCTAGAGGTAAACTACAATCTGATCCTTTCCTATTTGACTGTATATCTTAATCCGTGTTTCTGTTGCAGTCTGTTGACATCCGACAAATATCTGATAAATTCCCCGAGAAGAGTGGCGGTCTGAAGGATCTCTATGAGAAGGGCCCGCAGAATGCATTCTACTTAGTGAAGTGCTGGGCGGATCTTAACACAGAAATTTCCGGAGAAGCGGGCGTCTTTTATGGCGTCACCAGCCAGTAAGTGATCTTTACTCTCAATCAACACTCTCTATATTTGAAATGATCATGTGTCTTTCTATTTTTGCAGATATGAAAGTAATGAAAATGTCGTCCTTATCTGCTCAACGAAGGTATGTTCGTTTGGTAGTCAGGTTGTGGAAAAAGTCGAAACCGAATACTCTAGACTTGAGAATGGACGTTTTGTCTATCGCATACAAAAATCACCAATGTGCGAGTACATGATTAATTTTATACAAAAATTGAAGAACCTACCTGAACGATACATGATGAATAGTGTCCTGGAGAATTTTACAATATTACAGGTTTGTATTCAAACACTGGTCACACAATAAATCGAATGTGGAAAATAATTTTTCTTTTTTTTCTTGGTTAGGTAATTGCATCACGTGACACACAAGAAACCCTCCTCTGCATAGCATACGTATTCGAAGTGGCCGCTCAAAATAGTGGGGCAACGCATCATATCTATCGATTGATAAAGGAATAGCATGAGCTTCTTCCATTGGCCAATAATAATGATAGCAGCAACCTTAATGAGAACAATAATTTAAGCCTAAGCCACAATAATACCAACAGCAGCGGAAGTAGTAGTAGTAGACATCATAATAGCCACAATACCAACAACAACAGCAATAGAAACAACAACAATAACAATACAGAGACTATGAACTTAAACAACAATAGCAGCAGTTATTTGGGTTTAATGCCATCATCTGTGACTTCAGTGACAGCGGTTGCAATGGCAAAGCATCATTCAACAGTGGTTATACCGCCACAAATTGTAGATAGCACAATAGCAACAACAACAGATGAACAACAGCAACAACATCAATCAGCAGTAAAGTATTCAACATCAATAAAATCATCGCCTCAATCCCCATCATCATTATCGCCACAACCGACGCTACCGCTGCCGTTGCCATTGCCATTGCCATTGCCCTTGACAATGCCGCTGCATTCATCATCGATGCCATCCGTCGCATCAGCATCGTCTTCAATATCATCAGCAACAACATTATCATCTGGAGGATATCATAGTAATTTAATTAGTAGGATTAGTAGTAACATGAATAGCACTAGACATAACGATAGTAATAGTTCTTCGATTAAGGATAAAGTTCAAATCTCTTGTAATTTATCGCAGGACATGGAAGCAACGGGGTCAAAAAACAATAATAATCTTAGTAACGAGACTAGTGTAAATTTAAATCTAACTCTTAACAACAACAACAACAACAACAACAGTAACAGCAACAATAACAATAATTTAAACATAATTGATAACAACTCTGCTACACATGCGCATGGTGGTAGTGGTGGTGGCAACAGCATTATCATTGCCGATGCAGATCACGACTCAATTCAGCAAATGTCGTCGTTTAGCAAGACCTCCCTTATGGGTACATCGCCATTGCATTTTTTAAAATTGCCCACTGACTATGTTGACGATCATCATCACCATCATCATCATCATTCTCATCCTCATCCTCATCATGCCGATGCAGTGGTATCAAGTTGTCTGCATGAGAACGCATTGAATTTGAGTAGCATCGTTAAAGGTGGTGGTGTTGGTGGTGGTGATGATGGTATGACGACGCCACTAAGCTCGTCGGGAATCGTGCAATCGAGAGTGGTTACAGCCGCGTCGGCTTCATTGCGCCACGATGAGAGCAGTGATTTGATGAGAAGGGGGAATTGTGGTCGGAATTAAATTTGGGAACTCTACTAAACAATAAGACGAATCATATCTGGTGTTTTTTTTTTATTTTTCGTTTATTTTATTTTTTTTTGTAGGTTATGTACCAAATTTAGTTCTCATGACGGTTAGGGTATTGTATTGTTTTTGTTTTTATTTTGTTCGCTTTTGGTTTTGTTTTTTGGTTTACTTTTTTGAATATGAAACTTGATTTGAGATTTGAATGGCGACGCACTGTTGAGGGAGATGCGCGGTGAGTGTGAGCGCGGGGTTGGTCAGGAGTATTTTATTTAAATCTAAAACCCGTCCATTTACATGTACTAGATACGTTAAGGCTTTGTATTTAAATTTGTAGAAAATTACGTTTCAAAATGATTAAGGTTAACTTTTTTTTTTTGGTTTAAGGTCATGTGGAGGAAGAAAGGTGTGTCATCTCTTTTTTTGTACTTGTCCTCTTAGATATTTTATTTATTTCTTATGTTGCACTACATCCTTAGACGGGGATACAGCATCAATCGGAATGGTTGGCGTGTCGGCATGGTCGGATGTGCGTCTCAAAAGCCGCAACTTGGTTGTAGATTTCTTGATCCGTTCATGGTGTGGATTGGATTTAAATCCTTTTCGAAGATTCAACTTATTAATCCTATTGGACATGTATAAACGCTTGAGCTAGAGCTCCGCCATTCCTCACGAGTTTGAATCGATCGTGAAATTATGTTACAATCGTACAAAGTATACAATCCCTTTACTGAATCGATGTCAGTTTTAAAAAATCTGCCAGGATGATCAGTAAGGATCAGCAGTCATTTACAGAGTCGATAGTAGAGTTTTGACTTCAGGTTGTTGGACGATCAAGAGTACTCGGTACCTTCATACAGAATCGATACTGTCTCATTCAGTTTCTTCGAGAAATCTGAGAAGACGACACAAGTTGGTTCTCAGCCGCTTCAGCTTCATTTTTAAGCTCCTTTGAAGGTACTATACCCCAACAGTTTGAAGGCACTTCTTCTACATAAGTTTAAGTTTTCCTTTTGTGACTTATTGCAAGATCCTCGAAATTTTACAAAAGTCTGCTGTGTCTCGATGCCGGGCCGTCTGTGGGTTCGATTCAATGTCACTGACGCTTGGAAACATCCAAATTCTCTATTCGTGAAAAGAGTTCAAAGTGGTAGTTGGTTGGCTTAGGGAACAAAGAATGTGGTATGTATAAACTAAGGTTTACGATGACAGGCCAATTCTTATGCCACCCTTTACACTAGTGCACGGTGCCAGCTAAGTATACATTTACTTCGGCAGACGTGGCTAGACGTACAAGTAAAGCAAGACCTGACACCATGCAATACAACTTCAATGGGATTCTGAAGCTCAAGCATAACCAGCCCCAACTAGATACATCGATAGCTTGCAGACGTTGGGAGATGTTGGACGTTAAGTAAGGCATGCGTTCCTTGCGTTCATAGACTCAAATTCAGCCGATCAGCTTCGTCATCTTCTTCATTTCAACACAAAATGTTGTCAGGCGCAATGGGAAAGAGTTGACAGATTGTCAACTCGTGGTGGACGAGGCCTGAGAGAACAGATTTCTCCAGCTCCGTGATCTCCGGCTTGCTACCAATTACGTCTGACAAGTTGATTGAGATTTTTCTCCAACTTTGTGCGCCTTCTTAGGCGCTGACGTCCTCTGCAGTGTTGTTCTACAAGCTGGGAGAGGAAAAATCTTGGAGCTCTAGCCAAATGATCCATCCTCTCTTCTTAGCCTATGCATCTTGGGCATCTTGAGGTTCTTCCCCACCTTTTTCCGCCTTCTTAGGCACTTGCGTCCTCAGCTGTGATTCCCTACAGTCTTGGAGAGAACGAATCTTCGAGCCCTAGCCAAGTTATTCATCCTCTCTTCTCAGCCTATACATCTTGGGCGCTGGATCCATAGTTGGTTGATGTTCGTCTTCACCTTTGTCCGCCATTTTAGTCGCTGGCGTCCTGTGCTGCGTTATCCTACAGGCATAGAGAGGAAGTATTCGAACTCTAGCCAAGTTATCCATCATCTCTTTTTAGCCTATGCATCTTTGGCGCTGCGTCCATAGTTGGTTGATGTTCGTCTCCATCTGTGTGCTCCATTTTAGGCTCGACTGTGTTGCCCTACAGGGAAGAATCTTGGAGCTCTAGCCAATTTATCCATCCTCTCTCCTCGGCCTAGGCTTCTCAGTAGAGTTCCTGTTTGAATGTTCTTCTCCAACGCAAACAGGACCAAATATCTCATGCAGAACAATCGACAAAGGACCTCTTCATCCATTTTTGAAATTGTCCATAGTTCAGGGCTGGACTGATCAATATTAGCTTGGTTCTTCGACTCAACTGCTATTTGACCTCAAAGGAACAAGGCAAGGGTTAGTCTGCGGAACAATCGACTAAGAACCTCTTCATCCGTTTTTGAAATTGTCCATAGTTCAGGGCTGGACTGATCAATATTAGCTTGGTTCTTCGACTCAACTGCTCCTTGATCTCAAAGGAACAAGGCAAGAGTTACTCTGCGGCCAAGCTATAGCCGCCGACACTTTGTCCCAGTCCCAGTCCTCACTGCCTGCTAACAGTAAGCACAACTTTCGCAAGTGATTGCTTTGCCAAACGCACCCATTTGTCCGAAGGAATTAGCTGCAACAGTTCATGTATTTTTTATTTGTCCTTTTTTGTGTTCGTTTATTTATTAACAATTTAAAAGTATTTTTTATTTAACTGGAAACTCCCAGCTCACGCCCAAATGCGACCGGCGACCATTCAAATCTTGAATATCCTGTTTTTCATCCTCTCTTTTTTTTTAATTAAAGTATAAAACAACTGATCTCATCGATAACGAAGGAAAAAAGTCTACAAATCAAACCAAAAAACATATCCAACGAGAATGCATAATTCCACGCTCTCATCCGATCACTTGAATCCAATCCACCGTTAAATAAAATACGATATATAATTAATTTACAAAAAAAAAAAAATAAAAGAAAAAGAAAACAATAAGGACACAAACGAGTTTCAGAGTAAAAAGAGAGAGAGAGAGAGAAAATATGAATAAATTGAAAAAATAAAAGGAATTTTCCAAAAATAGTGCCTACATGAAAAATAAATAATAATAAAAAATGAAGTAAATAAGTATAAATTTGAAAGGATATATATATATATGAATATATATTATATTAAAATTAAAGTAAAAAACCAGGAAACTTAAGAAGAAACAATATATATATATGTATACATATAGAAACCACAACACTAGATTTTAGAGAGTATTATTAGTTTTATACTTACAAGTACTTTTAATTTTCTTTCTAAAGTTTTACAATAAAATCAAACCGATTTTGGTTTTAATTTTTTCATAGCAAGATCCGTATAGTTAGTAAACCAGGTCTTAAAGGTCTCCTTTTAATTGTTCGCTCTCGCATCTTTCAAAGTCTATGCGCCCGCCGTGAGGAGAGGGACTCTAAGCTATCCCATCCATCCTTCAGAATTCTGATCCTTATAATGGGAGTGTAAACCTGTGCATGTTGTTGATATTACTACTTATTTGATCGAAGCAAAACCACACCCTCGAGTTTTTGTTCAAGTGCGAAAGGCAAGGTTTTCTGTTTTGTACGATTTTTTTGTTTTTAAGTAAATTAATTTAATTTTAACTCGAATGCAATGCATTCAAAGGCAAGGAATAAACAAAAGGGGCAAAGATGAGATTTGTGTTTGTTTGATTCTACTTTTTTTCGATATATGTAAGCATAAGCATATGGTACCACCTGAACGAACCGTTTTGTATTTAAATTGTTGTATTAAGTGAAGGAACTTTACGATTTTTTGTTTTCTTTAATTCACAACACAACGTTTTGTATAATTTAGATCGAATGAACGATATAACTTGCGGCCAAATTTTTTTAAATAATTGTTAAATATTATTTTTCCATTTGTTCGAAACAATGAGAGTGAAAAATAATCAATTGATTCTTCTTTATTTTCCTACAAACTGTAAAAATAAATAAAATAAAAAAAAACAATACAAATTGTTGAGGCAATAAGACGAGAGAACTAACAAGAAAATAAAAAAAAATGTGTATAGAGAAAAAACAAAAAAAAAAAACGACATATTCTTTTGTATATTTAAAAACAAAACAAAAAACGAAACGAAAAACAAAATGAAATAAGAAAACTCTAGCTATACTAATTATAATTATTTTTGTTTTTTCTTCTAAGCATCTTCCTTTAAGTAATTTAAAACAAAAAACAAAACAAAACTTGTGTCATTTTGTTCAAACTTATGTCTCTGTCCATGTCACATTCGCCTTCCCCTCAAAATTTCAATCACCATCAACATAAGCGCGGGGGAAGTCAAAAAGAAAACCACACAAATGCAAGCAAAAGTTAAGGGACACATATGTTGATTTCATTTTTCTCGTTTCACTCTTTCTTTTCTTTTTCGTAAGCATAATGTATTTTGTAATATAAAGAAAAACAATATATATATATAAAATGAAGTAAGAGGTAACTACGAGGTAAGGCGTAAGAAATTTAATTATAAAAATAAATCTATATATATACATAAAAAAAACACAAAAGAAAAAAGGAAAAAAAAAACATGAATTACAAAACAAAAAAATGGATAAAGAAAAATAAAATAAAAAACAGAATCGTAATAATTATTGTATAAGTTTTAAGTAGCTGTTATATTCTTATTCTGTGTTGTAATAATTTAAAATTTTTGCAATTTCTCTTTTTTTAAATATTTTTTTTTTTTGGTAAATTAAAAATAATTCATGTGAATGAAAAAAAAGTATGCGTTTTATTTTACAATTGGAAAGATCATGATCTCAATTAACAATTGCTCTCATAACTTGTGGTGTAGGATCTGCATTCAACTGGCGCAGATTATTGGGAGTAATGCTTGAAACACAATAGTGCGCTGCTCCAGGCGACTTCATGTTACGATGACGCACTGCGTTGAAATAAATACTCAATTTATCCGCTGTTCTCTCTCCATTTACTAGATGAAAAAAAATTGCCGCCTTTCTGCATACACTCATTTGAAATGACTTTTGTCGTGAAATTATTTTTAATCAGCTGTTTTCATTTCTCAATTGACAGTTGCCACGAAATGCTCTCAATTTGGAAGAAAATCTCTCTCACAGCGCAATCCTCTGTCTAAAAATATCCAACATGTTGAATAATGACGTGCAATGGACTACGTTTTACGTTTTATTACAATCCTCTCAATCTCTCTCATTATTCACTGACGCAGGTCGACGCTGTATTTTGTGCTTGGCTATTGAATTTTTTCCGTTGAAAGCCTAAGTGCACTTCCCCTAAGTCGAATTGCCACGGGATACCATATTTTGTTCGAGTTAGAAAGAGTTCTATTTAGGACCGTTTGCTGATACTCGATTTAAGTTGCTCTTAAAAAGTTAAGAAGGACTTGTCGGCTTGCAAGAAATGAAAAGTAGATCATAAAGTCGGCTAAGTATAACTTAAACTAAGTGGAAGAAATAGTGGATCATAAAACTTAAGTTGCATTTTTATACAAGCAGTGGTTATGGTTATAATAATAATAAAATTCGCGAAATGGCGCTACAGTCCGACTTGGGCCTAGTTTCTCAGTTCCTCAGCTCGTGTCTCGTGTTGAGCGTGCTATTTTCTTTCACGAGTGGAAGGGACCTACTGTTTAATGCTGACTCCAAACGGCAAAGCAAAGACTGGAGAGGCATATTGTGTGAGGCCCAGGACCACCGCAGACTGTAGCGTCCTAAGAAGAAGAAGTAGGTGACGTCTTAAAATGCCCGGTATTGCAGAACGGATATCAAATGAGCTGTCACGAATTGATTTCTAGCTCTTCTTAAATGTCGAAGAATATGGTTTGCAAGCACTGTTCCTCTAGAAATTTTTAACTAAGTATTTACTGAGTTATTTGCCTATACAGATTATGCTTATTAGACTTTGACCCTCTTGTATGAAATCAAACTTTGTATCAGAAAACCTTTTGCAGAGTCCGAAACAAAATAACTAAACTTTACCTTGGTTTACAATACAAAACAATTAATCCAAGCACGTCATCTATTTAGGACTGATATTACATTCAACATTAAGTAAACACACACCATTAAAACTTCGACTTAAACGAAGTGGCTGGAGCAGCCGCTTAAATTAAAATTCTGCCGACTTTTACTGAAAAAATACTAAACCAACCAGCTACCCAACAACAGAAAAATACAGTTGATATAGTTTTATATTGTTTAAGCCATGAATTATTGAATTTTGTGCGCTAAAAAGAAGCACTTTTTCCACATTTTATCAGGCAATAGTCACTTTAATTAAGCACTTTGTTGTTATTTGTTTCATTAAATAGAATATGTATATGATGTTGAAACCAGATTTTTATTAATTGTTTATTAGGAGTAACTTTTTTGATTATGGAGAATTAACATTTATTAATTATTAGGCTCGCTCGTCGTCGAAATTCGGTGACCATCAGGGTTAACGCAAACCGAAAACTTGAGGAGTAACGTAAAATGGTAAATATATTTTAAAATAACATACCTTTCGACATATGTTTACCAAGGTTCTACCCCAGTTACATCACAAATATATACAGTGGACTCTCCCTAAGTCGAACTCTCCTTAAGTCGAAACTCTCCCTTACTCGAACTTTTTCGCCATATTTTACATACATTTCCCTCAACTCTCCATACAAAAACCTCTCTCTAAGTCAAACTCTCTCTAACTCGAACAAATTTTGGTATCCCGTGACAATTCGACTTAGGGGGAGTCTACTGTAGTTACATAAATATCGCACGCGGAGTAAAAAAATGTTTAACTTTTTCAATCAAATGGGATTCACTACAACGTTTCAGTTTGATCGAACTCGTTCGAATCGTGCATTATACTTCATGTTCTTTCAAATTTTGTTGGGTCGACACATTGTTGCTTTTGCTTATTTCTTATGTCTATAAACATAATTCATTTTTATTTGATTATTTCATAACGGACTTAAATTCTAGACAAAAACTAGTTGGACGTACGTTGTTACTACTTCTAACTTACTGGCCCTAGGCGGACACTCTAAGCTAAACTTAACCTTATTCTATGTCTTTCGACCTAACCTAACAATGAATGTATATGAAATAAGTGAATGTACATATGTAGAACTTAATATTAAGAAAATTATGGAAAAAACTTAATTACCCAATTATCTTACATACTACCTTAAAATATCTTAAAACTACCTTAACTAAACCTACAAACATACATATATACATGCGTGTATACTGGAGGCAGCTAGCCAGAGACCGTGCTAGTTGGAGAGGCTTGTTGGTTGAGGCCCCGGTACACACCGGACTGTAGTGCCAAAGACGACGGAGCAGACTCATTTGTCTCCCTTCTAGAAAAGAGGAACAATCACCACAGTTTGGCAATCGTCAGGTACCTCACAGCACCTTAATAACTCTCTACCCATTGCCGTATTCATTTCTAACCGGATTTGATCTACACCAGCGTATTTGCCAACCTTTAGTAAAAATAACTTCCTTCGCCGTGGGACTATTCTCCTAGCCACTCAAGACTATGGGTCTGCGTTTGGGATTGAGTTGCTCCCAAAAGTATTCGCTCCATCGGCGCAAAATGTCCACCACATTGGAATGCAACACACCATATTGGATTTAACTATTTCGATGATGTGAAATTCCTTTCGCCGAGTCGTGGAATGATTTGTCAGATCACCTTCCTCGCAGATCTATTCGTAGCTTTCCACTTCTTCCAAGACTGATAGCCAATTTGCAAGTTCTTCGTGCCTCAGTGTACCGGTCATGAGAAGCGGAGTCTCCTAAGACAATCCAGTCTCTGTAGATCTTCATCATCTCTCTGGACGGTTTTAGGACTGAAAGTAGGTCTCACTGTAGTACGCCACTCCCTAGCAAGGCCTCAAGTGACTCAACACGTTGGGCTTAGTGAGCGTACTTACTGAAGTGCAAAAATCTATTACGACTGGCGTCTCAGTTGATCGACTCTTTTCGTTTTTTGAGTCCTGGTGGTTAAGTGGCGTTTTAATGTCAGTATTACGGGAGCGAAATGCATTGATTTCGTTTTTCTTATGTTCAACATTAGGTTAGGTAAGATTAGGTAGGCAGGCTGCTAATGCATTCACCACCACACTTAAACCATAGTGGTCCAATGTGTACACATAGTCAGACTACTACCACTGATTGACAAATCCAGTGACAGTGTCGTTATTTTGATCCGAATGGCAAATGGTAAGTGAACCAGATAAAAGCGTATTAACTTTGCTTTCACTGGGATTCGAACTGGGGACCCCGTTAACCGGGGGCAGGCGCTCTACCAACTGCACCATCCAGTCGTTCTATGTTCCACATACATTCCACAGAAAAAAAATTGCAACTGACAGATTTGTATTTTTGTCAGTTGTAAATTTTTTTTTGTGGAATGCATGTAGAACATAAAACGACTGAAGGGCGCAGTTGTAGAGTGTCAGTCCACAGAAAAAATTTACAACTGACAGACTGTATTTTTCTCTATTTGATCACTACGAATCGCGAACCATCACGAACTTCGCAAACTCTGACACTTCACTCATCACTACTACCTCTCTTGACCTTTAAATGTTTTTTTCGAACCAAATTTACCAATCAGTGAACGGCATTACGTTATTTCGTGACTAACCGTCAACAATTCATGAATAACTGTCAAAAAAGCACTCAAATTCGTCGATTGACTAGGGGGCAATCAGCTGTGAAGTCGGCAACCTCTGTAATACTTCATTTCTGAATTTGAGCAAACACGTATCATCGCACATTTTTTGGTCGTGAATGTGTGGATCGCGTTTGCCTCTCTTGTGTATTGCGAACTCAGGTTGACAGTTCCCAAAGAGAATGATTGGATACTTAAACTAATTATTGTTTATATTTTAGTCGATAGAAAAACTCTATAATTCAGTCATCTTCGTGCATACTGAGTGTAACTTTTTGTTTAACTTTTATTCGGTAGAAATTGCTTGTTTCTGAAAGTTCGCGTTCGCAGTTGGCGTCTCATATGAATGGCACTTGACGCTGATTTCACAGTCATTTTTCGACAACTCTTTCAACGCCAGTCATAATAGGGTGATTATTCCTGTACAACAAAGTCTCTGTAATATATTATACTTACATATATATATTTATGTAACTTCTCTATATACATTTTGTATGCACATAGGTACACTCAGGTGTACACATGTGTATCCTTATATAAGTCGGCCATAGGTTACGGCTGATAGATTTCCATCTAATCCGCTGCAAGACAGAGACCGACTGCGCCCCATAAGGGGGAACGCACTACCCTTTCTAACCCGGGTCTAAAGGGTTCGAAGCTGGAGTTCCCTCGCTCCCCAGCCACCAGAAATGTTGGTGCCTAGCAACATCCCTAATGTCTCGGCTGGATACCGCCGTACCTCCTTAGCTCGTTGTGCGACGGAACGGTCGTGGTTGAGTCGCCCATCCACAGTTGATCTGGCTATGTGAAAAATGAGTGGTACCGCATTCATATCTTGTAATAGGTCGTACTTATCTAAATGGAGAAAAGCTTCTGGGGGAACGAAGACACTGTGACGTACCGTTTCGTGGTGTTGTGGATTGGGGTAGTAACCCCTGAGATCAAGTTTTTGGACGAGTTCATCGCTCTAGCAGTATGACCTCGAATCAACTTCAAAAGGAAATTGTCCACTCTTATCAGGTTTGCCTGTTGTATATGACCCCATTGGAATAGAATTTTTTGTACTGGTACTCTGGAGGTCTATAAAGGCAAAGACAAGCCCTCTCAAACAACCGAATCTTTTCCATCAAGCTTGCACTCACGTTGAACCACACGGGACAACCATAGATGAGCATTGGCCGGATGAAGGCCATGTAGCAGATAACCTTCACCCTCGCATCGAGTTGGATGTTGTAAAAGTCCCTTTGTAAGGGCAAAAGCGCCTCGGATACACCGGACACTGTTGTACCATTCATGCCTACCCCAATCTCTCATTCACATTCCTACTCAGTATACAATTTGTTGCGTATGTGCAAATATGGCGGAGTAGAATTCTATGCATGCTGCAGCAAAATGGAAGCAAAAACGATTTATTTCGATTGGGACACAGCGTTGTGAGGGATATCAGAAGATCAATAAAAAAGGGTTCTTGGGAATTGCATACACCTGCGCTGTGTTTGTATGTACATCCATAGATAGATTGGCTAAACGGCAACAATGTTTGTTGTTTCCTTTCATTTCAGTCAATCATTCGTATATGTTCGTTTGCAAGATCGATTGAAACATCGAACAAGTAGCAAAATTAAGTATGAAAAAATGTGTGTATATAGAAGTTACAACACACTGGAGGATGGTTGACTACAAAGCTTAAAACGGTTTGACACCGGCCTGATGCAACAATGCTTTGTTGGTAATTTTTTAAACTCTATTATCTGCTATTCTACCGATTGCTCAATTACATTGTACACATCTACATGAAATTACCTTTCCACTGATGTAAGTATCATGCCATTCGGTTGTGTAGAACGGTTTATAAGCGCACGACAAAAATGGTCTGCGTATATTATAGATCTTGATCTTGATACATGCTTCATTTTATGAATTCCTGTTATCAGATATTTAACATTCGCAATAATTGAAATTACTTTCGTTGCTACCAGAAATGAAGTATTACAAAGATGACCGACTTCTACCTCTCTTCCCCTTAAAATGTTTGACAACTGTTTTTTATAACGTGTTCTTAAACCAACAGAGGACATCATTTAATGATGATAATGAATCTGTCAAAAAAGCACTCAAATTCGTCGATGGACTAGTTTCTGTAATACTTCATTTCTGGTTGCTACGATACTCTGGAACAATTTACAACAAAAAAATGTATACTGTATTTTTTCCACTCGTTACTCAAATTTTCAAAAATTTCCTCATAAAAATTGTTATAAGAACGTAATTCCTTCAGTCGCATTGTGAACTATGAACAACTCATTCACAATCACGAATTTCAATTCACCACCCAAAACACTTGTTGCTTCTTGCACATATTCACCACAGCTGTCAAATATGACACTTGATGCTGTGCCTCTGTAACTTCTCAATTCGCTTATGGAATATGATTTGAGTGAAATATATACTTATTATGTGAGTGTGTTCTTCCAATGATTGTGCGGTCGTCGGCTAAAAATAGTTCCCTTCAATGAATTGAATAATGTGTGTGCTCATGTCCGAATAAACATTTTATTAGTGCAATCAGTTCAATTTGCTTATACCGCGCATCATTGTCCAAGTGTGATCTAAGTGCAAAATAAAATTAAATTCTTAACCTTCACAAACGCTGGACAGATTCTTGCGCTTAAAACTGTGAACAGCATTCCGGTGGAATATTATTTGTGAACCCCGAACACATAGCTGACTGACACAACCGGTGAGTGCCCTATTGTTATGTACTGCGTTCTGATTAGACCGGTATCAGGCACACGAATTCGGCTACGAGACCAGTTGCCAAGACATTATCAATTTCATAAGCAGACTGCCGCAACGTGTTACTTCGCGCCTGGCATCTGTTACCAATAAATCGAAACTTATCGATTTGTAAGCACACAAGTTGTTTTTGAAATTCGTCGTCATGACTAATTGTTTCTTCGAATGCTATCGTGTTATGGCCTTGATCGTGAAGAGTCAGCAGGCACTCGTGGACTGTTTGGATGGCATTTCTTTTTTGTTTTCCTTTTCCCAGCTATCAATTGCGAAGCATGTGAAAAATTGAGAAGCGAAATCGAATCGATTTCCCGCTTGAAGATGGATTCGTCTTTGTTACAAAAATTATCCAACAATTGTGTAATTAGATGTGGATGTGTTGGAGAATTACGTGCGTCTCTTTGTTCGGTTGTGTGGCTGGGGGAAGTTTTCTTTTCCACTTGAAACTGGAATCAGTGGGTAACAACCTGTTGTGGAGACTTTGGGGGGAAGTCCTGTAAGTTGCCCCCAGAACGTATGTGTACCTTGATGATGATGATGGTATTTTGTTGAACACTTATGTACATATGCACTTGTCTATGGAAGCTCTTGGTCTGTTGCCAGATAATTTTCTTCTTAGCTACCTCGGTGTCTCCCCGGTGCTGGAAATTTCTGATAGTCACCAGTGTAAAGTACCTCCCTATCAGGGCAATCGCGGCAGTAGCAATCATAGCAAATGTCACTTGGGGATTCAAAATCCAATAAGATCTCATAATAAACAGGCAAACACGATTGATTTCTGAGAGTTCGGCTGAATTTTTTATTTTTTTTTTCCACAACATTTATAAACCACGTCGCCTTTCGAGTCAGTGACTCGGAGTCACTGACAATGCTCAAGGAATTTTAGTGTGTAGACCAACTGATGTTGAAATTTACACTGACGGCTCAGGAATGGATGAAGGCACAGGTTAAGGCAAATACACTAATGTGCATAGGATCACTCTGGTTCTGCAAAGTATTCCAAGAAGAAGGAAAAGCTTTTCAAGAGGCAGCCCTCCTACGTCGATGAGATCAATAGACAGAAAATCTCTCGTTTAATACATGAACAGTCAGGCCATCATAAGGCCTCTGCAAATGCCATCAATTAAGTCCAACATGATAAAACGCAAGGTTAAGGGCAGATTCTCGAAAGAAAAATTCTACTTCGGGTATATGGCCCAGTCTGAAGGTGAATGGAGGAGAAGACGCGAACTCTACGAGCTGTATCAAGATGTGGACATGCACTCATGCTCATACAATTAAGCCACATATGCGTTAATGTAGTACCTGCTGTCTCACATCTACTTCCGCCGTTCCACTTTTTCTTTGTTGGGGTTATACTGTCCACTTTTCGACATATCGATAAACTATTTTCTTCGTCATTAGCAGTCTTAACATATTTCAGATTCATTCATTGCAACAGTAGCAATTGCTACGACAAGTACTTCCTTATCGCATATGTGGCTTAATTCTATGAGCAGGAGTGTAGTTCGGAAGGCAAAAATCCATCGACTACACTGGCGCAGTCACATCGGACACCAATTCTGCAGCTAAGAGTGTCTTCGATACCGAGAGTCCTTGTCTGAAAAGGGGAGGATAACAAATCTCTGGTGAAGACCAAGTAATCGTCGACCCAAAATAGCTTGGTTTTGATTTTGAAGCAGCGTGACCGGGACCATCAACGATAGCTCTGGCTCAGACCATACACTGGTCGCAAGTCACCTTTTTATTGTAAGAATTCGAATTCTTAACTGTCTTCTTCTTCCATCCGCGTGGCGAAATTTCAAGCAAGACATCGAAATAAAGTCGGACGAAATACCTTCAAATAGTAAGGAAAGGCACTATATCCTTCGTCACTGCTGACTGCTCTACTTGTAGACAAGTTGGAGAATTGTATAAACAAGCCAGAAATGAAGTATTACAGAGATGTCCGACTTCTACCTCTTTACGGCATTTATGTTATTTCTTGAATAAATGTCAAAAATTCATGAATAGCTGCCAAAAAAGTACTCAAATTCGTCGATGTACTAGGGGGCAATCAGCTGTCAGTCGGCTATCTCTATAATACTTCATTTCTGGAACAAACTCTGCTACGGATCGAAGACGGATGAAGGGGTGGGTGTATGTGTCTACTCAAAAGACCTCTATATTGTTCTATCCTTGAAACTGTAGTCTCTCCCCCACTGTATTGGTTCTTCAGGAAGAAACCATTGTGATTGAAGTGGCACTGGACAAAGAACAATGTAATATCCAAAATGGATCTCACCATTTGTTCGGATAGTCAAAATGCAATTAAGTGCTTTGAAAGTAATATAATATAATAATAATAATACACAAACTGTAGCAGCTGTGTTCGGGTAACGGTGCTAAATCAACAGCTTTCACCGTGGGCGTTGGACTTCGCAAAGGGTGCGTCTTGTCACTTCTTTTCATTGTTTATATGGATTGGCTGTTACAGAGCAGCCGAGGCGAGGAATATTTCACATTGGGAGAGTAGTAGGTAAGACATGTTCTTTTTACGGAAAACTTAATTATCCTCACATCTTCCCAGACGTGATACTCGATAGGTTTGTGGCCGTATGTGCTGATTCTGGGATGAAGGTTAACGTGGACAAATCAGAGGTTATGATAATTTCCAGAACGCCTGTTCAATGCGTATATATATATGTTAGGGGTCCTATTGAATCAGGTGGAGAAGTTTAAGTATCTCGTGGTCTTCTTCACGAGTGATGGGAGGCGTAATACTGAACTTTCCTGCTGGATTGGTCAAGTTGGGTAAGTTTTGACGCAGCTTGGGAGATCTGTAATCAGGAAGGCCGAGCTTGGTGTGAAAGCCAAGTTAACAGTTTTCAACTCATTATTTGTTCCAACTCTCACTAATGGTCATGAAATTTGGATAATGACCAAAAGAATAAGATCGCGAATACAAGGTGCTGAAATGAGATTTCTTCGTGCTGTTGTGGGAATTACTCGCCGGGATAGAGTGAGAAACACGACAGTGCGCGAGGAACTCAACGTTGAGCAGTTGCTTCTCCGAACGGAAAGAGCTATGCTTCGTTGGTTTGGTCACGTAGCACGTGTGTCCCCACCAACACGACTTCCGAGGTGGGTCTTGAATGCGACCACTTGGACCGTCTATCAAGCTTGAAGAATGACGGTGCTAACAGAAATTGGTGTCAACTTGATTTTTCCGACTTTTGAGCGTTTTTATTTTACAAATACACCACTGTGCGTGGACTCATACGCAGGGGTATCCAGGGTCTATCCTCGAATGTACCAACTTCCATAATTCACGCCTCCACTTTTTTTGAGTCACTGGCATTGTTCACAGAGTATTCCTGTCTAGAAAAAAGCTGCTGATATTTAACCCTTCGGAGTAGGCATAAAACTGTAGTTCCCATCCACAGATGATAAGCAATAGCACGGGCAATACGAGTCGTTGCTATAGAATCAAGGCCCATGTCTCCCAAGGACTGTTACGCCACTCATATTATTGTTATAAATAGATTCAGCATTAGCCTGGTCCCAAGAATAGGAATAGTCAATCCGAGTGGTATCACAATGGGTCTACTTTGGCCTTCTGTCACTCCTACCTAACTAAGCACTGTTCTCGGATGGAGAATTTACAAAGGACATCTAGCATCTAGTTGTGCTAAAGCCCACTTTAGCAAATGCCATCTAATGGCAGGTTGATAGTTCTGTCGAGTTATCTTTTGCTTGTTTAGCTTCACAAACATCGAATAGTTTGAAGTTGACTTTATCACACTTGAGTGCTGATTCTGTGCTTTCTCCTTGCTCCTCTGTTTTCTTATCAGATGTCTCAAGGGAATATCTATGTTGGAAAAAATCCCCTTTTTTGTATCTGATGGCATTGTAGCACCTCTATCTTATCTAAGATAAGAGATAGATGGATTAAAACAGACGAAATGATGACTGACACCACCTTCAAATCAAGTTCACATGGATATCTTCTTATTTACTTGGAGCTTCATGTCAACAGATGAAGTAATACACAGCCAACACAAATGACAGCAGATTAAACTAATTGTAAACATCCACTCGGGTTTTCCGGCCGAAGTGAATTCTAACCTGTCATGGAACGTCTGGGATTTTCCAGAATGGTTTCAATTGATTTGCAACTTTACAACTAAATATTTGATGTTTTAATTACCCCGCGAAAAGCCGTGTCATGTCATTGAGAGACGGGCGTATGCCGGGCACGTCCAAATCATTTAATTACACATGCATGGAAAATGTCTTCCGCTTGCTTAAGCTGAGATATGTTCATCATTGTAAGTGGCGTTCTTTACAAACGCAAATGTAATTAAGTCACTTACATCTTGAGCCTAACATAATTTGTCGCACGCATTAATTCATGTGTTTACTCATGTGTTGCTCAACATGCTCTGCCTCCGACCTTTTGTTTGTTTAGTATTGTTGACAAAAATTCCATACATTACCACAGTGGCTAAAAACATCGATTAAATTTAGTTCTGTCAAAAAATTTGACGTTGATACTGCGCATTAGTGGTTATTATTGACTATTATTTTGGTGGTGGATTTAGTGATGTAATCTATGGGAAGAAACTCATAAACACAAAATATTTGTTTTGATCTAACTTTGAAATGTCAGCTTTTAATAATCTACGGCTACGTTCATATGATCAGAAATGAAGTATTACAGAGATGGCGGAATTCTACCTCCCTTGCCCCTAAAAATGTTTGACAATTGTTTTTTATATATTTTTCTCAAACCAAAATGGCCAATCAGAGAACGGCACTCAAATTTGTCGATGGGCAATCAGCTGTGAAGTAGGCTATCTCTGTAGTACTTCATTTCTGGTTATGATCTGGGACCGAGTATAAATTAATCAAGTGCAGCGTACAGAGAACACAACCAAAATATCACAATCGACAGCTACAATTTCGAGGTCGTAAAGGAGTTTGTCTACCTCGGAGCAATCGTAAACTCCACAAACGACATTATCGCCTTTGGCATCCGATGTTACTTCGGTTTGTCGAAAGAACTTGCGTCAAAACTTCTGACTCGAAGGACTAAAGTCATGCTCTACAAAACCTTTCTTTTGCCGGTTCTGCTGTATGGAGGAAAACTGGAGATCTGATTCTTGGTGCCTTCCATCCCATCTGCGAGGAAGGCGAATGGAGGAGAAGACACAACCGCGAACTCTACCGGCTATACCAGGATGTGGATGTAGTCCGGAAAGTGGTTCCTCTATATATGAGCTCTTCAAATGCATCATCAATGACTATCACGAGAAGACTCCACCTAGTGGGCAAATTAAATGCGGCCATCACTCAACCCCAAGATGACCATAACCCTTCTATCAATAAACAGGGGAGACGTAAGCAAAGGACACTGTCCTACAGACACCCTCGCGAGGGTATGGGTCCCCCTTACAATGATTTCTACAAAAACACCAGCGCTATCCAGACCGCTGAAGCACTACTTGGCGAATACATCTTCGATGTGTAGGAAGCCGCAGCTAATATAGCAATAAGTCGTCCAAGTAGATTCCTAATTGGGATAGTCTCGGCTATGGACCTCAAGGGTGTGTGTCCACAGTTGCAACCTAGATTCGATGTAGAGAAAGCCCATGTGAACTCGAATAGATTATATTCCACCTAAATTGCATCGTAAAAAAAAAACATACCGACGCGACGTACTTCTGTCTACAAGATCAGATTGGGTTAGTACGTGCAACTGGTTCCCCTCTGATGGGAGCGTATACCCAGGCGGCTGTAAGATGAATTGCAGACTCGGATGAGGTATTTACTCTGATACTCTAGACATCTCTGCATTCGGTTATACAAACGATCTTCCAAAAAATAACAGCAATAATTACTTGGCACTAGCCGATGGGGAATCATGTT
Source organism: Eristalis intricaria (assembly GCA_964034865.1). Lineage (NCBI taxonomy): Eukaryota > Metazoa > Arthropoda > Insecta > Diptera > Syrphidae > Eristalis > Eristalis intricaria. The sequence continues at coordinate 5,944,255 of OZ035876.1, forward strand.
GTTTTGTTGTGAAATGCAATTCATCGTAATATACACTTCCGTAGCTGTAACGACACAACAGAACTAGAAGTCTTGAATCACTTCCTGTGTGCATGTCAAGCCCCTGCTAAAGCAAAGCGACGAACTCTAGGCAAACCCTTTATTGAATCCTTAGGCGAGATCTCCGAAAGGAACAATAGAGAATAATGAATGTTCCTGAGCGTCGCACGATCGTTCTAAATTCACTATAACACACTCCAATCAGAGCCGTCGTATCAAAACGACACTCAGTGCTAATTGGTGTCACTTTGAACCGCCACCACACACAGATTTTGTAATGAATCGGGATGGCTCTAAGAAAGGTAGAAAATGTGTCTAAAGGCCGTTTGCTGACATTCAACTTAGCGATTTAAGTTTCACTTAACAAGTTAAGAAGGACTTGTCGGTTTGCTCGAATCTAATAGTAGATCATAAAGTCGGCTAAGTATAACTTAGACTAAGTGGAAGATATAGTGGATCATAAGACTTAAGTTGCACTTTTATACTGGCAGTGACATAAAATCGTGGAGAAATTTGTGGATTATAAAGGAATATCGAATTTGAAAATTGTAGTATGCAGTACGAATTATTTGAAGATAATAGCGGTGTTTTTTTTTCAAAAATCTCTAAATAGTAAAGTAGGGTTTTGCACGTAAAGCACATACAACAACCTACTGGCTATAACTGCCTACAATATCTGCAACGAATGGAAAAATGAATGGCTGCCGATAAAAATTCGACTTCGAATTTTGTTTCATACATTTTGACATCAATTTCGAACATCATATCATGTCATCAATTTTTTTTTCATACATTTTGACAGATAAAAATCAAAGCCACTGCGAATCGTTTTTCTGAATCCAGAAATCATTCTGAATCTTACTTCTCAATCGGTAGCGATGAAAAACACGGCTAATGTGAAAATGATAGACATTTTTACGAAATTAATATTTTTATGTTTTTGAGGAACTTTCGTTTTACAAAAGTTTTCGGCTAACGATGATTGTTTTACAGCAGATTGTCAAATTGAGAATGTTCTTTCACCGGGTACGGTATTCCTTATTCATTGCCTAATGCAATTTTTTAGCATTGGATTGCACTCATCAATCGACTATTAGTCCATACTAATTTCACTTATAGGCAAGTTTTAATAGCCAGTCTTCTTAAATCGTGTACAAATACCTTTTGGCAATGAAGCGAAATACCTGACGTAAAACTCAAGTGGATGGAGCACGTTAAGAAGAAACGCACAGAATTTCACATGAAATTTAAAGATCCGTACTGGCTTATTGGCAAACAATCCTAGCTAAGTATTAATAACAAACCGCTTGTACACAAGCAAATCCTAATACCTATTTGGACGTATGGTGTACACCTTTGGGGTTGTACCAAAGCAAGTAATATAAGCATAATACAGTCTTTTCAAAATGAGGTGCTTAGAGCCATCGTTAATGCACCATGGTATATCAGAAACGAGATCTTGGAATATTACCACTCCAATATGAAGCTAAGAACTTTGCTTATAGACATAAGCGCTGCCTAGAAGAGAGCACAAACTCTGCAGTTCACCCGATCCTTGACGAAACTAATGTCTTGCGCCGACTTTACAGGACTCGACCCCTTGATCTCGTGCGAGAGTCTACACCCGCGCATGGTTGCAGTGTTACCAGGAACTTTCTTTGGAGAGTAACCTGCCGATCAGTACCTAAATCAAACTACTGCTTACTTCACTTAGTCTTAGTCTTAACAAATTCAGGGAGGTGGTTTTAGTGAGTAAAAATCTCACACTTCTATGTTCGAACTTTCGCCATAGAGTCTTGTCGAAGATTTCCACCTACCCACGGACAAAAAATCGACTATTGCCACATGTATGTTTTATGTGATAAGAACTTATTTATAAAAGGTGACATTTCGGAGGATTGCAGGTTTGGGCGAATCCAGGACCGTGCAACACGTACAAAATTACCGAAGGCAGATGGCAAATGCTTACTTACTTACTTATGAGGCGACCCATGGAGGGTCTGAGCCTGGGCAATTGCAGCTCCTTCTATCGCTGACGATCCTGGACACGCTGCTTTCTGTCCTCAAGACCAAGTTGTCTTGCATCCGCGATTACTTGGTCTTTATACCGCAGGTTCGGTCTTCCCCTCCTTGTCGAACCAGGAGGCTCGGATTCCAAGACCCTCTTAGCTGGAGCATCGTTTTTCATGCGCTCGATTTGGCCGAGCCAGTACAGTCGGCGGGTTTTTTCCTTCCGGATTACATCCACATCCTGGTACAGCTGGAAGAGTTCGCGGTTGTGTCCATTCGCCTTCCTCACAGTCGGGACCATATATCCGACGTAGAATTTTCCTTTCGAAGGCATCAAGAATCAGCTTCACAGTTTTGTTAACCGTCCAGCTTTCGGCTGCAACAGTAGGACTGGCAAAATAAGAGTTTTGTAGAGCATGATCTTGGTCCTTCGAGTAAGGAGTTTTGAACCCGTCTGTTTCGACAAACCGAAGTAACATCGGTTGCCAAAGGCGGTTCTACATCGGATCTCCACAGTGGTGTCATTCGTGGATTTCACGTTTGACTCGAGGCGGACAAACTCCTTTACTACCTCAAAATTGTAGCTGTCGATCGTGATGTTTTGCCCTAGATGGTGTTCGGCGGATCGTTTGGCAAATGCTTATATGAATAATAATGGGTAGTCGAAAAGGTAGCTTCGTATTTTGTCAATAGATATGGTTGGAGTCTATCTCCAATGCTGCCAATGACATTGTGTCATACCAAATGCTGTTAGAGTTTTAAGCTTTAGTTTTAAGCTTCATTTAACCAAAAAAAAAAAATAAATTCGGAGAAGTTGAAAAATGTTACAGCAAAAATTCGCTATATTTTGAAATTTTTGTATAAAAAAGGGAAGAATGCTACGCACGCCTACAATGAAATGTGTGAAGTTTATAGAGACGATGCTGTATCAGTTCGTATATTCACAGTTATGGTTCGCTCGCTTCCGTTCCGGAAATTTCGAAGTGAAAGATGCACCTCGCTCTGGTCGACCTATCGTTGAAAAAGTCGATGAAATTATGGAAAAGATTGACCAGGACCGTCACATAAGCAAACATGACATCGCCAAGGAACAAAACATTCATCATCAAACGGTTTTGAACCATTTCAAAAAGGCTGCCTACAAAAAGAAGCTCGATGTTTGGGTACCACATGAATTGTCTGTGAAAAAAGTTTGAATAGAAATACGAAAAGACTTATTCGACTACCCATTATTTCTTTCGAATAGCCTTTTTACCATTAGTGAGTGGCGCCATCTATGGAACACACAATAAAATTCTCATTCACACACGCATTTATCCACAAAAATAACAAATTTGACATTTAAAATCGAAGTGAAGTTGGTTGCATTTAAGGATAACCGCACATTACTTAAGTCCGACTTAAATATTTACGAACAACGAAGAATAATTAAAGTTGAACTTAAACTTTAAGTGTAACTTAGCTATGGAGTAGATTTAAGTATAGTGTATGTCAGCAAACGGGCCTAAGTCACGAAACTCTATTTGAGAATTCTTGCATTCACATGTGGACAGGGAAGTCGAGGACTGAGGCTTATAATACTCCGGTTATAGTGAGCAGCATCGTACCTACCCAACCTAAGATCACTTCTTCTTTGAGCATGTCAGTCTTTTCTTCACCTGTCGTTCATGAAAGCTGTTCTGAGTGAACTCTGTGAAGAAAAAAAAAAAGAAGAAATTATCTTAAATAATAGACTAGCCTGTTTGACAGACTGGCTAACTCGATTCCGAAATAAAATCTCAGCCGAGAACAACTCAAAAAACAAGTTCATTACGACATCGTCATCCTTCTGATCGCAGCCACAACTGAACTTGTGAAAGGCTTCCCAACTGCAGCAGCCAAGTTCAGGGTCGATCTGCCGATGAACTTGGCACAGCAACCTAAACTGGATTCGTAATCAGGGATTGCTGTATCACTCTGTGTGGAAGAGAATTGAAAACAGACAGAGAAGCCACACCTTGACAAATCACAAGTGGATCAGCACTTGCAGAGGCGAACAGTGTCCAAACGGGTTCTGGAACAACGGAAATTTATTAAAAGCAATTCACGTGTCACTCGTCCGTAAGGTTTCAGAAACCTATTTGAAAAGTTAATTATTCTAATTAACAAACTTCATGCGTCACGATTCGAGCATTTCGAACGTTACGTTTTTTTTCTAAGTTTCCATCGCCATCGAACGCATTTTAATAGCCGCCAGTGCGCCCGATCCACGCCATGCTTTTTGCGGCGTGAAATGCAAAAACTATCACGTAGACATTCGCGAGGGTCAATGAATAGACAGGCGACTGCCTAGTGCTCTTATGTAAGAGCCTGCAATGTGAGGTTGTGTCATTCTAGACTTGAATTTGATGTGAACTTTATAATTGAAAGAAACATGATCAGACAAGTCAATGCCTTGTAGGTATAACTCCATCGAAGAGTGAAGTTCAAGTCAATTATCGAGAACCCAGCTCAGACGAGGGAGGAGACAGAGAACCCTGTCTGCACTAAGCCGAGAACCGGATTAATCCACCACGAAGGCTAGACATTGGAAAATCATCCAGCATACACGGCAACTGTGTTTATTACCGGTATACGTATTCACTTGACAACTTTTTCTTTCACTCTTCGTCCAGCTACAAGACACGCGAGGGTTGGAGGAGAGAAAAGAGCAAAGTCACTCACTCCACAATACAGTGCAGCGGCTGGTGTACATCTGTACACCACTGTACACATACACGACGCATTTGGGGCTGAAGCGCACTGATGTAGACGGAAGGAGTTTCAAAGCAGAATTAAGATCGAAACCTGTTTGTATACAAGCGGTGTTTGAGTTCAATTTGAGTTTCCAGTTGTGTTCGCTGCATATGGGGGGTTTGAGATGAACACACACACACACACACGAAACCTGGACTGGACACATTCATTCACTGGTGCACTGGTAAGTTTTAAGTGGTAACTCCCCACATTCAGTCGCATTTCATCAATCCGCTCGCCAACAGCGCATACACATCTCTCTCTCCCTCTCTCTCTCTCCTCGATTTAATTTCGAATTACAATTGTCGAAACGAATTGAAATTAAACAAGAAGCAATTAATAAACCACCAACCTGTGGCGTCTGACGTGGACGACGCAATACACAAGCGCACTCGAAAAGTCAAATTGTAATCAGCCAAACTATTTATATACTAATTCGTGCTTATATACCATCACCCGTTCGTGCTGTCCCACTGATTACTACTTATCGCGTTCGAGCTGCAAAATCAAAAAAAAGAAAAAAAAAAATATATATTCATACACATCACAGTCTATGGACTATCTAAGCGTGTACTGCGCGCTCAGTCGTTGGTGCGTTTCCAAGCGGGTTTGACGTTCAATCTTCTGCTTCAGCTTGCCATTCCGTGTGTGTTTCTTGTTTCCTCTGTCATTTATTTGATTGTAGTCTATCGGGCAAGGCAGTAATTGTCTCGTGCACGTAACTCGTCGCGGTCGCCATCGTTCGGTCGTCAGATAAATTTTTCAATTTTCTCATATGTGGTTAAAATAACACAGGCAAAAAGAAAAAAAAAACCAAACAAATTTGCAAACTCCAGCAGCTGATTAGTGTATCTCTTGGATAACATTTGCAACAAGTGACTTAGGTAAGAGTGATCATCATATTTTTTGTACACCTACCTTCTTTTTCTCTGTTCGTTCGTCTTGTCAGTCGCGGCGGTGTGGGGGATTTGGTCTCAACATTCGGCAGCACACGTAAGCGGTTGCCTCAGTGTATTTTGTGAATTCACCAGGCAAAGGTCAAGGCTGGCATTTTTGTTTTTCTCTCTCTCTCTCTTTAGATAGGAAAGAAAAACCAAACCAAGTATTCCGCATGTGGGTTGGTAGGTTGAGGCAAACTGGACAAGATCGAGGCGATGCCAGCTCGCGACCTCTTCATCTTTGCATCTGACTGATAAGACAGTTCGTCGGTGTGACTAGACTTTGGCCAGTCCATGTTCCGATTGGAATTTGTTGAACGATTGATGAAAGTGAAAGCAGACCCTCAAGCATGACAGCGTTTTGCCAGGGAATCGATGATTTGGTGTAGTTCTCCTTATCATATCTGAGACGAGTCTAATCCTGCGATAACATTGCTGATAAACAGCACTAGATGGCTGTACGAGTGGTCGGCGATAGGGCTCTGTACGAGCACAGGCGGAAACATTTATATATCTTATCTGGCCGACATGCCTATCTGATTAGGTTGCAGATTAAATTTAAATGGTGCTTCTAAAAAAGGAACATCGAGTTGTAGGAAATGATACTACCTGTGGTTACTCAGCGCCTGACGTATGCTTTACAAGTTGTGAGTTGAATTCAAAATCAAAATCCACCTCGGTCTAGACTAAAGCATTGATTATGTACAATTATGAGACTGGTGTGGTCAGCCAAATGGGGGGTGTATTCAATTTCATGAATTCCATCCTCAAACTGCGGTACCTACTGGGAGTTGATAGCATGCGCGAATCACTCGGCTGTTTGTCAAGTGTATCAATGTTCTCGTTTGCATTGTAGTCTGAGCGCATGTTCACGTATCGATCGCAATCTCGCTCACCCTCAGTCGCTCGATGGACTTCGATCGAGTGTGTGTCTGGAATTAATGAACTGGCCGTGACGTTATTAGAATAGTCTCATTAAACATTTAATTAGAAGACTGCTCTGGTTGAGGTTTTACTGAGGTTGATAGAGCTTCTTGTCGTTTGGAATTAAGTGACGTTTGTGTTTGTTTGGCACACTGTTCCACTTCGGATTATCACCGTAAGAGCTTAATTTTGTTGTACAGACCCGTGGGTTTCCCTTTAACTCACAACTTCGTTCAGTCGGTAATCGCTGTTTAAACAGGGTGACCGTGTAAGAACGATAGGAAAAGAAATGTGAATAAAACAACATCACTGGAAGTTGTACAATTGATTTTGCTTTTATTTTAAAGCTATATTCATGGCATTTTTCATGAAATATGAAATCATTCAAATGTCCGCCTTGGCAGTGCTTCAAGCACGGTCTGTTCAATTGTTAATCACTTGGTTCAATTCCGACGATAGCGTATCGAATGTTGACCTCAACTTTGTCCAAAGGGGTTGGCTTTTTAGCATAGACAAATGCTTTGAGGTTTGGAGACAGCTGGCTAAAGATCGTGCCGACTGGAGAGGCTTGCTGCTTGAGGCCCAGGTCTACCCCGGACTTTAGCGCCACCAGAAGAAGAAGAAAGGCTTTGAGTTGGCCGCAGAAAAAATAGTCGCGTGATGTCATCGGATGGTAGCGACGGCCACTTTTAGAGATACCCAATTCTCTCCTCTTCTGTTCCAGCCACAAAGGCGGCTATGAATAATGTAAATAATATCCGCACGGCAAGTGTCAGAACATGAATGTCAAGCCTTACTGATCACCAGCTGTTTCCCAAGACTTCGTTCGCGTGAATATCGCGGTTGGATACATAATATTACTTTCGAACAAATTTGATTACCATTAAACAGGTTATAGTGAGTCAATCTTAAAAGATAGACATATGCTTTCACGGACCTTTTTTTATAACTTTTAAAGAGGAACAATTCCATCATACATGATTTTAGCGTAAACCGTTTACGCAGCGCACGAAACGAAAAGTCGGAAAAGGGAATAATTTCTCTCGTTTTTGCAATATTTTTCATTGATGCTTCGCTCCTGTTGGTAGTAGCATGGTGTGAGCCTAAAGCCTTCCTCGATAAATGAACTATCCAACACAAAAGAATTTTTCAATTAAAACCAGTAGTTCATGAGAGAAGCCTGTTCAATCAAACAAACTCTTCAGGCTTATAATACTAGTATAGGTTAACATAAAGCAGGTGGTCATTGCTAACTTTGACAGCGCCTGACTCATAAGAATTTGAATGAAATATAATTGCTGCCAGGTCACCCCTTAGTAATCACATCGGTGGCGCTACAGTCTGGCGTAAACTTTGGCCTAGCTTCTACACTATCCACTCGTGAAGTGCGTGCTATTGTTCTCTCGCGAGTTGACGGGAGCGATTGAACTTCTGTCAACGTCATAAAGACAGAAAAGGGTAGTTGGTGTCGAGTAGTCAACGCAGACGGACACGGTTGTATTCAGCTTCACAGTTCTTTATATTATAATACCTATCTTTTTTTTTTGTTATTAACTTGTGCTTGTTTAATAATATTCTACTTTTCAATAAATAAGGCATATCTTCTATAATAAAGCTATCCTTGATACTTCTAAACAGAAATCAACGACTAATGTTGTAAACTTCTGACTTCTATTTCTCTTGCTCCTTACAATTTGTTGAAAGCGGTTCTTAAAAAATGTTTCAAATCAATCAAAGACTGTCGCTTACACGCATTTGTAGTTAACTGTCAAAAAATTCTTCAAACTTCATCGATGGACAAGGGGACAATCAGCTGTTATAAAAAAGGGTGTTTTTTAAAGAGGGATGCATAATTTTAAATTGAAAAAAAAAACATCAAACCGAAATCTGTGGGCCCAATTTTCGCACACAACCGGCTGGTGATTCTTCGCAGTACCTAGCAGTACCTGCAACAGCTTGTATTGTTAACTTCCACATCCAAGTGATCACGAAAGGGTTGGCAATCATATCTTTGTACCGCTCGCCGTTGATAACGTAACGTTTTGATCATTAACACATTTGAAGACAAGTGGACCAACGATTCCAACAAGAGTTGGGTTCATTTGCGATTTTCTAATCGCAGCGATTTTAAAATGCGTTTCATACTTTTGTGTGAATCTGTCCTGTCTTAAAACATCAGCATTCGCAGTTTATCACAGTCGATCGAAGATTGTGATTGCGATTCTTCAACACACACACTCGGAAAGTCGCACTTAGTGATTTTGGATCACCTCTAATTCCAATCCCTAGTAAAGCGCATCAAACGGTGACATTTACTGGACACATTTTTCTGTTCACAATGTTTTTTTTAAATAGATCTTAACAATTTATAAACGTTTCTCAGGCGTGAGTCTATATTCATGATCAATTGGCAAACTTAAGTAACCTCAAAATAACAGAGAACTGTGGAATCAGCTGTCACAGAAACAATGTAACCAAGTCAAAGTCATCTTAGCTGCTTGCCTAGTTGCCGATTTTGTAGGAACAAAAACCGAGTAGGGGTTTGAGCATGAGTTTAACTGTCTCAGCCAATCGGATGTCCCGTTGACGAAAAATTTCAGGACAATCATTTTCGGTTGGTGGGTGGGTCACCGTGGCGTATTGTGTAAGTGCGTCGACTCTTACGCAAAGGGTGCCAGGTTCGATAACCGAATTTACCACTTTTGATAATTCACGGCTCTACCTCTTTCGACTCACTGACAATGCTCAAAGAGTATTCTTGTCTAGAAAAAGCTTCTCAAGTTGGCCGTTCGGAGTCGGCATTAAACTGTAGGTCACTTCCACTCCTAAAAGAACAATACCACGCACAACGCGAGTGGTTGCTGAGAAGCTAGGCCCAGGTCCGTCTCGGACTGTCGTGCCCCATATTATATAATTGTTATAATTTTCGGTTGTTCACATGAAACGTGAGGTCTCTTTACAGGCCACAACCATGTGGAAGCAGGCATCATGGTGAATCCGAAATTTTGGCATCTCTTATTGTGATTACAACAAAGATAGGAACTTAGTTGGATGTGAAAAATGGCCCAAGCTGCCGACGCCTCATAACAATCTGGATCAAGGCTAAATTCGGGAATACGAATAGAGGACTAGGGTGACAACAGCGTGAATGGTTTCTATGAGCTGCTAGAAAGAACATACGATCAGTGGCACAGTTTCACATTGATTTCAACGCAAACCAAATTAAGCATATAGTCATCGGTTTACTCGACACCAAAACTGATAATGGACTAAGGTTTGTGGACGAACGACTGGATGGAGCAGTCGTTAGAGTGCTTGTCCCTGGTTAGCGGGGTCCCCGGTTCGAAGCCCAGTGAAAGCAAAGTTAATACGCTTTTATCTGGTTTTCAAATCTGGTCCAGTCACCATTTGCCGTTGGGTTGAAAAAAGAATATGGTCTGCTGGTGAATGCACTAGCAACCCACCTACCTAACCTAACCTAACTAAAAAAAGGTTTGTGGACGTTGTTACTGGACGGAATCCCTGAGTAGCTGCACGCAGTTCTCACACCTAAGCATCGAATGAATACGGCGATACATCATTAAACTGATATTTGGTCAGTTAAGAGAGCTTTTTGGTAAGCTTACGATTTAGCATAGATTCGAAATTGTTGGTACTTTGCTGTCTACTGCCTAATTGGCCACACTGTTCATTAAAATGTAAATAATCACGAACGGATATTGAGTTCCAGTAGCCAAAACTCTAAAAAAAAACACCCTTTAGTTGATTTCTGAGCGCAGGAGTTCTTTGAGAAATCTTTGCCTAGGCAGGTCTACTCACTGGGCATTGTGAATGACTCGAGAAACGTGCAGTCGAAGACAAGTATGAGTCGACACACCTACTCTCTACGCCGCGGTCACTATTACTTCGAACATTAATTCTCCACATCAAAAACAAGCCCGACAATCTAGCCCTACAAAGACAAATTTGATTGTTCATAATTAATTTGTAATTTCAAAAGGATTGCTACTAACGATCAGTAATTAAAATCAGTCTGCAATGAATCACGGAAATCACAGTAATTATTCGTTGAACAAAAAAAAAACACAACTTCCTCTTAAAGCAATTCCTACTCAAGCGTTTGTTTCTCAATGCCGCCCAAGCAGACTAAGTTGAGTTGAAGACATAAACTTCAACTTTACTTTCAATTCAAACAAGGCGAGTCGAAGTCTTTTTCTTTTTTCTTTCCTTTCCTCAAAATGGTCATGTGATCTACGTGAACCATGCAAAAATACTTGAAACGAGATGGTTCATAATTTGACGACCAGTTCGGGGTCGGTGCATTTGTCGAGGTTTATTGTGATTTGTTTGCGTTCACCTTCAGAAAATTTGAGAAATTGTGAATGAGTAATGTTGCGTGTTCTTTTTTCGGTCAGGGATGGAGTTGGGTCTCTGGCAAAAATGAATTGGAGATAATCTGTCCGAAGCTCATTTTCAAGCCACATCAAGTCTTTTTGTGTAGATGCTTCGAATTTTTCAAAGCCAAGTGGTTGAAGACTCTTTCCACGTACACGGCATTGGAGATGAGGTTTTCTTTTATTTTGTCTCAAATTTGAAGTCGACGACTTCGGATTTGTTCGACTCAGATTTTCCTGGTTACATCAAGCTCGCCAGACTTCTTTTATTTTAGCCAATGGTTTTCATTCAGAGAGCACTGCGGATGCAATAAGAAAAGAAGTCATCAAGAAGCATGGAAGAAAAGAAGACTAGAATGATTAGTAAAGGGTGACCAGATAGCAGTGATAGTTTTTCCAATTGTTATGTTTCTGCAAAGTTCACTCAAAGTTACCAATCCCGTCCAGCTGTCACTGTGGCATGTTGGTATGCGCATGGTTTCAAAATAAAGCCAGAATCAATTGTAAAGCTTGGTGCAAGGCTTGGGCAGTTGGTTATCATAGTTTCCTTCACCTGGCCTCAGTTCCGACAGATTTTTGTACTGCTAAGACCCATTTTATGGAGGTGGTAGTTACATGCTCCGTGTCCAGTAAGTGCTCTAAATAGCAGCCTTAGGTGAGCTTTACTGAGTTTTGATCTCTGAACGTTCGAAAGTGTTTAATACGCTCCTGGTTCTTCCGAAACTAGATCATCTTTTAAATGATCCAATTGCGTAGGTGAAGATTCCTGTCCGTGTTATTGAATCCATAAAGAGGCGAGGGCCGAACAGGAGAATCTGAAATCCTTTCTTGGCTTGTATGTCCAAATTTTTTGACTGCATGATCTTCATGTTCATGTCCCGGCACCCAGATTAAATTTAGTTTGTTATCTTCTGCCAGTGTATTTAGTGTTTTGCGACATACCCAGGAAGCCTTAGAGTTAAATGGTTAGCTCTTTAGTGCTTTGAGAACCGCTTGGCTCACATCTTTATTATTTTATATATTTAACTTTCCTTGCCTATCATTCTTATCCGGTCACCTTGTATCTTACTGGAAATTGGAAGCGACCTACAGATTTATGGCGACATCGAACGGTGAAGTTTGATAAGCTTTCCTAGACAGAAGAACTCTTCGAGCACTGTCAGTGACTCGAAAGAAGTAGACCCATGAATTGAGATAGTTGGTAAATTCGGGGATCGAACTGGACACCCCCGGCGAAACCACTATGCCACCCACACGCCGACTTCAAGCAAAATGTTTGTTAATTGGCCGATCGTAATTCTCTTTCTCGTTGTCTCGTGTTGAATTGACAAATAAGAGGATGGGAGTATACTCCATTTGGAAAAAGTGTTCATCATTCATCTTTGTTCTTCAAGACTCCTTCATACTTTTCAACTTATCTGATCGATGTTACCATGAGCTACATCATATTATTTAGGTTTTCCATCGCTTGATCCTCTAATTTTCGTCCATCTTCCTTTTTTTTGTGGTCTTCATAGAGATTCAAAACGTCCAGCAATGAATCATGATTCAATTCATCGAACTCATTCAAAATCCTCCTCCCTTTCTGGCAATGATCCTGCAGAGAACAGAAAGCACACAAATTTATAAATGTACGCAGTTTATAACATGCACGAACAATCGTTTGTTGAGTTGGTGTGTTCTCTTTTCCTTTTTTTAGCAGGGTGCTGTTCGTGTTCAATCGCAATCACTATTATGTTCATAATTTGCGTGGTTGCGGTCAGAAATGAAGTATTGCAGGGATAGCCGACTTCACAGCTGAGTGCCCATTAGCCCATTGACGAATTTGAGTGCCTTTTTGACGAATATTCATGAATTTTTGACCGTTATTCACGAAATAACGCAAATGCCGTACTCTGATTGGTCAATTTGGTTTAAAACAGTTGTCAAAATTCTTAAGGGGCAAGAGAGGTAGAAGTCGGGCATCTCTGTAATACTTCATTTCTGGTTGTGGGATTCAATAGTTCACAATGAAAGTTATTCCATGGAGGCATTGTTTTATTGTTTTCTTGAATGTAAAAACCAAATATTCTTATGGGAAGTTTAAGTTCAATCCTGCTAAACCAGCAGATAAGGTTGCACAGTGAAATCGGACATAAGAACTGAAACGAATTAAACTGAATTAAATTAAATCGGCGAAATCGCACGAGACTCTATTGCCTGAGTAGTGAACTACATTGAACTAAATGAACTAGAAGAGCGAACTACGGGGGTTTCTCCCTAAGTCGAATCGTCACGGGATCCCGAATTTAGTTCGAGTAAGGGAGAGTTTTACTTAGAGAGAAGTTTTTGTATGGAAAATTGGGGGAAATGTATGTAAAATATGGCGAAAAAGTTCGAGTCAAGGAGAGTTTCGACTTAGGAAGAGTCCACTGTAGTTCAATAAACAGATTTAAGCTAAACTGAGCGCTCTCTGGAGTGAGCTTAAAAGCTCAAGCCTAGTACAATAGGTCTACTTGGTCGAAGTGCATTAATGCCACTACCTACCTGCATACCTATCCAACGAAACTGTCAGTAAAGTGAACCATTTTTGATTGCCTTGAGTATTCGTACGTACATTATGATTCGACCATTTGAAATCCAATCCAATGAAATTTCGGTAACAACCCTCAAACCATGTCCCGAGGGCAAATCCTCAAGTGAAGGGCCTTAGATACCACCAACCAACCAGTTTCGTTTGTTCGCAAGCATGTCCAGCAAATTTATTTCCGTCCCATTTATCTCCTCCACGTGCACTTGCTCCGAGTCAGTTCACTGCGCGGACCTTGATAAACTGGTGAATCTACTTGTGTTTCCAAACAAATCTCGTTTCTGTTCGCACAAAGTTTTCCATGGTCTGCAAGCCTTCTCGGTTGAATTGTTTTCTTCGGCGCGGTGTCGAAACTGACACCCTCCTCCAAGTGTGACCGATCAATTCCCACCTATTTGGCTGTAACATAATCATTATGCGATTCACTTTCTCCACAAGAGGAAAATCATGTGCGATTAGTGGAGGGTTTTGCAAATAATTCACAGCTTCCCGCTCGAATGTTCGGTACCTTTGCCAAACAAGCTGGTGTCGTCTGCTCTTGTTTGTAAGCCGATAATGTTGCTGTTGCCGCAATTTGGATTTGCCTCGCACAGAAGCCAAACGAACCAGTTTGATTCGTCGTGTTGTCCCGCTGTGTCGGCAATTAGCACGCGTAATAGCGGTCTGTTGGAATGGTTATGGTCAATTCAGTGCTAAGTTGATTATGAAAAAAATACAATAAAAACCTTTCTGAGTTCTGCAGGTGGAGTGCGTCGGCAGGCATTTACACAAACGCCTGTGCACCTTGATCTCAGTCCCAGTGTTCAAGCGCGCGCGTAACTTATGCTATTCACGTCAACGCTTGGCCGCGGAAGTTCATTCTCGGCTGACCCCAGCTTTGATTCTATTAAAGTGCCTTGTCTCTTCATTACGGGGCCGTCGTCACGCGTTGTCTTTGGCCGCGTCGAATTAATCCGTCTGGTTTGATTAACGTCGTGAGGGCTCCACGTGTGTTTAGCGCTGGCGATGGGCTACATCACTGATTGCGTTTTCTATTTGCAGGTTTCTCTTCCGAGTTCCTCGGTGTCGAAATCTCCCTTAAATCGAAATTAAGCTCAATTTACGGCTGAATTTCACCTGGCGCCTAGGCGTTTTGGGAAATTTCCTCAATTTGTTGTTGACAGAGAGCGTGTGATTGTCAATCTTTACCATCCACAGACCTTACGTTTGCAGACAATTTTCCGCACAGTCGCAACGGCCGTGACTTCATTTGCATAACTCAGCCAGCAAGCCAGCAAACGCGCCTATCGAACTCTGCATCTGCAGAGTATGCGCACGAATCGTTTGCATTGTCAAAACCTTAGTCCGCAGAGACGGTGTAACCACCGTTGGTTAGTACCTGTTGCCGGCCATATTCAGCGGCACACATTCAACTTACATAATTGTCACCGTCGTTGTTACAAAAGAAATGATTACATCCAGCGATACACAAAAAGGTGGAACGTACGCGTATTTTTGTGAAATTATTTGAAATGATTTCATTTGAATTGCCACGACCTTGAGCCCAGCGCCAAACGGTCAAAGGTTTCGACAAATATGAGCGCTACCGCGTACACTCCGTCAGTGAAGCAAGTCTCATCGATTTGTCAAGTTTGCTTTTGAAATTTAATAAGTCGCCCGGTCGGAAGTTGGTGAATCGTTAATTGCCTTTACCCGTGAATTCGTTCGATTCATGGCGCGAATGGACACCACGAACTTTCAATGACACGCTTTTGGCTGAGGCATTGGCGCATATTAGAGGATGAAGGCGAAAATTAGAATTGTGCGAATGCATTGATTGACTGGGTAAATATTTTCATCGAACTGAAGGAGATACGAATTGCCTGCCAAAAGTGTGACGGACAAAGGGGGTGTGAAATGGTTGCGAGGAGGCGAAGCAGAACATTTTGACACATTGACACCTGCATATGCGCATTGGAGTTAGTTCCTGTTGATTGGTTTCATTACTTGAGCTGAAGTGTTGACTATGTTGGCCGTCATGGTTGAGCACTCAAGTTCGTCGACTGTTGCTCACAATATGTCCAGTTTCGTTTCCGTCAAAGCGAGTGTGTAACATGTACCTAATTACTTTCAAGGCCAGCACAGAGATGGCAGTCGAATTTGTTACGTCTGCTACTTACCGAGGTAGTTCCCTAATTACTTAAGGTGGTGCTACAGTCCGGGGTGGATCTAGGCCTCAACCAACCAGTCAGCTTGATCTATAGCTAGGTGCCTCCAGTTCACAAGCATAGTTGTTTGAGGTCGCTTTCCACTAGCGTCCCCCCCCTGAGTCGCGGTCTTTCTCTACTGCGCCGTCCCTCGGGGGTGGATTAGAAGGCTCTCCGGGCCGGAGCATTGGTTTCCATCCGCCCTACATGACCTAGCCATCTCAATCGTTGGATCTTCGCTCTTCTGGCTAAGTCGATGTCGCTAGACAACTCGTATGGTTCGTCGTTAAATCTCCTCCTCCACTCACCGTCTATGCAGACGAATTTTAATCTCAATCCAACCATGAGCTTTGACAAAGTGCATGTCTCTACAACATATAACATAACTGTGATCATTAAAGTTTTATAGAGGGTCACTTTGGCTGTTCGAGAGAGGGCTTTGTTCATCAATTGCCTTCTCCGCTCAACGAAGCAGCGATTGGCATGAATTATACTTCGTTTGATTTCAGCGTAGGAGTCGTTGTCTGAGCGGTTCCTAGATAGACAAAGTCCTTGACCACCTCAAAGCTATATCTGCCTATCGTGACGCTCTGTCGGAGACGTCGGTGTTGGAATTTCTTTCTCGTTCTTCTTGCCCTTCTTTACCGTTAAATCCATCTTCACGACTTCTGTTGCAATACACACAAAAGTGCCATTGACAGTGACGATGGAAAGGTGGTGGTTATCGATCTGTTGCGCCTGGGTTTCCCCCGATGGTTGATTTTCCACCTAAAACCACACGGGTATGGACCGACCAGGTTGTTAACGAACGGCTTTAGGCGTTCACACAACACGGCGTCTAATATCTTTTAGGCTATGTTCAGTAGACTAATGCCTCTATAGTTGCCGCAATTCAGAGGGTGATGGGGTGTGGGAGACCCAGGCGCTGGTTGTGAATTTGTCTCGTGCAGTGAAGTATAAAAAACACGTTGTGTGGGTTAATGGAGTTATATTTTGGTTTCCACGTCTTACCTCGATGAAGTCTGGTTCCAGAAGAAGGACCAAGAAAACATGAGGGTTATAAAAATGGCTGAGTGGGTGCCGATTTTAGCAATTAAGCGACACGAGAGACCTCTAGTTGTTGAACTTAAAAATACAAAGCTTTTTAGCAATCAGACCGATGTTAAGCTACGTTTACACCTAAACATTGCCGGCCGCCTTGCAGCATTGGCTGTAAAAGTTACAAATCTATTATTCAGATACATTAAGTACAAAACTCAATAAAGGAATTTACTTTTCGGACACCCCACTTCAGTGACTAGAATACAATAATATAATATAACAATATGATAATAATGTAACAATCATTTTATAAAAATTCATACAATAGAAACTTCAGTAAATAATAAGCGAGCATAACTTGAAGAACAGTGCAATGAGTGTATAAGGTGGGGGTTTTTTTTTTTTTTGTATTTATCGGTTTTCAGTCTATGTGAAAGTAAGTTATTTAGAATGAAGATTATGGATTCAATTGTGAATTAGTACGCAAAGTTTAACTATTGGTCGCGTTACGACACCATTTTGTGTCCTAATGTCTACGACTCTTACTCTGCTATCAAGGCCAGGATAGACTTTGATAACACGACCTAACCGCCATTCATTTCGGGGGAGGTTCTCTTCCTTTATGATTACCAAATCGTTGAGCGCGATATCTCTTTGAGGATGTTTCCATTTGTAGCGTTTGTGTAATTCCTTCAGATATTCCTCCTTCCATCGGCGACAAAATTGATGATATAAAATCTTGACCCGTTCCCATCTTTGAATGCAACTTATAGATTTTTCATCGTCGGCGGGTTCTAGTGGTGCGAGCAGAGGCCCACCTCGGAGGAAGTGACCTGGAGTCAACGGGGGAATGTCTGAGGAATTTTCCGAAATGGGAGAAATCGGCCGGGAATTAAGGCAAGCTTCAATTTTGGAGAGGAGCGTTGAAAATTCTTCGAAAGTAAACTTATTAGTGCCTGCTACTTTTCGGAAATGCTGTTTAAAACTCCTTACTCCGGCTTCCCAAAGTCCACCCATATGGGGTGCGCCGGGAGGAATAAATTTCCATTCAAGATTATGGTCTCTGTATCTCTCAGCTACGTCTGCTGACAAGGTTTTTAGAAATTGTTGGAAATTTTTGGTAATTACTTTGCTAGCGCCTACCAAGTTAGTGCCATTATCACAAAACAGTTTTTTAGGCATACCTCTTCGCGCAATAAATCTGCTTAAAGCGGCTAAAAACGATTGTGTTGTCAAATCACTGGTAGCTTCTAGATGAATCGCCCGTGTGGCAAAACATACAAAGAGACATACGTATCCCTTTGATATTCGAAAATTTCGTCCAGCAAAACTTTTTAAGGCAAAGGGACCAGCGAAGTCTAGGCCAGTATGAGTGAACGGTGAGGATATAATAGTTCTTTCTAAAGGTAAGGCTGCCATAAGTTGAGTTTGTGTTTTCTTTTTGTAAATCACACATTTCTTACACAAGCGATTACATTTTTTCACCAGATTCTTCACTTTAGGAATCCAGAATTCGCACCGAATCAAACGGATTACCAATTGGTTTCCACCATGAAGTGTGATATCGTGCACAAACTTGACATAAAGGGTAGATATATAAGCTCGATAAGGTAGTATTATGGGATACCTTTCGTTAAAGGAAAGAGTAGAAGACGTGAGTCTCCCGTTAGAGCGAATGATTTGATGGGGATCCATCATTGGATTTAAATTCAACAAAAGGCTATTTTTTTGAAGATTCTCATTTTTGGATAGGAGTAAATATTCGTTAGCGAAATGAAGCGATTGAGTCATACGAATAACTAAGAGTTTAGCATCCGATACCTCATGCTGAGTTAAAGAACAAGATGGGAAAGAAACTTGATTTTTAAAACGGGGATGGGTTCTGTGAAAAAACCGCATAATGTAGCAAATTACATGCAACATTTTTGGCCAGGACGAAAATCTCTCTATCACCGTCTCAATATTGGGAGGTATAGTGGTGTGATTAGCTTTAAGAGGTCTCCGTTCCATATCAGTTTGAGCAAACGGTTGTAACGATGCTTGAGGCCAGGATGAATCAGCTTGACAAAGCCAGGAGGGACCTCTCCACCACAAACTATTTGATTGAAGATCCTTTGGTGACAGACCCCTGGTAGCTAAATCGGCTGGGTTGTCCACGGATCGAACGTACCTCCACTTCGTATTGGGCACGTACGTTTGTATTTTAGAGACGCGATTTCCTACGAAGGTTTTCCATGTGCATGGTGGTTTATCTAACCAAGCCAAAACTATGGAACTATCGGTCCAAAGAAAGAGTTCCTTGTTCGAGCACGGGAGCTTTGTGATGACTTTATGGAATAATCTTGCTAACAATAACGCACCGCAAAGTTCAAGCCTCGGTAAGGGAAGCACTTTAACAGGGGCTACTTTGCTTTTTGCACATAGGAGATGCGATGACCAATCATCTCCACTGTGCTGAACACGCAAGTAGAAAGTAGCCGCGTAGGCTCTTTCAGATGCGTCGCAAAACCCATGAATTTGTATGGAGTTTTGCGGTTTATATCGGACCCATCGGTGCACGTTAATCGTCTGGAGATCTGGAAGAGTAGCAAAGAAAGATTTCCAACGTTGACACGTTAGGGGGTGAATTGGTTTGTCCCAGGATGTCCCATCACGCCAGATCTGCTGCATTAAGATTTTGGCTGTAATAAGTACAGGGGCCAACCAACCTGTGGGATCAAATAATTGAGATATGATCGATAAGACCGCTCGCTTGGTAACTACAGCATCTACGTCCGGGGACTTAAATAGGAAATGAAAGGAGTCTTGCTTTGCATTCCACTGAATACCAAGTGTTTTTGTGATACTTCTATCTTCGATCTTTAAGAAGTCTTGATCGTAAAGCTGAGAGGGGGAAAATCCTTTAAGTAGGTCGAGGCAATTGGACGTCCACTTTCGCAAGGAGAATCCTGCAGAGCTCAAAGCTTCGTTCAATTCCTTTTGAGCCCTTAATGCTGTTTTAAGATCGTGGGCTCCAGAAAGGACATCATCGACGTAGAAGTCGTTTTTTAGGATAGCCGCAGCGAACGGAAAGGTGCACTGGACATCATCAGCTAACTGTAATAGGGTACGGATAGCCAGATAAGGGGCACAAATGTAACCGTCTGTAGTTCATAGTCTTGACAATCACTATTGGCGAGTTTACGGTACAATATCCTCTGATAAGGTACATGATCGGGATGGACCAAGATTTGTCGGTACATTTTTTCGATATCGGCATTAAACACGAATCGATAAAACCGCCATTTTAAAATCAAAGTTGTTAGGTCGGTTTGTAAAACGGGACCAGTATATAATACGTCATTTAGACTGACTCCATTGCTTGATGGATTGGATGCGTTGAAAACCACTCGAGTTTTGGTTGTGATACTATCAGGCTTTGTAACCGCATGGTGAGGTAGATAGTATGAACATATATTCTGATCTCGGATTAATTCCTTTGGTGAAACTACCTCCATGTGGCCAAGGACAGAATACTCTTCAAGTACTTGAGTGTACTTAGAATGTAACTCAGGATCTCTCTGTAATGATCTTTCTAAACGGTTAAATTGCTTAAGTGCTATATCCCTTGAGTAGCCCAGAGTGGGCATAGTATTTTTAAACGGAAGACATACTACATAACGACCATTGGAATCTCGAGACGTTGTTTTTTGATAAAGCTCTTCGCAGGCTTCGTCTTCATGCGAGAGCGGCTTGGTTTCTACAATCTCCTCAATTTCCCAAAATTTAGCAATTTGTTGATCCAATGAGACTTCACTAAAGTGCGACAAGACTGTTGAAAATGAGCTAAAACTACCTGGAGGTAGCGGACCGGATAATACCCAGCCAAACACTGTATTCTGAGCCACTAGGGAACCGAAGACATTCGATTTGATTCCTTCCTTAATGATTGAGGGGTATAAATCTGAACCAATAACAAGATCTATTTTTGAGGTTTCATAGAAGCAGGGATCCGCTAGCTCAAAATCTATTGGTTGTGAAATCTCATTCTGCCGTATAGTGCATGATGGCAAATCGCTGGTGAGACGCTTTAAAACAATTGCGGTAGCTACAATTGAGAAGGTTGGAATGTATTTCGAGCCCAGGGTTAAAGTACATAGTTTTGAGGCAGTTGCTGTTACTACCGAACTCATACCACATATCTGAGCCTGAATTGGTTTCACAGGAAGGTTCAACTTTCTCTGCAAAACTTCCGAAATGAAGGTAACCTCCGATCCCGGGTCTAATAATGCTCGAAGTGTAAAAGTATTTCCTTGGTGATGGACATCTATCAAGGCCGTAGCTAAAAGAACTCGCTTGTTGTTTCTAGAGAAGTATGATTGAACTTGTAAAGGATCTGGATTTTCAGCGGACTGTATGTTTTGATCGTTCTTGGAGTTGGGGCTTGAAATGGATTGGGACACTCTTTGACTCGGAATATAAGGGGCGTTGCGAGTTTCAGAATTATCGGACTTGTGTAGCAGCGAATGATGTCTCTGATTACATTGCATGCACGTATGGGTACTTTGGCAATCTGGCAATAAATGAGTAGAAGATAGACAATTCGTGCAATATTTGAAAGAATTCACTTTTGCAATTCTCTCACGGACCGACATTTGGACAAACTTTGGACAAAGTCGGAGTGGGTGGCAACTTTTGCAAAGCTTACAACTGAATGTGTTGGGTTTTGCATGGAAAGCTTTATGTTGGTTTTCCCTTTTAGAGCTGTGACCTAAGTTTTTTGATGACTGACCCTTTTGTTTGGAAGAATACTTTATATCTGAGACGGTTTCTAGGAGTCTGTATCTTTCGCTTAAGAACAGATCCATTTCTGTCCATGATGGAATATCGCGAGGGCTTTTAATTGATTGTTCCCATAAAGAGAGAGTTCGTTCAGGTAATCGGTTTGAACACAAGTATACAAGGATGGGATCCCAAGAGTTGGTATCCACGTTATGAGCCTTTAAAATGGATAAGCAGTCATTGATCTCCCGTTGGAGTTCTTTGATATTTTTTCCGGACTCAAATGAAACCAACGACAGGTTAAAAAGATTCTTTAACTGATTGTTAACTAAAATTCTCTTGTTCTCATATTGCTCTGACAGTGCTTTCCACGCTAACTCAAAATTCGCAGCAGTTAGGGGAAACTTGGCAACTATGTTGTTCGCTTCTTCCTTCGTTTTCGCACGTAGATGAAACAACTTTTGCACGGAACACAACTTCGGGTGGTTTATATAAACTGCTGTGAACATATCCCGAAATGACGGCCATGTTAAATAATCGCCATGAAAGGTTTCTGTGTCACACGGTGGAACTTTTATACCTACAGCAGAACTGGGTATCTCAACCAGAGTGGAGTGAGCGATACCTGGTGTATGCATCGAACCCTTTGGAGGACCCGGAGAAGAAATGCCGCATGGAGTGTTCTGAACCTCATCCTGTTCAATAGACTTTAATTTCTTAGCACGGTCTATAATTTCACTGAGGCAGTTGATATAAGTGTTAGAGGATAACCTATATTTCGTTTTTATAGCATCTAGGTCTTCTTGAGCAGAAGCATCATCCGCGCGCACACAGAGAGAATAACACCTTTTAATATTACACCACAGATTTTTTACTTCTATTTTGGACGCTTCCAATGAACTAGAAGTTTGATCTACTATAGGAATTTCTTGAAAATTTGTATAAAATTCTATCAGCTGATCGGCAGCGATAATGAAATCATCCAACGCACTCATTTCGATATTGAAAACACTTGAAGAATTACCCCAAAGGAAGAACTAATTAGGTACTTTCACGATAAACCGTATATCCTTCTACTTGAAATTGAATGAAACCATAAACTTTGCAATACTTAATCACTTTCGGTACTAATTATTACAAATGTAGCGTATACATAAGAGGGTACAAATAGGAAGCAAAACTAATGCACTGATCTTAAAGCTAGGCACGCACCTGAAAGCCAATTGAATTGGTGTGCTGGTATACTGCTGCTTCTGTTTCGGGTGATTGTTGGTCTTCGTACGCTGATGATGATGCTGACGATGATGATGATGATGATGTGATGATGATGAGGATGATGATGATGATGTTGATGATGATGATGTTGATATGAGGATGATGATGATGATGATGTTGATGGCAGGGCAAATGGTACCCTGTTCACTGCTATGCGACTAATGGTCTACTGGAGAATCCAGTGAGATGATTGTGATGGTGTAGATGTCGTACGATGTTCGTGTAGCGGGAACCAGGAGGAAGACGTGATAATATTTTTGTTCCGTTGAGTCAGGAACAAATCAATGTGATGGGATGATCGATGGATGAATGAAGTCGGCCAGATTTACATACATGGATGCACCCATGTAGGTTAGATCTGTGCGAATTCCGGACTTCGTGGTGATACTGGATGACTATGATGACCTCGTGATGGGTAGGGCAAGATTTGCGGGATCTTGATGATGCGATCTAATGCAGATCGTTGCTGATTCAGATGGACGCCACGCGCAGCCTGATGATTGTGAAACTGGCGAACGCCACACTCTGCTTGACGATGATTAGATGATCTCGTGATAGATAGGGCAAGATTTGGGGATCTTGATGGTGCGATCTGATCCAGCTCGTTGGTGAATCAGGTGGACGCCTCGCGCTGCTTGATGATAGGAAATCTGGCGGACGCCACACTTTGCTTGACGATAATAACAACAATATTTATTGATCTGGCTCGTTTGGACCAAATGATGGGGTGTGGGAGACCCAGGCGCTGGTTGTGAATTTGTCTCGTGCAGTGAAGTATAAAAAACACGTTGTGTGGGTTAATGGAGTTATATTTTGGTTTCCACGTCTTACCTCGATGAAGTCTGGTTCCAGAAGAAGGACCAAGAAAACATGAGGGTTATAAAAATGGCTGAGTGGGTGCCGATTTTAGCAATTAAGCGACACGAGAGACCTCTAGTTGTTGAACTTAAAAATACAAAGCTTTTTAGCAATCAGACCGATGTTAAGCTACGTTTACACCTAAACAGAGGGTCTCCTTTTTTGTGGATCGGGCACACTATCCATTCATCGGACATGCTTTCCTCCGACCATATTTTACAGATAAGTTTGTGCGTGTTACTTAGGTAGTCAAAATTTAGTAGACGCTTACGTCTGTAAGTGTCAAAATGCAGTTGAGATGTCAATCTAACGTCATTTTATTGACGCGATGATGTTGTGATGAATGTGGTAACATTCTGAAAAAAACACTGCAAATTTTACATAACAAATGTAGGTACAAAAAAACCGGCCGTCTAATTTATTCGAATAACTACGCGTAATTAATCAAATAGATTGCCTCATGTATTTATTTTACTCAGTCATTTATGCCAGTACCACGTTGCACGTTGAGAATAAGTTCGACTTAATGCGTCGTGTATCTTTTCTCTGGAAATTTATCATTGGATAGAGAGACAACCAAGAAAGCATTACATTTGCATTCGACATGACTGAGTCAGTGACCTGAAGAGAATTCCGTCAGGAACTTCTTTATCCAGATGATTATGGCCAGTTCCGTCCAGTCTATGAAAAATTACCAGGTCAGGGCATTGACTTCTGTACCGAATGTTGTGGTTCAATTCTGGACAAACACGACACCAGCTCGACACGTCCATACCAGCCATAAAACTGAAGGTTTCCTCAATTCGTGAATGAACAATAACACGCTAAATACAAATAGTTGCTGTGAAACTAAAACACGACTGTCAAATTATCAGGTTGCCATGTCCCTCAGTCTGTTGTTTTCGATGCCTCCGCGAACTCTGTTTGCTTGGTGAGCGATGGATTCTCCTCTCCCAACCAGCCTGTCTCTTATTCATCAAACATTCAAGCAATGCGGCATAACAATATCGGCAGGCCGCCAACGAATCCACGAAAACCATCAACAACTCGTCCAGAACCTCACATTTTTCTGCCTTAAGTTAGAAATTGGTCCGTCTGAACTCCTTTGTGTCAAATCGTTCCGGACATGTATAGCTTCCGTCTGTTGGAAACATTTCCCATCGTTTCGTAAGCTCAACCTAAACATGTCAATGTCCACCAAAAATTCTACACAAGCGCACACATGGCAAGTACACACAATATGGCACATGACACACAAAATGGTACACATACGTTTGTGCATGCCTGAGTCGGAAGTATATATTACCAAGGGGGCAGACTTTAAAGTTGATTGTCTACTTCCCATCGACGTAGTAGAGTGTCTTTTTGGCAGATTTTCTTGAATTCTTGACACTTATTCACGAATTAATATGAATGCTGTTCCTTGATTGGTCATATAATAAACGGTTGTCAAACATTTTAAGGAGCAAGGTAGGTAGAAGTTGGCCTTCTCGGTAATACTTTACTTCTGGTTGGAACTATCATGTATCAAACGTCCACACATGTATTTACATCCATACCAACGTAGTCACCAATCTATCCTCTTCTTTCGGAGAAATATGAATGGAACTAAATAGTTCCACGAACATGGAACTATATAGTATCTTTGTACATAGAACTATATAGTCTCTACGTACATAGATACGTAGTCTCTATATTCATATAACTATATAGTTCCATGTGCACATAGTTCTATTCATATTTCTCCGCAAGAAGGAACTATGCAGGTCCACAAGCATGGAACTTTATAGTTCCTCGCACATGTAACCGTAGTTCAACTCATATGGAACTATATAGTTCCACTGCTGCGTCTCCGGGATCCAGTTACGATTACAAAAAGAATCGTTCCATGTCCGTTCCGTCGTCGGTACTGTTTAGTACATCTGTAGTGTCAAACGCTTCATCTTTGACCTTAAGAGGAACGTCGTTTAAAGACGTCATTATTCCAGCCCTCTTCTACGATGAAGAGATGTGGATTCTCAAATTCTGTATAGTCTTGTTAAGTTTGAAGAAAGGGTAGTTCACTCATGTTACTTGCTCTTTATTTGATGTCTTACCTCTAAGGTAAGACAGGAGGAGTATTTCGGCTTAACAAATAAGTTGGTTAGAACATTGAGCCCTCAACTTCAAGCCTGGTGTAATGTAACAAGCAAGACTAAGGCGGGAATTGAATACTAGGGGACCCATAAATCATTCTCTTTTAGAAAAGCGTTTTGAGGTGAAGGTGGTTTTGGCGTAAGCACTTTTAAAAATAGTTGTTTGGCATTCTCTTTTCTATCCCCAGCAGAAATTGCTAGCGAAGTCGCATGTTCACTAATAAAACATCTTTGCTGGTCCTGCTTTAGGCCTAACAATCCTATTTAAGTTGTAATCATAACACATGCAAATTGGGATGAAAATCCGTGTACTCAGTTTTGAGTAAATCGTTGACAAGCCTCTGGTCAACCATCTCATCACAGAAGGTCTCATGTTTAAGCAGAGTGGCAACCGAATGAGGGCCATAATATAACAGATTACATTCACCCTGTTATCAAGTTGACTGCCGTGAAACAACGACCTTTCCACATAAAAGGCTTTAAGTTTAATCTCACATTAATTTTGATCTCCAAAGGATATGCAGCTTATATTTAAGGCCTAATCGACGGTCACGTTTAAGCATTTAAAGGAATACATAGAAATGGTCGACTTGGACCTTCAATACCACTGTGGTGGAATTTTACGTAATTTCACAGAAGGAATTATGGCTACTTTGACAGCTTCTTTTCGTTTGGTTTTGACATAATCTTTAAACAATTCTGGTCCTAAATCATGAAAGTCTTTAAAAGTGACTATTACCCAACAACTTCTTGAAATGAAATGGGATTTAAAAAATTTAAAGAAGTGTCAGTTCACTTTAAGATTCACCTCATATTCACCTCACATCATTTTGACGCATGACGATGGTGGGGGTGTAATTGTCTAAGTTTCATCTCATACTATTATCATCTAATCGATAAACATTACATCACCAAAGCCGACTTCCGACAGATCGTAGTGGCCCGTTGTTGGGGGCAACTTGTTACGCAAAACTTTCACAATCGGGGATAATTGCGCCGCACTCTCAAGACTCAATGTACAGAGATTGTAACAAATATACTCCCCCCTTAGCAGGAACCGCATGCATATGCAACCGCAGAGCGTTCCTCCACCAGAGAATCTCTGTAGCGTGCCAAACCTGTTCGATTTAAGCGTCGAGCACGTGCAGAGGAAGTAGTTTCACAAAAACCATCTCTTTCACTAAGACCAGTATTTTTAGTTTTTGAATAGTTCATAATTGCCTCTATGGTCCAGAGTTCGCTGCGGTCCAACAAGTGCCGGATTCGTGATGCTTAACTTCTGGATTTTGGTGAATAATGAAATCACCGTCAAGAGCCTCCATACGGCATTCATGGGGGTGCCGAACTTATAAACGCTCGAACCTACCAATTTGGTCACATAACACGGACGGAGAGTAGGCGAGAATGTAAACAATTCGTTGCGGGAACACTCGGAAAGCTCAACGCTTCAAGTACGACTTCTATGTAAAGCACACCACCTCGCGCAGGCAAACCTGACGCACAACATTCGTATTTGTATTCAAATCCGACAATGCTTTGCGATGCTAATCTGTTATTCGCCTGTCGGAGCTGTAATCACAATCCCACGGAGAGGCAGATGTAACAGGCAACGATGATTATAGACGTAAACCCGTTTCTAGCTCTCGTTCTCGTTCTCGGTAATGAGCGGTCGATTAAAGTGAAATAATTTCGACGCAGCCGATTGCGTAAGTGTTGTGCGATAATAGCGCGCGGTCACTCTGAGAACGTGATAAAGTCTGTTCATAATTTGTAATCCATCGCTAACCTTCCAAGCAAATATTGACACGACATGCATTCAGAATGGGAATGTTTTCGTTTTTCAAATGGCGCTGGACTCAACCGAGTCAAGTTCGCATATTTTTTTAACGATCCCTCAAGCAACCGGTTTCCGTTGAGTGTTTCGCTTCTTTTTTATTTCTCACTTTGGACAGAAAATGAAATTTCTTTCTTTTTACGACTGACTGCGGGATCAGGTTCTTTCGCTCGAATCTTGTCTTTCACTGGTTGTGTGCTCTTAGGAAATGGAAGAAAACGTAATGGGGAACTAGAACGTGTGCGGCGTCGTCTGAACTATTACGCTATCTTTTTCCACGGTCTGGTGAAGTTGGTGGAACGACGCGGCGCGGTGCCGGTGGTATCGAAAGTGAATACAGTGTGGTATGGTGCTGAGCACGTGGGTTCCTTCTGTTGGCACGGTCTTTATTATATGTCTGTCAATTAGGTGTTTACTGGCGTTGAAAGAGAAGAGCTCTGAAGAACAATGGGCCACAATGACCATGGCTTGATCGTCACATTGGCTGGTTAAACGTGCAGATCAGAGGCGCTCTCAATATCAGCACTAAAGGGCTAGCCATACTAGGTATACGTCCATAAGTATATAGTCTTATGTCCAATTACGAAACTGAGCGATAACCTGTGACTATAATGACCGCTTTTTTCAGTTTCGTTAAGTTTCGTTATTTCGTTATTTTACACCAACGCTTTTTTGCGTACGTAAATTACAGATCTTATGTAGTAAGGCATCTCCTTCCGCGATTGAATTTTTGACAGAAAACACAAATGACTTCGTTAAGTTTCGTCAATTTTTAAACCATCGCTCTTTACGTACGTAAATGAAAGACTTCACATAAGTAGGTAGCTTAAATGCTGAAATTTTACTTTACACACATGGCCGGTTTTTTCAGTTTCGTTAAGTTTCCTTTTTTTGCACGCTATTTAAGTACATACGTAAATTACAGATGGCAAGTTTTAAGGCACTTCCACGATTGAATTTTACTTGACAGAAAACACAAATGGCTTTTTTAAGTTTCGTCAAGTTTTTTGTATGTACGTGCTCTTTACGTACATAAATGACAGTTGCCCCACCAACTGTCATACTAACTGTAAAGAGTGATTGATAAAGGTACTACAGCACTTAAATTTTACGCGATAGAAAACACAAATGGTTTCGTTCAGTTTTGTTCATTTTCTTCACCATCGCTCCTTAGGTACGTAAATGATGGACTTTACAATGTAGGCTGGAAGTACCTTCTTTAGTGGCTTACATTTTCCTTTACCCAAATCGACTCTTCATTCAGTTTCGTTAAGTTTTACACCACCGATCTTGCGTAAAGTAAATGACAGTTGATAGGTAGGAAGGTACTTCGGCGCTTAAATTTCACAGAAAATACGAATGACAGCTGAAAAATAGGCTCAATTAGAGGAACCTACGATAGTTACGAAATTTAACGATGATTACGATGATTTGTTCTGACGCAGTTTACTTAGGCATTTGGGTTCCCTATAACACATACAGTTGCTGCTCACGAACTCACGCAAACGAGTGGACTCCATCCAGCTTAAAGTCGGACGTCGAATTTGTAGCAAAACTTCAGTTCAAATTTTAAACCGGAGTTTTAGGCAGGGTGATGTGTTGAGAGCGAAAATGTGCATATTCGAATTGGACCTACGCACGATGAAGAAAAAGAGGTTCGTTGGATTGGAGCAATAAGATAATAGTAAAGTAGCAAAATAATAGGGTTTAGTGCTGTCAAAAAACATGAAAGGAGAATGTTGGCGTATTCCCTTCGCATCTCTAAAGTTTGCTGACTTATGTAATGAAGGCGACCGGTCCTAGGAAGGTCTCGAAGAGATTTAACGATCATTCTGGGTACTTTTCGTTCTGTTCTGAAAGACTACTTGGTAACATTTTTAGGCAAAATGACACATTTAGCCACTAGCAATGTGGGTCCGGAACCAACGCACACCTAATGCATGAGTAGCGATCTGCAATATACCACGCAGTGAGGGAAGAAGAAGCAAAGAAGAGGAGCACTTAGCAACTTTAGTTTTTTTATGGATTGACTCAATGTCCACATGATTATGTCCATGCATCCAATTTGAGGAAGGTATTCTTCACTATACCTCTAAGCGTGGAGATATAATTTTCAGTTCTCCTTATAGTCACATCGCCTTCATGGGCCATAACTTTCCATAAAGGCAATTGCGCAGATGAACCAATTTATGACTGAAGTTTTTGGAGACTTTTGAGTGGAGTTTGAGTTTCCACCATGGTCTACTCTACTGACTGAAACAATAGATGAGGATTGCTTTCATGGTTTTTGTGAGCCCACGGCTGCCATAGGATGAGGCTGTTAACTTCTGGCGCAATAAATCTCTCAGTTATGTATAGATCTCTACCTTCTCTTCCCGTACTTAACTGCCTAGAGATTCCCAATAAGAGAGGTTATTTTTATAATTTAATTATACGAATTGCGAAAAGATGTTTGCCACAATTAAATTTTAATTAACTTTGAGTTGAATATAAATGGTAAAAATATTCCAATTGAAAGTTGTCATGACCAGTTTCTCGAGAGCAATTTGTTGACATGTCGCGTGCTGAAAGAAATTAAGTAAATTACCGCAGTAAATGGTTTACATTGTTAGTTGAGATAAAAAAAAACTGTTTACATGAGTAGATGTCAAATTTTAAATAATATTATAATGTAGCATTTAATTTGCAGTTATTGACTTTGTCGGCAGAACGAGATGTTGACGTTGTTTTTTGGTCTTTTTAATGATTCAACTTTGATCTTGCTAGGAACAACAAACTCTTATTTAGATTATAAGCTATCAGTAGCGTGGTGTCCATACAAACCGATTCCTATCGAGTTACCTTTTAAAGTTCTGCTGTTCAACAATGTAAATATCATTATAAAATGCGAAATTAATGTTAATATTATGTGCATATAAAAATAATATTTGTGCGTTTCCTTCACCTGCACACGCAAGCGACGGATTATACCAACCCGTAAAGAAACCATAGTAACCCGAAAAATAAATATCAGGCTAGTTAGAACAAATTGGTTGACTTTTCTTTCCTCGTTGACTGTGTTTGACTCCAGATTGTCTAACACACGCTTGCTTATGCTAAAAAATAATAACCCGGTTTTCTTCGACTTAAATCTAAACTTAAATCTTGTGAAAAGGAGATAGGTATACAAGTGTCTTAGAAGTCGTACGGTGCATCTACTTTAGACAAAAATGTTGACCCCATCATTCGTCGGACGTCGAACTTGTAGCGAAACTTGGGATCAAATTTGGAAATGAAGATTAAGACAAGAGCAGGCAACTTCATTACCCAGTTCAAATTGGTAGCATAGGTTCTGTGCAACTATAAAATATATGGTGAATAGATAGAAAGGACTGGGCTGTTAAAAGAACTTGAAAGGAGCCGATAGACTAAGAGAATTTCAGCTATTTTTCACCATTGTTCTAAGCTTTGTAGGCTTATTAATTGAAGACGGCTATTGCAAGTGAGGCTTTCTTCTGAACAAACGAAGAAAGCGACACTGAATAGTATTTTTGTAGTCAAGTCAATAGTATTTTGCAGTCACAATAATGCACAACAATTGGAACTTGAGAGTCGTATTTTAGGAGTGGATGAATAAAAGTTAGTAGAGCAATTGTGTCACGAAAGAATCGGATAATTTGTTACAACAGCGCTTAACAAAGCCAAGTGTAGCCATTAAAATCCTTCAGACTACACTACACCACGTGCATTATGCCTTCTCTTTTGCCTTTAAAAAAGCTAATGGACGCGCATGTTGTCCAAGAAATCTGCTCCCAAATGTAAAACATTTTCCTTTTCCCAATTCCCTAAATCTGGTCAACCATGGTGACAGTTGAGGATGTGTCCTATTTGTGTGGGCTTCTTCGGTCTTGTTCAACTAAGATTATTCTTAACATCAGAATATAAGGACAAGTGAGTAATTGATTAACGTGATCTCCTGTCAAAAGACTTAATATCACGAGTTCTTTTACTCCTTAGGACCACTTTTCGACGCTGGACTACACGTCTTAAGTAGGAATCTCCAGTACCAAATCGAGTTCATGCTTATGGACACTCACTCCACCTTGGTAAAATGTGAGGACGATCTAAAACCTCTGCTGATCTTTGGGTCGCAGCACCCGGTTGAGATCTGCAACTTCACATAGATTTGATTTCACGTGGCCTTCTTCAACAACTCCACCTCTCCCTGCTTTGGGTGGTAAACCACAGCTACCACGATTCTCCCACTTGGGGGGCCAACCTCAAGTGATCAGGCTAATAACTATGCGGGTCTCAGGGGCAATCCTGATCTCCCGTGGAACCTGAAACCTGAATATAGCCTCTGTTGAAGCTAACAATTGGGTGCCATAACATCTCATAACATTTCATATGCTGGAATCTATTAACAATAAGCCTTAGCGATAGCATTTCTAAGCACTTAATTATGCCGCTATCTATAAGCTTATGCATAAACATTCAGCATTTTCAACGAAAATATTTCTATGGGCTTTTCCCGTGAATTCCGTGAGCATTGGAGTAGGGACGTATCCTAAAGCAATTACTCAGGCTCAGGTATTTTAGTCGCCTTGTACGACAGGCATACCTTACCTCGGGCATATTCTAACCCCTAACCCGCAGGGGGAAGAATATAAGGACAGTAGTTACTAGAAATTGCACTGAGTACAAACCCTCAAACTAGGTGAACTTGCAGAAGTTTTTTAAGGAGCAGATGAACATTAAGAGTGATGTCAGCAAAAAGTTGACAAATCTTTCCATGTCAAAATGTAGCCGCTACAGGAGCCCATAGGAGCAGAAAAGGTGGCTTGTAGGTTGACAATGGTCCATATCTCGAAAACAGTGGTTTTCGGGGACGTCGCATTCTGTGAGTCGGTTGCCTTAAGCAGAATGAAAATATATATATGCCGTTGTGCCTAATAGAAAGTAAGAAAAAGTGTCGACCAAAGTAGCCTCAAGGATTGCACCTTGAAAAATCGCCCACATCTCGAAAACGGTGCGTCCGCTGTAGGGCGTTCATTCATTTGTGCATCGATAGAGGATCCAGTGACGCATCTTTCCATTTCAACGTTTTGCCGCTACCCTCCATCCTGTTTTGTATATACCTTCTGTACTCACTTCAGAAAATGCTTCCACGATTGACACGCAGTTTTATGATGAATCGACTCTGTTCTTGAACTGCCCAAGGAATGCATACAGTTTGTCCTTTTCGAAGTAAATTTGTCAACTTTTTCGATTTGGTACAAAAGTGCAGGAAAAGTTACATCTTTCTGATCCTTCTGTTTTCATTCATTTCAATTCCTCTGCCGTATAATAAATATCACAGACCTGCGTTTATGTCACTCTTTTAGAGTGTTATTGTCTAGATTGTGAAATGTTTGTAGAAGTCGATTTAAAGGAGATCACTCTTCTAGTATGTATCCTCTGGCGAAGGCCCAGCCACAATTAACTTATGTGAACTTAAGCTTATGTTAGAACGGAAAGAACTCCAAAGGGTCAAACACTGCTGGGTCCCGGGCCACAGCTCAATAGCTGGGAACGAGAGAGCAGACGAATTGGCCAGATAAAGATCTGAAATAGACATCAGCGAAGGGGATACATCACAGCAACCACCAATTAGGGTATTATACGGGACCATAAGCGATATTATACGAAAAAAAAAACTCCTAGTCTTGGCTTGTAGGAGATGACTGTCACGCGACAAGATGTGGCCCGAGCTTAACAACGGCAAAACATAGAAGCTTCTGGTATTGGACCGACACTCCATCAGTGAGCTCGTCGGAGTGATCACAAGACACTGCCCCTTCTGAAAAATGATTCCGGAATGGAATACGTAATCTAGCGAGTTGCGGCGATGAGGAAGAGACCGAGACGATCAAACATCTGCTTTGCCACTGCCCAGCTATCCTGAATCGGTGAATACCTTCGCTGGGCCAAAGATTCTGCACAGAGACTGCGGACTTAGGATATTCTAAGATTCGTAAAGAGCACAGAGTGGTCTAAGCCATCGCGTGACAGGATATGTTGACTGATTATATTCTCCACAAATGAGGGGATTCACAATAGGCCCAGGTGTTCAATCATAAGTCTTCCCTTCCAAAACTAAATTTAATCAAGACCGGAAAGAATTTTAGTCAGAAAAATCGTCAAATTTTTGAGTGCCCGTATTTGCCTCTGGCAGTCTACGCAAAATTCCAATACAAACTGTCATTAACGTACGTGAGCTATTATTTATTAGTATACCAAATTGAACGTAACTTGACGAAAAAATGTGAAGTGGTGACATCATATGTCTAGTCGCCCGATTGCATGAGGAAATTACTGCCCGAATTTTGATTGTGATCTGCGCACAATTCACAATAATCACTGATCCGAAAATGGTGACATATTCACTGTAAGGTTTCTTGTGCTAAAGTAAACTCACGAGAATAGTTACCACGCCATGGTGAATTCGTTGCAAATTCATTTGTTTCAATGCATGATGATTGTTGGTTTATTGTGTATCACTGGGAAGGAAAAATAAATCAAAATGATTATTTGTAAAACTAATTGCTTAGAACAAATGTGCACCAAGTCTATGTAAACTAATTACACGACATAGTCAAGCCAAACATCGCACTTTCATCTGTCAACTGAAATAGAAATCGAATCGAACAAAAAAAAACTATGTCTCTCGTATCCACTAGAATAATTCTCGCTAATTATTCATTATTATTAAAATGATTGACTCGTAGCCTTGAAAGGTCAGCAAAAAACTAAAGCATGCTTGCTGTCACGTCGCCGAACGGACACGTTTGTGTTATTTTTTTTCTTCTTGAGCAAGGCACAGGTCTCACGATTCAAGTCGTATATTCCACGAAGTTGAATTTTCAAAGTCAAAGTCAAAGTCCATGTAACGCCTAGTGTGACCTGCTCTAAAAATATTTTACAATTATTATGCACCGATAAATGTAAAATATCTTTTGTGAGAGTGTCACAAAAGTTTTAAGTGACTACCCCCGACTGACCCTGAACTTAGACTTTGGCTTTGCGACTGATTTTTCGCGGCGAGATATGTTTCTGGAGTTATCGGAAGTGCGTCTTCCATGTGTTGCCCACTTCGACCTATGGGTGTACATATGTACTGATTGCTGCTGGCTTATCTTGGACAAGCCCCAAAACGCCACGCGCTGCTTGTGTAGCACATAAGTACGTACACATGATTATGGCAACGTGCTACTGGCGATAGTGGACTTGACACAGCACGAGATTAAACAATCACATGACTGCGCGGAATTGTCTGCTTCCTCATTCCGTCGTTATGTACTGGGCTAGGTATTTGTCGGGTTGGACCTGGGCCAAGAGCGATCTGATTGGGGTCCTTGGGTAATTTTGTGTGACACTTAAGACGAGGGTGTGCTTTTAGGTTTGTCAAACTGATGTGGACGCGCAGGAAAGTGACGCATTGCGTAAATTCTCAAGCCACTACTCACAGCCCTTTCGAGGACGTCCAACTTTTATCTCGATCCACTGTCCAGAACCAGACGCAGACAGTCGATGTATAGTTCAAAACAAAATCAAAACTGAAACACAATGACTAAACCTCAACCAAAACCGAGATCTTGCATCAGTGGCTTACATAACCTCAAAATTCAATTCCTTTGTAATTGACAATAACACAAAGCGATAACACAAAGATCGTCTGCCAAGTCAGATATCTCCGTCAAACAACAGAGTAACTCGATCTGATGAAAACATCCACCAGCTGTTCTAAAGTTCAGTTCAACGTCCAAGCCACACTGCCGCGCCGCCGACGCTATCGCACGGGTCTGAGTTCAAATTCAATGTCACCGGAACACCGCCGCCTCGATTAAATGATTAATCTGCCGACATAATGCGAAGTCGTTCCAGTTTGTCAGTGGATTTGTTTTTTTTTTTTTTTGCTTTTGTTGTTTTCGCTTCAAAATGTCATCAATGACTGTGCCCATGCGTCGCCGCAATTACACGCGATAAAATTACACATTGTTGCAATACCCTACGGAACGTGGCGACGTATATGTAGCTCGCTTTTTCGTACGTGACTTTTTTGTCAGTTGCGCTCCTCCTTTCTTTTTCGTTTCAACTTTATTGGGTTTGCTTTTTGCGGCTTCAGCCGTATAAATAAATGCTAAACACGGTGTAAGCGGTTATCCGCTTCGCGGTCAACGGTGGGCCGGAGAGGAAATAGAAGCCATCTCACGATTTGCATTTTGCGCCTTTTAAATATTTATTTATTTGGCTTTTGCTTGACCACAGTCCACGTCAGTGAAGACAGTGAAGACGACACACGAGCGACAGGCGCGCTGTGTTGAGCTTTATCAAAACTCACCTAGACCCCGACATCAGTTCTATCTCTAGTCAGGTCAGTCAGGTATCCAAATTGAAACAGATCTAAAGTCTAGTATTCCGGAACACACCCCTCAGTCCGAAGCACCAAGCACCAAGGCACCATGGATCGTCCAACAATATCGGTCACGTTGTTTTCGATTAACATTTCGGGACAGAATGCTAAACAGATCTTTTGGAATTCGAAAGGACTTTGTACGTTCAAGCTCGAAAACATTGCCTTCCTCCATTTGACACAGCAGCTAGACAGAGATAGAGTGTAGTGTGTGTGTGTGTCGTGTGTGAAGCGAGTGTGAGAGACATAGGAAGAGAGCTCGGCGGCCCTAGAGTGTACGCGGTCAAGAGTTCGCCCTAGGCAAATAGTTTTGTAGCGTCCGTCATAACTTGAGTTCCGTAGTGGGCCGCAAATAAAATCCATCTTTCAGTCAGATCAGAGTGTGCACGGTGCGAGTATCGAGCCTGATAAGCGAGTAAGTGCCACCGACTAAACGTGTGTGTTTGCCAAAGTGAATCTAATCGCGGTCGTATGTTCAGCGCTGTTTGAGAGGCTACGTTGCATAATTGTGTTGTTTACGGCTTCTATCTCTGCCTTGTCATTGTGTTATTTATTTACTTTAATTTCCCTTAAGTTAACAAACAGATTCACGCAATCTTGTTATTATTTAATTTAATCCCTTATCTCCAAGGGGGAGTACTGCGAGAGTGGCGACGAGGCAGACAGTGTACCACATGCTCGCCACCTCAAGTATTTTTGAATTGTCATCTATCGCATTGATATGCCTGCAGAATGATTTTGTAAAATGAAATTAAATTGTGAACTGTCCGCGATAAGAGTGGACTGGGTGATGATTAATGGGAACGTGCCAAGGCTTGAATCGTGAATTTGTGTGCTAAGTGGGCTCTGAATGCAGTTTAACGGCGAGTTCCGAGTCTTATCTTGATATGCTTCATTCATGGTGAATATTCGAATTCGAAAAGGTGTTGTGGTTCGAATTAATGGCCCGGTCCAAAGTCGAGGTTGTGTCATTTACACAACGAAGCAGAGTGTGTTAATGATTAGATTTTTTGTTTTTCTTTTGATTCATCATCTTGCGGGAACCAGTTGGGTGGATGGCGGTGGATTTTGGAGCTGTGTCCACATGGTATTTGTTGAGAAATCTGCAAGTCATGTTACGAAATAGTTTTTTTCATTCAGAGGAGATAAGTGAGAGAGATGCGGGAAAGATTAGAGTCTTTTGTGCTGGACGGACTTCGAGTGGTTCACTGAGAGTGTGTGGCAGAAGCGTTTTGCACTTGGAAAGTGGGGTCAGCGAGCTACAGCTAATCTGATATTATTTTTGTTGATATACTATGCGATGTACCAACGAACAGCTTGGACCGTCTTGTCACAAATCTAGGACATTAGCTGGCGCTACACTCCGAGATGGATCTGTGACTAGTGAATTCCAACAGGCATACATCGTGTTGTGCGCGTTAGTTGTTGTATGTTTCCCTCAGCTGAAGGGACCTAGAATTGTATTCCGATTCGGAACGTCGAAGCATATTCTAGACAGGTCTATGAACAATTTCATTCAACTACTCAACACTTTGTCTAAACACTGTCAGCGACTGGAAAGAGGTGATGCTGTGAATTATCAAGAGTGGTTCCTGTCGGTAATAGAAATTAGACACCCCACGTAGAAGAGTCTTCTAAGCCACGAGGCCACAGCATCTAGGCCGTTTAATTCTGTATATTCATTTAAGGAACACACAAGCTAGTGTCGTCTGATATTTAAATTCCATCACACGCCTCCAGTGGAACAGCCCGAAATACTTCATTGCGCTCGCATTCACACGGCTTTTAAGATGGAAGCAATGTAACCTCACGCAAATCTTTTGAACATGTTGAAACTTTCGCGTGCTTTTTGACACTTCCCATACAAGTTGAGATTTTTTTCCTTTGTGTCCCGTTGACATTTGACAAATAATTCAACTTCATGATTGTCTGATTGTCACCTTGTCCACTTGTCCTGGACCTCAACCAACAACATTCTCTAACTAGCACAGTCTTTGGCTAGCTGCCTCCAGTGCCGCACGCCAAGTTGGTTGAGGTCCTGCTCCACCTGGCGCCGCCCCCTTAATGGCTGGAACAAAATAGTGCGTTTGCGCTGGCGTTGTCTTTCAAAGCACACAATTCAATTGCCATGCACAAAATACTGCGGCGACCTGCATTAGAAAAAAAGAAAGAGACAGATGGATAGAGGGTAGATAAGAGGATCATTCGCCCGCCCCATCGTAAGCCCGACTTTTGAACATTCTATAGAACAACAAATAATTATTTTCTATTTTTTTTTTTTAAGTTTTTTAATTCACAACCACTTTTGAGTTTCGTTAATAAAAACGCCGTGACGTGAAACAATTACAAATTCATTTATTTAAACAAACTTCTCGTTGGAAAGAAATACAAAAAGGAAATATAGTGGGAAATGTCAAACTGACAGTTTAATGACATTCCATAAGGATGTGTTGACTAGTAGTAATTGGGTGGTGTAAATAAAATCTGAGTGTGAGCATATCCTCAGCATTTTGGAGTAAATGAAAGAAAAATGAAATTAATGTCTTCAGTGAAGTGGTGGGACTTTTATTCTATTTAACAACTAAATTCCTATCCCAAATCGAGCTGAGAGAGAAAGATACGATTTGTTTAGTTCCAAAAATATCCGGCAGCGATTTGCTGGCATACACCAATTCATATTGTTTCTGCTCTGAGTTGCCACAGGAAGCCGTTTTCTTTTTGTCAGCACCAGTCGATGGAAACCAAGTATGTTTATTCAGCATTTTCTACAAGACAAAACTCGTCAAGTATGCACACATGTCAACTTCGAAAAATGGGTCACAAACGATTGTCAAGCAGCAGATGAGAGGGCACTGAACTCTTCTATATTCAAATATTATTAACAAGATATTCAAATTCCATTAACAAGATTCACAAGAATATGGAGCAGAAGATGCTGAGACAATGACCGTCTTTGTATTCTCTTCCTTCCGATTTGATTACTGTAACCGAAAAAGGCTTGATTTCCATACGAAAGAAACATCCAAACCGAGGGTTCATGAGTAGCAACGGTTACAATTCTTTCCATTCTGCTGGAGTACTTTGAAATGGACTTAAGACTGAATGAATTTGGTTAAAGGGATCCTATAAGCATGGAACGAAAGCCAACTAATTGAGAGCGGTTAGCGCCTAGGGTACTCTCATACAGGAATTTCGAATTTCTTTTCAATCGTCTTCTAAAATATGCCAAAATGCACTTATCACCTGTTCATCCTCTCCACAAAATTATATCATTCAACAGACGGCTGCAAAAATCTGAATATTGCCGGTTGTCATTTCCTGGAACACCAGAAAACCTTGATAGGGGCTATAAACCTTAAAAAACATACACATTAGGTCAGTTCCCGTACTTTCTGCACCAAATTGTGAAGACTGTAATTTTTTAAGTGTGGGGGCAATTCTCTCTCTCGAGAGAGCGCTCGTTTTACATAAAACACACATTTTTGGGATATGGGAAGAGACTTTCGTTGTTTTTTTACTGTTTATTTTGAGTACGGGAACAAATCTATTGCAATTTTTTAGTGTTATTATTGACATTCATATAACGTCTGAAAATTGTAAGACACTGTGACTGACAGCTGACAGTAGTTCCCAAATGAACCGCAAATGATGTCATAAAATAAAAATATGGTGATTATAACAAGCAGTCAAGCACACCTTGTTTTCCTTACACCATGTTCACAGCACGTGTAGTTTCAATAAATTACACGGATATTGATGTGTTGAAAACCAACAATTAACGCTCTTGATATTTCTCTTATTAAATAGTAATTTTCTAATGAGAGCTTGTTTCAATGTTGAATTTAATAACTAGACTGTCTGGTGTAAAATTTCCGTATAATAATATGTAGATGAATGGAGAGATAGGTATGCGAAGGGCATTTGATAAGTCAATGACATTGAATTTCCTGTCATCACTGCTCCCGTTAATGGGTTGTCAAGGTTTGAAACGCGTGTCGGTGTCATTTAAGTGCAGGAGATAGTGTCAATTTTTTTTACGAAATGTTTCGTCATGTTTGCGCAAAACACCTGATTAACCATAATGTTCACCGGCGCGCATAGCCATCTGTCAGAAATTCTTGCTTGTTTTTTTTTTTTTTTGTGAACGGGAAAGAATTACTCACTCACATATAAAAGCCTCTATCTCAGTCAAACTCCCTATAACTCGAACAGATAATGGCATCCCGTGACAATTCGACTTACGAGAAGTCCACTGCATGTAAACACAAAGTCTAGTTCAATATCAGCTGATTTGCCCATTTACATTTCAGACCGCACTAGCTCATGCTTAATGAAACATTTGTGTGATTGTGTCATCTGCCAAATCCGCATATGCTTTACAAAATGTTCACAATCGTTCGTGGATTCCAATATAGTTTGTCTAGCGGAAGCGGGTGTGTACTCGCTCACTTCACGCACGTGTGACACTAGCCCATGCTCACTCATGTGCATTATAGTTGGCTCTTGAGCATAATTTATTACGTGAAAAAACTCTCATCGAAAACCAAGGGAAAGCTTGAGAAATGTCATGGGGATTGTGCACCTTCAATTTCAATGATTAGGAAGTAGTGTTTACGCTGAGATCAGTTGCTGTTGCAAGTGAACGCACGTTCGGGTTGATAAATTTGGGTGTACAAGTTTGTTGTACATGAATTCCTCTGCAGATGGAATCGCGATTTTGTCGTATCATTTCGCATCACCAAAAGGCAATTAGCATTTTTTTTCCTTTTTCAGGTGTTCCTTTTTTGACAGGCACTGAAGCCTTTTTTTGCAAAGAATTTATACTTTGATTGACTGTTAGTTAGTTGTATTCTGATGATCTTGGAGATCGGCTCTTCATGTGGCGGCTCATTCTCTTTTGTGAATTTGTTTTCTTTCGTTCATCTAAACAAATTATACCGAAAATTGAACTAGTTCTTATTTTTTTCTGATTGTATATTGTTCGCGTGTATACATTTCTTATACATTGGGCGACACGACGTCAAAAATTTTCATTAAAATCCATAGAATGATGGTGTCACGATATTCAGCCTCTTTCCGATCGAGTTTTTTCCGCATTTTATTTACGGTGTATGGCATAATACATATCGATTAAAACACACTAGAAACCAGGGAACAATCAAGACTTGTTTCTCTGAGTAAACGTTCACTAATAAGGCCAATGTGGTTCTGTCAGCCAACAAATTCTAACACAGCTATTAACTTGAAAAGCGTAAAACGATCACCGGCGAATATAATCACAAAGCAGAAACGACTGCAATTTGCGAAAGAGGCTTCACAACAATGCACGGTTCATACGTTTAAGTCACCATTGCAAAAATGAATAAATTCGGCTACGAACTAGAATTTCATGTTCACTAGTTCAAAAAACAATTCTAACAAGTGAACTTAGTGAACTAGTTCACAATCATTTTATTTTAGTTCAGTAGTTCAACAAAATTAGATACATTACTCTTTTAGTCTTAGTCGGGTATGCGACTGGAGGTCGAAGTTGGTTAAGTGCCTTCCCCTAGTTATTGGGTTCCCGGTTCGAATCCCAGTGAAAGCAATGTTAAAACGCTTTTATCTGGTTTTCAAATCTGGTCCAGCCACCATTTGCGGTTGGGATCAATTTAACGGCACTGGGTATCATACTGGATAAGACCATGATTAATGTTCTGGTGAATTCATTAGCAGACCTTTTCAGCATACATGTGCACATTTGGGTTTCCTGAAAAGTGAAATACATTGAACTAAATGAACTAGAATAACGAACTACTTCAACCAATAGATGTGAACTAAACTGAGCGCTCTCTGGACTGAGCTAATATGAACAAACCTACTACCAATATGTTTCCCACATTTAGCCCCCACACACTGCTTCCAAATTTGAGGAAATGGCTTGGCGGTAAGGAGTTATAACCGAACAAAGAGGTTATGGCAAAAATAAAACTTCCATTTGGAGGGACTTGAGAAAACCATTACTTTTCATCCAATTAGTCACTGGCTTATCTAAGAGCCCTTATATAGTGGCTGGACTTGCGCCACCCTTCACTCAACATATCCACA
The DNA here is from genome assembly GCA_964034865.1 of Eristalis intricaria. Classification (NCBI taxonomy): domain Eukaryota; kingdom Metazoa; phylum Arthropoda; class Insecta; order Diptera; family Syrphidae; genus Eristalis; species Eristalis intricaria. Next base: position 5,986,512 of record OZ035876.1, read on the forward strand.
TTCGTTTTGTACTTCTCTCATGTGTGGGGAAGACACAAAGTTGTATGCCAGTGCTGCCAGTTCCTAGGTACTTCTTCTCCTCAATGTAAATTTGAGTTCTAACAATTTGGTAAAAAAGCACGTTTTTTTTTCAAAACTACTATGTCAGAATTCTCCGTGGTATTAGCTTCAGCCCGTTATATTGCTTTATCATAAGTTTGAATAACCCCTATTATCGTAGATCGAGGTAGATTGGTCGATTCTTTCAACAATTCATCATCTTCAGAAATAATCTCTTCGCATTCAGCTAAAAGGAATCTCATTTGACCAAATGTACTTCTCTTAGTTTTCACAAAAATGTTTCATTCTTCATATACGACTACGAAATCTGGCAGCACTGCTCCGAATGAAAGATATCTGCGACGAGTGCCGGGATTTCGGTGACGGATTTTCAGCGTAGGAATCGACGCATAACTTTGGATGGTGACAGGGACGGCTTTAAACAGTCCCATGTTTGCACATATTTCAAAGTTATGTCTGCACTCATTGTTTAAATTATCTTAAGATATGATACTCCAACAGAGCATGTTGAACGTATGTTATTACAGACTTAAGCTTCATCAATTCACAACACATTGGAATTGTTGATAATGTTTGCAACGGACTAAGGAATTTGCAACACAAGCCTCTCCTTATCTCCAGAATGAACTTCGTACGTCACACGTCGTATAAAATACCTTCACTCAAATTTGTTTGTTTATTCTCAACTACTTCCCCTATCCAAAGGGCACCATTTAAACTTCCTCCTTTTTGAATACATTGAAATGATCTTTAATTTGATTGATAGTTCACCCACAGCTGTCTTCTGTCATAACCTCGGCGATGATGCGGTCACTCTGCTCGGTGATGATGCGATCCCTCTGGGAAACGTTGTTTACATTTTATCACCTTTCATTTATTTTGTTGCATTCTGACAGTGCTTTCAATTGAAGCAATCTATAAGTGAACAACATGAACATCAACAAGTGTCAATTAAATCAGTATCCAAGTACCTTGAGCTCGAAGACGTAAACAAATATGCTGCAATGTGCCAATCAAATCAAGTAATTGAGAGTCATAAACGAACCATGATCGGGCACAATTTCATCAAAGCATTTTCTCCGTAATCAGTCAAGTCCAGCGATAAGATCGTGATCTGAAGTGTGAACGGATTATTAAACTGATTAATTTTGGAATTTGGTTTCGATACTGTTGTACACTCGTACATATGCTGTCTGCTCTAAGACTGACCGTGGGAATTGACATTAATATCATTAAATATAGCGGCGCTCGGAACTAGTTAAAGCTTTCTTTAACTTTTTGTCAAAAATAGTCACTTTTTAACCTGCCGCTAACTGGTTTATACTTTACATCGTACCTATAAGAATTTTCAATCAAACACACCTAAAAATGACAGACACTTAGCTGTGTGTTCCTTTTTACAACGACATGTCTTGATATGTCGATTTGTCTCATGAAGTATCACAGGTGATTCCCCCATAGTCCATCGACGAATTTGAGTATTTTTTTGACAGATATTCATGAATTGTTGACGGATATTCAAGAAATAATGTAAATGCCGTCCTCTGACTGGTCAACTTGGTTTAAGAAAACGTTATAAACAACAGTTGTCAACAATTTTAAGTGGCAAGAGAGGTAGATGTCGAGCATCTCTGTAATACTTCATTTCTGATTGAAAGTATTGGTTTATGCAACTGCTTTGGAATGCTATGGGTCTGTTCGGAAACGCAAACTTTGCACAAATTATGCAAATCAAATCATTCGAAAATGTATATACGATTAAGCATTTCTAAACAATTCTAAAACGCATTAGCGCAAATATTTGCGAAACTAAGCAAGTGTCAAAATCATGTTGCTTTTTTTAATTGAATATGAAGGTTAGGTTAGGTTATGTGGCTTCCATCGAAAGTATGAATTTACTTAGAACCAGGGGTCCATTGTGTTGCCACTGAGCCGGTTACCATCCGTTACTCCTGGAACCATTTTGTTTTTTGGACGAATGCCCAGATTGATTTGACATCTTTTTCGGACAAATACGAATTCTCCCAGGGTTTCTTTCCTAATGGAGGCCAGTGCAGGGCAGTTCCAGAGTAGATGTGAGGGGTTTTCTTCTTCTTCTCAATCCATGCTAAGTTGGATGGAGGTAGAAGTTGGTTATCCCTATTATCCCTTATCTCTGATCTAGGTCCACTGTCAGTCGGTATAATCTGTATCGGCAGTAAAATTCTGCATCTTAAAGCTCCTCGAAACGACTGGCACGATTTTTATGAACTTTCGATTTACGCATTAAGTCAAAATCTTCTTTCGAAAAGGTATCACGACTTTTTTTCACTGAAATGACATGACATTGTAAGCTTAACTCCACGTTAAATATTTAAAATGACGTTTGGGCGACTTTAACTTTGCCACGAGAGAACGATAAAGTGGGCTTTAAGTCGACTGTAGCCATCAAAACACTTTGTTACGAGCCAGCGTTTCTGTGAAAGTTGACCACAGCCATGCAATTGTTCAGTGATCTCTGTCCAGCGCAAGTTACTATTTGCTTACGTTACGTGGTTTTTTCTGTTCCTATGGAAATGGAATTGGACATGTTCATTGTAGGCGATTTAACCATATTTTCATACGAAAGAATATGCCTTTCACCGATACTCGTCGTTCATCCTTCCCAGTTTCGGACACGCTACTTTCAGGTGTCAGAACCAAGATGTCGTGCATGTCTTGATTTTTAACCGACCTATGGCTTGTTCATCTTTACCCATGAGGCTTGGATTTGGAGCATTGATCCACACTCTCTCGATGTGGACAAAATCTTGCTTCCAGGCTATCTCCATATTCCTTCTTTGCAATGAAGGACATAATGACGAATGTACCATCTTCCTAGTTCAGGCGCTAGACCGAATTATTGTCTTCCTCGCGGACACCATCAAGTTTCCGTGTCACAAACTTCAGCACGCTCGCTAGATCCATAAGCGTTTGACGATTAGTGTAGTTCACAAGATACCAACACTCTTGGTGTAGTCCTTTCGCCAATAATTACATCCCTCAGCTTAAGCAATCCTCATACTAACGACACAAATTTTCTTCTTTACCTTACAGCAAATATGGAGAAAGAAATTGAAGTCGATCCAATCGTCGCAACTGGCGACGAACCCTTCCTCGGCACTCTAGACATAATTGTGCTGGCAGTTCTCATGATTGGCGGTGCTTGGTATTTCCTGAAAAACAAGAAGAAAGAGGAGGAACCCATTCGATCGTATTCAATTCAGTAAGTGTTTGAATGAATAAACCACAAAATCAATCAATATCCATCTGACTCTATCATCGATTCATTGCAGACCAACGACTGTTACAACAGCTGTAGCCTCAGAGAATTCCTTCATCAAGAAACTCAAAACCTCTGGTCGTAGCTTGGTGGTCTTCTATGGCTCACAGACTGGCACCGCTGAGGAATTTGCCGGTCGTCTAGCCAAAGAAGGTATCAGATATCAAATGAAGGGAATGGTTGCTGATCCCGAAGAATGTGATATGGTAAGTGATCCCCACCACTCAACCTGGCGCTAAAATTAGAGATCAATTCGAATTTGTTTGTTTTGCAGGAAGAACTTTTGAAAATGAAAGAAATTCCAAACTCATTGGCTGTCTTCTGTTTGGCTACTTATGGTGAAGGTGATCCCACTGACAATGCGATGGAGTTCCACGAATGGATATCAAATGGGGACGCCGATATGACTGGCTTGAACTATGCTGTAAGTATGCGTTACTAATTGTCGGTTAAGCGAGTCAAACCGCAGTGATTATAAGCTTTGCGAATCAAGATTGATGCGATCATTACTTGGAGCTAAGTGAATCATGCGATAAACTTGTCGTGGCAATAATCACTTCATTGCTTGGAGCAAGGTCGTTAAACCGCAATTCATTAAGTTACATGTATTTAAACCTTGTACAGTGGTTATATTATTTAGTTCCTTGGTCTCATGAAAGAATGCCTGAACAGGAAATTATTTAGATTAGTCGGATTCAAGATCGCACTTGTCCAGGGTTAACTTAAATTAACCCGTCACGATTTAGTGCACGGAGAGCGCACACGGGTCTACAAAAATGCAGTATAAAGTCTGTAAATGAATGTCTGAACCGGTATTCCTTTGTTTGTTAAATAGGGATAGTTGCAGATTAATTTTGTGCAAGTAACTTCAACAACGACTGTATTAGCCCTGGTTTGTGGGGTCCCTGGTTCGAATCCCAGTGAAAGCAAAGTTAATACGCTTTTATTTGGTTTTCAAATCTGGTCCAGTCACCATTTGCCGTTGGGAATCAAAGTAACGGCACTATCACTGGAGTTCTCAATCAGTGGTAGTAGTGTGACTGTGGGTATCACAATGGACCAACATGGTCTAAGTGTGCTGGTGAATGTACTAGCAGCCGACCACCTACCTAACCTAACATAACTGCAACAAAGCAAATGTTAGTCTCCGCGGGGTTAACGGTATGTGTGTCGACTCCTACGCTGGCTGCCTTGAATCCGACACGACGTTCATAATTCACGGGCCCATTATCTCGTGACGGAGTGCGAATACCAGACAGAGCTTGCAAAGCTGACGTTCGGTTCATGTTCTATTGCCTCTTGACAAAAATGTTCTGAAAATCCAATAATGAGCTTATTCAATCCATCCCTCTCCGTATTCCCAGGTTCCAAATTAGCTTTGAAAGAAAATTGAAATTGAATGGTCTTAAAAATTCTTACTGAAACCTCAATAGGCTATTCCCATCGAGTTGAAGTGATTTCAAATGTCATTAGCAATAGCTGTCAATTTATAAATTACCGCCTGAGCAGCTGTCTCTGTTGACAGGATAGATAGATAGATAGATTTTATTTTTCTCAATCGATACAAACAACATAGGAAAGGTAGTGTCAGAACACCACCATACCATAGAAATAGAGAAGCAGAGAGAATGAACACAAAAATTACCAAAATAAACTGAAGTTCACGCTGTAGGCTTGTTCGGTTTGATAACCTCTCACGAAGGGCTGAACTCGAGGGGGTTTCAACTAGATTTCAACGACATCGAGTGATGTAACCTCGAAAATGTACCCTGATAGATGTACAGGGTACGGAATTTGATGAAATCTCGTGATTTCGTTAAGTGGAAACGTGGTATACAATTTTCTATGGTGTCATTTGACGGATCAGATGATTTGATAAGTAATGAAAGGGTTAATCCACCCTCTTAAGATGTTTTAAAGAAAGGAAATGACAGCTGTCAAATGGACATCGCCTACCTCGGCTCTGCATTGAATAGTAATGACAACATCAGTACCGAGATTTAATGCAAAATGCAAAATGCTTCTGTTCCTTTTGGGGTAAAGAGATACAGGTCTTCCTGAAGAAGGCTTATGTTGGACAAGACATCTATCATAATCGGTGGCATGCGTCAGAGGCCCTTTGTCTCTTCGAGAGAAATGTTTTCAGGACGATCTCGGTCTCGGAAATCATTCAACCACGAACTGTACGAGCTGAATAGGGACATGCATTTAGCCGCTCATCTTCAAATTAACTAGCGATAAAATTTATAGGAGACAGCAATATCGCAGTTATTAGACTCGCTCGAACATTGACGTTCTGTCTCTTCTTTGACCGTAATTGATCGCTGTTTTAACAAACGATGCTCAAGTGAGCTAGCCAACTGCATTCCTCCTCTCCATGAATTCACTCGCAATACCCGCCTCCCCAGGAATGCCCATCAATATACCCTTAAACCTACTTTCGGACGCAGATTTAAAGTCAGAGACTCGTTCTTCACCCGTGCTGGTCTTCCCAGCCGATATTTAAGAATGTGCACAGGTACCTCTTCTCCCTTTCTCCCTCTGAACCTTCGGCTCGTGCTGTGTCTGAACACTTAAAGATATTAATAACGCCTTGAGAGTCCGCATATTAAAAAAAAACCGCCTAAGGATGAACCATGTAGACTGCAGGCGCAACTTCGTCTCGAACACTGTGCAACAAAGCAACCGAGGATGGCCGCCCAGCAGAAGGACTTCAACCATCATAGCAAGTGTAATTGAGATCTCAATAACTGATGAGACTTCTTGACTGATACCGCGAACTTTAGCACCAAACAAAGAAGAAAAGGTACTCTGCTTGTCTTATGCCGACGTCTCTGCTCTTAATTTCAACGCTGTTCTGGTCACCTAACATGAGGCACACGTGTCTATCTCCATTGCAACCTTCCTGCATCTACTTTGCTGTTGTGCTTCTCTGTTGTAGTCAATGATGAAGTGAAATATCTTGGATTTGCTGCAGGTTCTGGAAAAGCGCTCAACGCGACTGTTGTAGGTATTCAGTGCGGTCCTATATTCTTTCCTAGAAAGCGCCTTATGGACACCCCAGTCAGTTTTTAGGATGTTCTTTTTAATCTATTTCCATGCTGAATTCATCGACTGTCCGAGAAAAGGAAGGTCCGACTGTGCAGAGATCAGACGTGTGTAGCTAGAGACATTGGTCTTTGGCTACGTGTAATAGAAACAGCCAGGCCATTGTGTCATGGACCACGCAGGGAAGCTAAGCAAGTGTCAGCTACTTGGACTCCTTCATTAAAAGCACAATTTGATAGTTAGCCTCTAGTACTTAAGCCAGCCGTTAACCTAAGTGCTCAACCGAACTTAATTGCAACTGGACTGCTTTTCGAAGCTCCGTTTCATTTGATCGTTGTCAAACTTGAGAAAAAAAAGATGACAGAGTTCAAATTTGCTCAAAATAAATTGTGGAAAACCTTCTTCTTACTTCTTCTTTCTTCCTTCTTCATCGACAAATGAGGCAACGTTCCCACCAATCAGTGTGTTGAGCTTTTTACACATACCCAACCGCACACTGGCTTGAGAATGTAATGCGTCCGGAATTGTTACCTCATCCATCATTACCCATTATGTAGTTGAATGGGTCGACGCTAATGACGGATATTACATTGAAGACAGCTCCAGCAGCCCAGTCATTACTGGAAATTACATCAACACAGTGGTGTTCGTTGAGGACACGCAAGCTGCAGTCTCAAGTCACCATGGAAAGCAACGATTCTCTCTGTGTTTCTAACAATTCCCAACAATGAGGTTAGATAATACTCAATCGAGACGCAGGGGTTATCAAATACCGCGCAAGCCAAGGTCCGCCTTCAACTCTTAGCAGCCAGTTCCGGTTTCGTTGTAGACCGCGCTAACCCAGACTTTCACCTCGTCTTGGTAGATAATCGGTCATGTCAATCCAAATAGTGCACCTTGTCGTAGGCCTATCGTCTGGGCCAGTTACTGTCATCTTTGCTATGTACTTTAATTGCTGCGGTTGTTAGGAATTTCTAATTTTTAGCTCGTTGATAACCCTCACTGCAACCAGAGATTGATAGGGCACATCTCTCAATGTGTGTGCCGCCGACGGAAACAACAACTGTCCCAACTGTGATTATCGTCTCATTCATCAACCCATCCGATCATGTGTCATGGTCCATGGTCTGAAGATGTGTGTGGGCTTGTGACTTAAACTTTGGCCAGACGCAGGTGAAACATACAAACTCTCTGTTATCTGCTGGCACTTTGAACGGGTGCGATAAGAAATGTGGCCAAAGCCACGCCTCTTCGCAGATACGAAGTCCTTGTTTTCAATTATAGTTATTTCCATGCTTATCACTGAAAGTCTACGATTGATTGGCGCAACAAACGTGTGTGTCTGTCGTCTAGAGGCCGAGTCACATAGTGAATCACATGAAATTCGAGACGTAGCCATGAGCAGATCGTAGACCTCGGTTGCAGCTAAAGCGGGAACCGACATTTGCGCAATCAAAACAAACTGAATCTCCTACGCATCGGGCTGACCGCTTTTGGAGTGAACTCCATATTGGAGCTGTCTTTTAGAACGAAATTCGTGACAGAAGCAATAAAGCCAAACAGCAGACGGGAGTGATAGATTTGCCTTGGAATTTGCATATATAATTTCGGACGATTAATTTGTTAAACGGGTTCTGAAGCCGGAAGAAATGAAACGATCATGGGAAGTGCACATGAGGCAACAGCGTGTGTGTGCGGCATGATGAGGAAGTGACTTTAGTTGAGTCCAAGAAGCATGTAATGCTGAGGTAATTTCATGTTTTCACAATTTGGGATAGGTTCTATACTTATTGTTTTCAACTCCCTTTCATCTTCCTCTTTGTGTGGCCCTTCAAATCGTTTTGTTTAGCCCCTTCTCCTCGTGATTGTGCCTTATTAACTGTTGCCCGGGCTTGTTCAATTGATCCATGCGCTCTATATATCGCAACTACCTCCAGTGATGGATCCGTAGACTGCTCTCTGGACACATGTCATTGTACACTCTGCACATTTCGTACATCGTCTCCTATAGATGTCCTAAACGCCGGGCGAGTCAAGGCCAGCAATCATTGCATTAACAAGTCACTGCTGTCTGTCAATCTCTTCAATGTCATCACCGTATGCTAACACCGTTTAACGCTGAGTTTTGCAAAGTCAAGAACAATGTCTTAAAAGTCAGATGCCAGCTCATTGTCTCAAAGTCATCGGCATCCATCATAGAACCTCGTGCTTGACGCTAATGTCGAAACCAGAAATAAGAGAGCTAGGGGATATTCAACATCGGTCAGAATTATGCCCATTTCACAACGCCGCGTTGGTGGATCGCCTCGTTGTTCAAACTACACGATTCAATGGTTCCATACCATTCACCGTCCATCGAAAAATGAGAGCGGTTTGAGCAACATAAGCGAAGTACACTCTCAACAAAAATGTTTCAAGCAGAAATCGAGTACTGTAGACAGGGTCAACTTCACAGCTTATTCATGGAATAATGTGAATGACGTTCTCTGATTGGTCAATTTTGTTTGAGAAACCGATATAAAAACGGTTGTCAAAAATCTTAAGAGGCAAGAGAGGTTGAAGTTTGCTATCCCCATAAGACTTCCATCCTGAATAATGCCTGAAACACCGTTGCTCCAGCCGACTTCATGTCTTGTCGTTAAATTATTTTTTTTCATTTGTTTTCATCTCTCAAATGACACTTGACATAAAATACGCTCAATTTAGAAGAAAATGTGTCCAACATGTTCGATAATGACTAGCGATGGATTTACGTTTTATTACGATCCTCTCACCTCTCTCATTTTTCAATAACGCAGGTCGACGCTATATTTTGTGCATGGCCACTGAATTGTGTGTGTTGAAATACAACTTCGCCAGCGCAAGCGCACTATTGTGTTTCAGGCAAAATTATTGTGCTTTCTGACATTTCGCTGCGTTTATTCGTCACTTTCATTGGGCGGGAAGGTTTTGACAATCACAAATGGAAAGAACAGATGATTGTGACAAACATTTTTCCTTTTAAGTAATTAACCAGCTCGTAGTCGAAGCACCAATGCGGCATTGTGAAATGAGCATTACCTCTACAACAACGAAAAATGTATGACGAGGAATTCCTTTGTATTTTACACATACTTTTATACAATCCATGGATTCAGCTTCCCCGGTTAGAGAAGGGTTCCAGCTGTTTACAACAGCTCGCACGTGTTCCTACACATCGTATAAAAACACTGTCAAATGAAATCAAGCGGCAAGGGAGGAAGAAGTTAGATAGCTCCTTGCTCTCTTATTTCTGGTTAAAATTGTACATGGTCGACATGGTATATAGCTCCCCTCATTGCACACTATCATTTGCTGGCCTGAAATCGGCGAAAGGATCTTTTCCAGGATCAGCCGTCGTGTGAAGATCTTTTCTATCGTGGACTAAAGCCACAATTTGTTCCTATTGTTGATGAACGAGCACACGGATGAGTCGTGCCACTATCGTTGGCGCTATAGCCGTACGATTTCTTGTTGATCTTCTGGAACTCTTTATTTGATGTATAACAAATAACCAATTTTCAACAAAATCAATGAAAAAATAACGCAATAATTAAATGCTCCACTCTTGGTATTTCTAACTTTAGTTTAATACCACGTTTCCACACAACGAAGATTTCCTCCAATTCAGGATTTATAGCAACCACAAACGACTACCCTCTTTTTTGGAACTTATCTCCTTGGTTTGTTTGGCTGCTTTCACACTCGCTAAGATTCGTCGGCGATTCTTTCAAATTCCCTTTTATGATCTCAAGCCACTTTCACACAGGAAATCTCTCAGTCTCTGCAATTGAGATCTCAATGCTGAACCTTTTCTGTTTCCTACCCCCTCTCACACATGCGTCATCTCTTTCTCACACATGTGCAGCATGCTTCCAATACCCAACATTGAGAACATACGAATAAAGCAACTCAAAGAAAAAACGAAGATAAAAGAGAATAGAAAATCCAAAAGCAAACCCCAAGCACACCAGACACGGGCAACCCCTAGCACGTCTCACCTCTCTTGCCAACAAGATGGAAAAATCGCCGACAAAATATTTCTGTGTGAAAGCGGCCTTACTACCAGCTCAAAGGATTCGTCTCTTCTCGTTGTCGCATATAGATGGAGTGGCGTTAAGTTTATAGTACACTTCATTGAAATCAAATTGCATCCCCTCGAGTCCGTCCGTCAAAGATTGTCAAACAGAACAAGCCTACAGTTTGAATGAAGTTAAGTTTATTTTGCTCATTTTTGTTTTTTCTCTTTGAATCAATCATTTCCTTGACGAACTCTTAATTAGTATTCACTTGGTGCCTTTAGCGACTTGCCAAACTGAAAACGCGATCCATAAAGTGTCGGTCACAGTCCACAAATTGACGATACAAAAACTTCACGAACTCTACCCGCAGGCGCAGCTATCTGCGAAAGAAATCTGTTCAATATTTTGAAGCTGCATCACCACAACTAAGAAAAATGACAAATCAAAAAAGTCTCTTAAAACGACGATGAAAATCGAATTAAACACTGGTTGTTATTCGAATTTCACCACCAACAGTCATTTTTTTTCCATTAGCACATAGCTAAACGCACAGTTTTAATTTGTTTTGAATAGAAAAGTTAATAAAAAAACAAACGATTCTTTTATTTAACCCATACTCGTTTATCCTTCCCATTTCGAAATTTTAAATGTAATGTTTACGAAAACTATTCTATAATTTTAATCAATGACCGGAAGGGACATTTATTTAACAAATTCCTGCAAATTGATTAATTTGTTTGTTGTGAATAGATAATAAAATAGCAAGTCCCTTTGAACTTCACACCTATTCCTACAAGCACTGAATAAAAATCGGTCACGAAATGGCAATTCATTCTGCTATCCACATCACCGTTTCACGTTTTATATAACTCAGACATAAAAAGTGTGAATTTTCATAACAAATAGCTTATCGCTAATTTCTCTAATATTCCTAACGTGACCGTTCACATTAATAAACAGAACATTGTGTTTTCACCCTTAAATTATTGTCAGTACACAACAATCTAGTACATTCTCTTGGTGAATTTCATCGAGTGAACTGACCACACCACGTTTTCACATTCACCGCCATTGTGAATTTCATTATTCATATTTGGTTATGTTCGCCATTTTTGACGCCTAGCACTTTCCATTCGCTTCTAGTCAGTCAAGCTGGTGTGACGTAAGTTCGCTCCGAACAAATAGTTTCAGTGAAAAAACAGAATGTGTTCAATAGAAGAGTATTTTCAGTATTAATCGGTTTTATTTCCACTAATCAGGTCAGTTTAAAATGTTCAATTACATTTGAAATCAAATTTAAACTCTTTCTATCTTCTAAATAAGATAAGCCTTGTATATAGTAACCAATAGAAATAATGTATAGTAGAATTTTTTTTCGACGAAGCCATTCGTTGCACCTTGTAGCCCATAAATACGCCCCTGCTGAGCATGAGGCTATTTTCCATAAAGTTAGGGCAAGGGTAAGGGTGATGGCTGAATAATTGGGTGTGTCAATGCATACACTAACCTCCTGTTTTATTTCATTGCAGGTGTTCGGTTTGGGAAACAAAACCTACGAGCATTACAACAAGGTCGCCATCTATGTCGACAAGAGGCTTGAGGAACTCGGTGCTACAAGGGTCTTTGAACTCGGACTTGGCGATGATGATGCTAAGTAAGTTTGCTTGCTCCACCCTTAAACGTAGAATCTTTATCTGATGAGCTCTATTCTCCTCAAATTAGCATTGAAGATGACTTCATCACATGGAAGGACCGCTTCTGGCCATCTGTGTGCGATTTCTTCGGCATCGAAGGCGGTGGCGAGGAAGTCCTCATCCGTCAGTATCGACTTCTGGAACAACCCGAAGTTCAGCCTGATCGCATCTACACTGGAGAAATCGCTCGTCTGCATTCGCTACAAAACCAAAGACCACCATTCGACGCTAAAAATCCATTCCTTGCTACGATCAAGGTGAACAAAGAGCTGCACAAAGGCGGCGGCCGATCGTGCATGCACATTGAATTGGACATTGATGGATCCAAGATGCGATACGATGCTGGTGACCACGTCGCCATGTATCCGATCAACAACAAGGAGTTGGTTGAGAAGCTGGGTGAACTTTGCAAAGCCGATCTGGACACCGTGTTCTCGCTGATCAACACCGACACAGACAGCAGCAAGAAACATCCATTCCCATGCCCCACGACATACAGGACTGCTCTCACACACTACTTGGAGATCACAGCCATCCCCAGGACTCACATCCTCAAGGAGTTGGCTGAATACTGTACAGATGAGAAGGACAAGGAGCTGCTAAGGAGTATGGCATCGATCACGCCCGAAGGCAAGGCCAAGTATCAGTCGTGGATACAAGACGCGTGTAGGAACATCGTGCACATTTTGGAGGACATCAAATCATGCAAACCACCAATCGATCATGTGTGCGAGTTGCTGCCCAGGTTACAACCACGATTCTATTCGATTTCTTCGTCCGCTAAGGTATGTCCTCCCGAACCGCAATCTATTCTGAGTGTTGTTTAACTTGATTATTTTTCGCAGCTCTATCCTACGACTGTGCACGTGACAGCAGTCCTTGTTCAATACGAAACACCAACTGGACGCGTGAACAAAGGCGTTGCCACCACATACTTGAAGGAGAAGATCCCACTGAATGGCGAACTGCCAAAGGTACCAGTGTTCATCAGAAAGAGCCAGTTCCGTCTGCCCACAAAACCCGAGATTCCAGTGATCATGGTTGGTCCAGGCACTGGTCTCGCACCGTTCAGAGGCTTCATTCAGGAGCGTCAGTTCTTGCGCGACGAGGGTAAAGTGGTTGGCGACTCAATCCTCTACTTCGGCTGCAGGAAACGCAGTGAAGACTACATTTATGAAGAGGTAAGCTCAGACTCGGCAATCGGCGCTGAACAATGTCACTGAAACGCGTTTCTTTCGATAGGAATTGGAAGAATACGTCTCCAAGGGCACACTCATACTTAAATCAGCCTTCTCGCGGGACCAAAAGGAGAAGGAATACGTCACACACTTGCTGGAGAAGGACTGTGATCTGATCTGGAATGTGATAGGAGAAAACAAAGGACACTTCTACATTTGCGGGTAAGCATCTTCACTGACATAGTTAACTGTACAGATTATACGCATGAATTTACAATTGGTCGACTATTCATGTTGGCTGATTTCCCAAGCCATGCAAGAGAAACTTCGTGACAGGAAAACAGTGGCAAAATTTAACCTCAATAATTTTGTCACTACCTGTTCTGTTGCACAAAAGAAATTTAGTTTTGATCATCCTGCAAATATCGCACATCAGTAGTGATATAATCTCAAATTCATTTTAGATCAGATCAAAGTGATTGGACACGTTGTGTACTTCAGTAGCAACGTTGTAATGTGATCATTGCACAAATTGACTTGGAATTTTTATAGGCCTAGTGTAGGAATGAAAAAAACGATGGTCATGTGGGTTCTCATGGCTCACATAGTAAACAGTAGCCTTCAGTTCTGGAAGAAAAGCATGATTACTCAATCGATCACTTACTTATAGTGGACTGATTTCTCAAAAATGCTAGATTAACGCCAAAAGATAATGATCAAGGTTTGCCTATTTTTATTAAGCAACTCTAATCATATACTATTGTACACGAACTTTCATATAGGAAAATTATAAGACGCATCTTTCAAGAGAATCCGTAGTTTACTTTAGATTTTAATCGATGATACATAACCTACAAGTCTAGTATGAGTACAGACGATTAACCATGTGTCAGATGCTCTTTGAGAACAATCCAGTAGCGACATGCCCTGGTGGTTATGATGAAGAAATCTCTGCCAAGGTAGAGATCTTCGATCATCTGGCAAACGTACGAGTGATGAACACATTTTGTACAGCTTGAATAATCCCTCAATTATCCTGATAATCTGTTCCGAAACATCGCTTATTTGTTGTTATTGAATTTTACGCATGTATTTACAATTGGTCGACTATTCATGTTGGCTGATTTCCCAAGCCATGCCAGAGGAACATCGTGACATGAAAACAGTGTCAAGATTTAACCTCAATAATTTTGTCACTACCTGTTCTGTTGTACAAAAGAAACACACCCCTCTTCTACATTCGTTGGTTGGATTTAAGCATGAATTTACAATTGGTCGACTACATATGTTGGCTGATTTCCCAAGCCATGCAAGATAAAACCTTGTGAAGGAAAAACAGTGGATGCATACGTTTTGGTGATGTCTCCCCTACCTGTCCCGTTGCACAAGCGCTTTTGATTAACCGAAGACAGCATGCATACTCAATTGACCACTTAATCAATAGTGAATCGATTATTTTAACATGCTAGATCAATGTCGATGGACATGTATGGACGGTGTCACTCTTCGTGAAGTCACCTGATATTTGCCATCGCACATGTACACTTTTGACACGACTGTAGGACAGCGACAGATGTCACATAGGTATTCACAATGGATTGATGAGTATATATGTCGATGACAGCTGGCGGTGGAATCCTTAAAATCTTCCGCTCCGTCTCAGTGCAGATTAGTCTGTTTTAGTATTACAAGGCGGCATGAAAACTTAATTGATCCACTTAGTTGTTAGTGAACCAATGCTAAACTCATGCTAGATCAAGGCTGTGGTCTTATTCAGTGGGGTGGCAGTATTCGCCAAGTCACTGCAATATGTATCCATCGACAATTCTCATCCTACACATGCCCAAGTAGTGTGTAATCGTATCGGATTGATCATGCTAGTTGAAGCCTAGTTCATTCTGTCTTATATAATACAAGAAAAAGCATGAAAACTTAATTGGTCACATCAGTAGTGCATCAATCTCAAATGCATGCTAGATTAAAGTCAATGGGTTTAAAAAACGTTGCGATCTTTAAGAAGCAACGTTGTTAAATTGTCATTGCACAAATTCTCCGTTGACATTTGCATAGGCCCGGTTTCATCTGCTTCTCAAAGCATTTGGTCGGTGTAGCAATTCGAGAAGGGTTGCCTGAGCTCAGCAAAGCAAACAATTCTGCAGTGAATATTCCACAACAGTTTTGGGAAACTTTTATGAACGCGTACAGAATTTTGTCTGCTGCAAACTTGCAAAACCTTTTTTGCATGTTGAATGTCAAGTGACATTTACAAGCGCAAGTCATGCCAAATCTGTGCGAAGATAATGTTGTTTTATGCAATTATGAATGCAACCCATGCAAAGTTGACTTTGAATAAATGAGCTCAGCGATTTTTCATCGCTGCGCACACAGTAAAAAGTATAATTCACTGATAGGAGGAAAGCATAACTACTCAATCGATTACTTATTCATAGTGAACTGATTTCTCAGACATGCAAGATCAACGTCAAAAGATAAATGTTAAGGTTTGTTATTTTTATTAAGCAACTCTGATCACTAATTTTTGTACACAAACTCAGATTAATAGGACAAATCTTACAAGCTCTCCACAGAATCATACAGTTGTTCTGTACTTATTAGTTTAGGCTTCATTTGAAATAATCGTGAATGCATAATCACCCAACCAAATATGACTAGAGGGTTAATCATACATATCTCAGAAGTTGTTTGAGGCCACATGTCTTAGGCGCAATGCAATGTTCATTGACAGGTTATTCGGTCATCTAGCAAACGTAGGAGTAACGAAAATATTTTGTAAAAAAAAAAAAAAAAACCTCGAATCGTTTTGAAACCTCGCTTTAATTGTTATTGGATTTTACGCATGAATTTACAATTGGTCGACTACTCATGTTGGCTGATTTCCCAAGCCATGGCAGAGAAACTTACTTCGTGACGGGAAAACAGTGGCAAAATTAACCTTAATAATTTTATCACTACCTGTTCTGTTATACAAAAGAAAAACTCACCTCACTTAAACATTCGTTGGTAAAATTCCTCTCAGACACAGATAGAATTTTAAGCATGAATTTACAATTGGTCGACTACTCATGTTGGCTGATTTCCCAAGCCATGCCAGAGAAACTTCGTGACGGGAAAACAGTGGCAAAATTAACCTTAATAATTTTATCACTACCTGTTCTGTTATACAAAAGAAAAACTCACCTCACTTAAACATTCGTTGGTAAAATTCCTCTCAGACACAGATAGAATTTTAAGCATGAATTTACAATTGGTCGACTACTCATGTTGGCTGATTTCCCAAGCCATGCCAGATAAACTTCGTGACGGGAAAACAGTGGCAAAATTAACCTTAATAATTTTATCACTACCTGTTCTGTTGTACAAAAAGAAAGACCTTCCTAATCAATCGCCATTGTTAATAGCAAATCAATTATTTTTCCTGAATAAAAGTAGCCTGATGTCATGTATAACAAGTAAATTAAAACTTCCATTTCTCCTCCTCTCATTTCAGTGATGCCAAGAACATGGCCGTCGATGTCCGAAACATTCTGATCAAAGTCATCTCAACCAAAGGTGGCATGTCAGAGGCAGAAGCAATGCAGTATCTGAAGAAAATGGAAGCCCAGAAGAGATACTCAGCCGATGTGTGGAGTTAAAAATAATCCCATTCCCGCTCCCACAATTAAGACAACACACCAATATATTCATATCCCCCTTCTCCGCACTGCTGTATTCGCTCACCGTAAGCGCTTCTCTCGTCTTGAGGGGAACGCTTTGAGCGATGTCTTTTAGAATACCCTTCAACCATATAGCATGGCTGTTGTTTGTTCCACCATCTCAATGAACTACACTTCACCCCTCTAACGTTGTTTTATAATTGAACAAAGAAAAGCAAAAAAGAAAAAGAAAAAAAAGTCAAACGTTTTTTAGAAAGCAAACAAAGTAACGTATTTCTCCGGTTTTGGGAGAAGAGAGCTTCTTATTATGTTTTAGATAATTTTATGTAATTTAAACTATGTTAGCTCGCGCGCTTAGGAAAACTATAACCTATAATTCTATTGTCCCGGGGAGGTTGTTTTAATCTTGAACGCATATACCTTTTTATTTATCGTTAATACAAAGTGCAATTGTTGTTTATTATTTCCTTTTATTCGGTTTTCATCAGAGAATGCGAGAGAGAGAGAGGGATAGGCATGTGCAGCAAACAGTTCTCCTCTCTCACACATGCACATACATACATCCGGCACGGTCTTAGGTCTTAGATTTTAAAGTTGCAAGTAAACAAATTTAGTTATAAGTTATGATATTGATTGTACGACTTAATGATACGTTTGTAAAGATATAAAAACAACAAAAAAAAGATAAGAGAAATCCTCGATGTATACAGGATGCGTATTCGAAAAATACAAAAACAAAAACAAATCAACAACTGCAAGAACAAAGTGTAAACGCCTGCCTTCGAGGCGAGAACAATCCATGTTTGACTGTGTATAGTAGAATTGAATGAACAACCGTTTTAGAGAAAGAAACCAGAGAACAATGAGGAATATTATATTTAATATTTTTTTGTAACGAAGAAATATTTTTCTAAATAAAGATTTTGTAAGAAATACTTGAATTGTTTGTTTTTAAATTAAAATGAATTGGAGGTCATCTTTGTAGACCTTTCTCAGCACAGTGGGACCCTTCTACTCCATTAGCTTTGGGACTGAGAGGAGTGTTGGTCTTTAGCATTGCCTTTGGGGACTTTCAGTCATGATTCCCGGTCACCACTTACGCCGCGAATTTTGGAGCGTGACGGATTATGAATCACCGACGAGTCGGGACGAGTTTTCTGACTCCTACCATGTTCGGATTAACTGACATGCCGCAATAGCGAAGAACGAATATGGGTGTTGTAATGCAGGTACTCCATGCTCCAAAAGATCATCCGGAGGTAGATGCACATTGGCAACCAAATGTCGGAGCATCATGATAGTGCACTCCAGCGATGCGGAAATAAGAAAGGCTAAGGTGAAGTATATTGGCATCAACTTCACTGAGAGATTAAAATTCAACATCCTCTCAAATCTATATTCGAAAATGCCAAACTTGACTTTCATCGCATCTCGCCCCTCGTGCGAAAACAGAATGGTCTAAAACAAGACCCATGTTACTCGGCAATAGCGTGCGTCGTAAGTACAATCTCAAAGACCATCATCGAGCATTCGATCTTCGAAGATAGTCGGAGTAATCAGCGATCGACAACCTTCAAAAGCCCTCATCATCCCCCTTCACGATGGTACTATTCAAGAGGAACCTGCCTTTCCATTCTTCTTAGACGTTCCCAAGGACATCTACCAACGGTCTGTGCCATACGTTCCTCATGCCACATTCTACCAACACCCCATTTGGATGCGGTGTCCCTCTCTAACTCAACCAATCCATGCAATCTACTTGTGCACAGCGCGAATATTGGGCAGCATGACATTTGTTGGAGAACATCTGTTTTTGATTCCCATTTTTTTTATCAATTATTCTAACGCGTCTTGTCACCTCTCCTTTTTATTGTTTATATGGACTGAATGTTGCAGCGCAGACGAGGCGAGAAATTTTTTCTCATTTTCCCAGGGGGGAACTCCAGCGCGCACTCGATCGGTTTGTGATCGTGTGCTGATGCTGGGATGAAGGTTAACGTGGACAAATCAGAGGTAAGGGTAATTTTAAGAATGCACTCTCCATGTTAGTGGAGTCCCATTGAAGCTGGTGGATAGGCTTAAGCATCTCGGGGTCTCCCTCACGAGTGTTGGGAGGAGTAATTCTGACCTTTCCTATTGGATTGGTCAAGCTGAGTCAGTTTTGACACAGCTTGGGAGATCTGTAATCAGGAAGGCCGAGCTTGGTGTGAAAGCCAAGTTAACAGTTTTCAACTCATTATTTGTTCCAAATCTCACATATGGTCATGGAATTTGGTTAATGACCGAAAGAATAAGATGGGGAATTCTGCTGCTTCGTGCTGTTGTTAGAATTCCTGGCCGGGATAGGTTGAGAAATCCGGCAGTGCGTGAAGAACTCAACGTTTAGCAGCTGCTTCTTCGAACGGAAAGGGCTATGCATTGATGGTCTGGTCACGTGGCGCGAATGTCCCTGACTTCCTAGGCGAGCGTTGAATGCCATTCCACCATTTGGCAAACCCAGAATGATGTGGTTGGACCAAGTCAAAAAACTCGCTTGGTTACGATTGGGCATAACTCCTGATAAGTTAGAGTCGATGGCGGAGGATCGAGTTGCTTGGAGATCGCTCGTGCCTGCTTTACCCCCGCGACCCATTGAGTGGATCACGCGGGTCGGAAGATAGGCTGTGTTACAGACAAGACATGACACTGAACGTCGCATATTCGCAACGTGGAAAGAAGTTGGTTGAGATATCACGTAGACGTACCAAGTTGATCGGTGAATGAGAGAAAAACAAAATATTTACTCACGCCTTAGGACAATGCCCAGCTACAGATTTTGAGGTAGTTTGAGGAGTTTGTCAACTTTAGGGCAAACGTGAAATCCATACACGACATCATAGCAGAGATCCAATGCAGAAGGAACCTTGACAATCTATTGAACTGGCACTGTCATAAAAAAAGCAAAGTCTTCAACAACTTACTTCAGATCCGAAGAAACTTCAACTCTGAGTCTGTACAACAAGGCAAAACACGACGCGATACAGCAGTTAGTAGATCGAGCTAACTGTTTCCAGGCTTGTTGATTCCAATACCCCAACTCCGGCCCAGACTGTCGCCCCTGTCAAAGAAGAAGCATAATATCCATGGAAATCCTCGTCATATTCTTGTTACAAAGAGCAGGATAATTGAAATCACAATTCACTTATATCACACTACTCTTCCACCATTCATGTACAATCAACCCACTGAACTTACAGTGATTGCCAACGACGGTCTTTAGTTACTTACCTCTTAGGCTAGCGAAGAAGGGTCAAAGCCAGAGCTAACCCATCTGTGACCATCAGTAACATCTACGTGATGTGTTCAGTCCTACTCTCCCAGACGGTACTTCGACCCGCACCCCCAGGGAGGCCTGCCGGAGTATAAGTGCCTCCCTCAGAAAAGTAAAGAAAAGCCTTATAGACCATATCCACGTGCTATGTGTTGGTTTATGTTGAAAAAGCGTTTGATAGACAACCAAGAGAAGAAGATCTGATATGGGTGGCGCTAAGAAAAAGAGGAGTTCCAGAAACCTACGTCAGATTATCGTGGACATGTACGAGGGAGCAAAGACGAGAGTAAGATTATTTTACAGATTACTGATTATCGTGGACATGTACGAGGGAGCAAAGGCGAGAGTAAGATGTCCTGCCGGAATCACCGTAGAGTTTCCAATCAAAGTCGGTGTACACCAGGGAAGCGTCTTAAGTCCTTTGCTGTTTATTGGTGTCCTTGATTATCTGCTTGAAGGAAAAGTGCTTCTTTGCTGACGATGGAGCCAATCGTAAGTGATGATCAAACTTCCCTGCAACTAGCACTTGATGTGTGGGTTGATGTTCTGGCGGGAAATGGATACCGTATTAGATAGAAAAATACCGAGTACCTGTGCTGCCCATTCTGCGATCCACTCAGGCCTATTTGAATGGAATGGTGCTTCCCAAGTGTGAAAAGTTCAAATATCTGGGATCTATGATCAATAGCGAATGAACCTGTAATGACGATATCAACCATATATCAATCATCGCGTAAGCGTAGGGTGGATGAAATGACGGAAATACTCAGCCATTCAGGCTATCTCCAGAGAACATCTGATGTGTGCACTCTATTGAGAGTCTACAGGAACATCTTTGCAAAGATTTGACATTTAAGTAGGTACCCTAGCAATGTCAGCTTAGGGCGCACCATCACACACAACGTACGCCTTATCAGTCGATAACCCAAACCAAAAATGCACGAATTTTCAGAGGGCTCTACACCGCTGTTGTACGTCCGGCGCTCAAATATGGTTCACAATGTTGGAAATTGTACAGAAAGTATGTGGAACGGAAACTGAGATGAAAATGCTTCGATTAACAGCAGGAGTAACAAAGCTCGATAGAATAAGAAGTTCAAAGATCAGAGGAAGCCTTCACGTCAAAGAACCCATCTCTGAAAAGGTTAAGGATGACCGGCTCAGTTGGTATTGTCATGTTTAATGGAGAGATCCTTCGAACAGGCAATATCAATAAACTTACCAACGCAAGCACGAAAGAAAGGCAGGCGTAAGAACTCATGGATCACACAAATGCAAAAACACCAGATCGGCCTCAGTGATGAAGTGATCCGAAACAACACAACAAAACTGCCGATATTGCTTGATGTCGAACCGGCGAACGCCACAGGCGGACCAGTGGGGATGCAGTAAAGTGAGAGGGCGACCCCCATAATTCGGATCATAACCTCGTCGAAAAAGAAAAAGAAGAAGATGTGGACTTCGTGAACATATTTTCTCCTCCGTACACCTTTCCCGCGGAGAAGATTAGAAAATCAATTCGAAGCAGAAAGTCTCTTTCGAAAGTACCAAAAATCAGCTCCTCCATTCTGCTTATCGTATAGGTTTCGAGTTCAAGTAATAAAATTGGCAGAACCAGAACCAGATAAGAATGATAATAGGGGAGTGTCCGCCGTGTCGTAGTCGGTAGGTTCGTCGGATCATACACTGGAGTGTGGGTTCGATCAATATTGCCCAGCCACTCTGGGAACTTAAAAATACGAAGTGGAACACAGTGTATCAGATCAGTTGCCGAGAATCCAAATCCGACTTTCACATCATCTAATTCTGTGAAATTAAGGCAACAATGTTTGCTTGCTTGGTGTTTATCGGCGTGAAACTCGGCAGTCTTTTAAAAACGGTTTCTATGATCACTACATGAACTGATATGATAGTAAGCGGTTAAAGTGATTATTATTTACACTGCGATGAAGTTAACAGGAGTAATATAGATTATCAACTGTGATAAGAAGAAGTACAGGAGAAATGAAAGAAGAAACAGATTTCCCCCTTGCCTTGGAAGAGATAAAGCTTACACAATGTATTGAAAATGTATGGATAATGTTTTCAAAACCAATTATAATGCTCCACCCTACAAAGAACGATCGCACACACAATGCACATTATGCGCTTGAATCTTAAGCTCACATCATCTCAACACATTCATCTGTAAGATCCCAATGATTGAGTGTGCAACTCAACGAGAGAGAACATCAGATGTGAGCACTCTGTCAGAGAGTCTGCAGGAACATCTTTGCAAAGATTTGACATTTAAGTAGGTTCCCTAGCAATGTCAGCTTAGGGCGCACCATCACACACAACGTACGCCTTATACGCCTTATCAGTCGATAGCCCGAACCAAAAATACACGAATTTTCGTTTTCTTTAAGCTACACCAAGCCAGCACTGTACTGCCCCACACGGCGGCTTATCAGCGCCTCAGGCATACAGATCCAGTGTTATTATCGCTATCTCTGCTTTGAATTTCAGCTTGTTTTGCTTTCTGAACAAATGAACGCGTAGTTGACGTTGAAGATGTCCCAGTCCCTCCCCCCAGTCAATTCCCAGTCGAAGTGTGCTTATCAACAAGATTTTTTTTCAAATCTCTGCTTGTTTTGTTCGCTTTCAAGCGATAAACGCAGCTAGAAGACTGATTAGCACACAGCACCATTGTTGAATGTTATTTTTAAAACCGGCTACAATTTAGTATAATTCCACAGTTCGGCTGTGAAGGTTGTGTGTGCAGTTTCGGGAGAACAACTAGTAAGTAGCGTCTGATTTGTTGAACGATGCCTGAGATCGGTCGGGACAAGATTTGTGCGCAGTGAATCAATTGCAATGTTATCAATGCGATTCTAAGCAGCCCTGGTATGCCCTTATTTCTTTCCAGATAATTATGGCACAGATCAGGCAACTGAGTAGGTTTTTGGTGGCAAAGCCAAGGCAACTTGTCGCTGGATTGCATACAAGTTCACCGCTGGGTGCTACCTCATATCTCATCGACAGCCCCGAGTATTCATTTCTCAAGGATATCGGTCTGGAGAGGACCAATCTCGGTGTCTTCAATGGCGCCTGGAAGGGATCAGGCGAAGCAGTGCGCTCAATCGACCCTGGAACTGGTGAAGTGATCGCCGAAGTCCGCATGGGAACTGTTGGCGAATTGCAAGAAACCGTAGGATTCACTGCACACGCTTACAAGGAGTGGAGCATGGTGCCCGCACCTGTGAGAGGGGATATCATCCGACAAATTGGAGACGAGCTGCGGAAATACAAAGAGCCCCTAGGAAAGCTTGTCAGTATGGAAGTTGGCAAAGTGTACAGCGAAGGCCAAGGGGAGGTTCAAGAGTTCATTGACATCTGTGATTACGCCGTTGGCTTGTCGAGAATATACTCAGGTCAAATGATTAACTCCGAACGCAGCAAGCACACAATTCTGGAAGCCTGGCGGCCATTAGGCCTGGTTGGAGTAATATCCGCTTACAATTTCCCTAACGCCGTGTTCGGATGGAACGCTGCGATAGCCTTGGTGAGTTAAAATTCTCGAAAAACCAGAACAAATTCTCATAATTCACTCCTTAGACCACCGGCAACACTGTGCTCTGGAAGGGAGCGCCAAGCACATCGCTGGTGTCAGTGGCCACAACGAAAATCGTTTCACAAGTACTGAAACGAAACAACCTCCCGCCCATTGCGACACTTTGTCAAGGCGGTGCGGATGTCGGTAGGAGTCTCGTCCAAGATCCAAGGGTGAACCTAGTCTCCTTCACTGGCAGCTGTCAAACTGGCCGCGACGTTGGTGTTGAGGTGCA
This sequence comes from Eristalis intricaria, assembly GCA_964034865.1. NCBI lineage: Eukaryota > Metazoa > Arthropoda > Insecta > Diptera > Syrphidae > Eristalis > Eristalis intricaria. The sequence goes on from OZ035876.1 coordinate 6,010,644, forward strand.
GAAGCGGTTTGGCAAAAGTATTCTCGAGCTGGGTGGCAACAACGCTTTGCTCGTCAATGACGATGCCGACATCAACATGGCACTGGATGCAGCGCTCTTTGGATGCATTGGCACCTCGGGTCAACGATGCACCACGACGAGGCGCATCATTGTTCATGAGAAAGTCTACGACAGCTTTGTTCAGCAACTCGTGAGCAAATACGAATTGGTTATGAACAAGATCGGTCATCCTCTGGATGCAAACACACTCTTCGGACCAGTGCACTCTCAACAGAATGTGGACAACTTCACGGCAACTGTGTCAGAGGCGGTATCCGCTGGCGGACAGATCGCCTTCGGAGGCAGAATAATCCAACGACCTGGATTCTACGTAGAGCCGACGATAATCACCGATCTGCCGCATGACTCGCCTGTTGTGCACAAGGAAACTTTCGCCCCCATCGTTTACATTTTGAAGGCGAAGTCCCTCAAGGAAGCCATCGCCTGGAACAACGAGGTCGAACAAGGTCTATCGTCAGCGTTGTTCACGCAAGATGTATCGAAGATCTTCAAGTGGATCGGACCACAGGGTTCCGACTGTGGCATCGTCAATGTAAACACAACCACAAATGGCGCGGAGATCGGCGGAGCATTTGGCGGTGAGAAGCACACTGGTGGTGGACGTGAGTCCGGTTCAGACGCATGGAAGCAGTATTGCAAGAGGGCGACTATCACAGTGAATCACTCCGGAGAGTTGGCGTGTGCTCAAGGAGTTGTGTTTCAGGTTTAGTTTGTAAGTGAAAAAGAAAAAAAACACATTTTTTAACATAAACAGATAAAAACATTTTTTATTGCGTTGGATAGACGCAAACACTGCCTACTGCTTATTCGTAACGTCAAACCTCCAAAAGTCCACTTCGATGTCCACCGATTGTTTCTTGTGGAACTTGTAGATAGAATCGATGTTGTACCTCAGTTCAGCAACCACTTCACCCTTGATTCCCCATTCCTTGGCCTTCTTAGCTATGTATTCCCTGCGAAGTAAAAGAAAACGTTGGATTAAAACAAGTATTTGTATTTGCGGTTGGATGATTGATGATCCGTGGTGTTGGTGGGGTGGAGAGCCTTGAACTTCAAACAGAGCTATCAATCAGTGTTTGCTGATAAGGGTGGTTCTGTTTACTTTCAACTCCTTATCTCTTGTCAAGTTGTCTTCGGGACGGATATCTCGAAAGTGCAATGGATTGTCTTGTAGAGCCAGAAGATTAAAATCTGGCAATCAGGGGGACATTAATGGCGAATGGAAATTGTATTGATAAATACGCGTCAAGCCACAAAGCTAATTAAGCTGGTTTGAAAAGATACAAGAACTAACTGCGTATGAAGTGTTTAAGTGAAATTGGGAGAACTCCCTGCTTGGGTGAAACTTTCTTCCAAAGAAGAGGTGTTTGTGGATAATGTGAAACGATTTGTTCTTCTTTAAGCTATCGCCAATTGGCCTGGAGCTCTACCGATCTACGGGATGGACAGCTAGAGTGATGGCCAAGTTGCTTGAGGTTCTTCTCCACATTTGTGCGTCACCTTAAGCGAGAAGCACAACACACATGAGCGTATCAAGAGGGCATTGATCGCAATTGACACATGTAAGAGGATCGTCGGTCCAAAATGGGAAATCACCGAACTTCAACACACTGTTAGTACTCCGCAATTATCATCATCATCATGGTCTTCTGACTCGCATAATCAACTCAAGTTGTCGCGGGGGAGAGATCCCCTGGTCACTCGATCTTCCGCCATCGACTCCAACTCATCAGGAGTTATGTCCAAGCGTAACCAGGCGAGTTTATCGACTTCGTCCAACCACCTCATCCTGGGTCTGCTAAGTGGTCGCCTACCTGATGGAATGACATTCAACTCTCGCCTCGGAAGTTGTGATGGTGGGGACATTCGTGCCACGTGACCAGCCCTTTCACAGCCTATGGCGTCCTAGTCTGGTGGACGGCTTTAGAGGTTAAACAATCATCTCATCAAGGTAAGCAGTATACAAAGATCACCATGAATCCAATATACCAGGGACACTTAGATCCACGCTCAAGAGTCGCCCTAGGTATGATTTTCCTTCTCATGGATATCCATGGAGTACTCATGGTCACGCATGCAGCCATAAGACTAAGAGATTGTAACCGAGTACAACTCACGGAAAAGCACATGACGAAGAGACAAATTATGTGACGCCTTTCATGGACTTCTGGAAACAACGCTAAGACTTTAATTCCCCCGAGAGGGAAATGGGACGAAGGATAAAGTCTGTAAACCAGCTGCGTTGGAAACTTACACTGACGAATCCAAATCGGATGAAGGTACAGGATCAGTAATTTACACCAATTCCCCAGAGATCTCCATGGCCGGCTACTGAGGCTCAAGTGGAGCACAGCTATTCAAAGGGCAGCCATCCGCCTATCAATGAGCCCAATAGACAAAGATCTAGTGGTTTATATATAGACAGTCAGGCGGCCGTTAAAGTTCTGGGTACACCACCTATCAACTTCAAGATGGTAAAACTCTACCGGTTGTCTTTAAGGGCCAGATAGCGGATAGATTTCATCTTATCTTATGCTGGGTCTCTGGGCACAAGGATATTCCAGAGAATGAAAGAGCTGATTAACTAGCAAGAAACGCGGCGGGTAAGCCAAACATACTGTTTGGTATGCCAATGGCACCATCATCAGGTGTCGGTATTGATCGATACAATGCATCGCAAGGCGTCAAAATCTGCTGCAAACTGGACGAAAGAGAGCATCCTTCAGGCGGAGCTGATCAAGCTGATCCAGAAAGCAGCTTGAAATGCAGTGCATACCGCCCGCACTCTCATTAATATCTATGTTGACAGTCAGGCAGTCTTCAAAGCGTAATATAATAAAGAAGCAAAACAACTGCTTCGATCTGTACTTAAACGCAGTCTCTCTCCCATGGTTTCCTGGACACATGGAAATCCAGGGAATCGAAACAGCTACCGAACTAGCGTTTCAATGCCTTCTGATAAACTAATCATCGCAGCTTTCTTTCACGAACTTGATCATGAACTACTAATAACAGCAAGTAATGCATGGAAGAGAACTAATTCGTGCTCGTGCCTCAAACCATAATCTTCTGCCCCGAATACATCATCGCCTAAACCAGATTAATAACCTCGCTGCCAAGAGTTAACTGCAGTATACATGTAAAGATCATTAAAGGCCACTGCGTGGTGGGTCACCATGATCATAGACTAGGTCTGAGTGCCACTGATAGATGTAGGTACCACAAAGAAACAACGATGGTCGAAACTCTGGAGCATCTTCTTTGTTTCTGTCTGGCTTTAGCCAATCACAAACTCGTTATACAACTTTAGTCTTCAAATTCATTCAATTGTGATGTGGCCGTGGTGAAACCACAACATCTGAAACGTTTCGCAAAACCAGTGAAAAATTCTGCTTAAATAAAGCTACAGTGGACTACAATTAGGCTTACTTTGTTTAGTGATAGCACTATAAAACAACAGGTCTATGTGAGGCTGAGCCGACACCCCCCTTACCTAACTTAACTTATGCCAATCGCACTAGATCAGGAGACACCCCATCCCCCACTGAAAATAATAAAACCTCGATTGATGAAAAGCCCATTATATGAAGAAAATCACAGATGGGCAGAATTGGACACACGCAGGACGTCGAAAGCGAAACCTCCATGTCATGCACTTTCACAAACCAGAAGAAAACTGCTAGACAAGTATTACTTCAACTGCCTTGAGGATCTGAAAAACATGGATTTAAAGGAAATTCTGCAATATATCAAAGCCACCAAATGTCTGTGAAAGAGGCCAGAAGGATTCTCAAATGGTTGATCATGCGGGTTAGAAGTTTATGACTTTCTTTCAATCCCAAGAAAGAACAGAGCTAGATCAGAGAAAAAATTAGTCAAATAAACGGAACGTGACAGCACACTGGACCAGCTGGTCTAAGTGGGCACGATTTTCCTTTTAATCATGTAGTCACCTATACTTACCTACCCAAGTGAGAGGATTTTCAGCTGCGTAAGCCACGGGCTGGGAATCGAAAAGTTTCTGGGAAAGAGGCGTCTCGTCCACGAATTCTACATCGGTGAGTCAGGTACATGTTAAATCTCCTCCTTCCCATGCACTGACTGCAAACAGAAGCAAAGATCACATGCAGAACTTCCCTCGAAAAGACCAAGGACTTTTTCATTCGTTTTGGAAAATGTCCATGCATCTGTGACTTTCTGCAGAACTGTTCAATGTCTTCTAAAATAGATTCAGAGATACACACAGAACAGAGATCTTGTTCGCTTGCTGAAGCACATTTTTCTTCGGTACGCAGTCAATTAGGGGATCTGACAAAAGATTTTGAGATTCCACTTGACAGGCATGCCTTCCGTCAGGTAGCCGCCCGTACTTGCAGCTCTGTTTGACGTCTGTCTTTCTGCAGAAGTGAATCCTCAATATTCTCATTACCAACTGCGAATGGGATAAGGAAAGCATCTCAAACGAATTCTACAATTCCAAGTAGTGATCTCTGATCTCAGAACACATGAGAGTTCCTATAAACTAGACTCCCCACAAGAATTTTAGAGATTTGATCATCCTTACAACTCATGTTCTGACTCGCAACTTACCTAGTAGAGGTTTTATGCAGCGAGTACACGGCATTCGAGGCAAGTTCAACACCCGTTTCCAGAAATCGAATATCCATGCCGGCATTGTTCTTCGTCCCAAAAGGGGGATTCATGACTATCGTGTCAAATGCATTATTCCACTTGGAATAACTCTTTAAATGCAAAACATTCGTCTGAACGCAGTCGACAGCTGGCAGCTCCATTTCCGTCACATTTGAGCGGAAAATCTACAAAAGCGTTCGTCACTACACATCACCCACTGTTCTACGAATAAAAACCCACCTCAACAGCACTGTCGTCCAGTTCAAAGCCAATTGTCAACTGTGCTCCTAAGAGAAACGATCCAATACTCAACATGCCACAGCCACAGCCAAGATCCCCAACGACTCTTCCTTCGATATCCTCGAATTTAGCTTGGATGTTATAGATCATGCAACTTGCTATATGCGGTGGTGTGGGATACTGCTCCAGGGTAACTTTGGGTTTCTCGAATCCATCCACTCCCTGCAAATACTCCTCCAGTTTCTTCAGCTTCATTCGTGCCATTTTGGGGGTTTGATGTCTACGAAAAGTGTGGGTTACTTCTGCGGGGTTGTCGGCTGTGGTTCGAGACGGGGCAAGACGGGCAAAAACGTATTCCCATAAAACGAGTCCTGCTGCACGAAGAATCCAAATGTTGGAGCGTTGGATATATTAAATGGGACTCCACGAATGGCTGAGTTTTGACTGAACTCCGTACTGGGCGATGGGATAAGTTGCTGCAACATAAATTCACTTGACTACAACATACAACAACTCATGTCCTCGCACTTACTGGCTGATTCATTTGTGGCACTGGATTAGGGCCTGGAACTGGATTTATACCAGATATGGTGCCCACGACAACAGGTGATACGCCTTTCTGAAGCAACTGTTTTTTTATTTGTAGGTCTTCCAAAATCTTTCTATTAGTTTCTATAAATTCGGATTAATTTTCCAGTGGAAAAAATGTGTAAAGTTTGTTATTTATTTATACCTTGTTGGGCGCTTAGCGTGGGAAAAGCCATGAAAATCAATGAAAATAAAAATACGACAAAGGAACAAATCAAAAACGTAACAACACAAGACAAACGTCAAAATTGGTTTGGCACTGTTCGATTGAAGACTACTGGAGACGCCTGTGGGGGAACTTTGAGAGGGTGTGGTAAGAATTAGGTGATCAAATGAAGGAATGGGATGGAATTTGTTTGCGGACTGTTTGAAAAATGTTTCGATTCAAATGTTATTTATTTCAGTCAGATAAGTGTTGTCAGAAGGGCTGTAATGCAAGTGAATCTTGGAGCTTGATTCTGAAAAAACTTTATTGCACGATCATGCTATTCACAGCACGAATCTTTGAAAATTTGAAAAAGTGAGAACACAAGAAAATACAGAGAGATAAAATGCGAAAATTAACAACAAAATTACTGAAATTCACGCTGTAGGCTTGTTCGGTTTGACAGTGTCTTCTGGACGGATGAGTTCAAGAGGGCTACGAGGTTATCAGAAACCGCGAGGTTAGCAGATCCTGAAAATGTACCCCGGAACCCGTGGAAACGTGGTATTTAACGAAGTCGTTCTTCTTCTTTTCATTGGGTGTCTCGATACGATAACATTTTCCATATGAATAGATATGTTGAACTAAACGTTCTGATCCTTAACCATGTCCCGACATACATGGGTCCACCTTCTACAGCATCTACTCGTGTTGTGTGAAGACTATGACAAGTGGAGGGCAGGTCAAGTTCTAGTGGCTGTCGATTGGAAGGAAGCGATTTTGATTTAGTTAACGAGAGCACTACACGTCTATCAAAAATCACACAGGATCGTCCACCGGCTCCACATACCAGGACGGACAAAATACAGGTTGTATAGAACATATTGTTCTGTTGGCAACGCCTTTCACCCGAGAAACAAAGTGAAACGAAACAATGACAGCTAACGAACTTTCAAAATTCTTTTTAAATTCTTTCGATTCGTAGCGTCGCCAACTGACACATCTGTGCAAGCCAACTAAATTTGTAACTTTTCTTGAGATATTAAATAAAAATAATTAAAATCGAAGTTGACAAAAAGTGGGTTTTATTTGTTTAACAACAGTTCTTTAAAGTTAGTAGTTGTTTCGACAAACCAAAGTAGCATCAAATGCGATTCTCTGTATTGCCGATTGTTATGTTTTGTTTATTCCCGGTTTTTAAGATTAAATTATTAAATTAGTTTTCACTCATTGTACTTTTGTACATTTTTGCTGTTAGTTTCTGTATAAAGGAATTGTTTGCGTTCTGTGCCAACAATTTGAACATATCAAAAAACCAGATGATGCACTAGCCGTTTAAGAGCATAAATTTCGCTTATAAGAATCAGACTTATAGGAAAAACTCGTTTAAAAGAAACACCAATCAAAACACCACCAAAAACTGCAAATCGACATCCACCACATTTTCGTCATAGAGATGAGCTATACAACGCCATGTCTTGTTTTGACATCCCTGTTAAACTCGTCAGGTTGTGCAGGATGACGATTGAGAATTCTCGCTTCTCCCTCAAGGTCGTTAACGAACTCACCGAGACATTCAAAAAATGGTCTTAGACAAGGCGACGCGCTATCATATGACTTCTTTAACGTCATCTTGGAGAAGATTGTGCGAGACTCACACGCCAGACACTAGAGGCATTATCTTCAAGAAGTCTATTATAAAACTATTATACGCATACGCGGATGACATTGTCGTGATTGGCAGAACACAGCGAGTCGTCAATGAGGCTTTTGCTGGCATTGAGACGGAAGCGCCTAAAATGGGTCTAGCGGTGAATGAGGGCAACACGAAGTATACGCTGTCATCAAGAAAGGACACACAGCATCGACGTCTTGGACAGATCGACACAATGGCAGTTCTCATAACTTCGAAGTAGTCAAGGAATTCGTCTACCTCGGCTCCGCTATAAATAGTACGAACCACATTAGTACCTAGATCAAATGAAGAGTATCTCTTGCCAACCGCTGTTTCTCTGGGCGATTGAGTAATAGAGCCATCTCTCGAAGGACCAAGCTGGCCTTATACAAGACCTTGATCATCATAGTCCTGCTGTACGACGCGAAGGCACGGACAATCTAAAAGCGGATGAGAAAGTCCTCGGTCTCTTCGAGGGAAAAGTTCTGCTTGCGATCTTTGGATCTGTTTGCGTTGACGGTTTTTTGGGAGAAGATTCAACCACGAACTGTACGGGCTGTACAGCAACATTAGGCTGGTCAACCAACGCCAACGCCTAGGATGGCTAGGCCATGTAGAGCGTATGGACAACTCAGCTCCGGCCTGAAGAGTTTTTTGCCCGATTTCACAGTGCAACCTTGTCTAAGTGTAAGATAGCACTTAAACTTCATTCAAGAAGTGAGTTGAGTGTGGAAGTATCCAATCTGTGGTGCTTGAAAACGAAAATAAGACGAAAAGTAGCTCTTGCGTAGTTTTCTATGCAAGGATGAGATGAGGGTTAAATAAACTAGAATCAAACTGCAGCCCGGCCCCGACGGAATCCCTGCGGTGATATTAAAAAAGTGCTTATCATCTTATCATCACTTAGAATTTTATTTAATCAATCGCTTGTGACTGGCGAATTCCTCAGTGAATGGAAAGTTTCCTTTATTGGGCCAATTTTTAAAAGTGGTTTGAGACAAAAGTTGGCCTGTATCAAAACTTTCGGCAATCCTAAAATTGTGTGAAAACATTGTTAAAGATAAGCTTTTCTGCGCGGTGAAAGAAAATATTCCCAGCAATCAGCAGCAGGTCATGTACTACTAATTTATTAACAAACTTAAAAAAATTGTTTACAAGTTGATGTACTCTACACCGACTTTTCGAATTGCTCAGGCTCGGACCTTCCAGGAGTCGCCGGCCTGAAGTATGAACAATGGTGGTGGCAATGTCGTTATGCCTCGACTCCTAAGCTTTTTTTATTTCATTTTTATTTAATTTCTAGACAAAAATACACTCTCATTATTTAGGGGTGGTTTGACTGGCATTGTGAACTATTGAATTCCACAACCATGCAAACGATAAACATAATAGTGATTGTGATTGAACCAGAACAGCAAGCTGCTGTAAAAAGGAAGAGAGAACACACCAACTCAACAAGCGAATGTTCGTGCACAGTGTTGAGACTTTACCACAGTTGTGGTAGATCTACCATTATTTCGCGAAGTTTTCATATCTACCACATCTACTACTCAAAGTGCAAAATCGACCATGCGTTTTAATTCTTCCTTTTTATACAATTTGTTGTTGTTTTTGTTTTTGAAACCCTTCTCAAAACACAATTTCAAAAGGAAATATGTGCAATGAATTACAAATAAGTGTTATTCGTAATCAAAATGCTCCATCTGGTGTGAATAAAAAATTATTTCGTTAAGTTTAACGAATCCTCTCCGCTCAGATATTTTTTCAGCTCAGCCTTTCCTCCGTTTCGGTGTGAATAAAGATGGAATGTGTTCAGATATCGCTTGTAGAAGTTGACTTCAAGAAAGAGATAATAATGGAAAAAAACTGCAACTCAGAAGATGAATACTTTGACGGATTAAACATTAATTCTCAAAAATAAAAGGAAATCTGGAATGGACGATGACGATTTCATCAAGTGTACTGGGAAAAAGCCAATCTCCCGGCATGAAAAATAAAACTCATCTGAGTTGAAAGCTATGGAAGAAGAAATAAAAAAGTCCATGGATATAATTTGAACATCTCGCAAATAAAGAAAAAAAAATGATAACATGAAGGCCCGAGTCAAATCAAAAGGCGATAAGAAAAAGACGGGCCATTACATTTCCCATTACATTAAAAGACCAAAAAAAAGACAGTCAAAGGTATGGCACCACCACCGGTTTCTTCAGGAATATCGGAAAGGAAAGAGAACTTAACCACTCCATGTTATCAAAGTCGCATCTATACACGTTCTTGAAATTATCCCCAGTGTCCCCAAAAGGACGAGTTATAACTTTTTGTTTTTCGCGTTTGTATGTTTAAAAACATTATTGCATATACTTTGCACCCACCCTTAAACGCCAAGAACTCTAGTTTTCAAACGTCAACTGAAGGGAGGGTACCTACCTTGAGGACATTTTTTAATCACCCCAAATTGAGTATTTCCTTTGACGAAAATAATCGACTCATGTGTTCTTACTCGGAGTGTTTTCTCAGTTTATATTCACACCACCCAATGTTGTAAATGAAATTTCTTAGAAATTGAGTGTAAACGAGATCTACCACACATTTTTTCAAATCTACCACTCATTTTCTTCTGGATCTACCACAGAAAAACATAAATCCGGGCATTCTGGAGTTTCTTATAAACGTCTTGTACTGTATACTGCTAGAATCCACTAACAATTATCATCGTCACATTTTAGCACTCAACACTCTTTGAACTAATTGCTTGGAATCAATTCAATGGATTCACTATAATGTAAGCTTCGTTCAAATTTTTTTTTATCCAATGAACTACTCGGCAAATAATGTTCCTCTAATTTTCAGGTTGCTGATCAGTATATGCCTGAACATCTTCTCCCCCTAAAAGAAATATACGAGATAAATTGCAATGTGGTGACTTAATCCGATAGGTGGACAAACAAGAAGAATCTCCTCCGTATTGCCAGCTACTGCATTTCAATTTCACTTTGCTGCAAACGAGAATGATATTCTTTCAAGCACAACAACAGACTAACACCACCACTGTATCAGGCATCAATTCCTGTTTGCAACCACAAAGGCGAATACACTCTCCACTTTCCACTCGTTTGATCTATTCGGTGATTTGAATATTATGGTAATTATAATTCCATATTCCACAGGGGATTCTTTTGCGGATTATGTAAGAGCACATCTTCAGCCGGGAGTAAACAGAGTTCAGCCCGTTTTCGTGCAGAAACCAGTATATCCTAGACGAGATCACGTTAATTTATTCAAGTCATTAAAGTCTACTCGATCGGCCAACACGACACATAATTACTTGCGATCTCGTGTCAGCATAAACTTTCTGTTATCTAAACGTTCCTAATTTATCCAAACAATATTCAGAAGTCTGTTTATAGAAACTCCAACTGGAGGAAGATGATGGGCATCATCTGATGGCAATCGTTACAAATTTGGGTTTTCTGTTACAGAACTTAAATCGGCACTAAAATTGGCCGTTGCACGCGCTGCTCGTGTAAGGACACATGTCGAAAAGATGGAATAAGATTAATAGGTCTTGTTGTTTGTTTGGGGGCGATACAAATGTGTGTTGGACGTTCAACTTTCGCTCGCATCGACTGAGTGATTAACAATTCATGCGTGCCCGTCTGTGGTGGTACTGCGTCTTAGGGCCTTGGGCCTTATTACGCGGTTGTGAATATAAATACAACGATGTTTTAAAAAGCCACATGCAATGACAGGTGTTGGAAACATGAAGTCGTTGTGGGTAGGTTGAGCTAGCTAATCATATCAAGAGCATCAAATCTCATGACAGCTAAACTTCTCTTCGAGAAGAACTTCTCACTTAACCTCTGTTCCCTCTTTTATTGGATTTCTGACCACCAGGCTCTGGATGGTCCTCTGCGAATATTCACTTTTGGTTCGGGGATGGACCAAGGCGAGGACGCGAGTCTCTGTTCTAAGTCTCGAAATATCCAACCCTCATTTCAAATGCCGACCTATTCTATCGTTTTTCTGCGGAAACTGTAAGGATCAAGAAAGCTTTTTCTTGGCTAAAAACCGTTATTCAGCCTTATTCTCTTACTCATGTCACATGTCACTGTGACCAAGTTTTACTGTCATTGTCACTTCATGTGACTAATTAAATACAAATTTGTCACAGTGACATGTGACACGACAATCACGGTGATTGTAGATTGTTCTCGCAGCTAGGCAGTGATATAGTTTCGGGATGCAGTCAGTTTTAACTCGAAGTCTTCCAGTATTTTAGCATTCATCTCACTTGGGTTTCGATTCGCTGAGATATTCTAGAAAATTCCGACAAACTCTCTATAAACATCAGGAGTTCAGTGCTCCTTCCGGGTGGAGATCGGCATTGCCCATGAAAACAAAAACATCAACTGAAGCTTGCTTACAACAATAGTTGATGGTCTAATGGTAAAGGGTGCCTCACTACGAAACGAATGAGACATTGAGGGGATCACACAGGCTGAATGAGCAGGTCGACTTTGAGAGCTCTTATCGGCGTCATCATAGGCTACTGCGCCCCTAAAACGACTTCTGCAGAAGCTGCACAGACGAGGAAGAGCAGAGAACTGCTGCGCACCTTCTCTGCAATTGCAGCGTCAATTTTTCCAAAAGGAGAAGTCACCCAATTCCCAAGAGTACTTGAATAACTTAGGCGCATCCCAGTGATCTTCATCGCTTTGCCAAAAGCACTAACTGGTTTGCGGAATAGGATCGACTAGATCCGGGTGGTAACACAACGGGTCTAGAACTAAGCGTGACTACTATAGTCAGTCCCTAAACTTATTTTATCTGGCTGGTATTGGGTATGATGCCTTAAACACTAGTGGGAAACCATTTGGAGCTGAGGGTGAGGTGGAATAAATTTGCGATGAGTAACCCACTTGTCGTTGAATGGGAGCACCCAGAAGTTTATTGACGCGAGACATAAGAAGTCGATAGCAACAGAGGATGATGGCGCCTAGTTTCCTGACATGATCTACAAAGAGGCAGTGTCCTCAAATGACACCAACGACATGATGCATACGAAATCTGTTCAGAGGAAGTAGCTGCTTAGAACGATGGGAAGCCAGTCTGGGCCAATTCAATTTGTAGTCGTGGTTTGTAATCCATACCGTGTTTTTGTTTGGTTACAGGGTTTTCTACTGTACTTTGGTTGACAGGTAACATGTGGTATCGTTTAGTTTACACAGAAAAGATAACAAGAAAAGCGACGCAGCACAAGTCTTGCGTCTATCTTCGCACTAGACTCCTATGTCGTCAAACTCAAGCTTGTGTCGGAATGCCTAAGGAAGCTTAAGCTAAGAAGATTTGAGCAGGAGGAAAAGAGTAAAACTCTGCTGGATAACGGGACATAAAGGGATAGAAGGCAATGAAAAGAGGGACTCCCTTGCTAGAAAAGGAGCATTAGAACCCTTTATTATTCTGAGCTATGATCTCAGAGAAGAATTCAAGAAACTAGAAAAAAGAAACCGAGAGAAACTTGTGAAACAGTGAAAATGCTTAGCAAGTCTTTGAAATCCAGTCACATTGTCACATTGTGTACAAGATCATTGTTGCATCAACTATACCGAGATACGCTGTAAACTAACTGTTTTGCTTACTTAGAAAGAGAGTGAAATGACTGTTGATGCGCAAGTTCCCAAAGTAAATTATGGGCACTATGTATTCGATGTTTTTGGCAAAACTTTAGTAAATTTAAGTTAATCTTAAGTCAATTACAGTTGGACCTCAGCTTTTGAAGCAATAAGAACACAAATTGTTTTTCAATGAAAACAATCAATTTTGGATTTTAAAAGCAAAAATGAATTATTACAGAGATGGCCGACTTCACAGCTGATTGTCCACTAGTCCGTCGAGGGAATTTGAGTGCCTTTTTGACAGATATTCATGAATTTTTGACCGTTATTCACGAAATAATGTGAATGCTCTTCTCTGATTGGTCGTTAAGTGGTAAGAGAGGTAGAAGTCGTGCATCTATATAATACTTTCTGTTTTAAAACAAAGCTTTTATCGGAAAAGTCTACGTCTCCTTGAGATAACAATATAATATGGTTGGCGCGACAGTCCGTTGTGCGTGATATTGTTCTTTCATGCGTGGAAGGGACCTACAATTTAATGACTTAACCTTTAACGACTCTGACCGGCGAATTTGAGAAGCTTTTTCTAGACAGGAATACTCTTTGCGCATTGTCAGTGACTCGAAAGGGGTGGAGCCGTGAATTATGATAGGTGGTAAATTCGGGTATCGAACCGGCACCCTCTGCGTAGGACTCGACGCACATACCCACTACGCCACGGCGACCCACGTCTCCTTGAGATGCCAATTATAAAACAGCAAATAAACTAGAGTCGCTGCTGGTTCTGATCATGAGCAATCGACATTATCACAAGTTTGATCCTGTTTCCGACGAAAGAGAAAGTGGGAGAATCCATATCAAAAATCTTAATGGAATGTACAAAAATGTGAACTTCAAAATAAGTGCAAAGGCCGAAGCTCAATTAAGTCGCTTATTATTTATTACGTCGAGAGGACAATGACCTGATGGAGAATGCGCGAAATAGTTGTGCGAGTGATGACTGCGCGTAATCGCGGTAATGAACTTACAAGTTCCACACAATCGATAAAACATTTACGCTACAAAATTAACACAAAAAGGCGTAATTTTTTATGCGTAACAAAAGTGCTCATAAAAGAGTCAACTCCTATAAAAATTCTTCGCCTTTTGATTTCGACGCTCATTTCATTGCTCGCTTGACAGGAATGTGGTTGATTTGTTTGCATTCTTGAGTGGCGCCACAGAACAAAGCGGAAGTTGAGATCAAGCAATGAATCTCTTTTTGGGTTGCTGTCTCCATTAATTCCACGCCAAAATGATTAAAGTCTCCTTTACCTTGAGTAGGATGATTTTCCTTGGTGGCAGTTCTCTGTGGCAAATTTTCAGCGATGATAACTGAAGATTTCATTTATGTACAGAGAATGCCAGTTGAGTTCATGTCGAGTGTGGGCAAATGGTCTGATTCTGGTGTTTTCCGCAGAAAACCGTGCGTGTCGAATGCGGGCATGGGCAGGCAGGTATGAAAACGGGCACATTGTGATTAATTCGATGGAGGTGTTCTTGGGAAATATTTTGGAATTTGAATTGATTGTACTGACAATGGCTTTTGTTAGGTTATGTTAGGTTGAAGTGACTGACTGCTGTACGGAAGGACAGCATCCACATTTGGGTCAGCATAGGCCCATTGTGGTACCACAAGACCTAGTCTAGAGGCGTGAGTTCCGATAGCACCATGACCTGTTAGAACGCCAACAATAGATCTGACATTAATCCGATTAATCCAAGCGATCGTTTAGGTTCGATCATAGGCCAATCAATGGAGTTGTTTGGTAATGAGGCATCCTGTGCCTAATGTCCATCCGCGGTTTGCCTGATCAAGCGTTTCGAGTTTTAGCAGATGTTTGAGAAAGAGAGAGATTATTTATACCCTTAGGTGTCCGGGGTCAAGACACAGGCAATTTTTAACTGGGAAGAGCATTCCAATTTTAGACTGGGAAGAGCATTCCATATTCGTGTAGTCCGGCTGAAGAACGAGTCTCTGAATTTAACTGTCCGTCCGAATGTAGGCTTAAGGGCAGACTGATGGGCATTCCTGACAAAACGGTTATTGAGGGTGAATTCACGGAGAGGAAGAATGCGGTTGACTAGCTCACTTGAGCATCGTTTGTTAAAATAGCGATAAAATACGGGCAAAGAAGGAACGGTACGTCGGTGTTCGAACGAGGCTAATGAGTCTGCGATATTAAGTGCCTCCTATAGGTTTTAACGCTCGCTTTTGGATTCTATCTTGTAGGTAAAGGGTGGTCTTGAGGGCACCGGACCAGTTACGAGCGCTTTAATCAAGCTTGGGCCGGATGTAAGCCTTATAAATTAAAGTCACATCAGAGGGAAGAGATGTCCACCATCGACCAGATTTTCACACCACGGCAGATCCTGGAAAAGAGCCAAGAGATGCAGATTCACACCCACCACCTTTTTGTCGATTTTAAGGCCGCATATGACAAACTCGTCAGGTTGTGCAGGATGACGATGGAGAATTCTCGCTGCTCCATCAAGGTCGGTAACGAACCCACCGAGACTTTCAATGTCAAAAAAGGTTTAAGACAAGGCGACGCGCTGTCATGTGATTTCGTTAACATCATCCTGGAGAAGATCGTGCAAGACTCACACGCCAACACTAGAGAGACGATCTTCCACAAATCCGTACAACTGTTAGCATACGCGGACGATATTGACGTGATTGGCAGAACACAGCGAGCCGTCAATGAGGCGTTTGCTGGAATTGAGGCGGAAGTGGCTAAAATGGGTCTAGCGGTAAATGAGGGCAAAACGAAGTATATGCTGTCATCAAGAAAGGAAACACAACATCGACGTCTTGGACAGAACGTCACAACGGGCAGCTATAACTTCGAGGTAGTCAAGGACTTCGTCTTCCTCGGCTCCGCAGTAAACAGTACAAACAACATCAGTACCGAGATCAAACGCAGAGTAACTCTTGCCTATCGCTGTTTCTATGGGCTCAAGAGGCAATTGAGTATTAGAGCCATCTGGAAGGACCAAGTTGACTTTATACAAGACCTTGATCATCCCAGTCCTGCTGTACGGCGCGGAGGCATGGACAATCTCAAAAGCGGATGAATAAGTCCTTGGTATTTTCGAGAGAAAAGCTCTGCATGCGATCTTTGGTCCTGTTTGCGTTGACGGTTTCTGGAGGAGAAGATTCAACCACGAACTGTACGGGCTGGATCCAACGCCTAAGATGGCTAGGCCATGTAGAGCGTATGGACAACTCAGCTCCGGCCCGAAGAGTCTTCGATGCCGAACCCGTGGGGCAACGCAACAGAGGACTCCCGCGTTTAAGGTGGCGCACCCAGGTGGAGAAGGACCTCAACCAACTTGGCGTGCGACACTGGAGACAGCTAGCCAGAAACCGTGCTAGCTGGAGAGGCTTGTTGGTTGAGGGCCAGGTTCACCCGGACTGTAGCGCCAAATAAAGAAGAAGAGGGAAGAGAAATATTTCTTGCATCGAGTGAGGAAACCTAAACATATTACAGCATTTTTGGCGACCTCAAATATGTGATCGTTCCAAATAAGTGTTGTGGTCATACACATACCAAGGATGGAAAGTTTTCCGGTTTCATCGACACAAGCGCCATTCATGGATTATGGCTCGCTTGCGTGACAGCAGACAGCATTGTGTTTTTGAAGCACTGAATTCCACTCTGTTGTTTTTTCTTCAGTTAATTATGCTGTCAACAACGGAATTCAATGTGCTGAACATAAGCTGCCGTTCCAATTCTACGGCCGAAGGGCGGGTTGGTGAGTCTTGGAACGAATATGAAACAATGGGGGTGCTGTCATCGTCGAAGGAATGGATTGGGTTAGAAGTAGCAGACAAGAGATCATTTATAAAAACGAGAAAGAGTGTCGGAGACAGAACTGAGCCTTGGGGCACACCAGCATTTATTTGGTGGTTATCAGACTTGAATCCATTCAAAACAACTTGAATTGAACGGTTCGAAAAGTAATTTCTAATCCATAGAAGAAAAGAGTCGTGCCTATGGTACGCATTTTCGACAAGAAAGCTTGATGCCAAACTCTGTCAAAAGCTTTAAAAATATCAAACGCAACTGCCTTTTGCAAAAATTGATTCCACTTTTCGGTGAGATAAGCCATCAGATCACCAGTGGACCTGTCGCTGCGAAAACCATATTGTCAATCATTAAGACGCTTAAGCGATTCAAGATATTTCATAAGCTGACGACTTATCAGCGTTTCCATGACCTTAGAAAGAAGGGACGTAAGTGCTATGGTTCGGTATGAGGTGGGTGACGAAGATTCGCCCTTTTTAGGGACTGGCTGGACAAATGCTGTTTCCCATCTTCTCGGAAAGAGACCTAAAGAGTAGGATAGATGAAAAAGCATACGCAGTGGTTTTGCCAGCGTAGAAAAACACTTCTTCAGAAGTATACAATCCGGACCAGCGATTTGTGCACGTCGAGATCTTTAACTTGGAACTATACGAGGGCGAAAGTTGATTTGTCCTATGGTGAAATTAACGCTCTCAAGTACAGGTGGGGATATATTGGAATCTGGCAGTGTTGAGCTGGGTGCAAAATCTGCCGCAAGCAGATTAGCTTTGTCTAAGGAGCTGACAGCTGGGATGTCCTTGTAAATGAGCGTGGGAATTGAAGACGAGGCGGAATTCTTTATGTTTTTTAACAAATGACCAAAAGTCAAGGGTAGCAACCCTTGAACATTGTAGCACTTTTTGCCTCAGCATTTGCTCGTTTGAGAATTTCACACGTCTGATAATTGCATTCCAGTCATTTCGTGCCCGTTTAAGCTTATTCCGGTTTTCCTCAGTAGGGTTGGCTTTGTATGACCGGAAATCCAACTCTCTTAAGCTGATAGCCGCCTCTTTACAGCTGTCATACCATGTATCTGCTTTGGGCTTGATACTCCTCACTCAATGAAGAATGAAGGATCTCATGCCCAGCAGAAGAAGATTGGCGTAGAGTGTGGATCCCTACCCGGGAAGAATACAGAATTTGGACCCTTTCTAGGCACTTGGTCGGCTTGGCCGCAAATCTCTGGAGTGTCACAGTGTCCCGGCACACACATAAGTTCGATGTTAAAATACTTGGCCATCTCCTTTAGAGACAATTAAGTGTAGTCTTTTAGAGTTTCTCGGATTGAGCCTTGTTTTTTAAGATAAAATTATAACGCTTGGTCTTGGGTGGTCCGGCGAGAGTCTATTTAAGATTACCACTTTAAAACAACCAAGAACTGTCAAATCAGTCAAAGCATGTTGACAATTTAAAATGCTCTGCCTCTGTTAAACGCCATGCATACTGTGAACTTAATGAAATATTAACGGACAAACACCCGCTTTATGTCATTTAAGATTATTTATCTCTTTTCTCGCCGCAGGCAATTGACGCAGTTAGGTCTCCATCGCAACGACGACTTAACGGGTTATCCCGATCAACAGTTTTATTGTATGATAAGTATACTAAATGTTTGATTGAGCTTAGATTTAGAATTTAATTGCCAGGTATTGTTGAAGTCTTAGATAGATACGGACAAGGCAGGGACGTCGAGGGCTCTGCTACGCCTGAAATTAGATAAAAAAACATATTGATCATGCTGGAGAAGAGCGTTCAAGTTTGACCTTAAAGAAATTACATGACAGCGCATTTTTGAGATTGAAGGTATTGTTCGTTCGTTACCGACCTTGATGGAGCAGCGAGAATTCTCCATCGTCACCCTGACACAAGTTGGTCGATTGTCCAGCACACACCGCTTAGCACTACAAAAAAAGACTTAGAAGAGTCTTTTCGAAGTGAAAATGTCGCTAAAATGGAATCACTGCATTTAGAATCATGAGTGCTTCGAGGGAAGTACTATTCGGCCCGGTGCATACATATGTCATTTTAACGCGCGGCGCCAAAGCGTCACCGCATTTGCGTTGGTAAAGAAATTGAGTTGGTCATACTATCATGTGCATTATTAATAAACGTGGTATAACGTGACTTAGCACCCCAGGTTTTATTCTGAACCAACGATTGCACGTGTAGAACGCCACATTTGTCTTCCTTAGCAGTCCTCCGTTTGGAATCAGACACAACGCATGTATGTTTAACTATCCTTGAAAGTTCGAGTTACACCTAATTTACATTTCATAAATTTTCTGTAATAATCTGAAAACATCTGTCACCATTTGTTTAATGTTAATTAAGAAGAAAGTTCGGCAGCAAAATTACAAGCTCGACGACAGGAAATAAAGACCAACTTCAGGATTTCGAGTCTTCCATACTTCAGTCAATGCATGAAAAGAGGAGTTTATTGCATTATTCAAGAAAATCAGGCCATCCACTGCCGTCCGAATTAAAATAGCAAGAGTCACCTTACCAACCACCCGACCAAGCTTATGTCGGTGATTTGGATTGCGGCACGTTGCAGACGATTGAAAAAGTGAGTGTAATTAAAGCTGACAACCCATCTAACTCACATGACACGGCAATTCAGGATCCCAACACCCACAAATCAATTAAAATGTAAAACAACGTGGTCAAACTGCCTTCACCATAACCGTTCACACGAGCGAGCGGTGTTAGCTAGTACTTAAGTGGTGGCACACGGAAATGGCAGGGCGGTGGAAGATCAACTTTTCGCTAATGAGAATGAGAACGAGAACGAATGATAATCTTCGCTTTTAAATTTTGTCATAAAGCTACCACAAAAAAGGACGAGGGATCAATTAAAAGTCTCCAATAAACACGCATGTAAATAATTAGCGAAGAGCTATCTCAAAAACAGATAAACACCGCCTGTCGAGCTGATTTAGATTGAAAGATTCGCCACGAGATTGCCATAAATTATGGAAATACAATGCTCTTGAATCGGATCTTCAGAGCTTGAGAACAGCATGGGAAATTAGGTTAATCTATGCAAATCAATTTCGCATCAAATGGATGATCGTTTTACGACGCCTCGCACACTTTCATCATCAACTGGCTCCCAGAGAATCAGACGATCGAAAACGACGATCTTTGCTTAAGATGAACACTTGTCTCAGCCATTTGCGGTTCGCAAAGGATCACAGCTCTGTCTGGCCAACGATGAGATGAATGACACGATAAGACATTTAGAGAAATGCGCGAAATTTGCCCATTTCGCCACAGTTCAGCCGTTCGGGGTGTGGGCCGTATTGTTCGGACAAACCCGTCCAGTTTAATTGCTCAACCATCATGGAAATCTCTACGATTATATTTTGGGATATTGAAGTAGAACTGCATTCCTGAAGTATTCCTTGGCGGATTGACATCCGCGGGAGATAAGCGTGTCGCATTAGAAAGGCTTGTGGTGTGAACTTGACTACATTATCGCCATTGACGTAGGAGAACGCCTGATTTATTGCCTGTTCGACACGAAGTTGCATAAATTAACTAATAAAAACAAAAATAGAGGCGGTTGTCAACAGGCTTCCTTTGAAATGTGGACCATTCGAGACCTGTTCTTCCGATCAATGGCACATCGGCCAAACAATGTTGAATCGGAGAACAAGAGTTCACGTGCCATTATCCATTGAGTACGTATGCAGATAAATTTACATGGCTCCATAATGATATTCTAATGTGAACATTTATGTTGTTTTGGAACGCGATGGATGTTTAAATCCTGCAGGTGTTTATTTTTAAAGCGCGTAAGCGTTTATTTGTATTTGTTTTGGAAGATTTTTTTTGATAAGTACGCAGATACGAATGTATCAAAATTTGTTTACATTTCGTTTTGAATGGAGACCCCACATTGAGTTAGCCCATTGCGGAAGTCATTCACGACAAAGCGTAATTTTTGGCAGCAGATGATAAGTTGATGAATCTGTTGTCAGTCTTATATGTTAAGAATGAACCGAAATCTCTTGGTTTGGCTGAACTTTTGTTGAAACCCCAATAGGCCGTTATAACCGAGTTTAAGTGTTATAAATGTCATTAGCTTTCCATCTTGTAGCGGCAGGTAAAGCAGATGGTTTCTGCCAGGAAATTATACTGTTGAGAATAAAAGACAAGGCACATGCTTATCCAGTGGACTCCCCCTAAGTCGGGGGACAATAATTTGTTCGAGTTAGATGGAGTTTGACTTAGAAAGAGATTTTTGTATGGAAAATTTAGGGAAATGTATGTGAAATATGGCGAAAAAGTTTGAGTTAGAGAGAGTTTTGACTTAGGGAAAGTTCGACTTATATTTTGACATTTAAAAATGATCGCCCACATAAACTGAACTTGATGGACGGATAAACCCGAGGGTGTTTTAACAAGATTTCGCAGAAAGCCCGAGATTTCGTCATACGTTTTCGGGTTTCAAAACCTTTACGTATGTATGAGGTTTGGAGAAATTTGATGAGACCTCGTGATATCGTTTGGTGGGAACTTTTAAAACACATTTAACATTATAGTGAATCACTCTTCGTTGTGTTCTTAAATGTCTATCAATGCGGAGGACTCGACGATGTAGTTTAGATCATGTGAGCGGTTCTCATTTTTGAGGATCGATCTTGTAGAAGTACGCTTGATTAAATAAATGTTCAGTATATTCTCTACAAAAAAATCATTTCACCCGAACACCTGTGAATTTTGTTGTCTAATCACTTTTCGTGCATATTCAACAAGTAATTTTTCTTCTTCTTTATGTGGCTCTACAATCCGTGATGAACATGGGCCTTAACCAACAAAAGGCAGCTAGACTGCTTTACATGTGTACACCACTCTAGAAATGTGCGTCTTCTGCAACAGGGTTGAACTCGAAGACTCTTCCGGCTGGAGGCAAGATGTGCATGCGCTTTACATGGCTCATTAAGTTGTACAGCCTGGACAGATAGTGGTCAAATCTTCTCGTCCAGATGAATTCAACGCAAAAACGGACGTTCAACACCTTCTTCATCCTCTCTAATTTAAAAACGTAATGAACGGTAGCAAGACGTCGTATTTTGGAGGTATTGCCTTGTGAAGGAGGGCGACGGAAGCTCCAGCATAGCATTTTATTGCAATCATTGTTCAGTTGAAAGAATATTTAGGTGTCAAATGCCCCTTGAAATTCCATCGACTCGCCAAAAGATCAGTCTAACAAGAAACTAACTTTCACTTCTCAAGTCTATGATCCATTTAGAGTCTGAGCTTGAACGGATGAGAGAAAAAATGGGATCTGTCTGTTTATCTCATCCTTCGAGCGAGGAGTCTTGAACTAATTTGTTTCGAAATATCAAAGAAGCACCGGCTTTCAAGGACGATTCTACTGTCCCACCTTTCCTCGGATCAGGTTTTTCAGTTCTCACTCGATCTGATAATGGAGGCTCCTCATCACAGAAAACCGCATTCTGGTCCTCCTCTCGAAGAACAAGAAATTCTAGAAAGATTCTGCCTGGTAAACAATAATACAAAGTGAAAGGTCCAGTTTTTGTGTCTCGGTGTTAGACTGCAGTGTAAAGCAAACTTCCGACAAAAAAACATCTTACTTCCTATATTCATTACATGCGCGAAGACAAGCGATGGGCAATGGTAATAAAGTGTCATCACTCGAGTTTACTCTTAATTAGGTCATAAACAACGTGAACGTAATTTAAGATCCTACAACACGTTATCGTGCACGTCAACATATTAGACTAATCGAAACGTCATTCGATCAGTAGACAGTGAAATTATTGTAGGAAAATAAATATTAGGTGTGCACATTTTTGCTCAACACACTGTGATAATGCACAAAATGCAGTGAGGAGAGTTTAAAGAATTTAAAAAAAGAGCCGATCATCCAGTCAGGTGAATGACCTGTAATGTATAAATGCGCTGACCTTCAACGGCAGTATGAAGAAGAAATATAAAGAGTAACGTTCAGTCACTGTACGCATTTGGTATTTTTTTTCTATCGCGGTGAATATTCCTCTTACAGTATTGATTTGAATAGTAAATTAGGAATTATTGAAATAATAAATCATATGGTATGACAGTTAAAATATAGTAAGTACATACATAAAATGCAATGACTACATCATTTTTGGACAACTGGAACAAAATAAATCCCTTGGAGAAAAGAGCCATCCATCAATTAAATAGTCGATGTCGACAGCGAAAGTATCAATACTAATTTCAACACAGAAAATAGTAAAGTAGAAAATGCGGGTATACTTCAAGTTTAGAGAGACCATGTTTTAATGCCTCCTTATTCAAGCGAAAATGTTTAATGAATTTGAAAATTGAAGTCTAATATATTCGTATTATTGTGTTTCAAATTATTCCTACGCTTTGCCTGATTGTTCCATAGGGCTATTTTTATCTCGTAACTGCCTTCGTAGCAATATTTCTGTAATAATAATCTTCGAGTCAGATGAACTCAAGTAAAATTGCAAAATAGAATCCATCGCTTGTTTCAATAGTTACATTTACATAAATAATATCACAAATGACACATATTTGACGTTTAACTATTACATATACTACGCTTTACTCTATTACAATACTTCCTACACAGAATAATTACGTTCCGTCAGGTTTCGTAAGGCATGATCCCAATACGTACGTAATTTCTGTTCATATAATTGACGATCCGTTCACGGATGCGGCGATTCGACCCCTGTTCGCAAGATCGGTTAAAAGTACAACCCGCTTATTGGCACAATATTTCGTTGCACGGTTGACGTGTTACTATTAGGGTTCGACTGCATTTAATCTTCTGTTATGCATACATTGTATACACTTGTAGAGTTTGAAATGAAAAAGTGATGGTAATGGTGACGGAAAAGCTCAAAATATGATAAAAACGTGTGAGATTCGACATTTACCATGCTTTAATCATAAAATTAACGTTTTTGCAAAACTATCTATAGTATCGACAATGGAAACTATCGATGTTTAAGCAACACTGCCGAGAAGAACGTTAACGTTAACCAGAATATACCATGAATGACCTATTGAGAACCATATAACATTAATTTCACACTGGTATCAAGATGAGGCCTATTAAACAACGCCATCGTAAAATTCTGTGATTGACAGTTTTGCTGTGCGTTCAGGCTTTGACATTTTCAGTAGGATACATGTAAGTCATATGTTAAAGTCGAAGTGCGGCGGTCGCGCGTTCGGTTTTCACAGACCGTAATATCGTAAGCGCGATCATAAATTTCTAGATGCAGCTACTATCCAGTCACTCGGGCTTTTTGACATTTGTGAAACAATATTTTTAAATTTATTTAAAAATCAGTTTTTTTAGTAAACTGAAACAATTATTTCCACAAGTAATTCATTTTTTCTATGAATTTCATTTACAGTTATTCATATTTTTCTAGAAAATTATATTTTAAAATTTTAGGAGGGTAAACGCGCGCGTTCATTTCGATATGGGAAACCGAGGCTGCCGTTTTCTGACACAAAATTCTCGTAAGCTCGATAAAATGCGTAGCAACGCCTATCAAGGACAGACCGCGCGAAACGCGATTCAGCCTTAATTACGTTCGGACAGCATACGTTCGTATGACGAGTAACGTTATTTTTTGGATTTCCTTCTTTCGGTTCGTCTGTTCTTTGTTTGTTTCAGTCATTCACTGTGCATTTGGTTTCATATCCTTCTTTCAGAATCCTCTGAGATCGTCTGGAACTTCGACCACCTTTTTCGTCTCGAAAAATTCTCTTTGACTTGCAGATTGCCACTGGTACCTTCGTGAGTTGGTCAAAATTTAAGTAAGTAACACTCGCCGACGTACCTTGCTACGACACGATATCTCTAGAACCGGCGGCGACAACATCGACTTCTCCCCATACCACTTTGTATTTATTTTATTTAAACCACCATGACCTCTCACCGCTGACAGTTTCATTTTCTAGTGGTTGACTAAATCAATAGGAGAATGAGAAGATAGAAACAAAATCGCACACGAAGGCTTAAACTATTAATTTACAAGTCAATACCTTCGTTCGAATGTAATCCCAGGTGTTTCTTGTCACAAAAGCCAAGGCGAGACACATTTTTTGGCGGGAAACTTTGTCGGCATTTACAGCCAAATTAATCGGTCTCGTTCTGTACTTAACGTTTCATTCACCGGCATCTGTTTACAATTTCGAAAACCTATCCGATGGTGATCTAAAACTACATCTCCATGTTTAGGCAGCGCACGCTAAACATGCTAATTGCTTCTTAAAATACATTCACACATACACACTTCGATTTATAATAAAATTCATATCTGACACATACGTAATATGTATGATAACAAATGGCAGACGATAATCGATGCAACGCGTGCTTAAGTGAACTCGCATTTGACACTAGGACTTAACTAACAGCACTCAGGCGGCGCGGCAGTGAGGCGCGGATTTTGGCTGACACTGATGACTGTGTTGTATTTACCGCTAAATTGAAAACTGTGTACTTTTCTATTTGACAGTTCTAAGTGCAGTGCTGCCAGTCCAAGGCAAATTTATATTCGCAGACTTTTTGTTAATATGTGCAAGAGAAGTTAATGTAATGTCCCTTAAAATACTTCTGCGTCTTTTTGTTTCTGAAGAATATTATTCAGTGAAAACGGCAAATCAATCTCTCCTCTGACATGTGATGTCAAACAACAGCGGTTAGTCAAACAACCGTGACCGAGAATTTCGTTATACGAGGCGTTGATTTCGCAAGACGAACATATTTCTTGGATTTATCACAGGCGTTTAACACCGCAGTTAACCTTTCCAAGGGTGATTAACCAATAAATCAGATTCCTAAAATTAAGTGATTGTCCCTCTCGACTTATTTAATTAGTACTCCTTACAAAAAGCAAGTGACAATCCCATTCTTATTGATGTTCTTCTTCAGAACAGGCTTTGTCATATTCGTGTGATTAACAGCGTCTACCGATGCAGCAAGTCCCCAGACAATTGGGTGCCCCTTTCGTGCCGCAAACAAAATCGATCAATAATTCCGAACGAAGCCGCCACTTGACAGCTCTCTCAAATCGAACTCGTGTCGCGAGAAGCAATTTGTTTCAAGAGATGCATCAGAGAAGCGAAAATCGTTTAGTTTATGATATAGTGAGCCAGGGAGACAATTAGTCCTGAAATAAATGCCCGCGTGGGTGCCGGATCGAATGGCAAGGTGAGACTCGGATTATACTCGGAAGGTCATCAGGGGCGACTTCTAACAAAGTGCATTCGGGTTTCGGCTGGAGATCATGCTCTAAAGTAGGACAACACAATTCATTGTGTGCAGTCCCGTCATTACTTTGGCATTCATATTCAAAATGATTGGTCATTGAACTCAGACCGCTTCGAGAGAATGGAAATAACTGCAACATAACGACTTCTTGATAATTTCGAAGCACTCTCGGTAGACCGCATCATAAAGCTATGCTCACCAACAGAAGTCAAAGACTTTAGGTGACACCTGGGACCATTCGATGATAAATGATGCCAACCTAGTTAGACAGAATGTCTAGGCGGTGCTGGCGGTGCTGACGGTGGACCATTGTTTCTGTTTGGATCGGAACGAGTTTGGCACGTATCCGGCGGTCTTTTGGGCTCTGATCATCGAGTCGATCTGCTTTTTTATGAATTATGCATGATCATCTTGACCTTATAATGGCAAGCAAAGCTTCACAGAGATAGAGCTCACCTGGATGGGAGTTATGGGAGCACGTGTGTGTTGATAGCTGTCGCTGTTGCGGCGACCACTCAGCTGGGTGGACAGTAACACTAAATGGATAGATCGTCAAATCAACATTAATGAACCGTGGCTTTTCACGATCCGATGATCAATATCCATCTCCGGAAGTGAATCACCTTCGAAATTGGCGATTTCGAGTGCAGAACTAATTCTGTCACCTGCATTACCATTTTAGATCTAACTGTGGAACCGGTTAGGCTTGAGAGAAGGTAGGAGCTGTTCTTACATAATGCTTATAGAAGTTAAACACGATTTTGATTCTCTGATTAAAGAGCTACTTCCCTCGGAGCTGGACCTGTTTGGGGCTTGGATCCGGTGAAACATGGTGAATTTTAAACCAACCTTCCAAGTGGTGTACATCGCGGGACAGATGGTTTTATGACCTGCAAGAGGTGACCGATAACACTCTCAAGCAAGTGATGCTCATGAATAGAAGTTCCGCAAAGCCTCTGAATGAATGAAGAGGCATTTTATGGGTGTCACAGAGCGGTGCTCATTCACGGTTCGATTGTTTATTGGCCTATAACAATACAAGTTCTGATCAGTCATTTGCATTGTGCGGCTTTGTTTTATTATGTTTTACATGAATGTAAATCAGACAGTTTGTGGTTGAATTAGAACCAGGAACTGGGCCGTGATTTGCGTGAGCAGGTGCAGAGATTACTTCATCCTCGACCGCTAACTGCGTCTTTCATACCGGGAATTCTGGCAATACTCCGTCATACCGGGAATTCTGGACACAGTCCGTCATTCGGGGAACTCTTTCCGACAAATCCGTATTGACCCCGTGTTCATCTGCCATCTGTCTCCGAGACGATCGTATGAAGTCGATCCGCCAAGTAGAAAAGCAACTAACCTACAACTTCCATTATGTAACATGTAACCTTTTATTTGCAAACCGGTTGAAGGTTATCCACTTGGCAATGTAAGTGGTGGTGTACCTGTTGAACATACCCTCCTTGCTCACTTCCAAATCAGAATCATGTAAGATCTTATGCTAAGTTGATCGGTAATAAAATTAATATATAAGAGAGGGAGTGGCGAAATGTGGTGGCGATAAACAAATGTTTGTAATTAATAGGGAGTCTTCCATTTCGTGGCTCGTAAGGGTAATTTAAGCAGAATACATTTATGTTTTAGATTTCCATCAGATTTCTAATTCAGTATACAGTTTGGGTCTTGCCGTTATGAATGGAGTATTGCATCATAAAAACTCGATTTTGACAACCCAAATTTTCGTTGATTTTTCCACACAATGTGTCACATCGGGCATTAACTCCGTCTTGACTTGGGCATAGCTTGAAGATGTTTGTTTTGAAAACAGCAAGAAATTGCGAATTGTGTGTATAAACAGGCAAATTGCACTGGTGGGCCAGTTCACATCACTATACACGAAATTTCTTTTCCAGTGAATTTTTCTTGCAATGAATCAATAACGTGTATTCTTCAACATCAATATCTTTGATTTCAGGTCTATTTTGGCTATATGTGAAAATTGACGATAGTTTTGACGTTTGCAACTTCATGTTCAAAGAATGATGGATCAATGATAACGGCACATCGAATTGATTTCCAGTGAGATAAAAGCCGTGTTTTTTTCATCGCGATAGTGAAGTTAAGTAAGATGCGAAAAACGATTCGCAGTAGCTATGAAGAAATGTTTGAATCGCTGTCAAAATATATGAAAAAAATTCGAACTCGAATTCGTAGGCAGTCACTTTTCACTGATGATATTATGTACTATTATAGGCAGTGGATTGCTTTTGAAAAAAAAAACACGGCTAGAGTCTTTCGATATCATGTGGATAAACAATTCGCCATATTTGACAATTTCTCAAAGTGAAAACTGAAACCCATTCGAAAGAGATAAAGACGATGAGGTGAGGAAATTGGGCATCAAAATCCTGATGTTTAAGTAGTGAAACGCGCTTGAGTGCAACTCGCTTAGGCAAAAATTCCGCTTAAGACACTGAACAAAAATATCTTCAAACTTTCTATTCATATTTGGAAAACCACACGTTTAACTGAACATTTTTGAAATCGAACAGAACAAACATTTTTTAAACGCGCTGGATTTTATAATTTTATTTTCACCTTCACAACTTTCATTCACTTCTGAAACAGAAATGAAGTATTACAGAGATAGCCGACTTCACAGATGATTGCCCCCTAGTCCATCGACGAATTTGAGTACCTTTTTGACAGATATTCATGAGTTTTTGACAGTAAACGAAATAAAAATGCCGTCCTCTGATTGGTCAATTTGGTTTACGAAAACGTTATAAATCAGTTGTCAAAAATTTTAAGGGGCAAGAGATGTAGAAGTCGTGCGTCTCTGTAATTCCTCATTTCTGGTTATGCTATCCAAATTCTCAAATAGGAACTCTTTGTCTCAGATGGCAGTTAGTTTTGACGTATTTGATTGAAACATTTATGTCAAATCTTGACCACGAATTGAAAGCCTCTATTTTAACTGTAACTGCAATTTCCAATTAATGATAGACAATACAAAGCATTTAATTTTCGTATATCTCTGTAAACAATCACCGACTGCTCCAGACTAAATCATATTTATGAATGCCACCCGGCAACATCTATCTTCTTGTTTCTGTTCTTCTATTGCGTTTTTGTTCTAGTCCACACGATACCGCATGCCTTCTGTTTTATATTTCATGTGTAAGATTCTTTAAGTCTTTTTTTTACGAAAATTAATAAATTTCAGAAATTTGAATTTTCATTTCAATTTCCCCGCCCATGACGTGAAAGTTAACATTTTATTCTTCCCACTCCAGTGGCAAAGTGTTACTTTGGCATTTGCGGATGTTTACCAGCTTACCCCATCGATGATACTTGACTGACCATCTTACACAATTTCTGTTTGCCCATCGCAAATAACAGTGACGGTGACCAGCGTCTGGACAGAATCAATGTATCTAATTGAACATGTATGAACTGATCAACGCTCTCAGTGCCCCTGACACAGTTCCACCGCAAACGTGTTCTTATTTCATCTTGATTTCCATAAAATTAGAGTTATGACCTTGAACAGTATCAAGGTTTGAACGATTTGAGTTTTATTTTATTTGTTTGTATTTTTGTGCTCTAGTGGTACCTTGATTAGGTGCGTCATTTCCATGGAACCCTCCTTTAGAAACCATTAGCTTAATTATGCACGCAGCTGTAATTGTTTTGATTTGTTCTTAGAGTTTTGAAAGCATATATATATATCTCTAAGATTTCAGTTACACAGTTGCTTCCACGGAAAGACTGTTTCTTGGTGATATAGCACTAGAGTTAAGACTGGATGTAGTCTAAATTAAATAGATTAAGATCCGACTGTTTGTTAGGTTAAATAGAAATATTTAATTTAAATATAGATACATTCGACTTTTAACAAATCGGTGGGTCTACACATCTTGCAGAAACTTTTGCTCTCTTACGAGTGAAGGAGAATTAAGGTGTATGTCACTTTG
Source organism: Eristalis intricaria (assembly GCA_964034865.1). Classification (NCBI taxonomy): domain Eukaryota; kingdom Metazoa; phylum Arthropoda; class Insecta; order Diptera; family Syrphidae; genus Eristalis; species Eristalis intricaria. The sequence goes on from OZ035876.1 coordinate 6,040,746, forward strand.
GAACGGCGAAGTTTAATAAAACATTGCGAATTCAGGCCTCTCATCGCGGAGGACGACTATGAGTCCTGACTATTCACTTCAGAGATATCGTCGATGATTTGCTTGTTGTGAGACCCAGAAATGAAGTATTACAGAGATGCCCGACTTCACGAATGATTGCCCCCCATTCCGTCGACAAATTTGAGTGCTTTTTTGACAGATATTCATGAGTTTTTGACGGTTGTTCACGATCAACGTGAATGCCGAGCTCTGATTGTTCAATTTGGTTTGAGAAAACGATATAAGAAACAGACGTTAAACATTTTAAGTGGCAAGAGAGGTAGAAGTCTTTTATCTCGATAATACTTCTTTTCTGGTAAGACCATCGTTATCGGCTCGAGTGAAAATGACACATGAGTTCTCATTCCTCTCAAATTTCATTAACGCATTTTCTCATTTCAATTTGTGCCGAAAACTAATACAAAATATGAGTTATCACTCGACAATCGATTCAAAAGTGCAGAACAACATAATATGCAGGAGACGAACTGAAATAGGTATATAATAGCATCGAAACGATAGTAACTCATAGTTTTTAACCTAAGCTAGCAGACAAAAAGACATCCTTCAGGCGCTACCTATTTTTAATGAAGCAAAACTATCGTCGAAACGCTAACGCGAGGCCATTGTCGTGTCGTGTATGACGATAAGAGCCCAGGAATATAATCGACTAATGCTCAATATTTCTGGTAGAATATTTTCTAGGACGCCTGCCCCGATGCCTCGGGCCAATCACTACCTGTTGACCTCAAGAACAAGTAAACAACGCTTATCGTCGCCAAATTGTGCAACGCATGACCGATTTAGCTCCGCCATGAAGAGTCTTAATTTCCAGGCCTGAAATTAATAAGCACAAATGCCTGAACGTGTATTTATAGCGAGAAAATGCTCAAAATGAATGCTTAAGGAGCTAAGACTCCAGCGGAAAGACGCATCGATTCTTAAGTGGTAGATTCACAAGCGTGTTCATTTTCGAATTTTCCTTGAATTCAATGCAATGAGATTCCGCAAGTCCAACTAATTTAAAATGGATGTCTTGCTCCTTAAAATGTCAAAAAAGACGTCTGGACCATGCAGTAGGCAAACATTCCTAACTAATAAATGAATTAGTACCCCAGCTGACAGCTCTCAAAGAATCGTTACCCAATGTTGTTATCACTAGGGCTAGAAGATTTTTATTGCGTAAAAATTATAATCTAAAGATTAATTTTAAAAGCTGAAATGTTTCTTCAATACGCCCACCAGGAATGGCTGTGACACAGTGGGTCGGTTCGTATGGGAAAGCGGAAAAAGTCTGTTAAGTCTGGAACTTGTTAACCGGTCTTAATGAAATTTGGCACACATATTTAGTAAAATCAGTATTATACATGATTAAGGGAAAAATGGTTGGCAAAGTTTCCAGCGTCTGTGCATTGGTTAGTTTTTTCTTCTTTTTTGATCCAAGGGTAATGCATCGTATATCATTTTCATTCGTAGCAATTCGACTGCATTTTCTCCAATTAAAAGTGCAATACAATTTATAATTCTAATTTCGGTATTCTTGGGCTTCTTCTGAGAGTGATTCAACAGGAAATAAACAATTCTTAATGAATTCTTCTCCATGGATCAAAACCGTATGTGCGGTAGCTGGCATGTTGCACCATTTATATTTCCCAACAAAAATTTGTGCAGTTTCCCAAGCATACTTTGCATATTTTTTCATTAGATGTTGTTACTTCTCGAATAACAGTAAGCCGCCGATTTAGGTCTTCACTGACTCCAGTGACTTCTGAAGTCACCCCGTAGGACGTCTCTAAGTTGGTGGGCCTCAGTGTCAGTTATCCCTCCCATAGGTTGTGTGTTTTTGCAAGCGAATATTCGCTTGAATTATAAGTGCACACAAAAAACGATCATCGGCGCTTAATAAATCATCATAAAATCTTGGGAGCACCGGCGATATTTACGATATTTATGAGTTGTGACTATCAGGTGGTGGAATCGTGTACGGTGATAGTTGATCGTTAATGGGCACAATCTTCGGTTTGCGATTGTGTAGTGTAACCATCACTTTAAATGAAAAGACATGTTTTTATTATCAATTTAAACACATTTTGAAACAATGCGAAGAATCGACTAGGAAACATAAATGGAATGTATAGTCCAGACACCAAAAGTTGCATACTTACGGAAGCAAAATTATTTAATACATCAACCAACCCTACAATTGTTCAAAAATACAGGAAAAAATGTTCTTAGGCGCATAATATTGTGAATACGTACATCAACCCAAGGTATGAATTATCGATAACACATAGAAAATAATAGTTGTAAGTATTGTTTTCGTAACTTAATATATAAGGATATAGGATTTGTTGTTAGTGTATTGAAATCTAAGCCTATATACACTGACAAAAAAACACCTATAATTTGTATACGAGTGTGAAGAGGAGACATTCAGAATTTCAAAGCTTCACTGGTTACCGATTTGTTTCTTATTTGTGTCAAATTGTGTCATTCATTCCCGAAGTTGTAGTTCCAGATATGAAACATGAAGAAGCTTCAGGAGGTTCTGTTATAGATTGGGCTGTGTTACCGTCCAGCATTGTGAACATGAGTTCGTGGTTGATTGTGAACTGACGATTGCCCACATGAACCGCCTGAGATAAATTACCGATTTCCGTGTCAATGCTTTGAAATCACAAGCTCGAGTTATCTGAGACTACTCAGGCATAAAACTAAAAAGGCTACCTTCTCCAAGGACATTTTTTCCGCTCTCAATCCACTGTATGGCGTAGTAGGAATGTGTGTCAACTCTTCCACTAATTGTCTAGTTTGACAATACACGGCTTCACCACTCCCAAGTCACTAACACACCTCAGAGTGTATATCTGTCTAAACAAAGCATCTCAAGCTTTCCCCTTCGGAGTCCCATTAAATTGAAGATCTCCTCCACTTGTCAGAGCACGCATAACATGAGTGATTGCTGTAAAAGTAAGCATGCACTTCGGACTGTAGCGCCACTCATTCTTGGGAAGGTGTGAAAAACAATTTTATAAGAACTTTCAACTTTATTGCTCGTCAATCGGTCACGTCAATTTGTCGCGAAAAGACAGCGCATTAGCGGGGGAGATAAAACTGTTTTGATCTCACTGGGGGCTCGTTTATTGCCCCGGCAAAGTGTTACACATTAACTAACGTTTATAATCGTTTTAAATCAAATCGATTTCTTAAATTAAATCGATCTCTAAGACGTAACGCTTTGAAAGAAAGAAATTGAAGTGTCAAATTGATTGCTTGGCCTTCGGCGTCACATCGAACTTGTCTGCTCTTTGTTCCTGCACCGAAACATTGAGTAATTAAAAAGCACTCTCTTCCAGACAGACACCATTGGTGGGTGGGAATCGCGCATAAAAATCACTTCGATGCTATCTGGCGTGATTTGAAGAGCGTCATCAAACCACAACCGCCCAAGCGATAACAAATCTTCTCAATCAAAGAAACCGCTCCATCTCATCTGGGACATTTGCTAAACTCCCCGGTCTTAAGCGCTAACACCCACGGCGACGGCCAGAGCTTTATAGGGCTCATAAAGGTTCGCTGACTGAAAGGATCCTTATCGGTGACAGTATTCACGGAACCAGTTTGCATCAGAAACACCATGTGTGCCCAGAGACAGGCGACAGCAGCTCGTACACTGGAACACTCTTCAAGCACCGGCCCTCAAGCAGAATTAATGTGTGTATGCAAATGTCATCTTTTTCATATCCCGTCAAAGACCCCACACGAAAACCTGTTCGCACCGAGTTCGCACAGTGCCCCAACGACTCGAAAACGTTTTTGTAATAAATCCGATATCGTGTATTTTTAGACGAGTCCGAGTATGTTTTTCCCCTGCTGTGCTGTATCTGAAAGATAAGATTTTTACTGCAAGCTTGCTTAGTTTTCTAATTTCTAGTTCTCTTTCTCTGCGCCGCATCACATCGAGCCATCAATTTGTGTCGCCAAGATGTTTGCTTTCTCAATCAAATGCCGCTTGAATCGGCTAAGCCCGATCAAAAACTCAGGCACTTAAGCACCTTAAAGGCGTCTCTCATCGTTTGTTTATCAGCACTACACGTGACGAATCGATTAAGTCAAGTCAGACAATATATACGTCGACTGTTTATGGTCACTTTCCTGTTCTCGAAATATAACCATAAACACTGAAACACTGAAATTCCAGATTAACACGTGTCCCCCATAGATCGTCGTCCACAGATCCTTTCGCCCATTCGCACATTCGCAACTAATTTCAATTCACAATTATCGATGTTGACTCGTGAATGATTTCGAAATCCCATCCACTGATGGACACAGTCCACCGCTCCACTAATTTGCATGAAGAAACAAGCCTTCTCTTCTTCCACGCACTTAAAACCAGTCTTTATCGTTCGCGTTAACGGGGGTATGACGAGCCTCGCGTGTAAGCGGGTTCCGGTAAAAGTTTGCGGCCAGAGTAAAAGTGACTAAAAATAGCTCAGGTCACACACCCTTTTGTCGAGCCTTTTCCCAAGACCCAGCACGAACTTGTCAACAATATTCGAGGTCATCCGCCGCGGTTAATCCAACGGTATCGCACAAGCACATCCACGCAGCACCACCCTCGGTCGATTGGTTTCCAGAACAAGTCCATTAGCATATGAAAACACGAGAGCTCGTAAAGTCGATGGTTCACAACCGATAGAGGATATCAGATAAGCATCCAAAGCATAATGACGCATGCAACGGTATTATGTAACGCTTGCAGTTGTGGCCAAGCAAGTTTTTCCTAGTGTCAATCCGGAGAAAATTCGCGCCAAGAACGGGGTGAAAACATGATCAAAGCAGCAATTAGCATTAATTTTGTTTGTGCTGTTGGTTTCCCCTCCTGCGCGCCGCATACACGAGCGTCATGTGTTGGCAGACCTTTTTCTCTTTTGCCGACCAAGTCTGTGTATACCTATCTCCCTTTGGGCTCCCCCCCTCAAAGTAAACAGCAAACGAAAAAATGATGGAAACGAAAAATAAAACACAATCTCTGAATTAATTCACCACATCTCGTTAACGAATCATTCAGGAATAGGTTCTTGGTTCTGACCATATCGCCGAGTGGAGAGAATAAATATAAGCTGTTGCCTTGCTCATGGCGAATTCAGAAGGTTAGAACTCTCACCACAGGAATAACCGGCCCGCGCTGTGACCGTGACCGTGAATCGAATTCGAATCGCGCATCCGAGCAGAATTGAAACTTAACCGCAGTGAAAATGAATTTATTATTGAGCGCATGTCTTGTGCTTAGTTGCACCGTGATCCTGGATGTTTCGGCGAAAGGATACGGATACTATCAGAAAAAATTATCCTGGTGTGACAGAGAATTGTGCCCGAGTGGTGGGCGCCACATAGCATGCAATAACGATGGTGTACGTGTGAACGAATTTAATTCAAAAACAAGTGTCATTCTCTAACGATCCTTTCACATTGTAGAGATTTAGTCACAGATGTCAGCCGGACTCGGTTGTGCTGAATATAAAGCCGTTCAAGAGGCGAATCCTGCACGAGCACAACAAGCGCAGGAACTTCATCGCATTGGGACTGCTGCCAGGATACTACCCAGCTGCCAGAATGGCCACCATGGTGAGTTATGAAGTGATAAATGAGAAGATAAAATCCATATGCAAACCGTGGCAAACGTGGGAACTTGAATTTCAATTTTGTTTGTCTTTTTGCACACTTTGTTGATGTCGTCAAATTAACATAACGATTGGTTAGACGAAACTTGTTCCGCGGCTTCGGCGCAAACATAAACAATATTTTTATTAATTCCCTGTGTTCGGCTGTTTGATTTGCAGAAATGGGATAATGAACTGGCGTACCTGGCGCTGCTGAACCTGAAGACGTGTGTTCTTGACCACGACGAGTGCTACAACACCTATCGCTATCGGAATGCCGGCCAATGCCTGTATGGATTGTATTCGGAGCGGAATTTCGTAAACATGACCAACTTGCTGGAACAAGCTGTCGGCGGATGGTTCACGGAGTACAGTTTCATTGACAGCACTTACATCAAGAAATTCCGAGTGGAGAATCATTTGTAAGTACCCCGCTCAAAGTCTATAAAGTAGATCGCCGCTTAACTGTCTTCGTTTCACAGCAAGGAGTACGGACACTTCGCGGAGATCGTCGTCGACAGGAACACTCATGTGGGATGCGCCGCGATACGCTTCACAAGGCCAGAGTACCCGTACTTCTACATCGTGAACATTGCCTGCAACTACGCGTCCATATACGCCCTGGACACGCCTGTCTACAAAGCCGGCTGGCCGGCCTCACAGTGCTCGAGCGGATCGAATCCCTACTACCCAGGACTGTGTTCGGTCAAGGAGAAATTCAATCCGAACTACACATAACTCGAGTGCAAGCCGAAGGCACCCCTAGGATAAGGACTTTGTATTATGACTGAGATAAAAACTAGATCGTAAGCCTAGACCTAGAACAAAAGTATTATTTGTAGATAGCTAAGTATTTGATCGTTCTAGGAGCGTGACAAATAAAGAATTTATTAACTTACGCCACCTGTTTTCTGTTTTTGTTTAGTTTCACTTTTCAAAGTGAGCGACTTATTCGGGTCGCCAGAGAGTCTGTCCAGTTTATATCCGAGCGCTGCGGGGGCAGCACAGTGGGTCGACAGCACAAGTCTGTGATTACGACATAGTGTCTACCGGTTATCAAAACCCAAATTTTGTTTTTTTATTGAAATTAAGTAGTTATGACTATTTACTGAGAATTAAAATTGATTAGTACCCGGGAGAGGTGGGGGCATAGTTAGCAGAGGTCGTTGACTAGACGTATTTTTAGACACACTTAAACCTGCTCCGTAGACATTAAGTGCGTGGGAAAATTAATTTATGACTCAGTCAGAGACACTAGGGTTAGGTGCTAGCTATTGCACGGATCTGCACACGATCTTCGTTCTTTATTGAGTGCATGTGCGAATATTACCTATGGATGAACGTTTTGAAATGTTTTGGTTTTAAGTTTGATGGACTGATCAGGGTTACATCTTACTTAACCTACATCTCATCCTTGCGTAGAAAACTACGCAAAAACGACCTTTTTTCCTACTTTTTGTTTTCGGAATGTACTACAGTGGACACCCCCTAAGTCGAATCGTCATGGGATACCATAATTTGGAGAGAGTTTGACTTAGAGAGAGGAATTTTCTGACTTGATTACATTCATTATCTTACGAAGAAAAAACGTATGTCCCCGTGATAAACGATTGTTATTGAGAAAGATTGTTATTGAAAATATCAATTAATTTAATCGAAAAAACAACAAAATTCATATTTCTTATTTTATTGCTTATATATCCAAACTACTGTTCACTCTTGAATGCCATCTGCTCTCCTTCTTTGGAACACTTTTTGAAGCTCAAGTCTCGCCAGATTTAAGCGTTACAATATTTATATTGTGAATTTAATAAGAATAATAACAAACAGTAATATTTATATACAGATAACGTGAACACCGGTTAGTGTGAACACCGGTTAGTGTGAACACCGGTTAGTGTGAACACCGGATAACGTGAACAGATTTTCTTTTTTGCTTCACATCTCTAACAATGCTAACATCTCTAACGTGAACAAATTATGAACACTCTAAAATGTAAACATCAAATTTCGCTTCAGGTTAACAGTAAACTGTTCGAGCAAGCTGTATTTTAGCTAGAAATTCCTGCTTCTTGGTACAATACTTAGGGAAAAGCAGTGAGAATGCTGTTTTTGATCTCGTTGATCTCGCAGAAGCATTGGACACTAACCAAAGCGGACGAAGAGATTCTTGGTCGCTTTAGGGCAAGGCAAAAATCCGTCGACTACACTTGCGGGCTAGATCGACCGCATGAACAACAATGCTAGAGGGTTTTCGAATCCTAGCCTCCTGGTTCGAGAAGGAGAGGAACAAGATGGAATCTCCTGTGTAAAGACCAAGTTATCACTGACGCAAGACCAAACAGAGTGTCCAGGACCGTCAATGATGGACGGAAGTGACATCTCAAGCTCAGATCCTCCATGGGTCGTGGGACTGCTAAATAAGTTAAGTAAGTAAGCTAAGTTGTAACAATCGTTGGAAGAAGTTGGCATTCACGCTTCATCCCGAATTGAAGACTTGATTGACTGGACTGATTGTCTATGCTTAACGTTATTTTTGGACCTCTTCCACTACCTTATGCAACTTGCAAGTGTTTTGGATTAACATTCGATCAGGGCATAGCTCGAACTCGTTAGGCCTGTTCAGATCCTGTTTAGATCTCGTTGATGTTTTGAAAGGTTACTTAGAACAAATGATAACTTCTTTTCTTCATAATATCGTGGCCAAAAATTGTAGTCAAAAGGCATTACAACCACCAAAGCTTCTTGAATGCAAAAAAATACCGTTGTATCAGTCTCCATTTGCATTTACCGACAACACAGCACTTGTTGCGTACATTGGAACGAAAATAAATGTACCCTATTGTAAAGTACAATGCACTCTATTTAAAATTGGATCTGATGAAAAAAGGTCATTCCTTAGTTTGGAAACGAAAATCATGGAGAAGACATTAAAATCCCATACGCATAGAAATCTGCAAGGGTAGACAAGGTATTTTTATAGTGAAGAAGGGATGTGGTTCGGGTGTTAACAGTGCGCCAAGATCATCCATTGCAAATTCCTCGCGATGCAGCTTTCTCGAGATTAGCCGTTAACGCCCTTATCGCAGACAAGACAAAGCTAATGGCAGATTATATAGTCTACGAGTGTTTGTATCGAGGAAATTGTCTTCCCCTACACTCCGCGACATTATTCTAATGTTATGTTGAAATAATAATCCGATTAACAGTTCTCGGGTACTCTGCAACGTAGAAGATCTATTGTATAAGTGTCGTAGAAGTTTTCAATCACCCTTTGTTTTCTGCATTGTATGTACAGTGCGACCTCTCACCTTTTGAAAAAAAGGTTGGATTATCCGAAAAATGAAAGATAAATAATCTCTCAACCCGAGAATACAATAAATCGTACAAGTCGGGACAAGTTTCTCGACTGTCAACGCGGTCGGATTAGGGTCTTACTGTACTGAAGTATTATGTGGAGAAATTAGACAAGAAAGTACAATGCCTTGGGTAGATGATGGAAAACATATCGTGAAATATTTTCCAGAAAGGGCTATGCGCCGATAGTTTGGTCACGTGGCAGAAACGTCCCCATTATCACAACTTCATAGGGGTACCGTGAATTATACTCCATTGGGTGAGCGATCACTTGGCAAAAGCAGGACGCGGTGGTTGGACCAAGTCTAAAAACCCGCCTGGTTCCGCTTGGGCATAGGTACTAAGATCGAGTGCCCAGGAGATCGTGGGTGTGCTTTACCCCCGCGACGTCTTGATTGAAATGTGAGTCACTGAAGATAATGCTGATATTTTCTGTACTAAAACTGTTTCCTTTTCCATTGTGCCCCTTTTCTTGATTTGAGACTTTAGAGTTATCTTGAGAAGTTTGTTAACCGCTGTTCCTCTTAAGATGCTTCTAGTCGTTATTTTAAAATGGATTGATGTCAGATATGGACACTCGACCAGTATGTGTATAAGATACAACAACCTATGAACTATTTAGGTCGGGCAAGGGAGAGAAAATATATACAATAAGTATTGTTTATGCAATTGCCTTGTCTTATAAAAAAAACTATCAAGATCTTGTATTAATATGTTCTTGGAATCAAGCAATCTTAGTACAAATCTTTGGTTGAGAATTTCAATTTTAATTGCAACCTGAAGTACTCCAGTTTGTTCATGTAAAATTTGCGTGGAATAAAGCTAAGGCAAATTAGTCATAATTTTTAAGGTTTTGTTTTGGTAACTTCTTGATATGTGATTTAGCATAAGTCCCCCATACTGAACATGCACACACTGGACATAATTGAATTTTGTATGATTTTGTTTCACAGAAAAATATCATATCATACAACAGTTCTACGACAAATTGGTCATACATTTCATACAGCACATGACATTGTTTCATCCACTGAAATTTAACTTTCGAAAGAGGAAATATACAAGAAAGTAAATGGTTTTTCGGTTCGTTAGTTCTTCTTCATCGGTTCATTAATTAGAGAACTAAGTATCAATAAACTTCTATAAAATATGTTCATAAAAATATTTGCTGTTCGGAAAATGTGTGGGTTCCATTATTTTTTTGAAATTGTAAGAGCGTAACCTACACAATTATTGGCACTCCCTTTTTTGGACCAATTATTGGCACCATTTCATTCTTAAGCGAATTCTTCAAAAACTATTTATCCAAGCAAACCAATTGATTTTTTTTTTCTAAAATTAAGACTTATTTCTCACAATTGTGCATCCCTGTTTTGACGAATGCTACCTCTTTAGCCAGTGAAAGGTAGTAAAGGTGTTAACACGTTCACTAAAGTGAAAATTTTGCTAAATATTGTTAAACCTTATTTATTTAGTAATACATATTTGTTTTATTAACAATTTATATTTTTTGATATGAGAATATACTAAACTATTTCGTATAAAATAATTGATAATTTAAAGAAAATGGGTGCCAATAGTGGGTTCCAATAAAAGTATGTGTTGCGTTAGTGGCACCCAGTGCCAATAATTGGTTGTGCAGAACTTCAACTATTGGCACTGCCAATAAATATACTTTTGGGACTGCCAATAATTATAGAATTTTGTCGTTATTTTTTAATGATTCAAATAATGCCGAAAACAGCGTCACATAGACATAGGACAGAAAATATTTTTTTCTTTAAATTCAAGGATGCCAATAGTTGTATATTTTTGAGGGGTCGACAATTGTGGTCGGATGCAAATAATTGTAGCTTTTGGTAAGCTTTTTTTACTATCACATTTGTATGCCTTATTTAATAATAAAATACAAAGTAAAAAATATTGCTAAATAAAATTTTTCAAATTTTAATTTGGTATATTTACCATATACCTGGTTCAATCAGTGCGAAACTTACGCGCACTTGAATTCAAAATCTCCTTAGGGGTACCAACAATTGTATCCGTTATATTATTATTTATATTGTTATATTATTATCTTTTCACGGTGTTTGTCGTTTTCCAATCCATGAGGCTAGTGCGTTCTCACTCACACTGAATCACATTTTTTAATTGTGAATTTTACTTACTTCTCGATCTTCTATTTTATCTCAAACAAATTAACTATGGAAAGAACATATTGTTATACGGGAATAATTATTCGGCAATTCCTCATATTTATGACTTCAAAATAGTACACATCATACAACAAAGAAGAGATCATACAGCACTTACAGTGGAATGCTAAAACTTACTTAAATCTACGTACGGGTGAAGTTCACAATTGTAGGATGTGACCAACCAGCACCATGCGAGATAAAGAATATTCAAAAATCAACATAACGGATATATTGATACACAAAAAGGTAGGTATGCTACCCTAAACTACCTAATTATTGTGATTTATTTGCACTAGGCAGAGAAAGCTAACAGTACATTGGAGAGTCCATTACTAATTGTTGGTCTATACATCGCAGAACTTATCTTAAGGCATGCCTTAATTTTAGGCCTAGTTCTCAGATCATACATCGCTCGGACCCATGCATCGCACACATTTCATACAGCATACAACACTATCATACAGCATAGGATGTATGAATTCCATCCACCAGGAGAATGTACCTATATACCGGTAGCCTTGTTGAATCTCCTTCTTCATAAGCCATAAGACCAAAAGAATTAAAAAAAATAAAACTATTCTTGGAACTGTCAAATTTTGGTAGCTCAAACGAAGATGATTTGTAATCACATATACCTATAGAGTAGAATACTGCTAAGTGTGTACTTAAAGAATATAAACAAAGGTCTACATATTAACTTATTATTTACAATTCCCCCTTATTATATTTCAATTCCTCAATTTCAAGATTTAATTGATCAAATTCAATTTTCAACCTTACATTAAATGGACAAAATCAACTTCGATACTCGAATGCAAGCCGCTGTCACAATCTTGGAACAAACACATCTGTCTAATCTGGTCCCACGAATCGAACACACCCAACGTGACCACCGGCCGCAAAATTTTGAAAAGTCGCATGTCTGACAGCATTCTTCGTATCTATCAATTCGGCGGAACACATTAGTCAAACAAATAAAAATATTCGCGTTGTTTGTGTTGATATATTTACTTAAGTAATTCCACATTTCATAAATAAGTGTAAAAATGGATAACTCATCGGCAAAACGTCGTGCCACATCTGATTTAAATCATGATAACTGGGACCGAGAATTGGAACCAGAAAATAAGGGCACATTTCAGACAGCCCCGGAGGATGAACTCAAAACTCGAGTCATACGTAAGGCACATCGAAAACTGGCAGCTACATCAGCTCCAAAAGCTGAATCAGAGGCGCAGCCCAAAAGCGTTTTCAGTGGTTTCGGTGAGTACTGTGTACAATTTTCCCCAAAAATTCGATTTTAATGTCTGCGCTTTTTCAGCTGGTTTCGGCAAAAGTTCTTCCACCGAAACGTCTTCAGCCACGTTTTCGTCTGCATCGTCAGCAAGTACAATGTCTTTCGGCGACTCTGACAAGAAAACAGAAGCAGCCAAAACCTCCGGCATATTTTCTTTTTTGAGCAAATTCACCCCATCCTCTCCAGACGCCAAATCCGAACCGGCAGCAAGTGAAAAGAAACAGACTGACATTATTTCCGAAAACAACAACAATTACAGCTTCGCAAAGTCCAACACATACTACGCCAAACTGAAGGGTCTCAATCAGTCAGTGTCCAGCTGGATCAAGAAGCATGTTGACGAAAATCCGATGTGCCTGTTGACGCCTATTTTCAAGGACTATGAGAAGTATCTCTTGGAGATCGAGAAAAATGAAGGCGGTCTCCCGAAGACTGATACGGCAACAACAATGAGTTCTTTCAAATTTTCAGCAACGCCCGTGCCATCGGTTACTTTCCCTCTTGGCAATAGCAAATCCGACACGACCGATTCTGCGCCTGAGCCGAAAAAGTCGATTTTCTCGTCGTCGCAGAAGACAGAGGAATCGCCTAAAGCGAGTACTGGTTTCAGTTTCGGCTTGAAGACTGATAGTACCACGAGTCCATCAAGTGGCGGATTCACCCCTGCCAGCAGTACTGGTTTCAGTTTCTCTGGAGCGAAACCCTTCTCTTTTGGCAACATAGCTCCGCCACCAGCCGCCGAACCAGCAGGTGACAAGGAGAATGGCGACGAAGATGAGGAACCGCCAAAAGTTGAGTTCAAGGCTGTCGTTGAGGAGGATAGTGTCTATTCCCGCCGCTGCAAGGTGTTTGTCAAGAACGACGGCAACTTTGCTGATCGCGGTGTCGGCACGTTATATCTGAAGCCGGTGAAGGATTCGGATAAAATACAACTTTTAGTGAGGGCTGACACAAATCTGGGCAATATTCTGGTTAATTTTATTCTAAACGACTCCATACCGACTCAGAGAATGGGTAAAAATAACGTCATGCTGGTGTGCATACCGACACCGGATATGAAGAAGCCGACGCCAATGCTTTTGCGGGTCAAAACTTCGGAGGAGGCTGATGAATTGCTTGCAACAATCGACAAGCACAAGAAGTGAATGAAAATATGTTCGACTGCAGAATACTTGTGATCCATCGGTCAAATTGTGTTTACTTGAAACGGGTGCGTTTTTGTGAAGAAGTCTGTACCGTTTGAGTTTGTAGTTTAATAAAGATGATTGTAAATGTTGACTTTTGTTTGGTTTCAATAAGCGGGTCGGCATTTTTTCTAGAGCAGGGTATTCCGACATTTTCTCGTCGGTAAGGAAAGGTGTCTGCGAGGCAGTTGCTTGAAGGAGAAGACATAAGCGCTAACTCTACGAGCTGTGGGTCTGTTCCGAAATGCAAGGTTAAATAGCTAAATTCCAACACCGACGTCTTCGACAAAACATTCCCATAGACAGCTATAAACTCCAAGTAGTGAAAGACTTTGTCTACCTAGGCTCCGAAGTTAACGCGAACAATGACACAACCGCAAAGATAAAACGGAGGATCACGCTTGTCCATCGCTGTGTTTTTGGGCTTGGAAAGCAATTGAGGTAAAAAAAACGCATCTCTCGGAGAACCAATCTAAGACCTTAATAGTCCCAGTCCTTCTGTATGGCGCAGAAGCATGGACCCTAACCAAAGCAGACGAAGAGATTCTTGGTCGCTTCGAGAGGAATGTCCTTTGTATTATCTTTGGTCTCGTATGTACTGATGGTGTTTGGAGGATGAGACTGAACAACGAACTGTACGGGCTGTACAGCGACATCGATCGGGTCAAACGAGTTCGAGTTTCTCGGCTCGAAAAGCCTTCGACTCCAACCCCGAGGGACATTGCGAAAAAGGAAGATCACGCCTCCGGTGGCGCACGCAGCTGGCAAAGGACCTCAATCAGCTGAACGTGGGTTGCAGGAATCAACTAGCACAAGACCGTGCTAGATGGAGAGGCATGTTATGGGGCCCAGGTCCACCCCTGACTGTAGCGCCAGCCAAAGAAGAAAAAAAGAAGGGTAGCTAAATTGAGTACTCTGACGGCCTACTGGCCGCGGATGGGTTCAACCAACGTGTTGGGTTCATTGTGCCCATGTTTGGGAAATGCAAAAATCCGTCGACTACACTTGTGGACTACATCGATCGCATGAACAACAATGCTCCACCAAAGAGTGCATTCGAATCCTAGCCTACTGGTTCAAGAAGGAGAGGAAGAAGATGGAATCTCCTGTGTAAAGACCAAGTGCGCAGGACCATCAATAATGGACAGCAGTGACATCTCAAGCTCGGATTCTCCATGGTCGTAGGTCTGCTAAGTAAGTAATTAAGATAAGTTGTAACAATCGTGTAAGAAGGGGCACGCATTCTCCTTCCCGAATTGAAGACTTGATTGACTGAACTGATTGTCTATCTTTTACGTTTATTTGGACCTCTTTGCTGATGCAACTTGCAAGTGTTTTGGATGAACATTCTATCAGGACATAGCTAGAACTCGTTAGGCCTGTTCTCATATTTATTTCAATATTATTGAAGGCTCCCTCGATGTCCATGAAGACTGTGAGTGTGGATTCCTACCTTTCTACACATTCACCCTTTTTGTAGACATCTTCTTTAGTTCCTGTATACTCTTGTCGGGCATAGGGCCTCAACTACGCCTACGCGCCATCGCTTTATGTAATGTGCATTAATTCTCTTTAACCGCAGTGCTTCACTCTCCATCGTTAGGCACAAAGTTTCCTTAGGACAGCAGGGACTTCTGCCGTCCGTGTGTTGAGGGTTTCCATTGCATAGCTTGCATAGCTATACATCTGTCACCCCTCCGTATAGTGTGACCAATCCACTGCTACTTCCGTGATTATTGGTGAATTCACCAGCACTCTTAAACCATGTTGGTTCGTTGTGATAACTCATTGCCCGACGACCACTCCAGTGATAGTGCCGTTAATTTGATCACAACGGCAAATAGTGACTGGGCCAGATTTGAGAATGTTGAAATAAAAAGGAAATTAATGTATTGTATTTGAATTGAATTTGGCATCACTTAAATGTAAAAAGAATCTTCAGAATTTTGTAATGAAATGTCATTTTACTTTCCGTTAGTTCCGTTTAAATAAAGCACTCGTCAAAAGCCAGACAAAAGCGTATTGACTTTGCTTTCACTTGTGACTCGAACCGGGGACCCCATTAACCAAACGCAGGCACTTAACCAACTGCGCCATCCAATCGTATCATTATATAGTGATGCCTATTGGTTCCAGAATTCAGACCCGTTTTTCTCGGAAATATGTCTTTGTGCTATGTGAAGCACAGGACATGGACCATGGAACAGCACCTTTATAAAATGGTCCTTACCAGTACAGAAATCTGTAGACACTGTGGCCAGGCGAAAGAAACAGTGGAACTATGCCTTGCCCGAGAAAGATTCAAAATGATAAGCAGAATATCCGTAACAGAGAAAGACTTCCAAGGAATCCCATCTAGAGAAGTTGTCAAATGCCTATTAAAGCACTTAAATCCTAAGCCAAAGAATTGGGTACAATAGATCCCTATGGTCGCAGTTCTACTTTCTTGTTATGCCCACCCCATGTTATTCAATTTAATTCAAGCAGAACACCAACCAAATACAAACATTACGAGTCTTATTTTAAATCCATCATGTTAGTCTAACATTTAAGGTTAAGTTGAGACTGAAAAACATACAAAGTAAGGCATTACCCACCATTCCTCCGCAAACCTTAAATGGTTGGTGCCTATGTCGTGAGCGCTATTCCAAAACTATTTATTTTTATTTATTTATTATTTGGTAACAGGAAACTGGGAGTATCCTAGTACAGGTTAATACAAAAATAGCCTATCCGCGAGGGCTTTGTGCTCTGACGTAAAAAATAAGAAAATTAAATTAAATTTTAATTTTAAGATGAGATAAAAAGTTCATGGGTGCCGGGTATGTCCGAGCCTTAGGCGCACAAAATGCCTTATCTTTTTAGGATTTAGGAACAATTGGGTAGTGCGGATGAGATTTGTTGCAGTTTAATTCCTTGTAGGGTCAATGGTATTGACTCCAGTCGTTTAGCTGTTTCCGTCTTAGGTAATTCGTTACACAATTGGTCGATTCCTGTTTAGTAAAGACGTTAAAGAAGAGTACAGTTGCTTTCTTGGTTGATTTAGCTGCCTGATCTGCTTCTTCGTTCAGGCGTATACTGGAGTGTCCTGGAATCCACATTAATTTTATTTTGTTGGAGGATTTGAAGAGTTGGCTTCTTATTTCGGTTATGAGCTCAACTTCATTATTTGGATTGGCAATAGCTTTTGTTACCGCCGTAAAACTTTATTTCTAAAACATTTCTACTTTAATTATTTTTAAATATCACCCTGTAGATCTCTTGTGTGTAACGTAAAATCTGTTCTTGAAACCAAAGAGAACTCAGTTGAAAGATTTCCTGGTAATGGAGTAGACGCCAGGCAATAAAAGCATCTCTTAAAATCGAATAGAAGGCGGTCGAAAGAAAACCAGCGCGGTAGTAGCAACACCATAATCTTTAAAGCGTACCTCACCCTAACAGAAATATGTATTTATTTAAATAGAAATATTATAAGAATAAAACTTTAATGGTCGCTATTGATATTTGTGTTAGTTTTTTTATTATTCGGAAATTTCGACTCTAACAGTTTTCAAGACCGAAATGCTGTCGGAACAGATTATGGTTTTTTCGCAATCTTTTGCTGCCATAGTAATTGCTTGCAAAATACCGAAAGCGTCGGCTGTGAAAGTTGATATGAAACTTGGTAGTAGCCCGATTTTCACTATCAGACCATTCTCTTGTGTGATGGCAAATGAGGTGTTATCAGGACTCTTCGAACCATCGGTATAAATGAATGGTATCCTTCCCGGGCGAGCTGTGAGTTTATGTCTGCGAAGAGAGCACGGTAAATTGGTTGACCTATATCACTAAAGCTTCAGAATTTATCATCCACGGGGGGAGGGATGTTGTTTTGAACTTGTACCTGCGTTTTGTAGGAATGTGTAGTTGGTTGGTTTTAACTAAGATTAGTTTTAATGCTGATGGAATCCTCTTAGTGGATTTTGGCTTAAATCATTGGCGACATCCATCCATCCCATAACTAAGTTATTTGAGAATACTAACTTTGGAATGAGTTTTAGAGTTAGTCTTCTATTCGCTCCAAAGCTTCGGTAAGTACATTAAGTATTGGTGTTGTTGGAAAGGCGTAAAGGCATTTTTAGCAGCTTCATGATATGGAGTTTTAATTATACTCAAAGTTTATTTTGGGCATCTGCCGTAAATGTGTAATCCAAAGTCAATCTTGCTTAACATTTTTGTTATATATGAGAGTGTGTATCTTTTGTTACTGCTTAAATATTTGATAATGTTAACCCTCGCAGCTAGGGCTTCTCTTAACACTAAACAATATTCTTTCCCATAATACTTATTACTAAAGATTAGACCTAGGATACTTAGCTTATTTACATTTGTGATAGATATATTATTTACAGATAGGTTTATATTAGAACATTTAGTTGTAGATTACATGTGAAGTAGATTACATTTAGTTGGCTCCGGGATTCGGATGACCATAACAGAATGTCATTAAGGGCATTTAAATAGAGTTATTACTTTTGGTTAAATCCGACATATTGCTTAAAATATATACATCATCTGCGTAAGGCAGTGGTCCAAAAGTTTATGGCTATTAAGTATGTAACTAAGCCTATGGTCATGCATGTATTCTTGATAGACTTCAAATCGAACAAATAGAAAGCGACTACTCTCTCCCTTCCCTTGACAAGAGAGGAGTGGAGTTCAAATGATCACTGACTCGAGTTCCATCCATATACGGACGGGTCAAACACAGAAAAAAGAACAGGCGCGGGCATCTTCTCCGAATTGTGCCGTAATCAGGTAGTCTGATAGAGCAGTAAACATACACAGTGTTTTCCAAGGGAGGGTCCAGAGGTCCTTCCGGCCAAAGAAGTGGCCAAATTGATATCATTGTTGGAAATACCACCAGCTGATATTACCGTCTTAATTAACAGTCAAGCGGCTATCAAAGCAATTTCGGCTATTGAAATCAAGGCTATCAAGCTAGTCGCAAGCTGTCGCGAAGAGCTCAAAGTTCTTGGCACACAGCATTCGATCACTCTGTGCTGGGTCCCAGGTCTCAGGGACATAAAAGGTAACGAGGTAGCAGAACCTTGAAGTCAGGAGGTTTTTCATCATACGGTGAGTGAGATGATAGGAAGGGTCCATAGGGTGAGGGAATCACACTGGGTCCAATAGGACCTCAGTGTGGCGCGGCCCGCCGCGTCAACCCACTAACCTAATCTAACCTAAGTATGTAAATTATATCTATTGTATTGTAAAAAAATTACTCAGAGGGGACTTCCCATTTCCTTAACTTATTTAGGATAACATGCTTGCCAAGTCTTTCAAATGCTCCAAAACTAGAATTGTTCTCATGTAGTAAATAAAATTTGTTGACACAATAAAATCTGGGATGCATTTTGTGAGGACAAGCTCTGATCCGTGTGGAAGCTAGTAGTCCGCTCTTAATATCTCTATTCCTACCGGCCATCTCATCACAGAGTCATGAAATATAAGATATCTGAACGGTTTTGTGATTTATAATAATAAATAAAGCAGCGTACTACTAGTTTAGTCAACAGAAAAGACAGAAATGTGTACCTATTCGTCTGGTTAAGTTTCCTATCTAACAAAACTATACTCTTGGTACGAAGGTAGGTTCCGAACGAACAAACATTTAATTTATCAGCTATGGATTGGGCTTATCAGCTCAGGTAGCTGATAGATCAAAATATATGGAGCAGGTATACAGCCTCGAGTTGCAAACGCTACGCCAAATATGACTAAGCAACTTTGTTTATATAGATAAAATCAGGTCAGCTTTTAATCTAGGTCATAATACGTATCGTTGGGGCCAGTGTTTGGGACTATAACTGCTGAGTTGAGACCCTGCCTGGAGTTGAGTTTCTAATGGATCATGTGACTGTGTTAAGTCTGGCTGATATCAATGACCTCCTCTTAGTAGACCATTTAGGGTGACCAGATGTGGAGATAGATGTTTCCACGATAGCCAACACATCGAAGGTGCATTTCTGTAATCGTTAAAATAACCTTGCACCGACCTTCACATGCCACCGGCCTCATGTCAAGTCTTCCAACTCGATCCATTCCTGGGAAACTTTTTTAATGAATGTGACCTGCCTTATCAACAATTACACCTCCTGTTCTGAATGTTCACAAATTCTGTAATAATTTGATCGAATATCTTGTAAAAAAATATACATTCGAACATTTTATTTGCCACCACAATTGTGAATGCATCACTTATTCAGCCCACAATCACCATCGTCACTCCAGCAATTACCACAAACAAAACCCCATTATCTAGAAAGAGACGACCATAGAACGGCAGCAGCCAAACAATAACAAAATGGACGAGAATCATTCACAACCGCACATTCAAGAAATGTCAATAACAAGGCAGTAAATCCAGGAAAAAAAAACCATTCCACAGCACTAATCTCTGAAGTGTCAGTTTCAAGCAATAAAAATATCAACGTTTTCCTTCCTCAGGAAGTAGTTCTTATTCCTCTGAAAGAACGATTCAACAGAACCCAATTGGCAAGCAAAGTTGTTCCAAATAGTATATTTTAGTCGTTTTCTTTTTGTTTATTTGAATTATTTTTATTTGGCCATTCCACACTGAGAGCGAGAGCCAACGAACGAACGAACAAAACGGAACTAGAACTCTTCAAGTTCGCACACAATAAGTGATTTAGCTTCCTCAGACTAGATAAAGAGAACAATCCACAGCCGATAGATAGTAAGCTCACAATGCCTTTGTCTTATAAGAACATTTCAATAATACTTTGATCATTTCAGTTAATCACGAACGTAGTGTGCGTGTGTTTCCATCAAGATAATGGACATTAGTGAGAGTTACGATCCGCAACAGCAGGAGCAGCAGCAACAGCATGCTCACCCATCACAACAGCAGCAACAGCAATCTCAAAATCTGGAACATCTTACACAGTCGTCACTGCTATGCCCAACCGTACATTCGTTTCCAATGAATGGATTTAGCGAGACCACAGCACCGATGCAAGGGGTAATGAGAAGGCCACCAATGCAAGCGATAGAAGCACCCCCACCACCGCCGATTCCAGCACCAACGGAGGTTGATATCGATTCATGTTTGCTGCAGCAGTTCAGTTGCCTAGGCACGACGGATCATGAGGATCTAATCGCACAATTTCAAGTGTTAATGAACAATCAAATGAATAAGGAATCTGCAAGGTTTTTCCTTGAAATGAGTAATTGGTAAGTTCTGCTGGGTTGATGCGTCTCTTATCACTTGTTGTTTGGCGAGTTTAATCCGAATTTGAATATTAGTCTGTGTGGGGTCTTAACACAAATCCGTTTACCGTTTACGAATGTGCATTGTCATTGCGTGCGTTGAGTGGGGTGCACATTTCGATGGTATCCATGAAATTTTCGTCATATTTCGCCGTGGATGTCGTGCGGCTGACAGTGATTCATGTTCTACTGACCGCGAGGTTATCAACGCTGCCCGTATTGACATAAAGTGTTTCGATGTAATTGCTTTATGAAGACATTAATTAGGGGAATTGCGGCGTTTCAAGTTTAATATGAAAAAGTGGGATCCATGTTGATGAACGTAGTGAAAGAGAGAATATTCGTCGTCTAAACAGAATTAATTCATATTTATGGAATATTTTACACAATACCTGTTCTATAAGCTGGCAAATGTAGGGTAGGCTAGTAGGTTAAAACTGCATTACAATAAGCATTTTAAATAATTAGAATATTGAGTCGGAGGTACTTGTGAATGGGGTAAAATTACCAACTAGTTTGTTTATCATCAGGATAGATATCTGAACGCCATCGTAGGAAAGTGGGTCACTGTTTGTTTTCCGTCCGAAACTAGTTGGATATCTTCTGTGTAACTCTCGCTGGATACTTATTCAGTCGGTGTACTGATTTCCAGTCTTTGCATACGGCATTTGTGGAATTTCGTAGTTATTCTTCTGCTTCTGGCTTCAAGAACAAGGACTGAAATCACTGTTTCATTGTTTAAGTGACCACCCTGTTCTAGTGGGCGATGGTGTCGAAAATAGTTTCAGCCCCCGACAAGAGCAACAGTCATATTTAACAGATTCACCTCCTTCGAATTTCTGGCTATTTCATAACAATGACACACGACACAATTGAAACTAGACCAACATGCCTTTACAGGGACTCATTAGAGGTTAGGTTAGATTCAGGTGGCTGAATGATTAAGGCGTGTTGTAGAAAAAGCAAGCCGTTAATGCCAAGTTTCACAGTGAAGGTGTTCAATTGTTGGTTTAGCTCGTCCAACCCTTCCATTTGGTGCGTGTATTTGCTACATTTCTTATTAGATTGTTGATGAAATTACTTTTTTACTTTTACAATGGCTTTACTGCTGCCTTTTGGAACTTTTGTAGCGCGGTCTTGTTGTTATCGGGAAATGAAGATTTTGCTTATAAACAAACAAAATCACTGCATAGAATCCATCCCTGAGTCTGACAAGTGAAAGAGTCACACAAAAGACTTAAGTCGCTGGGCAAAAAAAGGGACAAATCACTTTTCATCAAATGTCGAAAATAAAGAAAGAAAAATGAGATTTAAACGGCAGCGTGTTAAGCTACAAATTAAACCCAGTTCATTGTTTAAACAAAACTGTGAAAGAATACATCGTTGAACTGAAGTTTAAGATTGTCACCGCGGCATAATGGGTTGGTGCGTCGACTGCTACGCAGTGGTATACGCAAGATTCATAATTCACGGCACCACCTCTTCCAAGTCTCTAACAATGCTCAAAGAATACTCCTGTCTAGAAAAAAGCTTCGCTGTTCGGAGTCCGGATAAAACTGTAGGTCTCATCTATCATCAACAACACGCGTGGTTGCTGTCGATGCTCGGCCGGCCCTCTACGGGCTGTAGCGCCACCCATATTATTATTTTTATAAGAGGACTGAAAGAAGGGCACGATGTTTTATTCCTCTCTACCGAAATAATTGTATGATGGATCGATTCTGATGACCCAAGGGGCAGTAATAGGTTAGGCTAGCTAGTGATTTCACCAGCACACTTAGAGCATGTTGGTCCATTGTGATACCCACAGTCAGACCACTCCAGTGATAGTTCCGTTACTTTGGTCCCAACGGCAAATGATGTCTGGACCAGATTTGAAAACCAGATAAAAGCAACTTAACTTTGCTTTCACTGGGATTCGAAACGCGGACCCCGCTAACCAGGGGCAGGCACTCAACCAACTGCGCCATCCAGTCAATCAATGGGCAATAACATCAAGGAGGAGAATTACAAGAGCACACCTGCGTTTAGAGTTAAGAGTAGATAGTAGGAGATGATTGTTTCTTAAGGATGCGCACGTTGTCCCTTTAGACCATCTAGGATTGGGGGAGTTAATGATTTCAATCAGTAGATGGTTTTCAGAAGCGAGAGAAATAGGTATCCACCCGGAAAGAGCAAAGGCTAGTACTCTTTCTTTTTCTTCTCAATTAGTTAGCAAATTGTAGATATGTCCTGATGAGTTCGGGTTTTGAGGATTCGAATTGGTGCCGAAAAGATGATTGAAATCAAAGCATATATTGGAGATGTTTCCTTTCTTGGGTATGTGCTCCTGAGTGTGGCTGTGATTGAGTAAACTTATTAATATTGTATTTGATGTGGTTGTACGGTACGATGAACTAGAGCAATCGAAATTCAAAGGGGTTCACTATTTTCCCTCACATGGAACGATGTGATGGGGCATGTTGAGCGAATTTAGTCATTAGGCCACCTAGTTGGTTTGCCAATACCATAGACAACGGATAGCCGAGATTATCAAACTGTCTCATATGAAGTTCCTTATTGTGTTTATCGTTGACGAGCTATCAGTGGCGAATTTTTCACATAATCCCCCGATTCTCTTAGTCGTCCCACGCAAAAATAAGTGTCACTGTGACAAATTTGTATTCTCTTAGTCTTAAGTGACATTTGTGGGTGACACCGAACGACGTGGAAAAAATATGTAAGTTTGAACCCAAATTTTGTATTGATAGGAATAAGAGTTATTTGATGTGTTCACGTTAAGTGTAAAAATTACATCGAATCAACAAGTTGCCTGTCTGGTCTCTTTACTTACTTACTTAAGTAAGTAAATGAACCATGGAGGGTCAGAGCCTGAGCAATCGCTGACGGTCCTGGGCACGCTGCTTCCAGTTGTCAAGACCAAGCTGTCTTGCATCTGCGATATATTGGTCTTTATACCAGAAATTCGGTCTTCCTCTACTTCTGGCACCAGAAGGTTCGGATTCGAAGACCCTCTTAGCTGGAGCGTTGGTGTCGGTGCTCTCGTTGTGATCGAGCCAGTGTAGTCGACGATTTTTTTGGTACAACTCGTAGAATTCGCGGTTGAGTCTTCTCCTCCATTCACTGTCCTTGCAACCGGACCATATATCCCACGTAGAACTTTTCTTTCGAAGGCAACAAGAATCAGCTCTGCAGTTTTGTTTAGCGTCCAGCTTTCGGCTCCATATAGCAGGAGCGGCAAATTAAGAGCTTTGTACAGAACGATCTTGGTTCTTCGAGTAAGAAGTTTTGAGCGCCGAACTGCACGGTGCATAGCGTATGTGGTTCTGCAAGTTCATAAAGACCTTGGCAGAAGTATTCTCCCAGTTTTCTGCGTCTCAATGCAGAGAGACTGAGGCGTCGGCGGATAAAGTCGGTTTTTGCGCTGTTATACCTTGACCACAGCAGTCGTGAGGTCTCACAGGTGGTTAAAGAGATCGACCTATCATTAGCTAACTCCATAATCTTATCATTCACCTTATAACTCACGTCTGCAAGGGGTGGGTATATACTTGGGAATTCCTGGTATGTGTCGGTTTCGGCTCCTTTTCGGAACCTTAAGAACCTTAAGCTCTCTGGTCTCTCTCTATCTAGCGACAGCTTACGACCAGCTTGGACTTACGACCAGCTAGCCGAAATAGCTTTAAAGGCTTGACTGTCAATTAAAAAGGTAATATCAACCGGTGGTTTTTCAATTAATAAAATCATTTTGGCCGCTTCCTTGACCGCCAGGACCTCCGCTTGAAACACGCTCCCATAATCAGGTAACCTGATGGAATATAGCATGTTTAGTTTTTCGGAGAAAATGCCGGCGCTTACGCCTTTATCCATCCTTCTACGTATATACAGATGGATCGAGGATGGATAAAGGCGTATTGATGTCGGGTTGTTAATGGGTTCTTTTAGGTTCCATTCCTCCCTTGTTGGAAATTTACACCCGAAGGGTGTATCAAAGTCAAGGAATTAATGAATACAGACTTTGATGGGTGGCGACAATTTGTACCTTCTCCTTTGTCTAAGAGAATAAGGGGGAATTTCGTTACAATGGGTTTGTCAATGGAAAGAGTTTCCGCCTTGTAAATAGGCGTATAATCTGACGTGGTCCTGTGACAATCATGGAATCGTTTTATTTTATGCCTGCGCAGGAAATACTGGCGTGGGATTGTACTTGTCTGCAAAGATGAAATTCCAACCCTTCACAATCCAAGAAACCAAAATCTATGATCTGCTGTTCTCAATGGATTGCTACTTTTTTGGATAACCTTCTTTTTCTTCTAGTGGTTAGTTGGGGTGGGGAAGGATTTCACCAATGGCCCGGTACCGCGGGCTTCCTCTGTTGCGTTATCACACTGATTCGTCGTCGAAAACCCTTTTATGATAATATTGATGGAAATGCCTCCAATTCAGATTATGGCACGCAGTCGCACGCAACATAATCATGTGAGGTTAGTGATTCATAATTCCAAAGACGATCATGTGTTGACAGAATACAAACCTCAACATGCTCAACAAATCTTTCCAGTCGGTCTCAATTTCTTGTCACCTTATCCACATGCATCTTAAGTTCACCCGGATTCTCTTAGTCCTATCACATGTTACTGCGACAAATTTGTATTCAATTAGTCACTTAAATGTTACATAAAGTGACTAAGGCAATACAAATATGTCACATTGACATGTGTCACAACTAAGAGAATAATGGTGATTGTTCTCTCCTTCCGGCTCTAAGTCGAAAGTCTGAAACATCAACCAATTGACCATGGCAGTGAACAAATATTATTTCACCCTTTATCAGAATGAGCCTAGATTTGGCCCGAGTGAGATTTTTCTTCGTAGGCAGCTACTTGTATATCACCGATGTATGGGTAGGTCGGCAAACGACCAGGATAAGGTTACTCCTTCTTTGAAAACCATTTAGGGCGGCGGTTAAGGTGGCGTTTTCGTAAATATTGATTTTCCCTCGTCTAAGATGTCGAGCAAGTTCGGATAGGTTAGGTCGGTGGGTAGACGTGGTGGGGTCACGCCTCACATAGGTCCAGCTGGACCCATTGTAATTCCCATGGGGGATGCAATCTTTCAGGAGCAGAGGAGAAGTGTAATGGTCTCCACCTCTTCATCTCCTCAACTTCTGTAGAAGTCTGTGTAGAAGGGAAGACCAATCTTGACAGCCACAGCTTTTCCTTAAAGACAAATCAGTTTTTTTTACCAAAATTTACGAAATCCAATAACAACAATTATAACTTTATTTCCAAAGGAATCTTCAAACGGCAATCGGTTGCTTTCTAGACTTTTGTAACATGCAAACACTACCATCAATGAAGATCATCGCACAATCACGTCCCTCTGAAATCAAGCAGACATGGAAATTACAAAACGACGGCAACGAGGACTGGCCCAGCGGCTGCTATCTGATGTCGCCCAGTCAGACAAGACGAATTGAGGTGCCAGTGATACGGCCTGGTGATACATGTGATATCGTTGCCGATATTCCACCCACGAATCCTGCCATTATGTGGAGGCTTTGCACTCCCAACGGCTGGTATTTTGGAGGTAATTAAATTATACACATTGAACACAAAAAGAAAGATTGACAACATATTTGATCATCGAATTTTACAGAAACAATCTGGATGATACCACCTGGAACCTGTGATACAGCGGCTGATCTGGCCGACCGGATGGCACAGCTACGAACAACAAACACAATGAGCCCCGAGAGTTTCCCGCAAGTCAACGTTGTGATAATGGTTAATATGGAATGAGCGTGTTTTAGGTTGTTAGATTGAGCGCTATGTGTCACTTGCATATTAAAATAATATATATTGAAATAACAAAAAACCGGAACAATATCTATATATAAATATATTTTGGAGATTCCCATTTAATAATCAAATATTTCTGTTATCCAATGATGAAATTCTCTCGGCTGAATTTTATCGCGCATTCAATAAGAATAGGAAACCGAAACCGAAGTTCGTTTATTTTTTTTTTTAATTATATTCTTAATTATATTATTATTAAAATGTATATGTATTCGATCGTTAAACAAAAAGAACAACAAAACAGCAACAAACAGCAAGAACATTCAACAATTATTGAACTTGAACTGAACTGAACACTCAATAAAAACAACACCAGTTCTTCTACTTCTTTGTTTGATTTTAGAATAAAGTAATCATTTTTTTAACCGTTGTATTGAAGTAGAGATTTGAATCGTTTTATTGAAATATAATTATTGTAATAAATTGTAAATGATCTTTGTCTGTACGTTAAGATTGTGTGTGCATGCGTGTGTCCTCAGTAGTTTGTTGATTTGGATTCGGTGATGTTTTGATTTAAAATCACTTGCATAACTGAAACGAAACGAAAACCAAGTTGTACTTTTTTTTTGAAAACAAAAAGAAAATGAAGCAATTAAAATAGACTATAACAGAAGAGGGATCGTTTGTCGTTATTTCTTTTGGATATTTTCATTAACTGTGGACGTAACCACATAGTGAAGCAGTCGTTGATCTGCTTAGATTCCTGGGTGAATGGATATGAATATCTGAAATCGATGGTATCCAGAAAAGGGATTATTCTTTGTAAGAAGTGCAAGTATAGGCAGTCAGATTTAGAGTGTGCTGGTAGATAGGTAGGCAGGCGGGGCTGCTTGTGTATTCACCAGCACACTTAGTCCGTCTACTACCACTAATTGACAACTCCAGTGATCTTCTACTGGTGGCGCTACAGTCCGGGGTAGACCTGGGCCTCAACCAACAAGCCTCTCCAGCCGGCACGATCTTTAGCCAGCTGTTTCCAACTGCAAGTCGATTGAGTTCCTTCTCCACTTGGGTGCGCCATCGGTTCCATTGGCGTCCTCTATTGCGTTGTCCCACTGGTTCGGAGTCGAAGACTTCCGGCTGGGGCAGTGTTGTACATGCTCTCTACATGGTCCAGCCATCTGAGGTGTTGAATCCGTAGACGCCTGACTAGGCTCATGTCGCTGTACAGCCCGTACAGTTCGTGGTTGATTCTTCTTCTCCAATAACCATCAACGCAAACAGGACCAAAGATCACACGCAGAACTTTTCCCTCGAAGAGACCAAGGCCTTCCCCATCCACTTTTGAGATTGTCCATGCTTCCGCGCCGGCAGGACTGGGATCAAGGTCTTGTATAAAGTCAGCTTCGAGAGATGGCTCTTGTACTCAATTGCCTCTTGAGCACAAAGAAACAGCGATTGGCAAAGGTAATTCTGCATTTAATCTCGGTACTGGTGTTGTTCGTACTGTTTACTTGATAGTCGAGGTAGACGAAATCCTTCACTACCTTGAAGTTACTTGATGTTGTGCGTCCTTTCTCGATGACAGCATAAACTTCGTTTTGCCCTCGTTCACAGCCAAACCCATTTTGGGCGCCTCTGAAATACCAGCAAACGCTACCACTCTAGTGATACTGCCGTTAATTTGATCCCAACGGCTAATGGTAACTGGACCAGATCTGAAAAGCGGATAAAAGCGTATTAACTTTGCTTTCACTGGAATTCGAACCGGTGACCCCACTAACCAAGCGCAGCCACTTAACCAACTGCACCATCCAGTCGTAGGATGAATGTGGAACCTGTGGAACAAATTGTACAGCGGAGGATGCTTAGAAATACTCACCCCGATTACGAAAGTCGTTTTAGTAAACCGACACAGGGCGTTTTGAGAGTCGAGTCGCTTTTTAGGCGTTTATACATCGGTATTTCGAAATTATGTTTATCGACTGGAGCTTTTGTTCAACACAAATCAAGGCTGTCAGTCAAAAGCTGACTGTCACTTTGAATGTTCAATATGTTATTTATGTAGGTAGTTTTCAAAAACATTCTATGTAACAGCTACCTCTTTCCAACTAGTTTCGGTTGCATATGTTCCACGAATAGCGATCAGAGAATCCAGGTTTCACCAGGTTTAATGACGGGAACATGGCACATAGTGCCGTCGCCAATGATAGGAATCACATCTTGATTTCTCAAGAAGATCTCCAGGGTATCTTCCACTCGCTGAAGAAGAAAAAGTCAGTGGGAATCGATGGAATACCGAACATTGTGCTTCGCCATCTTCCCCCCGAAGCGGTCCAAATTTCCACAACCTTGTTCAAGAATGCGCTAAGTAATGCACACTACCCGGTGCACTGGAAAACAGCTGTTGTTCAATCGATCCCTAAACGGGACAAAGATAAGTCCATTCCGACAAATCTTCGGTCGATCAGTCTTCTTCCCTGCCTAAGCAAGGTTTTTGAAAAGATAGTCATTCGAGTTCTGAAGCAATGGGCTGATGAAAAGAAAATCATACCGGACAATTAGTTCGGATTCCGAGCGGGGCATGATACCATTAATGCCGCGTCAAAACTGGTGTCCGACATACAATGGAATAAAAACAAAAATCAGTGCACGGGTGCCTGTCTGATTGACTTGGAGAAAGCGTTCGACACCGTTTGATTGGAGGGCCTCTTCCTCAAGCTGGTCAGACTTGGCATAACTAAACCATTGTTATACATGGTCTATAACATGATAACAGGTAGAAAGTTCGATGTGAAAAATGGTGACGTAACTTCCACTACGGTCATTAACATTAAAAACGGTCTGCAACAGGTTTTCTATATTCACTGCAGATCTTATAGGTTCCACGCCGCACTTAATTGCGTACCCCGACGACCTAGTTGCGTACGGATCAGGTCCGAAGGTCGAAGTAATAAACATCTTGTTGCAGCGTGACTTCGAGAAAATCCAGCGATTTTGCGACGACTGGAAGTTGCAACTTCCAGAATTGCGAAACTAGTCTTTTCCGGACCCCGTAAAACTGGCGTAAGTTCGGCATAGTTGACCCGCATGGTCGGCCCGTAGCTGTAAATAATGTAGTAAGATATCTAGGTATTTGGCTGGATCAATATCTGTATTTTGACAAACACATAGATATTGCTCTGACGAAAGCCAGAAAAGCCTTTGCTGCAAGAAGGTTGTTCTTCAGCAGCCAACTTGATACCATAGTCAAGGTAATCTGCTACATGGGCCTAGTACGGCCCATTATGGTGTACGGTTGTCCATTGTGGTTCAACGTGAGTCCTTCCCAGATGGAAAAAGTGAGGGTGTTCGAGAGGCAGTGTCTTAGGAGCTGTCTCCGTCTGTATTGTACGCGAGTCTGAGACAAGAAGAACTATCCTAACGAGGCCCTGTACAACGAGGCAAACGTGAATAGGGTAGATAATTTTATTATCAAGCTGATCAGATCTTTGGGGCTTACTTCCCCAATAGTATGTACCATGAAAGGGTGCGCCTTAACGGCTTTATTCGTCCCGAAGCATTCTTTTATCTAGACACAAGTGGCCTTATACAGGATCCCCAAGGATGTCCTAGCATCTTCCATCTTCAACAGTGGATAGGCGATTCCAATACGAACCGGATATCGTTCGCACACACGAGGATCTCGTCCGGTTCAGGTAGGGGACCATAGTGGCCAGCTTACATAGTTTTAAGGCAGCTTTAAGAAAAAAAAAATTATAAAACAAACAATTCAAAAAAAAAATATAAAAGAAAAAAAATCAAAAAAAAAAAATAATAAAACATAAATTCAAAAAAAAAAAAAAAAGATATATGAAACAAAAAAAAAGGTGCATCACGGTGTATAAATTATATATGTTAGGCATATAACAACATATACGCCTGGTGCACGTGTCCGTACTGTTACGGACATAGTTAAGATAGTCTTAAGTTTTATGATAGGTAGAGTTAGTATAAGGTAGTTTAAGTAGTTAAGTTGAGCCAAGTTTCTTACAAGTTTTCTTGGCAAATGAATAAAGAAATAAAAGATTGTCTTAATGACTAAAAAAAAACGTAGATTTAGCCGAAAGGCACCTTCATAAAGTAGATTAGATTAGCTTAGAGTATCCGCATAGGGTCAGTAGGTTATTATTAAGAACGAATTCTTAAGTTAGTTAAGCTAGTTTTAATTGCTTTTATCTAGAAAGTAAGTAAAATACAATGAATAATAAAAATATGAATAATTAATACCAAAAACAATTTACACCATTCCAGTTAAAACAAAGAGAAAATTAACGTCTGTACTTGTTTTTCTGTTTGATTCGTTTACAAAATTCAAATCGCCTTCTTTTATGGTTTTACTTGGCGTTTTAGTATAGAAACTTTCAGAATGCCGAGGCCAAGTGTAACACAAGAAATGGGTTCCACATGAGCTTAGCGTCAGATGTCGTTTTATGACGTAGAACGACTACTTTATATATATAATAGTAATAGTTTCGATAAAGGGATTTAAACGACTCTTGTAATCGGGTGAATATATACTCCGAAAGAGGATCTTGAAGCAAAAAGGCTACAGAGTAACACTCCAGGACTTCAAAATTAACTTTCGCTACGATTAGAGAGCTGGAAAAATCAGAGGCACCTCTATTTTATTCGTCTAGGCAGTTGGATCCAAGACGGACGACCGACTGGGAATGTTGCCGAATTCATCCAAGATTTGTCTTCACCTTCGACAGCCCAACCGATTTTTTTTTGTGTGGCTATACAGACAAAGGTGGACTTGGGAGTCCTTCAACAAGCCTCTCCTCTTGTCGGTAACGAAAGTGCCGAGAACTTCAATTTAAAAAAAATTTCTTGGATAATGCAACGTGGACAACTTCTTGCCAACGCTTGTTAGCATACGCGTATGACAACATATTGATGTGATTTGCGGAAAGAAGCGGGCGTTTTCTAGCATTGAGGCAGCTGCGACTAAATGGAGTCTGGTGCCGAACAGTACAAAAACCAAGTATTCTCAAGAAATCGCACACAAGAACAAAGCCTGGGGAGAGCGGAACAATCCAGCTATAACTTCCACGCAGTAGCGGACTTTGTCTACACCGACTCCGTGGGTCAACAATACTAACGACATGAGATTAAACGCACAATAACTCTTCCCAAACGCTGTTTCTTTGAGCTCTAAACGCAACTGAATATAAACCTACTCTCGAAGAACCAAGTTGGATGTATACAAAACAGTGATCTAAGTCCTAATGTATGGCGCAGAGGCATGTAGATGTTATATTAGATTAGAGTGGTTGAAGATCCGTTGCGTTACCACGAAGGTCTAGTAGATCATAATCCGCTAACCAACTGGAGCTTTTAATATCGTGATGAAGTTGACTGATACTAATATTACTTATTTCTGTCAAGCCCTAGAAATATGGGACGCCCAGGTGAATAAATCTTCGAGATGAGAGAGTACTGCAATTGCAAAGAAGGTGTGAAAAAGTTTTTTTTTCTGTTCATCCCTACAACTTCTGATGGCAAGGTAGATTCTAATATTCAGGTCCTGTTAGGGTTTTGAGACCATCTACGTTTGGTGTGAGTAAGCGTCAAGCTTTAGTAGGTCTTTGGCATGGACAGTTCCAAAAGCGAATGTATTAGGTCTCTTCGAGATAAGAACTCTACGTGCGATGAGGATATCTGGAGGATAAGATTCAACCCAGAACTGTACTCTAGTGAATTGTCTATACATCTAATCCCGAAGGTGGAGTTAGCCACCCAGGCATCAGTCTATATCGACATTCTTGTTTGAGGCCCATAAAGAAGAAATTAATTGAGATAACATGTTCTTCTTCTACAGGCGCTACAGTCTTGGGTGGACCTCAGCCTCACCAAATCCCTTTCCAGCACGATGTTTAGAGAGCCGCATTAACTTTTCCACGCCAAGTTCGTTGAGATTCTTCTTCCCTTGTATGCGCCATTGGTCTCTTGACTAGTGCGTTGTTCCACTGGTTCGGAGTCGAAGACTCTTCGGTTTGGAGCAGTGGTGCTGTGTTGTTCATTTGAGATAACTTTGGTTGCACCAATTATAATTTGATCAACCCAGGCGGCTTACACGACACATGAAAGTGATTCCGCCTTAAAATTTCATCAGGCTACATTCTGGATTCTGGATATGTCATTATCAAAATGAAACAATGTTCTCGACAGTGTCCGGAAAAATGTTCTGCTTTGCGTTTGATACCGATTTAAAAAAAAAATCAATGCACTCAGGCGTATACAGATTATTCAAAAGTAGACGGGAGAAACCCACAGTCGGTTTCAGAAATTGCGTAACCATTTTTTTTGTCGAAGGTTTTTAAACTATATTGGAGCGCTCAGACTCAAAAACTGATCCTTGTATTGCCAGACAGTAACCTACAAAATTTCATAAACACAGACTAACACATAAGTACACAGTCGGTGCTTACGGTATTTTTGTGTTGAGGCTCCTTCCGGCAGGTGGCCCCTGACAACTTGCGTGTCCTGTCACCCTATTATTACACCACTAAACAGTACCAGACTTAAATGGTGAATAAAAGATTAAATTTTAGTCTGTATAACGAGAGAATAATTTTCGTTTTTATGCTATTTTAACGCGGCTAAAGTAGTTATTTTCCAAGAAGTAAGAGGGTCTCAATTTGCTTTAGCTTTTATATGTCAATAATGGAGTGTTATCGCGACGTTAGTTCTACCCCGAACTTATAGTACCCCTAGTTCCGCTGTTTCAGTCCTATGAATACCTTAGTTTCCAGTGACCTCGACTGCTTAGATACGGATTCGAAAAAAAGATACATTGCTTAACGATTAAAAACAATGGCACGATTTTAACCCCTTTACTGGCAGGAGAATGGAGCTAAAGATTAATTTCTAGATTAAACCTCAATATCTCCTAAACTAGGAAAAAACGTGAATTTTGGTATTTTTTATACCATAGAAATCTACAAAACTGTTTTTTCAAAATATGAAACCACGCAAATTGTAATAACCCCAAAACAATTTAATATTATATTAAATAAAAACCTCTCTGCCCACATAATCGCATTTAACGGATAACATTTGAGTAAATCACATTTCTTTCCACCGATGTGAACAAACCCCAACTTCCATCCTATTGGCAAATCCATAACGAACAACTTTTCCACCTGTCATTCGATGTGTCATTATATTCGCCCTGAAAATCGGGAAAAAAAATCTACAATACGTCAGTTGCCGAAACTTCATCCGATTCGCCTGCGACGAAGAAAATTCGTATTTGTGTGCTTCGAAAAAAATGGAGGAGACGTACGTTTCCCAAGTGCAAAGTTTTCTGTGCTGTAATTTCCGCTAAAACGAATTAAAATTAAAATATTTACCAAAACAACTTCAATGTAAGTGTCTTCTAAATATATTCAATCATTTTGCGTGATAACACTCCGCGGAAACCCCTCAAAAAGCATTTTCAAAAATTCCCCTTCTGTAAAGTGCGACCTAATTTTCCAATTTGTGTGATTTGCAAAAAAAAAAAAGAAAAGCAAGAGAGAAAAGTATCAACTTTTCAGTGTGTGAATTGCGAGGGTTGAATACAGAATTGGCGTTCGACCAGTTGTAAGGTGATTCTATCATAGTTCCCCAGTTCATCTGCTGCTGGGAAACGGACATAAATCAAATCCTGAGATTTGTTTGATCGATCGCCTTGCCCACTTTTGTTTGCATTTCATTTGTAATCCTTCACGGGAGTGAAGAATAAGAAATGAAAATACCTTGCATCATATAGTATTGGTTTTTTTTTTTTCAATCTCACTCGGTATTGAGGAGCAACCAGAGAGGAACACAGTCACTGCACCATTACCTTTGGTCGTCGGAATTGAGCAAAAAAAAACTAAAATTAGCCCAAAGGAGATCACACAGACACAGCCCACGAAAGTGAAATAAAAATTTTTGAGCGAGAAAAACAGAAGAAAATTTACTAAATCGGAAATTTTTTCTCATCGACATATGTGCATGTACTACATAGCTGAAGATACGATACTGGTCACGGTCGTATGTGTGTGCAAAGATTTTTGGTGTTCCTTTTCACGGCACACATCAAGAGTTGGTCACATTCTCTTCAATGGCGAATAGTAGATATGTCCGATAAAAAAAAAAAAACAAAAATGATTGTGAATTCTAAAATAGATTTATCATTATTTACGTATAATTGGGAGTGCTAACAGAAGGCAACGGCAACGACAACGACAATTCATTTGGAGGCCAAATGTGTGTAGAGTGTTTGCTCTCGGGAATGAAGGAAGCTGGTTCATTGATTTTTTGCATCGTTTGTGTTGTAGGACATTGATTGTGGGTAAGGCGAACGCACGTAACACATTCGGCAACATTGACAGTCGTTACAAGGTGTTCCAAGGGGGCTCAGAGTGTTGCTAGTCGCCTAGTTGATGCAGCAATTCAATTATCTGATTTTGGCCACGAATTGGATTATAAATAAGAATGAGGCGAGTCAGTTTTGTTTACATTTTTCTTGTTGTTTCAATGGGAGAGATCACATTCGAGATCACTTTGACAAACAGGAATTCTGTTTCATCTGTATCCTAATAAGAATTGTTTAGTCTTATTTGAAAATCGTTGACGGTGGTTGACGGAGGGTGTAAGTTCGGGAACGTCATATAATGCCATGTAAATATTGCGACCATGACGTTAATATCTCTTGCCAAAGTGACCCTTACTCTTAACCTCATTACGAAGATGAAGGCCTTTCCCAGGATTTTCAAAACTTTGTTGACTCAATTTTTGACTGGGCCGGTCATACAGGAAAGCTTGTGAAGAGAATTTTTATAAATGTTCTTCAGGCTGCTGCTTCTATTCCTATTCATTCCATTCATTGTTGTCAGTACTCTCAGGTTGTTGTGTTTTTACAAGGACTCACGACCCTGTTCTCCAGCAATAGAATTATGTTAGCCGGTTGGAAGACTAGGAGGTATGTTCTCTCCTGTACAGGGTGTGCTAAGCAGTAAGCACATTGAACACGCATCTTGTCCACGAAATCGGTTAGGATAACAAACCGCTCCACTTCTGTCAGCCATAAACTATGAATTGTTGCTTGTGTCGATGAAGATGAAAGCATTTCCATGTTTGATGTGTATTATCACTAGACCTATATTCGTCCCAAGTTTCCGTATAACGTTCATGTCTCGCCTGTTCCCAACAAGACATTCCTGCTGTCCGCACATCGAACAACTACTTACTGGGCCTTCCTTGCATTGACCTATATGAACAAAAGATTCACCGACTCAATGTTACGTTCTGAGACTCCGAATATGGAATACTCTTCACAGCCCACTATTTACCAAAGACATTCAAGAGCAATGTCCATATGTACCGCTTCGCCATTTCCCCATTTGTACCTTCAGACCGCGCTGTGGCGTCCAGAAATCCTCATCTGGCAATCGATTACGACTCAAATCATTTCACGAATTTCATTTCAGCAACAATATGACCATAATTCAACGATTTTATATGAGACCATTCTTGAACCTTCTGTCCTGCGGTCGATCGGACATTCAAAAGTTGGCAAGATCATTTCGGATATAGTTGTAGTTGCTCCCTGATTCTTCTTTATTGGTAACTGCCCTGCCTGAAAAAAAATCGGCCAAACCGCTCCACTCTCCAAATTCCTGGACTGTCATCGCGTATGTGGACAATTGTCTCACGTTAGCGTTTAGCTGCGTTCAGACACAACAATTTGTCGTGACAATTAGTGTAAGCTGAAAAGTCAAAATGCTTTGACTACCGGAAACAAGTCGTTTCGTTGTAACGAACGTTCACATTGACGACTTGGCCCATCAACCACGGTTTTCAAACAAATTGTTGAGTGTGAACACCGCTTTTTGACGTTAGTATCGGATAGTCTTGGAACTTGACTATACAAATCCGAAAGTGGTGAAAACTTCGAAAATGGTGAATACTTGTGGCAGAAAAGCTGGAGGAGTCTACCACCAAATGATCACCGTATGGAAATGCCTTACTTCTTGTTTGTGTCCAGTCCAGTGTCGACAAGGGCCTGAACCAAAAAGCTTCTCCAGATAGCGTGATCATTGGCAAGCTGATTCCAGGTTCACACACAAAATTGGTGAATGCGTTTCTCCCCTTGCGTATGCCAATTTAAATGCGGGCGTCCCCTGTTACTGGCGTCTTTGTTTTCGACTCCGCGAAGACTCTTCGGTCCAGACTCAAGTCCAATCGTTCAGCAAGACCCAGCCTACCACCTTAGGCGTTTGATCACTAAACCTCTGCCTAGTCTCTTGTCCCACAAGCACGGTTGCCACTTGAGAAAAAAGATGTGTATCCAAAGTTGGAAATCAAAATCACGAACTGTTGCAAAAAATTACCAAAATATTTGTAAACAAAGAACAACGAATTCATCACATTTATTTTAACATATTGGGCCGTATTCATAAAAACGAAGGTTTTGCTCCCTAGTATAAAGTAGACGTATAATGTATCCCATATCCTCTGTCACCAATGAGCACAACATTGTTTGGGCTTATTAATTTTAGACACACACACAGGGCAACTAACGTCAACACTAGTAAGCCCTTTCTTTGGCATCACATGTGGCTTTAACATTCAGAGCAGTTTTAGATTATGTACTCATCTCCATAGAGTTCTGATTTCAGTATCCCTACGTGGGTACAATTTTACCCCTAGTGCTGTCGAGTTAGCTTAAGATTCAGCTGCCCTTGTCTTAACTCTCTTGGTTCCTTTCTGATTTGCAGAATCCCTGAGATATAGCAACCATACCTTCCTTCTATGGACAATTGACGAGGCACCTCCACGTGATTCTCTTCATTGATGTAAAAATCTGTTCGCAAGCCTCTGTAAATTACTCTCTTAAAATCGGCATATGTACATCCTTAGAATCACGAACAAGTGTAGATATTTAGCATCCCTCCCATACACAATATCTGCCATTGCGCTGAAAATCAGATAACACAACCGTTTACTATGAATTGAAAATGAATACAAGCAGAAGGATTTCCTTCATATTTTTCAAGTATCAGCATATCCTTTTCTTTATGGATACAGCCCATTGTTTATATTATCATCATCATCATTATCATCTTCTGACCCGCATGATCCACTAAAGGGGTTGCGGGGGTAAATCACGCACGAGAGATGTCCAGACAACTCGATCCTTCGCAACGACTCTAATTCATCAGGGGTTATGCTCAAGCGTAACCAGGCGAGCTTTTGGACTTGGTCCAACCATCTCATCCTGGGTCTGCCAGGTGGTCACCTACCTGATGGAATCTCATTCTAGGCCCGCGTCGGAAGTCGTGATGGTGGTACGTGACCAAATCAACGAAGCATGGCTCTTTCCGTTCGGAGAAACAGCTGCTCAACGTTGAGTTCATCGCGCACTGTCGTGTTTCTTACCTATCCCGGCGAGTAATTCCCACAACAGCACGAAAAAAATCTCATCTCAGCAGCTTGTACTCGGGATCTTATTCTTTCGGTCACTACCCAAATTTCGTGACCATAGGTGAGAGTTGGAACGAATACTGAGTTGAAAACTGCTAACTTGACTTTCACACTAAGCTCAGCCTTCCTGATTACAGATCTCCCAAGCTGTGTCAAAACTGACCCAGCTTGACCAATCCTACAGGAAATTTCAGTATTATTCCTCCATTCACTCGTGAAGAAGACCCCGAGATACTTAAACTTCCCCACCTGCTTCAATGGAACTCCACTAACATGCAAAGTGCATTGAACAGGCGTTCTGGAAATTACCATAACCTCCGATTTGTCCACGTTAACCTTCATCCCAGAATCAGCACATACGGCCACAAATCTATCGATCATATCATATTATTTTTTTTAATTATGATAACTTAACTTAACGAACTGAAAATGTGCAAATCTAATGACATTGAGTTATACTTCGTTTATACATTTATATCTATATGTAAACATGAGAAATTGTTCCTCTTTTTTATAATTGAATAAAAAAAACAAAGCAAATTCGTGAAGAATTTCAGATGGATGGATATGCGCGCATGTGCTTAAAATGGCTACTCATGTGTTTTTCGCAAACATGACGAAGTATTTCGTTAAAATGTGACACTAGCTCATGTCTCTTCATGCGCGTTATAGTTGGGCCTTAAGTGTGCTAAGCGACCGAAAGCCTCTGCGATGAATATGAAGAAGGCGACGACACTGTAGAGCACTTTCTCCAGAGATAAGGGATAATATAGATATCCAACTTCCCTAGTCCACACTGGAGAAAAATAGAAGACTTGTTGAATTCCCTTGTATTTCAGAAATATTAATATTTTTACACGACCCATGGATTCCTCACATTTCGCAGATTCGTGGATTTTAGTGCGAAATGGCCGCAGATTCGTGAATTAAGTAGGAATAATGGCGGCAGATTGCTGAATTTTGCCCACGATCCCTGTATGTTGTTCGGAGGGTGTTCAAAAGGTGGCTCGTATGTTCAAGAGTATAAACTTATACAGTAATTTGGACTTTCGTGAATAAAAATGTAATGTAAAGCCAATATTTGACCTCAATTTAATTCTTAAGTATATATACGGAAAGAAACATTTCAAAAGGAGAACCAGATTGGATACCGCTACAGGAAGCTACGTAGAATTATTTCTGTTGTAAGCGTTTGCGTTTTTTTGCTCGGTACTGTACTTTGGTAAGAACAATTGGAAGATATTACAACTATAGCTATCAACAAATTGAAATCTTTCGCAATTTCCTTAAAATGCAAAATCAGAAAGAAACTTCTTATTTTAAGTGATGCATGC
Organism: Eristalis intricaria; assembly: GCA_964034865.1. NCBI lineage: Eukaryota > Metazoa > Arthropoda > Insecta > Diptera > Syrphidae > Eristalis > Eristalis intricaria. Next base: position 6,080,396 of record OZ035876.1, read on the forward strand.
GTATTTTTATTACGTGCGAATGCATTTTAGGTGCTATTTATGTACAAAATTACATACACTATGTTGTGCATTCATACATTTTGTCTCAGATTATAATTTGCTCAAATGGGAGAATTTTAAATCGACTTCATGAATACAAGCTTTGTTCGTTCGTTTACCCCTGCATACTGTGTTGAACATTTAACACCGAATTTTGAAAAAACTTTCAGTAACGAACGAATTTTTAAAAATTAACTCTAATTCACCTCACTACTAAAGTGGGAAAGGGTATCACCAAGAGAACACATGTAGTCACAGACACGGGACAAAAATCGCTGTCAGATGAAATCAAGGGCAAAGGAGGTAGAAGTTGGATACCTCTATTATCCCTCATCTCTGACTTCCTCTGACACTGTCCCGCCTTTGCTCGGTTCTGGTGGCAGCTATTCGGTGCTGATGATTTAGGCTCCTCCCCAAAGAAGTCCCTGATGGTCCTCCGATAACAGGAAACTCTCAGAAGATCAGTAATGAATGGGCACTGGCACAACTCTAGAGACATTTGTCAATACCGGAAGCACATCGCTCCAAAAGCTCTAATATCATCACGCCACAAGATTTGGGCGGACGCCATTCAGGGCTATATCAGCTCCAACGTATTCCTAAGTCTTAATGATCTTTTAGAAAGAGAGACGTTGCTGTAGACGCTGCACGACAACTTCTACTTAATTCAATGCAATTCATTGAGCGGTTCCCGACCGGTTACTTCCGATTTGAGCACACACACGCTTCCTGTAACCAAATTGGTCAGTTGCGGAGAAAACCAGTTATTCATTACAAGACCTCTAACTGGTCGTTGGACAGATGGCTTTGTTGCGTCATTCCGCTGCGTAAACAAAGTTCGCTTGTTTCTCCGTCAGAAAAGGTTCCAACCACATTGCTTCTGGATGTAGCAATTAATCTCATGTTTGACGAGAGTGTCATTGCAGCTTGACAACAAGTCAATCTGAACTCTAAAGCTTATCCGCCGCGTGTAGGGTCAATAGTGTCACTCCAAAGGGCATTCCTAAGCACTGACTTATGCATTCCATCTGTGAAACATAACCACCCCGTCCGGTATGTATCTTTCTTAAGTCCGAACTAATGCTCTCCAATCCAATTACAGATTAAAATTTATTCAACTCACAACTAGAATTCCATCATTTCACTGGCAATGCTGCTGACAACCACCGAACCATGTGTGTGCTTGCACAACTAACTAGAGAAATGTGTGTGTATCTAGTATCTTCGCCTGAGTACACACAGCATAAAGCGAGCGAATTGTTTGGCATGTGTACTCCCTAGTACATAGAACGCTTCATGTACTGTGAAACCATGTCGCTTAAGGTCGTTGTCATCGACCTTGATTCCATGCTTCTTGCCCGCACGGATACACAGCTACAACAAGCGTCCGTGGGGGTTGTCGGACAGGCCAGAATGACGACGACGGAGGCAGAAATGTGTGTGCTGCACTCCACGTTGCTGCGGCTGGTACACAGATTTTGCAACGAAACATCTCATCTGCGGAATGTACGTAAAAGCACGCTGACGGTGAATCTGTGTGTTCATCTCGCTAGATTGGCATTTCGGGGGTGCATCGCTGCTTCACAAAGTAGCGATGGAGTGGAGAGCGCATTTGTCGGCCACGAATATTTGTTGTTTGCCCGGCTCCTTGATGAAACGATTTTTGTGTGCCAGGAGACACAAATCACTTGTGCGCTAAGATCTCCCACTTTTCATATATCTCTCTCTTGCTGCTTTGTTTTTGGTTTTCTTGTGTCTTGGCATTCGTTCTTTCGATTTATCTCGTCTCTGGCTGATCATGGGGAAAGACGAGAGCAATGCCAAATCTTCTGCAGTTAACCTATTTTTCTTTCTGCTGAACATTTCACAATTGACTTCCCCGCCGAGAGAGGAGGGGCGGGCCACACATAAATTCTCGGGCCACACCACATTCCTGCATACAGATACACAGTTTAATTGACTTCGAAATAGTTTCGCCCGTAAAATCGCGAGTTGTGTGTGTGCTAATTTGATTGTTCAGAATTCGCGAATGTAGCCATTAAACGCTTTCGACAATCGCTCGCCCTTCCCCGTCTGTCTGGTGTTTATCTATTTTCGCACAGTCACACGGAATTCCATAATCATCGGTGAGGTTGTGTTTTTGGGGGCAATATCTATCGCCTGCGAGAAGGTACACACGTCCTTTGTTCGCTTGTAAATTGGCTCCTGTTCTGGGCAAAGTTCGTCAATAAATGTGTGATTTGAAAGTCAAATGAGATTCAGGATGCTTGCAATCATAAACGCGGTTTATTTTTTGCGAAGGGATGGGTAACGGGGCTCTGTGAAACCGGCACATTCAAGCAGTCACCCCACGAGTGTTTATTGGGAAATATTTGCCTCGCCTCCCCACTCACTCACTCTGTATTTCAAGCACTTTGACGCAGGGATACAGTCTCGCTTTGCTGTTTATTCGGTTCGTAGAGGAATTGTTTTGCGGAATATAATTTTTATGCGAATAAAACTTTTCGTCGGTCATCGACAGTGGATTTTGTTTGCTTTGTTCTTTGGCGTGGCCCGCTGGGAAATGTGTGTGGGCCGTGATTTGTGCCTTGGCAGAGGCATGTGAAAATAAATATCCTTATTTGGAGATTATTTACAGTCGCTGAGGGGCATTCAGATTTCGACAGAGGGCAGCTGTCCACTTGGCCTTACGGTTTGTGGAATGCGTTGCTTAGCATTCGCAAGATGACACTCGTAAAGGTCGTTCATCAAATATCATATGGTCTCGTGGAAGCATCCGATAGACGCTTTGATGAGAGAGAATGAATTAACTGAGGGTGTGGGTTAAAGAAAGACATTTTTGATATTTTTTTTAATGCTTTCGCGTCGCCTAATGGTGGCTGGAATCTGATTTTCGACAATTGTTCAAAGCTTGACATTTCACTCAAAAATTTGAGTACCTTGCGAAACTCATAATTGACTGTGAAGGAGTACCGTATATGCGCAAATTACTGACGCAACAGTGGTAGCCGAGAACTTTTATTATAGCCTGTGTACTATGCTTGTCAGGTCTGTAACCAGGAAGGCCGAGCTTGGTTTCAAATGCAAGTTAGCATGGTCATGAAATTTTGGTAATGACCGGAAGAATAAGATCGCTGTGGAGATGAGAGTCGTTCGTTGTATTTTAAGAGTTACACGCGGTGAAGGTAACAAACACAGCTGGGCGGAGATGACTCAATTTTGACTTAAAACTTAAAAGGCTATGGTACGATCGTTTGGTCCTGTCCGACGAATGGCTTCCCCTTACCTAACCTAGCCTATGCCTAATGACACTAGATCAGGAGGCACGCTATCCCTCGCGTTCTAGGTATCTGATCATCTGAAAACAATCGGATACATGCGAGAACATAAAGAAGAACAATTATAGCACTGGAGGAAGTCAGACTTTCGCTGGATGTTTGCCTTGGCAGTAAATCAAATCGACGCGTCACTATTAGACAGTGCCAGCGGCCTTACATGCGAACACGACATCGATTAATCAATCAACACTTTGTTAGGTTATGCGACATCGAATGCGTTTCCGTATTTCCGCTTCCGTGCTGTAACGACTGTGTAAAGGTTCCTGCGGAATTAAATCCGACCAATTCGGAATAAATTAATTATTTATTGTGTGTCCACAGTGAACTCTGTTCATTGCGAGGATGCTTCTGTTGGATTTTATTTTTAATTGAACACAACTTATGGCCTGTCAGTAACTGGATCAGAATGCCAAGGATTAAACATCCCCCGAAAGGGGTTTATTGCCTTAAACTCTGAATGGCAAACAAGTTTTATTTTCTGCGTATTTATTTGTGTGTGCTACCGCGTTCATTCACACTCAAATTTGCTGCCGAAAGGTCACTGCAGCAAGACCTTCACTTTGTCTGCTCCTCTCGCTCTCGACGCACGTGCCAAACCATCATCTCACATCGAAGTCCGTATCCTTCTACCGTTGAACTTGTTGAAACAGCAAAGCTTGACGCATAATGTCTTATTCCATGAATTCATTAATTCCCATTCAATTAATCAACAAACGGCATGGAGCATCGAAAACCATTGCGCGCCATATGACACGCTTTCCTTCAATATTCACCCCGCAAGCATTCAACTCACTATCTCCGCAGCCTTCAACCTGTCACGCGAAGAAAGCATTTATTTAGCGAAACAAAAAAAAGTGCGCAAAAGTCGATCCACATGGGCGACATCGACCTTTGTAATGGCATTCCATTAATTGTCATCGTCGTTGACTCCTGGACTTGGACCCATCGACCACGGTATCTGGTGGAGCGGGAGAAATCGCCAACCTGAATCATCATCGTTATTCGCAAAGTGATTTACCCACTCATCGCACTGCTTGTGACTCATCTTCATTCCCGAGAAGAGTCTAGACGCGTTCGGCGAGGCCGCTTCTGGTCGGTTCAACTGGTTTGTTCTTTCTTTTGAGCTTTTGTTAGCACTAGGCGCTTGGTATTACGTAATTTATTGATTGCATAAACTTGAGAAGAAAAGAATTGAAAATTATTTTTGCGATTTTTTCAGGTTCCACTCTTCATATTTGTAGGTGCCCTCGAATCTATTGAATATTTTTCTGATTTGCTTTGTTATCATCTTTCGAATGTAATGCACCCACATACAGTGGGGGCCAGATTGATAAGTTCACGTAAAAAAAAATGTACTCAGTTGTGTAACACATAGTAAACGGAATTTTTGAAAAAATCTCAATGCAGTCGATATTCTAATCAAATTTTGATAAACGATTAACCCATTTTGGCCGCTTCCTTTTCAATACCAGCAAATGCTTCATTGACGGATCGCTGTGTTCGACCAATCACGTCCATGTCATCCGCCTATGCTAGCAGTTGTACGGACTTTGGGAAGGTCGTACTTCTTGTGCTAGCGAGACAGAACTCAGCACGACCTTCTCAAGAATAATATTGAAAAAGTCACATGACAGCTCGTCGCCTTGTTTAAGACCTTTTGATGACATTGAAGGCCTCGGTGAGGTCGAGTTTGGCAGGAATGTCAAAGCTAGACATGGCGTTGTATAGCTCGTCCCTATGCACACTGTCATATGCGGCCTTTAAATCGACGAATAGTTGGTGGGTGTCGATCTGCTAATCTTGGGTTTTTTTTTCAGGATCTGCCGTTATGTGCAGATTTGGTCAATGGTAGGCTTCCCCGCACTGGTAAAGACCTATCAGGTTGTTGACGAATGTTTTCAGCCGCTCACACAAAACGGCAGAGAGGATCTTATATGTAGGTGATGTTGAGTAGACTTATCCCTCGATAGTTGGCGCAGTTGAAGGGGTCTCCTTTCTTGTGGATCGGACCACGATACTGAGATTCCACTCGTCGGGAATGCTTTTCTCCGACCATATCTTACAGACGAGTCGCTTGGCAGGGTTGGACTCTCTGAGAGCTTCAGGGATACTCGATCGGCAAGGTTCCTAGCAGTCAATTGCGATTGTAGCTGTCCGACGTCAAACCGTGGTGTCCTTTCTCGACTCCGTTGATTTCTTGATATCCGAGTTCTTACCTTGGCTACCACAAGGAAATCATCCTAGTCGATGTTGGCTCCTCGGAATGTTCGGACATCGAGAATACTGGAGGAGTGTTTGACGTCGATCGCAATGTGATCAGTCTGGATGACGGTTGATTGATCGGAGACCGCCAGGTCCCTTTCTGTATGCTGAGGTGAAGGAACCGCGTACTGGCTACAGAGAGGTTTCGGCGCGTTACGAAATCCAACAGCCTGAGTCCGTTCTCGGACGTGTTGTCGTGCAGTCTGTGCTTCCCGATAACTCTAGCAAATATGTCTTCGTTGCCCAGCTTTGCGTTGAAATTTCCGATAACGATCTTGTTGTCGTAGATAGGGCATTGATCGTATGTCCTCTCCAGGAGATCATAAAAGACATCCTTGCTGTCATCATCTTTACCCTCCGTTGGGGCGTGGGCACAGATCAAGCTGATGTTGCGGAGTGTAGCCTTGATGCGGATTGTTATGAGGCGCTCGCTTATGTATTTGAAGCTTAAGTGCTCTCGCTTATGAATTTAACGCTCAAGACTTCTTGCCTAAGTCTGCCTCGAACAACAAAACCGCATCTGAACAAACGCTGCCTTCGCTCTTTGAAGCAATCGCCGAAGTATATGACGCAGTTTTTCATTCACTTTTTGCCCGGCCCATCCCACCGCACCTTTTGAATGGCTGTGATATTTGCCGTATAAGCTTTTAGGGCCTCCGCAAGTTCATCGGATTTCACTCTTCAGCGCCCATGCAGGTCTTTTCAGGGACCTCACATTCCACGTGCTCAAATCGTTGTCCTTATTTCGTTGTCCATGGTCGTCAGCAGTAGGGTCATCCGTATCCGAGGCTTCTCGTTGTTTCTGAACGAATGCTAACTATCTTTCCAAATTTAAACGCCGCATTGTCTCCACTGAGAGCTACCAGCTTCTTGTTTATGTTTAACTTGTTCATTGCGGCATTCAACAAATTCACAATTATTTCGGAAGTTTCTCCACATTCATCTACCAAATCGAACATTTTCACTTTAAAGACTTCCTTTTCCGAAAAGAAACGAACCGACAAGGGAAACATTTGTGTGCGTCCTTGATTAGACACGTCCGTCAATATGGTGAAGAACTTCGCAAAGATCCTCACTTTCGGACCTTGTTTCTTTCGTGTCATTTCTGTAAAATAATTTTGTTGATATTCTACGAAACGAATGCAACACGAAGGAACGCGATAGAGCATCCTGAAAAATATCAATTGAGAGTGATGATGGGAACTATCTAGTTGTAGTGATGGGAACTGTCAAATATAAACAATCGAATTATTGTTGTGTTTCGAAAAGCGCACAGAACTTGAGCTTTGTTCTTTTCCTTTCTTTGGTAGTGAAATGTATATCGTACTAGAATATTTCCTTGTTTAAATTTACGTAAATTTTCGGTACACGATATATAACTCCAAATTTACATACTGTACTGTACCTGTCATTTACGGCCAGCTGTAAAGTTGGTAATCGAAAGTCTTTTCGTATTTTGTCGTATGTGTCATACCATATGGTATTGAAAAGGTGACATTTGAAGCTTAATTTAATTAAAGTTACAGGTGTTCAAAAATGAGTGAAAATATTGAAGAAATTAGCTATATTTTGAAATTTTTGTATAAAAAAGGGAAGAATGCCACGCCAGCCACCAAAGAAATTTATGAAGTTTACGTTGACGATGCATACAGCATCAGTTCGTGTTCGTGTAGCACAACAACGGTTCGCTCGCTTCTGTTCTAGAAATTTCGATGTGAAAGATGCACCTCGCTTTGGTCGACCTATCGTTGAAGAAGTCGATGAAATTATGGAAAAGATTAACCAGGACCGTCACATACGCAGCCATGACATCGCCAAGGAACTAAATATTCATCATAAAACGGTTTTGAGCCAATTAAAAAAGGCTGGCTGCAAAAAGAAGCTCGTTGGTTGGGTACCATATGAATTGTCTGTGAAAAATTGAATGGACCGAATTAACATCTGCGATTCTTTGCTGAAACGAAATGACTTCGAACCATTTCTGAAGCGAATGGTAACAGGAGACGAAAAGTGGATCAAATACGACAATAATGTGAGAAACAGATCATGGTGCAAGCGTGGTGAAGCTCATAAAAAGGTCGCAAAGCGATTGGTGGGATTGGAAATCATCCACTATGAGCTGCTCCAGCGATTGATTCTACACTTTATTGTTAACAACTGATAAGATTGAAGCAAGCAATCGAAAAAAACGGCCAGAACTGATCAACAGAAATGGTTTAGTTTTCCATTAGGACAACGCGAGACCACACACATCTTTGATGACTCGGTAAAAACAGGTAGAACTTGGCTGGGAAGTTTTGATGCATCCACCATATAGCCCTGACCTTGCACCATCGGACTACCATCTGTTTCGGTCAATGCAGAACTCCCTTAATGGAGTAAAGTTGGCTTCAAGAGAAGCCTGTGAAAATTACTTGTCGCAGTTTTTCGCCGAGAAACCACAAACGTTTAAGGCAAAGTTTAAGGCAAAAGGTGGTCGAATGGTGCATATTTGGTTCAATAAAGTTCATTATAAATATAAAAAAATGAGTTGAAGTTTGATTAGAAATACGAAAAGACTTTTTCGACTACCTTATATAATGGGTGGTGTGAATAAAAATCGAGGAAAACTCCAAGTGAATAATATTCGTTAAAGGGAACACTCCATTTGGTGTGAATAAAAAATATCTTCAAGGTTCCACCGCTTACTGTCAAATTTATTTGTCAAGATTCTTGTTAGTTAATCAACAAAAGTGGAAAGGGAAAAATTATTTCTAGGAACGTTGTTAAACGATGCTGACCCTTCTAGGGTCTAGTGTTGGGAGGCCATTGGTCCACTTTCCGCGGTACAATGTCAACTTTACAAAGCCTGCCAATGTTGCCCGACCATGATATCCGGCATTGTACAGAACATGTCTCTATTTGGAGTGAGTTGAGTATGCTAAGGTGGCCGGTAATATCTGGCAGCAATCTTTCCGACGAAGATCGGTAGGGAAGTTAGCTTCTAGAGCTGTTGTGGGGCAGCGCGTGGCATCTACCTGTTTGCCGTTCACCGTTGGAGTATTTTTGGCCACCAGACGATGTGATAATGGGTTTTGCCAACATTGTGTACAACCAATGAATAATTTTCGGAGAAAGACTTCATGTCCTGTCGTATACACGTCCACTGGCCCACAGAGCTCTAGTAGCACCTTCTGTGACAGACTTGATGAGTGAATTCCAGTTGAGTCGTTTGTCCAGGATTACTCCAAGCTATTTGACTTCACTGGAATAGACCACAGTGGTGTTGTTAATTATTATGGGTTCAAGGGTGATACATAACCTCCTTGAGAAAGGCACTAGAACGTTCTTGCTGGGATTAATAGATAATCCTTCTAAGCTACACCATTCCACGACTTGCAACAGTGCATTCTTCATTGCGTTAGTTAGTGTCGCTTCGTGCTTCCTTCGATGGTAATGTGTCTTCTGTTGATTCTCATGGCATTAGTCTTCTGGATGTTTTTTTTTTCCGCGCATCGTGCTAATTTTGGGAGGTGTTCTAATTTAGCTTGGATGTCGCTTGTGCTTGTACGAGAGTAGACATATATCGCCCGCGTATTCTAAGTCCTCGACTTACCGTGTGAGACTTCAAGTCTGCATGCAGACTTTTCTCATAATTTTATCCAATTGTGAGCAGTTGAGGTAAGAGTGAACACGCATGCTTTACTCCTGTATTTGCAGTGAAGGAGTCACTGATGTCTCCGTTCTGTAGTACCGCGTTACTCCTTTCTTACTGAATGCTCTCCATATTGCAACTCTTTTCGTGTCGTCAAAGGACTTCTGGAAAGACTAATCGGACACAATTGGCATATATTACGAGCAAAACGCTTAAAACAATCTCAGGAGCAGGCAAAACTGCAGAAAGTTCAACGATGAGGAAGGGTAACAAGCTGACTGAAAATGACAGCATAATGGACCAAAATCGTGATCCACGCAGAGCATGGCTAAAAATCCGGCCTACTCACTCTCATTTACTTACCTTGAACCTTGGACAAAAGTCGCTTGCCAGGAAATGTTCAGCACAATGGCTGTTTCCGTTCAGAAATTTTGTCAAGCTGTCTTTAATATTTTATGACCATCAGAATAGCCCTAGAGACTGACTACGAATCCTGCAGTGGTAATATCGATTCCATTCACACACATAAAGTTACAACCGTTTGTCCCCAACAGCGGCGTCCTCATTCGTTCGATAATTTCTCCACTTTTATTTTCAAGGACGACACTTACCTATTTTTGATTGCTGACCATCAAAAATTAATCCCATTTCCCTATGGAATGTGTGCACGAGCACATATGGCAAAGCTCCCAATTGGAGTCGCAGTTCGACAAACTTTGTCGAACACATATTTCTGACCCCACTGTGCGCACGTACTCTGTGCGATATTTCGGCAAGCAATCCGCACACAGCTGTCCACAAACGTATGCAATGGGAGGGAGAAAGGTGAAAGCTATCCCTAGAATACAAATTAAGCAAATGCATCCGTTGCCAGTCGGTCGAGTGGAGGGGGCATTTGCAGAAACGGCACTGTAGTCGAAGAATAGATCGACGTCGATGTAATGCGGTTCTCTTAACAAGCACCTCCCGCACACAATCAAGACCAAGACGGCCAAGACATTCCTTGCCATTTTCTTCTTTCTGTCCTCTCTCTCTCTTGTCATTCCGCTCATCGTTTTTTTTTTGTTTTCGATAGCACTTCCCCGCACCTGCGCAGTGCCGGGCGATTGTAATCATTGAAAGGTTTTGAGGGTTACCCCACACGTTATGGCTGTGCCTGCTTCTGCTTCAGTTCCTCCGTCGTCGGTTGCGTCTAATGTGTTGTTTACCTCCCTCCCATTGCATACGTTGGGATTGACTAAATACGAGAATAGTTCTTTTGAATAAAAGATTAATGCGAACTCCGTCCGGGCGGGTGTGTAGATCTTTCTCTGTTTCTCTGCGTGAGTGCTGTGTCCCTTGTGGATTTTGTGAGGAAAACTGATAGAACTTGCGGTGGCTTGCTGTTGAATGCACTTGAGATTACATAAGATCGGAGTACGCAATGTTTACGTTTTTCCTTCGCCTCTTATCCGTCCGTCAGAATACGTAATTGTTGCCGCAGTGCATGTGCACTTGTGAGTTTTCACGCTAACGTCGCCTGCGGCTGGACAGGTTAGTGAATCGAGAATTATGAATGTGTGTACAGATGACATAACAGTTCACTGCTTACACCCCGCCGTGTTTATTTGTTTACACTCGATGCTCGGTGCCAGCAATTGACTGGCTATGGCCTAGTGTTGTGTTCAGTTAAAGATCCACCCGTGAAGACAATGTTGGGAAGGTGTTGTTTCAATATGTTGTTTCTCTGATATCTGGTCACAAGTCTGTGCGGAGAGGGCGAGTGTCGGGTGTTTTGGTGTGCAGTTGGAGCACATCCCTTGTGAATTGATGGCATGCGAAGTTACTTTCGAAAATATTCATTTCCATTGACTGACCTTTGGTCTTTTTGGCTTCATTTGGGAATCTACTTATTTATTGGCAAGGAAACAATTAAAACGTTTTGCCCAAGCAGATGTTATGAAACACGAGGTGGGGTTACGGTTTATTGAAATGGGACTAGGACGAACTGGGAATGGAAAGAATGATGAAGGTAATGGCGCAATATGGGTAGTAAAATATATTCTGGGATTGTTCAATAAGTTCTGCGGTTTTTTTGGGGTTAAAGTGGACTTAATCCATCACATATTGGACATCATGATCTATTACTTTTTTCAAATGTCCTGGAAGAAACAAACAAACAAGTGTTTCCTTTGTTAAAGTCCACTCGCTTATGGGTAAAACAGATTTCCAAGTGCGTTTTGATTTCATCTTCAGAATTTCATTGCCACATTATTATCGGAGAGAGGCATATATCGTGGCCAGAAGGCGCAAGTCCGGAGATTACGGTGGATGCTGCATAATTTTCCAGCCAAGGTTAGGTTAGGTTCGAGTGGCTGATCCCCATAAAGGAAGCCACACGTGCCACAAGCCACACATTCCACAAGCCACACATTCCACAAGCCACACATTCCACAAGCCACATCCGTGAACTATCAAAATCAACTTTCGCGACGATTAGAGAGCTGGAAAAGTCAGAGGCACCTCTATTTTAGAAGTCTAGGCAGCCAGAAGAACTGACAAGTCTGGGAATATTTCCGAATTCACCCAATATTTGTTTCGACAATTCTAGCAAACTCGTTAGTTGGAATAATCGATACTCCCTTAAGGTCGGTAACGAAAGGGCCGAGAACTTCAATTTAAAAACATGTCTTGGACAATGCAACGTGCACAACTCGCTTACCAATGCTTATTAGCATACCCGTATGACATCGCATTGATGTGATTTGATGAACAAAGTGTACATTTTCTTGCATTGAGGCAGCTGCGGCGGTATTCTCAAGGAAATCGCACACAAGATCAACAGCCTGGGAGAGCGGAACAATCCAGCTATAACTTTGTCTACACCGTCTCCACAGGTCAACAATACTAACAACATGAGATTAAACGCACAATAACTCTTCCCAAACGCTGTTTTTTTCAGCTCGAAACGCAACTAAATATAAACCTACTCTCGAAGAACCAAGTTGGATGTACACAAAACAGTTACCTCGAAAGTCTACTAGATCATAATCCGCGAACCATCTGCAGCTTTTAATATCGTGATGAAGTTGACTGGTGCTTATATTATTTACTTAAGCCGTATGGGACGCCCCCGTGACTAAATCTGTGAGATGAGAGGCCACTGCTGAGGTCCCCCTTAGCTTGTGTGTGCCACCTTACGTAAGTGGACGTCCTATCTTGCCTTAGGATATAGTCCATGCTTCACAAGTTCAGAGTCGAAGATTTTCCGGGCCGGAGTTATGTTTTCTATACGCTCTACATGGCCCAACTCCCCATCTTAGTTGGATCCGTAGACGCCTGGCTAGGCTAATGTCGCTGTAAAGCCCTTCTCCAACTGCTATCAACGCAAACAGGACCAAAAATTGCACGCAGAATTTTTTTCTTGAAAAGAACAAGCGCCCATTTATTGGATACTGGATTGGATATAGTCCATGCGAAAATCCGTATAAGCTGTGTGAACAAGCATGACTTGTAAACTTTTTTTTAGTTTTTATTATTATTGCAATCTTTTGTTTTAAGCACCAATTCCCGGTCTTATACAGATTCAACAAGATGTTCTTCCGAGAAAGGGCTCTGTTACGCAATTGCCTTTTGAGCCCTAGAAAGAAGCGGTTGGCAAGAGTTATTCTGCATATGATTTGTCTACTGATATTGTTTGTACTTTTTATGCCTTTCTGTTACTAATCCATATTTTGGTAAACATATTCTTACACATATGCATACGAGCCGAAGTTTGAGAAGCTTTTTGACAGGAATACGCTACTACTACTATACTATCTACTAACTTAAAACAACGATTTAAACGAAGCAATCATTTCTCTAAAGACGATTCAGTTCTTACCCAGGGCCATAAGAACATCATCATAATTTTATGTTGACAGTTGAAATTACAGAGTTCCATTCAAACAAACAGTACTGAAATGAAACTACCTTATCGACGGATTCAACAGAAACATGTACGACACAAATCAGGTACTAGAGAAATGGCCGATTGTCCATCGTCGAATTTGAGTGACTTTTTGATGCCTTATGTAATTCCCGAATTTTTTAAAGTTATTTAAGAAATTATGTGAATTTGCTGATTGGTCCGATTGGTTTGAGAAAAGGGCATAAATAAAGTTGTCAAATTTTTTAAAGAAACAAGAGAAGTTGTGGGCTTCTTAGTGCGGTAATGTCTTGTTTATCCGAATCAATTATTTCAAGGGGGTATTCGGATTATCAAGTTTATCGGACTTACGAGTGCACACAAGAAATATAAAGGAGTTGGTTATTTAAGGAGAAATATCCATGTTTATTGGTGCTCAAAACAAAAGATTGCAAACTAAAAAAGCATTAAAATAAATTCAAAAATATTCGATGTCATGCTTGTTCACACAGCTTATACAGTTTTGAACGCGAAATCAGTAATAAGCGTTGATTTTATTATTTTGCCGGTACATTGCAGTCAAACCCGTTTCTTCAGTCTTGTACGAATAATAGGTATATAAGAAGCGGACGCGTTAATCTGCCATGTCCATGTCGTAGAAAGAACTAGTGCTTTGCCACAAGCACCACTTTCGGCTTTTTTAATGATTTCACATTTTTGTTTCAATGTTCGGTTTGTGTGCTTCTTCTTATTGGCAACTTCGAATAAAGTTAAACAAAACAAGAATTATCAACCACTGGTTAGCCGGCAAGAACACAAACCAAATTCATGCCGCACCAGGAAAGCGACGATGAATACATTCAAAATTGTGGTCGCCAGAAGACGTTACTAGAAGACGAATAACAAGTAATGGCTGAACAAAATTACAGAAGAATGTGAAAACCAACGCGTTTGTAAGTTTTTTAAAATTTACAAACAAACAATTTCTTATTAAAAATCGGTGTGGCTTCGGATTTTAGAGCACATAAAGAGAAGAAAGATCAGAGGTCCGAATTAGCACCGTATTCCGATTAAAGGTGATTCGCATTAGCATTAGCGAATTAACCAATGTTGTTTGATTGGAAGGGGAAGGGTCTACATGCATCCTGTGTCGGTAGCCAGCCTCACTGAGGCTGTAAGCAATCTCGCTGAGCCCTCATCGGCCGCCGACTATATGTCACGAACTGGCCTTGAAAAACCGTAGCCTTTTAGGCCTGAGCTCCGAATATGTTGGGAGTGATCAAAAGGAGTCGGCTGTTTTGTTGATCAGCTCTTCCACCGCTATCCGTAATAAGACCTGACTCGTCGTATAGACTGGCACAGACGCAGAGTAATGGGAGAGGTGAGAATATGAGTCTGTTGGCAGACCGAATATGACCTGCATGGACCGCTGTATCAACGCTTTCAAATGCCAAAAACGAATTAAACGACATGAGTCTACGGTTCTATCGCTGGGTGATTTGCAACGGAATTTGGTTAAGACCCACTCCGAGTCTGTGCGCAGGCAGAGAAGGACCGTGACACATGATTAATAGCATTTCATCCCAGATGCTTGTCGGTTGATGTCCTGGTCCACTCCAGACTGTAGCCCCATAAAAAGATGAAGACGATACGATTCAAGATCTATCGGAGTAAGCGGATGGGAGTGTTGTACATGTGACCGATCATGATTAAACAGGACTGTCTACATTCCATCTGTTTGCGCTGTGTGCGACTTTTCATTTCCTTGCTCGTAAAGCGTGGTTTATAGAATATATCGATGAGGATTAACGATAGAAGAGTATCCCAAAGATGGGATCACCCATCAAGCTACGAGCTGCTATAAAATGGCGAACACTTGACGAAACTTGAAGTTAGTGCAGGTTTGCGAAATTGCACTTTGGGCAAAAACGCAAGCGCTAACTTTAAGTTCCGCACAAAAGTATTTGGCTTCAACACCGTCTGATCCTCATTCATTTCTTTTTCGTTTTTCTTCATAGAATTACTTGATGTTCTGAAATAGGCAAAGAATTCAGAACTGACACTGAACTTCAAACAAAGTTGATTCATTCGAACCGTTGCAAAAAATTAGCAGAAAATCCCGCCTTAAAAACGCACACGTCATTGTTTGCTGAAGCCACTCACCCGATTCCACGAAACCTTCATATCTGCTCTGCACATTGATAATAAATATTTCCTCTTCGAACCCAGTTATCATACAGATATCGCGGGCTAGTCGTGCACACGCTTACACCTTTGCGCAGATATCGGAATTATGCGCTCAATTACCAGTTCAAGTTGGTCGGTTTTAGTTAGCAAGGTTATCGTAATTGTTGCTAATGATGTGGCCTGACTGTTCTCTCTGTCGTATATGAGTGAACAAGAGTGACACCGACCGCACACGTACGTAATAGCAAAGGTGCGAAATTCATGTTACGTATACGTCAGAGAGGGTCAGGGACTCGCATTCGTTCTGTTGATCGCTGTGCGAAGTAACGAGTTCTCGTGGAATTGTTGCTCAAGTTGATGGCACTTGCAGTGTTTGAGTTTGCTAATAGGGGTCAAATAGCGAGTATAAATTTGATGTTTAATGGCTTTTAAATGCGTTGTGTTGTCAAGAAGACATAGTTCTCTTCGATTTACACTCGTGGAGTCGTTTAACAGTGGGGTTAGGAATTTACTCGCAATTATTTGTGGTGCGAATTTTTTTCCTGCCTTTCGGCGAGACTTTGAAGATCGAATGTTTGGATCTTCGACAAACTAATCTTTCTCGTGCAAACACAATAAAAGCTATTGTTAGACACTGGGCGTTGGCGTCCGAGGTGCTAAATATTCTGTAGTCTGTGGCGGAGACGTCTCTTTGATCATAGTCCAATCATTGATTGCTTGTCTGTGAAAACATTATATCAGAAGTGAATCGTGTTGAAAAAGTTCCAAAGACAAGGAGGCATCTGATGTGCGAGTGCCCTGCCTGCTGTGTCTGCCCTGCCTAAGGTAAGGCGAGTAATTTCTGGGAAGACACTTGTTTGTGAAGCTGGGCGAAATAAGATCGACCTGAGATTTATGCGAAACAAGTGCGTTGGTTAAACTTAGAACTCTCATGGCATTCCTTACAACGACCTCTGCAGGAGCTACAGGAACGAGGATGCGAATGAAACCATTAAACACCTGCTATGCAGCTGCAGTGCTCACTCATCGCCTACTACTTGGATAAGCAGGCTGAACTAAACAACATAAGAGAGCCATCTTGTTCGCTTTATTAAAAGCGCTAATTGGTAGGCCGCCGCGGCGTAGTGGCTTAGTGCGTCGACTGCTACGCAGAGGGTTCCAGGTTGGAATCCTCAATTTATCAACTTTCGTAATTCGCAGCTCCGCCTCTTTCGTATCACTGACAATGCTCAAAGGGTATTCCTGTATAGGAAAAGCTTCTGAAACTTGGCCGTTCGACATAAAACTGTAGGTCCGCATGATACCAGTGGTTTCTTAGGAGCTAGGCCCTGGCCCTTTATGGGCTGTAGCGCCACGAGTGGCAGCACAATGGGCCTATGCTGTCCTAAGTGTGGCTGCTGTCTTGGCGCACAGCAATCAGCCACTCCAACCTAACCTAACGTAAGTGCTTTGATTTTAGAAGAGGAAGATATCGCTCTGGAAATGTGATACACGTCAAGAGCACACGTTGGTAAAATTTAGCCTCCGTTGTGTACACACGAGCGTATGTTTTAAGTCGTGGCCATTATGAGTAGAAGAGTAAGCAGAAGGTGTACATAGATTGCTAGTCAGTGAACTGACTGAAAATGTCACTTAAAATTGATATCGATTGACACATATTTATATGTGCGATGTCATTCTCGCTAGAGTGAGATTTGCTACCTTTCGCATATTTTAAAACAAACCACCTCTAAACTTGACTTAACTTTCTTGTGTAAATATCTCACTTTTTCTTATTTTGCATTACCTTCCGACTGATTCAAGGCTAAAATTTCGCAAAATTCTTGCTTTCATTCAAAAATGGGATTATTAATGAAGATTGAACCGGTTCTCGACCAATTTGCAAACTTGCTTGACCTGTTTGAGAGGATGTTTCGTGGAAGTTTCAATTAGCACTTGTTACGTTATCACAAAAGCAGACGCTAATATTTAAATGTACATTGATTAGAGCCACATTGATAGGATTCCTAAATTTACGAACAAGGTTATTTTTGCGAATGGCCCATAGGTTGGATACCTACTATATCCGCTGCAAATTATTTTGTAAGATTAACGCTGCGATCACGTTTGAATCAGGTGGAGCAGTAGTGGAACATGAGCCAACCAACCAGCAAGAAGTTAGTTAATTGTTTCGAAAAATCTGAATCGTACTGGTTGTAATCTACTGGCGTCTTAGTCATTCTTGCCACCCCCTTCTCGGTATACATTCCAGAAGAATGGGAGCAACAACTGTAGAGACGAGGAGGAGGAGGAAGATAATACACTTGATCTCCTTGGCACTTGTCCAGCCCTTGCAAAAACTAGAAATGATATACCATCAAGTACTTTTTCAGTAACTCAGAGGAAATGTCACTCTTAAAGATACAAGACATAGCTAAGTTTAATAGGAAAACTAATTGGCTGTACATCAGCACAGTAGTGGATTTGTCATAATAGGCCACTAGACTAACATTAAGCAGTTTCCAGGTTTATTTTATTTTCTTTAGTGCAGTCCCTTTGAATTAAAGAGGAGCCGGTGTAAAGCACCGGGAAGTGATAGCACAAAGGATCCAACCAGGATCTAAGTGGACCACAACTGCTACAGTGTTGGCAATCACCCTAAGTCATTGTCATTGTTAAGTAATATTTTACTTAGAACCATATGTAAGAATGAACTTGGAAACTGAGAGCACGACTCTAATGCCCGATTTCACATTGTGAGCTTAAGTGTCGATCCTTCGCTAAACTCAGAATCCATAGAAATTTCGTTTTCACAGTGGAAGTTAAGTGATGGATTCTACTTAAATCGTAGCTTAACTTAAGCCAACGATTGCCATGGCTTGAGTGTCAATCCAGAGACTACATAATTGCTATTAGTGTATTAAAATAATTTCAACACCAAAATACCAACACCTACTGGAGAGAACAGAGAGCACAAAAATGTATAGGGGCATGCTTGATTGACCTTCTCCAGGTCAATCAACAGGCACCCGTACATTATAACAACATTCTTACATGCATGAACATATCGCTTGTTGAGATGGTGTCTTCTCTTTTCCTTTTTTCAGCACGGTGCTCTTCGTGTTCAATCACAATTACTATTTTGTTCATCGATCACATGGTTGGTGGATTCAATAGTTCACAATGCCAGTCAATCCATGGCTTACCTAAGCCCCCCTTAACAATTGACTGTGAAAAAGAAATCTTCTGTAGCGAAGTTTAAGTTCGATCCTGCACTTAGCTAAACCAGCAGATAAGTTTGCACTGTGAAATCGGGCATAAGAGATTATAAAGTTTGGATGGTTGCTCTAGCTCATAAATTTGGACAGAGGTTGTTTGGCAGAAAGTGCTGCATTAATCCTTAGAGTACGGAGTGGTGGACTTTAGGTCTTTGCAATATCATAATGCAAGCTTTTAAATTAAAAAAAAGCTGTTTTATGTGGAGGACTTTAGTCACTCCAATCCGTCCTTTATGGTACTAAATAGACACCGCAATCAAGGGTTAAGGAAGTGGCTATTAAACTCGGAATATTGACACGAAAAATCGGGTCGTAGTGGGTTAGTGCGTCGACTTCTACTCAGAGGGTGCCAGGTTCGATACCCGAATTTACCACCTTTCATATTTCACGGCTCCACCTCTTTCGAGTCACTGACAATGCTCAAAGAGTATTTCCAGTCTAGAAAAAGCTTCTTAACTACGCCGTTCGGAGTCGGCATTAAACTGTAGGTCCCTTACATGCGTGAGAGAACAATAGCATGCACAACACGAGTGGTTGCTGAGAAGCTAGGCCCTTGCCCTCTACGGGCTTTAGCGCCACCCATGTTATTATTATTACACACGAGAAATCCCAAGAGCGCATTCAGATCTACTCAAATCACCATCTCCGACTACGTTCTATGGGTGGCTGGTCAATCCGAGCTAGACCAGACCTAGCTTTTACTGTGGGTGCATGGGATCTACAGTTTAATTCCGACTATGAACGGCGATGTTGAGAAGCCTTGTTGTAGACAGGACTACTCTCTGACCATTGTCTGTGACTCGGAAGAGGTGAAATTGTGAATGATGAAAGTTGCTCGCTTTGGGTATTGAAGCCAATACCCGGGCGAAGGAGTCGACGCACTTATATTTCTGAAATCTGTATCAATACCGCATCAGGCAGTATGTGAGCTGTGTTGTTCATATTCGGGTTGGAATAAAATCCAAAGGTTGATGCAAAACTACCATTTCCATGCCCTGTTTTAAGTAAAATATAACTTCAATGGTACCAGGATAATGAAGCGGGCGGCTTATAATGCGCACGTCCCTTAAATTTACTCACATTTTCCTCAAAAAAGTTTCAGACATTAGCTTATTCAGAACCAAATTTAAAGTGTACTAGAAACAGGAGGGAATTTACGCGAAAATTCAAAAATAACTGTCTTTCAACACGTTGACTGCACACGTGCAAGCAAAAAAAAACATATCATCTGAGTGACAGGTGTGAGTGAAGTATGTCTTCTTTGTGTCTATACCTGTTATATTTCTTTATTACTTAAATGGTACCGTTCCCTAGTGTTTTAGAAGAATAATAGTGGACATAGTTCCAGGAACTATACATGGTCGGACCTACCCAACTCTAGTCTTGTAGTTCGTTTTAAATAGACTCAGGATGGAGCAATGTTTACAAACTGTTCGATATTATTTTGAAAAAACATGAAAAAGTCAGCGTGCCTTCAAAAATGATACTCAAAACGGGACAGTCAACGGTGAGCGGTACAATGACATGATTTCATAGTTGTTCGTGCTAAGATGACTTAACAAATAATTTCAATCATCACACAAATAATTTCAGACATCACTTTCCTGTTTGCTTTTTTAAAACAATTTAAAGTCCTCTGCCTCTCACAAAAAAAAAAAAAAAATAATAATAATAATATGGGTGGCGCGACAGTCCGTGGTGGACCTGGGCCTAGCTTCTCAGCAACCACGTGTGTTGTGCATGCTATTGTTATTTCACGAGTGGATGGGACCTACAGTTTAATGCCGACTCCGAACGGCGAATTTGAGAAGCTTTTTCTAGACAGGAATACTCTTTAAGCATTGTCAGTGACTCGAAAGAGGTGGAGCCGTGAATTATGAAAGTTGGTAGATTGGGGATTCGAACCTGGCACCCTCTGCGTAAGAGTCGACGCACGTACCCACTACGCCACGGCGACCACAAAAAAAAACCCTTTAATATCGACAAATGTTCGTAAGATATTGTTTATTAACTCGGAATGGTAAAAGATAATGTACGACGTTTGTGAAGCTTTTAAATCCCTCTTAAAAATATTAGAACCATAGACCGTCACCTTAAAAATGTGTTTAAAGAGCTAACTAACGTTAAACAATAGGCAGATTCTCAGAAACAACAAAGTCGTCGCAATCATGGCATAATCTCTAGACCAGATGGCTTGCGCAATCCAATGAGGCGCTAACCTACTCACAAGTTTGACGCTAAACTCCAGATGATGTGGTATAAATATTGAGAACTACTCGTGGAAAACTTTCAAGCTACATAACCTTGAATATGAATGAATTACCAGCAAACTAACAAAGATGTTTACTCATGATATCTACGGCCAGTATACGTGTAAATGATGTTACATCACCTTTATCTACCCTCACGTTGGCAGTTATTTTGCAGAGTTTTAACGACAGAAACGACGAGCGCCGTCTTTGATAAGAAACAAACACTCAGAGACAGACGGACCGCCTTAAGTGCAATTGAAGCGATTATTGTTCGCATGACTCCTGACTGCGACGCAAAATCCACCCAATAAACTCCACTCCCAATTAGCTTGGCTGCATTCATAGAAAGGGACATCTTCCATTTAGTCAAACCTGACAGATGCAAATTAACACTTTCTCTTCCTTCCTCTCGTATTCTCAGTGGATGCAAAAGTTTGCACACAATTTTTTTTTTTTTGCTTTCCTCGAAACCAAAAATAGTTAAGCCATAATTAGTTCTCGAATGCATGCATGCATCTATTGCGCCTCTTTTTTCGTTCGTTAATCTATTTCGGGCGATGTCACAGACACCTGCACCGCAACTCGCATTTGCGAGAAAATTTCCACAAATTATAGATCGTTGGATGCAGATGCCGTTTGAATTGTCGATGGCCGGCGCTGCAGCGCGGCGAGAAAGCGAATGGCGGTCAATCCCCACGTCGATGTGTATTCGTCGACAGCGTCTATTTCTGTCGTCCCGATTGAGATCAATGCACATTCATCAGTGTGTGCGCACCGAAGTCAGGATGAAAAGATGATTCGTCATGAAAAGATGACAACAGCAGCGGCGAACTTGATCCACATTCCGCTGCTGTGGGCGCGCAATGGTCTTGAATCACACCTGACGGCCTGCCGCTGCGACAGCACTGCCAGTCATTCATCGCCGCGGACATCCAATCGCAGTGCAATAGAATTCGAATCATCGATTTCGCAACCACAAAGTGATGTAATTTATGCAGCACATAACTTTATATAAAAAAAGTAATCTCTGCCTTCTCTTCCTCATTGCAACATCACAACACGACAGCAGAGACGTACGCTCAGAGTGTCTTCGTTCTTATTTTCGTTCTAGATTCTAATGCGATTAGCGCGATGGGGAGGAAGAGCCCTTGCGCGCACCACACACTCAGATTCAGACATAGACCGCCACTTGAACTTAGAAGTTCACACATCGCACACATACTAGACGCTCGTGTAAAGCGTGAATGTCATGCGGTTCTAGAGCAGCCCCGTCAGCTCTTCCTTCGTTCGTTCGTCTTTGCGCGGTTGTGTCGGACGCTGTCCGCTTCGCTGTCCGCTTCGCTGTCCGCTTCGCTGTCCGCTTCGCTGTCCGCTTCGCTGTGACAAATTCTCTTTCTTAACAAGACTGTATAGACTTAATCCGGCCTTAATTAGACGGCAAAGATAATACCATGCAACCGGGCGCCATGTTGTGTGTGTAGATAGTTCTGAAAAACCTGTGAAGTTTTGTGTTTTGGTAAAAATGAAAAATTTCAAAAACAGAGACACGTATCACGTCTCGTCTGTTTACAAAAGTGAGCGACTGTGGTAAACAAGCAGAAAAACGATTTATGCTCGCTGCCCGAGCATAGCGTGTGAAACAAAGAGAACAAGTAAGCATCCCATCTGACTGTGTCAGAATCGCTGTCTGACACCGAAAAAATGGATATGCGGCCCCTCAATCGCGGATACCCAGCGTAAAATAAATGCTTTTTAATTAATATCGTAGCTCCCATGGTCGGAGAATCTTTTTGGCGTCCGCCAGACCCGTAAATACCGCGATGATGGTTTTATTAGTTTCCCAAAAAAGATTAGTGATAAATATTGGGACATTGCCTCAAATATTTGCTGAATTTGCTTTTCGTACAGGTTATGGGTATTCTTTTGATATCTGAGGGCTACACTCGTGTGTGTGCGAGTTTGAAGAAACGGTTTTGTTTGAGTGCGAAAATGTTTATTTCAAAAATCAGTGTTCGGACTAGTGAGTGATGATTTGTTGCGATTAATTGTTTAAAAGTTCACTCGTATTTCGGTCTCAAGGCGAGTCGAATCGGCAACAAGTTGGAACATATCTAAATTCGTATCAAACTCTAATGATTGAATGTGGGCACTTGGAAAAAAACAACAGTTTTCATTTAACAAAAATTTGCGAACGAATTATTCGCAAAACGTTTGATTTTCCCTGTCGCTGTGTTTTCTTTCATGAGTGCAATTTGGAAATGGTTGCTTTTACAGGAGAACACGCTAAGTTTGTAACGTGACCACCGGCGTGTAGTACAGACCTTCGATATATAGATTCAATTCCCGCCCCAAACGACTAAAAATATGTGGGCTCACTATCTCTCTTGACATTGATAAGATTGAAACCAGAAATGAAGTATTACAGTGATGGCCGACTTCACAGCTGATTGCCCCCTAGACCATCGACGAATTTGAGTGCTTTTTTGACAGATATTCATGAATTTTTGACGGTTATTTACGAAATAATGTAAATGCCGTCCTCTGATTGGTCCATTTGGTTTATAAACACGTTATAGAAAACAGTTGTCAAAAATCTTAAGGGGAAAAGAGATAGAAGTCGTGCATCTCTGTAATACTTTATTTCTGATAGAAACGATAGAGAGTAACATTCATGAACAAAGCGAAATCCACTGTAGTTCTTAGTACCCAAGAAGATGCGTATTGAATTATTGAGCTTTTTTTTTCCATCGTCAAAAATCTAAACAAAAGTTAGTTTAATTATCCTGATTAACGTTTTTAAATTGCTTCACCGCAAATCAATCATATTATTTGCGAACTGTCAACTTGAGAACGCAATACACAAAGAGGCAAACGCGATCCACAAATTTACGAAAAAAAAATCCTTACGAAGTGTCAGTTTTAACAAATTGTACCCGTAGACCATATGAAGAAAACTCCATTTGAATGAAGATCTTACGAATCTTTAACAATTCAATTGATTGCTAAAAAAGATAGACAAATGTTCGACGTTCGGATCTTTTTAAAAATCATAGGTAATTTGACACTGACAGCTGTTTCCCGCTCGACATTTTGACAGAAAGTCAGTATCAAATCGCTTTACGCTAGAACAACGTTGAGAAATATTGAAAACTTATTTTCAAAATGAGTGCTGTGTATCCCAAACAGTGCGTTACTTGAAAAAAGGTTTTGAGCGAAACTGTGAGTGCTGTACGTAAGTGTTTGCAAAAGGTTCGTGGGACTGGCATGCTAGTGGGCAAGGCTCATTGTCCTCGTCGTCGTAAGGTACGCGCAGATGAGAATGTGGCTGCTCTGGCCGAGAGCATCATTGGACCATTTTTCATCGAAATTGAAGCTGAGAACAGCCTAAAGCCCCTTGGTGCTCTGGCTATAAAAGCTACTCTACAATTTTATTTGTATTGTAGCTATCCAATAAATGTCAAATAAATAAATGAAGCTTAGAACAACGTTTGGGTCAACGGTGAGCGTCAGAGAACCGATCAGCCGTCCTTGCGGTGTCAAGTAGATGCGATGAAGGACCGATCTTACGATTAGGATATTGGGTTATTTTATTCACCAAAAGTTACACACAACTTTGGGATTTTTATATCCAACTTCTGCATTTGCTTTCATTCACTCAAATTTTTGGTTTGATCTTGTATTATGGCTTAAACTGGCCCTGTATTTAATTGGAAAACTATGTCAGAATCACTTTCTGACGGTCAATTCAAAAGGATAACATTACTTTCTGGCAGTCGTTCAAAAGTAATTTGCCAGACAAACTGTCTGAATATCGCAGGCTAGACATGACCACATTAGTTGTTTTCTAAGAATTTAGTTAACCGCCTTCCAGCAGCATCCTATCTGCAAAAAAATGTTGACGTTTCCAGCCAATATGACTTTCAACTGAATATTTGAAGAGCAAACTGTAAAAAAGCGTAAACAAACAATGCATTTTGTTCTGTTTGACGTTTATCGGATAACATTACTTTCTGGCAGTCGTTCAAAAGTAATTTGCCAGACAAACTGTCTGAATATCGCAGGCTAGGCATGACCACATTAGTTGTTTTTTGTAGAATTTAGTTAACCGCCTTCCAGCAGCATCCTATCTGCAAAAAAATGTTGACGTTTCCAGCCAATATGACTTTCAACTGAATATTTGAAGAGCAAACTGTAAAAAAGCGTAAACAAACAATGCATTTTGTTCTGTTTGACGTTTATCGGACATTTGTGGCAGAACAGCCAACAAAAATAAATAAATCTGCGCGTAGCTGTCTTCAAGTCTTAACTGCGCACAAAATTGTAAGCATATCGCAGCTGAAACATCGATAATATGGCGAGCAGTTTCCTGCTCGTCAAACACGAATAGAAGTGTAGCTATGACAGACAGATCGTTTTGTGAAGAAACGTATTCCGTCTTCTCTAGACATGTTTAGTAAGTGAATTGATTTCAATTTGTTGCAGTTGGTTAAAATTTTTTTGGGAAGGACACATTTTGCTGGAATTTATCATACACTAGCTGTTCCCCGTGACTTCTTCTGCGTGAATATCAGCTATCGCGTTTGGTATTACTTTCGAACACATTTGATTAGGAAAACTAATTCAAGTTGTGGGTATGAGCGCGTGAACTTGTGAGAGCTCCTATCTTTATGCTTTACAAACTATTCCAATACCTTAAAATAAAAATACAAAAATACAAGTACATGTCCATGAACCAGAAATGTTCAAACACCTTAATCAGTGTAACGTGGTACCTAGGTTACTTAACCAAATCAATTCTATTCGACTGAAAATGAAAAAAAGGACATCATATTTTTTTTAAATAGTTTCATTTTACTTTGAAAAACAATATTTTATTTGGAATTTTGAAGAAAGACGTTTGCTTTGTATTTTGAATGTTCATAAATAAATGCTCCAGGCTTTCCTTGTTTTTCTTCGCTCTTCTTTTATGCTTCTACACATAAAACAATACTGTTGCGTATTTGCGGATTCAGAGACACTCGAAGAAGCGATGGCAGAGAAAATAGTGGATTTTAAGGAAACGTCGCAAATCACAAAAATGTAGCACACCTTTATTTTATAACCTTCAACAACGAAATAGAAGCATAAGGGATTATCTACAATGAAAGATTCTAATGTCAATTGCAACAGTTTGGGCGCGTTCGTAAATGCGTTACAATACCTTATACCACATAAGTCCCGTCTTTGCGAAATTGTACAAAGTTCTATCAAACATATGTCCAACAATGTCCTGCATTGCTGAGAGAATATGCGGTTTTGACGCTGTTTTCTTGGTTCAACTATATTTTCTTGGCGGCTCAGCTTCTTCAAAAACGTCCTTCCTTCTTCTATAGGTAGAGGAAAACATTGGGTTAAGGCCTATGTTTGACATTGGGAAGGTAAGTTGTCAGATGACTTCGATATCCTCACATATACCTAGATGGAACTCTAGCACTCGTTAGGTTTATGGCCGTGTGTGTTGAGACTGGGATAAAGGTTCACGTGGACAAATCCGAGTTTATGGTTATTTTACGCCTACTCAATGCACTCTGCTTGTTAGTGGAGTCCCATTGAAGCAGGTGGTTTTTATTTAAATAAACTTAAACTTAAACTTTCACGAGTGAAACGAGTTACCACAAATTCCGAGCCGTGCCTTGAATGCGATTCCACCAAGGTCCATGACTAGGTGGCTAGATCAAGTCCAAAAATGAGCCTGGTTAGACTAACACCTGATAAGTTATAGTCGATGGCGGAGGATCGAGTTGCCTGGAGATTCCCCGTATATGCTTTACCCCCATGATCCCTTTAGTGGATCATGCGGGTCAGTAGAGTATAATGATGACAACTATAAAAAAACTTTAGATAAGTTTTACAAAAGTACTTTATGTAATTTAAAACAGTATCTTCATCTTAATTCATCATGTAACTTTTCACACGGATTAAGGTGTTTTTGTCTTCGAACGCATAAAGGTTAAACCGTTTACGCAGCGCACGCAACGTTTTTCATTGACGCTTCGCTCCTGACCACAGCGTGTTCTTATAAAGCTTAAAGCATTCCTCGATAGACGAACTATCAAACAAAAAATTAACTACAATTACTACAATTCAAACCAGTAGTTCCTGAGATAAGCACGTTCGACCAAACAAACTCATCAGCTCTATAAAATTAGTTTAGATTGATTAGCTTTCAATTATTTATTGTTACTGCCCAATTTAACTTATCAATTCACTGTGGAACATAAGCTCGTTTCTTCAGATTCCTTTTCAAGATTAGTCTCTGAATAATCGCCTCACTCAATCCAATTAACTTGCGAGGTTAAGGTACATAATACATGATATGGATCAATCTTGTTGTAGACCAGTGATCCAGGCGCAAATAGCTAAATATTCATATTTCCACTGATGTCTAGATAGGATTGCTTGCGTGCAATGACTTCGATTCGGGTACACAGTACGAATTACACATTTAGCAATATTACGCAAATAACGTGAAATAACATTCCGCTTGTTAGCAATCAATCATCTGTTATTTCTTGTCATGCCAAGATGAAGTATGAATAAGGCTTGCAATGGCACCTGTCGAGATCATTTCGCTGATGTAAATGTTTATTCTTCGAAATAATGAAATACTCTTTATTTTAAAATATGTCTTGTTCTTCTGATGGCACTACGGTCTGGGATGGAGATGCCTCTTAACCAACAACCCTCTCTTGTTGACCCGATCTTTATCCAACTCTTTCCAATTCCACATGCCAAACTGGCAGAGGATCTTCTTCAAACGTGTTGACCATCAGCTTCGTGGGCGTCTTCTATTGCGTTATCCCACTGAGTTTCAAGTTAGTAACCCTTAAGAGCATCCGCCAAGCAACATTTGCATCGCCTCTTTTTTCGTTTTTTTTTCTCATTCTCCTATTTGAATACTCGTCATTTTAACGGTAATGTATACCAGTTCGACGTGAAGAGAGATTTTATAGATGCTATTTTAGCATCACTCATGCACACATATTGAATAAAGATAAGAAAAATATAATAAAAACATTCCTATAACCTCAAAAAAAAAGTGTTTCAGTTTGAATTAAACTATGGGACGGAGTCGAAGGCTTTTCGGGATCGAGCAGTGTGGTCCAATGAATCCGTAGATATTTGATTAGACGCCTGGCACTGTGAATGAATGCCTTGAGACTCTGATCTGCAAAATTAAACCTACAATGCACTAAACTCAAGAATCAAGAAGTAGTCTGTGCTTGATGAGTTTTGTTTTATTTTTAAGGCAAACAAATTTGTCTCCCAGGAGCAGGGTTTTGCAATTCGCAATACCTATTAGGATCAGTGTAATATTTTCAAAGCGTAGTAGATCCCGAAGAAAATGAGTGGTAGATTTGAAAAAAGCGTGATAGATCTCGTTTATCCACACAATTTCTAAGAAATTTCACATACTACGTTGACGCTTTCATAAATTAAATGAAACAACTACTTACTTTCATATGGGAATAGATTTTGAAACACAGTCGTTACTGATTAAACTACTTTGCAATTTTTTGCATATATTTTGGTTAGAAATTGTGTTTCGAGACCGGTTTGAAGATCAAAAAGCAACAACAAATGGTATAAAAAAGAAGAATATCAATTTGTGGTAGATTTTGCACTTTAGGTAGTAGACATGGCAGACTAGAAAATTTCGAAAATTAGTGGTGGATCTACCACAATTGTGGTAAAGT
The DNA here is from genome assembly GCA_964034865.1 of Eristalis intricaria. Classification (NCBI taxonomy): domain Eukaryota; kingdom Metazoa; phylum Arthropoda; class Insecta; order Diptera; family Syrphidae; genus Eristalis; species Eristalis intricaria. The sequence continues at coordinate 6,108,987 of OZ035876.1, forward strand.
CCAAATACTGATTAGGATTAGCTTTTCGAATGAATAAGTAGTCGGATGAGACAATTTCATGAATCATTGTTATCGATTTGCTCAGATATCATTTCAATGCAATTTCTCTATTATTTAAGTGATTTTTCGACAACATATTAGGTTATTCTTTCGGAGATGGGCGAATCAAAGTTCACCGGAGCCATTGAACCATCTCCAAATCCCAAGAAACATCCCCAAACCATGACATTTCCTCCTTGTTGGTTAAAAAAATTGCTCCTTTACAAACCCGGAAAGATGTCAGGCAACGATCAACAGTTCTCCAGCGAACAGCCTTGCTTCTAAATTTAATTCGTTATTTAAATCAAAACAAATTTAAAAAAAAAAAAATAAATCAGAAGAGGTAATGATAGTCTGATTTGTTTTTTTTTAGTTTTAGCCAACACTGTAAATTATATAATATTCTACACATTTCTTTTAAGGGGTCCCTCCCCATTTTCGATTTAAAATTTTGACGATTTTCAATCGATCAATAGTAAATGAACATAAATTATTTTTTAGGATTGTAACTTTGCATACATTTATTTGATGGCTTAAAAAATTTTACTTTGTGATCAAACAAAAGCCCTTCTTTTCGGCGGCGCATGTGATTTCCGCTCACTGGAACATCTGAAACCAAAAATTCAAACGGGATTAGAAAGAGTACATGTTTGGCTCCGATATGAACTAGGATTATTAATTTCGCACCAAAATTAACAAAATGGTGGATTTCGCCCAAAAAATAACAAAATGGTGGACTTTTTTTTTCTAAAATCGCCTTTTTTCAGCCACAAATGAAGTTAAAAAGTAAAGAAAATCTTCATCGATGTGATTTATCCTAATTCATACCATAGCTATTATATATGTATAAAATAACGTAGTAAAATTGGAACCGATTGCATTAACAGTTTTTGAGTAACCTCATGCGCCAGTTGTAAAAACACAGTTTCGAGAAAAACGCGTTTAGAAATATGGTTTAGACTGACCTTAGAGGTGTCTTGCATGACAACGGTTGCGTATACGTATGTTTTTATACCTGGTGGTGTAGGCTATCCTTACAGGTCCCTTGTATAGTCGGTGACCGCAACTTTAGGAGCGTTAACTCAAATGTTCAACGAAGCTCATTTTTGGCTCAATGGTTTCGTCAATAAGCAGAATATGAGTTATTGGTCGGATGAAAATCCAGATGTGCTTCATGAATCACGAGTTCATCCAGAAAAAATAACTGTTTCGAGAGGTTTGCGTGCCGGCGGCGTTATTGGGCTAAATTTTTTCGTCGACGATGACGATCGTCACGTTACTGAGAGTGGTCACCGTTATAGCGGCATGATTACCGATTATTTATGGTCCGAATCGGAAGATATGGACTTGGACGACATGTGGTTTCAACAGGATGGTGAAAAAATCTACCTACGTTCAATCAGCTTTCGGTAAGTAGGGGGGTCTAGAAGCAGATATTTCAAGCAGTTAGTCACAAAATACGCCGAAGGGGAGCCGATGAAGGGACAGGGGCACAAATGAGAGCTTGGTACCTGCGAGGTGGCCGATGCTGCACGCGCACTCTCGCCGTCGCCGATTTTGAAATTTTAACTTGAAATTTTTAAAGGAACATTCGTGAATAGTTATACATTAAATTTTTTTGAAACCATGAATTGGGGGAGGGTATTTTTGGGGTCCCTTTAAGCTATGATTGATGGTCATATATCTTCAAATAAACATTACATTAATGTGCAAAACGTTCAGATTCCAGTTAAAAATATTTCCTGCCACAGAAGAAATATGAAATTATTTTATTTCTCAGATTGATGCCAATAGGAAATGAAAACAAGTGCTGAGAACAACAACCCATAAAACATTCCATCTGCCAAAGACGTGCCTGTGCGTTTCATTAATATTTCGTTACTCATTTGCTTTAAATAAAAAAAAGACATTGGCTTAAAATTTTGAAATTCCATATTTCTGGATTGTGACTAAGAACATTCGATGTGGGAATACATTTTTGATTACAGTTCATTCAAGGATTTTATTTTCCGGGGTGAAAGTCAACAAAGCTAGAGACATGACAATTTATGAATATATAACGAATGTAATATCACCTTAATGTATTTCCGTAGTTTTTGTCGTGTTGTTCAACCAACACATGGAACCCGTGAGAAAAATGTAAAAATTAGACGCGATCACGTGGGTTGCACGTAGAGATGTTTCAAACTACACCAAGTGCACGTGATCACGAATGCGTCTAAATGATTTTTTTTTATTTAATTTTTATTTAATTCTCAGGACAACTTATACTAGACAAAAATGAGATAAAAATCAATCTTAATATCTAACAATTTATGTCCTTAATTCTATCTTACTGACCCTTCTCGGGTACTCTAAAATAATCTAATCTAAAACTTACTGTTTCCCTTTAGGCGTCTAAACTATTAAGTTACTTTTCGCTTGTCCTTAAGACCGGCTTTATTATTTAAGACTTACTGGCCAAGAAAACTAAGAAAAAACAAAAACATGGCGCTCTATACATTCTTATTGTTACCTAACCTAAATCTAAACCTAACTACAATTATCTATTAAAAGCCTAAGAAAACTTAATCTATCTTAATCTGTGTCCGTAACACTACGGACGTGTACACAAGAGGGTGTATGTTATGTACATGCGTAACATACATAATCTACATGCCCTTGTGTACCTTGTTATTATTTTTTTTTTTTTTCAAAGTGGATACGTGAAATGAATTCATGTGATCACGTGAAAATCCTAAATGTACGGCAACTGGTACGTGATTGCGTAGATTTTAGCACTTTATACTGGGATTGTTTCTGCTTAACATACAAGCTCTTAAGTAGATTTGTGCGACTAGACTCACGTGGAAGCGAGTGTGCACGTCACGCACGTGAGCTCTACAACAAATGCACTTCGGAGAATCTTTAAAATTTTAAGCCCAAAATTTACCCTTTTATGACTAAAAATTAAAAGGAAGATGGGATAGTTTTTATTTTATTTAAAATGGGCTACATTTTGCACCAAAAATTATGATCCTCGTTTGGGAGTCAAAAATTCCTAGACCATACGCTCTTTTTGGCCTTATGACTTGACGCGTAGACCTTTGACTAGACTGGTACCTGTTCACAGTTTGCTTACTTTATTGTTTCACTTTCTTCTCTTAATTGCATACTTTTTGGTGCTGCCCTTACATGGTTTGAGTCTGAACAACTGCTTGCATCCTTGACGGTCCCTGTCATGCTCAAGTCTTTCCTCCTGGTCTCCTTCTCAGACCAGCAGGTTCGTTTACCAAATACTTTATAACTAGCGTGTCATGTCAAGTCTATACATGAGGTGCATCTTCGCTCTTATCTATGCCTCGTGTACATGTCCAATCTCGCATCGGGGCTTTTTTATGGTTTGCGCCAATGGATGTGGACTCTTCTTCAAGATACTGGTAACCCGTGCTACCAGCATGAACGATTCACGGAATATTATGCTCCTTTTTCCTCGCGCCTACGTCCTAAACCACACCTCTGCACACTTCTACCACTCTCCCTGCGGGCTCTGTATTACTTGGCGAGGCTGGTTAGCAAATAATGCTATGTGATATATATTTGCCAATTCGGCTTTTCTTTCTCTTTCGAACCTTCTTAGGTCGATCTGCACGCTCGTTATAAAGGAGCAGGTCACGAGCCATTTGTCCGCTGACTCCGTCAAATGGCTTACTAGGAGGTCGGGAGTTGGTAGACTCCCTCTCGCCACGGCAAGGCGTCTGCAATGGAATATTAGGTGCTCTGCGTCTTCATCTTCGCCCGCGTATTCTGGACAAGTGGGTGAGCTGTCGTGGCCGAATCTGTGGAGGTATTTCCAGTAACCCCAATGGTCCGACAAGAATTGCGTGAGGTGGTAGTTGCAGTTCCCGTGAGCTCTTGTTGTCCAGGCTTCTTTTGTGGGTATCAATTTATGGGTCCTTTGGTTGTGGTGTCCCACCTGGCTTGCCACAGTGCCATTGATGTTGCGCTTTCTTCATTCTTCAGACCTCTTGCGCTAGTCTCCGCGTGATTTGCAATTCTCCGTAGGTAGATCCTTTGCATTTCGGTGGCGAGAATGTCGATCGGGACCATACCCGCAATGACGCAGGCTGCTTCGTACGAAATTGTTCGGCAACCGCTGATTACTCTTATCGCGCAGTGAATGTATGTTGCCGAGAGCTTCCTTACTGCTTCGTGGTCGCCAGGGCCCCCGCCCAAAGTAGTGCAGCGTAAAGAAGGATTGAGCTTACCACTGTGGAAAGCAGGATCCTTGTCGCAGCATTCCGGAGAGCGCTGCCTGCATCCTTGCTGCTTTTTTGCTGCAGTACTCGACGTGAGTTTTAAAGTGCAGCCGGTTGTCAAGCATTACCCGTAGGTATTTTAGAGCCTCTATCGATCGAATTATCGGAAGTCTTTCAGCTGGTTATTAAGACAGCCTCTGTCTTGTGGTCAGCTAGTTCTATCCGATTCCATCCAATCCTTGACCCTGGCGATCGCTTCGTTTGTGGCTGCTTCAACCTCGTGGATGTTTGTGGCCACAGTCACGACCGCGATGTCATCAGCAAAACCGATCACCTTGACTCCATGTGGCAGCGTACCATCGGGGCTTGTGATCTGTCCACCGACAAGTGCGGATGCACTGAAGAGCCGACAGCAGTAGCAAACTGGCAAAATAAGCATGATTTTGGTTCCCCGGGTAAGGAGCTCTACGCCCAGTTGTTTCGACGAACACTTTCTGATCTAACAATGATAAAGGAATACTATTCTCAGACGCCTTTCGAAACCATCAAGGAGTATTTCAAAACAGTCTCAAATTGCTGCTATTTTCATGCAATGAAGTGGTTGTCAAATGATATGACGGGGAGATAACGATAAGCTAATTTTCAGCACGTGATTACATTCAAAGCCCTTAACAAGGTGTCTGACTATTTTTAAAAAGCCACTCGATCATATATATATGTTTGATCCGCATTGACGTAATTCTATTATCACTTAACTCGATCATCAATCAGTCCAAACGGGCAATCGCTCTCACGTACGATTGATTGTTGAATTTCTTGCTAAATCTTGTGTTGTAAATTTCTTGCGAAAATTATGGTATTTAGCTAATCTTATCTTCTACTTTCTTTTCAGATAATTTCAACACAACCAAACAGCTACGGATTAACAAGAACTACCAACAAACAAGCTTCGATACCACTCAACGACAGTCTCTATACTCAACGACAAACCAAATCAAAGAACAACCACAACACATACAACATTAACTGACAAATTTGCAAAAGACATACAATAACCCTGAAGATTACCCAACATCGCAACAATTTATAAAGAAATCGATAATCTTCTGTTTGAATATTCTAAAGTGAAGAATATTGGGCTCAAACAACAACCAAAACTAGTCGAAACGCCTTCCAAAACCAACAAGAACGGAACAGAACAAAAAGGGAGAAACTAACCGAAACACAGACGACAGTCCTTTAATCATCACCACATATAATACACACACATAATATGCCTGTAATTTCGCCCAGAAGATCAACGTCAACAACCAGTGGAAGTTTGTACATACCGCAAACAACCAGTGGAACATATTCGTCAAGTTTAGCAAATAACAAAACAAGTGGATCCCTCTTGACATCCTCGTCCACAAGCGGTTACAGTTCAACCTATCGAAGCAACGGCCTTTCAAAGACTCCATCCTCATCAACTTATAGCTCATCATACTACACCGGATCATATCTACCACGCACATCAGCATATCCATCGATTGGCAGGACCTCATCATACAGCAGTACCTCAACGTCTGCCTTAACTGGCGGCTCCTCAGCACTATCATCATATCGTCCCAGTTCGTACCTGAGCGGCGGAAATAATGATACAGCAACAGCATCGAGTCGATTTGGAGTAAGTAGATTTTTAATAAATAGGCATAGTAGTAAAGATACAACACCATCCACCACAACCACAAACAAAACCACAACAACCACCACCTCCACCATCATCAACAGACTGCCGCGGCGGTCGTCTATGTTGTCAAATAGATTACCCAGTAATAGCAATTACAATAGTGTGCCTAACGCAAACACAAGATCACTCAATTACTCAGCATCTACACCATCGTTCGCTCATTTGCCAACGCTTTACGATGGCGATGGCGATGGCGATCGTAGGAGTGCATCCAATTCGAATGGTAGACGATACGGTGATAGTAATAGAAATAGTCCCTTTTCTTGTGCTTCCACATTTGCTAATCGATTGTCGTCTGATCACGAAGCTAGTCGTACTTCGCGTAGTGGTCATTCAACAAATCACAATTTTACTGACAATCACAATTATTCTAATGAAATTGACCTTTTCTCTAAATCCACTCCAACATCAACATCGACTACGAAACAATATCGAAACATCATCATCAACAAAAACAACAACAACAACAACAACAATAAAAATAATAATACAAATTATTGCACGACATCATCCAACTCCTCCACCTCCTCCATCATCACGATCATCGACGAAAACAATGAAAATCCCTATGAAACGCAGAGGAGGGAATTGTCTGAGTATAGAAACATCGGCACAGAAAACACCGATTGCAACAACAACAGCAACAACAACACGAACTCACCACGAAGCAGTAGTAAGAGTAGAAATACCCGAGCATCATCCTCATACTCATCATCATCATTAGCACGATTAGTAGCGACATCTGCCTTGGATATATATGAAAAATATAGTCCAGCACATTATATACCAAAATGTGAATTATCACGTTCCAGCTCACTGTCTGAGGCGGCAGCATCAGCAACAGGAGCAGGATCATCGGCAACAGCAACAACAGCTTCCACATCGGCAACGCTAAACGATACAAATTCGAAAAAGAATTCTACCAGTAGCAATTCACATAGTAAATACAATAGTTATAGCAAGCAATATAGCCGACAGGCAAATGGCACAATTAGCGAGGGTAGTGAAGGTCCGTCTACGTCAAACTCAATCATAGACAATTACCTGACGGTGCCGCACACAAATAGTAGTCATAACAATGGCAATGGTGCCACCAGTCCCACAAAGCTGTTGCTGCATGTAAGCTATGACCTGCAGGATGATAGTAATAGTCTAAGAGATTTAAAAATATCATGCATCTCTCCTACCACAACCACCACTGCTACTTCTACTACTACTTCTACTTCTACTTCCACCACTAGTTCATCTAGTTCTCAGGATACAAAGGACACCGCGCAATTGGCAAACAAGGTAAACAGAAGTTTGTTTCGCGACAGCACTAACCAGTTAAACAATGAGACTGAATTGAAAATTGATATATATTTACTTATATATCCTGCGTGTCCTAAGAGCATTTGAATTTTTTGTGTCGCTCCCCCGTGGCCCATCTTCTTCCTAGTTGGCGTGTGGATTTGATTTGACTTTGATTTTGATCCCTGTTTTGTGATATAAATGTTGTTGCTATTCATGCTGTGATGTTCGCGTTGCTATTTTGTGAATTTAATCAAAATGCACCTCCTATGCACTGCTGCGCGTGCGTATATCGATGTCGATGTGTGTTTTCCTAACCATGTGTTGTTTGTTGTTTATTGTAGTTTTCTTCTTTTTTTAATGTGTTGTTTTTTGCTCACTAACGACTAAACGAATTAAATTGAATTGCAGAAGAGTACAATTCGCATTTTCTTCAGAAAGGGATAACCCATGTCCCAGTCACATCACATGGATTTGCTGAAGAAAAAAATACCACGTTCTTATATTGTTGATTAAGAATTAATTGCTGCTGTTCCGGGTGTATTGCAGTCTCAACCTCTTCCTTTTCAGGCTGAAATCGTGTTTACAACTGTTGGTCGAGCTTTAAGTTGGGTTCTTGAACATATCCTCTTATGTTCAGGGATCTTTATAATCTTCAAAGGGCGTAGTGTGAACATTGATTCAGAGACCTTGCGCCTTCTAGGTTGAAGATTCTGACAGCCACCAAGCAGAAGTCCCAGTTTAGGCACGTTTGGTTAAAACACAATATATGTTAGAATGTAAGCATCTTACGGTGTTTCTAAGAATGTTTGAGTCTAAGTCGACTGTCATCAGGTCTGCGAGTGTTTTTAGAGTTCAGTCGTAGTAGTCGATGAAGTATTGTAGTCGAGGGAACCTAGAGACCAGAAGCGTGCTCCGCTTCTGTTTTTCTAAATCTAATTTACCTAGCTTATATGACAGTCGTGAGTTAATATATATATATATATGGGTGGCGCTACAGCCCGTATAGGGCCAAGGCCTAGCTTCTCAGCAACTACTTATTTTGTGCGTGCTATTGTTCTCTTCACGAGTGGAAGGTACAGTTTTATGCCGACTCCGAACGGCCAAGCTTGAGAAGCTTTTTCTAGATAGTTGTTATTCTTTGAGCATTGTCAGTGACTCGAAAGTGGTGGGACCGTGAAAATTATTTTTGGTCGTACCGGCCGGGAATCGAACCCAGGCAACGAGGTTAAGTTGCGATGGGGTCGACGCACATACCGACAACGCCACGGCCACCACCAGTCGTTAGTTATTGGTTAAAAAAAACCTGGCCATACATTTGGATTTGACAAGGAACGGCCGGTGTCATCGCACTCTACTCTCAAATACCCCATAAATCAGTGTGAAGTGTTCTGTCTTGTCGGTAATTTCAATTTCCCTCAGCGACGCCAGCTGTTTTCAACCACAAACTTCATACGAATGAGGATGAGTAGAATCGCGGTACTAAAATAGTAATATGAGTGACGTTACAGGGCCGGGACCTAGCCACGAGTAGAAGGGACCTGCAGTTTTATGCCGACTCCGAAGTGTCAATTCTTGAAGCTTTTTCTTGATGGACAGTTATAACTCCTTGAGCATTGCCAGGGAATTGAAAGGGTCGTGAAAACTATTTCAGGGGCTATGAAAGTTATATTTTCGTACCGCGAATTGAACTTATAAACCGTAGGAACAAATGTGTGCTTACATACCCACAAATTCGCTCCGCAATCGCCGTAAAGATTCACAACAACTCGGCCTTTACGAAAAGTGGGGATTTTTATTTTATCTAAACCGATGTGTATTCGTTTTCGCTTAACCTGAAGTGATATCATTCTGAAGATTAACCTCACAGGGCAATGCTTCCCGATTTCTTATCGTGCAATGACATAATATTGATTTTAAGTCTTGCCGTTGATTACGAAAGACAAGATAAATTTGTTGTAAAAGTTGAAAAAAAGAAAAAACACAGTCACCTTGATTCTCGATTCCCACTTTACTGGAATTGCTTTATTTCACAAGACGAACTTTCCGAACACACTCCCTGTTTTAACGATCCGTCGGACATGCGGGTCCAGCCAGGCACATTTCATTTTTAAGCGTTATTTCCTTATATTTCTAATGAAATTGTAATACTTACATCTGGCGAGACATGGCAGCACTATGAAGAGCTTGTAAATGTGTTGCAGACAAAGAAGACATTCCTTGTAAAACGTTCAGAGTGAACAGTGATTTGATTATTTAAACAATAAAATAGGAAATATAAACAGAGCTTGTGCTCGCTTGATTTAGTTAATAGTTGACCTTAAAGTATCGACTTGAAATTCCAGGTTTCAATTTACTGATTTATGAAAAACTCCATTCTAATGAATTTCTATAAGAGGAAGAAGAAGTGACACTTTCGGACGGACACATTGTGCCCGGCATGCATTTGACAAAGAATATCATGCATTTTGACAATTCTACTAATATTTAACGCAATAAGTGTAATATTATTATGGTTACCATAATCGAAGCAAATCGATATGCAGCACAAAAATGGAATGAAAAAATTACCGAATCCAGACCAAGAATGTGCAATGATTTGACGACCACTGATATTGATGCATTTTTTAGAATACTTTTGGTCACTGGGACATCACACAATAATATGCAAAAATCGTCAGTGTTCTAAGAAGCTCATAAAACATACCTGGATCTTTAAAAAAACGTTTCTAAGTGGCACATATCTCACATATCTATCCAGCTATATACAGTATACTCTCGATAACATGAACAAATAAGAACCAAGGGAGGTCACGTTTGCAAAGGTCAAATTTTAATAAAACTATAGATATAGATTTTCAATTTAAAATGTCTAATCTTAAACAAATTTAAAATTATTTGGTTTTTCTATTGCGTAATAGAATTTTTATTTCATTTACTTAATTTTAAACAAAAAGTTATTGCATAGGAACATAAAAATATGGGCGGCGCTTCAACCCGTAGAGAGCTAGGGCCTAGCTTTTATAGCAACCACTCGTAAAAGTTGTTATGAGAAACCATTTCGACATGTATTGTGATTCATTTATTCAGTATCTTATATCAATTTGTTCATCAAAATAAGCCGTCGTTTAAAGCACCATGTAACAATTAGGGCAATCGCGTTGATTGAGGTTGTCACAGCATAAAGTTGAGCCCTAAATGTTGAGTCAGCCATAAAATTAAATTTTTTTGGATATAAGGATATAAAATTACCCGCTGCTCGCACTCTAAGTTTATTGACAATGCTAAATGCTTCGATAATATCCCCCTGATTTTTTTCAAAACGTGGATAAAAGTATAACCACACTAAATTTATAACAGTCTTGATTGTAAGACAAGGAAGAACAACAAATTGTTTAGTACGGGCATTCCGCCTTATTGTAACATTTCTGGTTCATCATTAACAAATAACGCAAAAGTACTTATTTTCTATACATACTTTATGATACCTGCAACACAATAGCCGTGTTTTTTTTTCATCGCTTGTGAAGGGAAGTAAGATGCGATCGCAGTGGCTTTGATTTTTATCTGTCAAAATATATGAAGAAAACAATTTATTTGTTCGAATGGCTGTCACAATATATGAAAAAAATTCGAACTCGAATTTTTATCGGCAGCCACTTTTCACTGCCGATATTATAGGCAGTTATTGGCAGGAGGTTGTTGTATGTGCTTTGCGTGCAAAATCCTACTTCACTATTTATAGATTTTTGAAAAAAAAACCGGCTAATGTTGCGTTGCTTCCACCGTCGCCTTTCAATGCAATCAATTCAAAGTATTTATGGTACGTATATCAACGGTCGTTTAAAGATGAGAGGGCGTCCGAAAATTTTAGAGCGCATTGTCTCGTACTAATTTTTTGACATGTTGCAATATCTGCACCTGAGCTTCGTTCAGCTGACACTTTAAAAGATGCTCCACAAATTGTGAGTTTTTTTAGGGTCTTGGAAATTAAAACAGCGGATTGGGTTGCCATTTCAAAGTATGACTCAAGGACTTAAGACTTAAGGGAACTTAAGACTTACAAACCCATAGAATCTGTTGCGTCCTGTCAAAAAATTGACAGCTCATAAGCCCTTATAAGAGAGATAGAGACACCAAATGGAACTGATTAACTTTTAACTTTCTGTGCGTTTGACAGATGTTTCCATGGAAATTCATTCGGGTGCCCCTTATGGATTGTTTTTACGATATTTTATGAATGAAAGAACACGGTTTAATCAAATTCAAAGATGTTTTTGAATAATTCCTAATAATTCAGGAACATACAAATTTTAAATTTCTCGGATTATCTTTTCTTAGATTCACCTCTTTGCAATTCGGCAACTACTATTCTTGAGGATTCCAAACGCAACGGATTCTAGCGGTAATAACTACGCACGCACTACGGTGTTTCTTGCATTTGATTCGCCGAAACAAATATTTAATGTCGTACAAATTGACAAAAGCTCTCAAAAGAGAGTTTTCAACTTGGGATCATGAAACCATGAAATTGAGTGACTATCGTATAAAAACACTAACGACACTTGCTACTACTTGACATAGGAGTTGACGATCGACACACAAGAGTAATGGGTGAATTTGTCTTGATGTAAACTTATCAAAGAGCTTTTGCTACGCATAGAGTCAAACTCGGGTGGGGATAGTCAGTTGTCTATTCTGGGAAACCAGTCGGAGACGTCGAACAAACATGTGAATAGAGAGAAGTCCCATCCCTTGATTAACTGTATATCTCTGGAGACATGATATGTGTCTCGGGGTTGTTTCGTCAAACCAATCACAAATGTTCATAAGAACCAACGCTTTAGGCTGCACTACAGTCCATGGTATCAACAAACAAGTCTATCAGCCAGCGCTAGATGCTTTCAATTTAAAAAAAAAAATACAATTTAAATGAACTTACACATGTACTGCTAAAAAAAATATATGTGGAGGGTGTTGGATCTGCATAGTCGATAGTTTTAAGTAAACAACAACTCTCTTCCTAAAATCCCCAAACACATTACACATTTATAATAAGAAAAAAAAATAATAAACACTGACAAACTCAGCTTGGAACTTTGTAATTATTCTTTTCCCTCCTTTTTGTTTCACATCAACTGGGTCCTTACAACCGACAAATTGCAAAAGTTTCGTTTATGTTCATTCTCTCTTATTTATTTCTATCGAATTCCCCTTAAAAAATATAAATACGAATTTCTATTTTGCTAGCCATCATATTTTGTTATGTTTTTCAAAAAGTAAGAAAAAAAATATAAATGTATCCCCGGCAATTTGCAGAATGTAGCAACATCGCAATGCTTTCAATTGTTTTGCTTGTTTTTTTCTTTCGATTACATAGAAAAACAAAAGTGAATACCCGTTTCATTCCAAAAAAAAAAACCAAACCAACCAATCAACCTAAAAAAAGAAATGACATATTATTAATTTCTTTCTCTGTTCTAGACGTACCATTCGTAAATGGCTCACAAATAAAAGCAAACATAATATATAGTGTAACGCCACATAAACCTAGTGTGTTCGTGCGTGTGCATAGATATCATAGGGTGAACAATCTATATATATATATATTCATATTTAATCTTACTGTACATACATATGTTTGAAACAAAAAGGTGTTGTGTATGAAAAAAAAAAATATATAAGCAGACTCTAGAGTGCATCCGTGAGTAAAGAAAATCACTATAGTCAGACAAAACTATATAATAGAAAAAACAAAAAAAAAAAATCAAAAAAACATTCTCAAAGCTAGAAATGATAGATGCTAATATTAAAAATTTGAAATTCCCAAAGCAAAAACGTAGTGTTGAAGCTACAACCATCACTACCACCACCACAACAACAACAGCAACCACCAAGGCAGCTGCGGCCACCACCGGCACCTCCGTCGTCACCACAACCACCACCACTACAACAAATACTTCTTCAGTAACAAACAACACAACTTCCAACAATCAGTCGGCCACATCGTCGGTATCGGCGAGAGTTGGTAATCAACAGTTTTTCCTAATCTCCGCCTTTAAGGATCAGAATTTCTTGAAACACGAATGCGACTTGGCACGTTCACAGGTCTACAGATCGAAGCATCGTTTCGAGAATAACGCCCTCAATGATGATAATCTCAACAACAATGCCGATAACAGACAGAACTACAGTAGCTACACCAACAACAACAACAATAATAATTTTACCAGTGGCAACAACAATGCCAACAACAATGAACCGAATGGCACCACATTAGCAGGCAGCAACAGTAGCATTGTCACGACCATCAATGACAATCGAAAGCTACCGAGCGTGGTCAGTAGTAAGCAAGCGATAAAGCCCCTAATTCATCGGACCCCAAACAACAAGTTTCTGACAAAAATACCCGCCAACAACAACATGCATTGCCTGCACTCGAATTCGGAACTCTTAGATGACATCAAGTACATCGACAGCGATGACACAGAACGACAGCAACAACAGCACCAACAACAAAGACAGCACAAACCGAAACTGCGACCAAAATCTTCCATAATATCCACGTCGAATCAGAGTCTCTTCGAAAAGGTCAATCAGTATAAGTATCAGAATGGGAGTACGCTCTCGTCATCGCCACCGGTCTCGTCGTCGGCACCAACATCGACCGCAAGCACGGCCACATCATCACCATCGTCAACGCTGCCGCTGATGGGCGGTCGCAAACGCGACATCATTCACGATACATTTAGCATTAAGGCATCCATCGAGAAGTTCAATACGCTCAGTGAAGCGAAACGTCAAACAACTAGAAGTAGCACCACCAATTTACAATATACCACTGATTTCGAACGGAAGCTACCGCTAAGAGAACGCGAACGCTCCGCCTCGCCGGCTGCTACTAGCGCCGCCTCTCGGGCAGCTGGCATTACATCGAATCTAATCGCCAGCAATAGTACAAGCAGCGGAAGCATAGCCAGCAATAATTTACTTCTAAGAAATCGCAGCACCGAATCATCGCCATCGCATTCGCCAAAGAATCTTCGTAAGACGTCGGTAACACCAACGGCAGGCCTCCTCAATGGGAGCACGTCCAATCTATTGAAAACTGGCCCGGGCTACGACAAAGTGACCGTCTCCATGCTAACCTGTCCAGCGCCAACGCCATCGACGGTGACGTCTAAAACGATATCGATTGATAAAAAGCCACCAGCATCTGTGTTGTCGTCAAATAAATTAACTGACATTGATGAAAGTGTAAGTGGTCCTTTAGACAATCAATTCAAATCTATTCTCTTTTTTTATACTTTCGTTCTCTCTTCTCTCTGTCCATGCGTCTTTATTTATATTTGAAAAGGAAACTAGTTAAGCCTAGTGAGAGGAGATATTTATTTATTTTTTGTTTTGTTTTTAAGGGGATGGTCTCTTGCATTCTATTTGCATATATTCCATAACTGTTATTATTTCATATTTATGCATTGTTTCTGTATGCTTCATCCATGGTAGATGGTTGTAAAAATTATTCTTGGTGCTAGATGAGCTTCTTTCATTGGATTTGATTTGCATTTTACCTTTACACTTTAGTTTTTAAGTCATTTCACTTGTACATAACCTTTGGGGGAACACACGGGAAGGTTTCAGCAGCCCTTGCTGGTGCTGAAAAGAAAGGATCTACTTGCAGCCATCAAACATGAGCCTGGATGTCATTGATATCACAATTTTGTATTCATATTCTACGTTCAGAGCTACACCATGAGTCTGGTCCACATATTCTACGTTCAGAGCTACACCATGAGTCTGGTCCACATGTTCATCGGAAATGAAAGACTATACAGGGTGTCCGAGAGATTTCAGAATAAAGGCAATGACTTTACAGCTAAGGCTATTTTAAAACACAAGCCTAACCAAACGAGTAAATAAACGAAACAGAAAACATTCACTTACATCAGTTTCGTTAAGTTTCGTTCACTTCGCTTAATTCAGTGGGAGTGAGATGAATTGCTGTCAATGTGCATGATACACGATGACAGTTTGTGTTTCAATTTGACAAATAGAATTGAGAATATCAATGGCTGCAGAATTTTTCTTTTTTCATGGTTTGACGATGCTGCTGACTAATTTTCTTCAAGTTCTGACATATGTTCAAGTCTAATAGACAATTGTGGTTAGAACAATATATTGTTCGAATCCGCTCCAAAAAAGCAGACACGTGTCTTTCTTGAAGTCAGAGCAAAAAAAAACACATTCCACTCTTTAAGGCTGCGTTTCCGGTGCAAGCGAATTTCACTTGTACAAACTTCTAATGTATGCTAATAAACTCTAGTTTCACTGCAAGTTCGCTTGTAAAAGAATTTATGTATCTTAAATTAAACTAACTCTTATTGTAACTGGTAAACCTAACGTCCCACGGTCCCGTTTGTTTCCGGGATATGATATAGAAGGGGAATTTGTATTGATTGATGACGAAGCGTATCTCAAAAGAAATTTACGATAATTAACATAGAAATGAAGACTATAGAGTGAACTTTTGGACTTAAAAGCAGCAAGACGGGATTGCTAGGAAAGATAGTTGAACCAAATGTTGAAACTATTAAAACCATCGCGAAATGTCTCTGCCTTCTTCATACACACGTAATTCGGTACACAACGAATTACAGAGATGGCCGACTTCACAACTGATTGCTTCCTAGTCCATCGACGAATTTGAGCGCTTTTTTGACGGTTATTCACGAAATAACGTGAATGCCGTCCTCTGATCTGGTCAATTCCGTTTAAGAGAACGATATAAGAAATAGTTGACAAATATTTAAGTAGCAAGAGAGGTAGAAGTCCCGCGTCTCTGTAATACTTCGTTTCTGGTAGAAATCCTACAAAAAACAAATCTTGTGTTCGTCTAATCGCGCGAATAATATAGAAATAAAGTCGATTATTCGGCTCGTTAGGTACGATTCCGGACACAAAAGCTCTCGTAATTCACGGCACCTGCTTTCTACAAGCACAAGGATCGTGGTGAATAAATTGACAAGTCATCATAGTCAAGTCAAGATAACACAAGCCTACGGACGGGATCGGATGACATGGCGTCTCTGCGATGCATATTCTCGGAAAAATGTCAACACAACAATATTTGCTGACATTGTTATCATTGACGTTACTTGCGAAGTAAATTTTGTGTACTGGAATGATGTTAGCGAACTTTGCGAATTCGCGTAATATTCGCTGGCACCGTAACCCCATACTTAAATGAGAAATTGGTCTTCATTGACATGAAATATTACTCGTCACACAGTCTTTCTTTCAGTCAGAACTCCCAGTGGTGCTACAGTCAGAAGTATACTTGATCTTCTCTAGAACCCATTAGCCGCTCAACATCTTCCTGAATCACTACAGTCCGAGGAGACTTGGGCTTAGCTTTTCCACTCTGAAGAGTGAGAAGGTGACGGACAATTTATTCACCGTAGGCCTTGTGCCTTTGCTAAGTGCCTGCAAAAAGTAGGTATCATGAAATACGAGAGCTTTTGTGTACATAATGGTACCTAGTTCCATTGGAAAATTTTTCGCTGGATTTATACACTAAATCTAGGCGCAGCGGTCACTTTTTATTGAGACATCGAATATAACTTCGAGCCATGCGTCGAAGTTTAACTTGCGTGGCGTCTTGAGTCAATTATTTTGCGGTTCCAAAAGTTGAAGAAAAAGACGTCATTCCCATGTACTTCAAGAGAGTTCTTGGCAACCCTCACATCTGTCAAGGTTCGTTTCGTTTTCGACACATACCGGAAAATAACTCGACCATAACTCGACGAATATTTATTTTTAAAGCGTGAAGAGTTGACGGTTTGGGCGCATAAACACGAGTCCGAAAAGAAATTAGCTAACGGCGACAAATGACACGATTTTAGTGTGCAGTTCGCATCACCAAAACGTGAAATAACTCGTCCAGGAAATGTTAATTGCTTTATTGCACAAATATGTGGTGACATCTTGTTAATACACAATGTTTTCCGTATCCATATTTTCGATTGGGACAAGAATTGATTGTGACGCTTACACTACGCTTACACCTTCTTTATTCTCGAAGCAATGTGAACTAATGACACCATCCAACCAAATTTCACACCTTATACAGACCTTGTCGATGTGATGGTTCATTGACCGTTAAATGTGAATTGTAACTTCCTCATGTGCGACAATTTTACTGTTAACGTTAACCAATCGTCATTTATTCTACTCAGGCCTTGTTCAGCTGGCTTCAATTCCTGAGCGAGTTGAATTTTATAAGAGTGTAGATAGATACGAACTATGCCATAATGTGTCGTAAGACAAGGCCAAAAGTAGGTCATCACTATGAAATCGGTAAATAAGCCCAGCCATATTTAGCTGGGTAGGTTGGATAGGACACCCGTATCAGAGCCAGCGTCTTCGAATTTTACAAATTGGCCAAAAGTGCACTGAGGTGGATGATTATGTCGTCTTAAGGCTAGGGGCGCACATGCATTTTTTTCTTCGCAGCGATAGAAAAATCGTGGTCGCAAAAAACATGACCATGCACACACTTGTGGTTTTCTGTCGATTATTCAGTCGCAAAAAAATATAACAAACTGCTTTCCGACTCAATTATGGTCTGATAGAAAATCGCAAGTACGCGTGTACCAATATTTTGCTGCGAAGACGATTTCTCAATCGCAAGTGCGGGGAAACTCTTGGTACGTATGGTTAATTTAAACTTGCGACAATCGCGCCGCTAGGAAAATGAGACAAATTTTGAGACTTTTGCGAGCGAGTTCAAATTAAAAGTTATTTGTCTTGCGATTGAAAACGCGTGTGAGCCCCTAGCTTTAATCAGCTCGTGTTTCGTGAAAAGTGCTTACAAGTGCTCATAATTCAGGTTAAGTGATTGATTTCGTGGGGTCAAATCGCACGATCTCGGTGGACAGTTCACGTCACCTCCACGTGAGCTAATCATGCAATATTTTCCCAATACGGCAAATGGCGCTGTCCTGTTGAAACCACATGTCCTTAGATGGTAATCATCAGATGGTAATCATCAACATATAGCGCTCGCCGTTGACAGTGACGGCCTGGCCAACGTGGTTCTCAATGAAATATGGACCGATGATGACGCCGGCAGTGCATTAGACTCGTGGTCGGGGATCTCATGTCGATTGGTATCGTCCCAAATTCGACGTTTGTTGCGGGCGAAGTTCGTATAATGTTGCCGGAAGAGAACAACCATTTCGATAACACATGTGTCGTTCAACCCTATTCGTCCATGGTGTTTTATCAAAAGATTGAATAAATGAAAGCCAATTTGACAGATATGGCCGCTATCAACTGTCAAATAGTGAACATTTTCGGATGCCAAATTCGACGCCCCCACATAAATCTCTGTTTTATAAATCCTCAACTTACAATCAACACGTCCATGCGACGTCAAGAGCTCTTTTGTTTAAAACAAATTCAAAATGTTCATAAATGTGTATAAAACTGTCCAAAGCTACATTTTTGGGTTTGTATTCGAAATGCGACAACACTTTTAACATAACCAAACCACTTCTTTGGGATTGCATGATTCTGCTCTGTGTTTTTTGTTTTGTTCGTTAAATCTTATTGTGAAAAAAAATCTATAACACTCTGCATGTAATACCGCTTATGTATGAGCTTAACATTCACATTCTATCCCGCTTCCTTACATCATTCACGGGCATTTTCTTTGCTTGCTTTTGCCTCACACCACACGCAACTGACGACACTTCTATTTGGAATATAATCAGAACAACACATACACAACCAACATAACACATTTCTTTTGTTTCATATATTGTTTAAATTTAAAATTGAAAACGCCGCGCACACCAGTAACTGTATTAAACTATGTCTATATCCTTTTTCAATATATCGTACGTACGTATGTGTAAATCTTCTGTAAAGTTGCCTTTTTTATCCGTACCTTGGCCCTTTCTTGTTTTGTTATCTAAAACACAAGTAACAAATGCAAAACAATCAGATATTAGATGGTTAATTGAAATTAATTGATTGTGTGATTTTTTTTTGGTTGCATTTAGGTTCGGAATTCCTCCTCATTACGAAGCGGCCTTCCACCCATATCTCCGACTCCAGCAAGGCACTGGGATCGAGATACCGGCAGATCATCGATTCTGTCCAGCCGGAATTTGTCGGATGATTATACGTCATCGAGCAAACTATCGTCGTCAAATCTAGATGATAAGCCAGAACAAGAAGGTAAGTCTCTTTCTTTGTGCATCTATTTTGAAATAAGATTCCATTGTGAGGCAATTTGAGGTTGAACATTAGAATATAATATCAAGTTTCCACCGAACGAAACCGCAAGGTTTCATCAATCCATACATTTTCGGCGTCTGCAAACCTCACGGTTTCTGATAAACCTCGTTGCAGCCCCGTAGAATTCATCCTTTCATGAGAAGTTGTCAAACCGAACTAGCCTACAGAGTGAACTTCAGTTTATTTTTGTGATCATTTTCTTATACTATCTCTTTCTATCTGCTGGTGTTTTCACACTATTGTCAACAGACTCCATTTAAAAGTTGAGAGCGAGTGACATTTGTTTTAGCGAGCCCTTATCCATTGAGAGGGAATTTGAGGAATCAAATCCGGTGGAAAGGCCTATTCAGGATTCAGTGAACGTTCATCCGAACCTCGCGGTTTCGGCTCGGTGGAAACGTGGTATAAGATTACTTGGTAAATAAAAGGGACATGATAAGAATTTTGAAGACAAATCATTTATTGCTGGATAAAGTGGATAGTTGGCACACGGTCTTACCGCCAGATTGTTTCAGACAATTTCAGGCAAATTTCGAAGCCTAATCACGTGGCTTAAAACAAACCAACCTCTTTACTAAAGTTACTAAATGGTTTGCAGAAAAGGTATTCATTGATTCGCGGCCTAAGTGTGGCTGCTGTCTTTCCTTTCAGCACTCAGCCAGTTCAGCATAACCTCACTTATCTTGGGGCAATCCTGGACAAACGACTCAACTGGAATTCATTTCGGAATTTGGATTTCATTCGCCGAACGTGGTACTAGAGCACTGTGGTTCGGTATACGTCCTTACGGCAGGACTTGTGCTCTTTTTACCAAAATTATACATTTTGGTTGTACACAATGTTGGCAAGACCCATTATAACATAGGCGGCCACCGTCTGGTGGCCAATAACACTCCAACCTGCCCCACAACAGCTTTATATGCTATACTGATTTTTGTCGGGAAGATTGCTGCCAGATACGCTATTAAACTGCAGCTAGAGTACAATTACAAACCTAACTGGTCACATTAGTATTCTCAACTCAGTTCCTAATAGAGACATGTTTTGTACAATGCCGGATATCATGGTCAGGCAACATTGTTTCAGCAGGCTTTTGAAGTTTACATATTGGACCGCGGAAAGTGGACCAATGGTATCACGACACTAGACCCAAGACGTTTGTTTTCAAAGATGGATTCTGGAGTGGGGGCAGGAGTCTTTGGACCCAACACGAGGATTTCCGTACCAATGCGATCGAGTCCTACATTGTTCCAAACCGAAATCCATGCCATCGAGATCTTTGCAGGGCTCAATAATGCAGATACTCTGACAGTCAAGCAGGACTAAAGGCCCTTTCGTCCAATCCAATGGACTTAAAAAACAGTCAACTACAAAGTGAAACTTGGGTGAGTCCCTAGACACAGAGTGAGGGAGCAGGCAATCCGCAGTAAACTCGCGAGAGCTGGCTCTGAATAAGCGTTCATAGGTCAAGAACCGTTCTACAATGTCAATTGGACAGCAGCTACAACTCTGATTAACGAATGGGAGAACAAACTTCACCTGGACCCTGGTCATGGTCTTAGACAATCTAAGGGATCGACCAGGCCTTATTCGTATAAGGCAATACACCATCTTAATAAGGATAGCTTAAGATTGTTAAGAAGTTTTCTTACCGGCAACTGCGGCCTGAAATATGACTTTAACAGACTAAGCCTGAGTCAAGACACGTTTTGTCGGCTTTACCTCGAAGAGGAGGCGATATTCCGAGCACGGGAAGTGCTTTGGCGTTTGTCTTAACTCCAAACCTTCGATACAATAGATCTACCCTGGTCGCAGTGTCGTTGCCTACACGGCATGGGTTGTACAAGAGGAAAAAAACCTAACCTAACAAAACCGAAGCACGTTTAATTTGGCAATGTTCGCACGTCTGTGCTTCAATCAATCTTCACAATCCGTGGTAGACCTTGTCCCCAGCAAAAATAAACTGAGATTTCCTTGACCATGTAGGAATTATGTAGCTAGGTACTTGCTCTTCCAGCCTATAGATTACTGATTTCCAAGACCTAATGCATTCTCGTGTACTGCAAGGACTTTCACCATCATGCGTATACCTCCTTTGCCAATCTTTAACCCTTATGCTCTGGCCGTTCATCCGATCAACGTCTAGAATTTTTCAGTGTATTTTGTCTGTGTCTAAGGCCATGTCATCTAATTGCCTTCTTCATAAAGCCCGGCCTTGCCTGAGATTTTCCCAGCTTATATGAGATCGGAGGGAAAATCAACTGCACGAGCTATACTGCTACATGAGCATATACAGCGTCTACGGATCCAACGCCTGAGGTGGATGGGCCATTTAGAAAGCATTGACTGCGTACCAAGTTGGCACACAGATGTGGTGAAGGACTTCAGCCAACTTCTTCTTCTTCTTCTGGTGGCGCTACAGTCCGGGGTGGACCTGAACCTCAACCAACAAGCTGGAACGATCTTTAGCCAGCTGTCTCCAAGTTGGTTGAGGTCCTTCTCCACCTGGGTGCGCTATCGGTTCCGTGAACGTACTCTATTGTGCTGTCCCACTGGTTCGGAGTCGAACACTCTTCGGACTGGAGCAGTGTTGTCCATGCGCTCTACATGGTCTAACCATCTTAGGCGTTGAATCCGTAGACGCCTGCCCAGGCTCTTGTCGCTGTCCAGCCCGATGCTCTTGGTTCGAGAAAAAGAGGAAGACCGAACCTCCAGTTCAAACACCAATTCGTCTTGGATCCGAGGTACAGTCCATTGTTGAATCTTCTTCTCAAAAAACCATCAACGCAAACGGGACCAAAGATTGAACGGATAACTTTTCTCTTGAACAGACCAAGGGCATCTTCATCTGCTTTTAACATTGTCCAAGCTTCCGCGCAATAGATTAGACGAAATCCTTGACTATCTCGACGGTGTAGCTCCCTTTGATGACGTTCTGTCCGACTCGTCGATGTTGTACTTCCTTTCTCGATGACAGGATATACTTTTTTGCCGCGCGCACTCCTAAATCCGTTTTGGCCGTTTCAATGTCGTCCGCGTATGCTAGCAGTTATACGGAGTTTTTGAAGATCGTGCCTCGTGTGTTGGAGACTTGACGACGAAGTTTTGCACGACCTGATGTTAAAAAAGTCACATGACAGCGCGTTGCCTTGTCGTACACCTTTTTTGACATGGATGGTCTCGGTGAGTTTGCTTCCGACCTTGGTAGAGCAGCGACAATTCCTCATCGGCATTCTGCACAACCTGATCCACAACCTTATGCCTCGGCAGTTGAAAGGGTCTCCTTTCTTCTGGACCTTAGTCAACTTAGAAATTCTTGTTTGTTGAAGTCTAAGTCCATCCCGAACTGCAACACCACTCACAGTAGAACAGGATGAATAAGAGGATTTTGTCTCAAGACCGTCTGCCTTTTTATTTCGTTGGTCACTCATTGACTCGGACTCACGTATTTCCTGGTTTCCATTACAAGGTCGCCGTACATTCCAAAGAATGTTTTGCAGACGTCACGGCTCTGATCTATATTACTTGATTTCAGACTAAAAGGAAACTTTTAATTTCCTAGAAAGCCCTAGTATTCTCTTCAGTATTTTGTATTTTGGGGAAAAAAAATTATTTAATGTCACTTTCGTGAATGTCGAGGTATTACTCCTACCAAGCGGGTGAATTTCTATGCCAACTTCAGTGTCTAGCCATTCAGTGAACACCTACCTTTCCATTTTGCTTACAGGATTATGTGGACTGAGAAACATCGGCAACACGTGCTTCATGAACTCTGTCATCCAGTGTCTGAGTCACACAAGTGAGTTAACAAAATTCCTGAAAACACAAAATGGTGTCAAGTCCTCGTCGTCAAAGGATCAACAGATCTTAAGTGGTAAGTTACGAAGAGATGAGGATCCTCTCACAGATTTGTTGTTAAAAATGTATTCGTTTTTCCATTCAGAGTTTGCCAAATTGATACGTGAAATGTGGACGTCAAATGTGAACAGCGTCACACCGAGTGACCTGAAGCGGGCTTTTTCAAGCAAACACAGGATGTACAGTGACTACAATCAGCAGGATGCGCAGGAATTTCTACGATTTTTCTTAGATTCGCTACACTCGGCATTGAACTCCGGTGTGAAGGGTGATATTCTTAAGATTGACGAGAGTTTAAGGTGCGTTCGATGATCTGACAGCAAGTGCAGTTTCTTTAATTAATTCGATTCTTGTAAATAGTGACAACAAAAAGGCCGATATTACCTGGGAATGGTACACCAAAACAGAGAACTCTGTTATTCGTGACTTGTTCGTTGGCCAGTTGAAGAGCACGCTCAGGTGCACAGTGTGTGGAAATACAAGCGTCACTTTCGACCCATTCTGGGATTTAAGTGTGCCCTTACCGTCTTCGTCCAGATGCAAACTGGAAGCCTGCTTGGATCTGTTCATCCGCGAGGAAGTGCTCGATGGTGATGAAATGCCAACATGTTCAAAATGCCAAACCCGACGGAAAAGTACGAAAAGCTTTTCGATACAACGATTTCCGAAGTATTTGGTTATTCGTAAGTTTCACAACATCCACATGGACATGATGACAGATGATTGACTAACCAGATGTTTTCGTTTAGATTTGAAGCGCTTCTCAGAGACACGGTGGAGCAAATTGTCGAATATTGTGGAGTTCCCCACGGGCGAGAGAGAATTCAATATGGGTCCCTACGGCTCCAATTCATGTTCACCTGCTTATTACACGCTGTATGCCATTTCAAATCATATGGGTATGTATTCATAAATAATCTGATCTCGCAACAGATTCATGCAATCGATGTTTAACAGGCTCAACAGCTGGCGGACATTACGTGGCGCTGTGCAAACATCCTGTCACAAAGAAATGGCACGAGTTCAACGACAACATGTAAGTATTTCGTCTGTGATGTGATACTTCAAGGTGATCCCGTCAAAACGAGCAGTTTGATGAGGAACACTAGTGGGCATTGATGGATGAACGCACTCGTAATCCTTGTTCTAATTCCAATATTTCGTTGTTTTCTTTTCATTTCAGTGTCAGCGGTGATTTATCAGACAGTCATTTAGTTTCATCTAGTGCCTACATTTTGTTCTACGAACGAGCGTAAGAAATTTTTATTTTTATTATATGTAGATTGAAACAAAAAAAAAAGAAAAGAGATATAATTGAAACCCACACCACACGTGTTATTAATATAGAAAATTTTAATTAGTTTATACTACCAAACTAACCCCGACGCAATGAAGCTAAACCGTTAAAATAAACCCTAACCTATGAATGTATGTACTAATTTTAACCTTAAGTTAAACATATATTTTTTTTAATAAGAGCATAACAAATAAGAACAAACAGATCCAATTGCAAGTGGACACGCATAAAAATGAAAATAAAACGAACGTTCTACTCCCGCTTAGACTGCTAAACAAATTCATTTATTATTTACAAAAAAACACATGCATGAGAAATATGAAAATATGTAAAGCGTTCCCCGGATTGCGTAGGGTATTCCTCTGAAAGTGATTTCAGTTTGAAGTTGAGAGGATAAAGAAAGGTGCATGTTAAACACTTTATTTAAGTCCTTGTGTATTTAAGTCGCTTTATGTAGATGGAAGGATCAGCTGGCAACAAAAATAAAATTTATATAAAATAAATATTTACCTTGGATATAAACTGTCTATATGATAATTTTGCCTAGACAACCAAGCGGTATGTCGCCTCTCGCATTTTGCTTTGCTGCTTGGACGATCAAATGAGGAAAGTACGTCATAAATGTGTTGATATGGAATGAAATTCCCGTCCTTTACCCCAAAATCCAGTTCGATTTGAACTTCCAGCATATCTACGGTGACCATCCGTCTCGTATTTCCCGGCACAAATGCGTATTTCAATGGCTTGTACCAGGTTTTTTATTAAAAAAGAAATACAGAAGTGTCTCGTTTGTGTCCCGATTTGACACTTTTCCGTGCCGGTTTTGGTTCTTGAAAGAATGGTCACCGTAAACGTATCCCACTTCAACTAATGGGAAATCATACGATCTTGCTCCGACACGACTATGTATACACCAGTGCTGATTAGGGCTTAAGCATGTCTAAGAAACATTGACGCTTATTTTAATTGGTTCCTTTTGCATAAAAAGGCGGACAACTTCATCAAGATCTTCTACTTCAATAGTAAATGAGAATCAATCGAGAACAGCTTGTTTAACCACAAGCCAAGTGGGATAACTGCTTTGAACATCAAAGTCATATGTCATTTGCCTTACGCTCGTTTGGGGCTTGAACGCCATCGAACTTGATGAAATCTTATTCTTGAAATGGACACTGTATAGGCTTCACAAGGAAATTGAATTTCAAGACGATTTAGCACCGTATAAAAGGAATGACCATTCAAATTTATGGAGCGACGTTTGAGAAATGTCTTTTTTGGACTGAACATAACTTTTGCATGTTTATTACGGAGAACCAAATAACGCACATCTCCTTCCCAATTAGAAAGCTTTACATCTACACACCTACTTTGCTTATGTTGAGAGCATGTTTTACAATTCTTAAACTTTGTAGATCATAGCCCAGAGCTCTGATTTCGTCAAGTGAATGTTAAACTCGTTGAATTAAGGCTGTGGTCAGTAGTAGTAAACAAAACAGCTGCGAATAAATTATCCGTCCACATGTAGTCTCTAGATTATGCAGTATTTAACATACCTAACTGTTAATATATAGTCAACCATAACAATGCATGAATATACTATGAACGTCCCCTTGGTGTTGGCCTACACCCCTAACCTACTAATCAAATTAAATAAACCGCACAAAATGCCATTCAAAATAATTGATTTCAATTTTGAATATATATCTATATGAATATCTTTCTCCAGCAATTAAAAAAAAAAATCAAACAAACACTATTCAAAAAACAAAAAAATGCGGCAATAATAATTACAAAGACATCCCTGTATCCTTCATCATTATTTTCGCACAGTCATCGTCGCGGTGAAGAGCAGACTCAAGCGACGATCAATTTCTTGTCGCAGCGAAAATGTAAATCTCAAATATGCAAAGGCAAACAGTTGCGCAATGAAAATTCACCCTTCATCTCTTCATCGCAATGCGAAGAGCGCAGATACAGTGAAAGACACGGCAACAATTCGAGTTATAAAACCACCAACTATCACCACAGCATCCACAGGGATAAAGATACCTTTCTTCTGAACACATTTCTTGGAATGCTATTCTATGCAATTGTTTTTACATCGTGCTATTATTTATTTTTTAAGCCAGTCACCTAGACGCAAGAAAAGAATGAAAAGAAAATTGAATTATATCAGAAAGCCGTGTAACCGGAGGAGAACGAGAAGAAAAAATATTTAAATTTGTTAAGTTTATTATTTCTATTTTTTTTTTGTATTAATGCAAATGAAATTATTTATATACATACATATATATATATATATATCATTGTTATGTTTGTTGTATTTTATTTTTTTCTTAATGCTAAAGATTTTATTATTAATTTATTAATTTATTTAATTGTTTATCTTATCATTTTGTACACACATCCCTACACATACACAATCTTCTTATAAGAGATGATAAGCAGTTACATGGGGGCGTATATGTAACTAGAAAGGTTAAGAACAATATACGACATTGTTTGGCATACATTACTTGTGTTTTAACTTTATTTTATGAAATTCGTTCTTATTTTCACAAAATTTCTTGGATTACTATTGTTTAAGAAGTGAGTAGTAGCTTTGGATCTTGACAGAGAACTTGCAAAAGATGTCATCGTAACTGAAAGAGTTTCGCTGGCCGAATATGCGATACTTGAAGTGTGACCCAAGCCCAAGGGTGCTCAAAAATGATACAAACAGAAGCAAATTTGATGCGCACATGTTTTTTGCCTCATTTCTTTAACATTGTATTTCTATGAATTCAATAGTCCAGCGGCATATCTTAATACCACGTTTCCACCGAACCGAAACCGCGAGGTTTGGATGAAATTTTATTGAAACCTCAATAGGCCGTTTCCAACGAGTTTGGTTTTTCATTCTCAATCTCCGAGTTATTCCCTCTCAATGTGTAAGGGTCCGCCAAAACAAATGTCACTCGCTCTCAATTTTTAAGTGGCCGCCAGAACAGCTGTCTGTTGACAGGAAATAATAGAGCGAGAACACCAGAAAATAGAGAGAGATATGTAAAATGCGAAAATGAACAACAAAACAACAGAAATTCACGCTGTATGCTTGTTCGGTTTGATAACCTCTTCCAGGGGGATGAATTCAAGGGGGATGCAACGAGGTTTATCAGAATCCGCGAGGTTTTCAAACTCCGAAAATGTATAAAGTATGGTGGAACATGGTAGGTTTCGAGAAAATTGATGAAACCTCGCGGGTTCTTTTGGTAAAAACATGGTATAAGGGTTTCTAAAAGTATGTGACATGTTTTCCATATTCGTTTCCCGTAAATCGTCCCAGTCCTTCGGATGTTGAATTGGAATGACTCACTTTCTTCTGATAACATTAACGAGGCGTATTTTAAACTGAGTACAATTTAATTCATCTAAAACTCAATGAGGCTCATTAGATTACAAGCGAAATAGAAACCTCCAGCCACTGTCCATGGACGAGATTAGCATTACTGCTGTTTCGAAGCGATGCAACGATGAGCACCCAAAACGTGCGTATAAAGCTTGTAAACACGCATCATTGTACATACTCGCTTGCATCAAAAAACGAGCGTTAAAACTAATATTCCCCTTTGGGTCCAATTTCAGACTCACCGCGGTGCATTGAAGCTCTGTCATTAGCAGAACTTCTCTAGTTCAAAAGGGATTTCCGCACGGTATTTTTTCCTCTTCATTACAACAAAGTATCCCAGTATTCTGTCTTCGGATCACGATCACACTCGTCTTGCACGGGAGTAAATAAAGTAGACATAAAACCAAACTTTACCTCAAGCCTTGGTGAGAACTTGAGTTCGACTCCACTGAATTGATGCAAACTGCCTTATCCTAGGAGGGACTCGTTGAAACTTTAGACAGGATGAATCTGGTAAAGTTACCCTCTTCGACGAGTCTTGCGCACCCAAGAGATTCAGTGTGGACTGTTGAATTCGAAGAATAGGCTCAACTCACATTGCCTCGTGTAATGATGATGTGGGGATATATTTTCTCGAACAAACTCTTTAATCCTTTTGAGGCTAGACGCGTTTTCACAAAGACCTTCAAGAGGTGTTAAACGGAGTCTCAGGAACATTCCTTTCCCATTCCTTTTCCTTGTTTACTGCGCAGTAACGATACCAAGCAGTGTACTTCAGCTTGGTTACCAAGTTTTAGCCCAGAAGACTTTGATTATGCAGGAGAAATTGTTTCTTTTTCAAATACCATTTGCTGTTTTAAAATCCCAGCATCGAATTCCTCGAAGAACAGCAGAAGGCCACCGCGCCGCAGGTGCTTCGTAGCAAGCTCTTTCAATCGGAGTTGTAGTCCAAAAGGGATGGAAAAAGTGCTTAATTTAGAAACATTGATCTTTATCAGCGATAAATAATTGATTATTTCAAGTGATTAACTTCCATGGAGGAAGGCATCTTTAACTGCGTATATATTTTGTCCAATTCCACCAAATTGTTTGAGGTCTCTTTCCACTTTCGTGTTTCTCTTTAGACTTGATCGCCATTTGTAGCGCGTTGATCCACTTGTCTGTACCACCAGACTTCCTCTCTCAGGCCCTGTTCCTTTTATTTTTACTACATTAAACGTGTTCGAGCTCTGTGGCGTTGTTCCTCCACGTAAGGCTTAGCATTCATTGCGTTAAATCACCAACACATCGGAGCAAAGCAAAGCACTCTTTCTCTACATAATTAATGAAAAGGACTCTGAAGAGCTACCACTCTACTCACCGAAGTGCTGGGAGATTTCAATTCAACCTTTTATTGTGCAACTTTGTTTGGAACGCCTTAACATTTCTAGCTACGTACACGCCACTGTAAAAATGTCTTATCTGACGAACCAAAGACTTTTTGAAAGAAGAATTAATCTACATATATATACATAAACAGATAAACAGATCTATATATATATAAAGATAGTAACAACCTTAGATAATAAGCTAACACTAATAGATTATGGATTTTCTTTGATGCCACAAAAGCCATTTACCAAAACAAATCTAGTAGTGATCGCGAAGAAACAAAACAAAACTATAGAACAAGAGAAACAACAAAATGAACATGCGAAACAACAAATTTTATTAAGTGCAATTAATAAAATTTAAGAGTAGTTAAACAAAACAAAAAAGAAAAGCAACAACTAAATTTAACACAAACTAAAAAAAAAAAACGAGAAACAAACCAATTTAACCAGAATCGTGTATAAAACGTGTTAACTTCGAGGTAACTGAATAAAACAAAAAATTTGCAAACAAATCGATGCGAAAATAACAAGAAACAAACAAAAAAGAAAACAAAAAACACGTGTTTAAAGAAATTTTATTTATTTTTATGAGACACTAACAAAAGAAATGAATAATAAATAGGGTTAAACGCAAAACAAAGAAACAACAAAAAATAAATAAATAATAAAATGCATTAGAAGTTAAGTACAATTGTAAATAAATGAAGAATGGATTATGTTTAAACAAAATTTAGTTTTCTTTTTTTTCGAACGCAATTTGTTTGATTACGATTATCGCGCATGTAATTGTTATTTCCGACAAACCAGCAAGAGGATGACGGTCATGATGGCGAGGTTCGAAATGATCCTCACTTAGCTCGGTCGGCGAATTGAATTTTTGTCAGATTAGAGTTTTTATTTTGGCTTTAATACTTGTACGATTTAATTTTAACCCAGATAATGAATGATGTCAAAATGAAAAACAATAAAAATAACTAATTATTTTTTCGTAAAAAAGCGCCTTTTCTTGTTGTTTTATTTGAATTGGTTTTGAGAAGAGGTGATTTCCGGCCGAAGGTAAGTGCATACGGAACTCTCGTAAAGATCATCTTCCGACATAAGAAAAAAAAACCTTTTGTTGATCTTTGACTGAGAAAAACATAACCGTACGAAATCACGTGCAGAGGTGTTTGTATGATCTTCAAATGGATCGGAAGTATGCAGTTCATGCGATCATCTGTCACATCAATTTAGGATAACTGAAGATGAATACCTAAGTCGCTTACACCGCATTCGGTGGATGTGCCGCTGGTGACCGGTAGTTTACAAGTGGAAGTAATGGTGACTTAAAAGGTGAGTTGAGGGCAGGTAGGGGCGTAACTTCCGCACTTATGTCGAAGCGTTGAATTATGTGGGCCACTCATCCCGCTTTCATACAAAATATCAGTCCCATACCAACCTGCACTAACACTGACTGTTAGCACACCTGGCAGCACAGCCCGGGAAGAGACAAATATATATAAAAGACCGACTGGGCATTTCTAAAAAATAACTGTTATTGTCGCTTTTCAATTTAAACTCTAAAGAGAACAGACGCGTGTATTGTTTAAATACGAATTTTCAAGTTTTTTTTATCTTTAATGTTCATTTTTTTTAGTTCTTATATGAATAAAACACTTATAAAAAAGTTTCGGTATTTTTGTTTAAAAACAAAAAACAATTGTTAAAACAAGCAACTTTACAAGTTCTATTCAGAACTCAACAGTGATAGTGCATCACTTGCCAGATGGATTGCCACTACTCATAGCGGTATTTTTTTTACTTTCGGACGCACAATTAAATTCAGAGACTCGTTCTTGAGTCGCACTAAACGATTATGGAATACTCTTTCCAGCCTAATATTTCCCACAGACTACAATCTGCAAATATTTAAGACAAATGTGCACAGGAACCTATCCCTTTATCTATCCTCTCTACTTTCCGACCGTGTCCGACCTCGGACACATAAGAGTATAAGCAATCCGTGGGGCACGCACAAATTATAAAAAAAAATCCAATAAAAATGAGGGTAGCGGAAGCTTCTCAGGGCTGTAGTTATGCGAAGTAGCAACACCAGTGGCCATTGGAAGGGAAAGTCTCCGGGGATGCCCGGTACCAGAGTCGTGAGTTCACGGGGAAGATTGTCGGAGTCACTAACGATTGGGAAGCGGTGAGCGATAAAGTGAAAGATTCCAAGTAGTTAGTTAGTCCAGTTATTTCAAGATACTTTAAATCAAGCTTTTTCTTATTATTGCTCGTTTTACACATATTTTGTCTAAGGTAAGGGCAGAGGGCTAGAAAAAGCTAGAACAACTTTTAACCAGATTTCTTCTCTAGCTGCAGTGTACAAGCATTGGAAGTTTTTTTTAACACCAGAGACTGTGCCAACTGATTTTTTCCGACGCGCCTGTCCGTGCCGACAGCTCGAGCTCCCTATATGGCAAGTCCCGAGAAGGAGGCGCAGAATACGGATAAGCAAAGGACCCCAGGTCAGATAATATGTATGCCGCGACGGACATAATCAAAGTGAAATAAAAAATAATTGGACAGAGCAATGGATCCAGGCCACTGAAATTAAAGCATCCCGGTAGCGGGGCGCATTCACAAGTTGGCCGTGTTGGCCATAAAAACTCTACGACGTGGGTTCGGGTCTAGCACGTTAGTAGTCTGGTTTCCTTCGTGTTTTGGTTGATCGTCAGCCTTATTGTGCGTTTCGCGCGGCAATTTTTGTTCGCCCGAGTTTTTTTTTTTCATTTAACTTCGACTCAGCTGTGACATTTCGAGTATAGATTCTGGTGCTTTGACAGTAGGTAAATAAAGGAGTTAGGAAACAAATATTGTTGCAAAAAGTAATATTAAACGAATTTAAAAACTATAAGATTATATTCTGTTTTAATAGCTGATAAAAGAATTATTATATTATTAAATAAACCATAATTTAAATAGTTACTGGACGAGCTCACCAACTCCTTGACCCCAGTAAAACAAACGTTTGCAATACCGCCAATTGTACAACTTGCCGCTTGTTTGCTTTTTTGTAGGCAGGACTACGAATACGGTTTGACGTCTTTTAACAAAGAGCTTGCTCAAGTTGTAGACGTAATGTAATAGGGTTCTTTTGGAGGACCGTAGAGGATAGGCTCTCCATTTCATAACACAGCCTCCTCCAAACTTTCAACTCTTTCTCACTTCCGGTTTATCCTGGAAATCATTCCAATAGCTATGAAAACCGTCGGGTTGAACTCTTCTCTAAACTCTCTCACTAAAAATCACTTGTCGCCATTCTGTGGTCCACGACATGTGATTTCTAGAGAACAAGAGTCGGTTTTCCTTGGTGCGGTTTTCCTACAGTGTGCTGTTTTTTTTTTTTAATTTTTTTGGTGAAAACCAATGTTGGAGTGCCTTGCAATAGCTGTTGAACACGTCGGTCTAATTTCGACTTTATTTGGGAAGCATACTTTGTTTTTGCGTTCTTCTTGAACAATTTGGTTATTTTGGTGGTTTGTCACCTTTTTGCTTCATAGCACTCACCCAAGTTTATAAAATTATCTAAAGCGTTAGTGGATTTTCCTACTTTAACAACGATTTGCCGGTGGTTCTTTGAGAAGTCTAATCTTAATTTCTTCGTTTTGGGTGAGCTTTTTTCCACGTCCCATTGTTTTAAAATAATTATTGAGCACGGTTTTAAATTTAATACCTCTGAATATCTTCTGATAAACCGTAACAGAAACATTAACCAACAAATTGTAATCGCCTCTACATTAATTTCGTAGTTAAATTTGTAAAAACCACCAATTTTCACAAAAACAATCATGATGGTTGAGCACGACAACTGATATGGAAGTGATTGTAGGCATGATCTCATTAGCACAAAATACAGTTTTGTTAACGGTCTTTGTATTCAATGGGAGATCACGCCATACGTCCTATTTATTGCGTTGCCTCTAAATTAATGTCGCGTAGTGTATCAGACGCAGCTTTCATTTTCTGAAAGCACCAAAAATCAGTTTTTTCTTTCTACTTACCGGCCAATTTTCGGCTCGGCATAACAAGATTAGCAGAATAAGTTTATTGTAGAGCGTGATTTTGGTCCTTCGAAATATGAGTTTACGCCCAAGTTGTTTACACAAAGGGGTAACGGCTGCCAAGCTAAGATGTCATTGTCAACGTAGACTTCATCTACCTCGGGGTGGACAAATAACTTACCTGCGTCTTAAAACGCACTTTTTTACCTAAGTGGAGTTCTCCGGATCGATTCTTTCTCAGTAATATATATTTTATGGTAATAGCATCATCTTCTGACCCGCATGAACCACTAAAGGGATCGCAGATTAAAGCACGCATGGGAGATCTCCAGACAACTCGATCCTCCGTCATCAACTCCAACTCATCGGGAGCTATGCCCAAAGTTTTTGGACCTGATCCAACCACCTCATCGTGGCTTAGTCAAGCGGCCGCCTACCTGATGAAAGCGCGTTCAAGGCCCACCTCGAAAGTCGTGATAATGGGGATATTCGTGCCACGTGACCAAACCATCAAAACATAGAGAGCTGGCAGATTTCCCAATTAGCTCGATAGCCTTTCCCTGTGAGCGGGGAGACGTTCCATGTGCCTATCCTAAGACGATACCGTTGTCCGTTAATCCTCGCGCTCACAGGTGAGTGACCTCTAGCATCTGATCATGAAAAATCGCCCATATGTCGAAAATGGTGTATCCTCCGTCAGACCTTCCTTCTGGACATCGATACAGGATCCAATGATGCCTCTTTCCATACCGCTATTTCCCATAGGAGCGGAAAAATGTGTCTTTCTAGTGCGAATGGAGAAGAACAAATAAAGAAAACCCCACAGACAACAGTTTATAATAAGCATTCATAATTTATTATTCCTCAGAATCCCTCCACAAACATAATATGTATAACTTGTTTCTTTCATGCCCTACATTTGTTACAGTAAAATTTTGAATTGATACTCTGCACCCATCTATATTTTGTTATTCTACTAAAATGCTAAACTAAACTTTTTGATTTTCATCGTTAATCAGTTATTTTATATCGTATGGAACCAAGTCTTGTGTGTACGTAATTATGCAAACAATCTTACATGGATTTTTGTTTCTCATTTATTTTATTTTTTTGCAATTTTACAAAGGCTTTTTAATAGTATTTTATTTATCTCATCTATCTAACTCTACAGTCATCTAATTTAAATGGAGTTCATAAACACAGTTAAATTCTTTGTTTCTTTTTCCTATCATTTCTCATAGATTGAAAAACTTGTTCATTTCATCGCTAACAGCTAAAGGAGTTCATGCTCTTGTTTTCTATATAACATAAGTATTGTAAGTGGATGCTCTTAGGCTTCGATTACATTATTATCTTGACTACACAACAGTGGTGGCAAGGAGGTTTATGTATATCAACATTTGTGTATGGCGTTTGTTGGATTATTCATTTGTGTAATTGGTTTGCATCTACTTTGTGTTGAGCGTTAGTTGTATACATTTGACTGGTTAATTGTTTTTGACAATTTATAAATCGCTGTGCTATAATTAATTATAACTAAAAATGGTATAATGAAAGAAAAACACTGGCTGTCCATTGAGCATAAGAGTGATAATTGCATGGAAAAAATATAAAAGAAAACGATTCCTTCGAGAAACGAAAATCACGGGGGTGTCCCCGAAGGTGAGAATGAAATGAAAACGTTTGGCACTGGGATTCGTGGAATGAGCAGTCGGTACATTTGACCATTATTTATAATATCCCTCTGGATGTAAAATAAAATAAAAAATGAGTCAACATGAAATGCTTTCATAACAGAAAATCAAATTTTCATGTAAGTAAGCGTCTTCCCTTAGCATATTAACTGTCTTTATGAGGGTCGAAAGTAGGAGATGGATATCGGTCTTGAATCTGGCCCCTTAAACTGTATCTCATCCATTCTGGACTAGGATGGACAGCATAGCCAGAAGAGTATTCAGGGGAACCCGGCAAGTGGAAGTACTTTCCCCTCTTCCCTGGATACTAGTGGTGGACGAAATTCTCCAGAAACTTAGGTATAACGGCTATAAGGCAATCACCCCAATCACGAATTCCATCGTAATCGAAAACGTGCTACGAACCCCGGAAAAATCTGTCACAGAAATCATTCTAAGTGAAAAACTTTCTACGAATGGAGAAGGATCTTAGACCAGATTGGAAGAAAAATGTAGGTAGCTTTTCGCTTAAAACCCCAGACGGACTGCTAAAAATCCGTGACCAGCATAAGGTTCGTAAGAACCACTAAGTTACTGTAGTTCACATCAATTAAATCTCCAACGAGAAACTATAACGGAGTATAGTTCTCTTACCATCATCTTATGGCTTAGTCTTCTTTTATACCCCAATTAACGACGGCGATTTGAATGAAAAATTCCCCAAATGGTGGTATTAACATTCGCGATTCGCGCAGATCGCATTCGCCTCAAGTGTCAGAAATTAGGCGAACTGCAAAATCACCATATTGTGGTTGGCGAATGTTCTCAAAAATTCGTGATTCGTATGTCAGAAACATGCGAATGGAAATATTTGGTGACTGAGGGATGAAGTGTACAAAAAGCACAAATTAAACAACAAACAAGTAAAAAAAATTATTAATATGGCAGAAAATAAAAAGTACGACATGAAATGAATTGATTTTAATGATTCGTTTTAAATTTGGGAAACTGTTGCAATTAATGGTAGCAAATGCAGACAAAATAAGAAATCCAAAGAGAACATCGGGACACATTTGAGTTCGAAAGAATACACATAAGGTAAGATTTTTAACAAAATGTCCAATGTTTTATACCAGTTTTCCTTTTTCAGGTCCGGTTGACTCATAAAGAAATGACCGCAATGCCATCTTTCAACAAAAAACTGAAACATACTCAGAAATAGAGTCGCGAAGCAAATATGTAGAAACAAACTAGGATACAAGAATTACGTATTTTTGATTATTTATTTAAACAATTCTGTTTAAATAAAATATCGGGTTGAAATAAACATTTTACTTTAAAACACATTATCTAATATGCTCAAATTCGAGACGAGAATGAATCTTGACGTTTTACATATGTATGTGTCATGTTCATTGTCATGGTGGCAATAGTGAAATTCAGGCAAATTGAGAAACTCGCGATCCGTAATAGCTCGACTTGCTACATTCGCCTAACAGTTCGGTAGCAGGCGAACGTTAATTATTTAAACCCATTACGTTTTTAAAGATAATAGGGATATTAGTCAACAAGGCTTGCTGCCACACTGGCTGAATTCTGATGGAATGTTCGTTGCAGTTTCAGAGTGCATTACTAATCGTCGACTGAGAATTGTTTTGTTATCTTTTAGTTAGGAAAGGATTCAATTCTAATTTTGTATGCTTTTTATATCTGTGATTTTATTTACTCTATGTCTTCCGAATTCCGAAATATCAAACACCGATTTTGTATCCATATCCACCAAAGTCAACAGTTTGTAGAAATGTTGCTATGAATCATATTTTGGCGTTTAGGAAAAATGTTCGATATTTTACGAAAGTCGTTTAACGCATGATTGTCGTCAAAGTAGCAGATGTCGTTCTATGTCTGTATCACTGTCGTGTAACGGTCAGAAATGAAGTATTACAGAGATGCCCGACCTCTACCTCTTTCTTAAGATTTTTATAACGTGTTCATAAACCAAATTGACCAATCAGAAGACAGCATTTACGTTATTTCGTAAATAACCGTCAAAAATTCATGAATATCTGTCAAAAAAGTACTCAAATTCGTCGATTGACAAGGGGGAAATCAGCTGTGAAGTCGGTTAATCTCTGTAATACTTCATTTCGGGTACCGGCATTCTGAAAGTCAGTTTACTATACTAAAACGCCAAGTTAAACGACAAATAAAAGTCGGTTTTGATTTTGTGAACGCCTCAAGTGGAAAAACAAGTAAAAACTCAAGATGTCTCTTTTGTCTTAACTGGAATGGTGTAAAATATATTCAGCATTAATTATTCATGTCTTACGTATTAACATTTCGAGCCCAAAACAGATAATGCGGCTGATTGAACTGATAGATGAAAACATGAATTTAGCAAAGAAAGAGTTGTTTCTCGAACAATTGCAACCGAAACAGGTTGGAAATAGATAGCTGTCATTAGATTAGAATATCGCCACCTGTAAGGGATGGAAAAACAAAGTGCATGTATTTATTTGTACTTAGCACCTGGTAAATCGATTGAATTTCATTTTGATCTAATGTTTATTATTTGAATCAATTTCTTTGTATGAAATTCTTGATCGATATGGAACATATTCTCGAGTGGACTTAGTTTCGCAATACCGATGCTTAAATACCTATAAAGCGACTCGACTCAAAAAACGCCTTGTGTCGGTTTACTAAAATGTGAACGAACGTAACTGGTGTGAATGTTTCGCAATTTTTGCAAAGAATTTCTTACACGACACGTACATGTCTCGCGCATTGTGTTAAAGAAAAGCTATGTATGTGGGACACTGATCACAAAAAAAAGTCTAGCATTGATTTGTACCAAAATGTAGTACGTGCGGCACAGGTCAACAAAGTATTTTAGTATTTTTACGAATTAACGTAGCTAATTAACGGTTTGGCAAAAAAAAACTTTGAAAATTGGTAGGTGAGATATTTATAAGACTAACTTCAAGTTCAAAAAATTTTAAAAATAAAACAACTTTTCGCACAGATACCGAGTACCAAGTACGTGTTTTTATCGAAAGAAAAATCAAAAAAGTGACAATGCAGTATGAAACAAACCAATTCTCGGGCGACGTTATGTAAAACATGTTGGAGAGAATATGGAAGGTTTTCTAGAAAAATTAAATGGACAAAAATATTCCGCTTTGGTTAAACTTAATGAATATTAAGAGAAGAAATTCAACATTGTACAATCACAATTGAAAAATATCCAGATGATGTCTTCCCAAATCATTTTATATTCTTTTCCCTTATTCTCTTCACCCAAAATGTGTTCTAATTGTCACTTTATGTGACTTTTGTCATCCTCCCGGCGATGCTGTGTATTCCCCAGTCACATTTTTTAAAATGTGATCGTCTTAAGGGTGACAAAGGTCACATAACGTGACTAAGGAAGTCACATATGTTTAGGTGACATGACTAATACTTCGCGTTCGAGTAGGAGAGGTGGATGTAAAGGAGGATGCATCGATGACACAGTGTTGCTTTCTAGATTCACCCTTATAGTTTACTATTTTATCCTAGCCAAAAATGACCTACTGACGCACAGCTTTTGTAAATAGAGCTAAAGCGCATCCTTTGAAACAGCGTCATGACGTGAGAATAATACAAACACCCAGATTAACCATTAGCAAGGTATCCAATTATATTTGAAATCAAGCAACTTATACCATTCTTCGCACTGTGACAAATTTGCAGTCACTTAAATTCCCATGAAGTGACTAAGACAGTACAAATTTGTCACTGTGACATGTGACACGACTGACAATAAGGATGAGCGTGTATGTATCCAAAGCAAATAAAAACAAATAAACCACAAAATAAAAATAAAACAAAAATTAAAGCATACTTTACTAAGTATTAGTTTATTCAAAGACAAGAGGGTACAAATAATAACGAATAAATAAAAAAAAAGTTGTATAATTGCTAGACTTTGATTTTGTGTTTTATAAGTCAACCAAAAGAACAACGCTTCTTAATTGTAAAAAATCAATTCAAATCACTCAAATGAAACTTCTAGCTCAGTGCACATTGGGGGAATAACCACATTCTTCGTTTCTTCTGATTTATTACGTTTTTCGTTCTTTCTTGTTTGTTTTACAAAAATATGCATTCTTCTCTTCTAAAAAAAGGACTTAATAATAATCATCTCTAAAAAAACGGAAAGGACGACATGTCTATTTAATAAACACTGTTTATTTCGATGAATTAATGTTTGATTTGATTTGTGGCTTACTTCTTCATTCATTTGAATGAGGTTAAGTATTCTATGTTTATTTTTTTTCTTTTCACTCGCTATTTGTCTAGGTAGCGTAGGTTTGTGTATATCATTTATTATGCTCTAGCAGGAAAGCTATATTGTTCCTCTCTTGAGGCGAGAGAGCGATTTTAAAAACGAGAAACAGACAAAAACAAAACTTACTTATAATTTATCTTACAAAAGCAAATCGTAATTAATTAATTGATAGAAAAAGATAGACAAAAACACAACAGCATAATGGTTAATAATTTAAATCGAAAAAAAAACAGTAACAAGGATAAGTCCATGGAACAAACTTCTAAAGTCTAAGGAAGAGTAAACCCTTAAATTAAATACAATTCGATATGATAGATCTCTCATGTTGCGTGTGATGAATGGAGGGGTGTGTTTAGTGAATGACAGAAACAATGTATCCGAGTTTGCTGTCTCTTTCCCGGGACGAACCTTCTTTTCTTTTCTGTTCTGTTGTATAAGGCATGCCTCAATGCGATGCGGTTTAATCTCAGTTGATGAGCTTTCACAGCTCGCATGCCATCAAACCAATTGAGGCCAACAACCAACAACAACAAAATGAGACGAAACATATTATAATTAAAAAAAAAATTATGAATTTAATTATAGTTAATTATAAACGGTGATGAAATAAAATTAATGCAAAAAAACAAGATAGACAAAGTTTATCATTTGATGCAGCATGCTGTCTTTTTTTTCTTCTTCTTCTTCTTTTCTTCGCTTGCGAATATGCAGAGGAGTGTAGATGTGTGTGTGTGTGTGAGGACTGGGAAGGAGTTTTGGAGGAAGGCAATGGGGTGTATAATGTATCTTATTCAATCATTCTTTCATGAGTTATAATAAACGGCGGCGTAGAAATTGGTGGCAATGAATGAATTGTTTTTTTTTCTTTTAAGACAAAAAATTAATTGAATAACCGTAACATTCAAAACAATTGATCAACATTTGATGTTTTGTGTTGGTGTTTAACGCTTTCCTGGTTTCATGGTGCACGATAGCATCTCTTCTTTGGCCAATTTCCGGCGGAAATCTGCCATCGAGTCTCGACAACTTGTCGCAATTTCAGCCAATTGTGTGAAGAGTTCCTCGCCCTGCTTACAGTAAGCTACAAAAAAAAAGAAAATTATCATATTCCCATCAATTTACGTCCAACTCTGGTTGAATATACTTACTGTCTTGATCATAGTCTACGTAGTTAGTTAGATTGTAGAGTTTATGACTTTCTGGTAGAAAATGTGTTAAGAATTCATTGATAGCTTTGTGCTGATCCACCACTATCTCTTCAGCTTGTTGAAGATCTGATATAGCAGCATGCTGATCGAGTAACTCTTCAGACATATCGTGCTCCTTAAAAAAAAAACAAATGCTCATCATTCGCACACATCGACGGAAGATTAAAACAAAATAATACTCACATTTAGTGACCGCAAATGAGCGTATTCATTCTCATTCATATCGCCGTTCTTGTGATCATCGTCTTCCATCATTTGCTCAACATCGTCGTTTCGCACTTCGGGATCTTTAACAACTAATTCCTTAACACGATCAGCATATCGTAACGTATTCAATGTATGCTCGCATGAACTTAATCCTGGTGAAATCATGGCAATCATGCAGGTCTTACTTTTCTCTCCAATAAATGAATCTCGCAAGACCTGTGTCAATTTTGATACGCGGAATGGCAAATGTGCACTCTGTTTGCCGAGCGCACGAATGCATTCTTTGAGCGCTAGTAGCGATTTATTAATTTCAGCACCTTCCATGCGGGTTTGTCGATTCGCCGATGATGTGTCGGCACCTCGTTCGTTACCGGCTAAATCGATGAACGAGAATTTACCATGAATCTTACTCGAACCAGGTGGTCGGAGTACAATTTGGAATACCGCATGTGATCGGGAGGAATTTGAATTGGCCGATGTTTGGCCGGATGTTCGGGCATTGTTGCCATGTTGAATGAGTCGTAGAACTTCTTCGACACTGTCGACTACTTTTTCTGTCAGGCCAACTACTTGAACTTGTTGCTTGCCATCTTCAAGAACTCGTAGTTTCTGTTTATCGGAGAGTAAATCGAAAACCTGGAAAGTGAAGATAAAAGAAATGTTAAATGTTCGCCTAGAAATGGTTGCGTTTTAAAACTACACTACTACGTTAGCGTAACGCTTAAGCTACGTCATTGCAAAAATAGTGCTCTTAAGTTGAAGGCACAGGACATTGATGTGGCTCATGCCAAAGAACATTCTAGTCGATGCGTATTGAATACTCCTGGCTACCTGAATTGCGATACTATTAGTTGATAGGGGACAGCGATTATTTCGAAGAAATTTTTGAAAAGCTTCTATTGGTCTTGACGGAGTACGAATGTGCATCACTTTTGTTTTAGTACCATTTATGAATCTCGTCTTGCATTATCTGCACAGCCGAACTCAAGTGTTTGTGATTATGTCGTTAAGACTATGTCGTTGGCATAAGCATAAGCAGTAAATTTGTTCAATAATCTCAATAGTTCGTTCGGGACAAAACATGGGACTTAATTTGGAACCTTGTGGTACACTGTATTTACTCTCTATTCGTTTCTTATTCCGCAAAGTGTCAAAAGCTTTGACTTGGACTGTTTTATTAATCAGACAGCTTTTAAGCCAGTTTGCCAGGACTCCTCTCAATCCCATTTGGCTGACACTTTCCACAAGTTTTTCAAGTGTCAGAGTATCGAGTGCTTTGCTAAAATCACAACTAGGTGATTATCTTTGTTTAGGTCCGCATTTGTAAAATTCTCCAATAATGATTGGATACCCTTGGTTTTTGAGAACAGTTCCTCCCAACTATTTCAAACATGCACCGCATTATGGCAAGGAGCTGCGCTGTTGTGTGACTTCTTCAACCTTTTACTGGAACAGATAGTGAGCAAGGCAAGCACTACCTTCAACAAATCCAGCTGCTTTGCCACGCAGACATCATAGGTCGCTTCCAGCCAACCGTGTAAGAAGGTTTCACGGCCATCGAAAAAGAGGCGAATTGATCTTGAAGTAAATGAGGACAAGACCAAATATCTGTTGCCAACAAATAAAGTTTTATCGGTCCAACGCCTCGGACAGAACGTCTCTGTTGGCCACAATAACTTCGAGGTGGTTAAGGAGCTTAAATTCCTAGTAGTAAATATAAGCCCCATTAATGAAGGAAGGAACTAGGAAACCGCTGCAATGAGTTCAAAACTACTAACTCGCAAGATGAGATGCATGCTTTACAAAACACTAATCATAGCCGAGTGTTGGACTTGGATAAGCAGGAAAGCACATTGTGAGTACTTTGAATGAAGTAGAAGATATAACTGCGAACTCTACGAGCTGTACCAAGATGAGGATGTAGAAAACAACGAAAACACTGACTCAGCCACTTCGAGCGAATGGACAATAACGCTCCAGCAAAGAGGAGTCGAGGCACAGCCCACAAGATCGAGAAAAAAAGGAAGTTCGAACCTTCGTTTCAAGGACCAAGTTGGCGCTAATGCTAGAGCGCTTGGTCTGGATAACTGAAATCAGCTTGCATAGAAACCTGCTGTGGCTCTGGAAAAGACCATCCACGTTAAAAAAAAACACGATTAACACATTTTTTACATGGGGTTATTAATACCCTTGAGTGTCCGGGGTCAAGACACAGCACGGACCGAAGGAATAGACGGAGAAAGGGAGAGAAGGTACTTGTGCCTTGTTCTTAAATACCTGCGGATTGTAGTCCGAGGGAAATATTAGGCTGGGAACAACATTCCGTATTAGTGTAGTGCGGCTGAACAACAAGTCTTTAAATTGAACTGTCTTTCCGAAAGTAGGGTTAAGGGTATTCCTTGCGAGACGGGTATTGCGGTGAATTCAAGAACAGGAGAAATGCAGCTGGCTTGCTCACTTGAGCATCGTTTGTTGAAATAGCGATAAAACAGGAACAAAGAAAACAGGGTACGTCGGTGTTCAAGCGAGTCTAAAGAAGCTAATTGCTGTCTCATATAAGTTTAATCGCTCGCTCGTTTTTGGATTCTATCTAGTAGGTACAGGATGGTTTTGGGGACCGGACCAGATATGAGCGTTGTACTCAAGCTTGGGGCGGATACAAACCTTTTAAATTAAGCCAAATCAGAAGGCGTCAAATATTTCTTGCATCAATTAAGGAAACCTTAACATTTTGAAGCATTCCCAACTAAGTGTTGTGTTGATACACATCCCAAGGACGGAACGACACAAGCGCCATTCATGGATGGTGGGTGATTATCAAGAGTTTGCTTGAGTGACAGGAGACAGCGTCTTTTTTGCTTTTTGCTTGGTTAATTATGCTGTCAAGATTATAATTCTATACGCCGTCGGTCCAATTCAATGACCGAAGGATAGGGTCGTGAGTCTTGTCATGTTTTAACAGCCGACAGAATTGCATTCGTGCCATGATTGTCTGTATCGCTTTTTACCCTTCCCATGTAAATTGTGAAAATTATCGACATTTTCATTAACTAACTTTGCACATACCATTGACACATACTACAATTAAATATTTTAGTGATAACTCGAGTGAGCCACATAACATTCAATTTGAGATCAATTGGCTCCATAACATTTTTCATTCTTTTATCGACTCAGTATATATACTGTCCTTAACAGGGAATGGCTTTCGAACGCCGTTATCAACGACCATGAGATTGCCCCTTTCACCGACGGATGAAAAATGGACAGATGTACTGGGCCAGATTTTACTCGAACACTTTGCACAAACGGGAATCATTTAGGCTCCCTGATATATGCAGTCTTCCAAGCAAAGCTTCTGGCAATAGAGAAAGCAGTAAAAGCACATTAAAACAACCAATATTCCACCATCAGACATCACTATCTTTGTTGATAGC
Organism: Eristalis intricaria; assembly: GCA_964034865.1. NCBI lineage: Eukaryota > Metazoa > Arthropoda > Insecta > Diptera > Syrphidae > Eristalis > Eristalis intricaria. Next base: position 6,153,403 of record OZ035876.1, read on the forward strand.
CAGGCTGCACTGAAGTCAATAAGATCCTGGACTATGAGATCAAGGGCTGCTAAGAACTGCCGCGACTCACTAAGGTCCATTAGGGTTAAGGTCCAACGAGGTAAAAATTCTGCTGGCTCCCGGGCCACAGCTCAATACCAGGCAGCGAGATACCGAACAAATTCCCCAGACAATGGTCTGAAATGGACATCAGCAAAGACACATCACTGCAACCACCGATCAGTGCATTATACCGGTCCATAACCGATACTTTAATAAGAGAAGCCAACTCGCTAGTATAGACTGTCACACAACAAGATCAACTTGGCCAGAGCATAATCACGGCAAAACAAAGAACCTTCTGGCGTTGGACAATAACTCGATCCGCGTACTAGTCGGAGTGATCACAGAACAATGTTCCAGCGGAGTCAATGTTCCGGAAATGGAATGCGGGATCCAGTAATTTCTGCCAGAGTTGTGGCGACTATTAAGAGACCGAAACGAACTAACATCTGTTTTGTCACTGCCCAGCTCTCCAGAATCGGCGCCTAGCTTCGCGGGGACAGAGATTCTTGACGGAGACTGCGGACTTTGGAAATGCGAATCAGTGCACTCCCCTAAGTTGAACGGTCACGGGATACAATAACTCGTTCGTGTTAGAGGGAGTTTGACTTAGAGAGAGGTTTTGGCAAACAATTTCGAGTTAGATAGTTTCGATTTAGGAGAGTCCACTGTATATCGGATCATTTAAGATTTGCAAGGAGCACGGGATTGTTTTAAGTCCGTTCGTTATAAGGATAGATTAACAGAATGTGTACTCCACAATTGAAGGGGTTCACAATGGGCCCTAAGGCCTCCACTCCCCTTCAGAAACCTAACCTAACCTAGATAATTCCAGTTTAGTTGCTCCCTCTATGTAGATGCTTTGTTGAAGTCGACTCTTCACATGATTTGATGTCTTTGTGTCGCAGACATGGATAATGCTTCGCGCTTGGTTCGAAAATTGATCTGCGAGTTTCTCCTGTCAAGCCAAAAGCAGTATCTGGAAAATAGCTTATAACGACTACGTCAATTGAGCGCTTCGTTCTTCTTCTAATAATAATAATATAGGTGGCGCTACAGACCGTAGAGGGCCAGGAGGGAGAAGGTAGTTCTCAGCTAGCACTCGTGTTTTGCGTGCTGTTGTTCTCTTACGAGTTCTCTCTTCTAGGAAGTTCATTAAGGATCCCCCACGTTGTCCTCTGGTAATTTTTAAGGATTTATGAATTTTTGTGTGTAGTAATGGGCTTCCATTAGTTCGATGTTCTTATTAACTGTGTTTCTATCCTTCTTGTACTGACTTTTATAAGTTTTACACCTCGGACTATATTCCCACTTCCTATATAGCTCATCACTGTTTCGGGTGGAAACCATGGCTTGAATTGCCGTGTTCTTATGTTTAAGCTCGATTTGCATGCTCCATTTTCCTTTTCTCTCACGAAATTAGTGTATAAGTGAATAGGAGGACGGGCGAAGAGAGCGTGAAAAACAGGATAAAGTACACTCTCCACAAGCAGCAGATGCTGGCACTGAGTGTACACAACCCCAGCGAACATGCTGACCATTCGCGTTTACATAGGAGCAACTGCCCGTCATCAAATTTAACGAGTGCACATTCTCCGTGTTCTGCACAAAATCATTGCCAAAAAAGGACCGAAACCTATCAGTGGTTTACATTACGAAGCGATTTAGCTTGCTTGCTTTGGGAAAACACACATCATCGATTTTTGGCTTGACCTTCGCAGCGCTAATGACTATTGCCACCCTTAAGCGGAGAATGCATGCAAGTCTATCTAAAATTTGCGTGAACAACCGCGTTTGAAACACCTCATTAATTTCTATTTTTTTTCCGTTCAACATTAAAGGATAGAGAAACAATCAAAAACAGTAAACAACATTTACCTTTCCACTGTAGATTTCGAAGAAACTTGCCGATACAACTAAATTCAAGTTACGGTAGCGTGTGCCGTGCAAGTAGGCGAAGACATCCTTTGCAGCCATTGCGTAAATACCATTTTTACAGTCTTGTACTTTCCCATTAAATTCACCGCCCATGGTGTGGGTTTTGCCAGAACCAGTCTGACCATAAGCGAAGCATGTAGCCATTCCACCTTCGAAAATCGTCTTAACAAGTGGTTTTGCTGTGTATCTGTGCACAAATGGAGAGATTTCAATTAGTTGTTGAATATTTAATTAATTAATACTCACTTGTAAACCATTTCATTGTTGCACTGGTCATCGAAGGCAAAGTCGAAACGGAATTTATGATTCTCAAGGAACTTAGTCAAGTCGACTTTATTTTTGGGTTCATGCACAATAAGTGTGTCCTTGCTAGGCACTGATATCACATCGATCTCCTTTCTGGCGTTCTCCTTTCGGCTTAGTGGTCGCTTACGGACACAGACTGTGATTTGGTGATCTTCAATCGCTTGACCATCAGTTAAAGGTCGAAAATCCAAATTATTCTGATATTCACTGTAAACAAAATATCTCCATGACTCACTGGTGAGGTGGGTTACACGTTTTGTCTTACCGTATCATAGCGGCCGTTTCCCAATTCGGATTGCCCGGATCAAGATTCATTAAAGCATTCTTTTCCTCCTTCAGTTCGGCTTGTCGGGCACGTCGCTTCTCGCGATTCTCTTTTAGACGTTCGACTTCCTTTACAACATAGGACCGCCGGGGACCAGCGTTGTTCACAACCGAAGAACTAGCGGTTGTCGTCATATTTCTTGCGTTATTTGTTGTACGCGATCTGGCTATACCTGAGGGTGGTGGAATATTCTCAGTGTGCTCACTCAGGCCGTTTGTCGTGATAGCACTTTGAGATAGTGTCGCACGATTCGTGCGGTGTCCTGCAAAGAAAAAGAAAAAAAAAAGAAAGTGTTTATCGATTTTTGCACATCTCTATGGAATCCAGAAATAACACCACACACTTGAGAAGTTTTTCTTTTGTTTAACCTAACACACATCACCGCAGGCAACCTATAAACTGTGCAGCTCTTGCAGTTGGCTTGAGCCTCTTGCAAAGACTGAAACACCATGCACTATGCACCGTTGTCTGCAGCCCAGCAGGTACACACTTACGTGATTGATTGATATCTTAATGTACCCCTAACAATTGTGTACTTGCACAAGCCAGAGTGTGTTTGTGAGTTCTTGGTGTTGTTTCTCCTTTAATGGATCACAACGACGGATGAAGTTGGCAATTAGAATTTTTTTTTCTCCAATGACCGCACGTTGTTGCACGCGGATCAAAGCTTTGTAACGATTCACATCAAAGCCAAGAGGTTCTTAACTAATGCCGTACACAAATACTCCCAGTTCCAGCCAGTCGCGTGGTTTGTGTCGTGTGTGGGGCGGCAATTAGAGCAATTGGCTGCAATTCCCCCATGTGACGATTTAATTGTGGTAATCCCAGTACATACACTGGAATTAGCTATGAATTCACGGGAAAATGTAAAGCATGCACCAAGCGTGAGCCGCACGGTCTATATCAAATGAATACGCTCCCAAGTTGTTTTCCATCATTATAGTGATACTTTCGGAATGATTTCAGTTGAAAAAATGCATTACTCAGTCTGTACACAAGAATTTGAAAAAATTCCACTCGTTTATAGCTCAGGTGTGACCTTGGCAACTCGGCGTCCCAACACATATCTCTTTTTGCCAACCTTGTATCGACTTTTATGTCCAAACACCAAAGCGGTCCGTTCTGTCTAGACTAACGAACAGGGCTGCTTGGTGGTGGTGGTAGTGGGAGGACGACCCGACAACACTACTAGTGCAATAAAAGAATGTGAAACACTTTCTTCACCTTGACCGTTTGGGCGGCGTCTTTCATTTAACTCATTTTAAACGACTGATACGAACACTGATTGCTTAAATATCTTTGACACAAATAGCGAGAATTTCTAACGATTGACTTCGTGAAGGAGCTGTTGCCGCACTGCTGACCAATGTCAAGTTCACGCTGCTGGAAACGCTAAAACCTTTTGAGTCACACTCTCACATCTCGTGGATATGCGTGTATTGTGTGAAAGGCGTGGTCTTTGGATAGCTGGTCGTTTGCAATTGAGATTTAGGATTTGACGATAACGAACCGTTAAGGAAACCCATTGTTACCTCAATGAGCATGGCATATAACCTAGACCCACTGGGCCGGGGGCACATGCAAGTGCGGTTGCTAGAGATTCACGCAAAACACGCAAAATGAGTTCGTGTTATAATGAGCATATAAATTTACGGGCACAAGGGCACGGAAATGGACACAAATGTGATAATATTTTCGATAAATAGCTACGCCTTTGAGGACATCATGGGATTTACAGCACTTTGACGTGCATTTCCCGGGCATTGGTTGACTGTGTGGAGTTGTGTTAGGCACTGCCCTCAATAAGGAATTTCTTGGTCAATAACAGCGCTTGGTTCGATGATGGCGTGTTCTGAAGCACTTGTCGTTGTCTTTAATGTGTAATGAGACTGCCCTAGCGATTTTCTATCCATTGCAGGGTGTTGCGGACTGAAATTAGAGAATTCGGGCAGCACCTATCTAGATTAGGGCTCAATTTTTGTCCGTGAAATTGAACGGGCAAACAGGAAGATAGATATCAACCCTCTCTCTCCCTTGAGAGGATCTCTATAAACTCCAAAGTTCCAACCGACTGTTCCTCGTCTCTGGATTAGCCGACTGAAAACCTTAAACATCGCCTGTGTTGGTCACTGGGTCACCAAGCCATTCCTGGAAACTGTGAAGCACTGTGAACTCGACAGCCTAGCATGGTGGTTGTCATTTGAAGCGGAAGACTTTCGCATACACAGTCCGTGTCGTGTCTGTGCCGGTTTCGATGAGACTGATCAAAAGTATAGAAGAAGTCACTTTGCAGATAACTTCTTTTATCTTTCTTTTTCAGAATAATCCTAATTCGTGTCAATGAAGCCTTGTAACGTATCACAAAAGTTGTCGAAGTCTAGTATGATTCCTACTCGAGATGCGGCGAGTGCAAAACTCACTCACCAACACAAGAAGCACCATCCTCCAAAAGTCCGTACAATTGCTGACATACGCGGACGACCTTGACGTAATTGGTCAAACACAGCCATCTCCCAGTGAAGCGTTTGCTGCTATCGCAAAGGAGGAGGCCAAAATGGGTTTAGCGGTGAATGAGGGTAAAACGAAGTATATGCTGTCATATAAAAATGACGAACAACATCGACGATTAGATCAAAACGTCACCATAGGCAGCTATAACTTTGAGTTTATGACGGAATTCGTCTTCCTCGGCTCCCAAGTAATGAGTACGTACACCACCAGTACCGAGATTAAACGCAGAATAACTCTTGTCAATCGCTGTGTCTTTGGGCTCACCAACCAAGTGAGTAGTAGAGCCCACTCTTGAAGTGCCAAAATAACATAAGACCTTGATTATCGTCGCCTTTCTCTATGGCGCGGGAGCACGGGAATTTTAAAAGCAGATGAAGAAGCCCTTGGCCTTTTCGAGACAATTGTTATGCGTCCAATCTTTAGTCCTGGTTGCCTTGATGGTGTTTGGAGAAGAAGATTCACGAACTGTACGGGCTGAGCCGGTCCATGGCACGTCTATGGATTCAACGACTAAGATGATTAAGAAATGTGCATCGCATGGACAACATTTCTCCAGCCCGAAGAGTCTTCGACTACGGTTCAGTGGAACAACGCAATAGAGGAAGCCCACGGGTCCGGAGACACACACACACAAGTGGAGAAGGACCTGAACCAAAATTGGAAGCAGCTGGAAGCTAAAAATCGTGTCAGCTGAAGAGGATTGTTGTCTGAGGGCCAAGTCCACCCCGGACTGCAGCGCCACTAGAAAAAGAAGATGAACGCCAGGAATCTTCCCAAGAACTCTCGCCGACACACAATCATCAAATGGTACAATTTTAGTCACTCTCTCAATGTTTTCTTCTTCTCGACTTGAGTGTAGGTCTTAAGATATCACAAACTTTAGTACTACCGGACGGAATAGATACTGGTCATCGTACATGTGTTTCTCGAGGAGATCAATCTGTTCCATAGACCGATCCGGTGCACGTTTGGTTAAAAGAGTTTGATAGAACACTAGAAGCGCGACTAAATCGAGTTTGTAAGGTAGACAGAAGATATTTCTGCAATGAACCCACTGGCGTTGCAACTGGCTTTTCATTTCTACCACTCTCCTCGGTAATGGGTTAGATAACAGTGGCGTGGCGTGAACAATTTGAAAAGGTAAGTCGGTAAAAATATTCACTTGCAAAGGCTTTCTGAAATTGTATTGTGTATTGCTATTTTGCTTATCACATACAGTACGAACTCGATTTACGCAATTAATAGAAATCAGGGCAGTTGCAATAACCAAGGTTATTGCATTAACCGGGTAGCATTTTTAAACTTGCTGGCGTTAAATTATGGTTGTTCCATACAAAGCCTTTTCCATCTGAGAGTATTCAGAAGCCTTAAGTCTAATGCGTTTTTCTATTCTCAGATCTAGCCACAAATTGTCTCAAAGCGCGTTATTCGGCTTATTGTGGACATTATATTTGAAACAAAATTGGTTCAATGTTTAATGGTTGGTTCTCTTTTTAATAGATAATTTAATTATTTTCTTTGTGACACCCATGTTAGATGTATTTCCCGAATTAATGAGGGAACAGTTCGTATGGAGAAACAAACACTATTAGAATTAGTTAAAAAAAAAACACACACACATTCAAACTAATCTGTCAAGATCGGAGAAATCTAACTGCGCAAGCAGACACAAATGAATTTAAAGATTGATGACGAAACAATGAAACACAAGAAGTTGCACTATAATCGAGGTATCTTTTTTGGAAGTTGCACTTATAGAGTCAACAAAGGTGATGATATTTGTGCTGCCAAAATCGAGGAGCTGCGCAAATCGAGTGTTGCGTGAATCGAGTTCGTACTGTACAAGTAAAGCAATTGAAGCTAATTTTTTTCAAACAGAAATAAAAAGAGAAGGATGAAAATAAGCAATCAGCAAAGAAGTCCATGAAAAGCGAGTTACGTTTTTGCATGTGTTAAACAGAGAGGAATCAAGCACAGCGAATTTTGAAGGTAAAACAAGGACAGAGAACCAATTTATTAACCCGAGATAACCCGAGATTTTTCGGGTTACTATGATTTTCACTCTGTATGTTTACGTAGAGCAGTAGAACGGTATGAAAATGAATAACAAACAGGCCTCTTGAGTTCGTAGAATTTGTGTCTTGCATGTGCAGGTGTAGGAATCAGACCAATAGTATGTTTATATGCACATACAGTGGACTCTCCCGTCGAAGTCAAACTCCACCTAAGTCGAAACTATCTCTAATTCGAACTTTTTCGACATATTTTACATACATTTCCCTCAATTTTCCTTACAAAAACCTCTCTCTAAGTCAAACTCCCCCTAACTCGAACAAATTACGTCATCCCGTGACAATTCGACTTAGGGGGAGTCCAGTGTATTTAGATTCATGTTACTTGTATCGATACATTGTTAAAGAGTGGAATTTTAAACTAACTTGGTAGGAATCGGATTATACGGACTACACTGGTAGATAATGTAGGTGTACCCCTCACTAAACAATCACCAATCAATAAGCTTGCAACCCAACTTTTGAATACTAGATGTGTAGCAGACTCCACGTGCAAGCTTCAAGAATGAGCTGCCCCAAGCTTGGTCCCCAATCTTCTATAAAGCACATATTTCTTCACAGATCTATAATAATAAGGGAGGCGCGACAATTCGAAGTGGACCTGGGCCTAGCTTCTACAGCAACCACTGGTGTTATGCGTGATATTGTTCTTTCACGAATGGATGGGATCTACAGTTGTATGCCGACTTCGAAGCGAAGTTTGAAATAATTTTTGAGGATTGTCAGTCACTCGGCAGAGGAGATAATTATGAACGGTGGTAAATTCGGGGATAAAACTTGGAACCTTCTAAGTGAGACTCGACGCATCGACCCCCTACGCCACGGCATACCCATAGATCTAAATTAAGAACAATAATGGGCGTCTGCAAACTGAAAATAGACCGAAGTTTCCCTTCAATATCTTTTTCAGAAGCTGTCGTGACTAGAAGGAAAATGTCCATAAAACAAGCACATTTAGTCAATCTGTTGGGCTCTGGCAACGACTTCGGACAATTCGCCTAAAATACCCTAAGCCCTCTGGTAGGAGGATGTGAATAGATTGTCTTCATCGCAGTATCGATTGCTCCAGTGGTTTCCAGTCCAAATACTTGGATAGACTTTTAAATCATTCCGCGTGGCAGAACCTTCAGACACTCTCTAGCCTCAAATGCCTAACACCCACCATCTGCTAGTTAAAATATTGCAAAATCGTTAAACACAAGTTAACAATCAGCAGGTGTGTCTCTCATTCGAGAAAAAAAGCGTTACCCCATAAAACTCCAAATAAACACAAACTTAGTGATTAAATTGGAAAGCATGGTAATCCAACTCCAATATTCCATCAAACTTACTTCTGCTCTTGTACGCACACAGTCAAACATCCTCTTTAACCAAGTCTATGAACACATCTCGGACACTAAACCGATTCTCATTTGGGAGTTATGAGGAAACTAACGAGCCAATCGCCATAACTTTCGCCTTCTCTTCTCTGCACATGACATCATTTGAGAAAGGTTATTGATCGCGGGATGAGGCAAAATAACCATTAAAATATGTGCAAATTTCACTCATTGCTTTGGTGTTGGTAGGAAGAATATATTTGGTGAGCTGGGTTAAAGATTATGGCCATAAGTTGCAGCTTTAGAGTTCACGTGGATGGTGTGTGCACATTGGCACTACTTGTTTGGCATTTGAACTTTTGCTTTCGTTGAACCAGTAACTTTTTTCTCTGCGATGTCACCAGCTGGGACACGAGGCAGGCCATTTTGCACTTGTATATATGATATGTTTAGGCAATAACAGGCTTGCAAGTTGATATTGGTGCGAGCTGTCAGTGAGGCTTATGTGAGCATCGAGCGATGTGAGCGGTGAATGAAGGTAAGTAAAGTACATGCTGTCGACGACAGACATCTGTTTTGCGAGTCAACATTGATGTAGTGAAAGACTTTGTCTACCTAAAGTGGCCACAGTCAATGACACCACCGCGGATATAAATGGAAGCACCACCCTTGCCAATCGCTGTGTGTTTGGACTTAGAAGACAATTGTGGAATAGAGCCCTCTCTCGAAGGACGAAGGTATTCTTATAAGACCTTGATAGTCCCAGTACTGCTGAATGGCGCAGAAGCATGAATACTAACTAAAGACAGGAAAGTCTTTCGCATAATCTTTGGTCGCGTATGTGCTGATGGAGTTTGGAGGAGGAGACGAACGACGAACTGTATCAGCTGAGTACTCAGCGACAAGGATTTGCTCAATGATGGCTGTGTCTCGTAGAGCGAATGTATACCAATGCTCCGGCGCGGAAAGTCTTCGACTCCAAGCCCAAGGGAGAACGTAGTAAAGAAAGACCACGGTTTCAGTGACGCCCATAGCTGGAAAGAGACCTCAATCAGCTGAAAGTGCGTAGCTGGCACAAAATCGTGCTGAATGGAGAGGGATGTTGGCTAAGGCTCAGGTCCACCCTGACTGCAGCGCCAGCCAATAATGAAGATGATATTGGGTAAGGCAAATGTTATCCTTAGAACATTCTTAAAACTGAGTCTTAGAATTTGACCAAATCACTTATAATAGTCATGGTTGACTATAGTTAGTTTAATTATGGTAACTTTCCCAAAAGGAATACATAGTGACATCAGGGTCTAAGCATGAAACAGAACGTCGAAATATCGATCACCTCCGAACTAGCTGCATTTTAAAGATGCGCGTAGGAAAGGAAAAGGGAATTGAGTCGCCCCTGAACTTTTGAATCAGTAAAAAATACCCTCGTGGCGTAGTTATTAAGTACGTGGGGTCTCCAACTGGTGGTTCTAGGCTGAATCCCTGTATATAGAAACTTTCATAACCCATGTACAGTACAAACTCGATTTACGCAACTAATAAAAATTAAGGCAGTTGCACTGACTTTAGTTATAGCCGGTGCTAAATAAAAAAGTCGGCTTTAAATTTTCGTTATTCATAGACAAATTTATGTCAGTGTTTGCTTAAAAGCGTTATCGTGTAGGGATTTTATCGAACAAACCCAAATGTCAAAATATTTCCGGAGAAATCTGTCACTTTTAAGTGATTATGATTGAATTTTCAAAGAAAAAATATTCGAAAATAATGGAACAAATCAACTGAAGGTATTACAGGTTTTTTATTTAAGATGAATTGAGGCTATCGGAGCAAGAGTGGCCTAACCCAAACTAACTGAAATCATGCTGATCATGAAAATGTTTAATAACGGCTATTGGAAATCGCGTTACCATCACGTACACTAGATAGATAGATAGATTTATTTCCAGTATAAATTTCATACATTATAAAGTGTGTGTGCAGAGATTTGATACATATTTATCTTGCTTCTGGAATATTATTATTAAGGTTTACAATTTTTAGTAGCTCGTGAATATTCTTGAAGGAAAAAAAAATGGAAAAAAAAAACCTTCATGCAAATTGTATTGTATATATATATTACAATTTGTAATAAGTAAGTAAAAAATTAATAAATAAATAAGAAAATAAGAAAATAAATAAATAAATAAATAGATAGATAATAAAAAAAAAAAAATAAATAAATAAATAAAGGTGTAGATAAATAAATAAATAAATATAAAAACAGATAAATAAATAAGTAAATAAATATATGAATAAATAAACAAATAACTAAGTACATAAATAAATAACTAAATAACTAAATAACAAACAAAAAAAAACAAAAAAAAAGAAAAATAACAGTCAAACAAGAATAAATATAAAGCTACTATGAACATGGCTAGTCATATAATGATGCTGTGCTATGGTGGTGCCACCTCCGTTGCTAGATTAAGTTCTTTTATGAGTGGGTTATCGGCAAGTTCACATCTCGATAAAAATCTAAGATATAGTTTTTGAGCTTTTTGAAAAACGTATTCAACATTCGCCCTTCTATGCAAATCTTGTGTTGAGTGATGCCAGGGAGGATTTAGCATCATCTTTAGCAGTTTGTTTTGTGATATTTGCAATTTCTTAATGTGACATTGCGCGCAACGTCCCCATACTTGACATCCATATAAGATTATGGCTTGGAAAATTAGCTTATGAATTAGAACTTTATTATGTATAGACAGCCTTGATTTTCGGTTTATAAAGGGGTAGAGCATTTTAACGTACACTAATCGTCGATGCTTTGATGGAAAGCCAGCATTTGTATAAAATTGCTGCTTTCTTTCGTCTAAATCTGTCGTTGTGAACGGAAATTTAATTAATTTTTATGATTTTGTATACTGCTCCTGCAAGTACAAACGTGGTACTCGTCAATAAAAAAGGAACCAGTTCACTTGTTCGTAAGTCTTAGAAAAACCAAATTAATGGGCATTTCTTGAAAAAAAATAAAAATGGAAAGCCACCAGCAATTGTAGATTTGTTGGAATCGGCAGGGCACGATTTAGTTTGTGATTCTTCCACAAACAGCACTTCAATGAAAAATGTTACCGTAATTTTATCGAACCTGTACTGCGAATAAAATTCTGCCTCCTCTAACTCTCGAATGGATTCGATTGCGGTTTGTATATTTCTGTCCGTGAAATCCATTTAAATTCTCAATCAAATATCTCAAAATCTCGATCCACTGTAAACATTTAAAAAAAAAAGCAAACAACTTTAAGAAATCGAATCTGACAATCACTTAAAGCCAACTTTAAAACGTTCTACTTATTTTAATTTTAAATTTGACTATGAATAAAAAAAAGTCTACTTTAAGTTAAGTAGATGAATAAATTCTCTTAAAGTCGACTCTAAATGACTATGAATTTGCGCCATTGTCAAATGCGCCAAAGGATACGCACAAAAGTGAGCTTTTTTCAAAGGAAATTGTATATTTTAAATCGAAAATCTGGGGTTCCGTAAATCGAGCTTATAATGTATCTACCACTTTTTAGCAAAAAAGAGTGCCCTATTTGGAAAAACGTTTCTCAAACTCCCCCGTTCGCCGAAGCGGTCTACGCTTCGAGAGAAAAGTTCTGCGATGCTCTTTGGTCATGTTTGAGTTGATGGTACCTGAAGGAGAAAATTCAACACGAATAGTACAGCGACTTCAGTCAGGCACCTACGAATGAATGCAAGGTTTAAGGGGGCTGGGTCACGTAAAGCGCATGGACAGCTTAAATTGAATTGAATTCAAGAAAATGGGGGGTGGGGCATATTGCAAATGGACAAAATTAAAAACACTAATTTTTTTTCAATTTGTGCACTCTGTTGTAAATATTTGTGCATCCATAAAAATATAATTAATTTAATCAAATTGGTTCTGCCTTCAGTGTCATCTGTCCATCAGTGTATATACATTTTGTTTGTTTAAAAAAACAGTCTACTGATAAATTCACATTCATAGAAGTCGAAATTGTGGTTTTTTGAAATTATCCAATTGCCTGCACAATTTTCTTAATTTTCTCCAACTCTCACCTATTGTCACGAAAGTTGGGTAATGACCGACATAATAAGATCGCGAATACAAGTTGCAGATGAGATTTCTTAGTGCTATTATGGGAATGAGAAAAACGAGAGTGCGCGAGGAACACAACGTTCAGCAGCTACTTCTTCAAACGGACATAGCTATCCATCACGACTTACGAGGCGGCACTTGAATGCAATTGCATCAGGTAGGCGACCATTTGACAGACCCAGGATGAGGTGGTTAGACCAAGTCCATAAGCTCGCCTGGTTACGCTTGGGCATAACCCCTGATGAGGTAGAGTCGATGGCGGAAGATCGAGTTGCCTGGAGATCTCTCGTGCATGGTTTACCACCGCGACTCCTTTAGTGGTCAGAAGATGATGATGATGATAATACGTTTTATTGATGAAAAAAAAAATCTTCCCAGTCGACATTTTGACGATTTGTTCCGACTTCTACATATTTGAGGTATGTTTGCTAACTCATTGCCTTCCATCATTGCAACATTGACTTTTTTATTTGAATACCGACTCTCATTTAATCGGAAAAATCTCTTTTGTTCGAAAAAAAAAAATAATTTTCGAATTAAATAATTCCGAATTAAAGGGCTTATACTGTATAAACAGTGGACTCTCCCTAAGCCGAAACTTTCTCTAACTTGTTCGCCGTATTTTACATACATTTTCCTCAATTTTCCATACAACAACCTCTCTGGAAGTCAAATTCTTCCAAACTCGAGCAAATTTTGGGATCCCGTGACAATTCGGGGAGAGTCCACTGTAGATTCTAAAAATGAATACAAAACAAAAACTTACCATTTTGAACATTGTTCAACATCCGAATCGCACCATGTGTTGCATTCTGTAAAATGAAATAAAACGAACTTTAGTAAGAATTCCGCGCAGTCTTTCAATCTCACACAGAGAAAAACTTCAACACCACTTTTATAAAACAAAAAAATAAGTTAAATAAAGGAAATCATAGGAAAACAATTAAAAACACAACAAATCGTGTATGGTACAAAAATTAGAAGACACACAGATTCCAAACAAACAAACAGAAAAAAACAAACGAAATCATTTCTTTCATTTAAGTGCATTTTGATTGTTCAACGTGTCGTCACACTGACAAAAAACAAATGCAGCAAGGCGCTGGTGAATAGACGTGATCAAACAAGGAGATTACAACAAATATGTACACACACTACACGAGAAATAAAAAGATGATTAAATGTGTTTGGTTTTGAGTGCAAATCAAAGATTAATTGCAGAGTGGTGATGGGTGGTGAGAGTGGCGTTTTGAGAACAACTTCAAGAAAGCCAAAAAGAATGAATAAAAGTCAAATATTGTACAACAGCAAATTAAAACACAACAGAATACATATTTCCACACGTTAAGAGATTTAAACCAAATAAACAAACAAAAAAAAGTACAACAAATTACGAAAAAAGAAATGAATAAAGTAAAAGAAATTATACAAGAAGAGAACTCTTGGTTTGATTGTAAATGAATTAATTTGTCTGTACCGATGCGAGCCTAGAATTACTTTGCCGAATGGGCAGGGTACCCCCTCCGCTGCTACTGCCGCCAGTTCCACCCGATTGACTGGTGCCTCCCGTGCTAGTGCGCATCTGATCGACTCCATCGTTATCTTCGAGCTCCTCATCGTCTTCTTCATCTTCCTCCTCGATCGAAGAATGCGACGGTTCCTGGTTTATGATGTGATGGGGTTAATCATGAGGGAGGTTGATTGGTTGGTTGGGTTTGTTTTTTTTTTAAATTAGTTTACGATTTATTTCAGATATTTTGGTTCACATGAATGTAGAAGCAAATAAAAAGAGTGAGAGAACATAAAGACAGTTGTAATTAGCATTGAATGAATGTCGCTTTTACCCTAAAGTCCACACAGAAATAGAAGGAAAAAATGGAAACGACACACGGGCACAAAAACAAAAGACTCACCGCGGCATAAGCTGCTATAAATATGGAAAACATTTGCTGCGGCTAATGTTCAGCTTTCCGGGATTTAGTTAATATTAAACAACCACCTACGTCATCTCCCATTTAAGTTTGCCGGCAAAAACAAAGCCAGGCGAACAAGGAAGAGAGACAGAGAAGAATTCAACAAACAAAAAGATGAAAATGCCGCGCCGACGACCCTTGCTATAGCAACTCATAAGGCTAATCGATGTAGGCCGGCCTCCTTAGCAACCTGTGCGCGACAAGGAATAAGCATAATAATTAGTTTCAACCCGCCACCAGGCAACAGTCGTATCACGCACAGAAGCCTAGGTTATGTTTAAGGGACGACTTCACGAGGAACGCCAATCCCCGGCAATGAGCAAACCGGAATTAGTTCAAAGTCTTTTTGAAATGAAGTTTCTGACTGTAAGCTGCATTAACCTCGTTTCGAATTGCTTTCGGACAGGTCATGGATGTGGGGGATGATGGCCAATAGGGCTGGGCAGAAAAAGTTTCAGAAAAACTTGCTAAAAGAGGAATCATTGCATGTCATAGAGGAGGAGGATTTATCGTTTAATTGTCCGAAGACATGATTCACACGTGTGCCAACTCCGAGGATGAATGGTGGAGTTTCAGCTGAACCCACTGCAGAAGGGTTGAAGACGAAACGAGGACACTGGAGCTTCGCCCCTTAAGGTTCAATGCACTTTTGGTGGCCTATTGTCTGTAACACGACTCCTTTTATGCAGAAATTGACAACAAAAGGATCCATTAAGGGCACTCGAGAAGTGAATGAAAGGGGCTGTGAACGCAATTAGGAAATTAAATTCTTCTTCTTTAAAGCTAAAGAGAGACGGGCTGCGCTGCAATTATATAATTTATGTTTGAATTTAATGATGAAGTAAACAATCCGATGGACAATCATTGCATCCGTCGAGACAAAACAATGTTAGGAGGCTTTCTCGTCTCGTGCTTTTAATGGTTCATATCCTCAACTTGTCAATCAATTCATTTTAGACACAACACAATTAAATCTTTTCTTAAAAAATTCGTGGATAGCAGATTTTATCAATTCAAGCAATGTTCCACAAGGGAAAATACAAGAAATGTTGCAAAGAGACTGTAACCGTAGGCCCACTCAATTCGTGATTCAATTAGTAAATTGTTGAAGCCATTTCCGGAGAAGTGTTCAGAAAATTATCAAAAAAAGATGAAACCGCCACGCTGACGACCCTTGCTATAGCAACTCACGATGCGAAATAACGAAATAAATGCAAATTGTTATGACAAGCATCCACAAACAACAAAACTAAACATAGGCGTGAGTGTGGGCCACAATCTCGTTAAGGGATCTTCAAATTGAACATGAATTTACAGCGTTTTGGGATTTATTTGAGCTTCATATTTCTTTGTTGTTTACAACTACACGTGGATAGTGTGGCATTTGGAATGTTTTCTCCTTCCTTTGGACATTTACGGGAAGCTTACTGCCACGCATGCTGCATTCAGACTGAGAGAGTGTAAGCACTGGGGAAAAGACCACATATTTAATGCACTTGAAGATGCTTCATAACACGAAGATTCCTAAATTTGATTACATGACACCATTTGAGGACTTCGAAATCAATCAGGAGACTGCTTACCCCCCAATGTGAGCAATACAAAAATGCCATTAACAGACGCCATAATAATGGGCTAAATCGTAGATGGACAGAATTGGCCACCTTAAGTTAATCGAAAACGATGGGGCCTAAACTAGGTCCATCAAATACAAGAGCTTTCCCAGACTTGGACGTTAGAAACATCAGTAAAGTAGTAGGCTGGCCAATGCCTAATTGGCAACTAAGTCAGTTTTGTAGGTCAACGAAGTGGCAGGAAAAAAACCACTAATTGCACACTTCCGGGATTATCTGATATTATCACAATCCTTATTTTACGAAAAAAAGGAAGTCCTTATAAACCAATATGTTTATAACCGTTGTTATTGCGAATATTACGTTGTCTATTCATATAAAGTCATTTGCATTAATTCATTCGAGCATATATTGGTATTTTTATTTTAGCTGATGTCGATATATGATATGATAAGCCGTTATTGCACTCTATTTCATTTCAAATGATTTTTGACATAATTTTTTTTAGAGCGAAAAACAAAACTGCAATTGTTTTATTTGATGCTGAAAGAGGTCACCCTGTGTTCAAAGCAATAATGTGGAAGAAAACGTTTGAATATATGAACGGAGTTATTCGTTTTGATGTTATAAGTAGAAGATATGAATGATCATCCGATAAATTTGATCCCATTCGTGATATCTTTGATAAATGGTCCAACTTACTAACAGATTATTACAAACCAAAAGAATGTCTTACAGTCGACGAGCAATTACTTGGTTTTCGTGGACAATGTAAATTTCGCCATCGAAACCAGTGGAATATGGATTAATATTTTGGTTGATGGTATATTCGTATACACGTTATGTTTGGAAGATTCAACCATATTTGGGAAAGGCAATTGTCACCAGCTCGTGTGAAAAAAGACAAGACGAACGTGTTGTTTTGGATCCGACAACACAGCACTTGTTTCGTACATTGGGAGGAAAAATAAATGTACTGTATTTCAATGCATAACCCTCGATTATACACTGTATATACACTGCACCTTCAAATTTCAATTCATCTAATGATTTTTGTTTTCATTCAATATAGGCAGTGTGGATACAGTTGACAAAATGCTATTTTGCTACAGCTGTAAAAGACAACAGATGGCCAATGGCTGTGTTTGCACATGTTGCACACATGAATATTAATCGTTAATTATTTTCAAAGAAGTGAATCCGAATTCACAAGTGACACAAAAAACAACATTGCAGAGGAATTTTTTACGTGAACCTGGATTTTCACTTGCAAAACCATATATGACAGCTAGAAGTTGTAAACCAAGATCGACATCATCAGCAGCTTTGCTTGTAACCGCTTCACGAGAAAGTTCATCAGCCCAATATTTCGAGGATATATCGGCATCATCTTCATCAAATCTGCCAAAGCGATCAAGAAGCGTTCCACCACAAATAATATTTACTTTTGTTTCCTTTGAATAAAATTATAAATGGATCTTTTTTGATTTATTTGAATGAAATGAGATGAAGGTTAGGAAAATGAGACTAAACACTTATAGAGTTCAGCGCACTCAAGAATTGAAGTCGACTTATCACGAGCAGCGTATAATAAATTCCGGTTGAGTGCTTGAATATCACCTTACAAATTCTTACACGTTTTCTTCAGCGAGTGGCTCATTTTTTACTCGACGGATAGGTTAACAAAGGATTTCAAAGCGTTGATATGGCGTCTCATGCAGGCGTCTGCGTCTTAGCATATATCAACGAACTCCTACTCCAAAAAAAATGTTGTTTCAACAAAACGGTTTCTAAGTCTCACATGACTCTTTAAGCAAGATTCTGTTCTGTTGTTGTGAACTCCCACAGTGATCGTGTAAATTGTCGCTAGTTGGATTTATTTTTGAAATTTATGGTTATGTGAAACATGTTGCAAAAACATACAACCATTCAATTGTCATTTTTTATTTGGTCCGTAAACTCTTACGAGGAGTCTCGCAGCAGTTTTAGCAGTTTTAATCTCAGGAGCGACAGGGAGGCCACAACATTTAAAAACAAGCTAGGATCATGACTAAATTCTAAACAATACTCTAAAGAATAGTCGAGACAGGCGAAACTAAACATCAAACTCAAAATTATCCATCATCTACGCTTGGGAAAACAAAGTTTCATTCACTCAAGCCACAACACCTATGATAAGTGAAATTTCCCACCATTGTCGATTCCATAGATGATGATCGACCATCAAGTCTAACCAAAAACTTCCCCTCTCTATTGCAATTTCCCTGCAGAACTAAGCAATTTTGAAAAACTACCAAAAATGAAATGCTGTCATCAGCAGAAGCCCCTCACCCCAGACCCAAAGAAGAAATTTCCTGCTTTTATAGCGAAACACATCCGAAAGCCTGTTTTATGGATCCACTTCAAAAAGACGAACCACTTCTATGCTCCCACCGTAAATTTTGAATGGTCTTGGGGTAGCTGAATGAAGAATGGGAATTCGGTGTCATTCAGGGTATTTCACTTCATTTGTAAATTGTATGCAAAAAAATCTGAATAACAAATTTCAACGACTTGTGCCGAATTAAGTTCAGATAATTACTTTGTAGTCGGCTTGAATTGTTTCTCAGATAAGGTCTTTTTTCGCAATGTTTACGTAATAAGCGGAGCAGAGCAGATGTAATTTCAGTTGACCTAGAAAATTTGCTGAGGAAATCGGGCTTTGTTCCGTGGTAAGGGTGTGATTTCATCAACTGCAATTGTGGTTGGTGTGGTGATTGATGAATCGGAGGTCAGATTCGTACGTAATCAATTTTTTTATTCGAGTTTAGTGGAGAGACGATTTAAAAAACAAACACGTAATCGACAGCAGACTTAAAATTCAAATGATCACGACATTTTAATTCGGAACTAGTTTTAGTAATACGTTTCCATTTGGATAGTAAAAATAAGAATTGCTGTTCTTTAAATATAAATGTAAAGTAATAAAGGGTTTTTCCGAAAATTTCCTCAAAATTATTCGAATGACGAATACTAAACAACTACTAATTACTAACTTAAGAGAACTCAACAAATGTCTCACATCAGGACGAGAGCAAGTAACAACAAAGCTCAAATATTACTCCCCTAAGGCATTGATAGAGTTGTTAGTAATTAGTTAGTTAGTCATTCGAAAATTTTTAAGAGTCAAAACTTTTAGAAATGTTGTATGAATCGATGTTGTATGCTTCGGCTTCGGCCAAAAATACCGCCTTCGGCAAAACATTCGGCTTCCGGCAAATGAGACCGAAGATTATGCCAAAGCCGTATGTTGAATTTTTTTTGTAAAAATAGAATTACGGTATTTTCCGTATTTATAGCAGAAGGAGAAAAACGACTGCCATTTATAAGAGTACAAAGCGTTTGATTTCGTTCTTTGTTAAAAAACCAAAATTCTTTAGGGTCAAATAAAGGGTTTTATAATTAGGACTTGACAACTTTCTTTTTAAATAAAACCGCAAACCATTTGAGATGTTTCAAAAACCGTATTATCGGCTTGAAATACAATCAAAACGTTTATGAATGGAACTCGACTTCTTCCATATGGCCACGCTTGCAGCGGTCGATTCGTTGGACCCAATTTTCAACGACAACGGCCACACATTTCGGCCGAAACGCACGAAGCAGCCAATGGAGTGGCCCATTTCTTGAAATAACATGCTCACCATACTTACTCTTCAATAAATCGATTGTAACATGTGGTGTCTGGCTTAGTCCATATTTTCCAATTCGGACCAAAAATAATCAGCAATCGTGGCGCGATAAAGCTGACAATTGCGAAACATTCCGGAATTTCGTAAGCTTTTGAAGAGAATTGTCTCTTGAGAGTTATTGACTTGACTGCTTTGCCTTACTTTCGGACGATCAAACCTTGGATGACGTACACGACGTGCAATAGTTAGTCAGAATAATAATTATAATAATATGGGTGGCGCGACGGTCCGAGGTGGACCTGGGCCTAGCTTCTCAGCAACCACTTGTGTTGTGCGTGCTATTGTTCTTTCACGCAGCGTGGAAGGGACCTACAGTTTAATGCCGACTCCGAACGGCGAATTTGAGAAGCTTTTTCTAGACAGGAATACTCTTTGAGCATTGTCAGTGACTCGAAAGAGGTGGAGCCGTGAATTATGATAGGTGGTAAGTTAGTCAGAATGTCCGGGAGGAACGGGCACAAGAAAATTAATGTAGACCGACAAAATAATAAGACCGGGGTACTAGTTTTTAATTTTTGGTTTGTGTCGGGTTAATTTTTATTTTAGTTTGGAAGTAATTTTTAACGCCCTACAGCCATCAAAATAACCACGAAAAACATTGCGAAAAGATGATAACCAAATGAAAGGTCTACTCAAGCCCTTCAAATCAGCTACAGATTTTATGGTTGAATTAAACTTACTTACCTAATCCCCAATAATACAAGAAAGACTTGAAGAACAAAATTTCTTCGGAGGATGTAGTAGAGTAGGAAGATGTAGTCCAGAGTAACGCCGGCCATAAACAAAAGCACAGGATAATAATAAAATAGTGAATTTGGATTGATCTGATGATCAAATGCAGCATACAGACTTCAGCGTGTTGAAATGGAATCTACTAAAGATATACGGTGGTTCTATGGTTTTGTCCGTAACTATACATATTCATTCATATTCATCAAATGAATAAGTGAATTAACATGGAAACCTTTTTGGTATTTGATACCACTTTTCTACCACCACCATTATTCATTTTCCAAGTCCCATCACTCCAGCCAGGTCTACCAACCTACCTACTAGAAGAAGACCAGTCATAAATGTAGACTTGAACTGCGCTGCTTTCGAATACGATTCTGCAGTCGTCTACAAAGAATGACTGTGTTGATAAGTAAAATCCCACAGCTGCCACGTATTATTGAGAGCATTCTCCACAAAATTAACGAGATCGAGTAAATAACCTCAGTAAAGTAAACTGCAAGACCACTACAATAAACTTGAGCCCCTTCTTGATGATCTTGAGCGAAAACAACTAAGTGGTGATGCTGTCTTGGTGGGAGTGCCAGCTACAGACAACGAAAACCTTCATGAAGTGCTGCGCAAAGTGTGCACTGCAGTAAAGATTAAAGTTCCAGCAATGGAGAGAATAAAAAAACCCCCCCAGTGCCAGTGGCAAACTCTTGGTCTCTGTATCTAACAGAATCCTAAATATCGCATTTAACAACTGTGCCAGGTATAATATTTAGTCGCTGTGATCACGTCCCCTCTTATGTAAAACGAATCATTGGCTGCTCCTTAACAACGTTGTTCAAAACGCGTACTGTCCTTGAATTGTTTAAGATTATAAAGAGCAAACAAATACAAATATTCGAAAATAAACTTTGTGCAATCCGAAAGGACTTTAAGCTTAATACCTCCAAGACACAGATATTTAATTAGTAGTCGTCAGTTTTTTATTCGTGCAATTCTTCTATGGAATCAACTCCCTCCAAGTTTAAAAAGGCTGCACACAGAGAATCGCTTTTGAAAGGAATTATTTGAAGTCTTAAGAAGCAGCATTTAACCCGACATTGAATTTCTTTCTTCTCTATTTCTGTTTTATTTTCTTTTTCTTTCTATTTTTATATCATTTTAAACTATAATTGTTTTTTATTTGTTTAATTTAATTGCATTTTCTACAATATAATTTAATTTAATTGTTTTCACTGGAGTTTATCTGAAGGCGTTATATTCAAATTGGGGCGAGCCAGGTTCGTTAGTTTTAAACAAAACAAAACGTATTCTTTCATTCATAAAATATCTCACTCGACTCGAATTTCCATGTAATCATCTGTCAACTACACAAATCCGTTCCATCCGTCGTGATGGGTACCACTAGTGGACTGCATTTGTTGTATCTCTCTCACTCACTAGGGCTTATGAGTTGCCAATCTTTTGTCAGGATCCTATGGGTTTGTATTTTAATAGAGATACACACAACCGTGAACTTTACTTATGATCAGTGAATAGGCCTATTTCTAAAATATGGTTTATGAGCAAAACGTTGGAAATGCAAACTATACTTCACCTGAAAGACCAATGTTCCACAGGGGTGTTGTTGAAGTTAAAAAATTAAGACCCGGAGATGAGACATTAGAAACAAACAAAAAAGATCTTCAACAGATCCACGACTAGAACGTGATTCAAAATAATTCAATCAATGAACGTTGATCTTAGTTGTCGCGAGTCAAATGATTTCCCAGCAAAACTAAAACTTCACACCAAGGACTCACACACATAAACAAATAACACAAACCATGTCACATTGACACCCACTCGATGTATGCAATCCGATTAAATTGTAACATTATAGTCGCCACAATGTCGTCGGAAAAGTGGGGCGTTAAGGGGAAAAAACGAAACGTAACACGAAACAAAAAACATTTCAACAATTCGTCAACTGAACACCCTTCTTCTCATTCTCTTTCAATCAAAGAACTGACAAAACGTAAAACAAAAAATTGATAAACATTAGCTTGTTAGTGCTCTTTCTAAATGTGGGTTAAATTGAATTTGCCTATTTATTTGTTAACAAAAGAAAAACAACAAATGAATAAAATTAAAATCCACTATCTTGAGAGGAGTGGAACGTTATAACTTTCCAACTAATTGCAATCTTTAAAGTCGCATATTTGTATCTTTTGTTTAACTTCGAGGTGTGAGTGGGAGAAGTAACAACGTATTTTTGTTAAATTTTTGTGGGCATTATTAAGAACAGACTACTGGGTACGGATATAACATATCGATTTGGTTGGTACTCACTCTCGATAGATTCATCGGTGCTGAGACTTGTGTTGGTACTGGGACTGGTGCTGTCGCTGGTATCTTTGGTTCGGGTGGAGCATGCCGCTCCTGTATGATATCCTCGTTCAATTGTAATATGGCATCCAGTTCAACTTCTTTGCCCTTTGTTTCACCCCGTTCATACCACTCAACAGTAAATGATCGTGATGCTTCGTTAATTTTCGATACCACTGCTGCATGCACTCGGCCTGAAAAAAGAAACAAAAAACAGAAAAAATATAGCAAACTGTGAGTACTCATGAGAGATAGAAAAATAAAAGCTAACACAACCCACTCGTACCTTGATCGTCATCCTTTCGATTCCCCTCGCCATCTATCACGTACTTGGACACAACAACCGCGTTGTTATTGGTCGCGTCCTTCCGCAACGACGAGGTCTTTTTCGAATTCGAACGACTTGAGTTTCGATCGGATTTATTTTTATTTTTATCACACTTTTTGAACGTTGATGCATCGATGGCATCGTTGTTCCCGTTGAGATCAACCGCTGCCGGAATGCAGTCCCCATTGCCGGAGTCTGGCTTCTCTTCAGTCAACACCTCATCGGCGGGAGGAGCAGTTTTCGCTGGCAAAGCGATCGGTTTACGCCGCAAACAAGCGAAATGCTTTTTGAACCACGACGGCATGGTGACTCTAGGAAGATCGAACAAATTTCGCGGGCATAACTAACGAGACTACACAAGCACTGCGCCACCAAACAACGCCAATCATCTCCTCTTCATATTTCTCTCATCGGCGAGATTTGACTTTCTAGTGCATATTAATTTTCCTCTCAGTCTTAAGGAGAAGGCGAAGAAGACGCGACTATTGTTGCAGCAAATCGCATCAACCGCGCGCGGCACACAGAAGGCAGCATTACTTTCACAAATTCAAATTACACGCCAGCACATCATCACAGCCACTGGCGAACACACAAACAGATGGGCGGCTCGAGCTTGGCCAATACACAACAGACTCAGAGTATATCTTTTTAGTATCACGGTTGTATTTCTAATCAAATTTCATCTCCACTCCATTAGGCAGTCCCAAAGAAGAACACACTGGCTCGGCGGAGAAAGGGAGGGAGTGAGAGTGGGTAAAGTCGTCTCCCATCTGGTGCTCCGGATAACGTTATTACTCACTGAAAGTGAAGTCTTAGTTATTCTCGACTTATTTGATCGATAAATGGCGAGAGACTGACAGAAAAATTAGGTTGTTCAAGACTTTCAACCGCTTGCCATCACCACCTCGTGTCACGTTTCCCTTTCATCTCCGGGGGGGGTTTGTGTCTGTGTGCTCGGATTGCCGGTGGAGACAGAGGTGATGCGTTCTATATCCACCCCGCTTTTCCTAGCCAATCAACCGCGTAATCTCTCTCGCGTTCTATATTAGGGTAGAAATAATCAACCTCAATTAACTGAATTACACACAGAACAATCGGAACGCTGTTCGGTGGGGTAAAACTAAGCAGACGTAAGCAGACACAAAAAAATCAACCAACAAACAGCCGGCCGGTGACTGACTGACTGTGTGGCGTGCCTGCCATGCCAGAGTGCGAGGACGAATGACGAAATATGTACAAATATTCAGTTATTGATTTTTCTTTTCCTTAAACTTTGTACATGAAATATTTTATTTTTGGGGAAGTTCTCCATCGGAATGGTTGTTCCTTCTCTTTGTTGGCAACCATCCTCGAGTGTGTCTGGTTAGGGGTATCCTCTGTCAATTGGATCAAGGCCAATGCAGGGAAAGTTCATCTCGATGTGCTGAGGACCAAGGAGCCGTATACATAAATACGAATCGATGTGCAATGCAAGGGTGGTGCAGGGCTGAATACGAATGAAAATGCTTTTGAAAAGACGAGATTCACAATCTGACTTTTATCTGACGTAAAGAACTCATGCTGTGAGAACGAAACGCTCCCTTTGTTTGGCCGTCAAAACCAGGCGAGTATTCTGTGCAATTATTTAGACGAAATGAAATGTGCTGACACTGAAATAATGATGCAGGGGAAATTTGATCCGATTTTTTTAAAGGGCTCAAATATTTGCAGCACTTGGGTTTGTGGCCAACCATTAAAGTTCGACTCTCGTTGCTGTCACTGATTATGTGCGAATGACGTGCAAGACATGAACAAGAAAAGCAAAGGTGATTAGTGAATACCGACAATTTTCGGAAATACAGTTGAACTTTTATTAGTCGAATGTTTGATAATTCGAATGAAATTGGTTGGTAACATCCAGAGATAATGGATGATAGAGATACCCAACTTCGGCCATTTTTATCCCCATAGATATAGTGGTAATCCCTCGTATTTCACTTATACTTTTACAACGCTCGTCAATTCACCACAATATAGCGGCCGATTCGTACATTTTGTGGGAAATAGCAGATTCATGAATTTAGTGGGACAATGGCAGCTGATTCGTGAATTTTGTGGGAGAATTGCCCACAATCCATGTACGATCCGTGTAACATACATGCGTGTGTTGTTCGGGGGGTGTTCAAATGTTGACTCGTATTTTTAAGAGAATTTTCTTACATTGTAATATGGACTTTCGTGAATAAAAATGTATTGCAATGCACATTTAACTGGAACTATTTGACCTCAGTTTAATTCTTAAGTATATACACAGCCTATTCATAAACCATACCAGACAAATTAACTAAAAAAATGAAGTCCACTTTACACGCTTAATTCATGAATTCTGAAAAAAAAAAACTCGTTGCATTCAATTTAAACAATTTGATAGGAACAATGGCAAGATATTGCAACTATTACTAATGCATACAAGTGCTTGTCAAAACTTCTTATTTGTGATTCACGCTTTAATAATATTTTTATTATTGGTTAACTGAACGTGTGAATGTATTATTAATTTTTATTCATATGCAAAAGTGCACATTATGTTGTACATTCATTAATTATGTCCTAGTATCTCTCTCTCCTAATGAATCGACTTCATGAACATAAGCTTTGTTCGTTGGTTTAACCCTCCATACTGTGTTGAAAATGTAACACCGAAATTTGAAAAAACGTTCAAATAACGACTCTGATTCACCCCATTGTGAACTGTTCTCAAGAGCTCACACGTATTCACAGACACAGGACAAAAACCGTATAAAGAACGCTGTCAGATGAAATCAAGGGCCAAGGGAGGTAGAAGTTGGATATCTCTATTATAGGTTATCGATATTAAGACTAAAATTTATTCGAAGGCTTCGTAACTCGAACAGATTATTTGACGTCACCTTCGATAAGCTGAATTCGGAAGAGAAATTCTCAAATTCTGCATATTCTCCAAGTCCGTTGTATAAGGAATCCCTTGGTGAATATTTTGAGCGTGGTAGAAAATTCATTTGATTTTTCAGAAGCTCGAAAAAATACCACAAATATAAAAGGAATACACAATCATATGTAACATGATGATTTCCTGTAGATGGATGACGATATTGTTACTTCGGAGTTACCCACAGATGAAGGTACTACCCGAGATACAGTGGGGAGTACCCGAGATACAGTAAGTCGAATTACCACAGGATACCATAATTTGTTCGAGTTAGATTTAGTTTGTCTTAGAGAGGGTTTTATATGAAAAATTGAGGAACATTTATGTAAAATATGGCGAAAAAGTTCGAGTTAGAGAGAGTTTCGACTTAGAGGGAGTTCGACTTACGGAGAGTCCACTGTATTTAGATGTGAATTCGAATCTTCTCAGCACGACAATAATGATGACAGCGGCAGTGATGTAATACGGATAATTGGCGATAATTGAGGATGATTTGATTCAACCACCTTCAAACGAGTTGGTTGCAAATTCATTGCTCATTTTGCGTTTATATTAAAAGACTCATGAAACAACAAATTATTCTGTTTACCTACAATTGTTGAAATTCCACTGGAGATTTTTTTTAAAAACAAAATAAAAAATACGCTCTTCATTAATTAGCAATGTAACATGCTATTTTAAATTATAACAATTCTCCTTTACATATAGCAGAAACATTTATATCAATTTTTTATTTTACGTGAAAACTCGATTTTGTTTGGGGTAAGTGGTGGTTCGAGTTATTGAAGTTGGACTGTATTTATAAGCATCGATAAAGCGGTTTCGGTTTGGAGCCTTTTGTCACATCATCCTCCAACTGCCATATCGGCGGTATTAGACCTACCTACGACTTAAAAATACCTTTGGTAATGTGTTCGTGTGTGTAATAACAGAGTCTGATGCATTGGAGCGCATTTCATTACATCTGAATTTTTAAGTTTTGTCATATCATACTCCAACTGCCATATCGGCCCTACTAGACCTACCTAAGACTTAGAACCACCTTTTGTAATGTGTTTTGGTGACTTCTATAAGGATCGTTCCGTTCAAGCCCTTATCATATATTCGACACAAACAGCTTCCGAACATGAGAAGTTGATCAGACATTGAGGCCTTGTAACCCATTTGAAGCCCAACCATAATTGACTTAAGGATATGTTAGAACGAAACGAAAAGCAGCCCGTGGTGTGAAATGTTAAGGTTCGTTTGAGAAATCAAAATTTTCAATTCCTCAATGCAACACATCTCGATTCTAAAAATTATTCGAATGACTACTAAACAACTACTAATTACTAACTTAAGAGAACTAAAAAAATATCTCACATCAGGACGAGAACAAGTAACAAGAATTTCTCGGCGAGAAGAACTTATCTGGAACATAAGAAAAATTGAAGAAAAACGACTGTCATCTATAAAACTAGAAAGCTATTGATTTCGTACCTTCTTAAGAAACCAAAATTCTTAAGGGCCAAATAAAAGGTTTTCCAATAAGGACTGGGCAACCTTCTTCTTTTTTAAATAGAACGCAAACCATTTGAGAAGAAAGAGTTTCAGAAACCGTATTATCGGCTTGAAGTAGAATCAAAACATTTATGAATGGAACTCGACTTCTTCCATATGGCCACCGCGGGCACGTTTGCCGCGGGCAATTCGTTGGACTCGCTCTGAGTTCTGCCAACGTCGTCGGCTTGTTGGCATAGCCCATTGACTTAACATAGCCCCACGGAAAATAGTCAAGCGGCGTTAAATCGCACGAACAAGGCGGCCAATCGAGTGACCCATTTCTTGTGATATCACGCTCAAAAACTTACGCCTTACTAAAGCAATTGTAACGTGTGGTGTCTGACTTGTGGCACCATCCTGTTGAAACCACACGTCGTCCAGGTCCATATCTGCCAATTCGGACCGAAAATAATCGGTAATCATGGCACGATAACGCTGACCATTATCAGCAACGTAACAATCGTTATTGTCGACGAAAAAATATGGGCCAATAACGCCGCCGGTATGCTTGGTTTGCAAATAGTAGTTTTTTGTGTTTGAAGTGGTGATTCATGAAGCACCCGACCAATAACGCATATTTTGCCCGTTGAGCCAAAAATGAATTTCGTCGAAAATTAGAGTTAACGCTCTGAAAGTTGCGTTTATCGGCTCCGAATTTTGGTATTAAATTTTTATAATTTGCAGACATCGCTCGTTCGTGTACTTTCTTCTTCTTCATTTGGCGCTACAGTCCGGGGTGGACCTGGGCCTCAACCAACAAGCCTCTCCAGCTAGCACGGTCTCTGGCTAGCTGTCTCCAGTGTCGCACGCCAAGTTGGTTGAGGTCCTTCTCCACCTGGGTGCGCCACCTTAAACGCGGGCGTCCTCTGTTGCGTTGTCCCACGGGTTCGGAGTCGAAGACTCTCCGGGCCGGAGCTGAGTTGTCCATACGCTCTACATGGCCTAGCCATCTTAGGCGTTGGATCCGAAGACGCCTGACTAGACTCATGTCGCTGTACAGCCCGTACAGTTCGTGGTTGAATCTTCTCCTCCAAAAACCGTCAACGCAAACAGGACCAAAGATCGCACGCAGAGCTTTTCTCTCGAAAATACCAAGGACTTCCTCATCCGCTTTTGAGATTGTCCATGCCTCCGCGCCGTACAGCAGGACTGGGATGATCAAGGTCGTTCGTGTACTTTACCATGATGAAAATGTAGAGTTTACTGAATAAATTGACACGATTAATGAAAGAGTGTGTTCACAAATTAAATTCAAAAGTTGCCAAGTACCTATTGGAAAACCCTTTACATTCCACTTGAGCGACAGTAAGCTAGTGTCAAAGGCGCATGGGTATGTGAACGAATACACCCACCCATTTTGCGAAAATCAACTGCAGAAGAATCTGATAAATGCATCCAGAAATGTAAATAGATCCACGAGTGACGTCCCTAGTTGTTTGTGGCAAAAGAATGGATCGTCTTGTGTAAGTGATACCCACCACACTCTCCGTACCTGTGGCTCCCTCCATTCGATATATTCGAAACATAAGAACCAGCTGCACAGCACTTGAATATTGGATTCGTTCCTTGGAAGACGGACTTCATGTTACTTCAAGACGAATTTCTAACTTAGTATTCCCTCAAGATTTTTAACGGAGGTCTGACTTTCAGACAGAAGTTTGCATTCACCAGCACACTTAGACCATATTGGTCCATTGTGGTACCCATAGTAAGACTACTACCACTGATCGACTACTCAAGTGATAGTGCCTTTAATTTGATCCCAACGGCAAATGGTGACTGGACCAGATATGATAACCAGATAAAAGCGTATTAACTTTGCTTTCGCGTATTAACCGGTTTCGTACCGGTGACCCCGATAACCAGGAACAGGCACTCTACCAACTGCGCCATCCAGTCGGCAATCTTAGTCTTGATGAGGTAAGAAATTATTTAACAATTAGCTTCATGTGGATGTCGGGAGACTGCGGATTTCTTATAAAACTACGAAGCGGTTGAACTCTATAGACACTGGCTTATCATTTCTTCCAAGTTAACACGCTCCAATAATGGCTTTCTCAACGACAAAACAGCTTTTAATGCTTGAGCAGAGCAGAGTGAGACATAGTTGAACTAAAAGCGTCGAGTCCCACCCGACGATAAAGTGTCATTTAACGTAATCAGCCTCAGTTAGTTAGCACCTAGGATCCTCATAGAATGATCGACTTTTTACAAGTTGCAGAGGTGATGAGGAAGGGGAAACGACTTTATGCCTTCCACGATCTTGCAGCGTTCCCTCCACTCGAAGAAAGCCACTAGACACTCCCTTTTTTGACAACTTAGGCACATGGAACATAGCCTAAGCTAGTGTCACTCATCTCAGTCACTTTGTCAACTAGTATTCTGAGTAGAAATCCTCACCCAGGCATTTGTAGTTTGCTGCTTGTACCTGTCAAAATGGCAAACGTTTTTGGCGGTCATTAATCGAAAGAGCTCCTGGGTCTATGGTGGCGCATATAAGTGGAAAATGTATGCAATTGGAACCTATTCAGAGATCGCACGAGCCGGAGAAGAGTTGTTCATAGTCACTCAAATTCAGCCTTGACTATGACAGAGCAGAAGTTATGCAGTCAAACATAAAACAAAATGTGTTCTTTGCTAACCAAACACCATTTAAATTCAACACAAAACGATATAACCATTCAATCGAAACAAGCAATGATTACTCGTCGTTGTCGCTCCACTGATTCACGAGTGTTTGGATTAAGTTTCACGCGGAGATCCAAAGAAACTTTTTGCTAACTCCATTTGAAAAAAAGTCTCTGTTTGTTCTCTTAATTAAGTTCCGGTTGATTGCACACCGTATTAGCAAATGAGATGAAAGGTGGACTCATTAAGTGAATCCATACCAGTGGGAACAATTGAAGAAGATGTACTGATGCATGCGATTGATTGCTTATATACCGGGCCAGCTTGTTATTGGAATCATCCAAGAGTATGCAAGCAAGAGTTTTGGAAGTATGAACTCTTGTCTGTTAATTTAGTCGTCGAAAATGAAGCATCACACATATTTCTGATCGGTCGTTTTCTTGGATAACTGCCATGAACTACTCATCAAGCCATGGATCCACAATCCTGCTCTTCATCATCTCCGTGATACAGATCCAATGGCCAAATTTAAGACCCAATTCGCTTGCATCTGCTATCACATTTTTTTTCACAGCCCATCTTTGTTAAATGCAGTCACGATCATCCAGCAGCGTCACAACAGTTGTGTGACTACACCAAATCATAGCTTGACTCACTACGACCCTAGTTTCCGCATAAGTCACGTTCATACTTGAAGCTGGTGAAGGAACTTAGTTCTGATCTTCCAGGAATCATTCATGTGGTCTGACACGAAACCAAAAGAACACGTATTCATGTTGAAGCGACGAGTTTTGACAAGTGTTTGGTGACGAAAAAAAGAGGAAAAACGAAGAACGACACTTCTGTGGTCGGAAAACCTGATTTGATTCAATTGATGTCCGTATTCTGGCACACCTGTCTAATGTCTCACAGGTCTCAACGACCTCGTGGTGAGTCACAACAAATTGTGCTCGTTTCATTAACTGACCAAATGTTCACAAGAACTCTCCGAAAATGTTAATATTTGTAGTGTGACCAACTCACGAGGAAAAATGGTGAAAAAACATATTGCCCTTGGCAGTTTTCATGCAGATGAAAAAAAAAGACGACAAGTAAAAAGAAAAATGTTTATACATTTACAAATAAGTCACGGGCTCATGGCAATTTTGCATAAAATTGCGTGCAATAAAGCAGAGGGCTCTCAGCTATCGACCACATACTGCGGGATAAAGACGATACACAACTGTTGAGTTTGACCATCATCAAGCCGCATACAAGCCCACTTTTTAAACTCATCATCACAAGTCATCAATTGTCAATGATTATAATGCTCTTTGTCGTTTATACGCAATTTCGGGACGTGTCCAACAAGACTACGGGCGTCTTCGTCAATGAAAGGCTAACAAAGATCTGCGTTGTGTTCGTAAACTTAAAACCAAATCGAACTAACGCCGGCCGACCGTCATTTGTTCTGTTCGCAAACGTCAGCTATACTTACTTACTTATCAGGTATTCAACCCTTGAGGGGCTGAGCCTTAGCAATTGCAGCCTTCAATCGCTAACAGTCCTGGACAAGCTGCTTGCAGTCATCAAGACCAAGTTGTCTTGCATCCGCGATTACTTGGTCCAGAGTTTCAGTCTTCTCCTCCTTCTCGAACCAGGTGGATCAAATTCGAAGACCTTCATCACTACCTCAAAACGTCAACTATACACTCAGTAAAAAAGTAGACATCTGACATTGCGCAGCCAAAATAAAATAGCAGCCGGAAAGTATGCCTGGTAAATGTACACATTTCCTTTTAATTGAGTTCATGAATTGTCAAACTTTTATTTTCTTTTCGTAATATTTCCTTCACAAGAAAACTTAAAACAATCATTTTCACTGCAATGACGATTATGAACACAAAACTATAAAATGACAGCCTTTCGGCTGCTTGCAGATAAAATATTTTTTCAATTTGCAGATAAAAAGCAGGCAAACGTTCATACTTTCGCATATGACTGCGTTTACGAAGACACACTCTACGCTTTCATATTTGGTGACACCATACGAAACGAAATGACAAAGATCCTTTCGAATTTGGCAGAAAGAACGAGCAGCCCCACAAAGGGATCGTGTCGCATGAATAGCAGAAGACAAAAACAACAAAACTTTTGCTGTGTGGCTCAAAAATTTGTATGCCTTCAACTCGTTATAATTGTGCAGGCTGGAGAACACTTTCGACTCTCTCAAAAGTTTACTACCTATGCTTATTCATCGTTCATATAATTATCATCAAGTCGTCAATACATTGCTATCGAAAATATGATTGAGATCCAATTTGACTTTGGAAGAAACTGAAGAATAGAATGCGGACACAATTAAAGAAGAGGGCGAGATAGAGGATGTTGATACTCATTGAGAACTCATAAAGAATCGGGTATACAAATTGCCGAAACGCCAAATTTTCTCATCCAGGAAACCATTGGAAGCGTGAATGCATGGTGCGCCGAAAATGATGAAACCGTATGCCAAATGTGCTTTTACGTAAGGATTGCAAAAAAATACGAGGCAAACCGCTCTTTCCTGCTACTTCGGACTAGTGGTGTGCCAACCCGAAACCGAGTTGTAACCCGGGTTGACGAACTCAGTTTGAGGATGGACCGAAAGCAAAAAATATGGATTATGGAATGGCGCAAGTCGAGTTGTATTGTTCAATTCTATTTTGTTTCGGGTTGGTTTCGGTGTTCTATGTGTATCCTAAGAGGATTGTGTTGACAAGGGAAGCAATAGGCACGCAGGGAGCCAAGCAAATCCCGGCTGTGTTTATGCAAATTGTTTAAATTTGTCTCTCTCCGTATTTTCTTCTCCTCGCAGAAATGAAGTTTACAGTGATAGCCGATTTCACAACTGATTGTCCCTTAGTCCGTCGACAAATTTAATTTTTTGACGGTTATTCACGAAATAACGTAAATATCCTCCTCTGATTGGTCAATTTGGGTTGAGAAAACGATATAAAAAACAGTTGTCAAACATTTTAAGGGGCAAGAGAGGTAGAAGTCGTGCATCTCTGTAATACTTCATTTGTGGTTGCAACGCAACTTACTTGCTTCGACACGTCACACAAAAAAGAAGAACATTAAAGTTATCGAATTGCTGCAACCTACAAGTCGTAAAGCAACTAAGATCTCAAGATCAGGAGTTAACTTCTATATTCCAAATGCGACCCAAAAGAACGATTGCCGATGGCGCCAGTCGAACACTATCCAGGAGTTCGAAACAAATTCGATTTACAGGAATCCAATATGGACGAAGACAATCATATTCGAACCGAGAGTTCGCTTCTGTATTCGAGATAAATCTGATTCACGGGATTGGGGTTATGTGTCGCCTTGGTTATTGATGCTGCGAACATTAATTGAAAACATTTACGAATGCATTTACGAATAACTTCTTTTGCGCGGATATAGAACGAATAATGGTGAGAACTACTCTAAATTATTCCCGCTGCATAACTGTGTTTTTTTCCACTGGAATGCTGAATAGGATTAAATGAGTGAATTCAAATAAGGAAGGAGAATTTGGATTTGCATATGAGCATAGCTGATGTGAGTCTAATACGAATGCCTGAATTTTTTGTGTTTTCAGGTTATTGAATTAAAAATCATTTTTTTCTTGTTTAATTTATGAATCATGTATATTTGTGGTTTCTGAAGAATGTTGAAGATGAGTTAAGAGTTATACAGGGTGCGTCAAATACGAACAACGCATGTTTTGCTAGAGATTATAATGGATACATTCAGTACACGAAACCAATGGTGCAGACAAGTGAAATCCTTCTCCATCCTCTTGGCGTGCCAAACCCTGATGATACCTAAGATTCTCACGACATTGGCTCTTTTTGGAATGCTCTCCATTACACCACGAAATCCTTCTAGTTCTTTTTCTGATTCTACAGTCGAGGTGGACTTGACATAAACTTGCCTTGTCACAAAAAAATAAATAACCAAATGATTATTTGGGTCACCCTGTATTTTATAATCATACATTCATATTCGTAAGAAAGAAAGTTACTTATCACAATTCCATGATATGAGCAATGAGCAAAGATCAGAAATGTAGTCATTAACTCGCGCAAAAGCCTGAGTGAAACTAAAGTCACCAAGTGAACGGACACTAATCAAGCAAAATGCCATTCCTTTGCGTCGACAAACCACATCATCAGACTGCATTTAGTTCTAACCGCTTTTCACGGTTTTAGTTGTGTGTAGTGTTAATTAAATTTTCACATTAACTAAGCCATGTTTGCTTTATTTTCCCGTTTGACCAAAACTGTTGCGTTCTTGACAGAGAATCTAACAGAAACTTCTAGCATTCAAATGATGATCGATGAGCGGCTTTGTGCAGAGACGAACTGTCTTGACTAAGTTTACGCCCACACTCCGGGAAGCGAAATTAGCATACACAATGAGAATCGTTATTTATGTGGGAGCGCTAGTGGTCCATCTTCTGGCACGGAGCAAGTGAATCTGCGATTTCTGAATTCCGTGTTCAATAATTAGTGGAATCGAACTGGCATTCGTGTTCAAGGTGACATTGGCGTGGGGTTGTCATTTAAGTTCGTGATTCAAGCTTGGGAATTTGAAATATTGCACAAGCAGGTGAGTAAGAGGTGTTTTAATGAAAATGCTACTGTCGACATTAGATTAACTTCGCAGCATCAAGAATGTCGATCGTCAAAGAGCTGACTACGATATTTAATTAATCGCAATCATTTTCTACAAATAATTTCTGGTTATAGAAGGTTAAGTTAATTTCTAGAACAGGTTAAGTAAGTAGTAAGCGGCAAGAAAAATTCATAGACCGCTTGTGACCAATACCAGGTTAGGGCTTATTCTGAAAAGACACAGTTAAAGTCCTTAATATTAGTAGCTTTAATTGGGTCTGTTGAACATTTTCATTCAGTGGTGGCCGTGGCGTTGTGGGAAATTGCAGCGGAACTTAACCTTGCTGCCTGGGTTCGATTCCCGGCCGGTACGACCAAAAATAGTTCTCCCGATCCCTTTCTCTTTCTAGAAAAAGCTGCTTAAACTTGGCCGTTCATAGTCGGCATAAAACTGTAGGTCCATTCCACTCATGACAGAACAATAGCACGCACAACACGAGTAGGCGTTGAGAATCTAGACCCTGGCTGTAGCGCCACCCATATTATTATTATTATTATTATAAACATTTCCATTTGCTGTAATGGGAATTGTTAAATTTTAACATATTAAGCTTTAAGGTGTGACAACTGTGCAGATGAACCTCTTTCTGACACCATCAACAATCGACACAATATTGCCAAAATGGTTTAGGTAGTACAGTGTGTTTACGACAAGTTTCAGAACTGTCATATGAACCAGTAAAAACTTTTCCCTAGGTCGGAGGACCTGTGTCAGAACATTTTTTCAACAAAGACAATTATGCGTAAAAGTTGAGATAAATAGTTAATTATTATTCTTAATTAAAGAGAGAGAGAGAGTTATGCTATGTTCGTACCAAAGATATCGTGAGATTTCGTTAACTTCCTTCAAACCTACAAGGTTTCGTCATATTTGTCCGAACCTATCAGGTTTTGTCATACGTTGTCAAACCGAACAAGCCTACAGTGTTCATTTTGGTATTCATTTTCTCTCTATATATTTTCTGGTATTTCCATACTATTATTTCCTTTCAACAGACATCTGTTTTGCAGATCACTTAATATTTGACAAGTAATGACATGTGAAGACAATTCAACTCGATGAGAACGACCTCTTGAGGTTTCAGTAAAAAATTAATCCAAACCTGGCGATTTCGGTTCGGTGGGAGCAAACTATTCGTAGGTTAGTTAGGGGACTGCTCATGCATTCACCAACACACTTAGACCATGTTGGTCCATTGCAATACCCAGTCAGACTACTACCACTGGTTGACCACGCCAGTGATAGTGCCGTTAATTTGATTCCAACGGCAAATGGTGACTGCGCCAGATAAAAGCGTATTAACTTTGCTCTTTGTGGCATTCGAAGCACTAACCAAGGGCACTCACTCAACCAACTGCGCCATCCAGTCGTTAATTACAGTTTAAGACAGTGAATCTTTTAGGTTTGTATTTCCTCTTTTTATATGAGGAAATAATTCTCAAATAATTCCTGAAAACTTCGGCAGAATTTTCGTTTTATTTCCTCTATTGTCAACACTGAAAGAGCACGTGCTTCCATCTCTCACGTATGAAGTATGTTAGGCCTGTGCTACAGTGTAAAAATATATAATTTAATCCATAGTTTTGTTCTGTTCATAAAACCTTAAATTATCTGTTCGTTTGGTGATTCCACCACAAACACGGAATTCAATCAACACTTATTCCATCTCTGTACGTGTCATCCCTGTGCATGCCATCCCTGTATAGGCTAGAAAAGCTGCAAGCCGTGTGAGAACTCCCCTTTCTTTTCTTTCTCCTTTGAACTGTGGATTTGAAGATACCGGCACGCAAGAATAATTCAAGAAATCGTAATTTATATAATTTCGTTATTCATAAGCTAGGTTAGGTAAGGTTTGGGCGATTGCCACCAATGTAGG
The DNA here is from genome assembly GCA_964034865.1 of Eristalis intricaria. Classification (NCBI taxonomy): domain Eukaryota; kingdom Metazoa; phylum Arthropoda; class Insecta; order Diptera; family Syrphidae; genus Eristalis; species Eristalis intricaria. The sequence continues at coordinate 6,190,414 of OZ035876.1, forward strand.
CAGTTATGGCTCACTTAGATCCTGGTTGGATCCTTTGTGCTATCTCTACCCTGTGCTTTCCACCGACTCCTTTTAAAAGGGACTACACTAATGAAAATGAAATAAACCTAGAGGTATTCTAGTGGCCTACTTTGACAAGTCCACTCCTGTGCTGATTTACAGCCAATTGTTTTCCTGATAAACTTGGCTATGTCTTGTATCTTTAAGTATGACATTTCCTCTAGGTTTCTGAAAAATTAGTTGCCTAGTATATCTTTTCTATTATTTGCATGGACATTAATAAATATTAAAATATCTTTATTGATTATTTTTAAACACAAAAATAGATCCGCCGCACTTGTGAGATATAGTGACTGACGGAACACTTCTACCTTCAACACTTCTACACACCCACTTGCTGAAAGTCGGCGCAGGTTGTAAAAGGAAGTCATTGGAAAATGGAGTAAAGGTACGCAAGATAAAGTTTTGCATACAAAATGCTATAGGAAGATATCGGTTGAGGTTGCTTATGGAATGGATTTAGACGTGCACATTGTTTCAATGGTTAAACCATCCGAGCTGGGGGAAAAAGCAATGTTTGAATCCCACTTAAATGGTAAATGTACCATGGTGCCTTCATAAGTACTTAGCCTACAAAAGGAAAACTTAAATTTTGGAAAAGTGGCGATTTATTTTGCAGCATAATCTCCTTTTACCTCGACACACTTGACCCTGCGATGCTCCAACTTCTTTAACCTGTCTGAAAAATACGTTTTCTAGAAGTCTGCAAAGTAGGCTGCCGTGGCGGCGATAACACCCTCATTCGTAGTCAAAACGAAACTATAAGACTTTGACAGTAGCCATCGAGAATGTACTAAAAAATTATAAATTTCTCTTGCGATGGTGGCGTCATCAGGCGGTGAGGCTAAGTATTTATAGGACCAACCCCGAGCGAAAGTGTTGCATGGTTTATATTTCTTCTCCATCCATGCAACAAGTCATTTCTAACAATGCGTCTTCTGGCATAACCCCAACGGAGCAGTGTCCTGCAATAGCAGCAAGCACATGATGTATATGAAATATGTTCAAAGAAACTGACAGATGGCAGTTTAGAGAGAAACTGTTTCCAGTGCCTTGATGGCTGCCTGAGTGTCCTCGAAATAGATATAACTCATGTAGAACTTTGAGGCGGTGTCATGGCCCGAAAAATGCTACAATGTCCTTGAAGTCTTTCCTGAAACGAAAGTCGAGTGATTTGTGGACTTCCAAACCCTGTCTCTCTTTCGAAGCATCATTATACCACTGTAAGGAGTTTTGGGAACGGTTGTGGTTGAGTCTAGCTCAAACTGGTAATATGTCTGTACAAAGCGCTGCACTTCAATCGCTTGTTTCTTCTTTCTTCATGTACCTACGCTGTGTTCGATAAGCTTCACAGAAAGCTTCTTTATCCTCTCATGTCCCTCTTGAGTCGTGCCTTGGCCAGCAGTATCTTCTAGGGCTTGTTAGAGACCTCTAAAGGGAACAGGAAACACAAAACAATCATTGCACTTTCGAAAAAAAAAGCAAAGAAACCAATTCCACGCAATCTGCATAGACCTGTACACTCAACTCATTGAAGTGAGCAAGCAATTGAGGTCGAACTCAAGGTATTTGCAGATTACCTGATCAAGGCTAGCCCACCAACTGTGAGACACACATTACTGGTGAAGTTTGAACACAATTTTATGCAAATACCCACGTATTAACAAAGCCATTCTCCACCCTTCATAAACTTATACGCAAGAAAGTTCTTCGCGTCTCACAAAGACTCCTCACCACCTCGCATGATAACAACCACCGCCAAGCAGAGCAGACAAGACACAAAGAATAACGAAAACAAAGGCGAACGCGAAAGAGAACAGAAAGAGTGTGTAAACACAAAAATATTGAATATCGCGTGGCTGTGATTTTCTGTTCCACAGTTCCTACAAGCGCTTTGTGATTCATTCGTATCGAATTTGGAACGCCATACCCCAAGGTCAGCCGATACATTGTTTTGATTGCACTTGATTCCAGCTGCAGTCCGAGGCTCGCTGAGTCGCGATTTAAGCGATTCAAACGGCACGGGAAGGCCCAGCGATGGAAAATCAATTGATGCCAATTAACCAATTAGTTTCCATGAAAACGTGGCCAGACCCAGAGGGACTTTAACCAACCTCAAGCGGCTGCATTGGATGGGATTTAGTTCACTTGATGCTCTCCCGCCAAGCTCGCCGCTGCACCGGATGAAGATTTATTTAGTCATGCTCGCCGCGATTCTCTCACAAGCCGAACAAAGCCATACAACAGAACAGAGACGGCACACAGATACGATCTATTTAGGATTGTCGCTTTCATCTAATGACATCGATTCCAAGTCACCCAACAATGGTTGACAAACAACGTTAACCTCGATCCAATGCTCATTGTTGGTTGCCGGTGGGACTGGGAATTAATTCGATCTGGTCAGAACGTATCAATTATTAAGGATCGACGATTAAGTCGGCTGATTTTGTGGGAACCTTGTGCGGTTTCGGTCGTCTATGAACGCGCACAACATGAACATTGTGGATCTTGTGGGTCCCCCCCATGTGATTCGGAATTGATTGTAACGTCGTTTTGTCGGGGCCACTAACGAGTTAATTGCACACGTGATGTTATTCGATTGCAAAAACAAAAGCGTGTTGCGGAGAAGCAACAAATCATCGCTTAGCCAAAGATCACGAACGAATTTCTCTAAGCATCTGTTGATGTTGAGAAGAGCACGAGATCCTTAACAAGTGGTTGCGTGCTGTTGTGGGAGCTCTGAATTGATATTGGATTAAATGATTAAGGGATGCACTGAAAGTTTTGAGGCAGATTATGAAGATGCAAATTGAAAAGATTGTATATTTTGAGGAGTTGTTTATAATTAAACATTTTTAAATCCAATTGATAAGAGCTGACAGAGGCTAGAATGAACTTCTGTGTGCGCATACATGACTATAGGTCCACTTCACTCGTGAGAGAGCCATAGAACGCACAACGCGAGTGGGTTGCGCTGCAGAATCAATACCAAGGGCCACCAAGACAAATCGGTTGTTTTAGATGCCCAAGAGATTGGTATTCAACGCCACTTTGGCAACCGATTCTGAAAAGAGAGATCATAAAATGCGGGAATTGTTGCACTTGTTTTGGCGAAAACTCGCCAGAATACACCGAACCTAAATCAAACATTACGGGAAACAAGTTGAGAAATCTAATTTTACATTCTCACTGGACTTCAACATTTCAAATGACAGCTAGTGTCAGAACTGATTACAGATATTTTTTTCCTGTTTGGAAATCAAAAGTGGTTGAACCTTTCAAGCGGGCTATATTAATTTAAAGATGAGTTCAAGTGTGAATTCATTCAATGATTGTTTTCATTTCATTTCATTTATTTATTTTTAACATCTAACGCTGTATTTCAAGAATCATATGTTCTTTTACTAGTACGGGAACATTATAGCATAATATATTCTTTTATGTCACATGATTGAAATAAGTGATTTCAAATTACTTCAATTATAATTTAAGAGTGTATATTTGCGATTTTAAAATTTAGCCAGTTGTTTTGTTGACAGTTGTTATGTCATTAAGTAACGTGCTGAATGTGTAAAGAGGTTTGTTCGATTTGACAAACTTACAAATGCAGAGACGAAATTCAATACTTCGCTGGAATCCACAACATTGGGATATGTTGGGAAAAAAATATGGCGGAATGCTGAACAACTAGATGACTCAATGTTCAACTAGATGCAATGTTGGATTTAATTGCGCTATAAACGTACTAGAAAGTAGAGAAGGTCGAACAAAAATTGGGGATCATTCTGACGTCTAAGTGCAATTGACATACTAATAAGGGTCCCAATAGCTTGTCATTGGGTATTTACAAGAAGAATTGAGTTAAGATAATGAAGTTTAAAGTGAGCCTTCAAGACCACATTCTAAGTTGATACGTTCATACGTCTCAAGGCTTCACTATCAAAGTGTCTGTTCGTGTTCCTTCACAACAAAATGTGAAAGATTGACAGGACAAGTCATAGGGCAAGGCCATGCGCCGAGCGGCAAAAATCTGAGCGAAAAGACAATTTAAAACATGAAATTGTATACCTGCGGCCACGTAGTCACTTAAGCGATAAGCAGCGGTTCTGAGCGACAGAGCATTATCGCTCAGCTTTCAATGCTGTTATATTATTTAAATTATATGATGAAGTGTAATGACATTGAAAAACTCGAGCTTAGAGGAGATTTCGAACAAATTATGTTAAGCAAATAAAAAACAAAGCAAGAATAAACTATTATAAAATAGTTATATATAAATTTACTCTAATAAAACAAGACTCTGTTCTGCAGAAATTGGTTTCTTTAACTTTGTAATTTTGTTACGTTGGGAGAACTCAACAGCAAGTCAAATGATTGTATTGTCATACGCAGGTATTGCCTGAATCGATCTTCATGTTGTCGAGGATTACGATAAAAAAGGTGAAATCGAATTAACCTGAACTTTACATACACCAGATCTTAATTTTATTAACTTAATATGGCTCAAACAAAAGACTGCAACGAACAGCATTCGACAACGACATTTCCACAAGTAATCGCTTAATAATTTGCCGATTGCCGCTCAGATCTTTGTCGCTCTGCCGCTCGGAGCGGGCCCTTGTCCTTATGGGTTCATCGACTGACATCTACTGATGTAAGCTCACTCTGAAAACTGACCAATCAGCTAACGACTGACCAAACAATGTCATACAGCTTTATGTACAACATACATGTTTCTGGATGGAATCTAGCAAGGCATCAAGTAACATCAAGTAACCACAGCAATGGCAAATATTACAGCGGGATCAAGCGCTGTTCTGTGTTGAACAGGATAGTGTGTCGAAAGTCCTTCAGATTCCAGTGAATATCTTACCAAATTAAACCGAATATTCTTTCCTTTAATAAATCTAGTAGTCAACTCAGGAATTCAAATTTGATCGAATTGATTTTGTCCATTAGAAAAAAAAATCATTTTGACAAGTCAGACTTCCTTTTCATGGAATCTCTGCCAATCAAGTATCCCAGAAGAATCGACACCGTCTATACAAAGAGTCAAATCAGATTGAAGAGATTGTTATGGAGCCATAAAATTAGGTGCGAGTGATGTGCTGGAACCAACAAGTGGAGAAGATGAAACTAGCACCTATTCATCGATTTCAAGGTAACACATGACAGCGTGCATTGGACGAAATATACACTGTCATGTCTTGTCTAGTTTTGATATTCCTGTCAAAGTTGACAGGTAGTGAAGGTAGTGATAGAGAATTCTGGCTTGTTCTTTAATGTCGGTAACGAATTCTCTGACACCTTTAATATCCAAAAAGATTTTCAACATGCTGCCAACTGGAAGAAGACCGTACAAAAACCACAAATCTATTCTAGAGCCAGAATCTTCCAGTATTTGCATACAGGGAAAAGATGTGACTGCTCGAATGTAGACAGCGATCGAGGAAATGTTTCACATCACAGATCCGAAGGAGGCAAACATGTGTCTGGCGGTGAACGAGGAAAAATTAAGTTTATGCTGTCCGATTGTACCACTATAACTTCGACGTAATCAGTGGTCTCCGCTTAGTAACTTGTGCGGAGATCATACGTAAAATCATTGCTGCCAAACGCTATATCGTTGGGCATAAACATAATTTGAGTAATAGAGCCCCCACTCCAGCTAGTACAAGAAGAGAATACCAGAATGGATTACTTCAAATATAATTTCAAGAGCGGATGTCCTTGATCTCCTCGAAATAAAAGCTCTTCATGATTTGTTTGTTTTGGAAGCAATGGAGAATATGATTTAACCATGAACTTTACGATATCTACGAATCCAAAGCATAATATGGGTGACGCGACATTGGACGTGGGGCCTAGCTTCTACATAATTGTCAAAACGAGATATTTGAAACTGGACCCTGCTAAGTCAATAATAATAATAACAGTAGGGGTGGCGCTACAGTCCGAGGCGGACCTGGGCCTAGATTCTCAGCAACCACACCTCCTACACCTACAGTTTAGTGCCGACTCCGAACGGCGATGTTGAGAAGCTTTTTCTTGACAGGAATAATCTTTGAGCATAGTCAGTGACTCGAAAGAGGTGGAGCCGTGAATTATCAAAGGTGGTGAATTCGGGTATCGAACCTGGCACCCTCTGCGTAGGAGTCGACGCACTTATCCACTACGCCACGGCCACCCACAATGTCAATGATTGAACTAATTTCTGCTAGAGGGCTAAAACCATTCACTTCTACGAAGAAAACGAAATATGAAGGACTAGCTAGTTATGACGTTTAACATATTGGCTGCTATAGCTATCATTTATGCTGCACTTTTAAGTTTCAAACAGGTATGACTGTTCTCGCTAAGATTCAAACTACGTCTCCTATATTCTTCGTCAGCGAAGAATATTGTTAAGTCTTTTTTTGTCAGACAAAATGTCGGCAGCAAGTTTGGGTAGAAAATGGTTTTTTTCCGACAACACCAAGCAATGCTTTGAACTATCTCGTCGTGTGGTGCCATGACTATACTTTTTGATAGCCAGGACTAAATTCGACATGGACGTCAAGGATGTTGTTGGTCAATAGCATAAGTAACGAAATTTGTTGTGTTGGCACCCCATGAAATTTCCTCAAATTTACCTTGCCAGCCAATGTTTCAAATTGTTAATACACGAAAACGGCATTTCAGGACGGAAAACCTTCTACATCAAGATTATCTGTACCAAAATAAAACCGCTCTGTTCAATTGGATATAATACAAATAATTTTGTAAAAGATATTAGGAGTAACCAGAAAGATCTCGAGGAGAAACAACAATCATTCGCCAATATTATGCAATAGTTTGTAGCTTATTGCGCATTTTGAAAGAAAAACATTCCAGACAGCATCATACAGCGGATTGGTCAATCCTTCAAAGGTCAACAACTCCTACCCAGCTGAGCACGCTTTCCCGTCAAGCTCAAATCGGAGCAACAAATTGTTTCATAAACTCGAAGTTATAAGACACTCATCACGGCCTTGATTGCCTAGTTAATCATCGTTTCTTCGTAACACGAGTCATCGCTTATCGCACAGTAGCGCAGCCAGTAGTGATGCGTCGTTATAAAAAAAAATTTGAAAAACTGCACTCAACTGACACTCGCGTCATTGCACAAGCAAACATCAGTAGTTGCTCAAGAAGAAACAAAATTAGTCTCATTAGAGCAAGAGAAACGGAAAACTGATTCGATTTATTAAACTCAACTCAGCGCAAGTTTTGCGTTCAAATCATCATCAACAAGCCAGCCACGCGTGTTGACCCGAATGCTCATCATCTCCCCTTAATTGCGGGCAAGTACTTATTAATTTGGCGGCCGCCCAGTAAAAGCCGGCTTATCTTGTCAAGGTTAGCAGCGTCACAAAAGTGTTAACAAGCGATAAGATGGAAGACATTTCAATCGTGTGCTGATGTGCTGATAGCCATCAACCACGAAAACTGGGTCAAGATAATAATCTCTGACCAGTTCAATGAAAAGTCAGTCAACAACTCACTGTGTTTTCACCTCAAGTGAACTCCATTCAGCTGAGTCGTCTGCTTTCGACGTGTGCCTGCTCTCCCATCAAACGCCGAGCGTTTAGCTTGGACAAACAACAACTTAGGTATCACCCCCATTCCGTCACATGGGGGGCATTGATTTATGCATGCAAAGTCTCATTTTATCTGGGCCACAACACACGCAGCATAACCTCACATATTTACTCATGCATGCGCCACACCATACATTGTATCATTTTGCCGGTCCGCGCGCCCTGCCCGAGTCTTCCTCTTCTAGGTTGCGTAACTCAAATGTTAGAGGTCTGTAGGTGGGTGACAGACACAACCAGCGACAGCTCGAATTCAGAATTTAACGCTGCGCCAAGCTTATAAATGGCGTTCCACACCCGCCGACACCACACGTCCGCAACTTTAAATTTGATACTCGCTCAACCGCGAGCTGTTGGCACACAAAGGTACATACACAGCGCTCCACCGCGGACCACGACCTAAAACAGGCCAAACCAAACCATCCAGAGATTGACACAAAGCCAACGCGACTACACCGACACCGACGACGCATTTTCCGCCGTTGATGTCAGTGCTACACACAGAGCTCCTCCGCGCCGCTCCACCGTAGGCAAGGTTTTAATGGAGCTCACTGTTCGCTGTTTTTATCGCCTTTTCCTGAGCAACCGCAGATGAGTCATGCCAGCCGGATTGCGGGTTCGAGAAACTCGCCCAAACAATTCGAGTGAAAGAATAAATAGGTATGACTCGACGCACGCACACACTCGCACACGGAACGGGTTTACTTATATGGCGTCTTGGGGCAAACTCGATGTAGGCGTTCGGCGCAAACAGCTTTGCTTCAAAGGCGCTGCAAAATCTCCAGTTTGAGTCTGGCTATTGCGAAGTACCTGTTGCGGCGCGGCGCAACACGGACCGCATCTGCTGCAAGGTCTGGCCGCTGTCCGCACAAAAAAGTGCGTGATCAAGGCGATTGCGTCACCAGTGATGCAAAAGTTCACGTTGAAATGGAAAGGAAGTTGCAGCGCCAGACAGCGCGTGTCCTTCAAGCACGATCGCGCACGCGAGACAAGGAAACCGAACCGTATTTGGAATTCGCGAGTCTCTTTCGAAGCCTCCTTGTGGGTATTCGCCAGAGCCACAGCCACACGTTGAATTAATTAAGTCGCGTATGACACCATACTTGGCGGTGATGTAAACCAAGTCAGCACACATGTGGAGCAGCGCCCACTGTCTATACACACACCATCGAGAGAGAGTGAGAGCAATTAGACGTGTCGTCCAGTTTTCCACGAACCACAGGAACCTACAAGCGTCAATTCAACTAAACCCCCAGGGCAATCAATCAAAGACGAGTGATTGTTGAAAAGAAGTCTCCATCCGACTGACAGTCTCTCTCTCTCCCTCCCTCTCTGCGAAATGCGATTCCAGTGAATGGAGGAGAAACTGCCATCATTCTTGTGATGTTTTGAATCCGAATCTCAACGGCCCAGCACGATAGAACCCCACCCGACGGCGCACATCTGCTGCGCACTACTGCCACCGGTTGTTGTTGGGTAACACCACCAGTTAGAGCTGCAGAGCTGGAGTGGGGCCGGGCAGAGCCGTGGAATGATAGCGAAATGATAGTTGGAACCGACAGTCGCATGAGTCACGATCCACGGAGGTGGAGGTTTTGCTGTTTTTTTTTTTACTGGCGAGCGTATTGAAATACAATTGAAACTGCATGTGTTAATTGAATTAAGACGATGGGCGCGGTTGGAGCACAGCAGCATGCCGCGTATGCAGCTTGCATTTTATCCACACTCTGCTTGCATAGCTGTAAACGATGATCGTGATATATCGAGAGAGTGAATTACAATTGCGGCGAGTGCGCCTGCTTAGCATTTTCAATTTTTCTTTTCATTCAAACGGCACACGTTTGAAGAGGACGTCAGCAGTAAGCGCCCGGGTAAATGCATTATCTGCTTTCATTCAAAGACACATTCAGGCACGATTGTGAGGTTATGGTTGAGATCATTCAAAGCATTTGCGATTTCCACCACCTACTGCGCATTAAATACCATAACACCACCACCACCAGTGGTTAATTGAAAGCGGATGACTGATGGAGCAGCGGGCAGCCATTGACTTCGTCCCACGTGCATCGGAGGATGGTGTGGCAACACTTGGATTGCCCAAATAAGGAGTAAACAAATGGCTTTGACACATAATTCAAATTTTTCCGGCGAGATGTCAACTGGCGAATAAATATCCGGGGTTTGCATACATTAACTGGAGACGACCTTGAAAATATTTAAATTTTGCTTTGGAAATGAGTTAGTCAAGCTGGTGAACACAAAACACGCAAACCAACACCTGAAATGCATTGAAGATGTCACTAATCCATTGAATACATATTGTGCAAATTGGAGACGAGTGCTGGATGGTCTGCAGATGATTGAGACCTTGAATTCGTACAAGCACTTAATTCAAAAGAATTGTTTTCTGTTGGACTAGTGAAAGTGTTGACATTGCGATCGCTAAAGTGACAGATTACGCAAATTGAAGATCATTGCGATAAAATGTCGAGTGAATTAAAATTTAGATGGATTCAGCTGATGACAGTCAGTTTATGCCCAGAATTTCTGTACTGAATTTGAAAGTTCACTAAAAGTTCTCTCTTCCGGTGCCATGGAGTAAAAATAACATCTAACTTTTCTAATCCAATTACTTAAAAGGGCAGGAAGCAATTGCAAAAGTTCGATAGTTCTACATCTCGGGTAATAAAAGTTACTTCAGGCGTGCCACAAGGTAGCCATTTGGGGTCATTTATATTTTCTTTGTTCAGAAACGATATTCATGCAATTTTCAAATAGTTTAAAATTGTAAAATTCGCAGGCGACTTCAAATTGCATTTTTCTATAAATGTTTAACTGATTGCATTAAGTTCCAATTCGATATCCATACTTTAGTGCATTGGTGTAAAGAAAATGTACTAGAGCTGAATGTTCGAAATCTTTAGCAAAGCAGCAAAAGCAGCTATCGCTCAGGCTCATACCCTGCATGGCTCGTCAGCCTGATAAGTAAGTAAGTAATATCTTTACTGCACTTCGAATTACATCCCCGATTGTCTATGATTACTTCATAAGTGATCACAGACTTAATCGCTTAGGAGAAGTTAAAGATATCGGTGTAATTTTTGATTCTAAATTAAATTTTTCATTACATTAAGATTATGCAATTGCTAAATCCAACGCTATGTTAGGTTTTCTGAAAAGAAATAGTAAAGATTTTCGGGACATAACTAGCCTTGCTCGTAAGTCAGACCATATTTAAAATATAAAATAATATGGGTGGCGCGACAGTCCGAGGCGAACCTAGCCCTAACTTCTCAGCAACCACTCGTGTTGTGCGTGCTATTGTTCTTCCACGAGTGGAATGCCGACTCCGAACGGCGAAGTTGAGAAGCTTTTTCTAGACAGGAATACTCATTGAGTATTGTCAGTGGTGGTGGAAGTGAAGTGGAGGTGAAACCGTGAATTATCAAAGGTGGTAAGGTGGTAAATTCGAATCTGGCACCCTCAGCGTAAGAGTCGACGCACTTACCCACTACGCCACCCATATTTAGAATACTCTTCCATAATTTGGAATGCCCATTATAGTACAAAAGAGCTCAGATTCGAAAGAGTACAAAAGAATTATACGAGATAAACTTAGTGACAAAAGTTTACGTACACTAGAAGTTCGAGTCAATAAACGATTTATTCTCTAGTAAAATTCAAAGAAGTAAATATGGTTCGCTTTATTATTCGATCAACTATAAACGTAAACATTTATTCCGTAAAAAAAGTTAAAAACTGGAAAACTACTTATTTTCTCGTAAATCTAAGTAAAACCAGGATGACAAAAGTCTACGTACACTGTGTTTTACTAGAGAATAACTCGTTTATTGACTCAAACTTCTAGTGTCAGTAGGCTTTTGGCACTAAGAGTAAGTTATATACTTTCGAAGAACTCAATAAATATGACGACAGATGTAGAATAAAAGGCTTGAAAACCTTAAGTTTACTCAGGCGAAAGGCATCGTCAGCCATGTTTATCCGCGACAATATTAGTTACCATGTAAATTCACCAGAATTACTTTTTCTCATAAATATATACAGTGACTCAACTTTTTTGATCACATGATCAGAAGAAAATATAAATATTGCTGTAAATTCTCCAATTTAAAAAAAAAACAAACCCACATTTTTCCCCCAATGCAAATGGGAATGAGCATAGCAAAAGCTATCCGAAATGCACCGTTATTTTGTCACCATTTTTATACGTCATCCAGCATGTGGTCAATTTCTTGAGGCTGACGCAGTATATTTCATTAGGAGATGAGAAAACTTGGTAGATCTCAAATATTGGAAACGGAAAGGTTACTTGCTTCTAAAATGAGTCACAGAGAAATTTCTCGAAAACTTGTAGTTTCATTGGGATCCATATTTAAAATTCACAAGAGTCTGAAATCGAAAAAAAAAAATAGTTGGAAAGAAGCCAGTATTCAATTCTATATTACAGAGGCGTATTTTGCGACAGATAAAGTATGGCGTAGATGACAACGCGGCCCAGATCAATAAATATATGTTACAGAATAGCTAAACTACTGTAACAACTGAGGATGTTCGAAAAATTTTGCGCCTAAAATATAGAAGCCCCTTCTGATTGACCGACGTAAGAAATTAAGGCTGGAATTCGCTCGAAAATACAAAAACTATAGTGTTGATGACTGGGCAAAGGTGATTTGGTCGGACGTCAAGGAACGTGGAGAAACCAATCACGGATCGCCACGTCGTGCCAACACTGAAGTTCGGAGGTGGAAACATCACGATTTAGGGATGCATGTGCATGGATGGGTTTGGTCAATGTGTTAGGGTAATAGATCGAATGAATGCCGTTCAATACACCACCATTTAAAAAGCTGGAACAAAAATGTGTCTGAGATTATCTTCCACCAAGATAGTGATCCGAAACACACAGCCAGAATTACCAAAGCGTTTCTGCAAAGTAACGGCTTTGAAGGATGCAATTGACCACCGCAATCTCCAGACCTCAATCGGATTGAGTATCTTTGGGTTGAAGTCAAACGTGCCATTGCAGATTTGCCAGGAGATTGTCCAAATTTAGAAACTTTATGGCACCCCACAGTGCACACAAACTGTCTATACAGAACATTAATAGAATCCATGCTTAGAAGAATACAAGACCTTCTCAAAGCAAAAAGAAACCATACGAAGTACTGAACAAGATCAGTTTAGTAATGTCAACTAATTGATCAAGTTTACCATTATTGTTTTCGTTAAATTAGAATAAGTTTACAAATGAATTTCGATCTCTATGTTGTTTTTTTATGAATTATAATATTATTTTATTATGTTGCCAACAATTCTGTTAAGTTATCTTTGTAAATAAAGTAGTTATGGTAAAAAAATAATTTATTTTATAAACATGTGATCAATTAGTTGAGCCATTGTATATGCTCTCCAAAGATCTCTTCGATAAGAGGCATAGAATCAACTATGGTTGTAATGAACCTATTACAAGGTGTATAAGAACCTTTAATGAACTCATCATCATCATCATCTTCTGACCCGCATGATCCGCTCAACTCGATCCTCCGCCATCGACTCTAACTCATCAGCGGTTATGCCCAAGCGTAACCAGGCGAGCTTATGGACTTGGTCCAACCATCTCATCCAATTGGTCGCCTACCATGGGCCGGCTCGGAAGTCGTGATGGTGGGGACATTCGTGCTACGTGACCAAACCATCGAAGTATAGCTCTGTCGCTACTCAATGTTGATTTACTCGCGCACTGTCGATTTTCTCACTCTATTCCGGCGAGTGAGAAAGAGAATCTTTTCAATTCATGTTAATTTCAGTTTTTTTGATACGTAAAGGTAAATAAGTGGCATGAACAACATGAAATGGAAGCAAAACATGGACAGTATCTGAAATCAGATATACTTTGCTAGACTTTGCTTTGTGCGCGGCCAATCTCTGCCCAGGACAACGCTCCCTACGTTAAGTTCCAAACTGTTTGCTGCCTTTGAAAAAGGTGGTCGACTTAATTTTACACCACTCTTGTTAATCGCTGCGGTTTTGGATCTACCAGACGCCAATCAGTGAGCCTTCGTCAAAAGCTGACGAAATTATGTGGAATGGATGTACACACAGAAAGGGTGGATAGTTGATGGAAGTCTGAATTGTAATATAGAATAAAATTATGGCCAAGAGCCTTAGTTGCGTTCTAAATGTCAAGAATTAGATTACGCGGTGATTATAGTAGTCGTGCCACATGTCACTGTGGCAAATTTCTACTGTCTTAGTCACTCTATGTGACATTTAAGTGACTAATCGAATACAACTTTGTTACAGTAACGTCTGACACGACTTGGAGAATAAGAGAGAATGCGTTTTGGTACAAAAATGAAATTTAAAATCTGAGACATTTAGAGAACGCTTAAATCAATGCATCAGGAACTTCCGGGGAAAAACCACCACCTCCAAACATTCACTCATTTTAACTGTTTTCATGCAAACAATAACCACACTCACAAAACAATCATTTACCGCGGAAATAATTAATGTTAGTCACACAAGAGGACTGATAAGATAAGATGTGAGACTACTGGCGTTACATCATTGTTACAGCAAATCAGTCGCAATTGCCCTGAACACAACAAAGGAATACAACACAATTTAATCGCGCACTTTGAAGTTGATTGTCTGAACCACAGCAAGGAACTGCGTTCGCTAAAAATATGTTCTCACAAAACGGCGGCGCCCTAAATTGCAGAAATATCTTTTGAAACCGAAAAAGAGGCAAATGCCTTTTTTTATGATCTAATTTTTTGACGTGAGTGTGAAGATACAGAACAAATGAGTGTAGCGTGCGGCAGAAGGGACATAAACAATCCAAGTAGAAAAGTATTCAAATTGAATGCCATACCTGAACGCCACCACAGGACACCAGAAAATAGTAAAATCGCGAGTTCAATCATCTCTATCCCCGGTCAGCGCTTGTGTGTCTGCGTCTGCAGTCCAGTCGTCGGTTATGAATTGCACAACACAGCACGTAACGTAATATTCAAATTCGCAAATCTCTTCCAAACCGATGCAACGAACAAAAACACACAACAATTGAATTCACAATTGTGTCCATTCAATCGCCGGCCAGACTACTACTTTCACTTTCCGCAATAAAGTACTTTTGCATTTGCATTCGAAAAAAAAAACAACAGAAATAAATACAAAAATATATCCAACAGCAGTAGAAGCTCTAGAGGTAATCGAACAGAGGGGCAGAAAGAAATATGCCTATCTGGCCGCGACAGGCCACAACAAAATACTTCCTCTTGGCCGTTTGCCTTTTTGATTTACAATGCAAAAGGTTAAATGCATACACAGATAGATCCATAGCAAAGAAGTGCCGAGAGTTGACGTACGCCTGCTAGCCAAGCAAGTAGCAAATCAAAAATAGAGTCGCTCTCCTAAAGCCGAAGACACTTTAGAACAATTTTCCTCCCTCCCGCATACACTGCCGGCCACCAGAGCGTCGTGCTCTCTGTGCATTCCCACACACGAAATCGCTGCCAAGATCAAGAACCCAGTTTCTTCTTCTCCCCAAGCAGTTCCACAACAGCCACGCCATATGCTCAAGGCAGCTTTAGAGACAGAGTGCCACACACCGATGGCGGCTGAATCGGGCTCTGTGTTATGGCAGTTTCCGGTTTCGGTTTGAGTTTCGTTCCAAATATGGAGTACCCCCCATAACAAATAGTTGAATGTGAATTCGTGCGAACGCTGTCTCGCAGAACACATGTCAGTTGGTTGAATAGAAAAAAAACAGAGAGTCACGCAACAGCAGTGTCAAGCTTGAGAGCTGACGCTGTAAACTTTGAAATAAAGGAGTTGTTCAACTGTTTCCGACTGGGAGCAGGAAGAAAAGCAATTGAACTCTCTTTGTGTTCCCCGTGTGAGAACTAAAACGGAATTGCAAATGTTAGCGCGGATGATTCTGAGGCGTGTGTTACATATTTGCGAATCACTAAAAAGGTGGAGACAAAGCATTTGGCGTGCAAGATTCATTGGGAGATGTGCTCAAACGTGGAAAACTGATTTTCGCAACCATATTTGGGGCGGAAAAAATATGGATTCATGACAGTTGCAGTGTTTGTTCGACGAAGCGGCCATAGTTCAAAGCGAAGTTAGGGAGCAAAAATCGAAAGTTGAAACAGTTTTGCGGCGCAAAGAGGAATAGTTAAAGCAGTTAAAAGTTTAAACAATTTTTCTTTGAGTTTAAACACAATAAAAACGAATGGGAGAAAGCCCCTTTAATTAACACCGCCTTTCAACGAGTCGAAACGAGATTTAAAAGTCGATTCATAAACATTGCGTCATCCTGCCAAAGCATTGGGAATTGTGTTAATTGTTTAACATAAGAGAGTTAGGCTGCAAATGAGCTCCTTTTAATTCGAAGGCATGCACACAAACCTTAAATTTCTCTGTAGGTTCTGATGTTCTGGTAGGTAAGGTTAGTTTAGGTAGTTGGGCTGGTAGTGAATACACCAGCACACTTAGACCATGTTGGCCCATTGTGATACCCACAGTTAGACTACTACCACTGATCGACTACTCCAGTGATAGTGCCGTTAATATGATCCCAACCGCAAATGGTGACTGGACCAGATTTGAAAACCAGATAAAAGCGTATTAACTTTGCTTTCACTGGGATTCGAAACGGGACCGATGTTCTGGTAACATTGAACATGAGTGTTTAACGTCAAGAAGGAATTGCACTCGAAATTGAATTGAAATGTATAACCAATGCTTCAAAGGAGGAAATTCAAGACTCGCAGAATATCCCAAACAAATTTAAACACAAAACGAAGCACCCTTAGATGCTGAACCCATGCTGAACACCTGCAGCCACCAAAAAAATGCCGTCCAAACGTTTGGTCTCTGAGTTAAGGACTAAATCAGTGAATTCTGCAAGTTTCCATGTAAGCATTTGAAGTACAGACAAGTTTTTGAAATAAACTCTTGGCCAACGTTCTAAAAATTTTACAAAGCAAATGAATTTTTAGAGGCAAGAAACTTCGATTTGGCAGTATTGTTTTCTGTGACATTTGATTACTCATTTCACCAGAGGTTTGTTTGATTAGACAATTAATCTTAAACGAGTCATGGCGAAAACAAAAATTGTTCAAATTTATTTTGTCAAACATGGATTGATTCGGGAAACACAAACTGAATCCTTTGATGAAACACCATTATTTCCAGAAAAAGTCAGCATTTGATGCATTGTATGAGCCGGAGAAATCATTGGTTCATATATTTTAAGAAATGTTGATGGCTAAAAGGTTACAGACTGACACATGATTACGAACTTTTTCGAGCATCATTGGAACTTGGAAGCAAAGAGTATGCAAATAGGACTTATAGATTAAGCCACCGTTCCCGTGCACAAAATCACATCCAAATATTAATGCCATCAAATTATTGGCGACATAAATTCGATTTCTTCTTCTGGTGGATCTACAGTCCATGGTGGACCTATGCCTCAACCAACCTTTAACCAGCTGTCTCCAATTGCGCACGCCACGTTAATTGATGTCCTTCTTCACCTGGGTGCGCCATCGGTTCCGTGGGCGTCCTCTACTGCTTTGTCCCACTGCTTCGGACTCGAAGACTCGATTTCAGGGACATTAAAAACATTCCTCCATTTCATAGTGGCGGCGGTGGTGTTGCAGGTATGTGCGTCGACCCCTACGCAACTGGTCCCCGCTGCATTCGATTCCCGCTACGACCAAAATAATTTTTACGGCCCCACCTCTTTCGAGTCACTGAAAACGCTCAAAGTCTAATAACCGTCTAGAAAAAGCATTTTAAACTTGGCCCTTCATAGACGGCATAAAACTGTAGATCCCTTCCACTCGTGAGAGAACAACAGCACGCACAACATGAGTAGTTGCTGTAGAAGCTAGGCCTTGCCCCGAGCTGTAGCGCCACCAAAATTATAATAAATAAGGCGTGTTTTCTTTTTGAGATACTGAAGTAACACAGTACGTGAAATCTCAAAAAGCACTCTTTACTCAGGTTGACTTTTTTGTGTCAAAAGTTGGTTCGTGACTTTACTTTACTTCCGTGACAATTTGAATAGATGTCAAAATTCAAATAGTTTTCGTAGTTAGTTGCCAATACCTGTACAAATATAGTTTTATTCGTTAGAAGCGTTTGTATATTCAAGAAAGGATGGATTTCAAACTGAGATACGTTATCCTCTGTCGAGATTTAGAACACTAATGCCAAAAAATCTGCTGTATCTTCAAGAACCAGCGGCATATGTGATTCAATTGTGATATCTGAAGCGACACCTATGCTGAGATTATTCAACGCGCAACCCTGAGTAGAGGCTGCAGCCAGAATTTCTTCTGAGTATACCAAGAAAACACGCCTATAAAAACATTCTTCTCTGTTCCACGTAAATATAAAGTCATCTGCCTTTAAAATAAAAAAAAAAAACTCTTTTACAATCATGAAATGTCAATGGTTAAGAAAGAGATGATTCCACAGCAGGGTTTACGGGTCTAAGGTGGTTGAACAAAACATCTTCCGCTGGAATAATTGTCCACTCTAAACCTATTTGACGATGCACCAGAAGACGGAGTCTATAAGGGGACATCCTAAAGGTGATGAAGATTTTTGGAACTTCAATGTGCAGAACTTCACTAGCCTATTTGCATACATTTATGAGTGTGCTTTCTAGATTTACAGCGGTTGGGAAACCTCTGAAGTCGTTGCAGGGAATGTTGAAATATTCAGATTCAAAGACAGGATCTTACGGACCCAACCCAATTTCGAAAAACCACACAGGGCATTCGCTTCGCTTCCGCAGACATTTTTTGTTAGTTGCTGTGCCTGCTATTCCAAAATTCATCTGGAGGCCGGGCTTTAAATCGTTGCTTTATTGTGGATATCTAAATTCGAGAAAACACTCATAATGAAACCATGATCAAGACTGAGTGAGTAGTCGAAGCCTAGGTACCTCCATCCCAAACAAATTATCCGAATGATCTACGATATCATTTGTGTGGGCCAGAGTGTACCGACAACTAAAATTAAAACAATTTCTTCAACCCAAACCAGTCAAGCAGACTACAATACCCACTATCGAAACTACAAGCACGACCTACAGTTTCTACCAAAATACTCCCACACTTCGCACTCAATTTTTAACTCACAGAGATACACTTTAATTTGTGTGCCTACACTCAGTATTTTGATTTCTCAATCTTTACAAACACACTTCCTTTCGATTTCACTGTAAACAATTAACTGTCGTAAATCGCAACAGGTACTTCCCATTTAAGCTCAACGCAACAACCGCAAACGTACAAATGCCTAGCCGCGCTCATATATGGATTCAATTAGAATTTCTATTTCCTTTCAACTATGGATTGGTGTGGAGACTGTTGCATTGAAGGTAGTCCCCGTCCCTGGGGAGTAGTTTTGTTGAATCAAGCTGTTTGTACTTTCGTCAAACAAGATGGGCTTGAATATTTGCAGCAATTTGTCGTGGAAAGACTATCAAACCTCTGAGGACACCAGTCATTTGGTTTACTAAAATCATCCTACCGTTTCAGTTTTGAAACTTCAAAGACGTCAGAGAAAAATAGGTTTTTCGAAATAAAAGACGCGTGTTCGTCTTACAATAATGGAACCAAAAGTAAAACTTTATTCAAACGGAACAAGAAAAAGGCACCATAGTTTCTAAATGTGAAAAATCAACATATGTAAACCATGCACATTTTAAGGCGAAGCCACAAGTCATGTTTGATTGACGAACACAGGGTTTATTGACTTTGTTGACATCGTTGTCATTGAACTGATACAATGTTTTATCAACGATGTACATACCGCACATTAGTACAATAGAGTGGTAATTCAAAAAATACAGTAGTAAAATGTTAATCGGAAAAACTTTACATTGTCATCTCTAAAATGAGAACTTCCAACTTCTAAAATGTGAATTCTTTGGTATCTTAGTATTTTTGTTTTGCTTATTTTGCGTACGCTATTAGGGACTTAATAACCGTTATTTGTCTTTAAGTTGTAAATGCAGTTACAGTCTATAGAGAGACAACAACTACCTTCTACGTAGGCATGGATGTTATTAGATCAGATCGTGGTTATATTTTTCAATTATTGGGGCATTAAGTGGTTCGTGTTTCTTTTTTAGTGCAAAATACGCTGAATTCGTACCTAATGACATCTAAACAAAAATTGCATCGATTTTCATCGATTAATGATAAATTCAAAATTTTATGCGAACTAGATGCGGGAAAGAAGCTCGAAATTTTAGAGCTCTTCGAAATTGGGTGTACATTGTTGCGGTGAAAACTAATCGTGTAATAAAAACTTTAGAAATTCGTAGTGTTGTTTTCAAACGAATCTGAAAATCGTTTCAATCAGTAAAGAAAGTGCTGAATAAAGTTGCAGTAATGTGAATCGCTCTAAAATACCAAATCGCCTTGTTTTAATTAGTTGACATTATCGAGGGTTGCGGTACTTGGCGTTGCAACTTGAAAAAAAAAAAAATGGACGGGTTACACTTCTGTTTGTTTGTTTAAAAGTTCAAGCTAAAAGTTTATTTCATAGTCGAAGCGTTTTTGCCGAAGCGAAACTTATCGCCTTGGTGTGATCTGTATCCTTTTTTTCAAGCCTGTGGGGAAACACTTTGCGACACAAAATAATAAACTAAGCTACATTCATTATCAAAGAATGGAGCAATCCTTTTGGCAAAGCAGCAGATAACGACCTCTATGGTGAAACACACAATTAGAGAGAAGGATCTCAATAAACTTGTTGTCGATAAGAGAATACGCTAGTTGACTTGTTGGTTAATGCCCAACTTTATACCGGACTTCAGCGCCACACAAAGAAGAAACAGAGTGAAGAATTCAACTGTCAAACAACTGATCGAAGGGATCTTTATCTTACTCATCTCTTGTGAAATACGACTGCAAGAGATTCAAGACGCACGGGTAAAACTTGAATAAGCAGTCTGTTCAAAATGATTTACGATAACGTGAGACC
Organism: Eristalis intricaria; assembly: GCA_964034865.1. Lineage (NCBI taxonomy): Eukaryota > Metazoa > Arthropoda > Insecta > Diptera > Syrphidae > Eristalis > Eristalis intricaria. The sequence goes on from OZ035876.1 coordinate 6,211,140, forward strand.
ACCTGGAGACAGCAACAATGAAAAAAAAATTATGACTGCACTCCAGGGGATTTCGCATTGAACAGCAAAGATGTGTAAAGCACTTTGAAGCTATCAGCGCTAACCCAATCTGTGACTATTTACTTTAATGGCCTCACACAAGCAAAGTGTGAAAAAACGACATCTTATCTATGAGAAATATGCAGTAAACATTCAGAAAATATACTTTTTAGGATTAAACTACTGAATGTAAAATCAAATATTCTCGGCATCAGCTGCACGACCAATGCAATGCAAACTCACACTCAAAAACATGCACAGTTTTATGAAACCATATTCATTAGCATAAGCGATAAATGATAAAATGAATCAAATGTTTACACAAGAGATTTCTCTTAGAAAAGATCGAGCTATGAAAAAGGAGAATATGAAAATGCAATTATAAAATGTGAGGATTGCCACATGGAGTATCATTTTATTTTTAGACTTTTTACTTTTGACTTCCGTTTCAAATTTGAACGTTTCATGAACTTTGTGTATATATATAGATATAACTTAATATTTATCAGGATTTCGTTTGTTATTGCAGCCTAAAAAAATAAAGCAATTACAAGGAATAAGGAACATTAAATTTCACTCTCCTGTAATTGGGATACGATGTGCATTTTATCCACCAAGCTGTCTCAGCGGACTAGGCAGGTCACTTCTGAGAAACCAATTGGATTTTTGAATAAATCTCCAGATTGTTAGATATGTCTGATAATTCCCTTGGGAAATAATCTCACAGGACTTGTTTTCTTAAAGGCGTTAGTGCCGGGAAGGCTATGTAGATGGTTCCTCTTGTTCTTCATCCAAGCATAGCGCAGAGATGGTCCGTTTAATGAAATGTCTGATCTTGCAGCATGTAGATTGAGTTTATAACTGCAACATTGTTGCCACTGCACTGAACAAAATGTTTCTCAATTCATTTATGAACACAAATACCGCCTCGAGTTTGCAGCAATTAAACAATTGCCAAAATAGTATTCACAAATGCAACATAAGTGAAGTGTTTGAGTGACGTTTGTATTTATAAACAAAATATCTTGCACAGTATAATACTAGGTTTAATTGTTGATGGAATATACGGACCAACTTCAGAAAATATTAAAGAAACAAGCTACAGCAATATAGGAATCATTTTTGCATGAAGAAGTCCTTTCGGTTTACCTCCAATTCTGCTACAAAACAATAATCACTGCAACTTTGATCGCAGTTTGACTGTCACATTTCTTTTATGAACACATTTGATACTACTTTCATGCATAGTCACTGTGGTTTATTCACATTTAGGAACGCAAATCTTGCAGGACTGCCGCAGTGTTGCAACTAAGCTCTGACTCTGCGGTCAGAGTAATCCCATTAAGCTACCAAGCGGATCTAGTCGTAATAGATTCTATTCCGCAAGCCAGTTGATGTTTTTGAAAAAGCGCTGAGGATGTCTGCCACTCACGCTGCTTAGTATATTGTTAAAGAAGTACGCCCCTAAGTAACTTCGACGGTAGCTAGCTTCCTCCTCTTCTAAACGAGACGTTGAAGTGCAGACCCAATCTAGAGGCAAGAGTTCCAATAACACAGCCCGATTAGTCTTGAGATTCGACCCGCTCATTCTGATCAGGCTTAGTGTAGGTCTCGAGTTGATAGTAGTCCCAATTGTATAATAGTGCGTAGAGCCACCCACATTGAACACAAGCCTAAAGCTTCGGTACATCTTTTGTAGCAGCGTTAAGCAGGGATGGCAGATCACACAGAAAGAGCACTGAACTACTGTCCATCGGCATCCAAATAAGTTGTATGCTCAAATTCTCGGCAGGCGGACCATCCAGCGTCTGATGCTTAGACAATTTGATCCCGTTAATTTGATCCCAACGGCAAATGGTGACTGGACCGGATTTAAAATTAAAACTTATAAGAGTGTTTTAACTTAGCTTTCACTGGGATTCGAACCGGGGACCCTGCTAACCACGGGCAGGCACTCAAACAACTGCGCCATCCTGACGTTTTAGGATGATTCTTACATTGCTAAATGGCAATCGTATCTACCGATATTCAAACCAGCTACTTAGCGTCCACTAAAGTAAACTCCAGGACGTATCTTACATCGTACTTAAACCAAACACCTCTGCCAGTCAGTCAATCCTTAATCAATACAATAATATAACACATTCTTCACCACTGAAGTTATGTGGATTCCTTAAATACCATTCCATTCAAACCATCATTTGATTGATATGCAAATGTGTGACACTAACAAATTTGCTTGTTTTTATGACTGATACAGTAGCTTTTATGAATGTTAAGATAGGCATTACGCAGAGATAGGCAGATGGAAATGCATAAAATTAAAACATGTTCCCTTTAATCAATAAAACCAGACATGGACCAGAGGGAATGGTTCTTAACTTATCTTCTTTATTTCACCATAAATTAATACCAGACACGGAATTTAAACACCAAAGCAGGCGCACACGTCGAAGAGACGTCAATTAACTTGGAAGGTGGCTCTAGGAACAACTGACTAACGAAGATGATTGATGAGGACTGTGAAAGTGGCTATCTTTTGCTATAAGCAAATCTATTCAGCGGCAGAAATTCCACAAAGTACAAAAAAACAACCCCTCGACTCAGATTCTTTAGGACAAGCTGTGTTGAAATCGTTTATGCATTCCTCCCACAATGACAAGCGAAGAATGTGCCAAAGCTCACCCCATCATCGAAATCATGATGCACCTGCAGTAAGTTACATCATCATCATCATCGAACAACGTCCAGAGTCACCCATAACTTGTCAAAGCACACCACTTTATTTTTAAATTGAATTCGAAAAAAGCTTTTCCAACATTTCATCTCTCCCCAAACTCAGGTAGCACATTAATGGCATAAAAAGAAACTCGTACAACAGATGGCACTTCCTTCCCGTGCTTCCCACTTTTCTATCGATTCCATTCTCCGCGTGGTATTGTTTCGAATTGATCGCCCACAGCGAATTCACATTATCCAACCCAGCCGCTGCTTTGCTTTCTAAATACAAAAACAAAAACCTCCACTTTGCGTTGCCTGATTTATTAAACTCCAAATGGAAACAAAACGTCCACACCTATTTATGGCCAGCTGAGCGGGCAACACTCTATGGGCGTGTAATTTTAGGTCAACTTCTCCAGGCGAAATGCAAAGTTCTTCCTTTAACGCATCTATTCAGTTTAAATTTGCGATTGCTCTGCGTGCACATCCCAGGAACGATGACTTCTTGAAAAATTCATCGTCCAACATGTTTGCTTTTATTTTGTTGAGTAAATAAACCTCCAGCCAATGGAGATAATAACACATGCAGAGAGACCAAAGAGCAAAAAAGACTCTCTTTTGCTTTTATTTTACATCCCGTCACCGTCACCGTCACCATCTCAACCATCAGCATTTGCGGGCTCATTCAATTGGAAAGGGTCATTGACATTATTATTCTTCACACAGCTCTCATACAACGCAAAGAGAAACACATTTGCAGCACGACGACGACGACGACGACGTCTGTGTCGGCATTAGCTACACAGCTACACGGCTACACAACTGCACCGCACCGCACGGCAAAGGCAATCGTGTTACGCACTTTTTGATTCAAATTTAGAGTATGCATGAGTAAGTGAACGCATGAGCAAGCACGGAGCGCAATCTACCGATGACACTGACTCTCGAGTCGCGCTCGCGTTCCTCAGAATTGAGCGAACTAAATTCCATCATAATCTAGTTTATTTGCTTCTAAAGACTCGCTGCCCGCCCATGCCGCCTCTGTTGATTTCTCTTAATTAAGTTATTTTTAGTTTTCCATCTTCCAAGCACCGAACACGAGATGCATTCCATAAGGATGCCGCCTTTCTCTGCCCTAAGGTGTTCTAAATAATTAATAAACGCCACAAGTAGGACACTCAGGGCGGGGGAGATTCATCTCTCTGATGTCTCCTTCCTTCTTCCTCCTCCACCACTCAGACAGCGGGGTGAACAGTTCATGAGTGAACCTCATATCTTATTCAGCAGAGAAAAATTATTCACAGATAAAGGAAAATATGCCTCCCAGGGGAAAAACCCATCGTGTCGAGGTGGATTCACCAAACGCCCCAAAGTGTTGGCTTTTATCACCTCTGGCTCTTCTAATCAGAATGAATGAGGGGAGAGGGTTGGCACCTGCCGTCTATTTATTTTGCACTCGCTATCGTCTTATCAGTTATTTCGTGTGCATTACGCGACCGCGTCTTAAATAGACACCGAGTCATGGATTTCGAGCAAAGTTTAGTCTGTCTCATTTCCGATGCATCATCAATTTAAAGCCGCGCAGCTTATTTTGTTTTTGGTAAAGCATGGCGTGGTGAGCAAATCTGTGTAATTATCGCCGCCACCGCTCCCTTTGACAAAATCCCAAATGATGCATGATGAGTGGTGAGTTGGATGGATTTTCTCTTCCATTTCATTGCAGCACTTGAGCGTGAAATCTTTAGAATTATCAATGTCAGACAATGCGACTGCTAGTTGAATAGAAATGCCAGACAAAGAACGAGAAGAGAATTGACTGATGGTAGGCAACACATATAATGAGCGGGAGCGGGAGGGGAGAACTGAAATATGAAAGTTATAATTCATGTAGTTCAGCACACATAAACAGCCAGTATCTCGTGTACTGAGGTCGGTAATTGCCAGTTAATTGAGAGGAAAAGAGCTTATGCAAAGAATACCAACTTCTATGGCTGCTGCGACTGCTGTTGTTGTTGTTCGTAGGTCTGTAGTCTGCACTGGATGAATCCACTATCTTGTGATGCTTCTTTCATTTCTGTTTTTCTCACTCTCTAGAGATAAAAGAAGGGAAAGGAAAAACATGGTCTTTGTTGCCCATTGTCTTCTGGGTAAAATCAAAATCAATAATTTCTCTTGTTTGTTTTTAAAAGATTTATACTTTTTCGATTGAATCTGATGATTGTGTGGCGAAATATGTGCATGATTGGGCAGCGACTTGCAAAGGTTATGCAATCAGTTCACACTGCCATTGAGCAACACTTGAACACATCATCCTTCGCGGAAACTTTCAGCAGGGTGGTTGCATGCCTCTGTCTGGCTTTTATTAGCATTATTCTCGATGACAGCATTGAATGTTTACGGCCACAAGAAGTAGTCTTCCAAAGTTTGCATGAAAACATCCTACTTCAAATTAATAAATGTTTTGCGGACATCCTCTATTTTCTCACACAGGCTGATTGCTTAATCACTATCTTCCGTATTTCCGCATGCAACTGTCTGTGGAATGTTGCCATTATTCAGATTCACGAAAAACACTGAGTAACGCCCGAAAGACGTCACCCACTTTGCGCAACGATAAACAATTACTTAACGAGTCAAAGCGTTTGCCAGAAATAATCAATCCAAGCGATGATTAAAAGCTCCAGATTACAGTCGAATGTGTCATACAAAGATAAATGATTTATTTCGAATTCAGAAACAAGATAATAACAATAATTCCACTAACTCGAAGTAAATAATGCCACCTTCACAATCTAGTGCGGCTAAAATTAGACGAAACAAATTTGGGTCATTTCCTGTTCGGTTACACGGTTCTCTGCTGGCAAGCGATACACTTAATATCATAAGCCCAATCTTCTTGTGGCAGTTCAGTTACAAGTTAAAAAAAATGCTTAGGAAAAGGACAAATCCTTACTGATCCTCATCAACTGACTGTTTGACATAGAGAGCGTTGTTCATGTTCAAAATCATATGAGATGTGCGAGTCATGTTCGGGACAACCAATGATTGGAAGGCGCCTTAGCTTGAAAAATATCCGACCAACTCAAATTTTCAATTTGTCTGTTAAGGGGTTTTTTATCGGTGGTTTTTAAACGCTACACTGTAGTATTCAGACTCAAAAACTGTTCCCTTGCACTGTCAGGTAGCAACCTACATTTGCTGTAACATCTTGGACGGACGACCAGCAGTTGCTTCAGTACGCCATCAGCTCTAACCACATCAGCACCAATGGTTGGAAGACTCTTTAACCTGATCAGAGCAAATGGGGGAGAGTGACAGAGGAAGTGCTCTGCAGTCTCGTCGTCTTCGCCACAGGCGTCGCAGTCTTAGGTGTTTGGCGAATGTGTAGTAACCCTTATTATGCCGGTAAGTCGTCTGCAGTCTTGTCTGTATTTCTTACAAGAATTTTGGAGCATGCACTTTGGCTGTCTGCATCCAGGCGTGCCATGCCATATATAGCCTCCGATAGTGTTCTCGAGAGGCCCAACCAGGTTCAGCTTTTGAGAATGTTACCTCTGATACTCTTGTGCAGCGAGTTCATTGGCGATTTCATTTCCAGCAATATATTACAGGGGCCATGAGAACTTGGCATCTAGTGCTTGCAGAATGTGCAAAAACAAAACAGTCATGATAATGGAAAGGACAGGTGCATAAAATCGAGGCAATTCGATGCACTAGTCAAAAAGCTACCACTCTTGGCCATTCCAAAGGATGATGTAATTAGCAAACTCTATTTCCAAAAGCAGTTTACCACAAAGCTCAGCTTGGACCTCTGTCCAAAGCAGATATACGGTAAGGCGTTATACAGACAGATCAAGAACAGATGCAGACAGAGCCAGGAGTTTTTGGGCCCAACTACGAATACCAACTACGACATATCAATGTTACTGTCGTGCCGCAATACTAGCACTAGAATCCTACATCATCAAATCCAAGTTTGTGTGGGAATGTCTACAGTGGCTTAAATAGTTGAGCAGGAGCAACAGAGGAAGTCTTCAGTAGCTACCTGGCCATACAGGGATAGCAGGCAACGAGATGGACGACTCTCTAGCTAGGAAAGGTGCATCGGAACCTTTCACATGTCCCGAACCAATCTGCGCTGTAGGAGACCATGTCTTCAGAGAACGACATGGCATAAAGCAGGCCAAGAAACTCTTGGGTCAGTACAACCGAAAGATGTTTGAGATGTGTATCAACATGAGCAAGAACAACCTCCGTATCCTAACAGGCTTCTTAATAGGGCACAGCGGACTGAAAGACATCCTGAGGAAACTAGGAGTATCAGAAGAAGGTCTCTGCAGATTCGGTGAAGAATCTAAAGAAATTCCAAAACATATACGGGGTTTTTGTGAAGCACTAGCCCACAAAAGACAACTAAATGTACCTGGCCAAGCACCTATTAGCAGAGGAAGAATTTAAGTCACTACACCATCTCCCATCATAAAAATAATAAACACTCATTGATTGCAAATGTAAGAGTTACCCAATTCGCGTGCTTGAGATACCTATTTTGGTGTGTGCCTGCTATGTGCTCTACTAGAACCCTGACCATTCTTATTGGTATTTTCTCATTTGTTTTCTTTAGAACCTAGCCAGAAAAAAAACGCTCACATTTCCATGCATTGGAAATGCATGCACAAAATAGGAAAGACCATGAAAGGCTCAGGTTAAGTAGATTAGGTTAGAGTAGCTGGGTGCAGATAACAGTCATATTTAGGCCAGTGTAGGTCCATTATGATACCACGCGGATGGACTTACTCATATACCTGGAAACAATTTCCACGTGTGTCAAAACGGTTTAGCTGGTTATGGTGACAGTTCGCAAAGGTTGTTGAAATTGACGGCCTCTAGGTGCGAGTGCCTACGACTCTCCAAAGCACTACACGTGCAGATGAGGTGATGTGAAGGGTATACTTCCATGAGGTTGGTTAAGTACATCTAGAAATTTGAATTTGAAACCCCTTCCAATGAAAGCATTTTAAGTGCCAAACTCTATTCTACACTTCAACTAGAACAAAGCAACATTTTATGGTTACCATTTATGAGGAATAAAAAAAAGGCCAACACTGCGGTTTGTTGATAAATTGGAGAAAAGGGTACACTGCACCAAATGAGCATTTAAAGGGACGGAACGGCAATGCAGGTTCAAACAAATTTACTAAAGACGTGAACAGACACGATAAATTCTTTATATGGTAGCACTTGTCAGAACTATATACGACTTGATTGCATCACAAAACCACACAAAAGAATTACTCAAAAATGCTAATTGACTTATTTTTACACTCCTACTTCAGTTTATGGGCATCCCCTTAAATCTGCCCAAATGTTTCAACGAACGAGAACCATCGGTTACAACAGCAAAGTTTCTCACTCTTTGTATTAAATTGACAAAACACGGTTTACACAGCAACTCAAGGAATCAATAACGAAGTGCGAACGAATTATTTAAAAACTCTCCAGAACAACTTCCGTTTTAGACACACATCTGAGTGAGAGAATCAGACATTTACTGACCGGTTTCAAATGAATATTCCATAAAAGCCCACGATGGTGTCATCACAGTACAATTCGACATATGGAATACGTCACAACAGTGCCTAATTAAATTTTGATCAATTCATCATTTCACATGCATGAAGTCATTCCAAATACCGCCGTCATGAAGCAATGAATTCCTGCGTCCGCAGCACATGTGTCCGATTATATTCCCCAAACTGACCTACAGCAAACAAAATGTGATATGTTTTCATTAACAAAAATTAACCACCACCCATCGCACCGCAATCCAATTCAATTGACTGTGAGCAAGGAGGAACAGAATGCCTTCTCGTAGTCGGTCATTTTAACGTATTTCAAGGCGATGATTTCATGTGCTGCTGGAGCAGGGAGATAAAGCAAATCGTTTGAAAAATTCGCAACAAAACAAAACCAAAGGTACACACACATATCGAAGAGTGACAATGCTTGTTGGTGGGACTTGATGGGACACGATTTGCATGGAGTTCTCTCTGTCACTGCTCACTTTGACTATTCTCTGCGAATTCTAATTGGAATGCTATTTCGAAGTCGTTTTGTTTGCGCTTCTCTTCTACTTCCACTCGCCACAAACCGAACAGTGTACCCACGCCTACATGTGGAACTCTGGTCTACTGAAATTCCAAGATAGTTCATTTATCTTGCATACAGTTTACCGAGTAGATACTCATTTACACACTCGAATAATGGGATTTTTTATTTTCTTGAAACCGACAGAAAAAAAACACAGAACGGCAGCAGCAAAAGCAGTGTTAACTTTTAATAGTTCCCAGTGGCAGTGGGAACACGTACTCGCAACTCCATGAGTAACAATAAAATTGCTGAACAACTCTTTGAATATCTCAGAGGACTCCGGGACAGACAAAGACCAATGATATGAATGTGGCACTTCGACATGACTCATAATATGCCGTCTGCTGTCTTCAAAATAACGTCGATTTTTTGATTCGAATGAAAGCTTGCCTGGAGATAGCGATAGATAATTTCATTCCATTAATTGCTTTGCTACGAACAGCTGTTGTGTTGAGCTTCTGTTCGATAAACATTTGTCACCATAAGGTACACTCAGATGTTAGATTTTTACAGGCACGATGTGGGGAATCGAATGACGACCGTTTTTCCTTACAAACTAGCGATGTTTTCTTTTTTTGATATAAAATGCAAAAGGGTTACTTACCATCGGTTCTCTTGATTTTAACGCTTTGTCCAACGTCGATTAGTTCCATTTTGACTCAGCTTCTCTTGTTCTTCTGCTTATTCGAAGATATTGTGTGTGTGGGTTGTTCAGCGAAGTTGAAGATTTTCCTTTTTTTTTTTTGATTATTAACAAATTTGTTGTCGATCTTGCTCAATGCGTGGGGAAGTAGTAAATTGATTTTCGTATGACAGAAATTAGAGAATTCACCCGGAATTGCTAGATGAAAAGAAAAATTCAATTCTCCTTATAGGAAGTTTCAAAAAAAAACGTACAAAATCTAATTTGTCTAAATTATGTATGAAAACAAAAAGTAAGTAACCGAGGATATTTTCTTCGAGTTCACTAGCTCTAGGTTTATCTGAATTTTTGGGTTTCTCTACTTTTCGACAATAACACAGAAACAACTACGATACACCGATGAAGACCAAGAAGGCAACGACAACGATGAAGACGACAACGACAACGACGACGACAACCAAAAGTAATAACGCTGAAATCGATTGCGACACATGAAAACTTTAGCTGCTCTCTGCTTTTGCAGTCGAGTTTTTTATTGGAACTGACTGAAATCCAAGTCAAAACTGAGAAGGAAGGAAGAGATTAACGATTTAAGAAACAGAAAAAAAATATAACTATTGACTGCCGATTCGACCGTGAAAATATCGCAATTTACGCGGTTTTCTTTGTTAAGTGGAGAGTTTTATATATGAGGATGAATTCGCACTGTTTTTCCTGGTGAGGTTTTGTGTGAAAAATATGGAAAAAACCTCTCGGCTCTACGAGAAAGATTTACACGAACAACACACAAATTACCCGATTGTTAGCAAATGCACGAAGTGCCCGTTCCCATGGGTATTTTTTTTTCTTTACTTTTTGCCTCAAGTTGAGTAGTACAATGAGCGATGTTTTCTTGGTCGGGTGTGTGCAGCAGTAGTGTGCGATGTTTTGCTGTGGGGTGTGTTCGATTTGAAATTTGTTTTGGTTCATTTGTGTTGTTTAATGGGGAAAGGGAAATTTTGATTATTTATTGAGGGTTAAAATATTTATAAGGAATAGACATCATCATTCAGGAATCAAATACAATTTGATAAACAAATGTGAAGATCTATTAAAATAGATGAATGTCCTCAATGTTGAAATCGATGAGAATCTCTCAACATGGGCCATAAGGTTCGATCAACCATGTAAGAGGGTTTTGGAACGGTAAAATTCGACCAGGGAATGTGCCGGCAGATGGGCGAAGAGACGAGGAACCCCGTTGGCAGCCCTTACAAAAACATCTCCACGTCTGGGCGCGAAGAATTTTCTGGTAAAAGGACAAATTAACTGACATCGAACTAAATCAACACCAAAGCAAGAAGATTGTCGTTATTTATGAGGGTTCTACTGATTGGATAATCTTCTGATTCTCTGCTCATTAATAATACCAGGCAGGAAGCAACGGCGCCCGGCAACAGATGTTAAATTGCCAGCAAGAATTATATAAATGTCACAATGGAACAACTGAGTTTTAAAATACACACCAGAACAATTTGAAAAAAAATCCCAACCTATATGAACACTAACCCCCCTTTGCGATGTTTTGCACAAAAGTCCACCGCCCAAGTCAAGAAATTTTGACAATTCTTTGCTGCATTTCGCAATATACCGGCCTACGCCAAAATAAAAAAATCTCAAAAAGGGAACGAATCATCTACGCAATCGCAAGCGAAAGAGGGATAAACAGATGTTCAAATCCAACTGGTCGGCAATACAGATCGGCCAATTCAATTTGACAGTTATCTTTCCAAAAACACCAGATGAAACCCAATTCCCTACCAATTGAATTTTGTGTTTTTGCAAATTCTCTCAAATTTCAAAACGACTCTATGACCACACATTCAAATTCTGTTCGAAAATCAATTTAATCAGAAGTGTTGCACAAATTATCGTTTCTAGCAGCTGCTTCGGTTAGCAATTCACTCTTGGATATCGCGAAACTATGAGACACCCGGCAGAAATGTGTCAATTTGTTGTGGAAAACTTACGTTTCTTTATCCAAGTCAATGATATGTTAAACGTTTTCAATCTCTTTTAAACACTAAATAACAAAATATATGGAGAATGATTGTAAAATTAAAATTTATTATTTAGACTTCCACTACCACTTCACACGATCGAGGCTGATGCTTGTTTTTTTCTGATCATCGTTTGAAAAAAAAAATCTTACTGGCTGTCATATTTGAAAAACGGCGAAATTTCGTCAGTGATGCCAGATCGATATGTAAGCGAAAAAGGGACTCGACCGGGTGAGTTCAGTTGAGATTAGCTAGGAAGAAGAGGTGATAAATTGAATTCGATATTTGGATAGAAAGTGGAAAATTGTAGATAGGTACGTAGGTAAGGTGAAAAAAGGAAATCATGCTCCACTCTGGTCCCGTGTGCTGCCAAATCCGGTGTCTTTTCTTATCCATTTACTCCTCTGACCTACTTGTGTTCCTGCTTAGGCTTGATTGGTCATGTGAGATTTTTGTTTGACCCTTTTGATTGCCATTTGGTTTCCTTAAGATATTGTACAATGTCCTTTGGGTCTATATTATTCAGACCTTCGAGGTAGTTGAAGTAGTACATGTCCAGCAGGTTTCTGCAAGTGCAGGGCATGTTCCATGGTAATGTAGTATTGTTTCCTCTTCTTCATCTCTGCAGCTTTGGTGGAAGTAGTTGTTCGGTGCTCACAAGATTCACGATCTTCCAAAAGTTCGTACAGTTGTTAGCTTAGGCGGACATTTGGCGTTTGTTGGCATTAAATCAGAGGCGGCCAAAATGGGTTTTAGCGGTGAACGGCAAAACTAAGCATATCTTGTCATCAAGAAATGACGCACAATAACGACGACTCAGCCAGAACGTCACCATAGGCAGCTATAACTTCGAGGTAGTGAAGGATTCCGTCGACCTCAGATCCCAAGAAAACAGTACGAACAACATCAGTACCGAGATCAAACGCAGAGTGTGCCAATCGCTCTTTTTGCGGGTTCAAGAGGCAATTGAGTACTACATCCCTCTTTCGAGGGATCAAGCAACACTATATAAGACCTTGATCATCCCTGTCCTGCTCTATCGTGCGGATGCTTAGACATTCTCAAAAGCAGATGAAGACGCCCTTCGAGAGAAAAGTTCTGCGTTCAGTCTTCGGTCCTGTTTGCGAAGATAGTTCTAGGAGAAGATTCAACCATGGACTGTACATGACACATGAGCCTAGCCAGGCGTATACGGATTCAACGCCTAAGAAGGCTAGGCCATTTAGAGCGCATTGACAACAATGCTCCAGCTTGAAGAGTCGTCGACTCCGAATCAGTGAGACAACGCAATAGAGGACGAACCCGATGACGCACGCAAGTGGAGAAGGACATCAATCAAAGGAAACTGGCTGAAGATCGTGCCAGTTGGAGAGGCTTGTTGGTTGAGGCCCAGGTCCCCACGGACAGTAGAGCCGTTTGAAGAAGAATCTTCAGCAGATGAGATAGTCATTCAAGACTAAACTAAATTCTCTTTGGCGGTCTGGAAGACCTGACAACAGCGACAAGAAAGGTCTTCCATCATTGTGACGGGCGTGGTAATTATGTTTAGAAATTAATTGGACCAGTAACATCCTTAGTACCAAACGCTAATAAAGAAACCATTGGTATCTTCGAGATAAAAGGTCTATGTGCGATTTTCCAACCTCTTTTTTTCTTTTTGGTGCACTCTCTCGAAGGATCAACTTGACTTTATGCAAAACATAGTCTCTCGCAGTCCGTGGCGTAATGGGTTGGTGCGTCGACAACTACGCAGAGGGTGCAAGGTTTGATACCAGAATTGCTTTAATAATTCATGGCTCCACCTCTTTCGAGTTAATGAAAATGCATGCAGCGCTCACAACACGGGTTGTTGCTGTAGGAGCTAGGCTATATTATTATTATATTGTCCATCCACGACCCAGAGGTCTGAACATTTTAATTGAGGCATAAACAAATCGAAGTCATTGGTCTCTTGACCTTCTTCAAATCTGCGTTTGATTTTTGGTCCTATCTGCATAGATGGCACCTTGAGCAGATAATTCAATAGCGAACTTGTACGGGCTGTAGGGCGGAACGGCGGCTACGAAACCAAATCTTGAGGGGGCTGGGCCTTGTAGAGCGTATCTACTACGTGGCACGGGCCTGAAGATTTTTGATTCCAACTCTGTCCGACACAGCAGAGGATATTCGTGCCAAAAGTTTCCTTCGAAACTGGAGAACCGCTTGAATCTACTTGGTGTAGGTAAATAAAAGTGGCTGTCCAGGGTTCACGCTAACTAAAGACACTAGGATGAGGGCCAAATCCATCGCAGACTATAGCACCACACAAAGCAGGAAGTAAATACTGGAACAAAATCTTATACTCTCTACAAGAACTCGAATAAAAATCAAATTTGCGGAATAAAAATGTATTTATTTACATTTCTACATTTGACCGATTTCGAGAACAACTAGGGTAGGATCTTCGACATCCGAAGAGCAGTGCTCTTCATCTGGCATAGGCACGTCGGCATCTGTTAAACTGATTTGTATATCCGCTGTTCCAGCCATAACCTTTTTGTCAACATCTTTGTCCATTAGAACACCAGACAACTTAGACAAAGCGGAACGTTTCCTCGTCCCTGCATCCTTGCGTTGGGCACGTGTAGCCTTGGGTTTCTTCGCTTTAGGTCTCTTCCCTGAGTGAATAGCTTTAATGTGATTCTCCAATGTTTGTTTTGATACCAAATTCGCTGTACATCCTTCCACAGTACAAGGGAACCTGTGTCCCTCATGCGTGACTCGAATGTGCTGAGTGAGATTATTTTTGAACGAGTAGAATCGACTGCAGCCCTCAAACGGGCATACGAAGACTTCCTTGTCCTCATCGGCTTTATGACAAATTTCATGAGCTTCTCGGTCGTATTTCCTTTTGAAGATCTTGCCGCAAATGTCACATTTATGGACAGTGTGCCTGTGGTTTTCCGCTTTCCGGTGAGCCAAGAGTTCTGACCATTTTAGGTATGTTTTTTCGCAGACATTACACGTGTACGACTTGCAGACGTGACGCTTGAAGAAGTACTCTTGCACAAATCCTTTTTTACACTTTTCGCAACTGAAAATCAAACGAAATGATGCATTTTCTCTTTTGACACCAACGCTCAGGTGTACTTACTTGTAGGGAGTTATACCAGTGTGCTTAACTTCATGGCGTTTCAACTTGATTCTTTGCTTGAAGCTTTCATTGCAGTGTGTGCATGTGTAGATTTTTGGCTTTTCATGCACTTCGCGGATATGCCGTTCCATGTTGTATTCAGATATGAACATTTTCTCGCAAAAATCAAACCGACACTTGACATCTTTTGGCTTCTCAGTCTTCTCGTGGTATTCTTTAATGTGCCGCTTCAAATGTGTGATGATTGTGTAGGATTTTTTACAGTCCGGATAGAGACACGGGTGCTTTTTCTGAAAGGGATATTTGTTAAGTCATGAAGATGATGACTGCAATGTGACTGTCTTACCACTCCAGTGTGTTTAAATTCATGTCGATCGAGGTGAACCATTCGCTTGAATGACTGTCCACAGCCGTCGATAGTGCACACATATTTGGCTTCTTTTGTTGTTTTCCCTGCAGGCGATGGTTCTTCTATGGAAAAAATACTTTCCAAGTCACTATCTGATGTTGCGTTTACTTTCGGACGCATATTTCACGCTAATCAATCGATATAAGCACCAAAAGCACATTTATTTCTGAAGAGAACAAGACTACAAATCAAAATCAATACAATTGCTACTTTATTTCTGCACCGAAATGTCAGTGTCAGATCAAAACAACGTGCGAAATATACGGCATGTGATCTTCTTTGCTTCGGTGGTGCCATCTGCTTGTGAAGAGAGAGTTCATTTCAAGGTACTGATACTGTACACAGATGTACATGTCATTCGGTATGGTTCACTGAAACCATCAATGATTCCGATTGGTGAGAGAAACTGTGGCACTTATTTTCTTTGCAAATGATTTTCATAGCGGAAATGGACGCGTCCAATCATTAATCAGTTGGTCAATGATGGAGTTCTGCGTTCCATTGAATAAGCTAAGTTCCAGTTATGATTGATGATCTTTCTTTGAATATTCTGTTCAATAAGAACTTGGTCTAATACCTCTTGAGTACAACAGGGTGATTAATGAAAAGTGCCGCAGAAACAGCTAATTATGTATTTTACAACTCAATGCTACACCAATGTAGCGTAATACCGCTCAGTTGAAGCTGAAACTGACATGGCCGTTCCTTTAGGGAATTGAAAGTGCATTTGCGGTCCTGCAACTCATTCATTAATCATTCTATTAAACACTACTAAGTCACCACAGCACTTGCATAAAATATTTCGATCTACCCTGTACTGTCAAAACGTCAACTCAAATCGACACTGTCGAAACTGTCAAAAGTTCCAGCAATTTATTCTGTGTATTTATTTTGCAAAGTAAATTTAAGCGAAAAAATTCGCGCTAGTCTTAGCAAATTCCCATACTAACTAGTCCGCTAGTAGTAACTGGTAAGCAAGTTCAG
The DNA here is from genome assembly GCA_964034865.1 of Eristalis intricaria. Classification (NCBI taxonomy): domain Eukaryota; kingdom Metazoa; phylum Arthropoda; class Insecta; order Diptera; family Syrphidae; genus Eristalis; species Eristalis intricaria. Next base: position 6,227,258 of record OZ035876.1, read on the forward strand.
TGAAAGTTCAAAACTCATCTACCAATCAAAAACATTCGCTAAAAAGTACAGAACATTCACCAATATGAGAAGTTAACCTTCGTCCTTGCTTTCTCCTCAATGCCACTTGTTTACATTTGCTTCACACGCTATTTGTGAGCTTATTCCCCGCACGCCCACACGTCTCTCTATCTTATCAGATAGCAGGCAAAAGCAACAACAAGCAATCGCTTTCCACAGTACGTATGGCAAAATCATGTATTCTGTGAATGTATTGCACATGGCAAGTGACTACAACCAAAATGAATCTCTTTTTCCACTTGGCAGGGGGTGAAAGAAGCCAGCGCCAGTCCGCAGTGGCCAACAAGAGAACGGAGAGAGAACTTCGAGAAGTTTACCATCTCCCTATTATTGATCTTTGGTTCTTGGTAGTGAAAATTGTGTGTCGATAACTCGGTTGGGAAAAAAATTTAATGAAAATCCGAAAGTGCTAACCGAGAGTGGTTTTAGCTTATACATATAATTGCCTTTTTCAACGATAGTGGTCAGACAAATAAAATCGAGTGAAACATGGCGTTTGCTGGTTTAAAGAAGAAAATAAACAAAGCTAACCAGTATGTAACCGAGAAAATGGGTGGTGCTGAGGGCACCAAGCTCGACATGGACTTCATGGAGATGGAACGGAAGACTGATGTGACCGTCGAACTCGTCGAGGAATTGCAACTGCGAACGAAGGAATTCCTGCAGCCAAATCCAACGGCTCGGGCTAAGATGGCTGCGGTTAAGGGTATCTCGAAGCTATCTGGCCAGGCGAAGAGCAACACCTATCCGCAGCCCGAGGGTATACTAGCCGATTGTATGCTCACCTACGGTAAGAAATTGGGTGAAGATGGTATATTCGCATGTGCACTGATCGAATTTGGTGAGGCGCTCAAACAAATGGCTGATGTTAAATACTCCCTTGATGACAATATTAAGCAGAACGTCCTCGAACCACTGCATCATTTACAAACTAAAGACTTGAAAGAGGTGATGTACCATCGGAAAAAATTACAGGGTCGGAGATTGGACTTTGATTGTAAGCGTCGTCGGCAGGCCAAAGACGATGAAATTCGCAGTGCCGAAGAGAAATTCGAAGAATCCTTGCAGGCAGCTCAAATGGGAATGTTCAATCTCCTTGACAATGATACCGAGCCAGTGTCCCAGTTGGTGGTGTTCTGCGAAGCGCTCTACGACTATCATTCGCAATGTGCTGATATGTTGAAAATCTTACAGGAAACATTGCAGCAGAAACGTGAAGAAGCCGAAAATCGTCCAAAAACTGAATTTGTTCCAAAGTCTCTAAACGATCTTAACCTGGACACACACGATGATAAGTCAATGCACTTAGATGTCGAAAGCGAACCATGGGAGGGTGGTAAACAGCCATCGCCCGTCTCGTCACCAGTTAAATCGCCCGCAAGGACACCAACCGCCAATAAGCAGCCATGCTGCCAAGCCCTCTACGATTTCGAGCCCGAACATCCCGGCGAGCTAGGCTTCAAGGAGAACGACATTATCCAACTGTTGAATCGTGTCGACGAAAACTGGTACGAGGGCACCATTAACGGTCGCACCGGATATTTCCCACAGTCTTACGTTCAAGTTGTTGTCCCACTTCCAAATTAAATTAAATTCCTCTCCACAAAATCCACTCTCTTATTCTAGCATACAGGTGTTGCTTGATCAAAGTGTTACAAATTATACTTACTTTTACGATTACGATTACGATGCTTAAAATGTATTGATATACTTACCTGAAACAATATTAATGTTTAATGTTAATGTTTAACCAATTTAATTCGTGCGAATTTTTAAAAAAAGAAATAATAAATAATATGTATTTGTCTCAGAATATAAAAAAAAAGATTTTGTTCTGGCCGAGGTCGGCATAGCCTCCTCTTGGCTCCTAAATATGTTTATCATTGTGAAAGCAGTATTGTAAAAGAATTATTGTGCAAAACGAAAGGAAATAGTAAAAAAAGAAAAAAACAAAAAATACAAAATAAAAAAAAAAAAAAAAACATCAAGAAGAAAGAAACAAAAATGAAAAAAAGTAACAAAAATGGAAACTATACAATAAATTAAAACTATCTACATACTTACACATATATCTATCTAAAGGGTTTTCTTTTCTCTCTCTCTCTCTCTCCGTGGGAGGATTGGCTAGTGTGTCATGTACATATTCCTATATTGGGGGGATGGAATGGTACAGTTTTTGTTGCTTGTCGATTTTCATATGCACCCACTGCGTCTGTGCCAAGGCGTTCACTTGGTCATGCTGATGTGTCACATTGTCACGCTTGTCTACTTTATGTTTCATTTTCATTCCGTTAATTGCATTTTGAGGTACTAATAGATTTCAAAAGAGCGAGAAAGATATCGCTCTTTGTAGTGACCTATCTGTCTGAGCACGAGTGCTCGATGTAAGGGTAGACATAAGGGCGCCTGTTAATTGGAAGCTGCCCCATTCATCCTGAAATTTACCCTGTGTGAGGGGGGATGCTGTAACAGAATTTTGTTGGCTGCCGACATGATACATCCTTTTTAAAAAAATCAATAAATCTTACGTCTTTCAAGGCAATGAGTTGGTTGACGTAATCAAAATATTTTTAGGTTGAAAGTGAGAATATACAAATAGAATTGCATTTAAATTCTACGACAAGAGTCGTTGAGGTGTATTCAATCAGAAAAGAAATCTCAAAAACAGAGGTGACAAGCATCACCCCAAATTCGACGGAGGCAACGTGTGGCTATGGTTTTTCCCTGCCTCTTTGCCCAGCCAGCGAAAGTAAACATGAATGATTAAGCAGCAGCAGCAAACATCAGAAGTGGCGTGTCGTATCGTCCACAACACAGTGACACAGTGGGTATTCAGGGCACAGAGGCAACATTCTACGCATAATAAAACAAAAACGAGAAAAAAATAAAAAACGAATCGATACACTTGAAGAACATCGTCTTGTGCCGCTGATCGATTTAAAAAAGAAAAAAAAAATTCAATGCCATGATGCAGTAAGATGTCTAGAAGTCAACTTGAATGAATTACATTACACGCCGCATAAGCTGTTGGAAGGGTTAACAGCGGTTGGACGGGGTTCTAGCAGTTGTTAGCAATAAAGCACAATCATGGGGCGTGTGACATTGTTCGTCAAAGATTGATAACAATAGCACTTGTCTTCGCAATATCTTATCTGTATGTACAAACGTGGCTATTTTTTCTCTGGCTAATCATAATCGGAAGCTACGAGCATAGACTGTGACCAAGCCACTATTAGCAACACAGTCTTGTGATTTAATGGGCCGACCTTGAAAATATTACCTTTCCAAATGTAGAATATTCGTAATTTGCAAATTTAGTTATGTCATGCACATGGCTTGACCCACTTAACGCGTTCAATCAAATACAAACCCATACTTACATATGTACGTATGTATTTATATGCGTGAGAAAATAGAGAAAAGAAATGAGAGTAAATGGGTCAAATTATGTGACAAGACTGCTAAAAAGTTTACTTGGGAACTTACGCTTACACTCGTCGCAAGAGTTGGGAAGAAATTCCAATTTGAAAAGTAAATGGGCTTGGTTATTGAACTCTGACCCAAAGATGAATTATGTACACGCAGATGCTGCTTGTAAGGACATTTAGATAAAACTTTCCAAAAAAAAACCTAAGTGAATTTTTATTTAGGCCACAGGAAGGCAATTGAATTCGTGAACGAACTTAGGTCGGTGTACGGAGGTTTGCGTATTGCGAAGAGCTATCTCGTTTCAGCAATCGTAATGAATAGAGCTTACTTTGAAAGAATTTGCTAATGCTTGTGGGAGCGATTAAAAATGATAAATACTTAACTTTTTATTACGCAAGGAGACACAGGCTTCCGAGGGATGTGGATATGGGCGGATTATAGTTCAGTGGATACACGAGACTCAGCACATTGTGCGTTTAATGGTAAGTATGTGACTGTTGAATTCTTATTGGAAATTATGAAGTAAATGGAAACCTTGTGGATTTCAATTATGCAGAGGACTCCGCTTTATTGGGACATCCGCTCAACTGGGACAAATGAAAATAACGGAAACTTACTTCTTTTCGTTGTTTCCTCACTTCGTATTATTGGGACGGAAATGTTTGACGGCGACGTGTCCTAAAAAAGCGAAGGCCACTGTATGTGCACACTTACGATGTCGAAGGACACACCAAAGTAATTTTTGGATTGAATTCCAATTCGTTAATTTCAGCTTAGTAAGCATTACAGATTCTATTGAATCTAGATGTCTAATAATGTGGCACGATATCTTAGACATTTCCGCTAGCTTGAGATTTATTTTCATTTACGTGTCCTTTCCAAACCAATCTCCAACTTCAAGTTAGGACAGAAGGAGTTTGGAACATGCGTGTCACAACACTCCGTGGTGCACCAGGGTTAAGCTTCTACAGCAATCACTCCTGTCGTGTTCATTCACGAGTTGATGGGACCTACAGTTTTATGCGAACAAGAACATCGAATTTTGAGAAGCTTTTTCTAGATAGGAAAACTATTTGAGAATTGTCAGTGACTCGAAAGATGTGGAGCAGTGAATTATGAAAGTCGGTAAATTCAAGGATTGTAGCTGGTACCCTCCGCGTAGGAGTCGACACACCAACCCACTACACCACGGCGACCCTAAATCTTGCCATTTAAAGCAGATGATTCGTCGACTGAATTTGTGCCTACAGTCTATAACCTTACGCAGCATCAAAATGTATCCGGCTTACTCAACTTTTCCAAAGACCAAAGACTGTTTTAAGCATGAATCATCATTAGCATCAGCCGCACTCAAAACCACCACAAGATCCGCCCTGGATATGCTACACCATGTGCTTCCTTTAGACAACTACTGAAAGCTAGTCCATCAATGACGACTAGATGGCGCAGTTGGTAGAGTGCCTACCCCTGGTTATCAGTGAAAGTTAATACGCTTTTATCTGGTTTTCAAATCTGGTCCAGTCACCATTTGCCGTTGGGATCAAATTAAAGGCGCTATCAATGGAGTAGTTAATCAATGATAGTAGCCTGACTAGGGGTATCACAATGGACCAATAATGAATGCACTAACAGCCCCCTACCTAACCTAACCTAGTCCATCAATGCGACCATAAAGCTAAGAGAATACAAACGCTTCTCAACACTTCCCTAAAGATCTATCTGGCCATCCGGCTGTCGGACCTCTGGATCATATTTCAATCAGAAGGTAAAATTTTCAAGCTTTGTAGAGACTCTAGCAACACCATCAATCCAGTTCCTATAATTGTATTAAAAAGTTGGCGTCTATCTCTGAAGGATGAAGGGCAAAGCGGTCAGGTGCATCCTTATCCTTTGCTGAGTTCGTGGGCACAAGGGTATTACTTATAGTAAAAGAATCGAAGATCAAGTAAAAATAAGGACAGGCTGGCCAGATCACGAGACACCATATCTCCATATCATATCAAAATAACTGGCAGGTGTCAGTCTCGTCCTAAACACCAGACAACCTGCAGGATATATCAAAAACTGTTGTCTGCACTGGACCACAAGACCACGTTAATCGGCATTTTCTAAGATCATACGCTTCCTTTCCAGTCGCTGCCATTCCAGCAAGGAGAATGATACCCAGGCCTGTGTTCCTGAACGTGTCAGTCTGTACTATACCCTAACCCAACTTAATCTGCTTATCTGCTCTGCAACTGTTTAAGCTTTGCTTATCAATAGGAGATCACTGATCAATAATCCAATGATCTTAGGGGATCCTTTTTACAAAATAAATATCCAATAAAAGTAGTAAGGTATTAATGGATTGATACGCTCATGCAATAGGATTGTTAACCCTTTATTCGGCATAGACATTTTTTACTAATTCGTCAGTTTAATTAATCACGTACATTTGAGCCGTATTTCAGTGCCAAATTATTCACATTTCAATTAAAATACTTATATTAACAATTTTATAAGAAAACGAAATTCCAATCCACCCTGTATCAAAATTCCTCTCACCCACATTGGTGGAAGAGAGACAGCTTTATGCATCTATACGAAATCCCATAAAGTGTCATCGTAGCCATAAAGAAACTTTCCTTTGTAAGGTGTCGTTGTCAAATTATAAAAAACTGTCAAAACGTAGAGAGAAAAACTAAAGAAAATTGATTCTTGACCACACAGCACCACGAAACTTGGTGAAAATCTCAATAAAGGCAACATCAAAGTCAATCCCCAGCCGATAGAATGGAATACGAAAGTGTGCTTATTGTAAAACCTGAAGTATTTATCTACAAAATTCCCCCAAGGGCCAGCAACAGAGGATACAGGTGATGAAATTAATTGAAAATCTTCCAATGATGATTCAGAGTGAAGAAAAACGAATACGCGATCCTGTGAAAAAAAATAAATACATAAATGTTTTTCTTCAGTTTTTACATTACGTGTACTTGTCCCTTATGTGTGTACGATTTGTTATCATTGCCACAACTCAGCATACACACATAAAAGCAAGAAAACAACATAATAAAATAAACGTTTTAACTAAAACTCGATTTTTTCTGTTGCCAACAATGCATTTTGTGCAATTTGCAGAGCTGCTGACTGGAATCTCGGCGAACCAACATGGACGGGGCGGATGCGTTTGGTTGCAAAGGGCACCACGGTTAATCTAAAACTAGAAGACAAAACCTCGGGTGCATTATTTGCAAACTGCCCAATTGATACATATCCGGGTGTTGCAATCGAAGCTGTATCAGATAGCTCCAGATACTTTGTGATTCGTGTGCAAGATGACAATGGTACTGACAAATCGAAAACAATACCTTATCAATATGCTTATGTATTCTCTTACATCCCGTAGGTCGATCGGCATTCCTTGGTCTCGGGTTTGGTGATCGTTCGGATTCATTTGATCTCAATGTTGCGTTACAGGACCACTTCAAATGGGTGAAGAATCAGGAGCAGATAGAAAAGGAAAAAACCGAACCGAAGCAAGAGCTGGATCTCGGCTTCAAGGAGGGCGAAACCATTAAAATTAACATGAGGATCACTGTAGGAGTGTACTTTCTTTTTTATGGAAGCGTGATGCATTGAGTTTTGTTTGATTTTAGAAAAAAGACGGCTCGGAAGGTACGTCTAGAACGTCTAAAGCGAAATCGGGTACCGGAATCTTGCCCCCACCACCTGGTGGTGTTGGAAAAATTGCCCCACCCCCATCCGGTGGTGGTAATAGTGTCCGACAGAGTCCTGCTGCATCACCAGCACATAAGCCTCAAAGCGGTACAGAATGGGGCGATTATGCTTCTGCTGGGTAAGTTGCAAAATTTGTTAGCAGAATACATTTGATGGTGTACATGTGTGTGTGTGTGTGTTTACACTTAAAAGGTGGGTGTTTACGACGTGTGATAATTTTATGAATTCAATAGCGCGGTTGTTTACATTAACTAATCTAATATTAACCCATCTTCATATGTGTGTTAATGAATTTGAATATTATTTGCTGAATATGTATATTTTTTGAGTGAGTTGAGCGGGTGTTTTTGTTTATTTATTTGTTTTTGGTTTTTCAATATTGTATGAAAGTCATGGCCACATGACATTTGCATTGGGTTGCATATAAGATCATTTGATTCTACTACGCGATTATTGGAATACTTTTCGACGAAATTTGCAACATTCTTCAATTTTGTTATACGTTATGGGGTATTGCGAAGGACACAAGATTATGAATCAGTGCAACTCCTAAGCAATGCTGACATTGATTTCATCACAACAAGTCAGGTTGAGGTAATGTTCCTCTTCAGGATTAGTCAGGATTCAGTGAATGAAGATAGCTTAGCAGCACTTAGCCGTTCCCAGAGTTAATTTTCAAATTATACCTATGATCCAATGCAATGAAGAGATTTTTAAAAGTTTTCAAAACAGTTTCTTTTTGTGATACGCTTTGCCGGTTTATAATGTTTTACATTTGTAAGCTTTGAGGGACACCACGTAGGAGTTCTCCTCTAAATCACTCATTCACTCTGCCTCGTCTTACTCTTCGCTCGAGTTGACGCAATTCGTGACAAAGTAATAGTAAAATATTCAGATTCAAACACTCTAAGATTGAAATGAAGTTGAGGAGAGGAAAGTTGAACTAGGAAATAAACTGTGAATGCATGAAGAAGCATAATCGAAGTATTTTAAGAATCAAGACTTTAGTAATCGCGATATCTTAAAAATCGAATGAGCACTCTAGATGGATGCATTCGAAATATTATTCGAATGGTAATCGATTAGTACAACATCTCGATTCTCAGAATTCGCATTAGAATGACTACGAAACAGAGGAGTGCCTGCCTCCGCTTCGGTCTCCGGTTCGAATCCCAGTGAGAGTAAAGTTAATACGCTTTTATCTGGTTTTCAAATCTGTTCCTCTCACTATTAGCTGCTTTGATCAAATTAACGGCACTATCACTAGAGTGTAGTAGTCTGACTGTGGGTATCTCATTGGACCAATATGGTCTAAGTGTGCTGGTGACTTCACTAGCAGTCGCCCCTACCGTTAAATGATGCAACGCTTTATTTTTCAAGTAGGCTACACATATTAGTTTTCAAACGTCATTCGAGCTGAAAGTTTTAAAAATGGAAAAATTATAGAGGAATAAAAAATTTGGATCGAAATGATGGCAGGAAAGATGAGGGTTTATATTTTCCGACGAAATGACCGAGAATGGTACAAAAGAACTAATAACATGTGCAAATTTGTGGAAAAAAAAATGCCATTGCTTAATAGTATATAGCAGAGATAATGGATGATAGAGATATCCAACTTCGGCCATTTTTTCCCCTAGCCCACAACGAAGATGTAGTGGTAATCCCTTGTATTTCACTAATACATTTACAACGCTCGTCAATTCACCACAATATGGCGGCCGATTCGTGAATTTTGTGGGAAAAAGCGGCAGATTCATGAATTTAGTGGGAATCCATGTACTTTCCATGTAACGTATATGGGTATGTTGTTCGGAGGGTGTTCAAAAGTTGACTAGTATTTTTAAGGGAATTTTCTTGCATTGTTATATGGACTTTTGTGAATAAAAATGCATTGCAATGCCCATTTAACTGGAACTATTTGATCTAAAATTAATTCTTAAGTGTATAAATAGCCTATTCATAAGCCATACCTGACAAATTAACTCAAAAAATGAAACCCGCTTTATACACTTAAATCATGAATTCTGAAAAACTCGTGAATTCAATTTAAACAATTTGATAAGAACAATGGCAATAAATTGCAACTTTTACTAATGCTAAAAAATGGTTGTCAAAACATCTTATTTGTGATTCACGCTTCAATAATATTTTTATTATTGGTTAACTGAACGTGTGAATGTATTATTAATTTTTATTCATATGAAAAAATTCACACTATTTTCTGCATTCATTAATTATGTCCAAGTATTTTGAGATTGTAAATTGCTGAAAGTTTTAATGAATCGACTTCATGAACATAAGCTTTGTTCGTTCGTTTGCCCCTCCATACTGTGTTGAAAATTGAACACCAAAATTTGAAAAAACGTTCAAATAACGAGCGAATTTTCAAATAAGAACTCTAATTCACCCCATTACTAAGGTGGGGAATGGTATCAGCTGTCTTCACAGCTGTTCTCAAGAGCTCACACGTATTCACAGACAGGGGACAAAAAGCGTATAAAAAACGCTGTCAGATGAAATCAAGGGGCAAGAGAGGTAGAAGTTGGATATCTCTATTATAGGTTATCTCTGGTATATAGTGTCAACAGACGTGAGTCAAAGCAAACAAAGTTAAATAAATGCCCGAATTGTTTTTAAAATAAACTTTGAATGGAGTATAACAAATTAATACAAAGTGTATGTTCTTAGGGCGATATCGCTGACTACCAAAGTCCAACTGACTCCTCTCGCCATTCATATCCCATTTATATAGAGGGACGTGGAAGGCAGATCCCGATCTGAATTACATTGTCGGCCAATCAGGACCTACCTTCTATGTCGCAAAATCAAAAAAAAATTGATTCTATACAGAGCAAGCAAACAATAGTAACATATGCTCAATGCTATTTGTGTAAGAATGAATTATCACTTGAGCTAATGCTTTGGTTGAGTAAAGACGCGCTTGGTTGATTAAGAACTTTAATTTTTTAAATTTTAAAATAAAATTTTTGGAACGTCGCGTCGACTCCTACGCAGAGGGTGCCAGGTTCGATACCCGAATTTACCACCTTTGATAATTCACGGTTCCACCTCTTTCGAGTCACTGACAATGCTCAAAGAGTATTCCTGCCTACAAAAAGCTTCTCAACTTCGCCGTTCGGAGTCGGCATTAAACTGCAGGTCCGTTCCACGCGTGAAAGAACAATAGCACGCACAACACAAGTGATTGTTGAGAAGCTAGGCCCAGGTCCACATCGGACTGTCGCGCCACCTATATTATTATTATTATAATACTCTGCGATTGAGTCTAGTCAAAGGATAGTAATTTACCAGTTATGTGTATAAGACCCTCATTGGACCCACCTACCAAGTCATCAACTCAGCCACTGGGCCCATCTACAGGCGCCTACATCTCGATTTTTCACGAGCCATAATTCCAGTTCGATTTACGGGATGGGTTTTTGTATAGAAAATTAAGGAGAATGCAAAAAAAATTCGAATTCGAAAAAATTAAATTCGAATTAGACGAAGTTCTGTTTAGATAGAGGCGACTGTATGTGAATACACAAGTTGAGTGAAACAGTTTTAAGACGCATTAGGTAAGTCATTATTGAATAAACGAAAGAAATATAGATAGGCAACCAACGGATGCACGAAAACAGGCGACGAAAGTGTCAACGAATCAACAAGCATCCACGGTTAATCTTATGACCGATCATTTTGCCGTATCATGTTCTCTATGATAGACACTCGCCCAAAGAAGTCGTCTACTTAAGCGGGCCGTATGTCACTATATACAAATCGCAAAGGAACTAAAAGTTAATAGTAAAACAGTTGCTATTGCTATTAAGAATTATAAAGAGAACCTGTCATTTGAAAGAAAAGAAAGGAGTCTGGTCGAAAAGCCGGTCTTATGAACCCAAAAAAGATCACTAAGATTTTGACCCATCTTGAAAAATATCCGAACATTTCTGAACTTAATTTTGCAAACAATGTCGAATGTTCAAATTTTTTAGTTCATAAAGTGAAGAGAAGTACGGACTTAGGTTAGGTGCGTGGTTTGTCGCGGTGGGGCCGCGCCACACTGATATCCTATTGGACCTATTGATATCCTATTGGGGGGGAAGCCATGAGATTGCTTCGGATGGGTGATATATATGAATTGAAGTACGGGCTTGAAAACATATAAATTAAAGAAGGTTCCAGATCACAACACAAACAAAAATTTGGTTTCGAAACGATGAGCAAAACTTTTGCAATCAAATTTCGGTGGGTAGATTTTTTCGATGTCACACCTTTCCTTGAATAAGTGACTTTACCTCAGTGGTTACCCCTTTTCTTTTGAGATCTATGTTAAATTTTAAGCAATGTCTAAACTCTGTGCAGGCTGCTCTTTGTACTCTTCTCTTACCTTGATGTTTAAAAAGAACACAGTAATTACATAAATAAAGGCTGAAAGATAATAATAATGTAAAAATCTCCAAACATGCTTCGTCAAGAAATAACCTTAAAACTATATTTTCCGTTTCTAGCACTAACAACCAAGCACAAGGGCAGCAGCAATCTTCAACAACAAACGCCAACTGGGTTCAGTTCTAAAACGTTAAACTCCACGTAAATGCTATTGTAAAAACAAAAAACAAAAAACAAAAAAAACCAACACAACCATAATTAATTCATAATAATAATTTAATAACAGTAAAAAAATAAATATTTACAAACAAACAAAAAATTAAATAAGATATTGAATTAAATAAGAATAACAAACAATATTAACGAAAAAAAAATGTATAAACTTTGTTGAACTGTATTTTTACAAAATATATATACACATATATATACAATTTGAAGTGAAAAAAAAAAAAACAAAAAAACAAAAACAAATATCAGAATATTAGCCAAGGACAAGGAAATGAAAAATTAAACACGAAACATGATGAGGAAATAATGAAACGAAGATTTAATCTAGAAGTTGAATTTGTTTGATGTTCTCTCTCACACTCTCATCTAATTCAAAGCAAAATAAGAGTATTTATCGATCATCAATCGAATGGTTAATTATTGTGTAAAGTATTCTATGTAAATCAAAAAACTAAATTTACTCCGTTTTGATTTTCTTAATATTTTTTTTTGTTTGTGTTTATTTATCATTAATATAGTTAAAGAGGCGGAATATATATATATATATGCTTACAACTAACCACACTTAAGATGTATTCATTTTCAAGCAGAATATTTTTGTACTTATGTATGAAAACCGTTATACACAGAATTTATTTTTTTAGTTTCAACAATTCAAATAAATATATATATATACTATATATTATTAGGTAATACATATGTATGTAAAGTAACTCAAAAGAACTCTACTCGATAAAACAAACAAATAACAAAAATTAAGTCTCTTGGATTATATTCAGTGTACTATATCTACTCTAACGCAATGTCTAGCTTAAACGACAAAAACTTACAAAAAGAGAAAAACAAAAACAAAAACAATGTAAAAATAATAGAATATTCAAACTCTATATATATGAATTGAATTCGCTCTCATGTTTCCCCTCTTAAGAAGAAACTTAACGTTACAAGGTCTGGCATTATCATTTGTGTCACTGTTCCATTGATTTTGTTTAAGACTTAGAGAAGTTGTCTGGTGACATTTTCGGTTTACAGAATCGAATTTAGGCTTCGACGAAATCTATTACAATCTATTGCAACTACGCAGAGATCAGCCTTTAAACCGGTAGCGTTTATCTACTGTCCCACGTAGGATTTAGTTCTAAAGTAAAGTCAAATTAGAAGACAGAATTAAAAGAAAATTAGTATGTGAAACATTTCGCACCAATTTCACTGTCCGAATGCAGTCCCGCTCGGCCGCAACAACGAATATCGTTTATCTCGTTGTAATTACAAATATGTACGTATTATCGAGTAATCACTAAGTTCAAAGCAATGTCATTTCGGCAGCTTGTTTTTGTCTCACTTCAACGCTGGCCCTTGCAGTTTGAACAGTTACTTCTGATAGATGTTCAAGTGGAGTGCCAATGTGATTGTTGCCATCAATCTCCTGATTATGTACATCCCCCAATAAGAGTATTACACTCAAAATTCTCATTGTTATCTTTAAACCCAATAATTTATTCTTAAACGCCGATGGTATGCTTTGCAATCGTATGCTCTTGATGATTCAAATAATTTGTTGCTACAAAGTTTGCATTTCCGAATAGTCCCTTTAGCTCAGAAAATCGAACAAACGTCATCGAACAGGAAAGGTTAAACATTTTTTAAAAACTACAATTTGTCTTGTTTTGTCTTGTCAATCCACTTTTGCAACCAACGTTTGTCTGATGACATTTTATTGAAATCAAAATGAACATCAAGAGAACCTCATCATTTAATCCTGGATTAAGTTCATAAGCTTTACAGACTCAGACTAATTTTCTCCTAGACACTGTTCTTACCATCCTATCTGGACACACATATGAGAAAGTACTTATCCTAATTGTAATGCCATTCCTTGTAACTTAAATCGAAAACCACCATTCCCTTTTTGTTGATATATGTTATGTATCTAAAAAAAAATATTTCCACTCATCGGTGATCATCCCAGATCTGATTTTGTTAAGAAAACAACAAAAATGTTTAATTGATTCAGAAACACCAATTTATTACAAAAATATTGTGATTATATGAAGAAAAAGCGATGCACTAATTATTTTCTTTTTTTTTTTAAATTGTGAAGTAGAAGTAGAAAGTGAATGACAATTATGTTCCTTCTTGTTTTGTCTCTCACATTCATGTAGCAGTGATCGACACACATTCCGCAAAATGGTTATCTCATTAAATAAATAATTATACAAAAACAAATTATTACGAGTTAAATGTATGTATGTATGTATGATGAAAGCCACCTCTCCAACCTCCCATTCCCTACGAAACATAACACGAAATTAAAATTCCCTCCCCCACAAAAAAACAAATCGGTAGTATAACGTCATCATTAAACCGTCATGCGATTTCTTTAAAAAAAATCTCATTCATACATATGTATGTGTGTATGTAAATTGTTATATCGGAGAATTTAAAACGGAAATAAAAACTAAAAAAAAAAAACAAAACAATAAAGGAATTTGTGTATGTTTAGAGGCTGAGATCGTCCGCAGGATGGCGATGTGATTTTGGTTACTATTTCTCGCAAAACTATCAATAAGTATGAAAATGTATTCTTTTATTTTTTTTGTGCAACGCAAGCGAATATGAGTAATTTACAAAATTTTATTTTAATTATTATATATGAGTTCGGTTATGATTCAATAAAACGAAAATCAAACAAAAAAAAAATATATGATTAGTGATCAAGAAATGTATGGTTTTCTTTTGAGTTTCTTCCTTTCTCCGATATTAATTGTGAATATGCTTTCTTGTTCGATCTACATTATGTACAAATTATATGAAGATACTCATTCGAAACATTTCAGCGAAGTCTATCGCTTCAAGAGCAAAGGTTTGAACGTGAAAAAAGCCTGAAAAAGAATGATCATTGATATCTTATATTACATACATTAACATTGGTCAAACGCACCTTTTCCTGAGCCCAATTAGTTCATCGACATCAATAAGAAGCTGGTTTTGTACCAGTCGAACGTCTATAACTCGAATGAAATTGGTTGGCAATAGCGCCAAGACTGAAATTTACATGTTATTTGACTTCGATTACTCGAATCTCTTGATAACTCGAACAGATTATTTGGCATCACCTTCGATTAGTCGAATTCTAGGGAGAAATTCTCAAATTCTGCGTATTTTACAAGTTGGTCTTATGAGGAATCGCTTTCAGGGCACTGCGTCTGTATGTTCTAGTATAA
This sequence comes from Eristalis intricaria, assembly GCA_964034865.1. NCBI lineage: Eukaryota > Metazoa > Arthropoda > Insecta > Diptera > Syrphidae > Eristalis > Eristalis intricaria. The sequence goes on from OZ035876.1 coordinate 6,242,314, forward strand.
ACAAAATCGTGGTTTTGGAGATTATTCTGAGCTAGAAGAAGGAAGAGGATTAAATTCCTACGATTTTCAGAACTGAACTCCCAAACGCACTACGCTAACAAACACGCGATGCACCGTGACGTTCGGCTCGAGGACTTCCGAGCCGTTTGAAATCTGCACCGGTTTTCGGCAAGCAGATGCGCTGTTGTGTGATTTCTTCAATTTGGCACTGGAGAAGATAGTGCGGCGGGCAGCTGTAAACACAGAAGGCACTATCTTCTACAAGACAGTCCAACTGCAGGGATATGCAGACAACAACGGCATCGTCGCGCGTTCCCAACGTGCCGTAGTGGAAGCATTTACGTCAATTGAAGAAGAGGCGAAGCGTCGAGTGCGGCGGGCAGCTGTAAACACAGAAGGCACTATCTTCTACAAGTCAGTCCAACTGCTGGGATATGCAGACAACAACGGCATCGTCTCGCGTTCCCAACGTGCCGTAGTGGAAGCATTTACGGCAACTGAAGAAGAGGCGAAGCGAGCTGGTCTGAAGGTCAATGAGGAAAAACTAAGTATATCCTGTCGACCAAAAAACGATCCCTCACATACCACATAGGACAAAATATTACAATCGACAGCTATAATTTCGAGGTAGTAAAGGAGTTTGTCTACCTCGGGGCAGACATAAACTCCACAAACGACATCACTGTGGAGATCCGACGTAGAACCGCTTTTGATAGCCGGTGTTACTTCGGCTTCAAAACTGCTGACTCGAAGGACTAAGACCATGCTCTACAAAACTCTTATTTTGCCAGTCCTGCTATATGGAGCCGAAATCTGGACGATAAGCAAAACTGCGGAGCTGATTCTTGGTGCCCTCGAATGAAAAATTATACGTCGGACATATGGTCCCGTCTGCATGAAAGGCGAATGGAGGAGACGACACGACCGCGAACTCTACGAGCTGCACCAGGATGTGGATGTAGTCCGGAAGGCAAAGATCCGTCGACTGCACTGGCTCGGGCACATCGAGTGCATGGACAACAATGCTCCAGCTAAGAGGGTCTTCGAATCCGAGAACGAGAGGAAATATTTATATATATTTTGTAATTTACTTGTTAACTCGTAGTCTTGATAGCTCGACTCGAACTCGATCGAAGTTCGACTGTACTTCGATTATGTTCTTCCTTCTGGGAAGAAAGTTCTACCAACGGGTAAAACAACTATCCAATACGGATAGAAGCCTGTCGGGACTAGTCGCAGTCGAAACTGAGAAACTTCCGTAGACCGTTAAACGGCGACGAAGACACGATTCCTTAGAATGTTTCACTCCACACAGTAGATGATATAAGAGAACTCCGAACGCCCGACCCAGGCGAAGTCAAGATATCAATACCTAGACTAAAGTCGAATAAAGCTGCTGGTGCCGACGGAACACTTTCAGGCAGCTGGAGATGAACTTGTTGGGTACACACACCAGCTCGTAATTAAGATATGGTCAGAGAAAAGCATGCCCGACTTCGACAGTCCTCAGTATCGTTTGCCCTATCTACAAGAAATGAGACCCCTGACAACTGCGAGGAATATGTCTCCTCAACATCCCTTATAAGATCTTAGCTGTAGTTTTTTGTGAGAGCCTGAAACCATTCATGAATAACCTGATGGGTCCTTATCAGTGCGGTATCAGGCCAGGGAAGTCCACCATCGACGAAATCTTCACTCTACGGCAGATCCGTCGATTTCAAGGCTGGACATCAGAGCTGCTGCTCGAAGTGTCTTCGACCCCGAAAAGTGGTGGGACATCGCAACAGTGGACGTCCGCGTTTAAGGTGGCGCAACCAGGTGGAGAAAGACCCAAACCAACTTCGCGTGCGGTACTGGAGGCAAGAGGGATCGTGATATTTGTTGGTTTGAGGCTCAGGTCCACCCCGGACTGTAGCGCCAAATAAAGAAAGATAAGAAGGATTAAGTACTTCTGGTCCGGTTACTATTTCATTTAAACTCTTCCTATGTGCATAGATCTTTCTTCGAATTTGGAATACGTTCAGGTGTTTTTAGCCAACCAGAGAGGGAATACGGTTGCTTATGTTTGTCAGATCAATGATGAGCATTGAAGCCACCTGAACATGACATGAACGTGAACGTGAACAGTTTAATCAGACTTCCCGTTTAATCAGGCAACGTTTTGCAAGTTTAGGTCCTGGCAGTAAGAGAAACAGCTAAAATTATATTATTGTTGGAAACATATCAACCAAGTCAAGCAAATATTAAAGTAATTCTTCAGGTGACAGGGACATAATCGGCAATGAAATAAGATGCTAGGAAATGACCTAATATTGATCTGTACCAGGATGAAGCCACCGCTTGCAGATTCGGTCCCGCGATCGGCGGACAGCTTGTGTTCCTTGAGTACACTTTGGTTCAACAGTGCCTAAGTCAATAAGATCTTTCAGTGCTACACAATGTTGGCAGGGATGGTAACTGAAGCACACTCTGGCTACAATAATTGCAAGAATAATAATGAAAATAGGATTTGCGATGAAGAGGAGCAAGAGGATTGTCCTAACTATCTCTGACACTCGCCCATTTTCAGTTGATATGATTTTCTTGCATGATATTCAAAGACATTGTAAATATTTCTTCAGTCTGTCTTTCTTAAGTCTCGTTCAGTCTCTTATTAAAACATCGTGATGGATGAACGTCGTTACAAGTTAGAGTACTCTGAAGCGTAAAAATGATCGAAATTCAAAGAATTCGGCCTCTAAGTAATTTTTTAAAGCACCGTCTCCACCAAGTACAAGATCTTCTCCGCCAGTTAGAGCCAACACTTAGAGATTTAGCCAACATCCTTATAGTTATTCGAGCCAATGAAGTCTACAATATGTGGGTTTTTCACGATGTGTACAGATAATAATAATTTCCAAAAGCGCTGTCATGCCTTTTGTAAAATCTGAGTCCAGTTATAGTCAGGTTGTCGCCGTAACGTTCTCGCAAGTAAATTGAGCTTATCATCACCATCCTCTGTGGCTCTGTGTGCACGAATATATGTATCTCACCTTGGCAACTTGTATCTTGCCCATAACCAGGGGTTAACTTAATTTAGCTCGGCTTTCATGACTACAGACATGATGTCTTTAAATTGATCCAGGTAAGCCAATCCTTCTTGAAGGCTCAGCATTAATCCTCCCGTCACTCGAGAAAAAGGTCGTCCTCATCATATTTACAAAATTTTTAATTTAAATTTAGAAAAATAAACAAAAATAGAAAGGTGCCTTCCAAATTGCTCACGTTTGAAAAAAAGCCTATGGCAACACTTCAAAACTCTTGACACATCTGCTAAATGTCGAGCTGTCAAGTTTGTTTTCCGATTTCGCAAAGTGATATTTTGTTTTGATATTGTGGCGCATATTTAGTTAAATTATGTTGTTAATGAATTCTTAAAATTAAATTCTACTCGAGAGAAATCAGAAAATCTGATAAACCAAAATGTACACACTTTTGTCAGGTTTATATCGCCAACTAACCCAAAAAGATGACTACTGTGTTGTCATTTTGGGATTGGACAATGCTGGAAAGACGGTAAGTCCTAGAAATAACAAACCATTCTGCAGCATGAAAACTCCTAAGAATTCCTTAGACGTACCTTGAAGCAGCAAAAACAAAATTCACGAAAAACTACAAAGGAATGAATCCGGCAAAAATCACCACAACAGTTGGCCTTAACATTGGTCAGATTGACGTGCATGGAATACGCCTGAATTTCTGGGATTTAGGTGGACAGCAGGAACTTCAGTCACTTTGGGATAAGTACTATGAAGAATGTCATGCGGTGATTTATGTGATAGACTCAAACGATCGGGAAAGAATGGACGAGTCAAAGCAAATATTTGGTAAGCCCAAATCATCAGTTCCGACACATTTTTATGAACACCACTATTTTCGAGCAGATAAAATGATACAAAATGAGCATTTGTCTGGCGTCCCACTGCTAGTCTTAGCTAACAAGCAGGATCTGCCCGATGTCATGGGAGTGAGAGATATAAAACCAGTATTCCAGCAGGCGGGTGTACTCATCGGCCGAAGAGATTGTCTTACGATGCCGGTGTCAGCACTGACTGGGTACAAAATACTGAACGCACATGTTCTTGGTGTAAATAATTTCGTGAATCATTTTCAGAGAAGGTGTTGACGAGGGAATCAAGTGGCTTGTGGAAGCTGTGAAGAGAAATGCGATCGTTCGGCCTCCTAGAGAAAACGACTAGCGAGAGAAGAGCACCCCCTTCCTTCAGACACCTTGCAAACAATTTTTGCTTGTGAGTCCATAGCATGTGTAACAGGTGTCTTCAATAATTCCGTTGAAAATTTTGCTTTGACATAATGTATGTGTACACTTGTATTTATATTTATCTATTCTTTAAGGGTCTCCAAAATGAAACGAAAATAAATGAAAGAGAAACGAAAACCGAACAGCGATTCTATACTCGATCGAAACAAGAATCTACAAGTAGGCTAAATAGCAGCACATATTCTTATCAGCGAATTAATTTACTCTCTCCTGATAATGACTCGGTGTGCTTGGTTCGAATTATTTCGTGTGTGCGCACCTTGGTAATGTTTTTCAAGATAACACGCGAACCAGTATTACAGGTAGGTGGTGCCTTTGAACACCTCGGACGTAGTTTCATTAGAGTTGTTGCATATCATAAACCAAATACAGTATTTTCTATTGTCATTCATAAGATAAGAATAGGAGTTATGTGTTGAAAGTGGAATTTTTGAAGCAGTGCATTGAGTTCTAGAGTGAAATATTAATTTGATTGCAATGTATCCTTATTATGAGCAAGATTGGAGTGTACTACCGCCGGAGAACAATAGAAGGTTTGTGTTAAATGATAAGTGATTTGATATTTTGTTGGTTGGTTGTGACTTTGTGGATTCCTTCCTTCGGTTGAATCACCTGTTGGAAAACTGTTTGAGTATGATAAAACCGTGTGTAATCGCGGAGTTGGCACGATTGTGCTGTCCTCTATGGGCGATTAGATGGGTTCTTTTATTTGGAGTTGCCAATTGAGAAAAACTATCGAACAAAAAAATTAGTTTATCTTGGATTAATCTCAGCGATTCACATCGTGAAATATGGTAAACACGTAAATGGTTAACGGGTTTGAACTAATAACTACTCATTTTTTGATCACGTGTAGTGATTATTATCCAGATGAAAATTGGCCTTGATGGCTAATGTGTCTCAAGCTTTAACTTAAAATTAGCCCGATAAAAGTGATCCACTAATGATTGTTTACAAATTACGACTCACGTTCTCCACAAGGTTATATTTTTTAAAGAAAGTACGGTACGGCCTGGATTAATACTTTGGAATCTGGCCATTGTCTAGCCTACGTTGAACTTCACTGCACACCAACTGGATGCTGCCACCTTTGCGTATGGTCCGTCGTTTCCAACGTTTGTTTGTTTTCCGAAATTAATTAATGTACCTTAGGTGTCTACGTTTGACTTTCAAAATTAACAGCTTTCATAATGGGTGGGCCCATCCGTCCATTATCCAGCTGGAGATTATTATGAGTATACCTGTCTAGAAAAGCTCAAACAAATTCGGAATAAAGCGGCAGGTCCAAGCAGGCAGGTGCTTGTTACCGGTAGAAAACATGATTTCAGTCTATTTCGATTGAATACTCATACATTTCTTTACACGAGGCAAATGCAGCGTTGTGTTCCAGTGAATTGTTTAAAATATTATTAAATCATCTACTTTCAAACAGAAACAGAACATTCGCTGTGACGTGGTGGGAGTGCGTCAACTCCTACGAAGATGGTGCCTGGTCCTACCCCGCATTTACTAACTTACTTACAACGCAGATGCAGCTTCCACAGATATGGTTAGAATATTCTTAAATCCTCTACTTTCAAACAGAAACAGAACATTCGCCGTGACGTAGTGGGTTAATGCGTCGACTTCTACGAAGAGGGTGCCTGGTCCGATCCCTGAATTTACTAAATATCATAATTCAATGCTTTACCTCTTACGAATCACTGACAATGCTCAAAGAGTACTTCTGTCTAGAAAAAGCTTCTCAAACTACACCGTCCTTCTCTTCGTGAAAGAACAAACAGCACGGACAATACGAGTGGTTGTTGTAGAAGCTAGGCACAGGTTCACCTCGGACTCTCGCACCACTCATATGTTCCCTCATATGTATGTATGTGTTAAGTCCAATCTAAAAACAGAAAGACTCGCGACCATGAAAATAAGAATATAAAGCCGATGAGTATAACTATCATGGCGTGGCAACAAAAACATTTCATGTCACAGGTCATTAGTCTATGAAAAATGGTTTGGTTGGTCTAAGGATCAATAGATGGATCAAAGGATGACTTTTATGTACAGTAATAGAAAGTGCATGCTCGTAGTTACATGTTTTAAAGACTTTAAAAAAGGCGCTTACCGCCGAATGTCAATGTCAACTTCGTCATGAATGCTTTCCAAATTATGTTTATTTCTTCCATTCCTATTTACATTTCTTTCTACAGGTGGTCTGCTCTAATTGGATTCTAAAAACCAAAACTATTCACATTTTAACAGAACATAATTGTGCTTACATGAAATTATGACCACCCTTTGAGCTCCGAAGAAATCATTCAGACAAAATTTCCCTTGCGTTCAGCGGTTGGCAATTAATTTCCCTATCCCCATTCAACAACTTTCTCCAATTGCACTGCAATTCCCACCAATCCACACACTACGAAAAATGTCATCGTCACAAGAAGAGTGTTCGGTCAAACCATCCGTCATTTCGTGTGATTTTATGTGATTTTATTTCAATTTATTTCAATAATTTTCGCCTAATTTACAATTTCTGAAACAAATCATTCAAGTCCGCATACATTCCGCAAGCAAATGAACTATCAGGACAACCCCAGCAACGACAAGTGCACCGGAAAAAAGTGAAATTCCAAAAACAACACGAGCAAGAAAAAAAATATCCCTTCGTGTCGTGTGTCATTCGGGAACCAAGTTACAAAAAAAAAAGAGGATAAATTATTTTTTTTTGTCTTGAAAGACTGAAGGAGAAAACAATTAGCCGACCATAGTTTGCATAGTCGAAAATCCAAGTTCCCAGAGGAGACTAAATTGTAAATAAAACAAGATTCTTCATTTCATAAAGCAATTTCTGTGCAGCAGCAGCCGCAGCAAGCACTTGCTGAGTTTTGATGGTGTGAAGAGTGTGCTCTAGATTTTCTCCAACCTGCTGTCATTATGCAAAGTCGAATTCTGTGATTAACGCTGTAATTATTTAACAGCCCGCTGCATTTTATTCAATAATTAAGAGACTCAATAAAAAGTTAATCAAATCTGTTCACGAACTTTCATACGAAATGAGTGAGGTTGAGTTGTGACACGTTCTTTTCTGTTTTTCCTGTGACATCGTCGTTGTCGTCGTTTTCGTCGTTGTCGCAGTCGTCGTCGTCGTCGTTGTCGTCGTCGCTTGCGTTCGTTTGTTTCCGCCACCGCAACCGCCCCCGCCCCTTTTTGCTTTTGTTTTTTATTTTTCTTTTATTTTCATTAATATTCGCTCAGTGCTGTGCGTGTGTTTGTGCAACATACTGTATTTGATTTTTTTCCTAACAATTAATCAATTAAAACAAATTGCTCAGTATACAAACAAAAACAAAAAAAAAACAAGAGAAACAAAACCACAACAACATACAAAACGAAACGAAAATAAGAACACAAAAAAGTTCTTAAAGTAACGAAGGAAGTTTGTGTGCAGCTCAAGTAAAATCATAAAGAAGAATCATGAATTCCGAGCATGGGTAAATGTTGCTTAAGACTTTATCACTTCCGTCGAACGGAGGAAGAAGGAAGACGGAAGGGTTTTCTGTAGTCTGTAGTCCAAACGTGCAAAGGAGTCTTCAAAAAAGGCAAACTATCATTTCAAAGCAGTAGCATGCTGGTGTACTCTTACTGGCACATACAGAAAACTCGTATGTTCAGTTTCGATGGAAGGGTTAATGTGTCATGACAGTCGAGATGTATTTGACAAGTCTGAAAACTCCAAATGGGGAGAAGACTTCTCGGACTTTTTGTTCTTTGTGGCTTAGTGGTCTTTAGTTTCGTATTTGTTTTGTTTTCCTCCTCGCTCATGGGTCAACAGCATTTGGATCGTATAGATTTACATTGATTAATCGATTTGCGTTCTAGTTGTACCGATGAATGGGGCGACATAAATGGTAACAGATGGTAAGAATGTGCCCTGTCGTCAAGTGGAAAGGCGACTGCCGGGAGTGAAGGGAACCCGATGACGATGAAATTTCACTTACGTCTTTTTTTTTATTGTGAACTCACCAGTCATGACTTGTGCCAGTTGAACTTCATTGTTTCATAATTGAACGAAATGCCTAACCTTCATTTGTACACAAGCGCGTGTTGGTTCTCTGTTCCACTCCGTTCATCGCTCCACGTAGGAAAATCAAGTGAATCAACGAAATTGCCGCCACACGTTGGGTGCGAAGTGTGTTTAATCATTGCATGGATCTTCATCTGTGTCTATTGACATGGCCAAACCACCAAACGAAGTACAAACTTCTGCACAATATGAATGCTTGTGATTGTGCCAAGATTCTTGTACGCGCTTACAGTATTTAATGGTGTTCCAATGGTATGCCGGAAAGTTTTTACTGCCAATTGTTCTTCGTCAACCTTACACTGGGGAAGTGTTAAGGTGTCTAGCGGTGTTATTCAATTGATGGGAACTTAGATCATGGCGTCTAGTTGTTAGTGGTGTGGTTTAATCAACGTGCAGTCACTTTCCTTTTGCAATGTAGCATTTGTTACTTGACATCGCAACTGGTGGATCCCGAATACAATCGTTAACACATACTCACAAGGAGTTCGTCCAATTTACTACAGGGAATCAGAATCGCATGTTAGATTAAGTCTCATGAAGTTTTAGGCGGAAATAAACCCAATGATTCCACGTGAATTCTCATGTAGACGTGGTTGTGTGTTCCACGGCACGATGCACATGTCATTTGTTTTATAGGGCTGTGTGTACGTACATGTGTACCCTTCTACCTGCTTCTGATTAATTACATGTGCACTAAGGACATCGAGTGACATGAATGTCACGTGAATGCTCGAAATCAGAACCTCTAGAGGGAGGTCTTACATGCGTCGCAACCGATATGTCATATCCTCTGTTACTAGACACCTTGCTTTGAGAGAGGAAACATGGAGCCGTAAATTGGTGTCCAACAAGGGAGAGTGTCGATGAACGTAAATTTTCTCCAATTAATAAATGTTCACACATAGTGCATTGACTCTTGAATCGCAGTCCTCTTTGGTTGGGCCAACAGTCTACAGTGGACTTTGGCCTAGCTTACGTCAGGTTTATTTATGAGTCGTGCATGCATACACACATATTATTGCCATCGTTGAACACCCCAAAAGTCAAACAACGTCAAAACTCCCTCATTCTCATCCTTTTTTGATGTAGAACAAACAAACTCTACATCAGCATTTACATTTTTGATGCACACTCTAGCTCAGTTAGGTCTGCATTCCACAACCTGTATGTCATCATAGTAAAATAAAAATCTATTCTGTTTGTCATTCTTCGCTCCACGTCCTTCGAATAATCAAATAACAAGAGGATTTTGTTGATTTACACGCCTTAATACATTTTTGTACATAATTTGCAGTCCATTGACAGATTACAGGTCACGCGAAACAGCGTACCACCTGAAGGTTATGGCAGTACCAGACATGATTCACAACCCCAACTGGTTAGAGAGAAATACTCCCTAATAAGGGGCTGTACTGATTCGTATTTAGCATCTTAATTTGTATGTAGTTCGCGCACGTCGATTAGCTATATGTTTCTGCCAGTCGTCGTAACGTAATCCTCGACGTATAATGTTTTGATTACTCATTTAAGATGATAATTAGTGTGAGTGGTTGGTCTACGTAGACGTATGCATGTACCATACGCAAATAAGTTTTTGTTTGGCTTGGTATCGAATTTTTCGTGAACTTTCTAATTTATGACGTGGTCTCAATTTATGTTGCTCGGCCGGTAGGCACATACATATGTCTATAGAAAGCTTATTTGATTCATTGCCAAAATGGCAGTGAATGCTGGAGGAGTACAAGTGTGGGGAATAACTTTAGCGAAGAAGATGTGTGTTGTAACGCTTCCTGCGGCTCTCCAACAGGTTAGGGGTGAAAAATCATAAAAACAGTATGTAGTCTACGAATCGGAAAGCTTTGATCGACTTGTGATTTCTTGCAAGTACCTTAGTTCGCAGTTTCATCTTCAATTAACACTGCAATGTGTTAGTTATGCACACGTCTAGTATCGGTTAGGAAGATGTCGTAACTCAAACTCTACAGCTGTGACTCGTCGTTCGCCAAACAAGTCCGAGTCAACACTGCCTGCTGCATTCAGTCTACTCGCGAGATAAATTGCTTTGCGGTTGGCCAGCTGAGTACGATAACTAGGGTGAACAAAATGTACTATGATGTGTCATGTATCGTATTCGCTGCCCCAAGCCGCACTTAACCACAGTCTGTTGCCTTATCGCAACCAGTCAGCAAACATACATAAACTTTTACTAACTTAAATTCTTCCATCAGTCCTGTGTGTGTTCGGTGTGATAATGAAAAGCTGCATCACTCGCTGTCTCTCGACGTCTCTGATAGTTGTTAGTTTTCTTCCTTGGGTGGTGCCACAGTCTGGTGCGGACCTAGGTCACAACCAAGAAGTACGATCTGTGATTAGTTGCTTCCAATTACAGACAACAAGTTGGTAAAGATCCTTGTCCACTTCTGCTTGCAAAACACTAACTTGGTTAGGTTCCTCCTTCACGTTTGTGGCCACAACTTGGACCCCGGTGTCCTCTGCTGTCATGTTCAGAGTCGAATAATTCTTCTTCTTTATTTGGCGCTACAGTCCGGGGTGGACCTGGAACTCAACCAACAAGCCTCTCCAGCTAGCACGGTCTCTGGCTAGCTGTTTCCAGTGTCGCACGCCAAGTTGGTTGAGGTCATTTTCCATCTGGGTGCGCCATATTCAACGCGGGCGTCCTCTGTTGCGTTGTTCCACGGGTTCGGAGTCGAACACTCTTCGGGCCGGAGCTGAGTTGTCCTTACGCTCTACATGACCTAGTCGATTTACAAGGCACTTAATGAAGTATGGAGTCAAATTGAAACCTTTTAATCGACTGTGCAGGGATTGTATTCCAGTGTAAACTAAAGAAGAATTATATGTAGTGAAAGTTTTCTTTATGGACACCCCTCAATAAGAGACACTTCCCTTTACGGACAATTCGTCCTTGTCCCGGCAAGAAGGTTTTCTCGTATTTCAAGTCTTTCAGAACGGACACCCCGATAATCATTACGGTCCAGATGCTAGCCGCTATAGAGAAGTTTCACTGTATTTTTAAATTCTTAGATGGGACTAGTACCTTCTTTTAAGCTTCAACAGCTTCGTCTCTCATTTTCACGCGCTCATTTAGTCGTGAACATACATATTTCCTTGTGTTGTTTCATTAACTCCGGCTCAGCTGTTTCTCAGATGGGAAAAGCGCTAGACTGCTGATCAGACGTTCTAGTCTTAATTAGGTTCGTTTATGTTACCATGCAACCTGCCAAGTAGTGTAGGAATCCTTTCCACTTACCAATCACCTCTGATGACATTTTAATTATTCCACCTCTATTAACTTTCCATTTTAAAGCCAGGCAGGAATGATGAGGATCGTGTATCTCCTGAACTTGGTTTGAAGAGCATGCGGTCTTGCAAATTATGAAGAGTCTCTTCCATTCAATCGCATGCATCCATGTCCATGCAACCAAACCTCCCTTTCCTTGACGTCAAAAGACCGAATGGAATAATGACGATCTTATATCTCGTTAACTTGCCCGATTGTCTATAGTGAATCTGTTAATGATTTACCGAACGATCACATGTTGTTACTGGTGTTCTTTACTGTTGTGCTGTTGGACGATTGGATGGCGCAGTTGATTAAGTGCATGTCGTTGATTAGGTGGGTCTCCAATTCGAATCTCAGGGAAAGTTTTTATCTGGTTCAGTTCAGTTTACCATTTGCCGTTGGGATCAAATTGAAGATACTATCACAGGAGTTGTCGACCAGTGGTAGCAGTTATACTGTCGGTATCAGAATGGACCAACATAGAATTCAATAGAAGCTCGCCCTAACTACCTGCCTACTGTTGTGCCTCGACCTAACATAAATTCTTTACATACTGAAGATGGTCTTTGTGGCATTCTTACTATGTTGGGAGCAGTATGCATTCTATAACAAAAAGTCACTTTCGTCTCATTGGTTCGAATACCAAAGCACACCTCCGTCAAAATCTTTTATTCATGTTCGGGTAAAGAAACAGGTTAAAGATCTTCTTTGATTAGATCATGGACATCATTAAGTTGCTCATTCACCCACTGAACGAAACAAAAAGTGATTCGACAAAGAATGTTGCCCCATCGACTGTAGCGCACATTTTTTGTTCTTCTTTTGATTAAAACTTTTTTCTTAACAGTACCCTATTGAGGGTGGTTAACCAGAGTGAACATATGTGGACAAGAAGTTTTTCAAACTCATAACGAGAAAGACACTTTTGCAGAACAGGGTGTTGTAATTAGTATCGAATAATTAAAGTGTCATCAGAGATGACTACCGAATTATGTTATTTGTACCGAAAGAGGAAATCATTTAGAGTAGCTAACCTGCTGCTTAATCTCCCAATCAATTACGTTGTAATCCATTTCTGGCAACTCATTCGGGGATAACGAGATTTTCAACAAAATCTTAACAAACATCCCTCCATGACTCTGTAGCATGACAAATTAATTGGAACGTAGGCAGGTGAGTGAGGGGCCACGACGCACAGATTGCCTACCTCATCTCACTTATATCCATTGTATTGTCACAGGCTACTAAATTCATCAGTCTTGGAATCATTTGAATTTCTGGATGCGTATCCAGATTATTGTGACGTTCACGTTGGTGTATGTCTCACAATTCATTTTCTTAAAGAGATGAGTGGCAAGAAGTTCCAGAGAAGATGGAAGCGCATTTTCTATTCCACTTACATCCCTGAATTGTCTACAAAAATCGTTGAAATGTAATTCTAATGTTGGGGTGATAATAATAATTTAATATGGGTAATGCGGTACAGCCCGCAGAGGGCCAAGGTCCTAGCTTCTCAGCAACCATTCGTGTTGCCAATATAATATGGGTGGCGCTACAACCCGTAGAGGGCCAGACCCTAGCTTCTCAGCAACCACATGCTCTCACAAGTGGAAGAGACCTACAGTTTAATGCCGACTCCGAACGGCCAAGTTTGAGAGGCTTTTTCTAGACAGTTATTACTATTTGAACATTGTCAGTGACTCGAAAGAGGTGGGACCATGAAAAGCTATTTTTGATCGTACCGACCGGCAACGCAGTTAAGTTGCGTAGGGGTCGACGCACATACCCACCACGGCACGGCCACTCTAGGGTGTGTACATTTAAAATTGGTTTATACAATGTCTGATATAGCGATAAACTGCTTGAGACCGGTATAGCAAAACCTGATGCCAAAACACTAAAAGCAACTGCGTACAGCGAGTGTCCATTCCACTCGGTAGAATTTGGCTTGTCTCAAGTACAGTGTTGGGACTTTACCACAATTATGGTAGATCTATTACTATTTTGCGAAATTTTCAAATCTACCACACATACTACACAAACTGCAAAATCTACCGCACATTTCAATTTTGCCATTTATTTTTGTTATTTCCATCTTGAAATCTTTCTCAAAATACAATTCATCATCATCATCATCTTCTTCATCGTCTGACCCGCATGATGTACTAAAAGGGTTGCTGGGGTAAACCACGTACGAGAGATCTCCAGGCAACTCTATCCTCAGCCATAGACTCTAACTCATCTGGTGTTGCCAAACGTATGCCCAAGCGTAACCAGACGAGCTTATGGACTTCGTGCAACCACCTCGTCCTGATGGAATTGCATTCAAGGAAGGCTTTTCTACCAAATTTATGGTAGCCTCTTTGGCGATCCTTTGGCCTCGGATGAAGCTTTCAATTATTTTAGCATTAGTTAAATTTGACGAGGTAGCTAGTTCATAGTCTTTGGCGTTATAATACGGGTGGCGATACAGTCCGCAGAGGACCAGCGACTAGCTTCTACCACTCTTGTCAATCGTGATATTGTGCACTCACGAGTGGGAGGAAACTCAATTGCTCCATTCACCGTATTCTCCAGACTTGTCCCCGTGCGAAATCTATTTGTTTCCAAACTTGAAGAAGTCAGAAATTTGTCTGGCTTCTGCCATTTGGGTCATATGTTGAGGTTATCGCCGTCACGGAGACCTACAGAATACGTATTTATCAACTGTATGAGAAATAAATCGCCGCATATCCAAAATGTTGGTTTTTCCAGTAGTTTAACTACTTATCGGCCCACCCTCGTAAGTCGTACATACCAACATGCCGTCTCCGAACGACCAGTCCTTGAGCATTGTCAGTCAAAATCGAAATTCCGTTCAATGTTTCGGAGCAATCTTTATTACAGCGCATACCATTTCAACGTTGAACTATTGCAACCAAATAAATACTTCAATTTTCGTTACCGGCGCACAGTGGTCGATTTAGGGTCATTCGCTAGACTTAAATCGGATTTAACTTTTCTTTTGTTTTGCTTGTTGGAAATATGTTTTAAAATCATTTCCATAACTTCAGAGGGTGTTACCTTGTGATTCCGGGTTGGTAGATGTCTCAAATCGCTTATTTTTGGATCATCAGTATTTGTTGCAATTCGGGGCGTCTTTCTTGAAAATCCGCTTCAAAAAATGTTGTAATCCTTTTGACGAGCTTCTAAGACATCTTCCGAAAGTTGTCCGATGGAGATTGGTAAACATATAACACTCTTGTTTTGCCTTTAAAATACTATCGTAAGCTGGGTAGATATTAGCATTCTTTTTTTGAAGTTGCTTATATTGATATTTTGTGAGTTTCAAGGCAGTTATAAGGGCCAGTGCTTCTTCAGATGTATATGGCTTGACCGTATTCGATATCTCAGGCTTTTAAGCCTTTTAATTGTTTTCGAAGAATACTCGACACCCCTTTTACGAACATCGGCTTTAGAACGGATTTATTCTATTGTTAGCTTAGACTCAACAGCAAATGATAATTCTTCGGCCGAATTTTTCGTTTTTTGGCTCTGCTTCCACACTCCTGGAATTCTTGTTCAGGCCTTCCTTGTCTAGAATTTGTTGGCATATGTACTTCAGGCAATGGAATTTGGAACCTTTCGCGAAGCCATCCCTCTTCAGCTTTTAAAAATCGTTCTAGTGATATTTTCTTCCCTTTGTACTTTTTGTAAAGACGTGATACAAACATTTTGCTATACTCGAAGCATTTTTTTATGATCAGCGTACTGTATAACAGCAGTTGCACAAACTGTTACTGATGCCGTGAAGAGATTTTCACTCCGAATAAATGAACAAATTTCTTCCCGTAGAGCATATTGTCGCCCTGAAAAGGACGTATTGGACGTAACTGTAAGAGAATAAAAAAGTATGTTGCGCTGAGTATCGGCACTTCAGTTTTACATTATTTAAAGATTATAATACAACCTTTAAATAAGCAAAGTTTTGAGGTTGTACTCAGCTGTATGACCAACAAATTAAAAAAAAAGTTAGATTGTCTTTTGTAAAAAAAGTACCACCGCAATAGTTCATAGTTACTAAATCGTCCCTACTATATTAATAAAAATACACTCAATTTAAAAGTACTTACCATAGCATATTCTTGCATAGTTGCTTCAAATATATACCTCACTTTTATTTCACTATACCACTTTAAGAAAAACTTCTTATCCGCGAAAGGCAAACCCGAGAGTGAGAAAAGATTAATACATTGAATTTGGAAAGCTTCCCATTCCTAAAGTAAGGGAATTAAACATTTTTGTATTTTGTTTCTTGGGATTTGGGCATTTGACATCTTACCTTTTCCTATGAAAAAAAAAATTGTTTTGACTTATGTCCAGCTACGGTGTACTAAATCGACCACTGCGCGGCGTCGTTATAAGTGATTTCTTCTTTTTCTATTAATTGCGTTTTCTCACATTGGAAAATAAATGTTCCTCAGCTCTATACATCCTGGTCCTGTTAACGACCTGTGAGCGGCGAATTTCGTAAATTTTGAAAATTGATTCACATGAAATTTCGTTGGCCGCTGGCAACTGACATTTTTCGTGGATAGAGATCAGAAATCTTCATTTCTGAACAGATCACGATTTTTCTTCGTCATTATTTGTGGACTTCTGCTTTTACATTGAGGATCCGTGTGTCCTCATGGATTTGATAATATAATATGAGTGCCGTGGGGTACGTAGATATGTAGTAAGTGGCTTTAAAGGATACACTTAGGTTAAAGTAGGCCCTCTGTATTCCCACGTATTTTAACTACTCTCGTTAGAGATGTTTGTTACATGACATTTGTCAGTAAAATCCAGTATTGATTTGCCCGATGTTTCACTAGAGTTACAGAGATTATCAAAGAAATAGCTGCCCTTTATGGCTTTCCTGATCGGGGCGAGTGCCGGGCCGCTACAGAGAAGGTGTTGTACATTTTCCCCCTCGTCTCCATTTAGTCAGCTTCTGCAGAATCTGCCTAGTCTTATTGCCTGCAGACCTAACAGGCAATGTCTGGTAACTAATCCCACTGCAGTGCTCATTTTGGCTCTTTTTGAGGAGATTAGGCTAGCCTATCTTTTTTAAGAATGAGACGAGGCCAGATTTGCTTGGAGACTTGGCCTGTCTTCTATCTGGCGTTGACTTTTTGCTTGCTGAGGATGTCGAGCTGTATTTTGAAGGTGGCTAACAGAAGTTCCATCGCCTGCCAGATTTTTGCGAATTAATCAGTTTTATAGTTTCCCATGATCTCTACGGCCTGGTACCTATCACAGTCGATTGTGGAGCTGTTCGGATATCTCACCAAGAGATCCCAGACAGTTTATGTCAGGGGCCAGCTTCAACAGTAACCACCCGTAATGGTAGTGCAATTTTTCTCTCATGAGTAAAGGGGACCTACAGTTTAGTGCTGAAACAACGGCCGAGATTGTTCTAGACAGAAATACTCTTCGAGCATTGTCATTGAATCGAAAGTGGTGGGGCTTTAATAATTATATTTGTCGGAATCGGAACCTAGATTCCGATGTTCATGCGTAGCAGTTGACGAATATACTCACCACGCAACGGCCGCCACTCCACTGTCCATGGATGGGATAGTAAGGATATTTAAACTAGATACTCTGGAGACGTTTCTCGATAGCAAAATGCTCCTTTTACGAAAGTGGCACCACAGCACGTAGAGGGCCAGGGCCTAGCTTCTCAGCAACCAGTCGGGTTTTGCAGTAGTACGCGTGAAAATAGACCTACATTTTTATGCCGACTCCGACAAGCCTGACAAGCTTTTTCTAGACTTATCACTCTTTGAGCATTGTCGGTGACTCGAAAGAGATGGGAACGTGAAAATTATTTTTGGTATTAACGGCCGGGAATCGAACTCACACAGCGAGGTTAAGTTGTTGACGACGCCACAACCACCACCATCTTACCAAGACTAGCCAAGAATATATTTGCGGATGATTAATTATTTCTGATTTACCGCGGTCGCATTGCGCACTTCGTGTGTACACCAATTTACGAAATCGGTTCCAGAGACGTCCTTTCACACACATGTTGCTTATCATCATCACCACGTTCATTAAAATCAATCGATTGTCATAAGAACATCACTTTTTCAATTGAATACAACTCAATCAAGTTGCAAATCGATATGAGTGTTGTATTTTGATCTTGTTGCCGCTTGTTTAATTGATTGAGTTTGCTGACCCATTTCTCTTTACTTCGAAACAATCACTTGACGGGTACAATATCAGTGAATCCATCAACAGTTATGGCTAAAGCGGCAAGCCATATCAGACCTATTAATCAAATCACATAAAATCGTATGTCTTGGCTGCTTTAACTCTGTGAAATGGCATCTAGTGGGTACTAAGACATGTAGGCGCGTATGAAGTTCGAGTGGTGAGACGCTACAGAGAATGTGTTGTACACTTTCCTCCTCTTCTTCATTCTCTAGCTTCTGCAGAAATCATTGAGGATAGCCCTAGTATTTTTGCGTGTAGACCGTTAATCAATGTCCGGTAATTATTCCATCGGCACGCTCTTATTTCGTTCGAAATCAATCACTATTCATCCCTATTTCCACATTTTCGTGAATATCCACTCCTAAAGGAATCATTCTTCGACAACTGAACAAAGCAAACCCACCTTCAATGACAATCCATTAGAAGACATTTCCCAGCACTAATCAGCAATGCAGATGCTACCAGAGATCAAACGAAAACCACTCCTCGCCCTCCCGCCAACGCGAATTCTTTTCTAATCCAATTATGAAATATCACATACGAGACGGGTAAATGTTAATGAAGCATATTCCCCAGATGGAATTGGTTTGCTTGTGGCATGCGTCCTCTTGTATTCTCAACACTGCTCAAACAGCAGTTGAATAGAATAATCGCATGCCAAGCTGGTACTTGCGTGACACTTTGCATATGAAAGACGGCACAAAACTGTTTGTCTCTGCCTTTTATCCTCGACTATTTATTCAGCATCCTTTTTGATGGCATACTTCTGCTAATTCTCGCCTGTTCGCCCAAATAACCACGCTCTGTCTGCTTTCACTCGGATTGAATAATGAAATAATTGAAAGCCACAACGTCGAAATTTCGCCATCCAAAAGCACTTAACATCGGTTAAGAAAACAAACGGTATTATGACTACTTTGCACTGCAACGGGGAGAAAACCCTTCCGATTTCCAACTCCAAGTCGACTCTGTCTCTCTCTCTCTCGCTTTTTCAATCTTATTTTCAACTAAAACTTTTAACTTGTGCATGGTTTGTGATTATGGCGTATTGTGTTGTTTTTTGTGCATTTGCAGATTTAATCCGGCCTTTAACATGGCGACAATCCGCCAAGCATTTACAGAAGCCGTCGAAAGGGGTAAGTACTTAGCTGACTGTGAATTTGCGTACAGAAGTTGTTAAATTTCGTTAACCCTTAAGTGTGCATTGACCTGGTTAACATTGTCACACTATCCGCGAGCAGCGTTAGCTGAACGAAAGCAAGGAGAAAAGGGGTTTTTCTTTTTTTTTTTTGAAATTTGCTTCCCCCCATTAAATGCTTCCTTTCCTGAAATGACAAAGCTATAAGAAAGAGACACTAACAAATGACTTTACCTACCCAAACAGTGAGAATGCCTACACCCACGCGGCTGAGAGATCTCATTCGACAGATTCGCGCGGCGAGGACAGCTGCAGAGGAGAGGGCTGTAGTGAATAAGGAATGTGCCTACATCCGAAGTACGTTTCGAGAGGAGGACTCAGTTTGGAGGTAATGTATATTCAACAAGATATCTGTGTGGGTTTGCGTGTGTGTGGAAGGGGAGAAAACTTGAATAGCGGCGCGGTGTGAGCGGCAGTTTGAAGATATGCATTTTTAATTAGTTTCCTTCTGACTTCATAACTCATTACAGATGTCGAAACATTGCCAAGTTGCTGTACATCCACATGCTTGGCTATCCGGCACATTTTGGCCAATTGGAATGCCTTAAGTTGACTGCCAGTTCAAGATTCACAGACAAACGGATTGGTTATCTGGGTGCAATGCTGTTGCTCGACGAAAGACAGGATGTACATCTGCTGATAACGAATTGCTTAAAGAAGTAAATATACACAGATACATTGCACAGCAATATGAATTATTAACGCATCTTCCGTATTCTCTCACGTACCCACAGCGATCTAAATAGCTCTACACAATTTGTTGTCGGTCTGGCATTGTGTACACTCGGTGCAATAGCCTCGCCGGAGATGGCCCGTGATTTGGCCAGTGAAGTTGAGCGGCTAATGAAATCTCCAAACACATATATACGAAAGAAAGCGACACTGTGCGCTTTTCGTGTGATACGACGTGTACCAGAGCTAATGGAGATTTTCTTGCCAGCAACGAGGTCACTGCTGAGTGAAAAGAACCACGGTAAATATTTAAATGCTTATCGAATACATTTGATCATGATGACACGTGCCACATTGTAGGTATTCTAATAACTGGTGTCACACTGATCACCGAGATGTGCGAGAACAGTGCCGACACACTGAGTCACTTCAAGAAGGTAAGTATTGCCCAATGACTGGAGGGAAATTTGGCATAAACAAAAAAATCACATAGACATATTTACTCATAAATTAAAGTCCATTAATGTAAGGATATTGATACATTTACTGTTTCCCTGCTTTCGCGTAAGGCATTGCATTTTTGTTCTTGATTTGATACTCAATATATATTCCATTACCGATGTAGAAGTAAATAAGGTCGAGTGTGGGTAGAATTTATTCAGCAAACAGGGATAATATTTGCCATGGGAAGAAACCAGAGACTGTGTGGTTTGTCGTCTGTTTACCTTGGAGTTTTGAGTGTAATTTAAATGGAATCTCGTGCTATTCGTTATTTGCTTGATAGACAAACAAATGCGTTGTTTTTTTTGTTGTTGGTTGATTAAATCAGTCAAGCGAATTGGATAGGGCAAGCCTATTCATGCAAGGAACATTTTATGGCGCACAGCATGAATAAGTTAGTGGCTCTCGCTGAGGACAGATGAATTCTTTTCTAGGACCTTTTAAATTTTCAAGTGTCCACGGCTCTTCCGTTGAAACACTT
Source organism: Eristalis intricaria (assembly GCA_964034865.1). Classification (NCBI taxonomy): domain Eukaryota; kingdom Metazoa; phylum Arthropoda; class Insecta; order Diptera; family Syrphidae; genus Eristalis; species Eristalis intricaria. The sequence goes on from OZ035876.1 coordinate 6,263,118, forward strand.
TTGACTTTTGTAGCGTCGCCAATCAAATCAATTTTCGAAGATTTCACTGACAATGACTTTTCTGAATAAACGCTTTCAATTCGTTTGTTTGCAGAATAATACCGTCGTGATCTCCGACTGGGGTCTTTCAGAGATATTTATAGGTTCCAATCCCACCAGTCAATGGATTGTAATATACTCATTGAACAACAGTGTTGGCCACGTTCCAAGAAGATTTTGACGCGTTCAAGTGATTTTATGGGAGTAGGTCGTGTTTTATTTTACGGCATTACTTCAAGTAATCAGCAAAGCGCACAGAAAACAAATGAAAACTGAAAATGATCATAATTATAAAAATGCCTTCTCCACAGACATTAAAACGAATTGTTTTGACTTCGAATTGCAAAATCACATAAAGTGACTAAAACAGTAAAAATTTGTCACAGTCACATGTGACTCGACTAAGACAATAAGGGGGAATTTGTACAGATCTTTATGATGTATCCTAGATGAGGCATGTTGCTACCTTAAAGGTATATTGTTAGATATCAGAAATACAAATGAAACGAAGTGGACGTGATGAAATACTTCGTTTATAACTTCCCTCAGAAGACTTTAAGCGAGGGCTAGCTCTGTTGCTGCTAGCTGTTTTGTGCGGGCTTACACACAGACCGCATACTTCTTTCTTGTTCAGAGAAGGCCGGCTGCATAATAAACCTAATTGTGGATATACATTTCTCAGAGGTGCTAAAGCACCATCGTGGCAATGAAATTGCACCTAGTTCTTTCCAGGGATGGAGTTCATTCGCTGGTATATTCCATGAGAGAGGGAAGAACATGCCAACCTGCGGTGTACCGTTATTAACTGGTCTGGTGGTCCTGATATGACTGAGCCTAGAGCTTATCGACCAGTTGCTGTATTTTCGCTTCCCGAACCTGTTGAGCGCTGTGTTCGCGAAAGCAGAAAGGGTGAATTTCTTCTTCTCGGTGGATGTTTCTATTACAATTATCAGCGAGGGAAGGACTGTCTCTGGCTGGATTTATTTGAGGCGACGATTTCTAACAACCTCGTTTCCGAACCTGAATCTGAACGCAGCAGAGGACGCCGGCGTTTGGCGCACACACGTCGAAAATGGCTTCAACCAACTTGTAGTGCGAAAATGGAGCCACCAAGCCAGAGACCGTGCTAGTTGGAGAGGCTTGTTGGTTGCGGCCCTGGTCCACCACGGACTGTAGTGCCAAATAAAGAAGAAGAAGATGTCTAGTATAGACACATCTGGGTACATGAGTCTGGCGTTCAATTATGTGTAATGCAAAATTCCACAAAGTCTATCGGCTCACCAATGGCTCCTCCAAAGCCACCTTCTAACCATGGACCATATAATATGTAATAATATGGAGAGCTCTACAGCTAAACGCTTTCAATTCGTTTGTTGCAGATTAATACAGTCGTGACCTCTGGGGTCTTTCAGAGATATTTATAGTTTCCAATCCCATCATGGATTGTAATATACTCGTTCCTTGAACAAAAGTGTTGGCCACGTTCCAAGAAGATGGACCATATAATATGTAATAATATGGGGAGCTCTACACCCATGGCCTAGCTTCTACATCAACCAATCGAGTTGTGCGTGTAATTATTGTTCTCTCATGAGTGGAGGGGACCTACAGTTTATTGCCGAAAAAACGCCCAAGATTTCTCTCTTTGAGCATTGTCAGTGAATAGAAAGAGGTGAGGTCGTAATTTTTGTCGTACCGGGATTCGAACCCAGGCACCGAGGTTAAGTTGCATGCCACGCCATTAAATGGAAGATATCTATACTAAAAATATATTCTTATCAAGACAATACTTTGCAAACAAGACCCTTGTTTACAAATTGACGAATGTAACCTCGTAAAATGTGCTATTCCTTACTCCTTACCTTCTCCTCGTTCGAATAGTACTTTATGTAAGTAGGTTAGGTTAGGTTAGTCGGTTGACGCGGCGGGGCGAGCGAGCTACACTGAGGTCCTGTTGGACCCACTGTGATGCCCAAGGGGTAAAACCCTTCCTATCTTCTCATTCGCTGGATGATGAAAAACTCCTGACTTCAAGGTATTGTTTGGTTTTAGTCCTCCTCCATCCAGCCATTCAGAGATCCTAATATACTAAAAGAGATTTTAGTGGGATATCTGATATAACATGGAGGTCATGCAAGAAAAATTCTCACAGGGTTCTTTGTCTCAATTTTCATAGACTGGGGCATTGACGAATATAGTGGGATGTATCCTCAATCTCATCTTCGTAACCGCACGACTTGATTTCCGTAGCCGAAATTGCTTTAATGGCCGCTTGACTGACCATTAAGAAGGTAATATCAGCTGGTGGTATTTCCAACAATGATATCAATTTGGCCGCTTCTTTGACCGCAAGGACCTCCGCTTGAAAAACACTGCCGTAATCAGGTAGTCTGATAGAGCAGTGCATGTTCAACAATTTGGAGAACGCGCCTGTTCCTTTTTTCCATCTTTGAGCCGTCCGTATAAACATGGATGGAACTCGATTCAGTGATGGGTTCATTTCAGCTCTTTTTGAAGGGTATTTCGAAGTCAAGGGGTGGGGAGAGAGTAGTCGCTTTCTATTTGTTCAATGTCAAGTCTATCAAGAATACATGCATGACCATAGGGGCTGGGGTGCCCTATTGAGGATTGAGAGATCCTAATTTGCTGCAGTCTGTCTGTGTATGGAGGTCGAGTGGAAGAAGATTTATGTAGGTAGCTAGGCAGACTCTTCTAAGTCTCCTATTGTTTAGAAATAAAAAACAACACTTCGCGCTACGACAACTTCTTTTGTTGATTATCCGTTTATTTCTCAACACTGTTAAAGGTCAGTATATTTATACACAATGGCCTTGACGTTATCCGTTTTTTGGAGACTTAAGGTCGTTCACTCGATCAGAGCCCACCAGGCTGTTTCCAAATAATAGAGCACAGCTGGCAAACGGTACTGTACATTGTGTAATCTTGCCTTACACTATGTCGTGCAAGTCAGGCACCGCTCAAAATTTATTCTTCTACAGTCAACGTTGAACCAGTCAGCCATATATTCTAGTAGAGAGTGACAGTTCGTTTAAGACAACTAATTCCTTGTTTCTTAATCGCTGCCCGACTCTCCGTGAAAAGATCATTCGTACCATTCCAGCGAAACCATGACAGTGCTACTCAAACTGAATCTCTTATCTCACCCCACCATCGGATATCTTTTAATTGGGCAGTCCCACACTGTAATTGCCAAGATAAGATTAAAGCTTTGTGCATGACATTCATCAAATGAAACCCATCTCCCTAAAACCATTTTGTTTTCTTCAATATTTGCCACGCATAATAAAATCATTTCATGTTTGTTGAATCATTTCTACCCACACTGCAGCCATAATTGTAAGCCATTCATTATCAAACAACTAGTAGATGCATATGTACTTTATATTTTGTAATGTGCATGTGCACAAGTGTAAATACATACATACTCGTGTAAATTACTCTTATTTAACATTTTGATTTATGCATTCGACAACATTTACTAAGCATTGAAATAGCTAATACTTCCAATTATACCCAAATTTGTATGTTGCTTGCCAGGATAGCGGAAATCGAGAGGTATGCCGAATTTGCCAGTTGGCTTGAAACTTTTTCTTTTCTTTTTACTGCTAGATATGTTTATATGAATTTAGAAAAGAAACTTTAGAACTTTTGTTTGTGTTTGACTAGTAGAAGAGATGAAAAAGAGAAATCTTTGCCAGCTCAGTTGGTGGGGTGTGTGATTTTTAAATGTGTACTTCCTTTTGGTTCAGATTGTGCCGAATCTGGTGAGAATCTTGAAGAACCTTATTCTTGGCGGATATTCACCGGAACACGATGTGAGCGGAGTGAGCGATCCGTTCTTGCAAGTGAAGATCCTACGGCTTTTGCGGATTCTTGGCCATAACGATCCGGATGCGTCGGAGGCGATGAATGATATTCTGGCGCAGGTGGCAACCAACACGGAGACCAGCAAGAATGTGGGGAACACGATTCTCTACGAAACTGTTCTCTCGATTATGGATATACGGTAAGTTTAATTTTTTCTGACTGCCGATCCTGTTTTTGACCGACTTTGTCTGTTTAGTTCGGAAGGTGGACTTCGAGTGCTGGCTGTTAACATCTTGGGTCGTTTCCTGTTGAACTCGGACAAGAACATTCGGTATGTTGCGTTGAACACTTTGCTGCGTACTGTGCACGCAGACACTTCGGCTGTGCAGAGACATCGTACGACAATCTTGGAATGTCTCAAGGACCCAGACGTGTCCATTCGTCGTCGTGCGATGGAGTTATCGTTTGCTCTCATCAACGCCCAGAATATCCGAACGATGACGAAGGAGCTGCTGCTGTTCCTCGAGAAGGCCGATCCGGAGTTCAAAGCGCAATGCAGTTCGGGAATGATTCTATCAGCTGAACGCTACTCGCCGACCACTCGATGGCACTTAGATACTCAGTTAAGCGTTTTAATTGCGGTAAGCCGAATGAGACTATTGCTCCGTTAGGGTGATGTTGTATGATTGTGCATTTTAAGGCTGGAAACTATGTGCGGGACGACGTTGTCTCGTCAACCATTCAACTGGTGTCCAGCAGTCCAGTCATCGAACAGACATATATAACAAACCGTTTCTGGGAGTCCTTGCAAGTAAGCAATCACTGCGAGGACAAGCAGCCTCTATTGCAGGTAGCCGTGTGGGCCATCGGTGAATATGGTGATCTGTTTATGTACGGGACGTCGGCTGATGGTAAATGAGATGTTGCATACAAATGAATTTCTGTGAACACGTGCTTTTCTTTCAGACTTTGAACGACCCACAGAATCAGATATAATCGGTCTGTTCCATAAATTCTTGACGTCAGCTCAGGTATCAATCACGAGCAAACAATACGCATTAGTAGCGCTAGCGAAACTCAGCACTCGGCTGCAAAACTGTCAAGAGTAAGTGGAGGTTGAGGTTGTTCTTCTTGGAGGTGTACCCATTTGATTGGTCTTTGCAGAGAAATTCAAAACCTGATTCAATCATTCGGTAGTCATTTGAATGTGGATCTGCAGCAACGTGGTGTTGAATTTACTCAGCTATTCGGTTCCCATAATCACCTTCGGCCAGCCTTACTCGAGAAGATGCCGCCAATGCAGATAAGTCGGATCGCAACCCAGAATGGCGGTACGTACGATGAGAATAGTCCGGATCTGATCGAAAATGGCCTCGAAGATGTGGAGAGCAATATGAATACATTGCCAGCGTTAGGTGAACAATCGGTGAGTAATTGTGAAGTTTTGAGGGAACTCTCAAATCTCAAACAAGAGTAATTCCTGCAGAACATCCTACTGGACTTGCTGGGTGGTAGCGACTTGGGAACAGAACTTGCGAACGCATCAACAGTACAGAAAAAGAACACAAAGAACTCCAACACGGCATTGAACACAGAGACGTCGAACAATCAAGATCTACTGGATCTATTAGGTGGATTGGATATGTCTGCACCAGCTCCTGTCCGAAATATGAACATTATGGGAATGGCGGACATTGGCAATGGCTTGACATCATCACCATCGACAAATGGTAATGATCTGTCTGGTCTGCAAATGAATGCTCCGTCGATTATTGAGTCTGGCATCATGTCAAATTCACTGCTTAGCGACTTGACGGCGACAACGACGAGTCAAGCGGTGGTAGGTCCTCTCTTTTGTCAAATACATTACTTTTGCTGATGTTGTTTGCTTTTAGCCACAAGGACCGAAACTAACAGCTTTAGATAAAAATGGTATTTTAGTTCAATTGGTTCCAGTTAAGGGCAGCGATTGTATGCAGATCTTTATGACAACAACAAATAGCTCATCGAGTACAATAGAACAGTATCTGTTTCAGGTTTGTACTTTGAAAATGTCTTCGACTAGACTCAGTGCTTTAAGGGAACTATTTCTGATTGCAGGCTGCAGTTCCTAGGAGCTTTACTCTGCAAATGTTGTCGCCTTCAGGTTCACTGTTACCACCTGGTGGTGTTATAACGCAGGAAATGAGAGTTGTTAGTACGTCCAAGGTGAGTTATAAACTTTATTTAACACATTTTAGTTTTAGTTTTATCAAAATGGCACACCACAGGGCTGATTAGATTTACCCCAACTTCTAGTTGCACACTTTTTTTCTCAAAGTTGTTACATGATACCCTTCACTGAGCATCAACTGTTGGGGCGATTATTTAGTAATCTAAATGTACGCTCCTACAATGATTTAACCCAAGTCACTTGGTATCTTGATCGCAAAGAGGTGCTTCGAGAACATTTCCAGATTTTATTTCCAGTAGCGACAAATGTTATAGATGAAAACAAACAAGGGACGACACTCAAAAATTGTCCACAAGCATCGCTCAGAAGATCTTCTCTGCTGTTTTGTGTGCGTCTGAAACCATTCCTGAATAACCTGATCCATATCAGCGAGGTTTCAGGCCGGGGAAGTCCACCATCGACCAGATCCTGGAAAAGGCACAGCAAATCGACAGACACACACAACCTACTCATCGAATTCAAGGCCACATATGACAGCGTGCATAGAGACGAGGTATACAGCGCCATGTTTAGTTTTGACATTCCTGCCAAACTCATCAGACTGAGCAGGATGACGAGGGAGAACTCTCGTTGCTCCAACAAGTTCAGTAACGAACTTACCTTAAAAAAGGATTTAGACAAGGCGCCGCGTTGTCATGTGAATTCCTTAACATCATCCTTTAGAAGACGGTGCAAGACTCACACGCCAACACAAGAGGCGTGATCTTGCAAAAGTCGTTACAATTGCTGGCATACACGGACGACAGTGACGTGATCGGTCGAAAATAGCGAGCTGTCAATGAGGCGTTTGTTGGCATTGAAACGGAATCGGCTAAAGTGGGTCTGGCGGTAAAAGAGGGTAAAATAAAGTACATGCTGTCATCAAGAAAGGACGCACAATATCGACGACTCGGCCAGAACGTCACCATAGGCAGTTTTATCTTCGAGGTAGTAAAGGACATCGTATACTTCGGCTCCGCGGTAAACAGAGCGAAGAACTGAGATCAATTGCAGAATAACTCTTCCCAACCGCTGCTTCTTTGGGCTTAAAAGGCAATGGAGTAATAGAGCCCTCTCTCGCAAGACCAAGTTGACTCTGTATAAAACATTGATCATCCCCGTCCTGCTCTAAGGCGCAGAGGCTGGACTATATAAAAAGTGGATGAACAGGCTCCCCATTTGGAAAAAATGTTTCAACCACGAACTGTGTGGGCTGTACAGTGACATGAGTCTACGGATCCAACGCCTAAGATTGTTAGATCATGTAGAGCGTATGGGTAACTTATAACTAACAGAGGACGTCCACGTACAAGGTGGCGCACACAAGTCCAGGGGGGCATCATTCGGTTTGGTGTGCGAAACTGGAGGTAGATTGAGAGGCATGTTGGATGAAGCCCATGTCGACCCCGGACCGTGGCGCACTAAGAAGAAGAAATATCGATATTGCCTGACACTCAAGCTCTCATACACTTGATTTTTTTGGGTTGTCATTTCAAGGTATGCTTTGATGGACGCTAAAGCGGTGACACCAGGTCTAAATTGTTTCTAGGATTAAACACTTCAAAAAGTAATAAAGAATTACATGATCGAGAAAGACTTGACTCGATATATAAGACTACCGCTTATACAAAGCAGGCCTCAGCACTACAGACAAACAGCAGCAGTCTAAAAAGGAGTCGCAGGAAGTGGATAGGTACTTCTACTAGAAGGTGTCCGACATCGTTTGGTTCGAAGGCCTCTTCCTCATGTTGGTTCGCCCCGATATGAGTATCTAATGGCTATACATGATCGCAGGTAGGAAGTTATCTGTGAAAAGTTGCAATGTAACTTTTACTATGGTCTTTGACATCAGAAACAGTCGACCTTGTACGCAATATTCGCTGTGGATCGGTATCGAACCTAGACACCAAAGATTCAAGTGCATAGGAGTCGACGCGTATACTCCACGACGACCAGTATGACATATAATAATTTAAAAAATGTACTTTGTATAGCCAAAATATGTGTATAAATAGCTGATAGCCCTTTCCGGTCTGGGCGCTTTCTTATTATATGCAACTACGCAACTTAACCTCGATTCCCGGCCGGTACGACCAAAAGTAGTTTTCACGGTCCCACCTCTTTCAAGTCACTGACTTTGCTCAAAGAGTAATAACTGTCTAGAAAAGTTATTTCTCAACTTGGTATCTTCTAGTTTCTTCTCAGCTTCTCAAACTTGGCTGTTCGGAGTCGGCATAAAACTGAAGGTCCTTTTCCACACAGGAGTTGAACCTCGGCGCCACCCGTATTATATTATACGATACACAAATTCCCTTTCACCACAATCAAATCAAGCCTGAATTATTGACTGTTTCAGCATGAAAATTTACTAAATCGCTGTTTTTTTTTCAGGCTATCCTCCGCATGAGGTTACGCATATCATATGTAATCGATGGTCAACCGGTACTCGAACAGACAGAAGTGACTGGATTCCCCGATAATTCCCCCGAATAGAAATCAAAACAAATAGAATTCACTAAAAGAATAAAAATAAAATCCAACAAAGTAAACACCATCAATTTTGTAAAATAAAACCAGAAAGCATAAGTAATTAGTAAACCAACAAACAATAAACAAATGAACTTAAAGATAGTGTAAAATTTATCATTTCTTTTTTAATTATAATTATATTATTGCATTATGAAGAAAAAAAAAACAGAAAAAATAAAATTGTTAACTGAACTGCATACGAAGGGAAAGTTGGTTAAGTTTCACGCCTCAAAAAGGTGAATGCAAATTTTTTTACGTTTTGTTCCCGTAAAATTACTTATTGGTTACAAAAAAAGCTATAAATTTGGTAAAAAAAAGAAATGTCTATGAAAAATCAAAAAAACGCAAAACTATACTATGCAAACAAAACTATATATTTAATAACTAAACCCTGTATTCTGTATTCAAGAGAAAAAGAAATGTATTTATTTATTGTTCCGTGAAGTCCTTATGTTCAATGATTTTGTTGATATGGTCCTATCACTGAAACGCAAAAAAAAAAGACAAAAACAAAACACACACGTGGCATCTGTAGTTTAAACGAAAGCAGACAGAATTGAGAAAAAACCACATAAATTTATTTATTTGATAACAATTTCAATACAATATATTTTCGAGTTTTTCATTGAATTTCATAGTGAACTGAACGATGTTGACTCAATAAAACGATGAGAAGTTTTGTATTCTTTTTTTTTTTTAATGTAAGCTGTACACCGTCCCGTTCCTTATCGGTATTTTATTGAATCCTCAATGTAATTCGTTTGTTTAGTCTTTTTTAAGAGAAAGGGAGAGTTAAGGTGAGGAGGAGATTTTGTAATCGTTTCTAACACCCCACATACACACATGTATGCATGCGCAGCTAGAAGAGGCGTCTTGTTCATGGAAAAGAAAATAATAATGAAAAAGAAAAAAACAAGCTAAAAAAATTACTTTTGTTTGGTTGGTAAATTGTATTTCACTGTTTCCTTATTTTTGTTTTATTTGTTCATAGCGAAAGAAAGTGTTTCGTTTTTTTTTTTTCAAATTTCTATTGCTTTAAGATCTAAGATTGCATAATACTATTTTATTTTCATGTGTTGATTAATTTACACCTCTGGCTTTCTTTAGTTATCGTAATATAAACATAAACTAGCTGTAAATGAAAATACATAAGAACTAATGTACTTAAAGTAATTGAAGAAATATATATAAATATATATTATATTACATATGTTTTACATTTCATTGTGTTTACTACTTGTTGCATCATCGTTAACCCCGCACGTGACATCCAAAGGCCTCTCAATCCTCCGCCATCGCCTCTAACTCGTCAGGAGTTACATCTAACCGTCTCGTCCTGGGTCCACCAAGCGGTCGCCATGTGGAATCACATTCAATACACGCCTCGAAAGTCGTGATGGTGGGAACATTCATGCCACGTGACCAAACCATTGTTCTAGTTCCTAGTCTACTGGCGTATTTCTCACCCTATCCCGGCGAGTAATTCCTACAACAGCACGACGAAATCTCATCCCAGCAGCTTGATGACCATTAGTGGGAGTTAAAAAAGAACTGATTTAATATAATAATATATATAATATTAGTGGCGCGACAGTCCGAGATGGACCTGGGCCTGGCTTCTCAGCAACCACTCGTGTTGTCCGTGCCATTGTTCTGTCACGATTGGAAGACTATGCCCACTCCGAATGGCCATGTTGAGAAACTTTTTCTAGGCTTTTTCTAGAGACACGAATACTCTTTGAGCACGGAGGAAAGACTGATCTGTCAAAATATCTGAGCGGAGAGGAATCGTTAGGCTTAACGAATTAAATTTTTATTCACACCAGATAGAGCATTTACTCCAAAATGCTCACACTCAGTTTTTATTCACACCACCCAGTGACTCGAAAGAGTTGGCAGCCCTGATTTATGAAAGTTGGTAGATTGGGGATTCGAACGAGGCACCTTCTGCGTAGGAGTCGCCGCCACTCGGCCAATCCTACAGGAATAATGAGCTCATTCTTCCTCCCATCACTTGTGAAACAACCTCTTGGAGTTTGAGCCTGTGTGTCAACGAAGCAGATGACTTCGCCGTGTAAGATACACAAGAGGAGGACGTCGACGAACTTAGTGGCAGCGTTCCCTCCGTTTTGGTAAGTTCCCTCCGTTCGCGTTGGAAAAAAGTACTCAAATGCATCCATAGGCAGTACGTTTTATAACGCACTTTGAACAACCTCTTTAGCAAACATATGGTTAACAGTGTCTGACCACGATGCGTCTTTAGTTTTTATTTTTTTTTTTAAGATCAACATGTATAAGTTTTTTGGGGATTTGAATACGCTTTAAATGTTGAACACAGTACGAACGTTGAGAAAATAAGAATGGGTTGGATTCAATCTCTGAGCATCATAATGAGAGGGAATGATAGAGAGACTTCCATGTGTGTGTTCCACGGCTAATGAAAGCATCTCAATATATAGCCGTTTCTCCAAGACTAGTCTCGAATTTAAACTGATGGCCATTCGTAGATGCACTTGTATTCCGGTTGTATTGCTTAAAAAAAATGTACAACCGGACAGTGGAACGTTTTTCGGATTTGACGGATTTTCTATCTCCGTCTTCATCAGAGGGGAAACATATAAAATCGTCGGGATTAAAGTCGGTCGGCGAGTTGCATTCACTCTTAATATTTTCACTATTTGAGTTCGACGATGTCGGAGGCGACGGAAACATTACGATGATGGTTAAGAGAGAATTGTTTCAGTGATGGATCTGTCTCCTATCATTTTGAAGACTATTTTCTGGACAACGTTCAAAAGTAGCAAAAGTAGCAGCCCAGATGTATGAGTTGTATTCAAGTTTTGGTCGTATGTAAGTCTTGTATATTACACCCAGATCAGATGGGGGGAAAACTTTTTGCAACGGCGAAGGAAAATATTTAGCGACATCCAATATGTGGTCGCCCAACTGCAGGTGGTTAGTGACGTGCTTACAGAGAATAGCTGATCAGTTTCATCTACAAAAACGGGGAGGTTTCGCTTTAATGACAAAAGACAGTATTGGGTTTTGGGATCATTAAATCAATACGATTGTATGTGTTCAATGAGTTAATACATTTTCGCCGGTGGTCCAAATTCGCAGGTTGAGGACGTTTATTTGTAAAGGAATATGACAATTTAGTGGATTAGTAGTTTCGTTAAGATCGTTTCTTCTTCTTCTGGTGGCGCTACAGTCCGGGGTGGACCTGGGCCTCAACCAGTAAGCCTCTCCAGCCGGCACGATCTTTAGCCAGCTGTCTCCAACTGCGCACACCAAGTTGATTGGGGTCTTTCTCCACCTGGGTGCGCCATCGGTTCCGTGGGCGTCCTCTATTGCGTTGTCCCACTGGTTCGGAGTCGAAGACTCTTCGGGCTGGAGCAGTGTTTTCCATAAGATCGTTTAAAAAACCAAAATACAGTCGAATCTCCATAAGTCGTACAGTCTTCTTCTTCTTCTTTATTTGGCGCTACAGGTCAGGGTGGACCAGGGCCTCAACCAACAAGCCTTTCTAGCTAGCACGTCTACAACTAGCTGTCTCCAATGTCGCACGCCAAGTTGGTTGAGGCCCTTCTCCACCTGGGTGCGCCACCTTAAACGCGGGCGTCCTCTGTTGCGTTGTCCCACGGGTTCGGAGTCGAAGACTCTTCTGGCCGGAGCTAAGTCACTGAACAAATATCTATTGTGTTCGACTTATGGAATATTCGAGTTATGGAGCATCTGATAATGTACATACTTCGATGAGTGCCAAATTCCGGGCAACATTCCTTTTTTGTAGTCTTTTTCGTTTTCGTCAACTATACGCGTTTTTCTTTTAAATTTATTTTTTTTAATTTCTCCGCGACATTTTACTGAACGATTCTACGAGTGGAAACCTATGTTTTGTATTTAACTATGAACAGAATGTTACGCCTATGTACATACAGTGGACTCCCCCTAAGTCGAATTGTCACGGGATACCATAAATTATTCGAGTTAGAGCGAGATTGACTTAGAGAAGTTTTTGTATGGAAAATTGAGGGCAATGTATGTAAAATATGCAGTCTGCAGACTGCAGATAGCACGGGATTGGATTAAGATCGCTGAGCAGCTGGAAAGAACTGCAGTCTGCACATTCAACGAGCCTACCCAGGTATACCTCTATATCCATAGATACAGACCTCACTCTACCTAAACTCCTCTTCGAGAAGAATTTGTCAACCAGCATACCACCCAGATCTTATTGGGAGTCTGAACAGCAGACTCTGGAGGGTCCCCTGCGAATCTTCACAGATGGATCGAAGATGGATGCAGGTGTGGAAGCTTGTCCCTATTCCAAGGATTTAAATTTCCAGCTATCTTTTCGACTACCTTATTACTGTAGCGTCTTTCAGGCTGAAACTATAGCGATTAAGGAAACCATGTCCTGGCTGAAAAACAATTTTATATCGCGCACAGACATGGCAATCTGTTCCGATAGCCAGGAATCGATCGAATCTCTGGATTCAGTCACCTTTAATTCCAAGACTTCCCCTAATTGCCGCCTTCTCTTAACGAGATGGCCAAGTACTTTAGCATCCAACTCATGTGGGTGCCGGGACTCTGTGACCTTCCAGAGAATTGCTAGAAAGAATGCAAGCTCTGTGCTCTTTCCGGGTGGAGATCCACCCTCCATGCCTATCGCTACTATAAAACCTCTACTGAAGCTTGTCAACTGGCACAGGATCATTACCAAACAACTCTGGCCTACGATCGAATCTAAGCAATTGCTTAGTCTGACCAGATTGAGCAAGCCGAATCTTAGAACTCTTGAATTGGCGTTCTAACAGGGGACAGGGCCATAGGAACTCACGTCAATAGACTTGGCCTCCCCTACAAAAGTCGCAGAGACGAGGATGAAACCATTGTACACTTGCTATGCAATGGTAGTGCTCTCTCATCCCGTAGATTTAGACTTCTGGAAGCCTATTAATTTGATAACTTGCCTGAACTGAGTAGCATAAGAGTCAGGCAGCTTCTTCGCTTTATTAAAAACACCAACTGGTTTGCGGAATAGGTATTCATTGATCCGCGTGGTAGCACAATGGGCCTATGCTGGCCTAAGTGTTGTTGCTGTCTTTCCGTACAGCCAGTCCATCACGACTGGAGTGAACCTTCACCTTCTTTGAGCACATTGAGTGACTTGAAAAACAGTGAATTATGACGATTGTTCACGTCGGGAATTGAACCCAGACACTTAGGGTAGGGGGCCTTTGCAACCTTCCTTAAAAACTTCTTCATAAATCTTTTAAAATCACAAGGAGAGACTGACTACACATTGGAATGATTTGGCTAAACCATTAAGATGATGGCTCTCCTCTTGTAATGAATAATCATAATTTTATATAAACCCAGCTTGGTCCCCTGAGATGGCCTTGCTAATATAAATATAAGATTAGGCAAAGCAAAAGTTATTCTTCTTATTACCAGGGAGTTCGGTAATGTCGATTTTGCTGTGTTCGACGAAGAATACGTGCTCCACTACCTCTATGTTCTAGCTGCCTATTGTGACATTCTTGTCAAGACGTCAGATTTTGATCGTTCTTTCTTAAAGACACTTACATATCAGGTTTCCGACTCATAGAGGGTCCGAGCCTGAGATATCGCTGCCTGCCTCGTTGACGGTCCTGAGTACGCTACTTCCAATCATCATGACCAAGCTGTCTTGCATCCCCAATTACATGATCTTTATGCCGGAGTTTCGGTCTTTCTCTCCTGCTCGAACCAGCAGGCTCGGATTCGAAGACTCATGTCCATGCACTCGATGTGGCCGAGCCAGTGTACTCTTGCCTTCCGGACTACACCCTCATTCTGGTACAGCAAAGATCCACCGACTGCACTGGCTCGGCCACATCGAGCGCATGGCCAACACATGGGTCTTTGAATCCGAGCCTACTGGTTCGAGGAGAGGAGGACCGAACCTCCGGTATAAAGGCCAAGTAATCGCAGATGCAAGGCAGCTTGGTCTTGGACTGGAAGCAGCATTCCCAAGAGTCTCCAAGGATCGTTGCCCTGACCACACCCATTGTCAAGAATTTTGGGTAAGGACCGAAAAAAGAGATTGCATCGTATTGTTGGAAATTGATTGCCGAGATAAAAAAAACACCGGTAGATGAGGTGGTTGGCCCAAGTCCATAAACTCGCCTAGTTTCGCTTGGGCATAACTCCTGATGGGTTAGAATCGATGACGGAGGATCGAGTTGCTTGGAGCTTTCTCGTGCTTGCTTTACCCCTCGACTCCTTTAGTGAATTATGCGGGCCAGAAGATGATGATGAGCCACTGGAATAGAAGACACAACTTTGAGGTAATTTTTCGTTCTGTAAGATCTTATATTTTGTTATTGTTCGACCCAGCTTACTGACGTTTGGGTTCCTAAACGAGAATCAATTATCGCCAACCTAAAAGACACACACGATTTCCATATTCTTCTGCTTCTTCTTTCTGATTTCTAATCAAATATATTTAAATACAAATTAATATATACTCCACTTGATGTAACTGCCGAATAGGGATATTTTCAAAATCTCTCCACTCAATATCCCCCAAGAATAAGAGGGAAATTTCTCATACGTCACAAATGAAAAATATCCCTTCTACAAAACACAAGCCGCCATATTTGCTTGCAATTGTCAAAAGAAAATCTGTCAGTTTCAGCAAAAGAGAGAAAAATATTTTTTTAATCCCTCGGATACGGTAGTGTTTCATTTTCGATCAAAAATATTTATCGCAATGTTTTAAAATAATCACAAGCGTTCGGTAAATAAATACACATAGTGTTGATTTGTTTTGAAGAATCATAAATTCTTCACCACCGCTGTAGTTAATTGGCGAAAAAACAGTCCATCTGAATTGGGTAATTGCCGGAATAGTTTATGGCGGTGGTGATGGTGGTGGTGGTGCCATCAACAGCAGCAGCAGAAACCATAGACATCATCAGCGGAAGCAGCTTAATCGCAGTTCCCAATCTTTGCGTTGAATGAGCCCCCACTAGAAGCACATACACAACACAGATTCCTATGAGATGAAGTGAGATTTTTGTTATTTTGTTTTTCGAATTTGGTTTCTTCATTTCGATAACTACACATATGTATTCGACTTGTAGAATTGTTGAGTGAAACAAAAAACAAAATAGAAAGAAAAGCAACACAAGAGGAGAAAAAAAAAACACGAGAAGAAAAACACGTAAAAGATTGCAAAATAATAGAAAAAATATTGTTGTGTGAAATATGTCGTCTGCTGTTGATATACAGATATCGAATCCTCCGAATCTGGAGAAGATTGAGAACTTCCTGAAAGACTCCACGTATCGAGAAACGATAGAGTTCAGTGCGAATTTCAATACCAGACTATGCATCGAACGACGATTACGATTGCCATTTCTGGATCCACAGACCGGTGTTGCCCAGAATCATTCCAATTTGTTCATGGACAAGAGGCAGCGTATGCCGGGATTTCGTCAGGGGCAAATATACACGTATCCAGCGGCGAGATGGCGCAAGAGCCGTCGTCAGTATTTGAACAAAATGTACAGGTACGTTGGTTGGTTGGAATGTTTTGAAGTAGCCAGTTGAGGGGGCATTTATAGGTCAAGTGGTCACTAGTATACGTTTATGTGTATGAACATGAAGACATAGAGTGCGAAGATAATCGTTTTCTTAAAGAAAGCGCTTAGGTCGTAGATTTATTACGTTACTATATTTAACGTTTCGATAATTTGGACCAGAACTGAATTGTGTTTCACTGTTCACACCCATGGCTGAGCTGAAAGCTAGAGGAAACGATTTATGAATATGTTGCTTCTAACGGGATAGGTTATCATATTTTTGTTTTGAATGACAATATGGCACGTATTGTGGGTCAGCATATTGTGTGGTGTCTTCCGATAATCAGTAAGAGAAGAATGAATTAAATTTTTTCGATTTGTGCCGGTTAGTCGTCTGGTGGTGACCGAGATTTTGTTTCTCTTTTGATATGAGTTCGTTCCAAAGTGAAATGTGAATAGCCAACCATGCATTGTCAGATGTTGGCGTACTTCCCAAGAAGCAACCTTATCTGGAGTCGCTTTCAGTGAGTCTCCTGAAACGGGCGCTTATCTGTTAGAGACGCGGTCATTTTTTCAACGATAGAATGTCAAAGTGGCCTTGTAGATAAGTATGTGCACATGTACAAGTCTGAAGGAAGGGAATGAAGCATTTCTTTTTAAATAGAATGTCATTCGATTGAAGCACTACAGCAACAAAGTTCAAAGCTGAAAACATGCTTTGATGATTATTTCACTTCATTGAATTTTTTGTTGAAAGGGAAACATAAGGATCCCTTAAATGATGATAAAGGCTTTCATAGGTTTTCTATGCAGCAGATGTATCCAAATAATGTCGCTGCCCTTGTTTGTATTGCTCGGAGTGGGCACGTGCCTTGAGCAACAAGTTTATCCAACTAGAGTGATCCCTGGTTAACTGATTCCATTTGTATAAAACTAAATGGGTACATTCACTCGTTGTGTGCACGACCAGAACCAGGTGCCATCTACAATCCCTAGGAGGGGGTTATGTATTCCTTGATTCCTGTGGTCTGATCTGTTAGATGACACTTCAGTTCAATCGCCAGTATGCAATGAAAATAAAACCGTTTTCTCTGAGTTGTTTCCGCTAGCTTCTGTCATCACATTCAAGTCGTTAATGTTGTCCAGAAGTAAATAAATCAGCCACTACAACAGGCGACAGCCACAAATTTGTGATGATCTCAACAATCTTGGCATGCATATACAAATACAATAACGAAACCCTTGTTTTATTAAATGACTAATCTGGACGTGATCCAAGTTACATGTGTCAATCGTGTAAGACGGTTGATTTACTATGTCTGTCTCTCAATACTTGATCAACATTTCGTATTCCTGTACTGATTCTAGAATTATTGTCATTTTTCAGATTTCCAGATCGACCCTTTCAGGCATTGCGAAGAGAAAATGAAGTTGTCAGCCTCATGGTTCCAGGAACAGCAAGTGTAGTAGCAGCAACAACATCAGCAGCAGCAGCAGTCACTATTCCCTTACCTCCCACAATTCCTATCGATCCAGACTTCAATGGAGCCCTGCTAGAGGAATCATCATCACTTGGCGGTGCGGGTGATACATCCGATAGCAAAGACAGTCAACCGCATCTGAAGGACGAACTGCCGAAGGAATGGTTCTACGATGACATGGATATCAATGAAATCGACTCACTGGAGGATCCAAAATCCCCGGCCGACGATGAAGAAGACTACGATCCACGTTATGGCAATAAAAAACGAAAAAGGAAACGACCAGTGAAAAAATCCTTTGGTACCCCAACCGAAAGCAGTCGAAAGAGCCGATCGAGTGGTGCAGGCAGCAGTCGTGGTGGCAGGGGACGTCGTAAGGCACCAAAAGACGCGACCAGTCGTCCCTTAAATCGGCCCAGTCCGGGCATAGGTACAGAGCCACCATCCTTCGAAACAGCCGCAGCAGCAGTGGGTGAAATCGCCGAAGACCACAGTGATCTGCGCAACTACCGAAAGTACCTGTAACATCTTCCCCCGGCAAGAGTTCTGAATGAATGACGATTCGAAACAAAGGTCGTCTTTGTGTCTTCTTTTTTTTTGTGTTTTCTCTATTATTACTTTTTTATTTTAATCTGTTTTCCTAAGAGTTAGTTTTTCGTTTGTGTCTTAAATGAGAACACATGCACACATGTCATTTCAAAGCGGTTCCTCATCAGCAGTCCTTCCGAAACTTTGTTAATTACACACAAAGAGTACTCTCACCCCCTCTCAAATCATACTAACGCAAGAAAAATATCATCTGGCTCCTGTCAGTGCCAGAGAGAAATGTTAATTTACAAACCTAAACAGACATAAATAGAAATAAAAGCAAATAGTGAACAATAGTAGGATACTTAGCTCATTACGCATAAACCACTGGTTTCTACACACAAACGGTACCAACAATGGTTTTGTGTTGACACGATCAGCGCTCTGTTCGATTTGTTCAAAAGAGAAATACATAAACTATTTTACAAAAACAAAAAAAAAACATATATATATATATATTAGACTTATTATATAATTATTATTTTTATTTTACAATTATTCTATTTTATTTAAACTCTAATGTTAATTGGCCCGCGCCTTGACTTTCGTTTGATTAAATGTCAAAATGTGTTTTCTTTAAATCGTCTTCATTTCAAAAATATCTCGTGTATTATAATGAAAAATGAAACAAAAAATAAATATATTGAATTTATAAAAAAAAAAAAAACAAAAACAAAATAAAAACAAAACCGAAGAAACTAAAACACTAAAAAAAACCAAGAAACCAATTTTGATTATATTGAAGAAAAAAGAAACCGAAAGAATATAAACATTGAAAATATGTGGGTATATAAATTTATTAAAAAAAATAAAAGAAAAAAACAATAATGAACTGTTTATTTACTTTATTTGTAGTTGGATTGCAGAGGTCATGCGTCTATGCATCCAGGGCAAAGTTATTGATTGCTCTCAACTTGGTGAGATGCTAGCAACGATCACTGTAAATGGTGTCTGGATAGCCTCTACAGCGATTCTTGGTTCTGCAGGTGGAATGTGAGAGACTGCTTGCTGAGGATCTAGAAACAGACATAACCTCCATCCAGGAGGTGCGAAGAGGATGAAAAACTGCGACATCTATTATTGATAGCGATTGCTACAAAGAACGAAGATAGCGCTTGGATTGGGGGTTTGTTGTTCGAGACAGACTTAGGCAGGAAGGCTTAAGCTTTAAGTATATAAGCGAGAGCCTCATAACAATCCCCATCAAGGCCGCATTTGGCAATGCGCCAACTGAGAATAAAGATGACTTTTATGATCTCCTATAAAGGACATACGATAAATTCCCCAGCTACGCCACCAAGATCCTTCTAGGAGCTTTCAATGCAAAGCTGGTCAAGGGAAACATCTTTGCTAGAGTCATCGGAAAGCACAACCTTCATGACTACACGAACGGACTCAGACTGTTAGACTTAGTGACAGAGCAAAACCTCTCTGTAGCCAGTACATGGGTCCTTAACGTCAGCATTCATAAATAGACCTGGCAGTCACGGGATCCATAAACCGTCAACCAGATTGATCACTTTGCCATCGACGTCAGACATTCCTTCAGTATTTTCGATGTCCGAACGTTCCGAGGAGCCAACATCGACTCTGATGATTTCCTTGTTGTAGCCAAGGTAAGAATACGGTTATTGAGCGATAAACGGACACGTGGCAAAGAACCACAGTTTGATGTCGGAATGCAAACAATCGCAACGGTCAGCCAAGAACTTTGCCGATCGAGTCTCCCTGAAATTTCAACGCCGCATCGTCTGCAGAGACAATATACGAAGAATGCGAACGTTGTCAAACAGTCATTAGAGAAGTCGCTACTAGGTGCTGGATTTTACATCACCTAGTAAAGACCCCTGGTTTGACAACGAGTGCAACCAGGGACATGAAGCAAACCAAGAAGCCTACCACGTTGCGCTCCATCGAACCACGAGAGCTGTTTTGTGAGTTCGACGAACAGAAATGAATTGAAGAGAACCGGCTTCTCAGGATGAAAAAGAAAGAGAACGAGAAACGCTCGATCCTGGAGATGGGGAGTTTTCTCAAAGGGTGAAACAATTCCATGTCCATCCAATGGATATAAGGTTCGGACAGAAACTGAGAAGCCTGCCGGGAAAAGAATGGACAACTAGTAGTAGAGTCGCAGTCGATATTGAGAAATTGGAAGAATCACTTCTGCAGACTAGACGCAAGGACAATGACGCCAATACCGATTTTAAGTAGAATGTCCGCTCCAAACAATGACCGTTGATAGAAGAGAACTCCCCCGACTCAAGATAGCGCTATCGGGACTAAACTCAAATAAAGCTGCTGGTGCAGGGATCTGCAGATCACTTTAAGGCAAGAGTGGAATCTCAGAATCGTTTGCCCGATCCACAGAAAAGAGGAGCCCCCTTCAGTTGCGCCAACTACCGAGGAATATGTGGCCTAAACATCGCTTCGATGTCGTTTTGTATGAGCGCATCAGTGCGGTTTTAGGACGGGGAAGACTGCTATTGACGGCAGATCCTGGAAAAAAACCCTGGAAACACACTACCTATTCGTCGATTTCAAGGCTGCCTATAAGGCGAGCCATATAGCGTCATGATTAGTTTTCACATTCCGTTTGACAGTCCTGTTGTACGGCGCGGAGGCATGAAGAATATCAAAAGCAGATGAAGAAAGGGGCAGAGAGGAAAGTTCTTCCTTCAATCTTTGGTCATGTTTGCACAGATCGAACTGTACGGCTTGTACAGCGACATGAGTCTAGTCAGGCGTCTGCAAACTCAACGCCTTAGATCGCTAGGCCGTGTAGAGCGCATGGACAATACTGCTCCCACGAAACCGATGGCACACATAAGTGGAGAAGGACCTCAACCAACCATGCGAAATTGTTGGCAGATGACTAAAGATCGTTCCAACTGGAGGTACTTGTTTGCTAGGTGTACCCTGACTGTAACGCCACTAGAAGAAGAAGAAGAAGTAAAACTGCTCACATCCTAATTTGGCATCGAGACTGTTTGAATTCATGACATACTATAGATAAAATACATAAATTTGAATGTGCTTCAATTGAATTTTTAATCAAAGAACTAAAATCAAATTTTATAAACTAAATTCAAATATCTCTTGCAGTTGAAACAGCCACGGCATTGATTCGTTAAAAGTCGACTGCGGTGATACCATGCTTTTTGGATTCTGCCAAGAAACAGAGGCCATATTGTTCGGCGGCATCGCAACTAAAAAAAGGATGGAAGAATGAAGATAGTTTGTCCTGGGCCCATCAAAATTCCATGACTTACTGATTATCTGAAACTGGCGTTTCCTTGCAGACATCAGCAATTTCATTCGCAATGGCCATTTTCGCCGGATCACCTTTTGTTCGAAGTTGAGCGATTTTCAAAGCGTTCTCCTTCACAAACTTGCCATCAGCATTCATCTATGATTCAGAATTACATAAACAGTGAACTTTGAATCCTTCGTTTTAATTTACTTACAACTTCGAAATCCTTCATCAGACAGGACCGCATGCACTTTGCTTCATTGGAAGATGCCGGCTTGTGCATGATTAACTCCTCGACGTCACCTAGTGACATCAAAGTGTCGTTAATTATCTTATAACAATTAAATCGTAAAGCCATGATTTAGTCCTATAATCATTCACATACCATCTGTAGCGCCACTTTCCTTTTTACACCGCTGAGCTACTAACCGGAATGCTTCTAAGTCGTCACCGGTGGGCATGGACTGTGTACAATGAAAATGATTAGAAAATTGTTCCTCAAACGAATCAATAAACAATTACCTTAACAGCAGCAAAAGCCAGAGTGCAAAGGAAAAGAACTGCGAATGATTTCATTTTAACAAATGTTTTGCCAACGAACTTGGTGAAGTTTATGTGACTTACTGATGTTTTCAGCGGGTTTGGACGCCTTTTTATATTTTTTGTATTCTCACCATTTAGACATGGCAGTGAGTTTAGAAGATCAGTTAGTTGTCGTTACAACCTTGCAGTGGAGTGGAAAATTATGGGTTTCGAGAAAATCAACCATTGTGGTCGTCACGACATTTCCAAATCACTCTGGACTGACGACCTTGTGGACGGCGGCGGTTGGCTATTATAACATTTGTCACCAAAATAATGGATCGTGTAAATCATTGTTGGTGGTCGCCTAGGTGCAGGCGTATGTGAGTGCGTATGGGAGTTACGCACTTGAACCAATTGTGTCTAGATTCAATTCCTGGTACGACAAACAATTTTCACGGCGCCACTTCTTTCGAGGCACAGACAAAGCTCAGGGAGTAAAGGCCTAAGCTCATAGAATCCTCTTCGAACGTTGCGTTTGGAATCCACAAGAATAGTAGTTGCCGGATTGCAAAGAGGTGCCCAATGACGTACGTTGCGTGCGCAATCCACTCTTGAATAAATCTAAGAAATTTGAAATTTTATAGTTCTTGTATTCAAGGAATTATTCAAAAACAATTGTAAACAAAACAAAACGTATTCTTTTATTCATAAAATACCGTAAAAGTAAAAGTTGCTGATCAATTCCATCCGTCGTCATGGACTTCACTTGTGGGCTGCATTTGCTGTCTTTGTCGCACTAATTAGGGCCTATGAGCTGTAAATTTTTTTTTTTTGCAAGCACGCGACGAATTTTATTGGCTTGGGCCTTAACTTCCGTCAAAAATCTTCACAAGCTTGGCCGCTCGGAGTTGGTATAAAACTGTGGGGTCCCATCCACTCGCGAGAGAACAATAACTACCACCAGGCAGGAACGATCCACAAGAAAGGAGGCCCCTTCAACTGCGCCAATTACCGAGGGATAAGTTTGGTTTTGTGTGAGCGCCTGAAAGCATTCGTCAACAACCTGATAGGTCCTTATCAGTGCGGTTTCAGGCCGGGGAAGCCCACCATCGAATTCTCGCTGTTCCATCAAGGTCGGTAACGAACTGTGATGTGACTTTTTCAACATTATTCTTGAGAAGATCCTGCAGAACTCACACACTAACACAAGTGGCACGATCTTCCAAAAGTCCGTACAACTGCTAGCATACGCGGATGACATTGACGTGATTGGTCGGAAACAGCGAGCCGTAAATGAAGCGTTTGCTGGTATTGAAGCGGAGGCGGCCAAAATGGGCTTAGCGGTGAACGACGGCAAAACGAAGTATATGCTGTCATCGAGAAAGGACGCGCAACATCGACGACTTGGTCAAAACGTTACCATAGGCAGCTACAACTTCGAGGTAGTGAAGGACTTCGGCAACCTCGGCTCGAAAGTGAACAGTACGAACAACACCAGTACCGAGATTAAACGCAGAATTACTCTTGTCAATCGCTGTTTCTTTGGGCTCAAGAGGCAATTGAGTTGTAGAGTCATCTCTCGATGGACTAAGCTGCCTTTGAACAGGACCTTGATCATCCCTGTCCTGATCTATGGTGCGCAGGCATGGACAATCCCAAAAGCGGATGAAGAAGCACTTGGTCTTTTCGAGAGAAATGTTCTGCGTTCAATCTTTGATCCTGTCTGCGTTGATGGTTATTGGAGAAGAAGACTTAACCACGAACTGTACGGGATGTCCAGTGGCATGGCGTCTACATCATGCGTCTACGGATTCAACGCCTAAGATGGCTGGGCCGAGTAGAGCGCATGGACAACACTGCTTCACCCGAAGATTCTTCGACACCGAACCAGTGGGACAACGCAATAGAGGACGTCCACGGAATCGATGGCGCACCCAGGTGGAGAAGGACCTCAATCGACTTGGTGTGCGCAGTTGGAGACAGCTGACTAAAGATCGTGCCGGCTGGAGAGGCTTACTGGTTGAAGCCCATTAAATGAGCCTTCTTTTTCCTTTAGTTGAGTATGCAGGAGTTTCACCTTTTCTTTCAGCATTTCGCGGCCAACTGATAGATTTTTACCACTCTGCTTTAAAAACATTTAGATAACGCTCGTTCCGTACGAGGATAAGGCGAGTATATATAATATATAAGGTTTTTCTTTTCAACGAACTGAATTTGGCTGGTGGTCACTACATTTAAGATTTTGGGTCTTAATTTGTATTCTCGCTAAAATTGTGGATTTGCCTACACCGTAATTTAAAATTTCGAATTCCTCTCTTATCTTTATTGAACTGTTCTAATTGTATGCAAAAAGTAACAACCCTGCAAACGAACAAATGAAAATGTTCAATCATGTGCATACACTTGTTATTCACGTTATCTAGGTTTTAATGTTCACACTATAGAGTACTCCTCTTGATAAAAAATGGGTGTTCACGCCAGCGGAGTATTCACCCAATCAGGGCTTCACGCTGCCGAGACACTACTGTATATGCTCTTAAAAATACGAGTCAACTTTTGAACACCATCCGATCAACATACTTGGATCGTCGGCAAATACAGAAATCTGCTGACATTTTTTCCCACTAAAGGCTCCGGCACATAGAATACCTTACTTGCGCAGCGTCAGAGCATACGTACACGCTGAGGTGTCTGACGCAAGGGGATGACACAATGAATACTTCAACGCACAGCTGATTTCATTTGTCCGCTTCAAGTTGTTTTGCTTATGGAATTAATAGATACTCAATTATAAACATTCATTTATATTTTTATCTGTTTTGAACGTTGCTTGAACGAGAACCAACTGCCAAACTTTAACATAAATTTCGAATTCTCTGGAAATGTCACAATGTGAGCATTGTCATCGCTGAAGGAGAGAGAAAAGTTAAAAGTTGAGTAACTACATCCGTCGCGTAAGCGGCAGCGTTGGTGTATGTGACATCTCCCGTAAGAATGCTTGTATTTTATGTATCGGTCAAAGTATTGCCGACGATCACGCATGTAAATTATTCTACGTTTCGGAGCCTTAAATCTACGAATCTGCGTCCAATGCGTGGTGGGCCGATGGTTTGTGTAAAAGTATTTGTGAAATACAAGGGTATACGACTGCTCATGCTTTTTTCTCCGGTGTTGACAAGGGGTAAAATTAGCCGAAGATGGAAATCTCTACTATCCCTTGTCTCTGCGATAGAGAAGATCGTTGGGTTTTTGCTAGTGTTTTCCCAACGTTAAAAAGTTCTGTGTTTCATTTGGTCTGTGCTTTGTGTCTGGTTTTCTAATAGATGGACGTAGATACATGTTATCCTAAGGGTAAGTAGTGAGAGTGAGGAAGGAAACATGCATGGTAAAACACTGCAGAGAGAAATTATATTAGTTATTGCCATGGTGTACATGCCTGGCGGAGCAATGTTTTCCTCGCATACAACGAGAAAAAAGAGGTACGCATCCATCGGCGACCGGTGGCATGCTCATCGTATACCTAACATATCCCTAGCTATAATCACGGCACGGTACAGGCACTTGAGCTGATCCTTCATCGACTCTGATCTGTGAGTAGGCTGATTAATGTGTGTTCAAGTGTGTGGATACACGGGTAAAGAAAAAGCGTTTTTCAACGACCGTGGGTTTTTGTATCTCGACCTCTGGTTTCGATAATATGTACACACCACATTGGAACACGCTTGGAATTGGGGATATAAGAAGAAGCAAGTGTTGAGGGAAGTAGGTGTAGGTATACAGAAATGATAATTATGAGAACTTGGAGAGAGGACTTTATTGTGATCGATTGAGAAAGTTGGGATAGAAGGGGGCATAATGGTATCGTCATGCCATTTCACGTCACGGCAAAAGATATTTCAAATATCGAAAATATTGGTTCCAGAATGGCCACAATGTTGTTGGTTTATCTGGGGTAGTGGGGGGAATGGGGAGGCAAAAAGTCAACAACACGCGGTGTTCCCAAGCGGTCCCCCATCCAAGTACTATCCGCGCCCGATGCTGCTTGATTTCGGTGATCGGACGAGAACCGATTTTTTCAGCATGGTATGGTCGTTGACAAAAATTTACCTACGCAGGTATTTTTTTATGAAATGCATTTTGTATCTATGAGATACATTTTGTATCTATAAGATACATTTTGTATCTATCTATTTATTTGCTTGAATACATCGCCACGGGTCTGTTTGCTTGGTCATACGTCTTGTACTATCTGGGTGGAGATAGAGTTAAGTGCTGTTCACATGATCACACATCGAATTACGAATACCTTAAACTCTGACACTTCATTCAAATAGAGTTTTCTCTCTCGCGGAAAGCGAAATTTATTGTGACCAATAAACGCACTTATAATTTATAGTGCGTTGTATTTAAAATTACAGTGCGTAATCTCTCGCGTTCAAGTTACATCTACAGATTCGTCGTCAGCAAAGTATGTACATTCTCCCTTCTCTTTTTGTTGGACAAAGTACCTGTAACGGTATGGGTCAGCAGTTCAGCTAGCGAAAGGATTTCTTATGATGTTTAGACAGTAGACACTGTGGTAATAAATTGTAGAAACAGATAAGTGGATTGATATATGTATTTACAACAGGATATACACGGGTTCAGTCACATGCTTTTTATTATCTTTTTTATGGATGTGCGTGGAGGGTATTTATTATTTCAGGATGGTGCGCACAAGGGATATTATTTTTTGCCTGCGATTTGGATGTAAATAAAACACTGACACTTTATCTTCATATCTTTTGGTCGCGAATTTGTGGATCGCGTCTGCCTCTTTGAGTATTGTCATACAGTAGGTATCCATCTGGTCTGTTTGCTGCTTCTGGATGCCAACTCACCTATTGTCATCAGATTCTATCAAATAAACCTGTGTCTCACAGGACTAAACAATAATTTGTATTTTATTTTTTTTTTCAAACTCTGGTGGTCTTTTGCGGATTTAAGACAGTTTTTTCCTGAAATTTTCGGTAATGACAGGCGCACGGTGGTTCAAAAGAGGAAATAAATACCAAAAATTTAATTTGGAATATGGAGGTGTTGCATTTATTTATTTTATATATATAACTGGTGTGATGCCTTGGGCTATACACAATTTTGGTGAATGTTTGGCAATAATCCCTCGTCGAGCCAGTTATTTGTCCGGGAAATATGGGCGAAAATGCTCCGGAGTGCTTATTGTAGAGCAAGAAAACCACACACGAAATACCACCAAATACCAGTGTAGTTGATAAAAAGAAACACAAGTATTACTTAAAGTAGAACAATAAATCAATTTTATTATATATTATTAACTGTTTGACTTCACACGCCCCACTTCGGCATGATTTTTCCTTGCACCACCTAGTCAGCTGTTGTATCGGGTGTTTTTTGTTCTCTTCGTTTGCTGCATACCATGCATAACACGTCCCCCTTTTAGAGATATCTAGGGATACTTAATCCTTAGATTGGATTGATGTATCTGCAGCATCTCTTTGTTGAATTCTGAATGTCACTTCTGGATTTACCGGGTGTTTTATATTGAGAAATCGATAGAATACGGCTATGCCGGTCCTGCCTGAGTTGCATTTCCATATTGGATATGCAAGGGCTGTCATGCCTGTCTTAGGGCTTGCCTTCGCCTTTACCGAACTCCAGAGTCCCAGTACATAAAATACTATCCCAATGAGGTCTTATACAACAGGGCAAACCTGATAAGAGTGGACAATTTCCTGTTGAAGTTGATTCGAGGTCACACTGTTAGAGCGATGAACTCGGTCAATAACTTGATCTCGGGGGCTTACTACCCCAATTCACAATACCACGAAAGGGTACGTCACAATGGCTTCGTCCCCCCAGAAGCTTTCCTGCACCTAGACAAAAGTGGATTGATACAAGATATAAATGCGGTACCGCTCATCTACCACATCGCCAGATCAACTGTGGATGGGCGACTCAACCACGACCGTTCCGTCGCACAACGAGCTGAGGAGGGTCTCCTCCGGTTCAGTACGGCGGTCTCGAGACGGGATGTTCGGGATGTTGCTAGGCAGCACCAAAATTTCTGGTGGCTGGGGAGCGAGGGAACTCCAGCGTCGAACCCTTTAGATCCGGGGTAAAAAGGGTATAGCGTATCTCCGAATGGTAGTCGGACTAGTCGGTCTCTGTCTTGCAGTGGTGTAGATGTCATGTTTCATGTAGGTCTATCTTGCTGCATCCTATGGCCGACTTACACATATTAGGGTAGTTGTTAGGTAGTTGTAAGTTGAATAAAAAAAAAAAAAAATAAAAAAAAAAAAAATAAAAAAAAAAAAAAAAAAAAAAAAATAAAAATAAAAAAGAGAGTGGTATACACTTATGTACACTTGTTTGTTTTGTGTATGCATTGTATATACATATTAAATATATTTATATGTATATATGTGTATATAAGGATATATACATATGTATATATATATATATGTAAGCTTAGCATAAGGTAGTGTAAGTTATTTTTAAGGTAGTGTGTAAGTTAGTATATAAGCTTTTAATAAAACAGTTCTGTTATTAAGTATTTTGATACATTTTCTTAATTTAAATTGTCATCCAATATCTAATGTTTAGCGTTAATAGATAGTTTGTTAGTTTAGGTCGAAAGACATAGAATAAGTATAAGTTTAGCTTAGAGTGCCCAGCGAGGGCCAGTAAGTTACATTTAGCATTATTGTTCGTCTAACTAGTTTTAAGCATTTTTGTCTAGTATTTAAGTATATCATGAATTCGCAAATAAAAATGAATTTAAAAAAAAAAAAAAGGGCTGTCATACTTAGCACTCCAAACATTGACATAAGTACGCCATGTGATCGCTCTGGGATTTTCTCCATCGTTTTAGTCCAGAAACTCCTCTGGTTTTGTATTTCTGCTGATAGGTCTTGTAACTCATGAATGTCCTTGGTCGTGATCTTTGATTTTGGTTCGTTTTTGATGAAGATATCTCTAAGATTCATGTTGACGCAGCAATTCTCTACTTCACCGTATGGATATTTATCTTTTAAAGGTATTTCTATGCCGATATCTGATGTCTTAATATTTGCATCGTATGTTTCTAATTCACAATTATTTTTTAAAACAATTAATCCTGATCCAAATAGTATTCCTTTATTAGTATTATTGTTTCATTTACATTTGTATTTTGTTCTTTACAATGACAGCATTGTAAAAAGATATGAGTTTGATTTTATTTTGTGGAAAACTTCTATTCTAGAATTAATGGTTTTTACATTACAATTGTTAGCTCGGTTTCTCATGTAAATATTTAGTTCATTTTTGAATCACTTAATGTACTTTTTAATAACAGGGGCTTACAAAGGAATATTTTATTAAGTTGTTTACAATCATTTAAATCCGTTTTTAAAACATATTCTTCTTTATTTTTCCAATGAACAAATATTTATAGCTTAATCCTAAAATCACAATACCATTGTCTACGATTTTTGGAATAAAAATTATTTCGTATATGTCGTAAAGTTCCCTATTAACTGTCAGAACGGCAATAACAACGATGATTTCTTGATTTTTGGTGAATGATTTTAATTCAATCAGTTTTAAGATTTCGGAATAATTCTCTATACTTGTTGTAGTAGATCTAAAGGTTCGATTATTCGCGGATGAAAATTCCTGCTTGCATGAATAACAAACTGTCAATGATTTGTTCTATTTCTAGTTCTAATTGCAATATTTCGTGGTTTATTTTACTAGATATTTTCTCAATATACGCATTAAAATGAATTGTTTTGTTGAGATTGTCTTCGTTTCCTCTAACTGTATTAATTCCGTTAACAATTTCATTGATCTTGTTTATTTATCTTGAAGTTTATCGACCTTTCGCGAAATAAAGCTTCATGGGTACTTTACTGTTTTCCTTTTTCCTTTTTTTTTTTAATATTTCCTTGAAATGGGAAAAAAACCCACGATCATTTTACTAAGACAGACATACACTAGCGATGGGCGAATAAAAACATCGATGGGCAATTCCAATTATACGAATTAAAATTGAGTGGAGTTGATTGTTGTGTTCCATTCTTGTAGATACAATTCTGATCGGTTTGGATCGGCTCGGCATCGAATGTGTGTATTCACTGATTTTTCAATTCGGTGAGACAGATCGTTGGGTTGTGTGTATTTGATGTATTGGAATGGGGAGAATAATCGAACTATTAATTTGGAATTTCGCCATCGCTACTACAATTTCAACTCAGTGTTGCCTGATGTTATGGGAAAACTTCCCTTTCACTGGCCTCGAAATTCCTCTTCTTCCCCTTTTTTCCTGATGAGTGTCCCAATGAATTCCCCACGGTAATTTTTCTTAAACTATGCTGGTATAACGAAAATGTTAACTCTATTTCAAGCAAAAAATTAAGTAAAACAGCATGAAACACCTTTTTTTTTACTTTCATCAACAATAACTAATGAGTCGAAATCCGCTTGAATCGGTTTCGTTTACGAGTTTATCAAACGTTCCTATGCACATGCAATAGCCAAAACTTGTTTTATGCTTTCAATCGAAAAGTATATTTCCCACCCAAAGAGATCTTTGGGGAGCATAAATATTAATTACCGAAACCAATTGTGCCGCGTCGAATTGCCGAATACAGCCTCGATGCGTGAAGTGCATTGAAAACCACAAGGCTGAGGACTGTCCTCTGGGAAAAGAGGGAACAACTGACAAAAGTGAGCTTAAGTGCGTACTCTGCGGGAACGCGGGGCATATCGCCAACTATCGGGGTTGCCCTAAATTCCAAGAGCGGAAATCAAAAATGGTTCTGCAGAAGCAGCCCCAAGTGAAAAATCCACTCGGTGCAGCCATACCCGTAACGCCTCAAGTGACCTACACCCAAATGGCGTCTAGTCAGAGGAGCACGGAAAAGCGGCAACTACCAAAGGTAGTGCCGCAAGACCCAGTGCTAAAAGCACACGAACCAGCGCCCGAATGGAAAGCGTCCATTGAAAGGCGTATGGCTCGGTTAGAGGATCAGGTCGGCCAAATTCTGGCGCTCCTGCAGAACCCAGCACGTCTACAGTCCTAATGGCTGCGCAGACGGAGAGTTCTTATAAGATCCTTGCAGTGAATGCAAATTCATTGATAGGGGTCCCGCGAAAAAACGAGCTATATAAACTGTTAGACGATCAAAGCCCAGAGCTGATGCTGATTAGCGAAACCAAGCTAAATCGGAGAGGCATACTGGAGCACAGCAATTATAATGTTATTAGAAGAGACCGACCCAATTCCAGTGGTGGAGGCGGTGTTGCGATCTTCATTAAAAATAACATAAAACATAAAGTAGTGTATAGTGGTGAAGTACGAAGGTTTCAGGAGTTGGAGGCCTGCATCGTGTGCATTTCGCTCCGCAGTGGAAGGAGGTTGTATGTGGTGTCGGTCTACTCCTCTGGCAACCCTAGTTCCAGAACAACTATATCAGAGCTCGATTCACTCTTGCGATGTCTGAGGCTGGACTCGGAGGAGAACTATTTCATTTTGGCCGGGGACTTAAATGCCCGACATGGATATTGGGGAAACATAATTTCCAACAATAGAGGGGACCAGCTTTACAGCTGGTTTTGCTTACACAGTGTCGAGTATAGACTCGATTTGAAAGCAACTGAGATCTCGTCCTATCCCATAAGCGTTTCTTATCTGGATCTATTGTTGTTAGACGCAAGACTGCAGCTGACAGACACAAATGCACAAACGGTTAACTTTTTGAACACATTCGTGTACCTCAGTGACCATTGCGGACTCAGTGTCGAATTCAAGATCCCAACGACATTGCTGAATTAGGAGAGTATGTTCAAACGTACACCTACAACTACAGTAGGGCACGATGGACACGCTTCTCCAGACAAAAGAAACGAGCACTCTCTTCCAACGCGCTCCACATACCGTCCAATAGAAACTTGTCAAACGAACAGATTGACATGTATCTAATTCAATTGGACGAGACAATTAAACGAACTATGGACAGCACGATACCACGGTATATACGTACAAACAACGAAGACATTTACCGCAATGCGACAATTTACGCACTACACCAACAAAAAAGTAGACTCCGGTCAAGATTAAAAACCTTGTACAGGCGGACAGACGTAGTGAGGAGGTTAGGACACTGAAATCGCCAGATAACGCCGTACTCGACGATCATTTCTTTGTGGTCGAAGACCCGCAAGAAAAAGTGGAGGTACTTGGCGCGGTCTTTCAGGATGAGAGTATTCGCCCGAACCACGACCTGGAGAACAGCGTACTGGCTAATGCGCTGTATTGTCCATGCGCTCTACATGGCCCAGCCATCTTAGACGTTGAATCCGTAGACGCCTGACTAGGCTCATGCCGCTGTACAGCCCGTACAGTTCGTGGTTGAATCTTCTTCTCCAATAACCATCAACGCAGACAAGACCAGGAGTTCTAAAATGTTTGGCAGCACTTAAATTCTGCACCCCAAGAAGGGGGTACAATAGATCGTGACACACCCCAAGTTTTTCAACTCAATTCACTGCAAAAATTCAAACGCAACGATCTGTACAAAGATTGGTTCCACTTTTCGGTGAGCTATGCTTTCAAATCTGTTACTGCGTTAGTGGATATTCCCACTAAGCCCCACAAATTCCATTCGATTCACAAGTGCCCGATGGGCATCACTCACACAGCCCCTTAAATGTCCGCAAGCGAAATCGCAGCCAATGCACCAGAATTAGTTCGCACCACGAAAAGAAATCTATATTAAATTACGATACGATACGATTCAGCATTCCTCAAGTGCCCACATCTATTTTCGTTGCTAATAAATTTGTTATTAATTCGCAATTAATTAGTAGCCAATGCCAATTCGAGTGTGCCCGGTGAATTTGTTCGAGTGTAGCGTCTTAATAAATTAAAATTCCACCAAAAAATGTCTAAATTTAGTCCAACTCGCATCACTTCGATGAAAACGAAATGTTCTCCTGTTCTCCCCGATCACTCATCTCATTAGCATCATCTGTGCGATCATCATCATCAACCGCATCCACCGGCTCTGCCGATGCCAATACGCTTACCAAAAATGACGACGTTGACCACGATCGTCGGCGCGCGATCCTCATCGAGCTGGGCCTGCCTCCTCCTCATCATCATCATCATCTTCATCGCCGTCGTCGTCGTTGTCGATGTTTTCTTCGTCATCTGTTGGCGCACACCTCAGGCAATTGACTCCTTAGCGAAAATATGCGGGATGATGATTCAGATTCGGTTCCATCCGCTATGACGCTGCGGCTAGCCACCGGGCAGGCATCCATCTCGATTGCTGCCGATCTCTATTTCGGTTCACGTCTGTATTCAGTTGATTCCATGCACTGAACACTCACAGATGGAAGCCGGCCAGGTATGAAGTGAACTCTTCTCCTGTGACCACCATCTAGTGAGGGGCTAAGAATAGCCACCGGTTTTTGCACAAAAACAGAACGTTTTACGAGAATTTCTCGCCTTAACCTTTATTTATTGAGCAACGGCTAGTTGGGGAGTCACGGGATGGTGCCGAGTCGGTGGCACCAGTGATGGAGCGAGCGACGTGGAAATCCGCAGTTCTAGAGTCATAAAATGAATGGCCGTCCTCAATGGGAATCTCTGATGATGACTCCTGATGAGCAAGATTATGATAATGATGATACATCCGAGGCGGCAGCAGCAGCAATGGGCGGACGGCCTTAAAATTGGGCACATTTGGGCGAAGTGTCGCCGCCGCGGCCGGTGTGCGATGTCGCTGGCTGTTCACACAACTGCAGGGTGTCGCCCCTTTGGTATGCGATGCAATATTAAAATAGAAAACTTTATCGAATGGAATTCAGAGCACTCATCGTCATTTCGGTTTCGCTGGTTTGTGTGGCGGCTTCCGTTGTCTTTTTCGGTTTTCAGCGTTTTTAGCGTTTTCGGCGGATCTATTCTCGTCGCAGAGGAATCTCTATTTTTAGGCTCGCACTAAAGAATTTATCGTGTAAATTTGTTTAATTTTGTTTGCTTGAGCACTTGACGACTTGCGTGTGTGCGCTTGTGTTGTTGGCTTACAAAGCGTCGCCCAGAGAGATGTTGCACTTTTTTTTTTATTTTTTTTTTTTTTCGAAGTGTTCTTAGAATTTGTGCACTTTTTGGCAGTGTGGTTGGTCTTACAAGCGGTTCAATGCTCTCGTGGGGATCTGACGAGGGGCCAGGTCATGGCAGGAGGTTGAAATGCTTGAGATTCTTAATGAAGCATTTCTTCGAGGGTCATTTCTGACAGGCGTGCGAAGTGAAGAATCTTAATTGCGATAAGCATCTGCGAAAACAAAGCTAAAGGCGCGCCGTTACCCGTTCCAGAGCGCCGCCCAAATCTTGATGTTAAACATTCTTTGCGCGCCGAAGAGAGGGTGTCGTTCATTTTCCCTCGTTGACAAATCAGGCGGTAACACTTCATTGTGTCAATTGTCAGTTCATATTCTTTTCGGTTTTACTTTTTCTTCTTTGGAGGACTGCACAGCTCGGGGTGGATTTGAGCTTACAGTTGTTCCAAGGGCAGACACCCGGTTGCTTCATAAATGAAAGTAGCTACGTGTGTTTATCCGGACTTGAAAAGCACGGACGCTCGACGGGTCATCCGACACTCTTAGTTAGTAAACCATGGCGTCTTTCATTCGGCGTTACAGTCATCGTATATTCAGTCGACTTAGGCAACTGATGGTCTAGTATTTTTAATTATTTTTTGTTAAAGGCTTTTAACGCTACACTGAAGCACTCAAACTCAAAAACGGCTCTTAACATAAACTCGCCTGGCTACGCTTTGGGCATAACCCCTGAGGAGCTAGAATCGATGGCGGAGGAGTTGCCCAGAGATCTCTCGTGCCTGCTTACTTCCGCGACCCCTTTTAGTGGCGCATGCCGGTCAGAGTCGCAAGCTTGGAAATATTGTTGACGTCAATTTGTACAACATCTTCCACATAGTTTATCAATTGCTAAAAAGGCTTTGTCAGCTAATAACCTGAAAAAAAAAAAACTAAGAAACCATCTAGACAATTGTACACTTGTGGAATTCTTCACACAAAACAAACTTTATGGAAAACTAGAGCTGTGTGGAACTTAAAATTGAATTGATAGCAGCGGCGTTATTTTTATGAAGAGTTTTGACAATTGTCAAATCGTATGCATATGCACAAAATTTGACTTCTTTATGGAGGGATAGAATGTGGGATAGTTTGTTGAAAGCTATGAGGAATAGGGGAACGAATAGAAAAAGAGGGACAGGAGCGGAAAATGCATTTCCAGTACGTATTGCATGTTTTCTTTTGGTCATGAAATTGAAAATATAACCGATGATGTATGATCCTACTTTCTATGACTTAAGCTGGTCGATAATTGTATGGACTCCAATTGTATCGAATGCTTTTGCAAAATCAAGTGAAATGAGCGACAGGTGGTTTTTTTTTACAGTCAGTTTGTCATCTGATGGTCTAGATACAATAAACATTCGTTTACAGATTTTCCTTTTTGAAACCCATTTGCTGACTACTGAGTAGCGGTAAACAAACCACCAGAGGCGGTTGAAGAAGGAAGGAGGAAAATTGGAATCTCTCGAATTTACGGACCAATAATTTACAAGGTGCTTGCAATTTCAAATGGGTGTGAAATGTTAATGTAAGGGTGGTCTGTGGAGTGAATGGAATGGATAGCGGAGTATGATCTAAGACCACAGAGTCTTCGTATTGAATTTCAGATTTCGCCAGGAGGTGTGGATGGACCAGCTTTTTGGCAATTTAATTTTTCTTTTGAATTGCGCGTTGGCTCTTTTATAGTTTATAGTATTTTCTGAGGAAATGTTGCGCTTCAGGGATTGCCGGAGTTTTATTCAGATTCATATTTATGAAGTTCCAGTTCCTTGTTCCACTACGGGACATTTATATTGGTCTTTGAAAATGAGATGTTCCATTTTAATGTTAATAAACAAATGAGTTATATTTCAAATAAATTTTGTTTCATCCCTGAAAATATAAAATCGTAAGAAAATGAAACACTTTTCCCCGTGTTTCATTTATACCGTAAATATACATTCCAAGTTGCTCTACAAAAACCTGGCAACACTGAGGGAAGCATGTTCAGATCCCGCGAGTTCTTCCTCTGATCCTGATGCTTTTGCAAGTTTATCTGCGATCTCATTTCCTGTGACCCCCTGGTGGCCACGTACGCTGACAAGTCAAAGCGAATTTCGATTGCCCAACAAATTCAGAGAATTCTCTCTTGGATGTGGTTAAATGGTTGAGCAAGGCCTTTAGCACAGCATGGCTGAATATACTTCGCCCCTTCCAAATGTACTTCATAGTACTCTGCAGTACAAAGGCATAATTAGCTGGATTAACTAGTAGCTAGCTAACAGCAAAACAGATTTTGGCGCGCTTTCGTTGTTGCTTCATGAAAGCAACAATAAAACGCGGCACACTCCAACTTTTGTCGCACTAAGTGTTCACGACGATGACGAACACATTTCCTAGTATCAACGACGTCATAACACTGCCAAACCGCATGCAGCCACATGATGGCAGGCCCGTTTCAATATAGACACTCGGTTCAAGTGCGAACCAGAAGCGAAGAGTCAACACAATACAAGCTCCACTGCACGAATGCTCCTCACTCAATGAACTCTCCCGATAGAATGGCAGCGACGCCAACCGACACGACGTTACGTGGTTTTTTCTGTTCCTATGCACCGATAAGAAGCACATGTTCATTGTATCCCATTTAACCATATTTTCATACGAAAGAATATGCCTTTCACCGATAAGATAAGCAACGACGCGCCATCTGGCAAGAGTCGAGCAAGCTGCCCAAGCAACTGGCAGCCTCGACTACAATTCCATCTACAATAACGAACGAGCGCTCTCCACGCAACCACAGCACCAATGAAAGACAACAAACGCCGCGATCGACTGCTTAACTCAAGCAAAGAATTGCGCGTATAGCATATTGCTCAGAAATCCAACCGAACTAGTTAGATGCAAGTGATCGTTCTTTCCAAAAGTGATTTCATAAACACGAGACCATATGATGAACATGACGGAGCACTTGACCATTTACTATCAAAACGTAGGCGGAATGAGAACGATAGTAGAAGATGTGTGCATGAAAATAGACATGAAGAACGAGAATGAGTTGGACGACGTTATCGTCATAGCTGAGTCTGGGCTGAATTCTGCCATAGACTCAAGCACGATTTTCAGTCCCTGCCTTTATAACGTGTTTAGGAGGGACAGAGACCAGAACACAAAGTTGGACAAATTGGGGGGCGTCCTTATTGCTGTTCGAACCAAGTACAGAGCAAAAGAAATCAATCTAAAAGAAAGGGGAATCTGGACCGAGCAGTTGTGCGTATCGGTTGATCTATCTCCAATTCAAGGGGGCGAACTTATTGTTCTGGGGAACTACATTCGCGCCCTCTCAACCAAGGGCACTTTCCTGAAATGCTTTCGCAATATCCGCCAAATCGTAAAGAAGGCCAATATTACTGATCGTAAAGCAGATGTAGTAGTTCTAGGTGATTTTAACGTCACCGACCGTTCCCCAAAATATAGGAAACTACAGGTTAAGTCATTGCGTCGATTGAACATGCTCCAATTCAATTCGACGCAAAATAGTTGTGGCAATTTGCTTGATCAGGTATTCGCGAGAAAGGGTTCAGGAACAGAAGTTGAACCAGCGGATAATCCGCTAAAGAGGAATTGTAAATTTCATACCGCCCTGCGGGTCAAAATGATGCCAACAAGGAAGTCTTAATGCCAATTTTAATGATTTGCGAATTGGAAAAAAGAGATTAATTTTTCGTAAGCCTTCGTTGAACATGACTTCTGAAATGTCGCTGTAACCCGTGCGTGCATAGACTTCGTTTGGACTTTCATTCACACACTCGTGTTCATCGTGTTACTTTTTATGCGCTCTTGTGGGAAATCTCTTTTGGAATGAACGACGCGTCGACTAGCATTTCCTGAGGTTGTACTAGGTTCAAACTTACTTACAAGACACAGTTAAACCTGACTAGCTGGACCACCCATGGGACCGAAGAAAAGTGGTCCAATTAGGAAGTGGTCCCATTATAGAGGTTCATTTTTAATTGGACCGTTGTAACCAACACGGCGGCGGAGTTGGAAAATTGTCTGACCATCGGTGGCATCTGAAAGTCCAGTCAAAAGGAGCTACCTGGTGCGCAGACCTTCTAGGGCTACTTCGACATTTTCGGAGCGTAGGTCTAGAAGGTTCTTTCAAGGCCAGGTCGGGGCCTTGGAATTGAGATGGCGGCGGAAGATCCTTATAGCTTTATGGACAACGGCGGCGCTCACAGCCTCAGCGAGGTTACTGACACCGGATAAACTCGGGCCCTCGGCCAAAGGATTAAAGAATAGGGGCTGGCCTCCCAGTTGGGGGGTTGTGCACGGTAACTCCCTCACCACGTAAACATTTCATGGTTCAGAGACAACCAACTGCCTCGGATACGGACGGAATTAATGTTGACAACCCAGCAACCGTGGAATGTTAGGTCCCTTAACGGACCACGTGCAGCCGAAGAACTCGCGGAGGCCGTGGACTGCTGCAATCCATGAAGTCCGGTGGAATGGGCCGGGCAAAAAGAGGATGAGAAACTGCGACATCTACGACGGTGATTACAACAGGGAGAGGCGCTTATTTGGATGTGGATTTGTTGTTCGAGGCAGACTTAGGCAAAAAGTCTTAATTTTTGTCTGTAAAAGCGAACGCCTCATACAGCCTCACATCAGCCTGATTTGCGCCCACACTCTGACAGAGAACAAAGATGACTACAGCAAGGATGACTTCTATGATCTCCTAGAAGGGACTTACGATCAGTGCCCCAGCTTTGACACCAAGATCAGGAAGACATATTTGGCAAAGTCATCGGGAAACACAGCCTACACGAGACCACATCCGATAGCGGACTCAGGCTGCTGGACTTTGTCACGGGCCGTAATCTCTCTGTAGCTAGCACGCGGTTGCCACACCTCAACACATGGCGGTCCCCTGATCAATCAACCATCAACCAGATTGATCATGCCATCGGATCGACGTCAGGCACTCCTCCAGCATTCTTGATGTCCGAACGTGCCGAGGAGCTAACACCGACTAGGACCATTTCCTTGTTGTAGCCAAGCTAAGAACACGGAAATCAAGAAATCAACGGAGTCGAGAAAGGACACCACGGTTTGACGCAACGGACTGCTAGCATCTTTGCCCATCGAGTCTCCCGGAATCTCTCTCTAAGTTCGTCGCCGTCTCCGCAAACAATCGAAGAAGATTGGAGGCATTGCGAAGAAGCCATAAAGGAAAAAACCCATGGTTTGACACCGCAAGCAGCCTGGCACATGCAGCATAGCTGGAAGCCTACAAAGCAACGCTGCAACGAACAACGAGAGCTGTTCGCGTTATCGTGTTCGAAATAGCACGAGAAGCGCGCGATCGAGGAGATGGAGAGGTGCTACGGCAGGAATGATATCCGAACGTTTTACAAGAGGGTAAAACAGTTATCCAGTGGATATAAGGTTCGGACAGAAGCCTGCCGGGACGAGAATGGACAACTAGTAGTAGAGTCGTGGTCCGGTGCGGACAGTCCGCTGATTTCTCTAAGGCAGCTGGAGGTGATCTGCTCGACGAGTGGAATCTCAGTATCGTTTGCCCGATCCACAAGAAAGAAGACCTCTTTGACTGTGCCAACTATAGAGGGATAAGTCTTCTGAACATCGCATACAAGATCTTCTCTGCCGTTTTGTGTACTCGCCTGAAGTCGTTTATAAACAATCTGATAGGTCCATTTCAGTGTGCCGAGTTCTTCGTCTGCACGTGGTCTGTTAAGGGACCTAACATTCCACGTAACAACGGTAACCGCACCAGGTACCAGGTAGAAGGTGCTCGTCTCCCAGATTTCACCACCTGGAGGTGAGAGTATTGGACCGGTCCAATTAAAAAGGAACCTCTATAATGGGACCACCTCCTAATTGGACCACTTTTCTTCGGTCCCAAGTGTGGTCCAGCTAGTCAGGTTTCACTGTGTCTTGTAAGTAAGTTTGAACCTTGTACGACCTCAGGAAATGCTAGTCGACGCGTCGTTCATTCCAAAAGAGATTTCCCACAAGAGCGCATAAAAAGTAACATGATGAACACGAGTGTGTGAATGAAAGTCCAAACGAAGTCAATGCACGCACGGGTTACAGCGATACATGCTTACGAAAAATTAATTTCTTTTTTCCAATTCGCAAATCATTAAAATTGGCATTAAGACTTCCTTGTTGGCATCATTTTGACCCGCAGGGCGGTATGAAATTTACAATTCCTCTTTAGCGGATTATCCGCTGGCTCAACTTCTGTTCCTGAACCCTTTCTCGCGAATACCTGATCAAGCAAATTGCCACAACTATTTTGCGTCGAATTGAATTGGAGCATGTTCAATCGACGCAATGACTTAACCTGTAGTTTCCTATATTTTGGGGAACGGTCGGTGACGTTAAAATCACCTAGAACTACTACATCTGCTTTACTATCAGTACTATTGGCCTTCTTTACGATTTGGCGGATATTGCGAAAGCATTTCAGGAAAGTGCCCTTGGTTGAGAGGGCGCGAATGTAGTTCCCCAGAACAATAAGTTCGCCCCCTTGAATTGGAGATAGATCAACCGATACGCACAACTGCTCGGTCCAGATTCCCCTTTCTTTTAGATTGATTTCTTTTGCTCTGTACTTGGTTCGAACAGCAATAAGGACGCCCCCCAATTTGTCCAACTTTGTGTTCTGGTCTCTGTCCCTCCTAAACACGTTATAAAGGCAGGGACTGAAAATCGTGCTTGAGTCTATGGCAGAATTCAGCCCAGACTCAGCTATGACGATAACGTCGTCCAACTCATTCTCGTTCTTCATGTCTATTTTCATGCACACATCTTCTACTATCGTTCTCATTCCGCCTACGTTTTGATAGTAAATGGTCAAGTGCTCCGTCATGTTCATCATATGGTCTCGTGTTTATGAAATCACTTTTGGAAAGAACGATCA
Source organism: Eristalis intricaria (assembly GCA_964034865.1). Lineage (NCBI taxonomy): Eukaryota > Metazoa > Arthropoda > Insecta > Diptera > Syrphidae > Eristalis > Eristalis intricaria. The sequence goes on from OZ035876.1 coordinate 6,304,243, forward strand.
CTTGCATCTAACTAGTTCGGTTGGATTTCTGAGCAATATGCTATACGCGCAATTCGTTGCTTGAGTTAAGCAGTCGATCGCGGCGTTTGTTGTCTTTCATTGGTGCTGTGGTTGCGTGGAGAGCGCTCGTTCGTTATTGTAGATGGAATTGTAGTCGACGCTGCCAGTTGCTTGGGCAGCTTGCTCGACTCTTGCCAGATGACGCGTCGTTGCTTATCTTATCGGTGAAAGGCATATTCTTTCGTATGAAAATATGGTTAAATGGGATACAATGAACATGTGCTTCTTATCGGTGCATAGGAACAGAAAAAACCACGTAACGTCGTGTCGGTTGGCTTCGCTGCCATTCTATCGGGAGAGTTCATTGAGTGAGGAGCATTCGTGCAGTGGAGCTTGTATTGTGTTGACTCTTCGCTTCTGGTTCGCACTTGAACCGAGTGTCTATATTGAAACGGGCCTGCCATCATGTGGCTGCATGCGGTTTGGCAGTGTTATGACGTCGTTGATACTAGGAAATGTGTTCGTCATCGTCGTGAACACTTAGTGCGACAAAAGTTGGAGTGTGCCGCGTTTTATTGTTGCTTTCATGAAGCAACAACGAAAGCGCGCCAAAATCTGTTTTGCTGTTAGCTTGCTACTAGTTAATCCAGCTAATTATGCCTTTGTACTGCAGAGTACTATGAAGTACATTTGGAAGGGGCGAAGTATATTCAGCCATGCTGTGCTAAAGGCCTTGCTCAACCATTTAACCACATCCAAGAGAGAATTCTCTGAATTTGTTGGGCAATCGAAATTCGCTTTGACTTGTCAGCGTACGTGGCCACCAGGGGGTCACAGGAAATGAGATCGCAGATAAACTTGCAAAAGCATCAGGATCAGAGGAAGAACTCGCGGGATCTGAACATGCTTCCCTCAGTGTTGCCAGGTTTTTGTAGAGCAACTTGGAATGTATATTTACGGTATAAATGAAACACGGGGAAAAGTGTTTCATTTTCTTACGATTTTATATTTTCAGGGATGAAACAAAATTTATTTGAAATATAACTCATTTGTTTATTAACATTAAAATGGAACATCTCACCTTCAAGGATCAATCGAAATGTCCCTTGGTGGAACAGGGATCGGGAACTTCATAAATCTGACAAAAATAAAACTCCGGCAATCCCTGAAGCGCAACATTTCCTCAGAAAATACTATAAACTGTAAAAGAGCCAACGCGCAATTCAAAAGAAAAGTTAAATTGGCAAAAAGCTGGTCGATCCACAGCTACGGGCAAAATCTGAAATTCAATACGAAGACTCTGTGGTCTTAGATCATACTCCGCTGTCCATTCCATCCACTCCACAGACCACCCTTCCATTAACATTCCACACCCATTTGAAATTGCAAACACCTTGCCAATTATTGGTCCAAAAATTCGAGAGATTCCAATTTTCCTTCAACCGCCTCTGGTGGTTTGTTTACCGCAACAAGCTACTCAGTAGTCAGCAAATGGGTTTCAAAAAGGAAAATCTGTAAACGAATGTTTAAAAAAAAGCCACCTGTCGCTCATTTCACTTGATTTTGCAAAAGCATTGGATACAATTGGAGTCCATACAATTATCGACCAGCTTAAGGCATAGAAAGTAGGATCATACATCATCGGTTATATTTTCAATTTCATGACCAAAAGAAAACATGCAATACGTACTGGAAATGCATCCTCCGCTCCTGTCCCTCTTTTTCTATTCGTTCCCCTATTCCTCTTAGCTTTCAACAAACTATCCCACATTCTATCCCTCCATAAAGAAGTCAAATTTTGTGCATATGCATACGATTTGACAATTGTCAAAACTCTTCATAAAAATAACGCCGCTGCTATCAATTCAATTTTAAGTTCCACACAGCTCTAGTTTTCCATAAAGTTTGTTTTGTGTGAAGAATTCCACAAGTGTACAATTGTCTAGATGGTTTCTTAGTTTTTTTTTTTCAGGTTATTAGCTGACAAAGCCTTTTTAGCAATTGATAAACTATGTGGAAGATGTTGTACAAATTGACGTCAACAATATTTCCAAGCTTGCGACTCTGACCGGCATGCGCCACTAAAAGGGGTCGCGGAAGTAAGCAGGCACGAGAGATCTCTGGGCAACTCCTCCGCCATCGATTCTAGCTCCTCAGGGGTCAGTGCCCAAAGCGTAGCCAGGCGAGTTTATGTTAAGTGTCGTTTGTGAGTTTGAGAAAAGCCTTTAACAAAAAATAATTAAAAATACTAGACCATCAGTTGCCTAAGTCGACTGAATATACGATGACTGTAACGCCGAATGAAAGACGCCATGGTGTCGAATGACCCGTCGAGCGTCCGTGCTTTTCAAGTCCGGATAAACACACGTAGCTACTTTCATTTATGAAGCAACCGGGTGTCTGCCCTTGGAACAACTGTAAGCTCAAATCCACCCCGAGCTGTGCAGTCCTCCAAATAAGAAAGAGTAAAACCGAAAAGAATATGAACTGACAATTGACACAATGAAGTGTTACCGCCTGATTTGTCAACGAGGGAAAATGAACGACACCCTCTCTTCGGCGCGCAAAGAATGTTTAACATCAAGATTTGGGCGGCGCTCTGGAACGGGTAACGGCGCGCCTTTACCTTTGTTTTCGCAGATGCTTATCGCAATTAAGATTCTTCACTTCGCACGCCTGTCAGAAATGACCCTCGAAGAAATGCTTCATTAAGAATCTCAAGTATTTCAACCTCCTGCCATGACCTGGCCCCTCGTCAGATCCCCAAGAGAGCATTGAACCGCTTGTAAGACCAACCACACTGCCAAAAAGTGCACAAATTGTAAGAGCACTTCAAAAAAAAAAAAAAAAGAGTGTAACATCTCTCGGCAACTCGCGACGCTTTGGTACAACCCCATAGTTGTATGCCGTAAGTCCATATAGGCTTCAGTACTTGCTTGTATAATAGCTTCGTTTTTTTGCAAGCGTATATACGCTTAACGTCCTTACACCATGAAAACTCAACGTGGGTCGCCGTGGCGTAGTGGGTAAGTGCGTCGACTCCTACGCAGAGGGTGCCAGGTTCGATACCCGAATTTACCACCTTTGATAATTCACGGCTCCACAGTATTCCTGACTAGAAAAAGCATCTCAATTTCGTCGTTCGGAGTCGGCATTAAACGTAGGTCCCTTCCACTAGTGAACGAATAAATAGCACACACAACACGCAGTGGTTGCTGAGAAGCTAGGCATAAGTCCGCCTCGGATTGTCACGCCACCAATATTGTTATTATTATTATTATTATATACGCTTAAATTTCGATTTGCATGTAATAGCACTAACAACAAGTCCTATATCCGCTTAAGTTACTCATCATATCTATCGCCGCTTAAGAAATAAGCGCGAATAAAAACAATGCTTCCAATCATTAATTTCTGTGTGTTCATTCCTAAATTCATTTATTCATTAATTTGGTTGGTGTATATGGCTTACATCTGCAGGTTTGGTTGATGTATTAGATCATTTTTAATTCTTTTGGCATCCATAAGTATGCAATTTTTGGTATACCCAGAGTGTTTCTGGTATACATTCCGTTTAGGTCTCCGCGCGTAATCGATTCGTTTCATTTGATGAAAATTGTTTTTATTTTATAATTATTAAGTGTTTTTGCTATTACACAACAGTCACAAAACGAAGATTGTGACCATCGAAGATCAACCATCACCTTCCTCGACTACACCCCTGACTGCTTAGCAAATGTCATAAATGTCGTCGGTGCTGCCAAGATTTTATGATGAATCATTAAGCGCCGATGATCGTTTTTTGTGCAAAAAACACAGCTATTGTTTACCGCATCATCCGGTTTATCGAGACGATAAAGAAAGTACGAAGCTGCGTATTGTGTTCAATGCATCATCACACGCACCAAATCATTTATCGCTCAATGATTTCTTGGATGTGGGTCAAAACCTTTTGCCAGAATTTTTAGTCATTCTTTTAAATTTTCGCCCAAGGAAGATTAGAAATTGTACTTTTGTTCTGAACGGCTCGTGTTTCCTGTCTTTCTGGTTTTTCTGAATCGGGTGAAATATAAATATTTTTAAAAGGTGGAACAACGAACGGACGGAAGTCCACCATCGACCAGATTTTCACACTCCGGCTGATCCTGGAAAAAACCCAAGAGATGCAAATCGATACCCACCACCTTTTTGTCGATTTCAAGGCCGCATATGACTGTGCTGGACGAGCTATACACCGCCATGTCTAGTTTCGACATTCCTGCCAAACTCGTCAGGTTGTGCAGGATGACGATGGAGAATTCTCGCTGCTCCATCAAGGTCGGTAACGAACTCACCGAGACCTTCAATGTCAAAAAATCTTTTAGACAAGGCGACGCGCTGTCATGTGATTTCTTTAATATCATCCTGGAGAAGATCGTGCAAGACTCACACACTAACACTAGCGGCACGATCTTCCAGAAGTCCGTACAACTGCTAGCTTTCGCGGATGACATTGACGTGATTGGCAGAACACAGCGAGCCGTCAGTGGGGCGTTTGCTGGTATTGAGGCGGAAGCGGCTAAAATGGGTCTAGTCGTGAATGAGGGCAAAACGAAGTATATGCTGTCATCGAGAAAGGACACAGAACATCGACGTCTTGGACAGAGCGTCACAATGGGCAGCTATAACTTCGAGGTACTCAAGCACTTCCGCAGAGTAACTCTTGCCAATCGCTGTTTCTATTGGCTCAAGAGGCAATTGAGTAGTAGAGCCATCTCTCGAAGGACCAAGCTGACTTTATACAAGACCTTGATCATCCCAGTCCTGCTGTACGGCGCGGAGGCATGGATCCTAAAAGCGGATAAGGAAGTCCTTGGTATCTTCGAGAGAAAAGTTCTATGTGCGATCTTTGGTCGTATTTGCGTTGACGGTTTCTGGAGAAGAAGATTCAACCACGAACTGTACGGGCTGTACAGCAACATGAGTCTAGTCAGGCGTCTTCGGATCCAACGCCTAAGATGGCTAGGCCATGTAGAGCGTATGGACAACTCAGCTCGGAGAGTCTTCGACTCCGAACCCGTGGGACAACGCAACAGAGCACGTCCGCGTTTAAGGTGGCGCACCCAGGTGGAGAAGAACCTCAACCAACTTGGCGTGCGACACTGGAGACAGCTAGCCAGAGACCGTGCTAGTTGGAGAGGCTTGTTGGTTGAGACCCCGGTCTGTAGCGCCGAATAAAGAAGAAGAAGAAGAAGTAACAACGAATACCTTCACGAAATACAACAAAGGTATAAATGGAAGCACCCCCAAGAAGACATCAAGCCAGGAACTCTCGTATTTATAGAAGAATATAGTTTGCCTCCTCTGAAATGGATAATGGGTAGAGTCATAAAGGCGATTCCAAGACAAGACAAGGTGTGCCGAGTTGTGGATATCAGAATACCAACAGGAGACATAAGAAGATCCATCGCAAAAATCTGTCCTCTGCCTTCTGACTCGCCTTCGGAATTCCAGAACATCTCACTAAAGAAAATTCCCACTAATCGGAAAACTCCACGAGTAACACATACCCTCAAAGGCAGGTTTCTACCGATCCAAATTTCTAGTACTACCGATGGCAACTCATCCCTTAAAAGAAAACATCCACAACCTTCATCGAATACAAAGGTAATGATAAATCCGTTAACATCACTTTTATTGGGTTTATCATTAATTGGAACGACATTGGCTCAAACAACAATACCAAATGTAATAGAGGTATAAGCTTTCGATGACAACCCTGGTATATAATAAAATACGAGATTTGCCGGTTGGTTGCTGCACGTCGACTGAGATGAGAATCTGGCCCAGGAAAACACAGTGCGACCACACGCTGTTCAAAATGTGCACAGTTGCATTATGGTTTCCCGAGAAGCGATAGGCAACCAACGGACGCGCGAAAGCAGACGACGAGGCAAAAGTGTCAACGAATCAACAAGTATCCACGGTTAATCTTATGACCGATGGCATGCTTGCCGTATCATGTTCTCTATGACTATGGTCACTATATACTTAGAGGATCTAGGGGAATCTAATTTAATCACCGACGACTGGAAGTTCCTCGCTTATTTTAACATGTCCAAGGAAAGTGTTAACCAATTGAAGTGGAAATGTGAAATATTACAACAATATGCAAACATCATTATCAACCAGACGAAAGATGAGTAAGGTGACAGGTTAGTAGACGCTGAGAGGCCTGTTATAAAGCCGTGTTCCGAGATGTGTTCGTTAATTAGAAGTCCACCATACTCTCACACAATTGCTGAAAGTTTGCAGATTCCTCTAAGTTTTTCGCTTTTTCCTCATCATACTCTGACTGCAATAAACAACTCCTGCGCTTCCCCATTTCTCCAGGTTCACACTTCACAGGCAACGTTGTTCCATCATAATTACATCACAAGCAGAGCAGACATTCCATAAGTAGTTCCCACTCTCGGCACTGGCTAATAAATCATGTCAATTCCTGAACACAAACTCAATTAACCACAGAGAGCCACTCTGCCGGCATTCCTGGAAGTTTTCACAGTGAATTCCTGCGCCAGGAACAACACCAGTGTCATCGTGAAACACCTGAATAAACCACAGCACCGCCACCATCTCCGCGCGTAACTCTACCGGCCACGGCATCATTCATCAATCGCTGCGCATTAATTTCCAAGAATTTTCACACAACTGCCACCACCCACCGGAAGCTAAACATCCGCCATTACGGGCGCTGTACACGATCCGCGCCACGGAAAAAACGAACCACAACACAACAGCGCAGTGCATCAACAAATAGCTAATTTCACGCTTTCCCTAAGTGTACAATGCCCTTAGCCGCGTTTAGGATTACATTTGCGCGCCACTCTCCGCCGCGGTCCGCCTTCCCAGCCCCATCCTCATCCCATTCCGCGAAATTCCTGAGCCCCCAATTGAAGACGATGTCTTCCTCCTCTTTTTTTTCTGTGTTTTTTTTTTCTTTTTCTGCATTCGCCACTGCTGCTGCTGTCGCTGGTGCAGATCGGGAGCTCCTGCTGCTGGTGCTTCGATTGCCGCTGTTACCGATGATGATGATGGACGTCCGGACCGCGCCATCGAAAGTCTTTAAATAAAATTCACGCGAAATCTAAACAAGAGCATGTCAGATCTTATTTGGCAAATTAATTGCGGCAAATTCGCACCACGATGTGATGATGATCGAGAATCATCGGGATCTGTGCGTTTGTGTGACGTCCGCGTGCGTGCGTCGCGTCGCTGCGACGATGAGGGGGGCGGGCAGCCATCCACAGGGCCCCTTGAAATAAACAAATCAACGAACGCATGGAATTCGGTTGATGCTGTGTGCTGTTTGTGCCCTGCTGGCCATCTCTCTCTTGTGCTCGCGAGAGTCGTGCTGCTGTCTGTCTTGGCGACGGACTGAGGCATCTAATTGAAATCGGAGTCATCAATCCTGTTGCTTCAAAGGAGCAGCGCATGTAGCTCGTGTCTCTGCTGATGGGAAGCAGTCCGGCCCGAGTGCGGAGTGGGGGCTGAACGTCTGCCTAATCTCCATGTCCGCATCGGATATAGGAGAAGAAGAGAAGATGCTCTTGTGATGAATGATTGCATAATATTTACTCTCATTCTCTTCTTGAATGGTTGGCCTGGTGAAGTGGAGAGGGGTTGGTTGCATGCAAGAAATACTTTCAAGAACCGCGCACATAGGGTGCGATTGTGGTGTTTTGGTTTGAAATTGTGGGACCTTATTTTGTGAGTTTGAATGATGTCAACTTTTTACCAGCCATCTCCGAGAATTGAGCTGTCAAACAAAAACTCAAAACGTCAAATGTCAATTGCAACTCGTTCAGTTAAATTTATTTCTTTGACATTTTTACAGTTGGAAAGTGACCATAGATCTGCGCAAAAGGTGTTCTGACAGACTATTCGACGACTCAGAGGAAGCAAGTTACAACATCGTCGAAGAACAAAGCGAGAACTTTTCGGATGACAGACACGAAGTCTAAAGCAGAAATGAAGTATTACAGAGACGCCCGAATTCTACCTCTCATTCCCCTTAAGATTTTTCACAACTGTTTTTTATAATTTGTTCATAAACAGAATTGACCAATCAGAGGACGGCATTTACTTTATTTACAAAAATTCATGAATATCTGTCAAAAGGCACTCAAATTCGGCTAAGGACTAGGAGGCATTCAGCTGTGAAGTCGGCTATCTCTGTAATACTTCATTTCTGGTCAAGTGTTTTGATATGTCATTAGCTGTCAATTTTGAAGTGGCTGACAAAAGAGATGTCTGATGACAGGGAATAATACCAAAATGTATTTTTGCACACCAAAGTGTTCAAAATTAAGTAAGGTTTACGCTGTAGACTTGTTTGGTTTGCAAACTTCTCGCAGAGGGATGAACTCAAGGGGGCTTCAACTAGATTTCGCCGAAGCTTCGGAACACCTAAAATGTATGGTGTAACCTCGGAGGTTTGGAGAAAGTTTATGAAAACTCGGTGTGAATATAGCATTAAATAAAGGATTTCCATGGTTGATCAATTTTGCTGTGAGCTTTTGATGTATCATAAGAGTGCAGGATGAGGTGGCGTTAGTGACTTTGAAGTGATTGCAACTGTCAATGATTTCATTCAAGAAATATCTCCTAATGCAACAATAGTCGCCGCCAATAGTTTTTTTTTTTAAATACTGTGGAAACCGACACCTGGTGACACGATCCAATTCGCCACAATTCAGAAGAAGAAATCGAGTATGAAAGACGAAGGCCGCGACTCACTTAGACCAACGTATTTTTTCCATTGTGTGTCAAGCTACCGTGAAACTTAAGTGAAGACGAAGGCTCTGCTGCAAGTCCTCCGCCGCCGGAAGTCAAGACATTGCTTGTACCTACTCCAGGCATTTTGCAGTTGGCAACAATAGGCACAAAGCAACATGGTTTGAGACAATGAGGCAGCGATAAAAACCTTCAAGACCTAACTTATTTCTTGCTTGGTTATTGTAGCCACGTGGACTAGCCTGAAATTTTGCCGAAAGCGGACTGGATGTCAAAGAACCTTGAGAGACCTACGTAACTTAAGGATAACATTTGTTTCGGACAGCCTTCTTAAGGCGGCGCATGCACTGCACACTTGTGCCTCCAGTTGTGTCGGTGTTCCGAAACTGAGTCTTGTGTGCGGTCTACTTCGCGCACCGATATATAGTGTGCCACACTGTGTGAGTACCTACAGTGGACTATCCCTAAGTCGAAACTGTCTCAAACTCGAACTTTTTCACCATATTTTACATACATTACCCTCAATTTTCCATACAAAAACCTCTCTAAGTTAAACTCCCTATCCCGTGACAATTCGACTTAAGGGAAGCCCACTTATAATGAAAATGTTCTCTGTTTTGGTGTCACTGTGGCGCAAATCTCGATGTGAGTGCGAAATTGTGCGACGTGTGTGGAGGAAAGCAAAACTGATCTACACACCAAAGTGTGCTGTGTATGGGCAACTTAAGACTTTCTCGATAGAAACTGCCCCGTAATTGGCCAGTTTTTGATTAAATAAATAAATGACCGACTCTCCGAACATACCCACGAAGAAACTGTGTGAATAAATTTGAAACATAAAGTTTAAGTGTAGCGGTTTGAGTTTTAGTGAAGACTCCTGATGGACATGTTCACTTTAAAGATTAAACCACTTCGAATTTCTGACAGCTGTAGATTTATTGAGATTTCTTCTTCACTTAACAATAATAATAAGAATTCAAGTACATGATGAAATAACCGGCTTAGAACTGGCTTGACTTAACAATAATTGTTACAAAATTGATTTTATAATGACAAATGACCAAATAAGTTGTTTGTGAGAGATAAAACTCCGATACTACTGTTCAGAAATTAAGTATTACAGAGATTTAATGGCCGCTTGACTGTCGATTAGAATGGTAATATCAGCCGGTGGTATTTCCAACAACGATATCATTTTGGCCGCCTCTTTGACCGCCAGGACCTCTGCTTGGAAAACACTGCAGTGATCAGGTAACATCATAAACACGTTATTGGAGTCCCATTGAAGCAGGTGCAGAAGTTTAAGTATCTCGGGGTCTTCTTCACGAGTGATGTGAGGAGTAATACTGAACTTTCCTGGGTCAGTTTTGACACAGCTTGAGAGGTCTTTAATCTGGTGTGAAAGACAAGTGAGCAGTTCTCAACTCGGTATTTGTTCCAACTCTCACCGATGGTCATGAAATTTGGGTAATGAGCGAAAGAATAAGATCGCGAATACAAACTGCTGCGATGAGACTTCTTCGTGCTGTTGTGGGAATTACTCGCCGGGATATAGTGAGAAACACGGCAGTGCGGGAGGAACTCAACTTTGAGCAGCTGCTTCTTCGAACGGAAAGTAATGCTTCCATGGTTCGGTCAGGTAGCACGAATGTACCCACCATCACGACTTCCGAGGCGGGCCCTGATTGCGATTCAATCCACTTGTCAGACCCAGGATGAGGTGGTTGTATTAAGTCCATAAACTCGGCTGGCTACGCTTGGGCATAACCCTTGATGAGGTAGAGTCTATACCGGAGGATCGAGCTCCCTGAAGATCTCTCGTATGTGGTTCACCCCCGCTATTCCTTTAGTGGATCATGCGGGTCAGTAGATAATGATGATGGTGGCATTTTAACACGTTATCGAATAAATATTATTTCTAAAGCGTAAATTGAATGTCCAGAGGTACTTCCCACGATTCATATGTATGGGCTATAAGTGCACAGACGAATTATATAAAAGGAATTTTGTAAGCGGAGATATTTCTTCTTAGCCTTTGGGTAAGCGTCCTTTTGCATATTTAAAAGTATTTTCTGTTCTGTATCACGATCCTCTCATTTTTCACTAACGCAAGTCGACGCTGTATTTTGTGCGGGGCCATTGAATTGTGAAAAGCCAACGCCAGCGCAAACGCACCATTGTGTTTCAGGGATTATATGTTTGCTAGCTGCAAGATTTCCCGGATAAAACGGCAAATATACTCAAATTATGATGTGATATTCACAATATTTGTTTGGAATTTGTTGTTTATATCAAATAGGCGCGGAAGAGCTTCTGCTGGGTGTTGACGCTGATTACATTGTTTCGCCGAATTCTGGATAGCATACAGAGAGGGGATTTTGCTTTAAGCCTTAGCAATTCGACCAGGACTTCTGTTCCTCGATCGCTTGACACAGTTCTTTCGTGGTACTGGAATGAAATCCATCTAATATTGCAATATTTTGCCCAGCAATGCTTATTGGAGCTGATGTGTTCGATCCAGAGGTGTTTCGAGGTTTCCTCCGTTTCCAGTCGACAGGCATGCTCGGAACACATCACCGAAAGCTTAAAATCGGTGATAATATGCCTATCTTAATCCACTATGGATGTATGCAGTTGTACACATGCTGGGCGCTGTTCCAACTGTTAATGGCTCATGAAGTTCTTCTTCCCGGTCTTCTTTGGCGCATTTATAACTGATGTAGGCTTCAGTCAACATGTCTCATTCTCTCTCTCAAATGATTGAACCCAAACTTGCAATGAAATCAGCGTTATCGTTCTGCTAGATATGAAGTAGTTCTACTACATTTCCCAACAATTTCCCAATGCTACTTCCCTACTACCTGAACTATCGAATCTACTACATTTGGTTTAATGACCACTTTCTGTACTACTCTTTCTCATTTTCAATATTATGAGAGAAAGAAATAGCTATTCGAACCAAACTAAGAAAGAGAAACAACGGTACATTGAATTTCGAGTGCACTTCAAATGCGAATATTTCTTTTTAATTCACGTAGCGAGTAGCGACGCCGAAATTCTGAACTTTGAATAGGAAGAATAGTAAAAAAAGAACCGTTTGTAAATTGTTCACCTCTCTAATGCTTGTCACACAGTATTGCAGACGTTGAGCGTATATTTTCTAAGCTAAGTAAACTCAAGAACAAATAAAAGGAACGGATGAATGGGTATGAATGGGAACCTTCCGATTTAGTTCTCAAAGCTGTCTAGAGTTTGTTTTTATTATTTGAAGGCTATTGTGTCGAATAAGTAGGCTAGACTAGACCTCAAATTTTTTTTTTTGCTCCGTGGTAATACTGAATGGAATCCATTGAATTCCAAGTCAAGATGGCATTTTTGGTGGGATGATTTGATTGCCAGGACCTTAACTTAAGAACCCTTCCCTAAAACTTAAAAACTAAAAGACACATTTCGGACTTGAGCCAAGCTTCTCTACCGACTTATTTAGCCCCTCAAATTCAAGATGTTTTAAAACTGAATTCCAACCAAGCCAACAGCCTTGACACAAACTTCACATCGACTTCCTAGGGTAACTTCAACAAACCACTTCACACGTCGGCACATTGCCTTGTGTGCTAATCTGCAGATGCCATTGCGTGTGTTTATGCTTTTCCTCGATTGAAAACTACCTCAAATCATGTGCATTTGATTTCAAAAACCCCACAGACACGGGCGTGTGAGAGGAAACTATTTAAATTGATTTAAATCGGCTGCCGGACCAACAACGTCGCGGTCACAACGGCGACGCGGCGTCAACAACACAAGCTCCGTCCCCACACCCTTTACCAGCCATAAAAAGCGCGACACTTCAAATGTTTGCCCTTTTTCTGCACAAAAAAAAAGGCAATACATTTTTGAAAACGGCCGTTTCTGACTGCAAAAAAAAGAAGAAGAAATATATATAAATACTTGCGTAGGTAGTTGGGTGTGTTGGGTGGTGGAGGACACAACAGAACACGCCTGCCAGGCTCTGGCACGGAGGTGCTGGCATTTTCTGTTCTCAAAATGATTCTGCAGTCTTGCAGAGGCTGGTTTTTCTTTCGTTCGCTTTTTTTTTTGTTTCATGTAATTTTCTTGCGTTTCGTTCTTCTTTTGGTTTTATGGTCGGGTTGGGGCATTTTTGAAATTCCATTCGATTCGCTAATCCGCGAGCGCACGACCGGGAAGAAGTACTGCGGGAACTTTTAATGTTAGATGGGATTTTTACCGGTGCGGATCGAAAGTTCTCGGTCTCGGTGTTGTGTCGTAGTGATTTTCGAATTTCGTGTTCTTTCTTTTTTTTTTGCTGTGGCCCTTTCGAATGGAATTGTGTTGTTGCTGAAGTGGCATTTAATTGGTTATTGATTTCTGGAGAGTGTTTGTGAATCTTATTGGATTCTTCGCTTTTTTGAGGAGTGTTTGAAGTTTCAAGTGGAATTCCAAGGGTAAATGTATTTCCGGATAATTTAAATTTATGCCTTACTTGAGGAGCATTCTGAATTCAGAGTTGCAGATCGTATTTGTGTTTGAATATTTATTCGTAGAAATTGAAGAGCATCTATATTGGTGAATGCTTCGGAAAGTGTGTGCATTTTTCGGTTTTTGAAAGAACAATGGTTGTTAGAAGAAAGAATTGATCTGAGTAGGACTCGGAGTGTTGCTTAAATCTGTTCTGCACTCGGAGAGTTGCTTTAAACATTTGGATTGACATACCACAGGGTTCTTGAAGATTTAGATAAACGAAAACAGCGTTGATTTGTTCGGAAAATATCAAGTTTTTGTGAAACATTGCCATATTCCACTTTATCTGACGTTTGAATGTGAAGGTTGCTTACGAGTTTAAGAACTTCTCATCGTATAGTGTTATCCGTGTCAGTTACCAATTCCAATGATTTAGATTCTCTCCGTTTCGAAGAATATAGAGGCAAAGAGTCTTATGGAAAAGAAAAATAAATGAAAAAAGTAAGCTGAGAAAAATAATCAAAAACATCTCTCTTAACTCTTTGAGTTCCCGACGATCGTTTGATATTCACGGGCAATGAATTCCGTAATCTGATGGCCCAAGTGAAGAAAAACACCGATTAGTGCATGTACAGTCGAACCCGGATAATGGGTGGTGTGAATAAAACTCGAGTGTGAGCCATTCCTCAGCCTTTTGGAGTAAATGCTCCATCTGGTGTGAATAAGAATTTATTTCGTTAAGTTTAACGAATCTTCTACGCTCAGATATTTTGACAGCTGAGTCTTTTCTCCGTTTTGGTGTGAATAAAGATGGAATATGCTCAGATATCGCTTGTAGAAGTTGCGCGGTTTAGTGGTTAAACTGAATTTTGTTTTGATTTCCATTTGTTTCGAGTTACATATGTGTACATATATATATATATATATATATATTTAATTATATAACTTCGGAGGATTCCTTTTGCGGTTTATTGTATCGTGAATATAATTGATTTTGGTTTGAATTTTCTGCTTTTTGATTTTTCTTCTTCGAAAGAAAACTCATTTGGTTTCCACTTCACTTCGAAATCAGAATCAGTAATCAACTTCAAAGTAAAACAAAAAGAAACAATCTTGAGACTCATTTTGTCCATAATTAAATTATGCCTTTGTTTTTTTGTCTTTGTTTTTTACTTATAATATAATATTATAATATTCCGAGGTCTGAGGCGGACCTGGGCCTAGCTTCTCAGCAACCACTCGTGTCGTGCGTGCTATTGTTCTTTCACGCGTGGAAGGGACCTACAGTTTTATGCCGACTCCGAACGGCAAAGTTGAGAAGCTTCTTCTAGACAGGAATACTGTTTGAATTATGAAAGTTGGTAGATTGGGGTTTCGAACCTGGGACCCTCTGCGTAAAATTCGACGCACTAACCCACTACGCCGGCGACTCACTTGTTTTTTACTTGTTAACCCTATTTTTTGTTATAATCCTAAGCTCTAATTGCGAATTTCACAACCATTTGGCTATCTGACTTCATATTTATTTATTTATTTTCTCTACATTCTTTTCTGCCTAGTCCTGACGATGTAAATTAATTTATTTCTAATTTTCCTAAACAAAACGAAAACAATCTGCTCGAAAACATTTTCTAAAGGTTATACACAAAAATCAAAATTCCTGTATTAGCCTGCGAAGACATCCATAGATACAGCCGATAATTTAATTAACGTGGTCAATGCATGAAAGATTGTGATTTATTTTAAGTTCAAGACTAGTGCGTACTAAGCGTACCGGACAGGGAGGTGGAAGGCACCAATTCTGTTCATATCAAAAAATGTCTTAAATATCAAGACGACTTGTGTTTTGAATGCATTCAGCATCAATCCCTTGTTAACAGACCATTTAAATGTAGAATCAAGATCTTCATTTACCCTATGAAAAAATTCTTCAATTAAGCCAAGTGGTCTGGAAACATGAATTTGTACGTCATCGTCGTAGAGGTGAAAAGACACATTTTTACATTCATGAACGATGTAATTTATAAATAAACAAAAAAGTATTGGACCAAGAATTGAACCTTTAGGGACTCCTTCTGTAAGATACATCACTCCGAAAAAATGTTTACCAGTTACAACTCGTTGCGATGAATTGCTTAGGTAATTTTTTTTAAAACGACTGGATGGCGCAGTTGGTAGAGTGCCTGCCTCTGGTTAGCGGGGTTCCCGGTTCGAAAGTTAATACGCTTTTATCTGGTTTTCAAATCTGGTCCAGTCACCATTTGCCGTTGGGATAAAATTAACGGCACTATCACTGAAGTAGTCAATCAGTGGTAGTGGTCCCACTGTGGGTATCACAATGGACCAACATGGTCTAAGTGTGCTGGTGAATGCAATCTAATCTAGCTAATTTTTAATTCGCTGAACAGCTATGGTATTAAAACCAAAATAAGCACTAAATATCACGATTTTAACGTCAACAATTTATTTAGTTCCGCAAACAAACTCAACTTATATTTCGCATTTTATAACTTAAATATTCAAACCACTCCTTTTCCTGCAACACTTTTTGAAGCTCTTTTTAGTGCGGCCAAGTCTCGCCAGATGTGAGCGTTACACGATTTACAATCAAAAGACTTTGGAAAATCAAGTAAACATAATATTGTAAGAAAGCCTTGATCATACATTAATCGAATATCCTCCAGTACTTTGACCATAGCAGTCGCAAGACTATGTCCAGGCCTAAAACCGGACTGATGCGAAGAAACAATTGATTTTCTGTTGACAATCTGCTTTTAAAAATCTTTGATAAGGTGATGAGACGGAACTAATGGTTGAGGCATTTTAGACTTTGGGTATTTGCCAGCTATCAGGAAATTGTGAAGAAATAATGTAGTCATTTATTATGTGCTTAAAAACAGCTTTATGAATTTCAAAGGTATACCATCCTCACCAGTGGCATTTGATTGTCGACTTCTTTCTAAGGACATGGAAACGCTGATAAATCGTCAGCTTATGATATTCTTAATGACCAACAATATGACCGCAGCGACAGGTCCACTGGTGATCTGATAGCTTATCTCACCGAAAAGTGGAACCAGTCTTTGCAAAATGCAGGCGAAAGCAAGATCGTTGCGCCTAATATTTCTAAAACATTTGACAGAGTTTGGCATCAAGCTCTCTTGTCGAAAATGCGTGCCTATGGTATCGATGAATCTCGGATTAGAAGAAAGATGGATTAGAAATTACCTTTCGAACCGTTCAATTCAAGTTGTTTTGGATGGGTTCAAGTCTGATATTCACCAAATTAATGCTGGTGTTCCCCAAGGCTCAGTTCTGTCTCCGACACTCTTTCTCATTTTTATAAATGATCTCTTGTCTGGTACTTGCAATCCAATTCATTCCTTCGCTGATGACAACACCCTTAGCTTTTCATATTCGTTCCTAAGACTAACGACTACGCCCTTCGGCCGAAGAATTGGAACGGCAGCGTATGTTGATCACATTGACTTCCGATCTTGACAGCATAATTAACTGGGAAAAAAACAAATAGAGTGGAATTCAATGCTTTAAAAACTTACTGTCTGCTGTCACTCAAGCGAACCCTTGATAATCAGCCATTATCCATGAATGGCGCTTGTGTCGATGAAACCGAAAAACTTACCATCCTTGGTATGTGTATGAACACAACACTTTGTTGGAATGATCACATATTTGAGGTCGCCAAAAATGCTGCGAAATGTTTAAGTTTCCTTAATCGATGCAAGAAATATTTCACCCCTTCGGATTTGGTTTAATTTATAAGGCGTACATCCGCCCCAAGCTTGAGTATATCGCTCATATCTGGTCTGGTGCCCCTAAGACCACACTGCACCTACTTGATAGAATCCAAAAGCGAGCGATAAAACTTTTAGGAGACAACAATATCGCAGAGTCATTAAACTCGCTTGAACATCGACGTACCGTCTCTTCTTTGTCCGCGTTTTATTGTTATTTTAACAAACGATGCTCAAGTGAGCTAGCCAACTGCATTCCTCCTCTCCATGAATTCACCCGCAATACTCGTCTCGCCAGGAATGCCAATCAGTATACCCTTAAGCCTACTTTTAGACGAACAGTTAAATTCAGAGACTCGTTCTTCAGCCGCACTACACGAATATGTAACGCTCTTCCCAAACTAATATTTCCCACAGACTACAACCCGCAGATATTTAAGACTAATGTGCACAGGTACCTCCTCTCCCTTTCTCCCTCTATACCTTCGGCCAGTGCTGTGTCTTGACCCCGGACACATAAGGGTACATAAGCAATCCCTTGAGCACGTGCAATTTATAAAACAAAAAAAGTTCATTAGGGTCTAGTTGACAGTCGGCCTTGAGTTTATTACAAACATTTATGCTTCGCAAATTATCCCACAGTTTCTTTAAAAAATTTCCAAATTTTGATGAAAAATAAATGCAACATGATCTTGATTTGTTTTGCCTTGGTTTCTGTTGGCTATTGCTTGCACCTTCCACAGTGGAACTGACCAGACAAGAACGATACCAAAAGAAACTTAAACAAATAAATTAAAAAAGGATTTTGGCTTTTTTTGGAGCTAAATTCATGAGATTGTGTATGGAATAGCACATCAGTTCTGTTAGCAGTGTTTCATGCGGTCGGTTCATTTTTTGATGACAACGCAGTGGCGTCCAGTCGCTCGCCAAATTTCACGTGTGTCGCTTGTAATGTTGGTTGATTTGCTTCAAATGAACTGTCAATTCTGTGCCTAAAAGGCAAATCTCTAAATCTGAAGCCGACTTAAGTTGTCACATCTCATCTTTGCATTTTTTTGTTTTTTTTTGTCAGGAACCATTTTAACTTTGCTTCCATA
Organism: Eristalis intricaria; assembly: GCA_964034865.1. NCBI lineage: Eukaryota > Metazoa > Arthropoda > Insecta > Diptera > Syrphidae > Eristalis > Eristalis intricaria. Next base: position 6,322,349 of record OZ035876.1, read on the forward strand.
TGTTTTATAAAATAGGTATTCAGGATATTTTATTTATTCATTAAATATTATATTGCGTAAACGTTTTAAAGTGTCTTAAATATCTGTTCGATTATTGCAACAAATCAACAACAGATTGTTCAGCTTGTTAGCCAAATATATACATACCTATAAATTGTGACAAAGTACTCAGAACACACATTTTGGTGTACTCATCAACCTGTTGACTGGTCGAATACACACATTCCTTGAGTCACATCGTGTTCGCACGCATTCCTGAAATGCCTTCTAATGATGAGACGGTTATTTGAATTAATACGTGTAAATCATGTTTTTGGTTATAAACACTCAGCAATTGGGATGATGCCAATTTCGGTATTTGATTAAGTCTCACTTGTGAATGGACGTGCCGCATTAGTCATTGGGAAAAGAATTGAATAAATATTTATCACATGTGTCTGCAAGTGGCTCTGGTCTTAAATTGACTTGATGATTCGAAAGACATCGTTAGTTCGAGTCGAATGAGTCTGAACTTTAAACATGGCCGCTTTCACACACAAAAATTTCGACTGCGATTTTTCCATTATGCTGGCAAGGGAGGTGGGTAGCCCGCGTCTCGTAGGCTCGGGGTTTGCCTTTAGACTTTCTATTCTCTTTTATCTCTCTTCGTTTTTTCTTTGAGTTGCTGTATTCATATGTTCTCAATGTTGGGTATTGGAGGTTTTTTTTTTTTTTTTTTTTAATATAATTTTATTCAATTTATTTTATTTCCTTACTTGCTAGACAAAATTACTTAAAACTAGCTTAACTATCTTAAGAATTACAATTGTTCTTAATACTAACCTACTGACCCTATGCGGGTACTCTAAGCTAATCTGATCTATGTAATAAATGTGCCTTTCGGCTTAATCTACGTTTTTTTTTTTAGTCATTAAGACAATCTTTTATTTTTCATTTGCCAAGAAAACTTGTAAAAACTTGGCTAAACTTAACTACTTAAACTACCTTATTCTAACTTAATTACTATTTATTACTAACTTAACCTAACATAAAACTTAATACTATCTTAACTATGTCCGTAACAGTACGGACACGTGCACCAGGGCGTATATGTTGTGTATATGCATAACATATATAATTTATACGCCGTGATGCACCTTTTTTTTGTTTTTGTTTCATATGTATATTTTTTTTTTTTTTTTTGGATTTAATTTTTTATTTTTTTTTTTTGGGTTTTTTGGTTTAAATTTTTTTTTTTTTTTTTTTTTTTTGTTTCTCTTAAAGCTACCTTAAAAACTATGTAAGCTGGCCACTATGGTCAACTACCTGATCCTGTGGAAAAGCTAGCGGTGGCGGAGGCTGGTTTTGGTGTAACCACCAGTAAAATTGCCGTTCTTTGGCAGACTCTTTCCTATCTCGAGCGGGGATCGCTCTACTGAACCGGAGGAGATCCTCGTGGGTGCGAACGACATCCGGTTCGTATTGAAGTCGCCTATCCACTGTTCGGCGTACGACATGGAAGATGATAGGACATCCTTGTGGATCCTGTATTAGGCCAATTGTGTCTAGATAGAGGAATGCTTCGGGAGGAATAAAGCCGTTAAGGCGCACCCTTTCATGGTACATACTATTGGGGTAGTAAGCCCCAAAGATCAGACTGTTGGACGAGGTCATAGCTCGTGCAGTGTGCCTTCTGATTAGTTTAATTATAAAATTATCTACCCTATTCACGTTTGCCTCGTTGTACAGGACCTCGTTAGGGTAGTACTTCTTGTACTCAGACTCGGGTGTGCGATACAGACGGAGACAGCTCCTAAGACACTGCCTCTCGAACACCCTCATCTTTTCCATCTGGGAAGGACTCACGTTGAACCACAATGGACAACCGTACACCATAATAGGCCGTACTAGGGCCATGTAGCAGATTACCTTCACTCTGGTATCAAGTTGGCTGCTGAAAAACAACCTTCTTGCCGCAGCAAAGGCTTTTCTGGCTTTCGTCAGAGCAATATCTATATGTTTGTCAAAATACAGATATTGATCCAGCCAAATGCCTAGATATCTGACTACACTTTTTACAGCTAACGGCCGACCATGCGGGTCAACTATGCCGAACTTACGCCAGTTTTGGCGCGTATCCCGCGATGCCCTGTCCAACGGGGTCCGGAAAAGACTAGTTTCGCATTTCTGGAAGTTGATAAGCAACTTCCAGTCGTCGCAAAATCGCTGGATTTTCTCGAAGTCACGCTGCAACAAGATGTTTATTACCTCGACCTTCGGACCTGATCTGTACGCAACTAGGTCGTCGGCGTACGCAATTAAGTGCGGCATGGAACCTATAAGATCTGCAGTGAATATGGAAAACAGGATCGGGGAACCAATGGCCCCCTGTTGCAGACCGTTTTTAATGTTAAAGACCGTAGTGGAAGTTACGTCACCATTTTTCACAACGAACTTTCTACCTGTTATCATGTCATAGATCATGTATAGCAATGGTTTACTTATGCCAAGCCTGACCAACTTGAGGAAGAGGCCCTCTAACCAAACGGTGTCGAACGCCTTCTCCAAGTCAATCAGGCAGGCACCTGTGCACTGATTTTTGTTTTTATTCCATTGTATGTCGGACACCAGTTTTGACGCGGCATTAATGGTATCATGCCCCGCTCGGAATCCGAACTGGTTGTCCGGTATGATTTTCTTTTCATCAGCCCATTGCTTCAGAACTCGAATGACTATCTTTTCAAAAACCTTGCTTATGCAGGGAAGAAGACTGATCGACCGAAGATTTGTCGGAATGGACTTATCTTTGTCCCGTTTAGGGATCGGTTGAACAACAGCTGTTTTCCAGTGCGTGGGGTAATGTGCATTACTCAGCGCATTGTTGAACAGGGTTGTGTAAGTTTGGACCGCTTCGGGGGGAAGATGGCGAAGCACAATGTTCGGTATTCCATCGATTCCCACTGACTTTTTCTTCTTCAGCGAGTGGAAGATACCCTGGAGATCTTCTTTAGAAATCAAGATGTGATTCCCATCATTGGCGACGGCACTATGTGCCATGTTCTCGTCATTGAACCTGGTGAACCCTGGATTCTCTGATCGCCATTGACTTATCTCATTGCGGAGATAGAAGTGGTTTAGCAGGGCTCTGTTCTCCAGATCGTGATTCGGCCTACTAACCTCGTTGACCGTATACACTCTCTGGAACACTGCACCAATAGCTGTAACCTTCTCCTGGGGATCTTCCACCGCAAAGAAGTCATTGTCTAGCACTGCCTCATCCGGATCGATGCCAACTGAAGTCAGTAAGTGTTCGTTGTCTGTCGTCCTGGGAAGTCTTACGATTTGAATGTCATTTTGATCTTTCCTCCGAAATATTTTATTTACTTGCGGGAACATACCCGGGTTGTTGGATCGTACAGCCCGGATTTTGTTGCCCCAGTGCAAGCTTATAGCCAAGCTATAGTTTATTCGTATTAACTGTTGGAGGTTCTTGATCTCCGACTTCAATGCTCTGACTTCCGCGTTTTGCGGATCTGTAAAACGCCTGTGCAAGAGTTTGAGTCTTGACAGCAGCCTACTTTTGTGCACGTGAAGTGCGTCGATGGTAGCATTTCGATAAACATCGCTGTTGTCGATTTGAACTACCTTCGGAATTGTTTTGTCCATCGTATGTTTGATTACGTCGTCCATTTGTATGAGGTACCTGTCAACCTCTTCATTCGTCAGGTTTCTGTTTGTCGGCGGATTGATCCCACTCGAACGTAGTTCTGTGGATAAAGTCCTGGAGAAGCGTGGCCAGCGGGCCTTATTATAATTATAAGGGTGCCTCTGGACATACTCTTCCAGTCCTTCCACCTCGTTCGGGAGCTGAATAACTGCGAAGAGCCCGCAGTGATCACTCTCGTACTCAACAGCAGTTAGACAGTTCCGTGTGCGTCTTTCCACGTCTAGTATAGTCAGTCGTTTGTCTATCAGCATCAGATCCAGATAGGACCCGCTTCTGGGATACGATGGCCTATCGGTTGCTAGCAAATCTAGCTTGAACTCAACATTGTGTTCTCCCAACCAGTTATACAATGAGGTCCCCCTGGTGTTATGCACCACATTGCCCCACTCTATATGCCTCGAGTTCAAGTCCCCGGCTACGATATAGTAGTTCTCCTCCGAGCTCAGTCGAAGGCTAGTGAAAAGAGTATCGAGCTCTGAAATGAAATATTGGTTGATGCGTGACTTGTCAGTCGCATAGATAGCGATCACATATAGCCGCTTACCACCCCGAAGGGGGATGCGTGCGATACACGTTTCTATGGCCTGGAATCTCCGCACTTCACCGCTATACACGACCTTATGACAAAGGCCTTTTTTGATTAAGAGTGCGACTCCACCAGCTAGGTAGCTTCGATCTCTTCTAATGACATTGTAATTTTTGTACCTGAGTGGGTGCTTCTGGCTTAGCTTAGTTTCGCAAACCATCAACACATCAGGATTATGGGTCTGCAACAAGTTACCGAAATTTAATTGACGTTCAGGGCGGATCAGTGAATTCACATTCACTGCTAGAATTTTCAGGTTGCAGGCTGCCTGCGCAGCCATTATACCGATGTTGCGTTTGGCTCTCCAAACAGCGTCGAATAGATGAGGTCTATTCGCGCTGCTTGTTCTTGTAACTGGTTCTGGAATTGAGTTTGGAGTTGAGCGATCTGCCTCTGGATAGAGAGCAGGATCGTCTGCACATCCAAATTTGCTTCTGGTTGCCTGGCCACTGGGACCTGGGTAACTTTCGGCACTGTCTGTTGAACCGGTCGCCCAGCCGATGCCACTTGGGCATAGGAGACTGCCGGTGTAACAGTGGTAGCTGGAGCACGGGGCACTGGCCTCGCTTCTACCATTTTTCCTTTACGTTTGGCCTCTATTATTTTTCTGATCTCTTGGACCTTAGGACATCCCCGATAGTTTGCAGGGTGTCCGCTGGTCTTACAGAGCACGCACGTCAGTTTGCTCCTGTCCTCGACTTTATCGGTCCCTAAAGGACATTCCCCGCGATTGTGGGTTCCTGCGCATTTGACACAGCGAGACTGCATATTGCAGTTCGCCGCGGCATGCCCAAACCTCTGACAACGAACACATTGGAGTGTGTTCTTTGTCTTTTTTATTGTTTCCCATGTAACAGACAGAGTGCCTAAATGGGTAATTTTTTTTAGGCTCTCTAGTTTGCTGTCTGGGGTGACCTGAACCAGGAAGAAAGGAAGTTTCCTATTCTCCCTTCTCGATGCCGCAGTGATGAAGGGCTTAACCCCTACGACCTGGACATCGTCGCTCTGCGCTTGGCGCAGAATAGCGAGGATCTCATCGGGATCAGTGTCGGGATCCACGTCCTTAAGGAGCATGGTCTGCACCTTTTCCCCTTTCGGAGTGTACGAAAAAAAACTCGGCCTCCGACACCGCTAACCTTTCTTTGACTACGTGATAGTCTGCCATTGATAAGCAATGGACAGAGACACGTAGTGGACCCTTATACTTAATAAAGTAAGAATTTTTTGTGACCAACTTACATAGAATGTCAACGTCCTTCGTCTCCAGTCCGAAGACGTTTATTGGCGGGCATCTCTCTTTGTTGGTTGGTTGCTGCTTCTGCTGTGTTGTCTTCTGCTGATGTTGTTGTTGTTGCTGCTTTTCTGCTGCTTTCTGACGCTGTCCCTTTGGCAGCGGTTGGGACGTTCCGGGTTGTTGCTGCTTCTGCTGATGCTGCGGTTGCTTCCCCTTGGTCTGCATCTGTTGTTGCTGCTTTGGTTGCTGCTGTTGTTGTTGCTGCTGCTGCTTTGGCTGCTGCTGTTGTTGTTGCTGCTGCTGTTGTTGTTGCTGCTGCTGCTTTTGTAGCTGCTGCTGTTTTTGTGCAGCCTCTTTTGCTGCTCTCCTGGTCCTTAGTTTTATTTGGAGGGCTTGGATGTGGGCGTCCAGCTCCTCCCTCTCTCGCTGGCTCTTCTCCAGCTGCTCCCGGTTCTCTTCATCTTCGTCCTCCGATTCAGAGGACGTTAGTGCATGGAAGGGGTTCTCTCTACCGCTGTAGGAGAATCTTCCCTCCCCTTCTGTCGACTCGTATTCGACGTCGTCGACCATTTGTTGCTGCTTTCTGGGCGCTGCTTCTGTTGTTGTCGCTATATTTGTTGTAGTTGCTACTGCTGCTGTTATATTTGCGGCTTTAGCCGGAATTTTCATGTCACCTGATCCGAGGCTGGAGCGGCGCTTCACCAGGTTTGGTTGTGGCTGAAGCTTCTTCCTCCTCTTTTTTCTCCCCTCTTCATGTGTTAACTGGTGGTCTGACGTCCCAGCCACCGGTGCAACATCACCCGATTTTCGGAGCTCGGGTCGCTCAACTGACTCCATTTCACTTGAATTCACACTCTTAGTGTCTCTACTTGATTTTATTTTAAATAAAAAAAAAAAGATCTCACTATTTTTTCGGGATTCGAACCCGGCACCGCGAAGTCACCGGCGATCACTCTACCGCGACGCTATCGGGTCTTGTAACTTTTTGCACCACTTTTCACACTTGAACTGTCTATATTCGCACTAAGCCGAAACACGTCTGCACTTGGTGGAGGTTTGTGAACGACTGCGTGGGTATTGGATGCATGCTGTACATGCTGTACATGAGAGGGGGTAGGAAATAGAAAAAGCTTAGCATTGAGATCTCAATTGCAGAGACTGAAAGATTTCCTGTGTGAAAGTGGCTTGCGATCGCAAAAGGGAATTTGAAAGAATCGGCGACGAATCTTAGCAAGTGTGAAAACAGCCCATGCCACAAACGAATGATGTAACTTGTCAACTTGTGCTTCAGTGCTCTGACAGGAGGTGTTGGAAACCAGAGATAACCTATAATAGATATATCCAACTTCTACCTCGCTTGCCCCTTGATTTCATCGCACAGCGTTTTTTATACGCTTTTTGTCGCCTGGCTGTGAATACGTGTGAGCTCTTGAGAACAGCTGTGGAGACAGCTGATACCCTTCCCCACCTTAGTAATGGGGTGAATTAGAGTTCTTATTTGAAAATTCGCTCGTTATTTGAACTTTTTTGTTAAATTGCAATACATTTTCATTCACGAAAGTCCATATAACAATGCAAGAAAATTCCCTTAAAAATACTAGTCAACTTTTGAACATCCTCCGAACAACATACCCATGTACGTTACATGGAAAGTACATGGATTCCCACTAAATTCATGAATCTGCCGCGTTTTCCCACAAAATTCACGAATCGGCCGCCATATTGTGGTGAATTGACGAGCGTTGTAAATGTATAAGTGAAATACAAGGGATTACCACTACATCTTCGTTGTTGGCTAGGGGTAAAAATGGCCGAAGTTGGATATTTCTATCATCCATTATCTCTGTTGGAAACGTTTGAATTTGAGGCGTAAGGTTCTTTCGCGGCTGATTGCAAAATCGGATGTAAGTGGGATGAAAGAAACAAGTCAAATGATGATAGATCCAGTTATTTAAACATGTTTAAAAAAAAAACCTTGAAATAATGTGCAATAGTGAACTGACGTGGGCTGAGGCGGTGTATAGGTGGTAAAGGTGTATACATCCCTAAGAGGCTTATCAATCAGCAAATATATTCTCCCTGTGAACGTAAAATTAAAACTTGCCAGAGCACTCATAGTGCCAATCTTGACATATGGATCTGAGTTGTTCGCTGACAGTGATTATATTTCGTCGATAAAATTGACAAAAGCAATCAACGCGGCTGCACGGTATATTTTTAACCTTCGGAGAATTGATCATGTTTCGGAACAACGTCGCATTCTCCTAGGATGCGAATTGGACGCATTTTTATGCTACCAGTCATGCATATTACTCTTCAAAATTATTCACAAGAAAAAGCCAAAATATTTATATGAAAAGATCACTTTCTGTCGATCAAGTCGTAATATTACCTTGAAACCCTACAAACATACTTGTTTAATGTCACGCAGGCACTTTTTCATTCATGCTGTTCATTTATGGAATCACCTACCTTCACAAGTGCGGTCTAAGTCCGAGTACAGACAATTTTGAAACGCTTTTCAGAGTCAGAATAGCTGCGAATCTGTTGTCCTTACTGTTTCCTCTGACTCTGACATTAGATCTGCTTTAGACAGACATAATATTTGTGTCGCTTTCTCCAAAGCCTTTGACTGCATTGACCATTCTCTCCTTCTTTCGAAAATGAAAAATAAATTTAATTTCTCGAATTCGCCCCTTCATTTTTATAGTCACTGAATTCTTCAGGCGTAGAAGCTTTTTTTTCCTCCCTTTTTCTAGCCCGGTGCTCCTCCTGCGCTGCTCTAGTTTTCCGTTGCAGCGCCTTTTGGTGTGCCTCGTCAGTTACACGTTTCTTGTCTGCTCACACTCGCCATCGTACAACCAGTGGTCGTCGAAGGTGGTTTCGGCTACGTATTTAATGGCCGAGCGGCAATGCAACCACATCTCGTTGACATTTGATTTGGAGAGCCTCTAACTTAGTTGCTCTTCGTAGACTTCGGCAATCGCGAGTGTGATAAGTCATTCAATGTCAAAACTCCACTTTATTGGCAGATGCATATTTGTGACATTGGACAGTAGAGGTGTGAATCTGAGGGAATGCTCAGAGTTGACGTTTCCCCCTCTGAATGTTCGTACATCCAGAATATTTGCGTCAGTGAGCACATGGTCGATTTGGTTGGCGGTTCGATTGTCCGGAGATCGCCAGGTTGCTGCGTGGATTCTTTTGGTAGGGAACCTCGTGCTGCTTATGACCATATTACGTGCTGCCGTTATCTGTGTCGTGTCGTGGAGGCTCTTCTTTCCGATCACTCCACCAAAGATGTTTTCCTTACCGATTTTGGCATTCAAGTCTCCGAGCACGATCTTCCGATTGATCGATCTTCGCACTCCGGACAGTGTCCGTAGGCACCGTCCAAGAGGTCCTAATGGTCCTAGTTGACACAGTCTTCAGCCTCGTCGGTAGGGGCGTGTGCGCTGATGTTGTAAAATCTGCCTTGGATGCGGATCACAGCCAGGCGGTTTAAAATCGAGGACCTTCGACCTTAACCATTTTCCCACAACGAATCAGCTTCCAAATATGTGCAACCTTTTGTGACAGCTGTAATATATGTCGCACTCTTTCTTTTTCATGTTTATGTGCGGCCCCTAGAGTGTAGAGCTTTCATTCCAGGAGCAGACTCGCAAAACATAGTCCTTTTTTCTTTTCGGGACAACTTACTACTAGACAAAAATGACATAAAAATCTATCTTACTATCTAACAATTCATGTTCTTAATTCTATCTTACTGACCCTTCGCGGGTACTCTAAGATATTCTAATCTAACTGACTATTTGCCTTTCGGTGTCTAAATTATTAAGTTTTTGTTTTTTTTTTGTCCTTAGGACATGCTTTATTGTTTAATACTTACTGGCCAAGAAAACTAAGAAAAAAAAACTTGGCGCTCTATACACTATTATTTTACCTAACCTAAATCTAAACCTAAACCCTATTACCTATTAAAAAAGCCATAGAGAACTTAATCTAACTTAATCTATGTCCGTAACATTACGGACGTGTACACAAGGGCTTGTATGTTATGTATATGCGGAACATATATAATCCACAAGCCCTTGTGCACCTTTATATATATATATTTTTTTTTTTTTTTTTGACTAAGCTACCTTATAACTAGATAAGTGGGCCGTTATACCAACTAAACGATTTGTATATAGGCAGGAGCCGGCGAAGGCGGAGACTGATTCTGGTGTAACCACCAAAAGAAGTGCCGCTCCTTATCACTCTCTCTCCTATCTCGAGTAGGGATCGCTCTACTGAACCGGAGAAGATCTTCATGTTCGCGGACGACATCCGGTTCGTAGAGGAGTCGCCTGTCAACTGTTCGGCGCATCGCGTGGTAGATTACAGGACATCCTTCCGTGTCCTGTATCAAGCTGATCGAATCCAAATAGAGGAACGCTTCAGGTGGAACAAAGCCGTTGTGGCGCACCCTCTCATGGTACATATAATTGGGATAGTAAGCCCCGAAGATCAGACTATTGGTAGAAGTCATACTTCTTGCAATGTGACTTCTTATTAATTTGATGATAAAATTATACATAGTCCTTTTTCGCGCCGTGTAGTCGTTGTAGATCCGTCCTTATATCCGAGGCAGGTTACTCTCTCATAACGGTTAGTTTTTTATGTGGGCGGGTTGTTAGCCTTCCGCACAACCACAAGGGGACCGCTGCATACATTGGTTCACCTCACAACGGAAGTTGTGAAGGCTATCCAAGGATCGTTGATGGCATCCCGCCAAGTTGGGAGCGATCAACAACTGTGCCCTGTGTGTACAGACCCTGCCTCACGTAATTGTAGTCTAGCTGCAGTTTAATAGCGTATCTGGCAGTAATCTTTCTGGCGAAGATCGGTCGGGGAATTAGCCCGTCTATAGCTTCTAGAGCTGCTGTGGGGCAGATGCGCATGGCACCTGTTATTCCAAGACAGGCAATTCGTTGCACCTTCGGCAACCTGTTTACCGTTGACTGTTGGAGTATTTTTGGCCACTAGACAATGGCCGCGTATGTGATGTTGGCCAACATTGTTTTCAACCAATGTATAATTTTGGGAAAAAAGACCTCAAGTCCTGCTGTGTAGACGTCAACCAATGTATAATTTTGGGAAAAAGACCTCAGGTCCTGCCGTGTAGACGTCTGCTGGCCCACAGTGCCAGTAACACGTTTAGTAACACGTTCTGCGACTGACTTGATGTGTAAATTCCAGTTGAGTCGTTTGTCCAGTATTACTCCAAGATACTTGACTTCACTGGAATAGACCAGAGTGGTGTTGTTAATTATTATGGGTTCAAGGTTAGTACATAACCTCCTTGAAAAGGCGCTAGAACGGTCTTGCTGGGATTAACAAAATCCTTCTCCTTCTAAAGCATTCTTCCGTCTTGTAACAGTCCATTCTTCATTACACGAGTTAGTGTCGCTTCGTGCTTACCCTAAAAATAATAGCCAGGTCATCAGCATAACCTATTGTGGAAAAACAGATCTGTGGAGATCTGTTAGCAGATAGTCGATAACTAGTGACCACATGCTTCTCGGAGGGACAAGCATTGACACATTTGCCCTTCGTCCATCTGAGGTATGAAAGCCTTGTTCGTCCATCACAAGCTCAGTGACCATTTCTCGTCGGCTTTAGGATTACATAAATTCGGTGCTTGTGTCCTTTGGATCATGGATATGCCAGGATATGCCTCACCAGCAATCTCTTTTCTTGTTGCCGGATTTCTTAACCTTGATACCAGCTCCTGCTTCGTGCAGTATGTTAGAAATCAAAGTCAGCATTGACTAGCGACGAATGAGCACAAAACAGAGACCATCGTTGACTTGATCACATTGTCACCATCTACAGACATAGGACTTCGTCTACCTCCGCACCCAAGTAAGAATAACTCTTGCCAATGGCTGTTTCTCTGAGCTCGAAAGGCAATTAAGGAGTAAAGGTCTCTCTCGAAGGACCCAGGTTAGTCTTGACAAAACCTCTATCATGCCAGTCCTGCTCTATGTCACGGAGACATGGACTATCTGAATAGCAGTTGAAGAAATACTTGGTCTTTCTGCGATTGATCTTAGGTCTTATTTGCGTTGAAGGCATTTGGAGAAGGAAATTCAACCACCAACTGCAAGCGCTTTACCAGAGTGCTAAACAGTTTGTAGGAACTGACTCCCGGACGTGGACGTATGATGCATGCGTATGTCGACACAAAGTTCCGAGTCAGGTACGCACAAAAGTTTTATTTTTACGGTTTGCGCCAATGGGTGTGGAATCTTCTTCAAGATACTAGCAACCCGTGCTACCAGCATGAACGATTCACTGGATATTATTCTCCTTTTTCCTCCAGCCTACGTCCTAAACCACACATCTACCACTCTCCCCGCGGAACTGCCGTTAGGGACTGGTTAGCACATCACGCTATATGATCTCTATTTGCCAATTCGGCTTTTCTTTCTCTTTCGAGCCTTCTTAGGTCGATCTGCACGCTCGTTGTCGGAAATGCTTAAAACAGAGGACATAGTTCCGGGAACTACACATGTCCAGAACGGCACAACTCTAGGCTGTACAACGGCATGGGTCAAGCCAGACATGTAAGGATTCATCGCCTAAGTCGGCTAGGTGATGTAGAGCCCGGGAACAATACAACCCGAGAATTGGAGTCCACACAAATGGTGAAACACAATAGAAAACACACACGAAACCCATTTCTCACACAAACGGAAAAGGACTTCAACTGACTTGTCGATCGTAACTGGATGCACCTGACGAAAGTTCGTGTCAGCTGAAGACGAATGAGAAAGACTAACGACGAGGTGGCATAAGTCGAGTTTCCGTTGCATAGCCATTAGGCTCCATATAAAAGAATGTAGTGTTTAAGAATCCAACTTAGGCTCAAACCAATTAAGTGCCCGTGATGAGTCTATGATAAGCTTAAAGTTGACAACTGGCTGGATGTCTTAAGTGCCATTCATATGAGCTCACTGAGAAGTGCGAACTTCGCTAACTGTGACACTTCATTTTGGGAACATGTTAGGTGGTCAGAGAGCAATGGGTACTACTTTGACCAAACACAAATTTAATCGCGAATTTTTTGATCGTGAATGTGTGGATTGCGTTTGCCTTTCTTGTGTATTGCGTACTCACTTTGACAGTTCGCAAAGAGAATGATTTATTCAATTTTTAGAGATTCGAAGATACTTCAACTAATTATTGTTGAGATAGACTCCATAGTTGAATGCTCATTTTTTGCATATCAAGAAGAAGAACTTTTTGTTTATTTTTGCCAGAATTTTGTTGTTTCTGTAAGTTTGGTTTCGCAATTAGTTGCTCATATGAATGACACAGAAATCTTAGTTGAGTACATTGGTATGTTTCATATCGGCTGCAACATACACAGAAGCGACGTTCAGACACAACAATTTGTCGTGGCAATTTGTTTGACAACTGTGATTGATGGTCCAAATCGGCAATGTGAACGCTCGTTACAACACAACGGCTGACTTGTCGGTAGACAGCACATTTTGACTTTTCAGCTTGATTGGCTGACATGTAAACAGGTGTGAACACGTATTGTACAACTTCAGTGCATTTTTCATTTCTGAGGCCTGTTTCACAGATCATATATCGCATACATTTCATACCACCTACAAAACTGTCATACATCATACAAAAACACTAGGGGCACGATCTTCCAGAAGTCCGTACAACTGCTAGCATACGCAGACGACATTGACGCGATTGGTAGAACGCAGCGAGCCGTCAATGAGGCGTTTGCTGGCATTGAGGCGGATACGGTTAAAACGGGTCTAGCGGTGAATGAGGGAAAAACGAAGTATATGCTGTCATCGAGAAAGAACACACAACATCTTCGAGAGAAAAGCTCTGCGTGCGGTCTTTGGTCCTGTTTGCGTTGACGGTTTCTGGAGGAGAAGATTCAACCACGAACTGTACAGCGACATAAGTCTAGTCAGGCGTCTTCAATTCCAACGCCTAAGATGGCTAGGCCATGTAGAGCGTATGGACAACTCAGCTCCAGTCCGAAAATCTTCGACTCCGAACCCGTGGGACAACGCAACAGGCGCACCCAGGTGGGGAAGGACCTCAACCAATTTGTTGGTTGAGGCCCAGGTCCGCCCCGGACTGTAGCGCCAAATAAAGAAGAAAGAAGATTACCCCGACAGTAAATATGTATGTAATAAAAACAAAAATGCCTTTTTTCGTTTATTAATTCAATGAAAAAAGCAAAATGGTTTTGACTTTTGCTTAATTTCGCATATATTTGCAAACAATTCTTGTGCTATTTCTTTTTAGAATTGTTTTCTTTATCGCACATGCATTCCGGAATGATATGCTTTGCATAATTTGCGCAAAGTTTTTCTTCGAAAACGAATGATTATGTTCAATACGTAAAATGTATCCAATATTAAACTTGATAGCATATTTTGACCTTTTGGCCTCGACAAGAGGGACATTAAATCATTTCACATGACAAAATTCTACAGTGGGGCGTGATAAAAATCATTCACGGCACTGTCTTAATGTCGTTGGTGTTTGAATTATGCTAAATTTCCAGATGTTTGGCAAATACAAATATTATCATTCCACTTATTGTGGAGTGAGGAAAATGTATGCTGAATCTCTTAAAAGAGTGTAATTTCGTTTAATACGTGAAATTATTTTCCTCAATAACTCTTCATACGTCGCACAGTGTTCCGCAAATGGATTCACTGTCTCAATAATCTGTACCTCTTTTTGTGTTTACTGGTATATTAGGGTATATAAAGGGCTTTCGAGTAGGGACTTGATAACTTTGATTAAATTTTGACAGTTATTCACGAAATAACGTAAATGCCGTCTTCTGATTGGCCAATTTGGTTTATGAACACATTACACACAGTTGTCAAAAATCTTAAGGGGAAAGAGAGGTAGAAGTCGGGCATCTCTGTAATACTTCATTTCTGATGAAAAGTAATCAGAGGACAGCATTTACGTTATTTCGTGAATAACCGTCAAAAATTCGTGAATATTCGTCAAAAACGCACTCAAATTCGTCGATGGACTAAGGGGCAATCAGCTGTGAAGTCGGCTATCTCTGTAATACTTCATTTCTGCTTTTCATCATCAAACTGTCATTAGCCGTGTTATTTTGATCGCTGTCGATAGTGAAGTGAAGTAAGATGCCTGGGGCCTGTTTCACAGATCATACATCACATACATTTCATACAACATACAAAACTGTCATACATCATACAATTTTCTGTTTCACAGATTCTACTGGAAGTATTGTATGATGTGTATTATTTTGACGTTTAATTTTGAATGACAAATTTAATTGAAAACTAAATAGGATTGCAAACACACGAAAAACTAATTAACGGAGTGATCCAGTATTGAAGAGAGATATCATTCAACTGTGTTTCCACCTAGTACATGCAATTTTAATAAAAATTTCTTGACGAACTCGCATTCCTTATTCCTACATGTCTAATTTTAAAAAAAGATGAACAATCATTAATTATTCAAAAATCATAACCTCAAAAATTCTAATTTTTGTTTTTTCTCATTTGAAAACGAATTTTTGTAGTGACTACAGCAGTTTTAAGTTCTGTATGAAATGTATGTTCAAATTTCAAACAAAACTGCTGTATGATGTATATGATATTTTTCTGTGAAACAGGGGCTCATACAACAAATCTGACAAACAGAACTCATACAGTAGAAGTGTCAGAATCATACAATGTATAAGATGTATGTTCTGTGAAATAGGCCCCAGGTTAGATATTTCATCATAGCTTTTATTCAAGAGCCATAGTTTTATCATCTTTAGAAATACGGTTTTAACTCTAACGATTCTAATGTCATATGGTAAGTAAGTAAGTAAGTGAGTAATTCAGTTATTTACAATTTTCGTTACACATTAGATACATTTTAATTGATTGCATCAAAATATATGAAGAAAACAATTTATATGTTCGAAAAAAATTTTAACTCGAATTTTTATAGGCCGTCACTTTTTACAGTCGATATTATGCACAGTGATAGGCAGTGATTTGTTGTATGTGTTTTACATGAAAAATCCTAAAATCTTTACTATTTATAGCTTTTTGAAATAACTCAACATTTTCACCATGGTAAAGTGCACTAACGAGCTTGTATAACAATCTTAAATATTTAGACTTTCATTTCATTTCATTTATTTATTTTTAATATCTATCGCTGTACTTCAAGAATCATATGTTCTTTTACTAGTACAGGAACATTATAACATAAAATATTATTTTGTGGGACATGATTGGGATTAGTGATTTCAAGTTACTTCAATTATAATTTAAGAGTGTAGATTTCTGATTTTAAAATTTAATGTTATTAGAATACATATGTGTAGAGAAAGAGTTAAGACTGAAGTTACTAGGAATTATTTCAGTTCGAGCGGGAGAAATATGAGAAGCAAGCGTTACAAAATTGTCTGTACTTGGTCTTAGACCGTACCTGTGAAGGTAGGTGATTCCATAAATGAACAGCATGAATGAAAAAGTGCCTGCGTGACATTAAACAAGTATGTTTGTAGGGTTTCAAGGTAATATTACGACTTGATCGACAGAAGGTGATCTTTTCATATAAATATTTTGGCTGTTTCTTGTGAATAATTTTGAAGAGTAATAAGCACGACCGGTAGCATAAGAATGCGTCCAGTTCGCATCCTAGGAGGATGCGACGTTGTTCCGAGACGTGATCAAATCTGCGAAGGTTAAAAACATACCATGCAGCCGCGTTAATTGCTTTTGTCAACTTTAGGGAGGAAGAATAATCACAGTCAGCGAACAACTCAGATCCATATGTCAAGATTGGCACTATGAGTGCTCTGGCAAGTTTTAATTTGATGTTCACAGGGAGAATATATTTGCTGATTGATAAGCCTCTTAGGGATGTATACACCTTTGATACTACGCTATCAATGTGGTCAGTCCACGTCAGTTCACTATTGCACATTATTCCAAGGTTTTTTACACATGTAACATATTCAATTGCGGTCGAGTTCAGTTCTATTAGCGGGAAATTTGACAAGGAAGGCGGTTGTTTCGAGAACGGGATGGCTTTGGTTTTGTTAGGATTGAGCATTAGACCATTTTGTGTAGCCCAGTTTGCAATAGAGCCCAAATCCTCGTTTATTTTAGCAACTGAGTCTTCAACCATACCAAGAGGGAAACTTAGGTAGATTTGGACATCGTCTGCATAGACTTTGAAGTAATGAAACTTCCACGCTCTAGAGATGTGGATGGATTGGACTGAATGACTGAAGATGATAAAATTTCATCGGATCCCTATTTACATTATGTTCCACGCCACGATAGCAATTTTACCTTATCAGTCAGTGACCAAGTAAGACATTTGTGTGTGCAACGAATAAAAAAAAGCAAAAATATACGAGTAACTAGGCAGTGGCAAACAGCGCTCATTAAAGTCTCTTAACAAAATTACGGAAGAGAAATTGTTTCATCGTTTTATCGATAGTTTCACTTAAAATTACTTTTTATTCATCAATACTCTAGCTAAGAGGGTCTTCGGATCCGAGCCTGCTGGTTCGAAACAAAACAAATATTCGGTTAAAGACAAAGCCATCTCTGACACAATAAGATTTTGTTTTTGTGCCCGAGGCTCTCATGGAGTAAAGGCAGCTCAGGATCAAACTGTTTTATCTCAGTAGAAAAACTGGAATAATGTCTAGGTTCTAATTCCCGCTTGTTACTCAAAACCACTGCAGATTATATATCCCATTTTTAAACTAAAAGAAAGAATGAGTCCCAAGCCGCGACCAATCAGTGCTTTCTTAAATACGGCCTGAATTCAGAACTCTTCCGATTTATCCTCTGTTTAAGCATTTGAGCGCCTCCTATCAAACTCGAACATTGCATCAAATTAAATAATTATTTATTATTTTTTTACTTCCACAGCCACTGCAGGTGTCGAACCTGGTAACTCCTCGCCAGTGAATTCACAATTGCACCCCCATCGACGAGCACGAACATTCAGCTGACAATTCACAATCTACAGCTGAAGAACCCCCCACAGCTGGAAACGTAACCGTCGTCGGCTCTCTCGCAAATTCAACATAACCTGCCCAACCGCGCTGACTTCAATTCAACCCTCTCTCTCTCCACATCCAGCCATTCAACTCCGATTACTGAATTCAAATCGGAATCGATCTCACCACTCGCCAGTCGCACAAGAGCAAGAGCAAGACACAATACGAGTATTCTCCCAGCAGAGTCAGCAATTCCGCCGCTACACAGCCGCACCATCGCAATCGCAATAGCACCAAAACGAACCAGCAGCAGCAGGCGAAGTCAGAGCAAAAGAGGAAAAATGTGAGAAGAAGAAGAAGAAGAAAAAAAAAAAATTCCTGACCAACGAAAACGAAAAGCAGTCACAGGCAGTCTGCAGGCACTAGGCAGTAGTCAGTCAGTAAGCAGGCAGTCATATCTGAGAGACCGAGTCGAGTGGAGTTGTGACAAGCGTTAACGCAACACAGCGATCCGAAAGTTTTGTTGTTTGTTTGCTTGTGTATAAAGCACCAAAGCGAGAGAGCGAATAAGAGCTAAACGCGCTGAGCGTGTAATCGAGTGAGACAAAAGTGCATCAAAAAAGAAGGAAAAAAAGAAGAATTTCCGAGGTTTTTTTCTGTTTCTGTTGTTTTTTTTTACGATTTTTTGGTGGTGTCTCAGAAGTGAAGAGGCAAAAAAATTTAAAGTGCGGAGAACCTTTCCGTCCACTACGAGGATATATTCCCTTGCGATCTGCAATCTGCAACAACTGCTCCATCCGGGCGTGGTGTGTGTGTGTGTCTGTTAACAGTTCTTTTTTCGCATTCTTACTTTCGATTTCTCTGTCTCTCTCTCCCGTGTCCCGAGACCCCGAGAACCAAGCAAATAATTCAATTCAAACCTTCCCGCATCCAGTGGAAAACAAAATGCTCTGAGCCCAGGCGGCGAGAACAACCAAAACCAACAGAATCCTGTGTCCTACCCGAAAAAAGGATCATCTCTTTACACATTTCCGTGGAATTCGAATTAGAGTCTCAGCTCGCGTGTGTGTGTTTGAGTGTGTTGGTGGTTCGTCCAGAGAAGACAAAAAAAATGCAAACGTAAAACCCGTAGAAACAGAGGAAGAGAAGGAAACGACGAGAGCAGAAAAACAAAAAAAAAATACAAAAAACAAAAAAAAAAAACTTACAACTCAACTTGTTACCTACCAGAGGCCCGTACGTACGTACGTAGTCGAGTCGAGTCAAGTCGAGAAGTTGTCTTGTCGTCGTCGTCGTCGTTGTCGTTGTCGAGAGTAGTCGTCAGTTTCGATTGGAGTAAAAAAATTCTGTTCGTATTATTTTATTTTTTTTGTTCGTTTCGTTAGTGTGTCGCGCGTGTCCGTGTGTTTGTGTATGTGCTAATGCCAAATGCGATTTCTCTGCTGAGAAAAATTGTTGGTTTATTTTTTCCAAAGAGAGGCCTACAGCAGCAGCTCACGAGCGCGGAGGGGCGACGACAAAAGAACCTTTTTCGTTGTTTTTTCGTGTAAAATTCGTTCGTGTTGTTCTCTGTTTCTCTGCGAGTGTCCTCCCTGTTATCCCCCACCCCATTAAACCCGAATTCAAAACACCCTGCGGGCGAAAACCAACGACAACTGAAAATTCGAAAATTCAATCATTTCCTGTCAACTGTTTTGTTTTTCGGTCAACAAATTCAACGAAATTCAATTAGAAGTGCCTTTGTGAAAAATAAATAAAAATAAAATTCATTGCAATTTGAAAGCAAAAAAAGAAAAAAAAGGAAGAAATCCGCCGACGAAAGGCCGCCCCAAATACCGCGTTCCATCTTCGAATACGACACCGACACCGACCGAGAGTGCATCACACAGAGACCATCTGAAGAACAGAAAATGTTCTCCGAGGGGATTCATGCGATTGGCGATGGCCTGCTGGACCTGGACAGCGAACGCTTCAAGTCGCTGATTGTCCAGGATGACATCAACGAGATCTACGACGTGGAACAGACACCATTCGCAAGGTTTGTACTCGCCCCGATGAACCCTTTATTTTTTTGATTTAATTTTTTGGGGTTAACACTGTTCTTTTGGTCGTGTGTAAAATTGTTTAAAAAACCCGAATCGATCTCTCCTCACTCAGTCCTCTCTCTCGCCCATTGAATTGATGACCAGACCACATGTGTGTTGTGTTCGTGTGTGTGTTTGTGCGGTGCATTGTGCATTTCGAATTTTTGTCATTTTTCTCTGGATGTGGATACTCTCTCTCTCAGTGTGTGTGTGTGTTGGTTGGTTGGTGTGTCATGTTTGCTTGCTGATTTCTTGTTTTACTACAGTTTTCCTGGTTCTCTTTCTCTCGCCGCACACTTCAGCTGTGCTCAGTTCACTCGGGAAAGAGTGTGTTGTGTTGTGTGTGGTGGACAAGGAAAATGGGGATAATTGAAGAAGTGGTGGAAAGGTAGAGAGACACGGAGGAAACAACCAAAAGGGAGACGTGAGTGACATTTCTTTAACCATCCGATTGACTGAGCGAGAGAAGGGGGGGATTGAGGAAACTCCTACTTTCAGAATGATTACACACGATATCCACCTCTAAACCACCACCACCAGCACTAGGCTGGCGAAGAGGTTCCCTTTCTAAAAATGTAAAAACGCGAGCAGGAGAAAAAGAAAAATGTCTTATTTCCGAAATAAGTTTCGAGGTTATTTTTGGAGGAACCAAGCAGAGTGACAATTTGTTAGGTGTTCCAATGGAGGAAAGAATTCCTTGGGGATTTAGATTACGAAGCAGCAGAGTGAGCTTCAACAAAGTTACTTCGGTTCGAATAGAAAGAACACTGAAGGAAGATTTCTTTACGAAGTGTGACTTTGTTACGTGTCAAGTTTGACATTTATTGCGTGTTCCTTTCTGGAAGAGACGTTTTTGTGAAATTCCTAAAGAACTTTGGGCTGTTCCTCGATTTATTTTCGTAGTTTTTCTGGAAATGGGAATATGTGACAGTTGACATGAAAGAAACGAGAAAAATAACAGAACTTTGCTCAGTTCTCAAAGTTTCATTGGATGTGGCATGCCTGGACTGGAATTCATTTATCGACGACGAATAGATTACATTTTGTGATCGAATCTTCCATCTCTGATTAGACATTTGTGTTCATCGACTTGTTTTGTCCACCTTTTCCAACAGTTTCTGTCTTGTCATGTCGTGTGTCTCTGAAGCTGATTGCCCATTTTATTCAAAAAATGTTGTCTGTGGCATTTGAGTCCATTCCACCAACTCGCTTATCCTTTTCTTTATCCCTTGAGCTCTGATAACGCGAGTTTTGGGTGAAGAAATGTTGACATGATGGTCTGAGTCTATGCATTGAACGTGCCTCAAGTCGATACGGCCGTCCTAAAGAAAATCTTTCTGTAATTCAAGAAAATTGTACAGATTTGTGGTAGTTTAATATGAGTCCAAGAACATTCCAGGTGGTGAATATACTTGTGTCAAACGTGCCGTGATCCGACAGCTGTCAGAAATCGTTGTGTTTTAGTTGAGTGAACAAATTTACATCAGTAGTATCAGAGTTTTATCTCTCACAAACAACTTATTTGGTCATTTGTCAATTTTGTAACAATTATTGTTTAGGCAAGCCAATTCAAACCCGGTTGTTTCATTATGTACTTGAATTCTTATGATTATTGCTAAGCGAAAAAGAAATCTCAATAAATCTACCACTACTACTACGACAGCTGTCAGAAGTTCGAAGTGGTTTAGTCTTTAAAATGAGCATGCCCATCAGGAGTTGAACTTGAAACGCGAACTGTATTTTATTTTATTCCCACAATTTCTTCGTGGGTTTTAGAAATAAGGTATTACAGTGATAGCCGACTTCGCAGTTGATTGCTCCCTAGTCCATCGAAGAATTTAAGTACTTTTTTGACAGATATTCATGAATTTTTGACGGTTATTCACGAATGCCGTTCTCTCATTGGTCAATTTGGTTTAAGAAAACGTTATAAAAAACAGTTGTCACATGAGGCAAGGGAAGTAGATGTCGTGCTGCTGTGTAATACTTCATTTCTGTTGAGTATGTTCGGTAAGTCGGTCATTTAATTGTTTAATCAAAAACTGGCCAATAGTGGGGCAGTTTCTACCGAGAAAGTCTTATGCTGCCCATACACAGCACACTTTGGTCTGCCCATCAGTTTTGCTTTCCTACACATACGTCGCACAATTTCGCACTCACATCGAAATTTGCGAAACAGTGACACCAAAACAGAGAACATTTTCATAAGTGGGCTCCCCTTAAGTCGAATTGTCACGGGGCACCATAATTTGTTCGTCTTAGAGGGAGTTTGACTAAGAGAGAGGCTTTTGTATGGAAAATTGATGGAAATTTATGTAAAATATGGCGAAAAAGTTCTAGTTACAAAGAGTTTCGACTTAGGAAGAGTCCACTGTAGGTACTCACACAGTGTGGCACACTATATATCGGTGCGTGAAGTAGACCACACACAGGACACACTTCGAAACACCGACACAACTGGAGGCACAAGTGTACAGTGCATGCATGGCCTTAAGGATGCTGTCAGAAACTAATGTTATCCCTAATTTACCTCGGCCTTTCAAGGTTTTTTGACATACAGTACGCTTTCGGCAAAACTTCAGGCTAGTCCCCATGGCTACAATAACCAAGCAAGAAATAAGTTAGGCATTGAAGGTGTTTATCGCTGTCTCCTCATTGTCTCAAACCGTCTGCTTTGTGCCTATTGTTGACATCTGGTGTATGCTTGGAGTAGGAACATGCCCCGTCTTGACTCCCGGCGGCGGAGGATTTGCAGCAGAGTCTTCGTCTTCACGTAAGTCTCACGGTAGCTTGACACTAAGTCTAAGTGAGCCGCGGACAGTAGGGCGTTGGGACAGACAATTTACCTACATTCGCCTTTCATACCCGATGTCTTCTCATGAATTGTGGCGAGTTGGATCGTGTCACCGGTTCCTGGCAGATGTTGGTTTACGCAGTCAAATTGTTTTAGATTTCGGCGACGAATGTTGCAATAAGAGATATGACAGTTGTAATCACTTGAACGTCACTAACGCCATCTCATCCTGCACTCTTATGATACATCAAAAGCTCACAGAAAAATTTATCACTCATTGAAATCCTTTATTTAATGCTAAATTCTCACCGAGTTGTCATCAAATTTCTCCAAACCTCCGAGGTTACACAATACATTTTCGTGGTTTCGAAACCTCACAATTTCGTTGAAATCTAGTTGAAACCCCTTTGAGTTCATCCCTTCGCGATAAGTTGTCAAACCAAACAAGTCTGCAGCGTAAACCTTAGTTAATTTTGTTCATTTTGGTGTTCATTTTCTCTCCGGTGCTCTCAACACTATTATTCCCTGCCATCCGACACCTCTTTTGTCGGCCCCTTCAAAATTGACAGCTAATGACATATCAAACCACTTGACCAGAAATAAAATATAACAGAGATAGCCGACCTTACAGCTGATTGTCCCCTAGTCCATCGCCGAATTTGAGTGCATTTTTGACAGATATTCATGAGTTTTTGACGGTTATTCACGAATGCCGTTCTCTGATTGGACAATTTGTTTTAAGGAAACGTTATAAAAAACAATTGTCAACAATTTTAAGGGGAAGAGAGGTAGAAGTCGGGCATACTTCATTTCTGGTTGAAATATTCATTGTGTCATCCTTTGATTAGTCAACTTGGTTTAAGAACACGTTATAAAAAACAGTTGTCAACAATTTTAAGGGGAAAAAGAGGCAGAAGTCGGGCATCTCTCTCTCTCTCTTTCTCTCTCATTTCTGCAGTTGACAACACAACTTCGGTGGGAACGGCCTAGAGAAGTTTCTGTAAAAGTTCATCCACACCTCTCGATGGGAACAGCATTAGTCTACAATTAAAAATAAAAACAGAAAAGTAAAGGATTGAGTTTATCAAGTGTTTATAATGAACTCCTACTTTAAATTTACTCCATTAACAATCTTTGTTGTTCCATGCCGGAGAATGAGAGGTAGGGACACAAACTAACAAATTCATACATTAAGCTAAAAACACACAACTTGGCATCACTGTATTTAAATGAAATCAACTAAAACCAACTTAAAAAACTATGCCCAAAAACAACTGCCTCTGCTTACCCTTAAACTTTGCGCACGTTTCCGTAATATGGAGTATGGGCGAGCAGTTTGGTCTCAACTGATTTTGAGAAATTAATTTTCCATAAATTTTCATAAATTTGCCAAACTCACTGTTTTAGTTTGCCAAACTGTACTCAAGCGCAGATGTTGTCATAGACAAAGAGTCATCTCTTCGGACAGTTCAATCACCCCTAGAAATAGTCACGATTTTATTCGCCTTTTCTTTTTATGACAAATGTAATAGTCAAAGCGGTGTTTTATCGACCATTTCGCCGGTTTTGCAGAATAATTTCTTTTCCACTGATTGGGTCAGTATCTGTTCGATGAACTTTGCCAATCATTTGGCATTTAAATTCCAAAAGAGGATGGTCAGTGTTTATCAGTTTTGCCTCCATATGGGCGTTTGCATTCACAATCGAACAGGTCTATCAAGGAAGATCGTTGAACTTGTGGTTAAACCTAGAGGCAGTGAACTTGCTGAAGTCTTGGAAACTCTTTTCATGGTTTTGCTTCTTCTAAAAAGGAAATACAAGAAAATGTCACTGGATTTGGTAATTTACAGCTTACAGAAGACGGCCATCTTTGAGACAAATTAGTTTCGTCTGCTTGAATTTGTGCGTGGCGCTTGTTCGGTTAAGATTCAGAGTTGTCAATAAAAAAAACCCCTTGTGTTGTCCATACGAGACGCGCTCTGTATGACGATTTGTGACCAGACGACTGCGTTGGGACTAAATTCACATCGTGGAGTTGTTGGGCCGTGGAACGTTCTTCCTCCTCCTTCCCGTAGCGTCGTCGTTTTGGAGAGGACGTCTTCGCCTGCCAAATGTTTCTCCTTCAATGACCATTTTCGAAGTTAAAGACGGAACTGTAACACGAACTTAAAGAACCTTAAACCTTCAATCTTGTAAGTTTTAAGGTTAGGTTCTACATCATATACGCTTGCAATGTCTGCGGGTGCTCTATTATACTTAAACGGACTGCCTAAGGAGGCTTGGTTGGACAACGACAAGGATTTTGTTTTCTAACTACAGTACAGTTGAAAATTCTGCAGCTACGAAATTGACCAGTTGTTGAACATCCTCCTTTAAAATTCACTGCCTCTAGGTTTAACTTCTCCTTCTGTATATGTTGCTGTCTGCTTTGGGAAATAACGTCTGTTAGAATTTTGATTCTGAATCAAAGAAACACTTGAATTTTTCGAATTTAAAGGCGAAGCAGTGACAGTGCCCTTGAAGGGGAACAATTAAACGTGTGACTTTCGGTCAAGATAACTCAGCAAAAGGCCTTCGCAAGAAATCTCCTCACAGACGAAGTGCACATTTAATTTGCGAATGTTCTTTGCTAAGGACCTAGTTTCCTTACCAAAAGAGTTGAAAATAGAATGCCTCGTGAGTCTCGCTGACCTCGTCCAAGCAATCGAGTGCGGAGAATCCCGTTGCCATGCAAACGGAAGTTCGGCAACATAAATGAACTATTACAGAGATAGCCGACTGCACAGCTGATTGCCTCCTAGTCCATCGACGAATTTGAGTGCCTTTTTGACAGATATTCATGCATTTTTGACTGTTATTCACTAAAGCCGTTCTCTGATTGGTCAATTTGGTTTGAAAAACGTTATAAAAAAAACGTTTGTCAATATTTTCAAGGGGCAAGAGATGTAGAAGTCGGGCATCTCTTACTTCATTTCTGTTCGGCAATAACTTAACGTCCCAAAGTAATCTGTCAATGAGCCGCTGAGGAAAACAGAAGTCCAATGGTAGCCGCTGTCAGCAATGTCACTGTTATGGAATTAGTGTTCTGACTTGTCGCTCATTTATACGAGATGATTTGTTTCTTCTAGAATGTGTGTCCACTTTAGACTAACCCACCTGCTCATTACTCTCGTCTTAGGACTCCAAAGGGCAGTACACAGACCATTCTGGCCTACTGTGATACCCACGGTCAGACAATACCACTGACAGACCACTCTAGTTTGGACAAAATTAAATTAAAATAATTTTTACTTTTGTACGCTACTGTGACTACACATAAATGTCACAGTCTTATGTTTTAAATGTTCATGTGAATAACGTAGTCTATGTATGGCGCCATCCGATCGGCTGATTCTACTGATAACTCTCCACTAGCAGTTCTCTATAAATGAATATAAATTATAGCAAATAAAGAGTCTGTCACTGATCCTCGAACAGACCCCTATCCATCTGTTTTTTTTTTCTTATCTTTTTTCCACAAACGCCTCTTACACTAGGGATAGTGCCGTTAATCTGATCCCAACGACAAATGGTGACTGGACCCAATTTGAAAACCAAATAAAAGTGTATTAACTTTGCTTTCACTGGGATTCGAACCGGGGATTCCACTTACTAAGGGCAGGCACTTAACGAACTGCGCCATTCCGTCGTTTTATTTTCAAACTTGATGCCGATAATAAGATGAAAGCAATTTACTCTCATGTCAAACAGAACTAATTCATGCGCACTTTGAGACGAGCGAATATTTTCAAAATGTCATCTGTTATTCACAAACGAGAGCACATTCAATAATCTAGACCTTCACACCTTGATCTTGACACACTGTGTCATCCAGGTTGGAATCACATGTGCTCCAGTTGAATATCATGCAAATTTGCATTGTAGCTGTCAATTAAAACGAGCCTCTGATTCAATTAAAACCACCCATTAACTCAAAAAGTCTCAAGTCAAATTTTTCGCTTCAGTTTCATCCGAATTTATGGTCCAAGAAATAAAATCAGTCGTTAAACATCAGTTCTTTCACAATTCGAACTTTCCAAGCCTACCGCCAAGCTTGTTTGATTTTGCAAAGTCCACAGACGATTGAACACATCCACAGGTACATAGGGTGTGCCAATTTTTCTCTCCAATCAAAAATGAGGCATAATTTATAAACGTAGGTGTTCCAATAAATCCCATGCGTTTCGTAAATCTTTCGATAGCGATAAGCTAAAAATAGTCGATGATTTAGCTTAAGTCAGAAATTGTAGTTGACAGGTTCGACTGACACATTCACAGTGGTGTGTAGAAAATTAGCCGCATTTTCAGATTTGTTTGTTTTCAAATTGAATGATCATCTTTTAATCAAACTGTGACACATCTTTGCCGCAATTTACCGCCATAACCGCCACACATTTCGTAAACAAAAGGGTTAAAGTGGGTAAAACACTTCAGAAACCTACCTGCCTACCTACAAAAATCAAATCGAAATTCTTTGTCTCAACTTCCCCAACGCGACTGTGCATCTGACAGCTCTGACAGCTGAACAGCATGCCAAATTGAAATAAAATTACAAATACAATTGGCTTTGTTTCCTTTGACCCACAGAGCCGCAATCTATTCACACTTTCAATCGGATCGGCTTCGTAGGAAAATGAGAGTACTTCTATCCAACAAGGCACATTGTTCCGGCGGAATGTTTAAATTATGATCCATCATAAATGTTCAACCTTTTCTTCATTTTGCAGGTAGCATCGTAAAATGTTGCTCACTCTTCCGCGAAGAGACTTATAAATTTGAATAAGTCTCTCGTTGGATTAGAACTGTCTGCGAGGAGGTATAATCTTCTTAGGAGCACGATGGAACGATGGCTTTGGAATTCCTTTTTGGGTGACGTTTGAAGGTTATTGGTTTCAAATTTGACAGGATCTGTAAATTAGACATTCTTGTCTCAACGTTTTGAAATTCAGAAATAATGCGAAGTTGTGGGTGACTTTAACTGTCACACTGTTTGTCATTGATGACAGATTCCATGTTGTCTGCAAGGAAGAAAGAAATTGCGTTTAATTTGAAATCAGAAGAAAACAGCTTCTGTTTGAAAAGTTGCGGTCACTGATTTTGATACTGCAAACATTGGGTAATTGTGAATGACATTGTTCAACTGTCAAACTATCTGTTATTGATTAACGATTCCATTTTTTTTCAAGAAAGCAGAAATCGAAATTCATTTGAAGATAATTTCTGTAGAAACATTTGTGATCACTGCCACGCTGTGTATGACATTATTTATCTGTCAAATCATCTGTCATTAAGGACTGAACACAGTTCGTCTGCAAAAAAACAGGGAATTTATATATTATTTGAAAGTTTGAAGTTTCTGCTCACCATTTTTGATCAATGACATGCCGTTCAGTCGGAAGATAATGACATTGTGCAACTGTCAGACTATCTGTCACTCATTAACGATTTGAGTTTGCTTGATAGGAAGCAGAAATCGAATTTCATTTGATCTTAAATGAAGAGGACAGCTCTTTTGAAACTGTTGTGACACGCTGTGAATGTCACTGTTTAGCTGTCAAACTATCTGTCTTTGACGACTGAACACAGTTTGTCTGCAAAAAAGCAGAGAACTTCTGTCTCTAAATTAAGTTTGATGTTTCTGCTCACCATTTGTGATCAATGACATGTCGTTCAGTCGGAAGCAAATGACATTGCACAACTGTCAAACTATCTGTCATTGTCATAGTATGCTAAAAATCAGATAATTTCTGTCTCAAAATTAAGTTTGATGTTTCTGCTCTCCAGTTGTGATCAATGACAGTTGAGATCAATGACACCATGAACTGTCAACATGAAGGGAATTCATCGATCTTCATACAACTTCCGAAAAAAACGTTTAAATAGAAGGATGGCAATAAATAAGACGATTCCAGCCATATTTCTCATTTTGATACGACTCCCTTGTGTTCCATCTTAAGTGTATAAACTTCCCTACATCTGTTCGATTTGCAATTCGGTCAAAGACCTCCAGTCACAGCGTCAATATTAAAGGCATCAATGACGTCTAGACATCATCTTAAAATTTCAACAATTCCAAACAGTAAATCCAGCCCGAGTTCAGTTCAGTTCAGTTAATTCATTTTATAGCACTTCAGGTGGCTTGTGCAATATAATTCGAGTAAGAAGTTATTAAACCCCCGACTACATTTGCAATTTCCATTTGCATTCTCCCTCCATTCAGCGAGCACAGTTTATTGACCGTTTATTATCACATTTTGACAGTTCGTTTATAGATTCGAAATGTTGTGGCAGAAAATTCATTGACTCGCAAAACCAACGGCAGCCTCCAATCCCACTGAGTTTTGGTTTTTCTGTTTGTTTTGTCTTCTTCGACTGAGTTCATCGAACGTAATTATGCCTGAAATGCATGCAGACACAATTCAATAAACCGCGTAATTCGGAAGTGAATTTGCGGTGCTGTCAGACATAAACGTCAATCACATTTGAACTCGCGACGGATCGAACAGCCCCGACCTACGTCATGTGTCTCATTTTACTCATCCGGGATAAGCAAGGATTTAAAATTAAATTGTCATATCGCATCGAGCTCTTAATTTTATTAAACATTTTCTCAACACCCACGCGCTCGTTATGCGCTCAATTCAACGAGACAATGAAATGTCAAACGCTGCAGCACACGCTAGACGACAGAGGGGACAGAGAGTTGACAGTTGCACACATTCAGCGTTGCGCCACCCTTGAACCATAAAAATGTAACAAAGGCAAGTCATAAAAGCAAACTGCATCCATCCCCTTGTATGGCGTTGCATTTGAAATCCAGATCGATGCGCAAGCGGGGGGAGACTACAGTTAGCTTGACAGATGCGCAAATGGATCTGTGCGTGGCAGTGAGATGCCTAATCTCGTCTTACAGTTGTTCAGCCATCAACAACTCATGAGATAGGCAAGTTTACGACACATGTATGATTCAACAGGAAAACTATTTATTCGCACAGACTAAGCGTGTGCAAATGAGCAATTCGCTTAATGGTCTATCACCGCTAGAGAGGAAAAAACATCAACGACGTGTCGTTGTCAGAATGTGTGTGTATTTGCAGAGACACGTCTACATTTTCTACACACTTCGACGTTCGACGTTGTCCACCTCGTTTCGATTAATGGATACTACTCAATTAGCGTCCAGAAATCGGGGTCAGAGGGAAACTTAAAAGGAGGGACGTGCCTCAATGTGATATTCCTGCCAGAGCGAGTGTGTGTGACACATTGCTGCATCAGAGCATGGGTGGGGGAGGGGAAGTAAAAGCGAGCGAAGGAGGTTAAGTTTTTTTTTTTTATGTACGTTCGACTTTGTGTTGGGGGAGGCAATTTGTTGTTGCTTCGTTTTTCGCGTCATCTAGTTCGTGTTGACTGCAAATGGACACGCAAAGGGCAGTAATTCTATGAAAACATGCTGACATTGACCTGGCCAATGAAGGCGACACGCGGTGGTGGAATGGAAAAGAGAATGGCGTTCTGTAAAAGTGGAAACTCGTGTTGTTTCCTACCTTGAGAGGTGAGGAGGATTTTCAAATGAAGTTGAGGGAGGGCGCGTTTTTTTTTTTGCACATTCTTGACGGAGAGCACGTCATAACGGTGTGTTTGGTATAATTATCTAATTTGTGTGTGGTGTACATGTCAGTTGACGTGTGCGCGGGGAAGTTTTTTTTTGAGCTTATCAATCTTGCCGGGGCTTAGGGAGTGACGGTAATTGATGAAATATGACGGTGTGTTGAGTAAGCTAAGCGAGCGGTAGGAAAGGCGTTTATTTTTCTTTAAAACGAAAATTAATTAAATGTGTGCGATTGTGTAGAGTGACAGATGTCAATGTCAGAAGGGGGTATGTTCCTCCTTGAAAACAGAAATGACCAGGCCTTTACAAACTAGACTACGAGAAACCCACCTCTGTGTGGTGGATTTCTTGGAACTGGCATGGTGGCAATCATTAAACGTGGAAATTTCTTGACAGTCTCCTAAAGGGCACAGTGACACGATGACTTTTCTTCACCATTTCCAGTTTCAGGGCAAAGACCAACAATGTCACTGAAGTTTAGCCGTCTGAAGAACATGCGGCCTAAATGGTTAAAGGAGACACAGAATTTAAAGTACAGTCAAACCTCTGGAAGTCGAACATACCAATTTTATATAAATCGAACAAAGTTTGTTTAATGTTTCAGAACTTAAGGCTCCGCCACATTCATAAAAAAAAAGTACATATCTTAACAGTGCATAAATATGCAAACCAACTTACAAACTGTCAAATGAAATCAGCTGTGCGTTGAAATCAGAAATGACGTATTACAGAGACAGCTGATTGCCACCTAGTCCATCGACGAATTTGAGTACTTTTTTGACAAATATTCATGGATTTTTGACGGTTATTCACGAATGCCGTTCTCTGATTGGTCAATTGGGTTTAAGGAAACGTTATAAAAACAATTGTCAAAAATTTTAAGAGGCAAGAGAGGTAGAAGTCGGGCATACTTCATTTCTGGTTGAAATATTCATTGTGTCATCGCCTTGCGGCAGGTACTTCACCGTGTACGGATGCTTTGATGCTATGCAAGTGAAGTGTTATATATGCCGGAGCCTTTAGACCCCTCCCATATCTTATATTCTACAACTCGAACCTAGATTGTAAGGAGATTCGACTGTAATTGCACATCTTACTTGAAATCCTCTTAAGCGATTTCGCCACAATGTCATCCCGTGTCCACCGAAATCCAAACTCAAACTTATCTTGTCTCCCACTCACACACATCATTCTATTCCATTCTAATGCGATTCCGAAGTAACCTCCAGCTGCACTGTCCGATCGTCTTGTGTTGTCATCATCTGCTCTTGGGTTTGGCAAGAGAGACAACAACAACAAAAAAAAAGAACGAATGCAAACAGGTGTTCGAACAGAACAAAGGCCAGCACAACACCACACAGCCAACGTCGAGAGAAGGGTTTTGCACCGATAAGATCCCCATGCCAAAGCGGAATTCAACACAAGAATGCAATAAACACAGAGATAGTGTGAGAGACAGAGAGAAGAGAGAACTGACACAAGCGCAGACACCAATAAGTCCGGTCGTAGCGTGTACCCACACGCCAATGTGACTTGGCCCAGCCAAGATTTCTGTGTTTTCTAACACATTCTCGTCGTTCGTTGCACTAAAAATGGGTTTTCGCATTTGAATAAAAAAAAACAAAATGGCCGCCAGACTGTGTCTTCTAAGTGTAAACTGTGGTCTGGTCTGATCTGGTGTGTTGTGTTGCAAGAGTGAACACGACGAGGCCCTTGGAACGACGACGATGATCATGATGATGATGATCGTCGACATCCAACATCACAGAGGAGAGGAGATCCACACAAGATTTCGTACTGGTCTCGTTTGGTGGACTTTTTCGGGTTTTGTTTTCGGTGCGCGTCTCAAGGGCCAGTGAGTGGGCTTGTTTTTCTGCTGCAGCCGAACATTCGCATTCGTGTCCGCATACCTGAAGAGCTGGTTCGCGTATCTTGTCCGTCCATCATCAACAGCGGCAGCAGACACTCTCTTTGGCTCAACACATTTTCTTTATGGCTGGTTTTTCCCCCTTGATTATTTCATTTCTCTCCCTGTCTCTGTCGATCTCGTTTTTTTTTTCCTTGTTTCTTTTCACCTTTTCGCCATCATCATCATCATCATCATCATCATCGCCGTCGTCGTCGTCGTGTAGTTAGTTTTCTTTCATCATGATGGCAGCCTTGTTTCTACTTATCCACTAAGAGGTGACCAACAACTGTGAAGGTCGTTTGCTCTTGTTTTTTTGTGGAATTTTTCCATTTCATTTTACATTTTTCGCTCGCTTCGGTTTCTTTGTGTCTTTTCCTCCTCGCCTTCTTCATCTTAAAGGTTTTCCCGTAAACACACATGCCCACGAAGACTGAAACTCTTGAAGGCAAATCCATCGCGCATTTGTAAAATGAAAATTGATTTCATTGTCCCAAGAGGGAAGAAGAACATTTGTACATCCCTGG
This sequence comes from Eristalis intricaria, assembly GCA_964034865.1. Classification (NCBI taxonomy): domain Eukaryota; kingdom Metazoa; phylum Arthropoda; class Insecta; order Diptera; family Syrphidae; genus Eristalis; species Eristalis intricaria. Next base: position 6,354,877 of record OZ035876.1, read on the forward strand.
CATCGTTCGAATTGTCAACGTCGTAAACCCTCCGGCTTTCCAATTACTGTTATTTGAAGCTATTTACTTTGTTTTATTTATTTTTGTTGAGAATGAGTCGACACGTAATATGAAGCCGCCGCGTCGACATCCCTTAAGGGTTTCATGTCGGTCCACAGAGTGCACGTGACATTGGTCGGTCGATGACGTGCGCACGCTGTCATTGCATTCTTGTCACCCATATGCATTCATCCCCGGTGTGACAGCCGGTATAACGGTGCCGCCGGTGTTGGCTGATGTCAAATAAAGAAACGAAAGAACACTGAGAGACCAATAAATTACTTAAGCGTTTGGGCGACACTCGTGGACAGGGGCTGAAGGGCAAAAAGCCATCACCCTAGATTTAGAAGAAAAAAACGAAAGGTGTTCAGTGGTGGTGGTGACCGTCTAATTTCCTTTGGGGGTTGAGACGACGAACAGAGTTGTGTTTATGTTTTCCTTCGTCACACCACCACGGAACGTGCCTTTATTGTGTGCATTTTTAAGCACATTTCAAGCGCACTCTCTTGTATTGTTTCAATCAATATTTGTGGCTGGGGGTTAAGAATACACACAAATTGGTAATCCAATCCACCCCATTGACGGGGAAAAAATCAAAAATGTTTGCCAAAATATAAATCACTTTATCGGATTGTGTGTGAGTGTTTTTGTGTACGGAAAAGGTTAAGAGTTAATTTTGGGAAGCATATTTGATTGTTGTTTTGAAGTTTGACATTTCCCATATCCGAGCTGAATTCTTTTGAACGCGTTTTTCAACAAGTTTAACAGGATCTCCTGTTTATCTGAAGCACACATTTTGCATTACTCGTCGTGTTAATTCTTGGTCATCTGTCAAGTGAATGTCAGTGCGGCCATTATGAGGCGCATTGAATATGTATTGAACAAGTCTGAAAGTGGATGTTAAGTACGTAGTCAATTTGACAGATGGAATAACTGACATAACTCAAGAGTGTAATAAGGGTTGTTCCCTTGTTGACAGTCGCACACACACGAACACTTAACTAATTTATCGTTAAGTTAATGCAAATAAAATGCAAATTGAATTATTATGCGGGTTTGTTTGCATTGCAAAATGTGGCGGTGCTTGGAAACAGATATTTTATTGATCAAACAAAGTTTTAGTGTCAAACAACTTTCAAAAGGTCAACAGGAATTCCTTAAATCGTTGAAAAAATGCAAATTGTCCACCAAACAGTCGTCCATCTGTCATGTGTCACTTTGTAGAACACAAATCAAACAAATCCCCGCCAGCTAGTGTAAATATTTAACATAAAACCACACTGTCTCAGGTCTCAGTCTCAGGTCTCAGTCTCAGTCACTGTCACTTCATTAATAAATCGCAGACCTCGTTTGGGTTCACGTTACATCGCATAAATCGTGCCACCAATGTCACGTCAATGTCATTTTATAATCTTGCACACACCGAACTCGAACATCCCAAGAAGTAGATCAGATCGCAACCTCATTTTGCAGTGATCTCTTCCGTCCCGTTCACTTGTTCTAACCTGCAATTTAGACCACAAGACAACAGAAACCATTTCCTATTGTCAATGACCCGGTTAGAGGCAATGTCCAAACAGACACACACGACCCAATCGGCCAATCTTTTGAATGGACAACAAAAAAAAAAAGAAGAAGGGAAACAGATTCCAACAATATCTCACCCAAAGAACACATCAACACAATTTAATTACAATCCACAGATGTATAGAAAGAGAGAGAGACAGCGAGGCAGAGACCTGACACTTTTGTCATGCTCGCAAGCAGGGCGTTCGCCTGGTGTGATTTTATGTGAAAATTATACACGAAACCCGGTTGAACAAAAGTAAAATCACGAAAAAAATCCAGTACAGGGCGGCTGGATCAGACCCAGTCAAAGACACAAAAGTTCAGCGATGTGTCTTCAATTTCGCTCGTTTTGTTGGCGAATTTATTATGACGTTCGTCACAGAGATTATACAATTCAAAAGCATAGAAAACTGTTTTCATTCTTCATTGTGTGTTCGCTGTTTCTGTTTCTATTTCTATTCGCCTGCCAATGCTCCATTTAACACGGAACGATAGTTATTAAGATCGTTTGCCGACCCTCACACGTTGAGACCTCGCCGCTATCGTATTCTTTTCATGAATCGCCATCTAGCGGCTTCAATGCCTGAACTGATCTATTTTCCGGATGGGGGTTTGATTTTACTTGTTACACAGAGTTTGTAATTCAATATTAGATAATTAGTTTGTTTCATTTTTATTTTGCCAGGATTGTTAAAGTTTGCCAAAAGAAACAGTTTTGATTGATTGACATAAGCGCGGGATGTGTTCATAGAAACTTTTGTTTGCACAGACTGAACACGACGACAGATGAGATGACGGTGATGATGCTGGTGAATGATGATGATTGCATCACAAGGGTTTTTTTTTCTTCTGTGGTTGGTGCCTATGTACACATGACATCCTATTATTAACTTTCACTGAAGGAGAATACAGTTTTTGATTTGGGAAAAAAAAAAACTGACAATGATTGAATGGAATTCGTGAAGAGGTGAACAAACAATAGGTGTCGCTATTTTGGCAAGATGAGGTTGGCATGGAATCAATCAGTTGTGAGAGGGAGAGAGGGGGAGGGAGCGGTTGTGTGGTTAAGTCAATATCGAATTCTTGCTTTTGACATATGTCAAAAAAGGTAAACAAATGTCAAGTGAATTCGTTGGCTCTGTAATGAATCGGTTGGTATTTCAAGGAACTTTGAAGTTTCTCCCAACAAAAGAGTTCGACGGGGATTAACTGTCACCTGAGTAAACAGTGACACGACGAGGTGTGAGATCAGCAGCAATTTTGTGGAAGGTATGATAGGATGAGTGAGGTTAATTTAGGAACGTTGTTCAGCATCAAATAGAAGTCATTGGATTCGTCAGAAGCGCAATGGTTTTCAAGCATGTAATGGTCTTCTGTCATTTCTATTTACATGCGGGTGACCAGTGCTGGTCTGACTCATCTACACCTTCTCTGACAAACATCTCTAGATTGATGATAAACAGGAGAAGTGACGAGCCAATTGGTGGCCGTTCCCCGTCTGATGATTGACGATTGATAAAGGGCGACGTGTAAACGAAAATCAATAGAGATTGATTGTGACTGATAATTAATGAGCGAGGATTAATGATGTCGGAGATTTATGCAAAACAGGCGACTACTGCCAACTGACAGCTAGCGCCCGCCTCATGTTTGACACCAACCGTGTGATAGCTAAAGATTGAAAAATGACTGGACCTGCAAGAAAGTCCATCGATGACAGACTTCAAAGTGGCTACTGGAGATTCACTCCAGGTGACGATCGATTGATGACAGATGTCAAAACCTGGAGAAAGCTTATCTGACTCTATGACTGGTGATATGTGATGGTTAGTGTCATATGACTTAAGGCTTTGTTTTTATGACAGAACTGAACGAATTAATTTTGAAGAAGCTTACGCAAAACTCCAATCCCAACTGTCATCCACGTACGCTTGTAGAAATCGATTCAATTCGGTACCGCTAAGTAAGCTAAAGTGAACGAATTTCAACGAAACTGACAGATCGTGGTCGCCCTTGGAGTCTTAACATTTTTCCAAAATCACTGAATAATGTATAATTTCCACATTCTTGTGAAACTGTCATCACTCACGTCTTATTCGGGCTGAAATAGGCCTCAGTTCACGAAGTTTGTCAGAGCACCCTTCTTGACAGTTTACCACTCACTCCGGCGACGACTACAATTCCCCACTTATCTCTAAGTGGCAACTCATTTTTGACAGACTTCTCACTATTCAGCAACCGACACCCACTTCACACGCTTTCTTCTATCACTTTGTTGCTGTCAAAACAAAACCAAGCCTAAACATGTTGCAAAGCAAAATGTTCGCATTGCAGATCACTGTGTGACACTTTCTCGCCCGAAAATTGTTTTTAAATCCCTTCACTATTGTCTGCTGTCAAAGCAGTTTGTTGTTTGTCAAAAAAATCTCTCCACACCGAAGTGATGAACCACATTTGGACCCCATTGTGCGACCCCATTGTGCGGCTGCATGGTGCGATGTGCTATAAGCCACAGGTGTTCTCAATTCTCTTCGTGATACATCATCACTTGTCTTTTCTTGGATCTTCTCATTTCGCGCTGACCACCACCGTCAACAAATGAGGCAAACTGTCAGTCACTCAACGAATGCAATCTTTGTTCGAGGCCAAGTGTCAAGTTCATTGTTATCGCTTGTCAATGACCTCAAAGTCATCACACTCACGTCTAGTGAATAGAATAAATTTATATTTTTCAAGGATACGCAGACGATTTCAGTGTCATTCGTCTTGTAAAATGAATACATGACCCGAAGGGAAACAAAATCAAAATGCAAGGAGAAAAAAGGTGTTAAAACCTTGTGTCAAAATACGCCTGAGTGCATCATAAATTATTCCTTGGCTGATGGCTGAAGAGTTAGCCCTTTGGCAAATGGCCGTTTAAACTTTATCGCTTGCCATGTGTGCGTGTGTATGGGCGTCTCTTTCATCTTTCCTGTGGCTTCCTTTTTGTGTTTGTAAAATTGACGACTTCTGTCAGTGCAGCGTACAGCAGCCATCATCATCAACAACATCGTGTGCAGTTGTTGGCAGCAGCGGCGGCATGGTTTTTTCTTAGCGTCTGCCACCATACGCGAGTGCGCACCCCATGGGCATCATTCAGCTCTTTTCACATATCCATCATTCAAAACGAGCACAAAGGCGCAATAGACGCATGAAAACGAGAAGGGCTCCGCGAGAAGATGTTGTCTGGACCGCAAGAACCAGCATCGCTGACACAAAAGAAACAAACGTCAAAACCAAATTATAATTTCAATTAATGACATCCACCAATGGAATTTGACAGCCAAACAAACAACACTTTGTACGTGCGCGTGTGTTGCGTTTTGACAGATGATCAGATATTGCGGCGCGGCGTGACAAAGGTCGTGTTATTGATTTTCAATTAGAAACATGTAATTGCGAGCAAAAAAATCACCCATAAAATAAATACGAATCGTTTAGCGATTGCCTGTCGGCGGCAGCTGTGTGACGCACGCTTCTGTCATCGATTAACTTCCGTCCACATTCCAAGATCTCGCGCTCGCATTACGTCTCTGTGAGTTTTCAAGTTTCAAAACAAACACGGCGAGCTGAGAAATGATACAATTTGTATTGTGTATCTGGCCGTTAAATCATTTTGCGCTAGAGTGAGTGAGAGGCAGGGAGAGAGTGAGAGGAGGAAGAAGAAGGAAAATTGCGGCATTTTAATTAATTAATAGCCAAGTGTCAAACGATGACACAAGGGAGAGCACAGACGCGCAGTACGAGATGGAAAATGTAAACAAATGTGAACACGGCGAAGACAATGAGCTGATTTTTTTCGACGATAACGGGGCTGACTGTCAGAAAGAACGACATTCGCAGAGTGACTAGAGTGTATTATCTAATGTCAAATGAGTGCGGATGGGTGACCAGTGGAAAATTACTTAAGGAGTGTGTGTGTAATTATTGAGGCTGAGTTTTGCATGGGGAATCGCTATTACGACAATTGATATTCATTTGACGCGCATCTAAGGTTTATGAGGTCAATGTCATTGTCATGTCATGAAAATATGATCTAGATCTGATGGGGCAGATGACAGGCGGCAGGTAACGTTTGACACGAGTGCTCATTTGCCGAATGGCGGAGTGTGTTGCATGAGAGATAATTGCTGTTTCGTTGCGGAATGTGAACGCGCATTGACATTGAGATTGAAGAATGAACGTAATATCTAAGATTGAAGTTCTTGTAACTGAAAGTAAATGGCGTGTGGAATGCTGGATTTGAGTTGAGGGGCGGGTGGCTTTACGAGCAAGGTTGAGGATGGGCATTCATTCGCAGGGTCGTAATTTGAACTTTGATTGGGTTTTGATTACTTCCTGCTTGATAGATCGTCCCTCGAATCGACGAGTTGACCTCAGTGCCATCTCTGATTCATGTGCTGTCATTATTGTTGCGGTAATGTTTGCGGTTATTCGGTGATATGTTTCATGAGTCGTTTGTTTAACTCGTTCGTAGTTGTGGGAAAATTGTGTCCTTCAGATTGAAATTTCGAACTGATCTTGATCTGTGCTCAAGTTTGGGATGAACTTTTGGAACGATTTGTGACTGTTGACAGGGTCACCGTGTTGTGAATCGTTTTTTTTTGATGATGCTCTTCACCTTCCCTTTGAATTAACGTCATTAATATCTGTTCCGTTTCAGTGTGTTATTTTCACTTTGACATTTCTGTCATTTAGTTGTCGCGTACTTCTGTCACTAATCTGTCGCGTACTTCACGATATTGTACTTTTCTGGTCCTCACTTTCATTCATTTCCAAGGCATTTGGCAGTCCAATATTTTGTGTTCACCACTTGTCTGTTCCATTTCACTTCACTACCTTTGACAGGTCTGTCAAGTGCTTCCAGAATCTGAAGCCCAATGCGACAACAAATTTGCGGAAGTATACCATTTCACTTTTTGGCACAAGAACGCAAATTAAATTTTTCGCGCAAGATGAATGATGAATTCCGAGCTGTCATATAACCTGAAAAGTAACGTCAACCGCAGTTTCTGTCTTCAAATTCCTTCGAAGGGTGCCATAGATCATGACAATTTAGTTTACTGGCGAGAATGTGAACTCTTAATGAAGTCAATCTAAAGACTCAAATAAACAGAACTAAACGAAGAGTAGCTGGATTCGGCGGGGTCTCAGTTAATGTCAGAACTGAACGAAGAGTAATCAGATTCGGAGTGGTCCCAATCTCACAACAACAACCATATAATTGTGGTGTTCAATTTTAGTAGAAGGCACTGAGACTTGTTAAATGTATGGGTCCAACTTGAGCACGAAACCCGTGTGTCCATTCACTTTCAAAATCGGAAAAAGCAGCAGGTTCTTCGTCAAATCTCAAATTTCTAGAAACTTACGCAAAATTATAATTTCCATATCTAGAGCGATTTGGTATCATTTTCCCTTATGTAAGCAAAATTGAACGAAACTCAACGAAACTGAACGAAGTGATTATTAGGTCACAGAGTATAATTTCCGTATATTCCCTCGCTACCACTTATGTAAGCAAAATATAACGAAACTGAACGAAGTGCTTATTAGGTCACAGAGTATAATTTCCGTTAATTTCCTCGCTCTCATTTATGTAATGAAAATTTATCGAAACTTAAGGAAACTGAACGAAGTGGTTATGAGGTCACAGAGTAAAATTTCCGTACATTCCATCGCTTCCAATTATGTAAGCAAAATAGAACGAAACTTAACGAAACTGAACGAAGTGGTTATTAGGTCACCGAGTATAATTTCCGTATATTCCCTCACTTTATCTGAAGTCTCCTCGCCGCCAAAATGGTTGAATTTACTTAAAGTTTGTTTAAACATATTTTTTCACAGAAAAGTAAGCGAATTTGTGAACATGCCCATTCACCAATTCTGACCTAGGATGGTGACACTTTAAACAAACTGAACACGAATGAACGCCATGTTTTCAGTTTGCATGCTCGTAAACTACAAGTCCAGAATTTTGTCCCCTTCCGCATTATTCCCCTTTTGCAAGAGATTCCACCCAACTCTCCAATCTCGAAACTCATAAAAACATCAAAATGCCCACCGATGTATCCTCACCGAGCCTATCTCTCGGCACCCAAGACGGATAATCCCTGGCTCGCAAGGGACATCTCAACCAAATAAACCCTCTTGGAGAATTCACAAAACTGCTCCGAGCAGGAAGGACAACAGACCGCAAACCTAATCGTCTTATACAATATTTTATGACTTTCTAAACAGCACCACCATGGTGGATCTCTCCGGCTACGGCTGCCGACGCCGTCACCTTCTGGAAATGACATCTTATCGATTTAAGCTCCTCCTCGGCCACGGCCACGGCCATAATCCTCTGTGAACTCTGACATCACGAGAAAAGGGACATCTTTTTTGTTGTTCCCGGAACAAGTGGAAAATTCTTAGGCCTTCGAGAAAAAAAAGGTCCTCCCAAACCAAAGAGAAAGACGCGCGGATGTGATAAAAATAAATTTGATTACACATCCCTCGCGCCGGGGCGGGCGGACATTCTTTGACAGCACAAAGGCCGCACGAAATGGGAACAAGAGGGAAAGGGAAAAAAGTTTTATCCTCGCAATATGTGAACAGCTTGATTGCGGAGGATGGAATGTAGTCAGCCCCCGCATCATCTAATGGCGTCGTGGGGGAGAAGGGCAACTGATTAACCGAATAAAACTCATCATTGTCGAAACGCGAGAAGGAAGCCACTACGACGACACCAGAACCCAGCAGGAGGACTAATTATCCACAAAGCTAGGACTGAGCACCAGCAACACGACGACGACGACGACGACGACTACAAAACGTTCATTTCCCTTTTCGGAAGGAATTTTATGATTTGTTTATGTAACGAGGAGTTTCTTCTTTCGTTTCCTCTTCTCGTTGCCATCCATTCTCTGTTATTGTTTTTCCATCATGCACCAACTCTCCAGATCCGCATGAGGTGGGGGGCGAGTTGCATGCTTTCTGTCTTGTGTCTTGTGTGTCTGTTTTTGTTTTTTTGCAGAGAATCTTGGAAGTCGCCTGTGTGTGCTCGGGTTCAGCTTGGGATGAGACGAGGAATGTTAATGTTTCCTCCTTTGGGGGCAGAGAGGAGCAACTTGCGGATGCAACGATGGAATTTTATTTTTTTTTGTTGTTCATTCGTTTGGTTACGTTTTCTTTGTTTTCTATGAAAGTGCACTTCCACGCCGGGCACACCGAGATGAGTTTACTCGGAAAACAATGAAGTTGATGCGGATGACGTGATGGCACCATCACCACCACACCACCACTGGGTCGACGGTGAGTGCAGGCACCACCAGTTCCAGTTGATGTCGTGATGAAATCATGGAATCACCAACGTCCTCCGCGTCGTCGTCGTCAACAACATTGGCTGGTGGAGAAAGAAATTCTAGCAATCGTGGTTGGGTCCCTGTTTCTTTTGAAATTGTTTAATAGACAAATTCTTGTTGAGCAATTTGAACGCGTTAATTGTCATTAGCGTTGTCAGTTGCAGACAGATTTCCCATTCCGTCGGCGGAGCGTTGCAGTAGACTTCGGCGGCGATGGGGGAAATGAAGAACGATTCTTGGAGCAGGCGATTCAGTGTTTTTGGATTGCTCGGATATAATCGTTTCAGGGAAAAGAGGAAGTGGCTCCAAGACGATGGTGGTCTGATGATGAGAGACTCACGGGAGAGTCTGGCAGACAAAAGGGGGAACGTCGAAATGAAATGAGCGAATCTGTGTAAACTTGCCAATTATGAGATAATTTTGACGGCTTTTTGTTTGAGGTGTGGGAAGTGGCTTGTGGCTGGAAGTTGTTACGAAACTATGAACATTTTGATAAGGGAAGTTTATGTTCGGCTTTTATTGGAGCATTTGGGTCTTACTTGATGTCGTGCCTTTCTTAGTGAAGGACAAACCGCATGAATTTGGGAGGATTGTGTATACTTTGAGACAGAAAATGTACGCGATTATGCGTCGTCTACGCAATTGCTAGGCAACAAAAATGGTAATGGACAGATTGAGAGCTTTGTAGACATAGACACACAGTCATCACTTTCCACATCACCAATGAGTCGTTAAGGTACATTTAACACCCTGTAGCCATCAATCCACACTCAAAATCCGACCATAATGGACGTAAGAAACCGTAAGTGAACTTAAGCAATCGTGCAAATCGAATAGACATCGAACCACACTTAAAATCCGACCATAATGGACGTAAAAAACCGTAAGTCAACTTAAGCAACCGTGTAAATGCACATAAATGATACACAATGACCATTTTGATCAGTTTCGTTAAGTTTCGTTGAATTTTTATTCACTTGATAAAGTTGGTAGAGATCTGCCTTGCCAGACGGTCTCAAAATCGAACATTCTCCCAGAAGGTTGTCCATGTGTGGACGTATATATTGCTGTCTCCAATCTTTCCGTGCATAGATGCCTGTGTAGACTCCTGTCTCCCCACAGCCCATGCAGTTCATCATTGCTCCTTTAGATGACATCAATGAAAACATGGCCAAAGATCGCATGCAATGTTACTCAATGGACTGCGACATTCAATGACCTCCAAAGCTCAAACAAAGCGCGCTTGCCAAGGGCACTAAGCTGTGGATCTCGTCACAGATGTTCTTGTACAGTCTACTCCTGTTATTAGCAACACAAAAAAATGCATAAAATTTGTGGCAATTAAGCCGAGTTTTCACATAAACGATGTTCAGAGGTATGCAACCTTGTGATAAATTTCTTGTTGCATGTAAAAAAATATTTGTCTGTACTACAACTTGGATTAATCGCCGATGTAGGCAGTCCCTAATTAAGTGGTATCCACACACAGTGACGCTTTGTCCAAATGTGTGTCCTCTCTTGAAGACACCGTATATCCTTTATTCACCGCCTGGCCTAGTTTAGCTGATGCGGTCTCAATTCTAGTAAACCTCTCATTGATGGCTCACCACGTCCACAAGCTTGCATGTTCCACTTGATTTTCTCAAGAATAATGTTGGAGTCCCCTTGTTTGAAGTATTTTTCTGTGAGTTCGTTATCGGCCTTGTTGGCGTAGGGGCAAGCACCCTCATTCATGACAAACTTGGCATGAAAGTCAAAACTAAACGGTGGTAGCTGCTATGAGCCGATGTGGAACTCTTTTGATCAAAACTTAATTCAAAGTATTCGTCTTGATTACTGTGACCTTTTTTTTCCTCTTGTACAAGCCATGTCGTGAAGGCAACGACACCGCCACCAGGATAGATCTATTGTATCGAAGGGTTGGACTTAAATCAAAAGACGTACCACTTCTCCCATGAACGATAGTAGGTCTTTTGTATTGGAATCTTTTAATTCCACTGAAGTTAGTAGATGCATGTGGAAAACAAGTTTTCTTAGCCTCAAGATGTGCTCAGAGGTTTCATCCGTTTGGAGCCAAACCCAACACACCTTGTCTTGACACAGGTTTAATTTGTTAAGGTGATATTTCAGGCCAACAATCTAGCAATCTCATGCTATATTTATTAAGATGTAGTATTTCCTTATGGGAATAAGGTCTATAACCATGTGTCCATTGGTCTAGACGAAGTTTGTTTTCCCATTCGTTAATCAGAGTTGTAGCTGACATTACAGTACCATTCTGGAACGATGAACGCAAATTCCGAGCCAGCCCTCGGCAGTTCATCGGCGGATTCGTTGCCTGCAATCCCCCCGAGTCCAGAGACCCCGGGAGGTTTCACTCTTGTGTGGATGGCCAGGGATTCTTGCTGAGAAGCTAGGCTCAGGTCCACCTCGGACTGTCGCGCCACCAATATTATTATTGTTATATTAAGGGATTGTAGAGCATCATAGCAACATTTGACTGTCAAGGAGTCCATTAGGTTGGACGAAAGTGCCTTTAGTGCTGCTTGACAGTCTGAGAATATCTGAATTCTTGCGCCCTAGATACGTTTTGAGGAGGTTTAAGTCTGCGTGGATTTTGGCTTGGAACACTGTAGGACTCGACCCCATTGGTACGGAAACCCTTGTGTTGGGTCCAAAGACTCTTGCTCCTACTCCAGAATCCATCTTTAATCCGTCTGTGTACCAAACCACAGACTTCGACTTCGAACCCGTGGGACAACGTAACAGAGGACGCCCGCGTTTAAGGTGGCGCATCCAGGAGGAGAATCACCTCAACCTACTTGGCGTGCGACACGAGACAGCTAGCTGGAGGGGCTTGTTGGAGAAGAAAGAAGAAGTGTACCAAACCAGACTTCTATGATCTAGTGTAGGGTTACCAGTGGTCCACTTTCCGCCGTCCAATATGTCAACTTCAAAAAGTCTCCCGAAACAATGCTGCCTGGCCTCTCATTTCTCAATATTTCTCTAGGGATTGAGTTGAGTATAGTAAGGTGACCAGTTAAGTTACCTGGCTTGTAATTATTACAGTGCTTGGGCAAGCATGATATGTCAACGGTGTCCTCTTCAGGTTCTGAAGCTCGGATGACCAAGCCATTGTCATTGCACGAATTTACTGCGACATTGAACTCCTGAACAAACATAGATCCGTGACACGACCACTAAATGCAAATGGAATCCCCGTTTTGAAACGAATAGTACAGTGGATGCTCCCATAGACGGACAGCGGCGTTCGCAGCACTTTTGTTCTGCTAAGGGAGTTGACTGTCCATAGAGCCTCTATTCAAGATAAACGGTCGTGAGAAACTGTCCGCTTAAGAGAGGTGCCTGTAATAAGAGCTTTTTTTCCTGCAAAAATGGAAAAGAATTGGACTTAGTTTGGACCCCTGTGGGGCTGCATATTGTACGAAGCTATTCGCTCGGATAGGACTTTCAACTACAAAACGGGATTTGCAGGGGGTTTACTCCTTCGTACTTCTTCACTTGAACATTTACAACACGGCAGAACAAAATTTTATCATATCACCAACAATTCATAACTTTCATCGGAGAATGCTTGCGAAGTATGAGAGAAGCAAAAGTGGCGTTTCACAAAAATCAATAAGAAGAGATTTTTAATCGGCGTCAAACGGCAAATGGAAAAAATGTTAAACTCCCCTGCCTGGTTCACACTAGGACTTGGAGTAGGGGCGAGGTTCTGTACATTCAATGGTGTCGCAAACTAGTAAGGCCTTATGAGGTGTTGCCTAAGCGACATTATGCCAAAAGTTAATAGGCATTCGTCATAATGTCATAATGACTCTTTCAAAAGCGTCACTGTACCAATATGGCAGAATGTCAAGGCACCCTTTTAATCATATGTAATAAATTAAATTTTCCCAACTCCCATAGCATTTGACAGCAAACCAACATCTTAAATTTGTCCGACCAAAAGTAAACCATAACCAAATCTCAACCCAGCAAGAGTCATCAACCGCTTACGGATATAAGTCAAGCCATCATCAGCTCCTTCTCTTTTTACGTACCAATGAATATGTCAACACTTGTCACTTTGACAGATGTCATCGTCCTCTAACCACGAAGTCACACGCAAGCACCACATCTCTCTCACAAGAATTATCATGCGACCTTTGTTCAAAATTATAAATTTAAATCCACTCGACCGTATCAGCCATCTATCCGATCGAATAAATCAATTTCATGTCATAGCGTGGAACATATCGAAGAAACACATTGATTTACACCCAACACGTGGTGAATAACCACCATCATCACCACCATCACCAGCAGCACCGCTGCCCCGATCGGACACCTTTTTCATTTCGCACATTCAGCACTTCAGCGCTGACTCACGATGATGTTATCCCTGCGGGAGATGTATTAAATTAAGTGAGTATCCTCTTGTGTCACACGAGGAGAAAGAAAAAAAAACCACGACTGAAAAACCTAAACAGATTACATATTAACCTTAAAGCAGCTTACCACCATAACGGTACTGCGTTATTTCAGCCATCGAACTTGCGTGCTCCGACGCTCACAACTGCTCAGCAGATTCGCAAAACAAGAAACGCCAGAATGAAGTTTAAAGTCGTCTCCAAACGAAATCTGCGTGCGTGCGAGTGTGTGTGCGTTTGTATGCACATAACTTCTGATCCACAGTTAGGTACAATGAACGCTTTCTTGTTCTTTTGTCATGTCTCCCCGGACTTGGAAGGTTTTTCTCACAGTCTCCAAAGAGGTGTTGAGTGTGGATGTGTGTGTGTGCGTTTGGACATGGTGGCTTAAACGTTCAGTTTTTTCGCCTTTTTTTTTTGCGTACACGCGCTGATGTGTAACCCTATCCGGTTTGTTTTGGAAATTTCCCGTCTCTCATAGATTCAGTCCGTTCGTCAGCCAGTCTAGCTGGGCTGTGGCGAAACCATTTTTTCTTCGAAATCAGGTGACGCAATGTTCTCTCGCCCAGGAGCGCACACCACTTGCGTGTGGCGAATTTAAATATCTCCCAACCGCCGCGCCGACGCCTCCGCCAATGATGGCTGCCTTCAGAGACAAAATGGCAAATAAAGTACATATCTAATCAATGAATTCGATCGACGAAAAAAATGGTGGTTGCCGTGACAGGAGACTTATCTGTCCAGACATTATGATTGCGGCTGGCTGTGGAATAAATGTCGCACACTACGAGTCTGACAATATCCGCGAGTGTAAAAATAAATAACAAACACACACCAAAAAAACAAAAAAAAATCACAAGCAACAGAAAAAAAGCCGAGAAGAAGAATGAGAGAAGAAAACAAAACGCGGATAAAATTCCGGTCTATGAGTAATCGCTGGGCGGTTAGGTTTTTTGTTTTCATGTCACGATTCATTTTGTATCTAGATAAATACAGAAAAATTACTAATTTTGTGCATATTAATTGCACATAAAGAAACCCGAGAGAGAGAGAGAGAGAATGAGCAGGTCTCGCCCGGCTCCAACTGTCAAAGGAGTAGGTGTAGACAAAAGTTTGAACTCATTTTTTCGCTAATCTCGTATCTGCCTTTTGTGTTTCTTCAATCTCGGCGGTTGTTTTCTTTTTCTTTTCTTTCAATTGCGAAGTTTGACATTTAGTTCAGCGTAATGGCGGCTGTATTTGCAGTGGCAAATGTCAATGACAGTTATTTTATTTGATTTCAGGTATTTTTTTTTTCTTTCTCGTGAACAGAGAGAAGTAGCGATTTCGCAAACAAAAGCGCCAAGTGGTTGGAAGGGAAATGAAACAAATTGCATGTGTGCTCAGTTGGACAAATGGATTGTTTTGTTGGCCATGAAAAGTTGAAGCAAACATGAAGAAGAAGCACTTTTTTTTGAACGAAAACATTGACAGTTGTGGCGCGTTTGGAGGGTCAATAGGTTTTCGGTGAATTTTTCTGCTGTCCAGAAGTTGGAAGGGAACAGTTTTAAACACTTTGGGTAGAGAGATGTCCAGAAATGGGGTGCGTTCGTTGAGTTCACACAGATATTTGACAGTTGTACAATCTGTCAATACGTAGGCTTGTTAGAAAATGATACTTTGCACATAATTCCTGCAATTTCAATATTGAGTGAGTTTTGGGAGACATTTGGGAGATGTTCAGAAATACGAATAAGTCCACGACAACATCTGACAGTTGTGGAATCTTTCACTTGATGACCTTGTTGGACAGAGGATATTTTGTGTACAATTCCAGTGACTATTTCCTCGACTTCAAGATTGAGCAAGTTTAAAGCAAATGTTCGAAATTAGAGTACGTGACCTGTGTTCACGAAAATATTTGACAGTTGCGAAATCTGTCACTTGATGTGCTTGGTTTGATAAAGGATATCTTGCGTACACTTCCAGTGCTTCCAGCAAATTCAAGACAGATAGAGTGCGTGAGTTCGTGTTCAGTTCACGACAACATTTGACAGTTGTGGAATATGTCGCATCACTGGTTTGTAGCACAGAGGTTATTTTGCGTACACTTCCAGTGATAGATCCCACTGCTTCCATCAATTTCAAGATTGGTTGAGGTGTTCACAAATAGAGTGCGTGAGTTTCAAACATTTGACAGTTGTGGAATCTGTCGTATCATTGGTTTGTTGGAAAATAATATTTTTCGTACACTTCAAATGGCAGGTGACCTTGCTTCCAGCATTTTCAAGATTGATTGAGTGTAAGACAATTGGGAAGTGTTCAAAAATACCGTGCGTAGAACGAAAACATTTGACAGTTGTGTAATCTGTCACTTGATTGATGCGCTTGGTAGAAGAAGAATATTTTGCGTACACTTCCAGTGACAGGTTCCAGTGCATCCAGTAAATTCAACATTGACTGAGTCTAGGGCCCTTGGGAGGTGTTAACAAATAGTGAGTTCGAGTTGAGTTTACGAAAACATTTGACAGTAGGGAATCTGTCAAACCGTGGGCTTGTTGGATAAAATGATATTTTGCACATAAATTTGTGGATTTTCCTGCAATTTCAGTACTGAGAGAGTTTTAGATGACATTCGGGAGATGTTCAGAAAACCTACAGTGCGGTGCGGGTTAGATAACAAAAACTTTTGACAGTTGTGGAGACTGTCACTGATGGGCTTTGCGTATACTTCCAGTGGCAAGTTACACTGCTTCCAGCAAATGCAAGTCAAGATTGAGTGAGTGTAGTGTCTTACACGGGAGGTGTTCGCAAATAGAATGTGAGTGAGTGTTCAGTTTACGGAAACTTTTGACAGTTGTCTGTCAGTTCGTGATTTCGTAAGCAAAATTATGTCTTTGTTTGGATTTTAAGTGACAGATGGTGCTGCTGCTACAGAAATGCTGTTTTAGATTGTAAGAAAGTTTGGGCTTGGTTGTTGTCAAATTCATGAATTTAGCAACATCTGAAGAGAATCACTTTGTTTGAGGCTTCAAGAAATGGTTTGGAAACCCACTGACGTTTCTAGAGGATTGTCCCACCTCTCAAGCGACACTAAATAAAATCCCGGACTGATTCACAGGCTTACTCATTCCTTCTTATCAGTCCACCCAAATTGAATTAATCTCCGAAACACGTTCGAGTTCAAGATCCCCCACATCAATCAAGCGCATAAAGCACTTAACTCCTCAAGCCTGTTCCATTATCCGAAAATTGCCAAAATGTCCGTGCCCCTGGCCTGGTCAATGTCATTGACACATGGGCTGGTCGAGAAGCGCCGACACCATCACTCATTAAGAACTTCCTAAAGCAATGAAACATCTGCGGACACTCCCGTGGGTCCTACGCAACGAAAAATTCCCCCCTCGTGCTCAGTACTCGAGTGCCAAAATAAAGCCGGATTGCAATAAAAACTCCATTACCGCTAATTACTCGGACTTCTTAAGGCAACTCGAAGTATAAGGCCAACGACGAGAACAGCAACAGCGCCGAAAACGATAAAGAATTGCATACGTAGTTACTTGAAGCCGTTTGCGGTGAAAAGTATTTCGCCTTGACATCGAATTTGAACTTGCAGCAACATTCACGTCGCGGTGTATATGCAAAAAATGAAAAACAAAATAAATGTCATGAATTCGACTCTGCTGTAGAGACGATGAGATCTCGCACACAATTCTACACGACGGGCGACGTCATAAAAATGCTGATGCCTGTGGGTTAACCTGTCCCACGCTAGGACCGCCGAGACAGGACATGGGATGGAGTCTATATTCGGCTGAATCCATGTGGGATACATGCGCCGTTTCTGAATGGGATGGAAAACAAATCTCCGTCGGCGGCGCGGCGGGGAGATGATGTGGAGTGTAATTAAATTGCTCCATCACTTGCTTATGGAACCTACTGTTTCTGGGGGCTCGAGTGGTGGCTGTGTCGATCGTAATTTATTGCCGACTTCTGTGGCATTACACAAGTTTTTTTTTTGTTCATTTATTGTGTGAATGTGCTTGGCAATTGCATCTGGAGGCAGTGGGATGAATGGCATCGGTCTTGTGTTCGATTTGCTGTTTGTTCCTCTCTTCGAACTATGACGTGACTCAGGCTGGAGAGATTGTGCTGTTTTCGAATGCCCATCGGAGACTTCGAAATCTTTGGTCACACGTTGGGAACCCAGCAAAAGAGGTGTGTTCAGGCAGACGTCATTCGCCACTTAACCCCTTGTGACATTTACTTCACTTTGAAGGCTTTTGACAGGTCTGTTTAAGTTCCAAGTCTATAACTCAACGACAGCTGATGGAATTTGTGGATTATTAGTCGGTTGACTCTGGTGTTGTCCCTGAAAGACAGAGCTAGATTTGCTCTGTACCTAGCCCTGATTGGCTTGGAGGAACAGTGAAACAACGTAAGCCCCTGTCACTTTACTGTGGGTTGAGTAAACTGTGACAGGGGTGGACTGAAATGCTCTGTTTTATGTTTTATGGCAAGACAAGTTCTACAGAATGGGGATGTCTCAGGAATTCGAACGAGTATTGCAAAGTAAGAGCAGCATTTGGAATGAGAAGCAGAGCTCTCTGAGTGGTTTAGGACGGAAACGGGTGTAAGACAAGGATGTACTTTACGTCCTGATTTATCATAGCTGTGCCATGTCTGTCAGAGTCACCCTTTCAGCAGGCATTAAGGGCCGGTTTAAGCCCTCGCACCACACCAAGATGTCCATCCCGCAGGCATTGAGGGCCGGCTTAAGCTTAAGTCTCTGTTCAGGCTCTAGCTGTGCCATGTCTGTCAGAGTCACCCTCACAGCAGGCATTGAGGACCGACTTAAGCCCTCGCACCACACCAAGATGTCCATCCCGCAGCCATTGAGGGCCGGCATAATCTTAAGTCACGGTATCTCTGTCTAGCCTCTAGCTGTGCCGTGTCTGTCCGAGTCACCCTTTCAGCAGGCATTGAGGGCCGGAGTAAACCCCCCGCACCACACCAAGATGTCCATCCCGCAGGCATTGAGGGCCGATTTAAGCTTAAGTCACTGCATCTCTGTTCAGGCTCTAGCTGTGCCATGTCTGTCAGAGTCACCCTCTCCACAGGCAATGGGGGCCTTCTTAGGCCCTCGCCCCACGCAAGATGTGCATCCCGAGGAGGACATAAACTACTTACCTTAGATCATTAAATTTGAAGCCAGCGCCAGTTGAAAAAATGTACTCGAAGTCGGGGCATTCTTCTTTCTCTAAACTTGAAGATTTTAAGTCCAATTCTTGGAACGACTTTTTAATGTCATCTTCTATGAATAGGTGAAGTCCGAGTCCGAGCGGCCATTTAGTTGACATCTCTCCTGAAAACGTTGCCTTACCTTAACCCGTTTACCGTCATTGAAGAAGAGTAGATGCCTTCTGCAGACTTTGACTGATCTCTTCTGCCTTCAACCTAGCTAAGCCTATCTTCATGCTCAACTCGATCTCTCTGGGATTTAAAATTGTCGGAACTCTTGCTTTTTGACAGTGTAAACCTTCTTGAAAGAACGCCAACACCTTCACCGATCCCCAACGATCACTAGCCTATTTCCCTGCTCTTAACTCCCACGCTTCGCATCAAAATCGTAATTACCTTCTCAAGACGATGCTTCTCTTTTACAGTAATGAATCCTAATCGTCCACCAATCATTCTCAATGAAATCCACAAAAAAAAAACCCACCCAATCACAAACAAACCAAAAAAAAAAAACACGTCGGGTTCTCCTCGTAAACCTTGAGGCACTTCTCGCCTAATCACCCGCCAGCACCTTGCAGTTCACGCCGCATAATCCCCAGCCGATAACCTCTAACAAATTACCCATATCTACCCGAAGATAAATTCAATAAATTCAAAGCCTAGTTCATTGTCAAATGTGTGCTGTGTACCTTCAAAGTCAACGGAACAAAAACAAAAAGTGTTACTAAGACCTCAGAGTCGCACGTTGCGTTGCGTCTGACATTTGTCAACTGCCACGGCGAATTGATTTCGTCGCTGATTGATTGCCGCTCGGCGCGGCACTTTGTTCCCGTGAATCTTTCGAAACTGCCTCGCGGACACTTCAGTCCGTCAACCATCACGTCATCTTAAAGAGTCAGTACCCTTCAAGGCTAGTCATCAGAGATCATAAGCGGCCGCATGTTTTGTCACTTTGCGCTGCACTCTCTCGATGTAAACACAATGTTGTGTCTCTTTTATTCCGCATCGCATTGTTCGGCCGACGAGATGAGAGAGAGAGAGGATGCGAAGCAATCAGCAGCAACTTTTGTCACTCGGTCAAGATCAAGTGAAAGCATGCGGGAGTGCTGCCGATACATAGTGTACGTCGCGGATTTGTTAACGTCTCCGAGAGCGCTTGAAGCGCGCCTGAATTTGCGTGCCACACTTGGACGGAGGAGAACCCCCCTCAGGGCAGGAGGCCCTCTCACACTTCGAGCCAAGCACCGACGACGCGTCGCCGCCGCACCGCCATCGTGTGTGCGTCCGTAGAGCAACACAAACAGCACTTGAACTTGAAAAAAAGAGAGATACTTTTTTAGCATAAATAAAATATTTATCAGTTGCAAATTGTTCAATTAACTGTCGAGATGGTTTTTTAATTTGCTTGGGAGTCACGGTCGATCGTGAGTGTTGACGGTGATGGCGACAGCGGCGCGGCACTGTGTCGCAGGGGGCCCTCTAATTAAAACAGCAGGGCGACCACATTCAGCCATTCAGCGAGCCTCGATGGCGATGGCGGTTTCCTGTGATCATTTCCTCTGAATTAATTAAAATTGATTATGTGCGTATGAACTTCCCTTCCTAACGCTTGTAGAATTGCTCTCGTTCGACGGGGGAGATCGGATGTGTGTGTGTATCCGCACACAATATGGGGCGCGCGAGCTATGCTCCAGTGACGACATCGTTTTGTCAGAAACTTATTTGTTGTCAATTTGTAGTCTAAATTGGGAACAAAGAATGTTTCGGTTTTTGTTTTGTTTCTGTGTGCTGTTCGTTTTCCTTTTTGGGTGACTTTTGCCTCTTGACTATGTTTGGGAGCGAGCTTTGGTGGGACGGTGGGTTTTCATGGGCGGAAGGAGCTCTCGTGTGGTTGCCAATGGCGGCGAAGGGGAGATCTGTGGCATGGGTTAGGCACTGGAATTAAGTGAATTCTTCGAATGAGGCTCTAGACAATTAATCAGTGTAAATTGTTAAGGAACTAAAGATTTGTGAGAGATTGTTGTGTGTGTTGTTTGAACTAATTTACACAATTATTGATTTGTTTTTTCTCTTTATTCTATTTCCAGGTATGTAGACGAGCCGTTCTTTGAAGTCGTAACGGGGGGAGACTGAATGAGGTAAATGCTTATAAATGGATTTTCGAGGAAGAAAGTGATGGAAATGAGCCCGGCTGTTGTTCTTGGAGACAA
Source organism: Eristalis intricaria (assembly GCA_964034865.1). Classification (NCBI taxonomy): domain Eukaryota; kingdom Metazoa; phylum Arthropoda; class Insecta; order Diptera; family Syrphidae; genus Eristalis; species Eristalis intricaria. Next base: position 6,375,733 of record OZ035876.1, read on the forward strand.
ATGGGACGTGTGCGTTCTTTATAGACTTTGAAGCCGACTACGATATTGTTGAAGGCTATACAAATTGACGATTACCAGAATTCAGAGATAGTTCACATCACGTTTTCGATGTGGATTGACAGTGACTACTCGTCTGTAGAGATAGGAGTTCCACAGGAATGTGTCCTTGGGCCACTTTTTGTTAAAATGACATGACAAACTTTCCACCGGGTGGGTTTAGGTTTAGGGAAGTAGCGGTTATCTTTCTCAAATGTAATGACGATTTAGTTATCTTAGCAACACGTGGTAACAGACTTCAGACAAGATATGTGTTCCACAGGGATGTGTCTTTAGACCAAATCTGTTCCGACGAAATGCAAACTTTCTACCGGAGGCTTAGAAAAGTAGAGGTTGTCTTTCTAGATTTAGTTATCTTCGCAACCCTCGTACCAACAGACTTGAGACGAGATATGAGTTCCACAAGGATGTGTCCTTGGGCCGCTTTTGTTCCGACAACTTTCAACGGCGATAATTTAAGTTTGGGGGATAAAGAGGTGGTTTCTTCTTCTTCTTATACAATCGTTTATTGATGTTCGCAATACTCGTGCTAACCGACCTGAGTCTACTCAAACATGAGCTTCGAAGGGATGTGTTCTTGGGCCACTTTTGTTCCGACAACTTTCAACGGCGAGAATTTAGGTTTGGGGGATAAAGAGGTGGTCTTCTTCTGATACAATCATTTATTGACGTTCGCACTACTCGTGCTATCCGACCTGAGCCTACTCAAAAATGAGTTCCACAGGGATGTGTTCTTAGCCCGCTATTTTTTGCCGTTTTACTCCAAGGCGTCCCAATCGTTGTTACGGTTGCATTCTCTCAACCGAATCTTTGCCTTAGTAGCTGCCAGCTTCCTGTATTTGTCCATTGGTAGCAACTATTACACTGTTTCCGTGGCGGCTGCAGGCGTGGAACGAAGTGGCCCCGTGATGCAAGTGCACGCAAATTCGGTCTTCTACAGATTATCTTCCTTTTCTTTAATGCCACCATTTTGACCACATTGCAAACTTTCTACCGAAAGGGTGGTTAATGATGATGTTTCTCATCGCGCAGCACTAGTGGTAATAAGAAATCAAACACACTCGGTAAAATAAAGTTCAACATGGTGGACTTGGACGTAACTTCTACAGCAACCACTCGTGTTTGTGCGTTCTATTGTTGCGAGTGGATGGGACCTACAGTGTTAAGCCGACTCCCAACGGCTAAGTTTGAAACGATTTTTCTAGACAGGAGAACATTTTGACACTTTGTCGGAGACTCGGAAAAGGTGGAGCCGTACATTTTGTAAGTTGGCAAATTCGGTTATCGAACCTGGCACCCTATGTGCGTAGGAGTCCAAGCACTAACCCACGACTCCACGGCGAACGACTAACTCAAATGACATGAGAATGGAAGCAGCAACAAGCTCCAATAGGGAGTTGCACACATATTTTCAAAAAGGCTCAACCTCTTGGAGAGAATCTGCTTCTAGGTAGGCTTTCCTTTAGACTTTGTCTTTCCTTCTGAGTTTTTCGAAGCATAGGTTAGGTTTGGTAGTTGGGCTGCTAGTGAATACATCAGCACACTAAGACCATATTGGTCCATTGTGATACCTATAGTCTGACTAGTACCACTGATTGTCTCCAGTGAAAGTGCCGTTAATTTGATCCCAAAGGCAAATGGTGTCTGGATCTGATTTGAAAACCAGATGAAAGCGTATTAACGTTGCTTTCACTGGAATTCGAACCGGGACCCCGCTAGCCAGAGGCAGGCACTCTACCATGTGCGCCATCCAGTCGTTTAACAGAATCTTTTGGACGCATAGATTCCACAGGATTTCCTGTGACCGTTTCAGAAAGTTTGAGCCAATTGTCGTCTCAAGGTATCCCCCAACGAGGGTGCTGATGTTATTTCGAGTTTTCGTATCTGTCCCTTTTTATCCATTCAATGGGCACTAAAACTTAAATTTCCAACGCCAGAAGCGTCCCCACACCATCACTGAACCTCCGTCAAGTTTCCATGTTGGTAACACATTTCGAGATAGTACAGGAGCTTGTCTACCTGGGACAACGTGGCATCCACAACTTAGTACAGAGCCTACGTAGAATCGCCGTAGCCATCCGGGGTTATTTTGTCTTGTCGAACCCGAGAAATCATGCTCTGAAACCCCCTTATTTTGCCAGCCCTCCTATATAGAGCCGAAAGATTGGCGGTAAACTAAATATCATAACTGATTCTTGGAGCCGTCGTAAGAGGAATTCTGTGTCTGGTCCTGCCTGCGTGGAAGGTGAATGGAGGATAAGACATAACCGCGAACTCTACGAGCTGAATCAAGAATTGGATGTAGTCCGTAAGGCGTCTACTCTGGCTTGCCCACATCGAGTGAAGGGAGACCAATGTCCCCAGTAAGCTGGAGTCTTCGAATTCGCGACCACTGTCTCGAAGGTCATCTCCGCAAGCGTGCCGTCTTCCTACTCCTCGACACTGAAGCTTCCCGCTCAGTATGCTGCAACATAAGATTAGACCGTCCTACCCATGTCGAGTCTTGTATCGCTCAAATCATCACGAGGGATTTGAAAGCAAGTGCTGACTATATGACAAAAACGAATTGCCTAAAGAAGGACAATGATTATGTGTACGAAGAGGATAAATATGTAAAGGTCTCGGCTTACCTCCTCTTTATATCCGGAGAGGATATTCCTAATCCCTTTGCACAATAACAAAATATGTACTGTCTAAACCTCGTAAGCACCCGATAACGACCTTAAAACTGAATTTAAAACCAATCAAATGAACATTATTTACGACAGGGACTGAAGTTCTGAGAAGTGCTTAACTCAATCTGTACCTTTTTCAGTTAAATCGATGCCGTGATCCCATATCATTGAGGCCAAAATGCGAACAACCAAGCCGTGAACAAAACTTTGTTCAAATCACCATCTGTTTACTTTTCTGCGTTTACTTAATCGCTTCAATGAGACTCTGACAACCAACAAGGAACCAAAGGGATGGAGCTCAACCTCCAAATTATCCTAAGAGTTTAAATACCATTTCCTTTTGAGTGAAGTCATGATTCTCCTTTTTTGATAATTACAAAAGCATCTTTGCCATATTCTACATCATGCTGCCAGTGGCAATCTTGCTTAGCCATAATTTAATTCAGTCCGTCAAAGCAATTAGGGTCAAGGCTGCCCACGAGAGGAATAGAGATTGCGTTAATCTTATCAGTTTCGCCGATAGGTGGCCAAAGGTAACGTCTGGAGATATAAATAAACTTCAACACTTAAACAAATACGGAAATTATGTAAAAAATGGAACCACATTGACTATTTTGTCCCGTTTCGTTAAGTTTCGTTCACTTTTGATTACTTAAACGGAGCCTATGTCAGTCTCTTCGTACATAGTTGACCTGACGTCTGGAGATCTAAGTGAACTAGAACAAAAACATAAATGATTCACTGCGACCATAATAACAACTTCGCTTAGTTTCGTTGTGTTTCGTTAATTTTTCACCTGCATAAATTGCCTTACGTTCTGAGATCTAAAGCGACTCACACTTATAAGCAAACAGAGAAATGATTCATTCCGACCATCGATTTTCTCAATTTCGTTAAGTTTCGGTCTAAATCAGTCTATTCGGACAAAATTGACCTGACGTCTGCAGATCTAAGTGAACTGCGACCATAGTAACCACTTCGCTTAATTTCGTTGAGTTTCGGTAATTTTGTAGACTCTACGTGCATAAATTACCTTACGTTTAGAGATATAAATCAACTCACACTTTTATGCGAATGCAGAGATGATTCACTGCGACCATAATAACCACTTTCCTCAACCACTTTCGTTCACTTTCGTTCACTTTTGATTACTCAAGTGGGATCATGATCTAAGTGAACTTACACAATTGAGCAAATGCAAAAATGTTTCACTGCGACCATAATAAGGGCTTTGTTCAGTTTCGTTAAGTTTCGTCGATTGTGCTTAATCAAGTGAGATCGAAATTGCTCTCTACGTTCATAAATGATCTGATGTTTGGGGATCTAAATCAACTCAAACAGAGTACAGAAATGATTCACTGCGACCATAGTAACCGCTTTCCTCAGTTTCGTTAAGTTTCGTTCACTTTTGATTAATCAAGTGGGATCAAGATCTAAGTGAATCTACACAATTGAACAGAAACAAAAACGATTCACTGCGACCATAATAAGGGCTTTGTTCAGTTTCGTTAACTTTCGTCAGTTGATTTTACTCAAGTGGAATCGAAATCTATGTCTACGTTCGTAAAGGACCTAATGTTTGGAGACTCATACAATTTAGCGAATACAGAAATGATTCACTGCGACCATAATAACCACTTTCCCCGATTTCGTTAAGTTTCGTTCATAAATGAATACGACTGTTGGTGTAGGAGTTTTTCATCAGTTCCTAGAAACATTCATTCCCTTCGGGCAATCGCTGAAGTTTATTTAAGCCAATTGTGCTGGGGCCCTTAGTCAGAGACTACAGTATGACTCTCCAGCGTGTTAAGAGCAGACAGCTTGGCGGTGCCTTCACCTCCGCGTCAAAACGACGTCATCTCAAAATCCAGGTCACGATAATTTACCCCGCAGCAATGATTAATCTTCCAGGAATATCAATTTTACAAAATTCTCAGAAAACATCGCGCATCTGAATTAATTATCCACAATCATGAGTGACTAAATGAATCTTCGCAATCTCGTCAGTGACTAAATCCCAAAAAAAAGTCGGAAATCGTAAAAAAAGCAAAACAGAACAGTATCCTAACCCCATTCGAAATGTCAAATTAATATCACATGCCCCAAATAAATGACAAACTACTGGTATCCCCTCTCGGTTAAGGTTGAAGCACATCCATAAATCAATAAACCCCATCCGAACTGTTGCTCTGCTCTCTTCGAACATACCCATTCTGTTCTGTGGCTTATTGTTTTTCTCCGACTTTGTTATGACTCTCCCATCATTCGATCCGAACGGAAATCGACTGAACGCGCACTCGTAAAAATCAATTAGTTATTCATTTCAATTCGTGTGCCCTTTTGTTTCTCCTCCTCTCTCACGATTTTGAAATGTCAATGCTCCAGACCGTTTCCGGCGCTGCAGAGCAGAGCAGAGAGAGAGAGAGACTTTATTCGGGTTTTTGTTTTGTTTGAATTCAAACAAATGACTTCCCTCCTTCCGAACGGTTCTAATAATGACATTTCGATCGATTGACGGTGAACAAAACTGACCCACTTCGCGTGAGTGAACACCACCCCGCTTGGTGCTGTCAAATGCGCGCACCCACACACAGCCTCACCGATCAGAGACGTTAGTTTACGATACCTGAAGGGTGCACGTGTCCCAGAAACAAAAAAAAAACAAAGCCCACCATTCACCATTTCGTTTCTTCTGTCGAAACGTAATGACTCGTAAAAAACCGAAAAATACCGTCGATTATCGAACATAAACGCGAACGCATAGCCGACGAACTCACCCCTCGGTTCGTGAGCACAGCCGGGGCGACCCTCAAAAAGGAATCAATCCAACTCGAATGTGGAACGATTCATTGGGGACTTTTGTCAATTGTTCTGTTCTGATGGGTCTCTTTCTGTGTGTGTGTGTGAGAGAGAGTGCATAAAAAGAGGACAATTTGGTTGCGTGCCGCGCTCATTCTCTTGCAAATCTCATCGCATTCAGCGTGACAAATCGGTGGCCGGTGGTTTCTCTTGCAGCACCAGTAATTCACCATCGATCCACAATCTGGGTCAACACAGAAACTATTCGAATTGTCACCACACACACACACACACACACAGTCCACAGATCGATATTAATCGATTTTCTCACCAAGTTGTGGCTGTTGTGGCGTTGCGTTGCGTTGCGCCTTCTTCATTCGGCTTCTCTGCCATGCCGGTCTGTTGTCGCCTTTCTAAGCGGCAGAGCAAAGACCTCTTCTTGGCTAATTAGTCGCGCAGTTGAACGACAATGATGACAATCCTCCTTTCAGGGTTTAGAGAGTTTTCAAAACCACTCACACACACACACACACACAAAGGCACATTCTGCAATCCGATATACGAGATCCAGATACGACGAACGAGCACCACTCATCACGGTGCGCGCACTCATTTGCGACGACCTTTGGAAATATTTTCTTTCTCCACGCACAACACACAAGCGGCGTTTTTTGAGGGAGGCGACTTGGGGAGCAAGGGAACCGTAGGATCTCTGACTACATCCAATCTAATCCAATCTCTAACCGCAATTTGTTGCTGATGCCTTAAACAGTCGCGGCCGTGTCTCCTCTTCAGATGATTCTGCTTTGATGCTTGATGCTTGATGCTTGATGCATGATGCACGATGCCGGGCCGTATGCATTCCATACTTCTCATCTCGCGATGGGGACGCTGGGTGAAACCGGGCACGACGACGACGCAACCAATACGACTTCTACTCTCCCCATCATCATCGATCTCAGCGTCGTCGTTCTCGGCTGCAGAGCATGGCTTCCCTGCGAGACGACGACGACGATGTGAAATCGGAATGTTATCGGTTGGCGGCGATAAAAAAAAAAATAATAAGAATGACTTTCCTATGAGCTTGGGAATGGGGTATGTAAGCCATGAAATGTTGCATCCAAGTGCGTGCGACGCAGCGAGAGAGGGGGGGCTGGGCTGGTTAGGTGAAGACATAAATATTTTATTGCCTCCAGTCCTATGGAATTGATGACATGCTTTGGGTTTCGACTTTATTAAAGGGATCGTCTTGTGGGTTGGTGGCGGCGGCGGCGGTGTTGGTGGTGGTTGGTGCACAGCGAGGGATAATGAAACAATAAGGGTGCCTTGTGCTTGCTATTTTGGAAATATATTCATGAACTGGTCGTAAAAGTCCCCCCGTGGGGCGTACAGTGCGGGTGGAAAGTAGTTCAATTTGATGTGGGGGCAGGAGGACGAGATAGAAATGCAAATCGTATGGAAAGTGGCTGCGGAGACGGGGATATGATTGCTTGAACTTGATTTAAATGTTCAAGTGATTACGAGAGTGGCAATATGTTGTGTGTGTTTTTCACAAGAAGGGGGACATGTGTGGGTCCAAATTTGGTTTGAGAAGGAGTGAGAATGTCCAAGTCATTCAGTGTGACATCAAAGTTGAGCCGGAAATAGGTCAAAATTTGCCAAGGAGACACCTTTCAAAGTTGACTCAAGGAACAGTGGACTCTCCCTGTGTCGAATATCCACGGTCTACCTGAATTTGTTCGAGATAGATAGTTTAGGGAGAGTCTACTGTACATACAAAGTCAAGTTGTGGCCCGATTATCATCATCATCTTCTGACCCGCATGATCCACTAATGGGGTCGTAAACCACGCACGAGAGATCTCCAGGCAACTCGATCCTCCGCCTGGATTATTTGCCAGAATCCCTGAATTGGTTGTGGCACGGTCTGCTGAACAAATTCCGTTCGTGTAAAGTTTTGCGTTAAATTTAGATGTTGTTTAAACATGAAAACAAGAAAACGACGGGTAAGCTAGCAGCTAAGGTTTGTTGGAGGGTTGTACAGTGAACTCCCTATTAATGGACACCCTCTTGAGCGGACAAGATGTGCTCTAATATTAGGCTGGTTGTGTTTTTTTCTTCTTATGTGAACAAAAAAAACTTGACTGTCCACTTAATAGAGACTTCACTGTACTGTAATTCTCTGACTGAAGTCTAAGTGGACAGGAGCCGCCTTGGCTGTGGCAGTCATTCCAACTCAACCTCGCCTAGGTTCATAAGGAATGATTGCGCTTTCATTGGAGAACGATGAACGACGAACGGTTTGTCTTTGAATTCTATTCGGTCAGCTGGATCCACCGCCGAAAAGTGATGTCTTGTCAAAATGTCTGTAGACAAAGAACTGATGAATAAGCACATATCACAAGCAGAAGATCTATGACAGACGAGATCTCTTGCACGGTGTCCACTATGAAGACAGTTTCTTTGACGTCTTCTCAGTATCCTCTTTCGTCCAAGATCGGCAATCTCTGTCTGCTGTATCACAAAAGCAATACCGATTATCGACTCTTTCAGCTCGGATCAGCTAGACCTAAAATGATGACGAAAATCGTTTGTCTCAAAGCCGCTAGTGGTGAGCTATCCAACCGCATTTGTCATCGTTGCAAATCTCGTGTGGCGACGTATTCTCTGCTCGTGCAAAGTGAGTAATGCCGCCATGCTCTTTGATATGGCAACGAGCTGTCCTTCAACCTTTAACATCATAACTTGGGTAGGTAGGTGGTAAGAGGTGGATGGAAGATGGACATTGACTAAAGTAGGCCCTTTGTACTGCCACCTGGGCTAGCAAATAAGGAGTTGGATCGGCGTGGTTACTATGACAGCCAGCCAGTTTTATCTAAGGTAAGGTTAGGTAGTGGGGCTGCTAGGGAATTCACCAGCACACTTAGACTGTATTGGTCCATTGTCATACCCCTAATCAGACTACTACCACTTTGTTGACTACTCCTGTGATAGTAGATCCCAACGGCAACTGGTGACTGGACCAGATTTGAAAATCAGATAAAAGCGTATTAACTTTGCTTTCACTGGGATTCGAATCGTCGCTAACCAGGGGCAGGCAATCTACCAACTGCGCCATCCATTCGCTTGTGGCTCCATTGTCCGCTAGATTATCAAAAAAGTAGAAGCCCTTTATGGCTTTCCCGATCGAGGCGAGTACAGAGCAGCTACAAAGAAGATGTTGCACACTTTCCTCCTCTTCTTCATCTAGGTAACTACTGCAGAAGTCATTTGAGAATAGTCCTAGTCTTCTTGCGTTTAGACCTCACCGGCAGTGTCCGGTCATTGTTCCCACTGCAATGTTAATTTTGGATCTCTTTAAGGAGATCAAGCTCTCTGAACTTTTTGGATCGAGACGAGGCCAAATTTGATTGGAGATTTGACATGGGTTTACTGCCACCATTTTTGTTTACTGCTAATGTTGGGCTGCAATTTGAAGGCAGCTTAGGGAGTACCTATGTCACAAGGTTTTCCAACATGATGGAGTTTACTAGATCCAGCAAAATTCCTGCCAGCGCGTGTGATTTGTCAAACACAAGGAACCGGAAGCGGCTAAAAGGGTACAACGGACAATGGAGCCACATTCTGTCCTCAGGTCAGAATGGTCATCTGTTTGCCCACGAAACTTTGCGACTTGACGCCCTTGGCTACCATGAAATATCGATCTAATGCCGCAATTCTGAGTCCTCGAAACCATCAAAGGTGAATTGGGTCCAACACGTGTACCTACTACCAAGCCACCCGAGGCAACATTTGGTCTTCTCTGAAGGTCTACTCTTTTCACCAGAGAAAGAATTCTTCAAAAGCATCTAACAGTGTTGTTTTTATAGCCTTCTTAAAAAAAGAGACCAAAAGATGGTCATCTCTGTAAATCCACACTGAGACCGGAAATGACCTCTATTAGTTGCTGCTTTTCTTGGACTCAGGTTGCTGCAGAGCTTCAAGTTAATTTTGAACAAGATCAAAACATCAAACTTGCTCTAGAGAGAAATGTTTTTCCTGTGAACTCTGAAGAAGATGGATGTGCACGCCAGGAAGCTACAAAACCAACGTCTACTGTTCCCCGGCTATAGACAGGCTGAGCAAAGTGTCTTCGACGACGAACTCTTGAACCCCACAGTGGAGAACATCCTCACTCAAGGTGTCGCATGTTGGACCACTAAAAGCTCAAGTTCCGCTTGCCGCGACCGTGTACTTTCCCCGCACATACTCTCACCTCTCAGTCGAAAGTATTATCTGTCCTACTTGTGGTATCAGCACAAGACCTTCAAGTTCAGAATTGTGAATGTTTTCAGAACACAGACAATTTCTTGATTGACAAGGCTGGTGATCATCCTTGTCCTCCAAAATAATTGGCGCCTCCAGTTAAAAAATATCACTGAACAAACGTCCAACCAGCTGATAACTTATGCCAACTTCAGAAACCAACTCTCTCTCTGCCCACGTACGAAGGGACACCGATTTATTTAGTTCCCACTTAAGGAAGCTAAATTTGACGAGACTCAACGAAACTGGGCGAAGTGGTTATTCGGTCAGTGTTTCACTTTTGTGAATTCGCTTAAATTGTTGATGATCGACACCCTCTTACAAGGATCACGTACTTTGGTGCAAGACTAAATTTAAGAAATAAAATGAAATCAATAGTAAATATAGTAAAATAATTAAATACAATTTCTTATGAATAAAAAACGCCTGACGCTGGCTAGGTTAGGTTAGGTTGAGGTAGCTGACTGCTGCAGACAAGGACAGCAGCCACATTTATTTACACTTATTACATCCTCTGCACATTACCGGTTGGTGTCATTTTGATTTTCTTTTCGAGTGCGGTCCACCATATTGCGACGCCATACAACAGTATGGATCTGACTACTGATATAAAAAGCCAGTCGGGGCAAGCCCCCTTTTTGCATCCAATGTCTCTTGACACGTTCTTGAACATTCAACTGTCGCGGGCTAACATCTTCTTCTTCTTCTTCTTCATTTGGCGCTACAGTCCGGAGTGGTCCTGAGCCTCAGCAAATAAGCCTCTCCAACAAGCACGATCTCTCGTCAGCTGCCTCCAGTGTCGCACGCCAAGTTGAGGGTTGAGGTCTTTGTTTAATGTCTAAAACATATTCCCCTCCAGTCCCTCGTAACAACAGACACATGCGACGCTCTCTCAAAATCATTTAACCACAAAAAGTCTCTCTAACTCACAGCACTTGACCCCATAGCCCCGTCCGAAGGTTGTTCATCGTAATGCCCATTCAGTCAGTCTCTCTTTCGCACCCGTCATCTATTAAAATACGATCAGAAAACTATTTGTCACCTCTAATCTGCGCCCAGCCTTGAGATGACACCTCTTGCTTTATGACTTTCGATCAGGAAGTACTCCGCCAGCCAGTCTCGGGTAATTACAAAAAAAAAAAAATGTTATCCCCGACACCAGGCTTGGCACGAAATTGATCTTGAAACGTCCGTTCAAAGTCGACCCAAAAAAAAATGGAGAAACTGAAAAGAAACAGACTTCAAACAGCAATCTAGCGTTCAGCATTAATTTCAACCGATTCCAGTGAATTCCGTTTTCCACACGTCAAGCCATACATCATATTATTCAGTAATTAAGCACTCAATGTCATCTGTCATCGTTGCGGTCTGTCGCATTTCCATCTTTCCCCTGAAATTGTAGCCGAACAACGCGTTGGTTTTGCTCTCCCCCTCGCCCAGTGGGTCGCAGATACAATCCGCGTTTGGTGTTGGCTCTGCTTTGAGTTTCTTGGTCGCTGCTACATCCCTCGTCAAAGTGAAAGAAAATCCGGAATGCAATGCATTGACGCTGCGATCATCCATTACAATTGAGCACAAATGGTCATGGGATCTCTTTCAGATCGGCTGTATCGGATGGATGTGATGGCGGTGGCGACGGAGAGCCGATACACATGCACAGTATGTGAACGTACGCACGGTCTCTAGCGGTAATCTCATTCATTGTTGCACTGAAAGATTGATCTTTCAACCTTGGACAGCTCGATAAATAGATGGTTTGTGTTTGTATTCGTCTTTTTGTTGTTTTTTTGAGCTTTGCATGCACTTTTGTTTGGCTACGTATCGATCAACAGTATGGTTCCGCACGACGAGGGCGAATAACAATTCAAGGTGGCAGCGCATTGAGACGAGGCACGCACCGATCAGAGAATGTCTAGTTCTACTCGCCGTTAGAGACAGTTGGGTTATTGAACTATTTATAGACGCTTAGCCGATGATGTCTGAGGTCCAAGCTGTCAGATGGTCACAAACAAAGGCGGCGTTCACGACCAATTGGGCATGTTTTTGTTTTTCTTTGACCATACTTGGGAACGAAAAGCGAAACACAAACCGATGAAAATTCGAAGTCTGATCGTCATTGAACGTGTCTGTCTGGCGGAGGGAGGGGGGCCAGTGATGTAACTCTACGCGTTGTTTGGGAAAACCATTCATTGCGTTGGACATTGAACTTGTGTCGCCTTGAAGACTGGTGTTTAACATGGAATGATCGTGTTTGTTTTGCCCTTGGGAGAGGTTTATTCAAACAGTGGGCTTGCTGACAGTGTGAATGTATCATCAACAGCTGATGGCAGATGTTTCACAAACATGTTGTTTTCCATGTTTATTCAATCTATGGGGCACTTCACACCCCTTCTTTTGTAACCACACAAGTCAAACGATTATTCCTCTGAAAGTAACACACTCTTTTTTCCCAGACACGGTGGTTTTGTGTTGAGTTTTCTCACATTCTATGTTTTGCATATTGTTTTTCTATGATTTCACACTTAATTCATGGCACCCTAGTTTTCCCAAGCACTGCACTTTAACATAGAAATGAAGTTTCACACATTCTACGCTTTGCATATTGTTTTCTTTGTTTTTTGACACAAATTTCAAAACGCACTCTCCTTTGCCGGACTGCATATAAACTTTGAATTAAGTTTAACATACATTCTATGTTTTACATAGAATTTTCTATGTTTTCAAAATCAATTCGGGAGACATTCTTTTACTTCACTTCAACGAAGAGTTAAGTTTTCTCACGTTCTATGTTTCGCAAATTATTTTCTATGTTTTTTTTTACATCAATTCATAACACGCTCATTTCTTCCAGACCCTGCACATAAACGTACAGTTGAGTTTTCTTACATCCCATGTTTCGCATGGTAGTTTCTATGTTTACAAACTCATCTCACTCCTCTCTGACTGGTCGGAACTGGTTGGGCACGATGACTCCCTCTAGAGGACATTGGTCCCCACATTTTGACCTCACAAAATTCCTCCAAAAATGAAAACCTGATTCCCGGCAGGAGGAAGAAACAAGCGAAAAGTTCCTAGTCCGCCTTCAAGGTTACCACACCACCATCGATCGTTGATCTCATATTCTTACATAACCCGAGAAACATCTGCTGGTGCGAAACACTTCGACTATTTATCTGATCCTCTTCGGGCGGTATTTCACACCTTTGATGGATTTAATGCCACTTGAAATGTTCCTAACCCCCATTCATTTCATCCCCAGTGTCCATTTCAATCAAAGATCAATTCGATGGATTGTCTTTGGCGTCTCTCTCTCTCTGTCCGTCCCACACTGATGGCCGGAGACACTCGATCAATCAACGAGCAGCACAGGTTTCAACAGAAGCGCTCCAAATAAATGTGTTTCCGCGGCCAAAGACGGGCTATTTGCTTTGCTCTCGAACGAAACGAAAAGAATTGCAAAACCGCCTATCTATCGATGTATCTTAAGCCTCCACTTGGTAGGAAACAAGTAAAATGATCACGGCCTTGAAACGCGAGCACAAACAAGAAAGAGTTTTCGATCGGCGGGCGGTGTGGCGAGGGACGTCAACCAATCGACACACAAACCGATTTGCATACCGCGGCGAGATGGAAATTCATTTTGTTTTGAATTTACGATACGCCACGACATGCCATGCCACGCGAAAAGCTTGTTAATTGTCGGCATAGTTGCTCTTTCATCTGCACCGACAGTAATGACAAACAGGAAAAAATTGTTCAGTTCTCATTCAAGTGTGGGGGTGGACGTTACGAACACACCCCCAACAGAAGTCGGCTTTGACAGATGTGTCGCCTTGGCATCGCTTCATTCCGCCGCTTACCTTTTTGTCATAATTTAGATTACACACTGGATTGGAGGGGGCGCGCAGGGTAAACAAACTGCTGACATTCCTGGAATTCTCTCTCATTCTTTTTGACATACATTCATCTCGGTGTTGTCTGTCAACCCGCCCATATTGACAGTTCGAAGAAAATGACAAATATTGACTGACAAAAGAATTTAGTTCATCCGCGCTTGCGGATTTCAGATGCAGACTGACAAGAGAGGGAGAGAGCGAGTGATGTAGACACACACACACCGCACAGATTTGTCCCTCGGTTCGCTGTGATCTTGTCGAAGTCTTGAGAGAGCCAGTCGGCGGATAGCCGTTTATGACAGGCACAAACGTCAGCGACGACAACGGCTACGACATTATTTACGGTTGATATGGTCGAAGGAATTTTCTGATCTTCTTCTTAAAATTCTGGAGCCAGCTTGTGGTGGAGCTTCGGCGGATTTTTCCTTCGTCGTCCATATTTGATTTTTCCCAACAGCAACGGCAACGGCTGTCACCACTCGGTGGTGAAGGAATTTGCTGTCATTGGGTTCCATAAATCTCAAGTTGCATACGCGACCACGACCAAAGACCCAAGGCTGAGGTGTTGTTTGCCCCTCTCTCCCTCTCTCTCTGTGTGTGTGTTTGTGTGCGACTGAAATATGGCGCCAATTGATTTCTATCCATCTGACGTTTGCCTAGTTTTTCATTATTTTCCACGCGCGGGGCATTCGTTTCGTTGTGACCGAGCATCGAGTTCGCCTGTGTGCAACGCTAAAGATGATGGATACACAGAAACGCAGAGGAGGTGGAGCGGTGGTTGCGGAGGAGCGCGAAGGTGAATGTAGCCGCTGGCGGCGGCGTGCGGAGTGGGATAGCTGATGAGTGATTGCCGCTGTAGGTTGTGCTGTGGAATGTGCTCGGGCTGCTGGGGCACTTTGGAAAATCCCCAAAAACGGAATTCGCCGTCGAACGTTGAACGCTCGAACGTCGAAAAACCGACTGCGATTTGAATGTTGTGCAGGTTATGCGGCTTAAGAGTTAAGTCACGCGTCACGAAGGTATCCATTGACCTAGTAATAAAATGCCTCGTATCGCCGACATACCAATGTGATGTAAATTTGCAGTCCGATTTGGAGTCCGCAGCTCTCAGATATGACATTGATTTGATGTGTCGTCGCTGTTTTTGGTGGCGGCTGATAACAATCTGCGTGACAGTTTAGTGCGCCTCGGTGTGGTAACGCTCGCATTCTGTGAGCTCTTTTACTGATACGAATCGCCAGCGAATAAAAAGCCTGTCAAGGTTGAGATGAGACACGATTGCCGCCGGCAAAGGTCTGATCGGGATGACTGTCAATGAATCTGCGGATATTTGCATCTGCTACTTAAGATCCAATTGGGCGATTGCGGATGAGAGCTTACTTTGAATGTGAAACAATTACGAAGGACTGCCGTGATGGCGGATTCGCCTCACTTGTCATCTAGGAAACGAAATGAGTCGCATATCTCTGTCCAATGATCGAGGTTTCCTTGAGAGATTGTCCGGCGAGTTTGTTATTCTGCCGGTGAATGCGGAAAATGGCTGTGCGCGGCGGCAAATGGGGGCAATCATGCGGCATTCACTTGCAAGTGTGTCACAACACCTTTGCAGTTACACAACCAATTCGAATGGACACTTTTGCTTTTCGTGTGGATTGGGAGTGGTTGGTAAAGGTCTTGGATTCGGATGTGCCGTGGATGGGCAACAAGGGTCTTGAAGGTTGTCTAGAAAGGGATTGAGGTTGAGTGGAAGGGAACGTCATTAAGAAGAGATGGTGAGCGATGTGGCCTCCACACTTGGGAGGTATTTTTGTTCAAAACTTTGGTCTTCCGATCCGTCAACCTTATTCCAGCCTAGGTTCCAAGATTACAACTTAATTTCTATCTTGCCATCCCCAGAACCTCGTAAAAATCACGATAGACTGGCCAGATCACAGAACGCTTTCGTCAGGCATTGCTCAAGTTGATGCGATGTCGAGTGATGTCTTCAATCTGGATGCGGATAAGATAATGGGCCGCGCAAGAGTGAGCACAGGTGGCATTATCTTACCTTAATCAGTAAAAGTGGCAGTCTACGTGCCAGCTATACGACGATATTGACGTCATTGTGAATACCAGGCCTTTTCGAAGTCGCTTCCGGGAACTTTGGAGCTCGAACAGACAAAGAACGAGACATAAACTTGTTGAAAAGAAACGAGGAAAAGAACGAAAGGTTGCACAGGTGACAGAATCTTAAAAGAAAGCAGGAGTTAGATGGAAAACTCAAGGACAACGATTCTTCACATGTGAACACTTGACCTCACTTCGAATGAAGTTTTCACTTCTTCCTTGCGTGTCGGGTACCGTCAGCGGGTGGACTTGAGTCTATTGGTGCTTCCTGTTGTTCACCGCAAGTTGGTTGAAGCTCGTCTTTACTTATAGCTGGTCAGGGCTTGACGGGGGATGGGCTTTATGAACACTTCACTTCACTTCGAATGAAGTTAGTATTGCCTTGTTTGCATGCGTTTTTTGTTGCTCGGAGAAGAAGTAGACGATGCCCTGACCGACATCAAAGTTTGTTAGCTTCCCATTGTGACTTCTCGTTCAATACGTCGATGATCCCTTATTTACAGCCTCACCAGCCTAATGCAGCCTAATGCGAGCAAACTCAAAGGGATATGGACGACGGAGTGTTAAACGAATGCACTGGCAAATTGTAGGGCGCTGGAAATATAGACTTTGTTTGATTAAATGGAAGGACATAGCATAAGACTAAGTTTGGCTTAGAGTGGCCCCCGAGGACTAGTAGGCTGTACGTGTCTAGTATGTAGGTTAGGTTAGTTTGAGGTGGCTGACTGCCGCGCATACGGACAGCAGACACACTTAGGCCAAGCAGAGGCCCATTGTGTTACCACGCGGATCTTGGACTACCTATTCCGCGAACCAATTTGTGCCTTTGATAAAGCGAAGAAGAGGGCTTCCTTCAGTTCTGCCAGATTAACAAGGAAATGGGCCCCAGAAGTCTGAATCCACGGGATGAGAGAGCACTGCAGCTACGCAGCAAGTGTTCGATGGTTTCTTCCTCATCCGCGTCCATGCAGCTTCTGCAGAAATCATTATAGGGAAGGCCTAGTCTAGATGCGTGAGTTCCGATGGCAGAATGCCCTGTTAAAACGCCAATAAGAGATCTGAGGTTTGACCTGCTTAATCCGATCAAGTTAAGCGATCGCTTGGGATCGATCATAGGCCATAGTTGTTTGGTAATGAGGCATCCTGTGCCTAAGGTCCATCCGCGGTTTGTTTGAGGAAGCGTTTCAAACTTTAGCAGATGTTTTGTAGTAGCGATAGGCTGGAGGGTGGGTCTCCACCCGGAAAGAGCACGGAGTTTGTGCCCTTTCTAGCGAGTTCGACCGCAATTCTCTGGATTGTCACAGTGTTCCGGCGTAAGATGTATGTTGAAATACTTGGCCGTCTTGGCATCTGAGGGAAGTCTTAGAGTTGAAAGTGACTGAATTCAGAGATTTGATCGCTGCCTGGCTATCGGAGCAGATGACCATGTATGTGCCAGGACAGGGCTTCCTTAATCGCTATAGTTTCAGCCTGAAAGACGCTACTGTGATTAGGTAGTCGGACAGATAGCTGGATATTCAGAAGCTTGGAATAGACACCAGCAACCGCACCTGCATCCATCTTCGATCCATCTGTGAAGATTCGTCTGGTGTTCAGACTCCCAATAAGATCTTGTCGGTATGCCGGTTGAGAGATTATTCTCGAAGAGGAGTTTAGGTATAGTGAGGTCTGTACCTACCTGCGTAGGATCGTTGAATGTCCAGATCAAAGTTCTTTCCAGCTGCTCAGCGATCTTAATCTGATCGCCATGCTAGCTGCTGTCCGTCTGCCAATTTGTTTTATCGGTGGCAAGTTCAGGAGTGTGTTTAGTGCTTCGGAGGAGGTAGTCCTTAGCTCTCCGCTAATGCATACGCAAGCCATCCTCTGCACTCTGGTTAGTGGGGTCCACCAAATTGCTTCCAGCTTAACTCCGTGTCTAGTATAAAACCTAAGAATTTAGCGCTAGCACTTAGCACTAAGGGGGTCCAGCACACAATTACCGGGGCTCACTTTTGACATTACAATTAGTTTATATGTGTACTATCTGTTTGTTTTGGTATACAACATATTCTATTTCGGTTCGTCGGAAAAAAAAGATGTCGTCATCATCTTCTGAGAGCCGCATGATTCACTAAAGGGTTCTCGGGCGGTAAGGCATGTACTAGAGATCTTCAGGCCAGTCGATCCTCCGCCATCGACTCTTAACTCATCAGGAGTTGTGCCCAAGGTTTGGTTTAAACCAGCTCGCCCTGGGTTTGCCAAGGGGTCCCCTACCGGAGGGAATCGCATTTGAGGCACGCCTCGGAAATGTTGAAGGGGACATTCGTGCCGTGTCAAGGCAAAGTCCCTTCTGTTCAAAGAAACTAGAGGAGATTACCCAATAAATCAGTTGAATGTGAACCATTCACTATCCGTCGGCTAAACTGTAGCAGCCTCAGTTACCGCAACCTCTGCTTATCCTTATTGCCTCAGTTATCCGATTAAGGGGCGTTACACATCGTTCTTGACTGAGATCATCGACCTTAGCTGAGTGCACAGCACATTGTCTAAGACTGACTCTCTCCTTTCCCCCAACCCAGCACGAGTGCCACGCAGACGTTCCGCCTTATGTCA
Organism: Eristalis intricaria; assembly: GCA_964034865.1. Lineage (NCBI taxonomy): Eukaryota > Metazoa > Arthropoda > Insecta > Diptera > Syrphidae > Eristalis > Eristalis intricaria. Next base: position 6,394,162 of record OZ035876.1, read on the forward strand.
CCACACGTCTTGCCAAAAAACCAGAACAACACAAAATCCATATCCCATCACCAGCCAGTCACATTCCCGAACTACCAACCGTCGCACATCTGTCCGCAGGCGACAATAGACCGTGCCGCCATTACAGTGTCTCGCCAGTTTGGTACTCAATCAAACATCAACCATCCAGCATCTCTAAATGTTCCGCTTTGCCGGCCATGAAAACGACACGATCATAAACAGAATCCGTATCCATTTGCATAGACAGTCCAAATTCCATCCACCAAAAGAGCTTCAATAGATTCTCGCCCCGAAAAACGAAGCGCAACAAGGGGCGTCAATAACACAGTCATAACCATCCGAGAGCAGACCGTCCGGATTAAGTCCGCCCTCGGAATACCATCGCGATCAGTGTCGCCAGTGTCGCGCCGAGATCGTTTATTTTTTGCAATCAACGATCCAGTTTTCGGTCTTGAACGGGGTATTTCACATTAAATCTCCAAACTTGACCACCTGTCTGACTCTGTGGCCAAAATCACTGGCTAACACAGAAGTTGGGAGCGAGTTGAAGAAGAAGAAGAAGAAAAAAAAAGATAAATGTGAAAATTCCAAAAACAGTCAACGACGACGTGAACAATACCGCAGGCGAATGAATTCGATGGAAAAAAAGTAAGGTATCTGGAAAAACTCTCAAGGTGAGACAAGGTAACCAGGTCTACCAAAAATAAATCCAGCCGACCACGCCAATCTTGGCAGTGTCTCTCTCGCTCGATGCAAACAGAAACAGAATTAACTCCCCACAACAACGATGATGACGACGCGTGTAAAATCACACTCATACGCCGCACGCTTGGCGCTGCTGCAACAACAGCAAACAGCAGCATTGATCTGTTGTCGATCGAGCAGATCGATCTGCCGATACGACGACACACAACAAACAACAACAGCGAGTAGACTCAGCTGGCTGTTTTTTTTCTTCTTTTTTTTTGTGCGCAAAGATTAATTATTAATTCAATTGTGGGCGCGCGAATTGTCGCCTCCTTTGGCAGCAGTGGCGGCGCGGCGGCAGCAGCCAGCGGCGCCATAAATATCGGATCAACAAAAATACAAACTGGTACTGGTTGTTCTCGATTGGGTTGCGCTGCTGACCAGAAAGTCACACCGCTGCGCGACTGTGGGGGATACCAAAAATGGGAATTCTCTCTTCGATTCGGTCGTCGGTTTTGTGTGATTGTCAGGCGTTTGATTTTCCAAAGCGATCTCGCTGCTGAGCGGCTTGATGTTGACCAAAAATGAGCGTTCCGTCTGGACGGTGATTCTGGTCTGTTCTTGGGTTGATCTGTGGGATGGGCAGCTATGAATTTGGCTGACAAGGGACAGAATTTGAGGAGAAGGGGGTTTTTGAGCAACTGGCGTTCTTGTTGATTCTCATTGGATTGACTGGACGATAAGGGATTTTCCATTCAGATCAGCGGTAGTCGATGTTTTCCTGTCAGATCGTCGGGGGAGAATAAGTCATTGGAGAGATGTTTCTCCTTTTCCTCGCCATTTCACAGGCTGTGACTTATTTCAATGATTGCTTTGGAAATGTGTCTAAATTCTTGTTGGACCTTTGGGATCCACAAGGAAACCAATTCCCGATGCAGTTCATCAACAAAAAGCCACGCGGCGATCAATTCTTGTACAAGATCGTTCAGACGTGACTGAGTCCTTTCTCACCAGAAACAATGGAATCGTAGGCTATTTGCTGAGAAAGGTGAAACGTGAATCAATGAGATGGTCACTCACTGTAAGAGCTCTTGTCACCTAAGCTGGAGGAGCCTTCGACTCCGGACCCGTGGGACAACGTAACAGAGGACGCCCGTGTTTAAAGTTGCGCACCCAGGTGGACAACCAACTTGGCGTGCGTCACTGGAAGCAGCTAGCCAGAGACCATGCTAGTTGGAGAGACTATTGGTTGAGGCCCGGGTCCACCCGGACTGTAGCGCCAAATAAGGAGAGGAAAAAGTCGGTGATCGCGACGTTTTTGACGAGCGCATGATCAACAATCTATCGATCTTCTTCTACATTCGGTGAAAGCTCCTATTACGGACACCCTCTTAGGCGGACAATCCCCTTGAGCGGACAATTTGTCAGCAGCGTGGATCTTGAAGTGAAGTTGCATATATACACATGGCCCGGGTCCACCCCGGACTGTAGCGCCAAATAAGGAAAGGAAAAAGTCGGTGATCGCGACGTTTTTGACGAGCGCATGATCAACAATCTATCGATCTTCTTCTACATTCGGTGAAAGCTCCTATTACGGACACCCTCTTAGGCGGACAATCCCCTTGAGCGGACAATTTGTCAGCAGCGTGGATCTTGAAGTGAAGTTGCATAAATTCACATGGACGAACAACTCCCATATAATAATAATAAAAATATTGGTGACGCGACAGTCCGAGGCGGACCTGGGCCTAGCTTCTCAGCAACCTCTCGTGTTGTGCGTGCTATTGTTCTCTCACGCGTGGAAGGGACCTACAGTTTAATGCCTACTTCGAAAGTGGAAGTTGAGAAATTTTTTCTAGACAGGAATATTCTTTGAGCATTGTCAGTTACTCGAAAGAGGTGGAGCTGTGAATTATGAAAGTTGGTAGATTGGGGATTCGAACCTGGCACCCTTTGCGTACCACCACGGTGACTCACAAGATGACACGGCAACCCCTCTAGACGCACAAAAGTGCTCCCACCGTCGTTGTTCGCCTATGGGAGCTTTCACTGCATATTAACCTCAGTTAATATTTTGTGTGTTTACGTATAACTCGCGTAATTTTCAACCAATTTACTTGGTTTTTCTTTTAAACTGTTCAGAAAAACAATGAGAAGGACATAGGCATCGAAGGGAATCCAAAATTTATTTCTACGGGCGAATGTATTTAAGGGGAAAACGTTTTATTTCCACGATGGTACCAACAGACGTGCCATTCGTTTGTGGTTTCCAATGTGACTGGCTTTTCTAATGACCGTCAATAAAGCGCGGGACAATATTTGCAAGCGTGTGGTTTGAATTTGAATGGACCTGTGGAACCTACGAAAAACCCAAAAATATTGTCTATCACAGAGCCTTAAAATGAACTCATTTGAAAGAAAAATAAATAAAGCAATCAAATGAGGGATACATCGTCGGTGTCACGATAGTACCCAATGTAGTTGAGTTGTCTAGACCGGAGAAGTAGTGCTGTAGAGTTAACAAAAATACCTTCGTCTGTGTTCGTCTTATAAACAGACGTAGTTACGAGACGTGTCACTGCTGAACTTCCCCAGAAGTCCATCTGTCCGTAGCCCAAACGCCTGGCTCCATTATCCGTAATAAAAGGCATCTGACTCTTGATCTATCAAACCTCGAATTACGGAGGCATCTCACTGCTTGCACTTGTTATATTAAGGTGGTCATCTCAATCTGTTAGAATAGGTTTGAGGGGCTGACTGACGGTAACCAGCAGTCACACTTAGGCCGGCGCTTCCCCGCTGTGATACCGCGTGGATCTCGTCAATCCTATTCCGATTCTTTGGATATAGCAGTGACGTCGTCGACACCATTGCTTCCATAGTTTCGTCATGATGTTTATGAAGCAAGCCCGTAAGTCACAACTCTCTTGTTAGAGGAAGATTCACAATAGTTTGCCTCACCTTCTCGTCTCAACAACTTCCAGCTTGTGGAAAGGGTTGGTTGTAGGGAATGCGCAATGTTGAGGCGTAAGTTGTGCTCAGTTATGACGCCGATAATAGTCTTGAGAGTGCTTGCTCAGTTTAACCAGGCTATCGTCTCGGATGGAGTTTCGGCCCCAATTGTCACACTAAGGTATCCACAATATGCGTGAGGAGGCGGTTCAAGCTTCAGTGGATACCTGTTATGTCATTCGCAAAGAGTACCTGGCTAGTGTCCTTACCAGCGACTTCAGTCAGTTTAGTGGTGCATGTGTCAGATCCTAGCTTCTCACTCAGATGTCGGGACGTACATTCTTCGTCTGTCCATCTTATAACATGGCGCCCAACACTGAGTGCTTCTTTTTATTTTTCCTCCTTCCGTTCCAAAGTCCGCATCACTCACGTGACTCACGTGAAGAAAGCTACCTACAAGAAAGAAGCTTCATTTAATTTGTGAACAGACAACCATTTGGATCAGTTTCGGCAGCCATTCGCTTAAAATCGACATTTTTTCTTTTTCTTTTTCAGCTGAACGCCATTTTTGATCGAATATTTCGTTCGATTAGTGTGATTTGACTTGACGTTCGATAAATGGTTGTACTTAAGCGCAGACACAAAGATCGATCAACCTCCCCTCCTTTCTGATTCTCACCTCTCTAAGTGATCATGGCACACTTCCCCCGATAATGTCCAAAATTCACCAGCATTCCTCTTCACTCGACACCAGCCGGAGGGACTGACCTGAACTCGCTCCTCGATGACTCAAGTTGGCAGTGGTAATTCCACGGATCACATAAGATATGCGATCGGTTATATCACCGCACTTCATCGGCTTAAATTGGCCTCAAGTTTGTGACCAAAGGCCATTCTCCGATTAACAGCGGTTCACATACCCTTTAGCAACTTTATGTCATTCAATTATTTCTCTCGCTTTGCGCAATCGCATAAGTCACTGCACGCCACTTCCGCCATCGGTCCATACACGATCACCGCCGCACACAGCCTCCCAAGTCATTCATCATCACAAGTGAAGCACACCAAAAAACACAAAAAAAAAAAACGGAAACAAAAGACAGGCCCATACTCTCGAGACCAACGCCTTGTTCGACAAAAACTCAAATGCCAAGACGAAAACAAAAAGAAAGAAAAAGAAACAAAATATGGACCTCTCTCAGGCCCCAGCGGCCAACCTTGAGGCAGTCGACATTTCTCCTCGGGTTTTCCTTATTAATTCCATTTTTTTTTTCTTTGCCATCACCTCTTCAAATGGAAATTTAAATTTCAATTCAATTCAATGGCCATTTATCCACCCACCAAAAAATGACTGCGAGTGAATTCAATGCGACCGCACGCCGAGTCGACGCCATTGCTGCGCGCCACCTTGCACAGCCGCCGCCGTGTGCACAGCCGCATTTATTCGTAAACAATTTACATTAGATTATAATTGCATTTACAATGTCTTGTTAGCGAGTCGAAGGCAAGAAGCTGGTTTAACAAGCCGCTAACGACCTCTCTGAACTTGAAGCTGATGGTTGCGGGAATTATATGAATTACGCGAGCGATTGAGTGAGTTCGAGCTGCCGCCTGGTGACACACGTTGAAAGACACTGTGTAGTGGTTCCACATCGAACGCCTTATCAGCCCCGGCGGCTGCCTGATCCATTCCGCTGATAAGCTGGCTTAAACCGATCGACATTTTCTGTTGTTTATCGAACGGTGATTCGCTTGTGCTAATTATAAACTCCACGTAATCCCAATCGCGAACCAGAAACCCATTCGCCTTCGGACTGCGACTCGCTCCGACTTGGCAGCTGCTGTTGTTGTTGTGCTCGGGGTGCAAGTGGAATGGGAACCCTGATGGTGAATGTCACTCACTGGCTCACTTTTAGTGGCTTTCAATTGCAAAGCAATTAATTAAGTGGCGTTTTCGTTGAATCGCATTAAGTAAATAAAAAAAAAAAACAAAAAATCCCGAGGAGATGTGGCTCTCCACGTATTCGCGGTGAATCCGAGTGGTATCAGCGTGAAACGAGATCAGGTCTGGCCTACGGATCGTGTGTTGTTGCTTTTTCCCATCAGTCATCTCAAGACCGTCGACCACCACGTCGCGCGATAGGAGTGGAGCGTGTGGGTCAGCCTCACAGCACAAGTGTGTGTGTGCGTGCGTGGTGCGAAATGGAATCGAATGATATTAACGTGAACCCTTTTCACGACACGACATCTCCGTTGGTGGAATGGTGAAACTCCGAGGTTATTTACGACGCTATTCGGCTGCTAAGTAACTCAGGAAAAAAAAAAAACAGAGATAAGATAGACGCGCACGATATGCGTAGTAGCCTGGTGGCTTGTTGGTGAGATATGGCAAAGTGGCATCGTGGGCGTTTGGGAAGAGATCATCTTTAAATTTGACTGAAACCTCAGCTTGGCGCTGGTGGACAGAATTAGGGCGTAATCTTGTGGGTCTCCTCATCGTTGCGCCGCGTGATGACCAATAAGTTTGTCAATGTTACGATGCTGGAGATAAGATATACACACACGGACGCTGGGAACGTGGGTTTGAGCAATGATTTTGATTTCAGTTGAGCAAGGTGGTGTCAGTTGGGAGAGAGGAAATTGGTTCACAAATTATAAAACTGAGTTGTTGTCTGTGTTCGTTGAAATGGTGGAGATTCTTAAAAAATAAGGCGAAGTTTTTGCGGCTTCGAGAACAAATTTGCCTTCAATTGAGGATGATGGTGGGGTTGTAGAGCTTTGTATAAAAACTTCTATCGGTCTGGTAATACCTCCTAAGTTGAATTTCCGTTTTATTTGAATGCAATTCTATTTCTGGTTCCTATTCTTAAAGGGATACAGTTTATAGTAAATGGCGCACATTTATTGTTTATTGTTTATTTATTTGCTTCTTAAGTTACTTTACAATGACATTTTAGTTGAAAGATAAAAAAAAAGAAAAAGTAAGGGACCAAGTACAGAACCTTGAGGGACACATAAAGAAACGATATTTACTGAGCATGTCTTCAGCAAAAGCTGTTACTTTGCGATGAAATTTGAGCTGAAAGAGAGAATGGAGATAAAAATACGAAAAAGCAAGGGACCAAGTACAGAACCTTGAGGGACAACTAAGAAAACGACATTTACTGAGCATGTCATCAGCAAAAGCTGTTACTTTGCCATGAAATTTGAGTTGAAAGAGAGAATTGTGATAAAATCAAGAAAAAGCAAGGGACCTAGTAAAGAACCTTGAGGGACACCTAAAGAAACGACATTTACTGAGCATGTCATCAGCAAAAGCTGTTACTTTGCGATGAAATTTGAGCTGAAAGAGAGAATGGAGATAAAAATACGAAAAAGCAAGGGACCAAGTACAGAACCTTGAGGGACACCTAAGAAAACGACATTTACTGAGCATGTCATCAGCAAAAGCTGTTACTTTGCAATGAAATTTGAGTTGAAAGAGAGAATTGATAAAAATAAGAAAACGCAAGGGACCAAGTAGAGAACCTTGAGGGACACCTAAAGAAACGATGTTTGCTGAGCATGCCATCAGTAAAAGCTTTGCCATGAAATTTGAGTTGAAAGAGGGAATTGAGATAAAATCAAGAAAAAGCAAGGGACCAAGTACAGAACCTTGAGGGACACCTAAAGAAACGATATTTGCTGAGCATGCCATCAGTAAAAGCTTTGCCATGAAATTTTAGTTGAAAGAGAGAATTGATAAAAATAAGAAAAAGTAGGGGATCATGTACATAACCTTGAGGGACACCTAAAGAAAGAACATTTACTGAGCATGTGTTTAGCAAAAGCTGCTACTTTGCCATGAGATTTGAATTGAAAGAGAGAATTGAGATAAAATCAAGAAAAAGCAAGGGACCAAGTACAGAACCTTGAGGGACACCTAAGAAAACGACATATACTGAGCATGTCATCAGCAAAAGCTCATACTTTGCCATGAAATTTGAGTTGAAAGAGAGAATTGATAAAAATAAGAAAAACAAGAGACCAAGTACAGAACCTTGAGGGACACATAAAGAAACGATATTTACTGAGCATGTCATCAGCAAAAGCTGTTACTTTGCGATGAAATTTGTGTTGAAAGAGAGAATTGATAAAAATAAGAAAACGCAAGGGACCAAGTAGAGAACCTTGAGGGACACCTAAAGAAACGATGTTTGCTGAGCATGCCATCAGTAAAAGCTTTGCCATGAAATTTGAGTTGAAAGAGAGAATTAAGATAAAATCAAGAAAAAGCAAGGGACCTAGTAAAGAAACAACATTTACTGAGCATCTCACAAAAAAGCTGTTACTTTGCCATGAAATTTTAGTTGAAAGAGAGAATTCATAAAAATAAGAAAACGCAAGGGACCAATTAGAGAACCTTGAGGGACACCTAAAGGAGCACTATTTACTGAGCTAAGTTCACCATTAATTTGTACTTTTCGAGTTCTGTTTGAAATATAAGAACGGAGCCAGGAATGGAAACTGCCTCTAAACCCACAATTAAATAACTTCTTTAACAGTATTTCATGATCGACAGTGTCAAATGTAATGTCAACAAAGATTGCGGTTTGGTTCTTATTATTTAAGCCGTTAGGTTCTTTTTATTAAAACATTTCCTTAAAAAAATTGTTTTCATCTAGAAATTTTACCATTCTTGTCTTTCCAAAAACTCATACAAAAATCCGCCATTTTGTTTAAGTTATACCAAGACTGTGTCGATTTCAAAATGCAACCTGCAAGTGGATCTCATTTATGTTACTTTTAATCCACCTTTGTTTGTGCAGCAAATTGGTTGCTAGCCTTAAATGGCTGTTGTTCATAGAAAATGGCGTAAATTTCTCGACAAACTCCCGCGAAAATCCCGCAACCACCCTCAGTCGATATCGAAACATTCTCAAACTCAAAATACAACCTCCAAATGAATCACGCAGCCCCACCCCAAACAATCATCAAATACAGTCCACGTCGCTGTCGCAACGCATGTCTCACAATATGTTTGAGTTTACACAAGTTAAACAATTGAAACAATCTCATACGTCAGCAGACGACAGCACTTCAACTCAAGAACTGCACACAACGGTGCGGCGCGGCGCCGCTGCGTGGCGTGTCAAAGTTGACCTCGTGCACTTAAGTTCCATTTTCGCTTCAACAACCTATCATCGACGACGAACTACCTTGGTTTGCACGAAAGTTTCGCATCTCATAAAACACACACTTGACATTCAGCGTTCACCAAGATCATCCCTGGGTGCGGCGGCAGCATCGCAGTCTCGAGAGGAGAAAAAAAAAAGTACAATTTATCAAATTTGCCTCCATTTCAGCGTGAGCAGCTGCATCAGTCTAATTACCTGCACGACTTTTTCTAATTGCCAACAATTACCGCAGATTTGTCCAACTCTCGGCAGAGAAAGAGACGCTGTCATCTCTCGTTCCTTCGCGGCAATAATTAATGAAATCGTGTTCAATTACGTCTGCCCATATCCAGAGGGTGTTCTATCCGTTTTCTGTGTCTACCTCGACCGCTCTCTCTGCTCTCGGCCCCGTTCAACTTCACAGATGCAATCGAATGTGGCGAACAAACAGCACACAATTTGCATTTGACTTAAATTGGCAGGCATCGTGTGTATGATAGATAAACTTGGTCTGCCGTTGGACTAGTTCTAGTTCGGGTTCTTTGTGTCTCCGGCGGAACGGGGCGATGCCGGCTCTGTGCTGACTAAGCTATCGGGATTTATTTCAACTACAAGTCAAGATATCAGCGATAATTTATATCTTTTTGGCGTCGTCACTGCGCAATAGACTCAGAAAGGATTTCGCCATTGCATCTGTCATATTTTATTCATTCGATTTTAATTGCGATCCAATCCGAGAGCGAACTGCGCTGCTGCCCGTCAAAAGGGTGAGTAACACTTTTAAGAGGTGTTACATGACACGGTGCCCGCCCGCCCAGTTCCACGAATCGATCATAAATTCAATTTTGTCGAGTCTAAGGACACATTTTATGATTATCAAGCTCGAGATGCTAATTCGATTAGAGCGAATCACTTAAGCGGAGTGGTCAAGTGAATGTCACACGCGTGCAGCCGAGCTTGAGTGGCGACTTAAGTAACAACGGTTTCGTGTGGAGACGAAATATGAGAGCCATGATTAATTAGAATGATTAGTAGGGGTTTTTATGGGATTATAAGCATCGCGGCGTGCGGCGGGATGAACTTTAAACAGACACTTGTCAGGGGGCGCACGCACGCAGTCGCATGTGCGGAAGAGAAGTTTAACTGTTTGCATTGTTTTGCAAAAAGAGAAATCCGATACGTTGTCTTGTTGCGCGCAGTGTAAAGCTTCAGGTGTTCGGTTGGTTTGGAGTGCTGTCCGGTGGTTTCCTGGTGGGATCTTTGACTGAGAGGCTTCGGGAACCGAACTGCGAAATGAAGGAGAAGGCTTGCGTGGCCGTGAAAGAGAAGAGACGCGTTATTTCTTCTTGTGTTTGACGTGGCTGGTTACAAGCCAAATGGGCTTCAATCAGAAGATGAGCCCAAAAATTATGCGGGAAGTTTCTATTAAGCGTTACTTTCGAATTAATCAATGACTGACAAGAAAATGCCATCAGCGCCACGATTAAGGACAGAACAACTCGTGACTTGACCACAACGTCACCATAGGCAGCTATAACTTCGAGGTAGTGAAGAACCTTGTGTACCTCGGCTCGCAAGTAAACAGTATGAACAACAGCAGTACCGAGATTAGACGCAGAATTACTCTTGCCAATCGCTGTTCCTTCAGTCCCAAGGGGCCATCGAGAAGTTGAAGCCTCCCTAGAGGGGCCAAGCAGACTTTATATAACACCATCCTGCAGGGACGATCTCAAGATCAGATAAAGAAGGGTCTTGGTATGATCGAGAGAAGACTTCTGTGCTCAATCTTTTGTCTCTCCTAGACAAGAAGGTTCAACTGTATGAGCTGCCCAACTAAAACCCTGTGGCATCAAAAAGGGCCTACTTTGCCTTAAGTGTACCAAAGCTATCTACTACCTACCTACTATGGGCTGTCCAAAGCCAAGGACATTTCCCATTCAGTGGCTAAAATGACTAGGCTATGTTGATGGCATTGCCAGCATTCGATGGGACAACACCAAGGACGGCGCCCGCAGGTCCAATGGCGTACATAATTTTAGAAGAAGATCTACCAACTAGGCGTGCTGACTAAAGATCGGGTCAAATGCAGAGACTTGTGTTTATTGAGGCCTAAGTCCATCCCGGACTCCATCAGAATCAGTTGAAGAAGTAGTGCTTTAAAATCGTGACTTTTGACACTTCGGACTATTTCTTCTTCTTTATTTGGCGCTACAGTCCGGGGTGGACCTGAGCCTCAACCAACAAGCCTCTCCAGCTAGCACGGTCTCTGGCTAGCTGTCTCCAGTGTCGCTCGCCAAGTTGGTTGAGGTCCTTCTCCACCTGGGTGCGCCACCTTAAACGCGGGCGTCGGAGTGGAAGACTCTCCGGGCCGGAGCTGAGTTGTCCATACGCTCTACATGGCCTAGCCATCTTAGGCGTTGGATCCGAAGACGCCTGACTAGACTCAAGTCGCTGTTCAGCCCGTACAGTTCGTGGTTTAATCTTCTCCAGAAACCGTCAACGCAAACAGGACCAAAGATCGCACATAGAACTTTTCTCTCGAAGACACCAAGGACTTCCTCATCCGCTTTTGAGATTGTCCATGCCTCCGCGCCTTACAGCAGGACTGGGATGATCAAGGTCTTGTATAAAGTCAGCTTGGTCCTTCGAGAGACGGCTCTACTACTCAATTGCCTCTTGAGTCCATAGAAACAGCGGTTGGCAAGAGTTACTCCGCGTTTGATCTCGGTACTGACGTTCCTTGTACTGTTTACTGCCGAGCCGAGGTAGACGAAGTCCTTGACCACCTCGAAGTTATAGCTGCCCATTGTGGCGCTCTGTCCAAGACGTCGATGTTGTGTGTCACATCTTGATGACAGCATATACTTCGTTTTGCCTCATTCACCGCCAAACCCATTTTGGCCACCTCCGCTTCAATACCAGGAAACGCCTCATTGTCATCCGCGTATGCTAGCAGTTGTACGGACTTCTGGAAGATCGTGCCTCTAGTGTTTGCGTGTGAGTCTTGCACGATATTCTTCTAAAGAAGTCCATGACAGCGCGTCGCCTTGTCTAAAAGATTTTTTACATTGAAGGTCTCGGTGAGTTCGTTACCGACCTTGATGGAGCAGCGAGAATTCTCCATCGTCATCCTGCACAACGCGACGAGTTTGGCAGGAATGTCAAAACTGGACATGGCGCTGTATAGCTAGTCCCTATGCACGCTGTCATATGCGGCCTTGAAATCGACAAAAAGGTGGTGGGTGTCGATTTGCATTTCTTGGGTCTTTTCCAGGATCTGCCGTAGTGTGAAAATCTGGTCGATGGTGGACTTCCCTGGCCTGAAGCCACACTGAAATAGACCTATCAGGTTACTTATAAACGGCAGAGAAGACCTTGTATGCGATGTTCAGGTGACTTATCCCTCTATAGTTGGCGCAGTCAAAGGGGTCTAATTTCTTGTGGATCGGGCAAACGATCCTGAGATTCCACTCGTCGAGCATGCTTTCCTACGACCATACCTGACAGGTGAGCTGGTGCATGCACCCAACCAGCTCATCTCCAGCTGCCTTAAAGGTTTCAGCGGACAGTCCGTCCGCACCGGCAGCTTTGTTAGTCTTCAGTCTTGATATTGTTTCGGGGGGACGAAATTCTCGTCGATCATCGTCAATTGCGTTGAGTGGGACATTCTGCCTGACAGCGATTTTGGTGTCATCATCGCCGTTTAGCAGTCTGCAGAAATGGTTCTTCCAAATTCTCAGTATCGACTGCGACTCTACTACTAGCTGTCCATTCTCGTCCCGGCAGGCTTCTGTCCCAACCTTATACCCACTGGATAACTGTTTTACCCTCTGGTAGAACTTTCGGACATCGTTCCTGCCATAGCACCTCTACATCTCCTCGATCGCGTGCTTCTCGTGCTCTTTCTTCTTTCTCCTGGGAAGCCGGTTCTCGTCCCTTCGTCTCTATTCGTAGAGCTCACAAATAGCTCTCGTTGTTCGTTGCAGCGTTGCTTTGTATGCTTCCAGCTTTGCTGCATGTGCCAGCCGGCTCACGTTGTCAAACCATGGGTTTTTTCTAGGTGGTAGCGTAAAACCCGGCACATCAATGGCAGCATCTTTGATGGCTTCTTGACAACGCCTCCAATCTTTTTCGATCGTTTGCGCAGGTGGCGACGAACTTAGAGAGATATTCCGGGAGACTCGATCCGCAAGGATCCTAGCATTTCAGACTATTGTACACTGTCTTATTTCCGCATTTACTTAATTACTTGTTTCTTAGGCCAGCGAACTGTAGAAGAGTTGTCTAAGTTAATGCTGCCTCTTGGACTCTGGAAATATTGCCCATAGTCATCAAGACATCCGGCGTTACGGCGATCACTTTCCATACCGAGGAGTCGATCTTCCTCATCTTCTCGAAAAAGGAGGCTCGCATTCGAAGCCTCTCCAGTTCGACGCCAGTCGACAGACCTTACTCATCTATCCTCTCAGAAAACATTCCAGATGTCGATTACCACTTCCGTCAGCCTCTGTTTTGGACACCATTTCACCCAAGAGAAGGGTCATTGAATGGCTTCTTCAATAAATTAATTGTGTAGCACATCGTCTGACACGTTTGCACATCTCCCTCTTTCAAGTTAACACCATTCAATTGGAAAAGCCCATGATTACTGACTTGATTACCCCGACCAAGTTCTTGTAAAAATACCAAGGCGCCTACGATGCCATCATTCCATAAACCACTCCAAGCAGTAACTGTGTGGGTTTATTTTCCTTCGCTCCATATCCAGCCATTTTCCCTTTATTGATTTACCCTTTCAGTCCGAATTGATCCTCGACATTGAACAAGTAGCGCACGGTAATTAGTAAGGACAGTAAATCGCACGATGAATCAGTGAATTTTGATTTGAACAGTGAATTCTTGCTGGCATTCCAATTGTTTTTGTCAAGCGTAGTGTGAGTCAGTCCGATTAGAAGTGACAATAGGGAATTTCTTCGAATCAAAAGACTGATGACAATGAAGCGTCTTTTCGCGATAAGATTGTATGTAAATCCGTACTAAGAGCTGCAAGTCCCCTCCATCCTAGACGAGTGCTTAGTGCTGAAGCTCGGACTAGGCGTGGGTGTCTGTGGATGCCATCGTAGTCGGTGATGTACAAGATTTCTAAGTTAGTAATTCTTCTTCGAATGCTTTCACGGTAAACTGAGTAAGGCAGAGATTAGTCATCAGGAAATGCAGCCTGCCTGGGTCTTCATCCGATGACGGAGTTTGGGTAGTCGACTCGAAGGCTTTCAAACAATCAACTTCGTCATTCACATTGGTCACCAGACACACACTTCTCCAACACAATGTTGTACGTCTCTGGAATCACCTGCTTTCAAACGTACGATCCAAGATCGAGTACGGACTATTTTCAGCCTGCATCTTTTAGTGAAATGAAAAGGTAAAGCCAGCCAAAGTGTACATGAATTCGATGGCTTTTGGTAGATGGAATGGTCTTTTGACCACCCTGGAGTCATCGACCCTTCCGTTGGGTCGTCTCAATTCCCGAAACAAAGAGCTTTCATCTCAGACTCCACATCTTTCGAGTCCATGACGATGGCAAAAGTGTATTCCACATTCCACAGTAATCCACAATTATTTAAGGTGGATTCCGTCATTTCATATCCAATTCGTTCATCCTAAAAATATGTCGGAAAGGGCAAATTAGATGACATTTAAAGTGAGTTTGAACTCTTAAATATGGCTGTCCTCAGGGTTCTGTTTTGGGACCCATTCTTTTGCTGATTTTGAACCACACACCAAGTTCGCTTTTAATCCAAAAGGCTCTCCTACAGCTTTTGATGATGACAAAGGTTTAGGCTTGTGCTCTAAAAAATTAGCTTAACATTGCACAAACGACATTTTTTTAACCATTCGAATAAGCCTAATACCACTGCCCACGAGTTAACCGAAGAAAGCGTCATGGAGTGAATTTCCATCTGAGAGTCGGTGCTGGATCGCAAACAGATTCACTCGTTTCTGAAGCGACCGATAAGAGGAGCAACCGGAAACGTTCGTGGTTGAATGGCGGATAGTCGCACTGTCTGAAGGAAACCATCGCCTAGAAGCGGTCAGCCTCGCCAAAGGTGAGAGGAATTGTGTTCCAATTAGCCCCGGACAAACATATGACTCGCCAGAAGTTGGCTGGAAAGTTCTAATTCACCCACGTACTAGTCTAGGCCCAGCAGTAGGTGCTGTGAATAATTCGCTGCAAGAGAGGCTTGTGAAAAATGGCTGTCGCTGCTTGTCAGTAGGGATGGGAGCAGGCGAGAGACTAGAGGTATTATTGAATTGAGTTCAAAATTGCAACGAGTCACCTTGCCGTTGAGGTGAATAGCCATGGCAAAGGAGTGACAAGTCACAGAAACAAGATGGTAAGTGACAGAAAAAGATGACAAGTGACAGCGAAGGTGGAACAAGTGACAGAAAAGTGATGACAAGTGACAGAAAGGGCTGACAAGTGACAGAATAGGTTGACAAGTGACAGAAAGGGGGTGAAGAGGACAGCAAAGGTGGAACAAGTGACAGCAAAGTGATGGCAAGTGACAGAAAAGGAGTGAAAAGTTAAAGCAAAGAGGTGACAATTGACATCAAAGGCGTAACAAGTCACAACTAAGGCGAGCCAAGTGGCAGCTAACGCGTGACAAGTGACAACAAAGACGTGGCAAGTGACGGCAATGGCGTGACAAGTGACAAAAAGTGCGTGACAAGTAGCATATCCAACGTGACAAGGGACAAATAAGACGTGATAAGGGCCAGCAAAGGGGTGACGAGTGATATCAGAAACGTGACAAACCGTTATATGTGAAAGGTGTGGTCCGTGACGGAAAGGGATTACAAATGACAGCCCAGGAGGTGACAAGTGGCTTCAACCGCTTGACAATTGACATCAACGGCGGAGCGTGTGACAGAAAAGGCGTGAAAAGTGACAGAACGGGCTGACAAGTGACTGAAAGGGCTTACGAATGCTTTTACGGTGACAGCAAAGGTAGAACAAGTGACAGAAAAGTTATGTCACGTGACGAGAAAGAGGTGACAATTGACATCAAAGGCGTAACAAGTGACAACTAAGGTGAGCCAAGAGAGGCATTTAAAAATGGCAGTCTCTGTTTTTTGTCAATAGGGACGGTAGCAGGCGAGAGACTAGAGGAATTGCATTTTGCTGAAAATGGCAACGAGTCAAGACAAGCCCAGACGGTGACAAGTGACTTCAAACGCGTGACAATTGACATCAAAGGCGGAGCGTGTGACAGAAAAGGCGTGAAAAGTGACAGAAAAGGCGTGAAAAATGACAGGACAGCAAGGGTGGAACAAGTGACAGCAAAGTTATGGCAAGTGGCAGAAAGGAGTGACAAGTGACAAAAAGGGCTGACAAGTGACAGAAAAGGCTGACAAGTGACAGAAAGGGGTGATGAGAACAGCAAAATTGAAACAAGTGACAGAAAAGGAGTGAAAAGTGACATAAAAGGCTGACAAGTGACAGCAAATGCTTGACAAGTGACAGCACAGTGGTGACAATTGACATCAAAGGCGGGACGAGTGACAAAAAAAGCGTGAATGGTGACAGCAAAGTAACAGAAAGTGACAAGCGATGGAGTGGTGGAGAATTGGTGTGAGAAGTGACCGCAAATATGTGACAAATAACGGAAAATGGTAACAAGTAGCAAACGCATGACCAGCGGCAGCAAAATTGTGACAATTGCAGGAACGGTTTGACAAGTGACATAAAGGGGTGACTTGTTGCTGTAATTTGACGGTGTTCACCTCCTGGACTTCACTTCTGGTTGTTCAGCTCTTTTCTGAATTGTTTAGGATACGGTCTCTGCATTCATTCGAGGTGGATCCACTTCAGACTGACGGTTATTGCAAATGTCATGACCCACCATACAGTCGAACAACGTGTTAAACATCAATCCAAACTTCTGTCAACTCACGATACTTAATTTTTCTTTCCAAAATCAGAACGTGTGAAAATCGAAAAATAAAATATTTCATCCAAACCATTGACGTCGATTTTGTGTGAAAACATTCTCAAAAGCAACCACAAACCAAAAAAAAAAGAAACGAGTTCAAGTTGAAGTAACGAAACGACACACAAGGAGGCACTCTTCGTGCATCAAGAAGGCACGACTTGAGGAAAACAAATTCACACAAGAGATCCCATCAATTGCATTGCATTGTGTACCGATATGATATGAAGTAACAGTGTGCACTCATATCACTTATCAAACTTTTCTTCTTCTTCCTCTTCGCCCCTGCCATGCAATCGGCGGCAGTAGTCTCTTTCCATTGGCAAGGTTAACGCGCGTTCGTACATTTCGTTGCGCCGCGGCATGGACTGCTTCTCTTCTATCTCAGGTGTGTGTGCGTTATGTAAGTCAGTGACCTTTGCGCCAGGAGATGGATGCATCGATGGATGGAAATGACGACGACGATGTTTGTTATGTTTACCCAATCACCCGAAGTATAATGGGGCACTTGTGCAGAGAGACTGGCGAGTTAAGCAGATACGCACACAACACACTCAGCACTCGAGGTGTGTATCTCTGGTGGGAGACTGCGTTGCGAAAGCTCTTCCTCATCCTCTCCCTCTCTCAATTAAAGTTCGATAAATTCGAGCGTATCCACAAAATAACGATCCGCCATCAATAAATTGGAGTGTTTGTTGGTAGCCCGCGGAAGAGAGGAAGGTCAGGCGACGACCGAAAACCACTCACTGGTCAAATGAAAAATCATTTTTCCGCACGATTGGTGAGCAGCGCGACGCGCATCACAATAAATTTCTCTGCGGGACAACCGACATGCGGCATAAACCAACCAACCGCCCGCCAGAACCACCGGCCAGGCGGCAACAGCACAAGTACTATCGCCCACCAGACAAAAAAGAACGGGCCACAGAATGCAGATCAACACATATCCCGCGGATACGCGCTGACCCATTGAGACACAGCCAAAGTGCCGGGCGGCGACTTGGTGGCCAACTTTTTCCGCGATCGCCGCGAATTGGCGCCCAATGTGTTACCTTGCCGGCCAACTTTCGCGCGTCGCACCAAACACTGAGACAAGACTGATAGACGGAGAGAGAGCGAGGGAGGGAGAGGGTGCTCAGCATGCGCTCACATTTCACCCCTCCCCCGCTGCGGTTGCCTGATATGATAATTTAAATCATATCCCTCGGATGTGCTTTCTTCCATTTATCACGCGAGACCTAGAAGTGGCGCTTTCGGAGGAGAAAAAATATATCGACCGCTTTTCACCTTTTTCCAGGACAAGCTGCCGCCACCCTCCTCTCGTCAAATGCGACGGCGCCACGTCGAGGAAGAGGATGCCCACAAGGGACACCACCTCTGCGAGTCTCTCCTCCAGACTCCAGTTTCTAGATTTGTATCTAAATCGATTCGATGTGTTAAATGCAATTATTTTGCGTTTTGCCTCCTGCCCCGTGGCTGGAGTAACTTTATGTCAAATCCAATCAGCGCCACCCGGTAGACGCGAGAGCGACAGAAATGTATGCAAATCTCAGAGATAGCTAATTAATCAGTGCGAAGGGTTCGAGATGCAAATGTTCGCCGCCTCATAACGGTGTGCTTGGAACAGCAGTGACTGACTGCTGCCGGGAGGCAAACGAATTTGCGTCGCGCGATGTAAACCGCCGCCGAGGTTCGAGAACAAAGGCGCGCGCACGGACTTAATGACTTGCCAGCTGGCTAATGATCCAATAATGACGGATATGAAATTCTTTATGTTCGGCTCGTTTTTCTTCTCCTCTCTCTCTCTCTCGCTCTGGCTGCGGTTTAACAAATGAAGGGAAGATGATTTAGTGGCGCTGTGTTGACGGGATACTATTAGGAGGACAATTACCTTTACAGGAGAAGGAACCGATGTGCGGCTCGAAATCTGGGTGGCGGAGGGCGTTTCTTTTTGCTTAACGGCAAACTAATGAGTTCTATTAAACTGATTTGTAATGATGGGAGAGAACGTTGCCCTGAGGTAAGGCGCGGAGATTTGGGTTACACGGCAGACGTGAGATAACAAGGGCTGACAGCCGAGGTGGGTGGGAACTGGCGGCTGAATGTGACGTCCTGGGCTGGGGAATTCCTCAGACGAGAAGGTCATCAATCTGTGCTTTGATCACATGTAATAAATGGACGGCAATCTTGACCTAAGCACTAGAGAAAGAGTGTCGGAATCGAAAATACGACTAATATAATAAAATGGGTGGCGCTACAGTCCAAGGCGGACCTGGGCCTAGCTTCTCAGCAACCACTGCGTGTTGTGCGTGCTATTTGTTCTTTCACTAGTGGAAGGAACCCACAGTTTAATGCCGACTCCGAACGGCGAAGTTGACAAGCTTCTTCTAGACAGGAATACTCTTTGAGCATTGTCAGTGACTCGAAAGAGGTGGAGCCGTAAATTATCAAAGGTGTTAAATTCGGGAATCGAACCTGACACCCTCTGCGTAGGAGTCGACGCACTTACCCACTACGCCACGGCGACCCACCCGAAAATACGACTGAGACTTGTATTTACACACTGGTCAGGAGCACAGCGTTCAGCATTGGACCCAGTGGCACTTACTTTCCAATAAGCTGTGCTGCGAGGAATCTCAACATTTGGCTTAAGAGTGACTTAAGGCTCAGAGTGACTTAAGCAGCTTAAGACTCTAAAAACAGGGTGATAAAATGTCATCTTCCCTTTAAAGCTACCAAAGGTTGTGGTCCTTCTAGGGATGTGGCTATGTACCCAGACCCCAGAGGGTGATCACCCTGGTCAAGGCAGGGAGCAGCTCACACGTAAAATCAAGGGAGATATGACGCCTTTCCTATTTTTACTCGCCTCTCTTTACAAGAAAAACTGCTTGACAATCATATTAGACGTACAGTCCTCTGAACTAAGGTCCAGCATGCTCATAATAATAATAATATGGGTGGCACGACGGTCCGAGGTGGACCTGGGCCTAGCTTCTCAGCAACAAGCAGGCATACTCATAACAAGGCAAAGTCAGAAAAGGCGGCCGCCGCTGTTTGGCACAATAGAAAAGGCCTCCTTGATGTCAGGATCTGCAGAAGAGCGGTTTGCAGAGGTCCTCCATAGTGCAGTGGTGTACTACATGAGAGGCCCACCTGTGGAATGTAGTATCACATGTGATAAGGAAGGAAGGAGATGCCCTCCTGTGGATGGTAGTACTGAATAAACTTCAGCTAACCTAGGCATGTTCACGATCAGGGATATTATGCAGGTGGCCCTTGCTAGGAAATAATGGGTAATCGAAAAAGTCTTTTCGTATTTCTGATCAAACTGTCATGTGGTACCCAAACATCGAGCTTCTTTTTGTAGCCAGCCTTTGTTAAATGGTTCAAAACCGTTTGATGATCAAGTTTGGTTCCTTGGCGATGTCATGGCTGCTTATATGACGGTCCTGGTCAATCTTTTCCATAATGTCATCGACTTTTTCAACGATAGGTCGACCAGAGCGAGGTGCATCTTTCACATCGAAATTTCCAGAACGGAAGCGAGCGAACCATTGTTGTGCTACACGAACTGATACAGCATCGTCTTCGTACACTTCACAAATTTCATTGGTGGCTTACGTGGCATTCTCTCCTTCTTCTTTATTTGGCGCTACAGTCCGGGGTGGACCTGGGCCTCAACCAACAAGCCTCTCTGGCTAGCTGTCTCCAGTGTCGCAAGCCAAGTTGGTTGAGGTCCTTCTCCACCTGGGTGCGCCACCTTAAACGCGGGCGTCCTCTGTTCGATGTGTCACTTTGCTCCTCATAATTATAATTAAAGGTTCTCTGAATCTTCATTGCTGCCTTTATCACTGGGAATTGCAACATTGAATGTAGACATTTTTTCTAGCGTGGTGTTTGATAGTAATTCTAGTTGCGTTTCACAGCACCGCTCTTGGATCAACTATAATGTCCCTAAAATCCACAACGGAACGTCAGCAGCAATTGGAACACACACCTGTCCAGAATGAATGTGGTGATGTGCAGAAGGTGCAGAAATGAGGGAAGTGTGGGACGCCCCTGAATAATGGCTGGACTTGTTAAAGTTGTGAAAGCATGGCACTACTCTGGCTGTGTAACAAAAACAATTTCTTCGGAAGATTATTTCACGATTTGGTGATGATCGCAAATATCGTATGATTTGCCGCCGTTTGATTTATTTTGGAGCAGAGGCCCATGCTGCAGACCATGTTTATCACCACAATCCGCGAGATGTTCCAACGGCAAGTTGTGACCCAGTTCTGTAAAAAAGTCAACGAAAGTAACCTTGCCAGAATCGAGTCCAGCAGTCTAGGAGGACATTCATCATTCATAACCGCAATATCTTGAAATCAACATTCCTTCGAAAAATAAATCAAAAATATGTTTTATTTGAATTTACTTCTGTAACCACAGAGTGGATGGTTTTGTCCTTTTTTTTCTTAAGACTTAAGACAATTCAAAACAAGCAAACTGTCGACTGTAACCTCAGCGAGATTTTCTGATTTAATTGCCTGGAAATCAAAGTTCAAGAAGATTGCTTTTCTCCCTTCTTCGGTAGAAGACGACAACGTCACGTTCCAGTGTCAAATTTCCTCCCAACCACTTCAGAATCATCAATTTTGTTTCGTTCACAGTGAAAGTGATTCACATCAATTCACTGCAAGCTCTTCAAAGTTCACCCCAATCCGCTGCACTTTCAAACACGATCGTCACCTAATCCATGCAAGCGCACGCGACTTGCAATCAAAACCGCCGCAGAACCTCTTCACAAAATTCTAAATGATTTAGAAATCAAATCAAATCCACTTAAAAATGACAAAAGCACAACGTTGTCGTAAAAATTTTGTACAAGAAAAGAAAATGCGTACACTTTCTGTGCGCGCCCGCGTCCAAGTGACATCTGTTTGTGAAGTGTAATCAAGAACTGTGCCACCAATTAAAAAACATGCATGTAATCCATTGGAAAAGGAAAAATTACCGCTGTGGCCCACATACGGCGTGGCGTGGCGTTGTGCGGCGCACCGCTTGTCGGTTTGTCGTCTCTAAAGTCACGCAGTGGCCCAGATACCAACGAGTTATGATTGACATGAATTTTCAGCGGAAAACAACACAACATCGCCGCCGCTACTGTGGTGTGTACGCGATCGAACCTAATGGGCAATTGGCGATTGCCTGTGCAAGTCTTGGGTGGAAGCTTGAAACGCACGAAAATGCATAAGTCAACTTTCGCCATGGTTTTTTGGGGTTTTTTTTCCCCTTCTGTCACGTTGCATGATCACACATCTTCATGATCTCCCTGGAGTCCCACAAGGTTGCAGTGAAGTACCCCCGCTTATAGAGAGCTTTTTGCAAAATCGCTGAAGCTTGCTTTGTTTTGTCTGCGAATCCATGGGAATTACAGTAGGTCGTAAATTTCTGCCGGATTTTTGTTGTGTCGTTCACGGTGCTGATTTTCCAGTTAACCTATTCAGTGTTTGTTCACTGAGACAGTCGCTACAGCCGGGGGTTTTATTGTTTTATAGATCATTAAACGGACAGAATCGCATTCGTTAAACAAAAGGCGGCGGCTGTGTGCTTCCTTGTTTGAGAGACGAACGGACGCTACGGGTTGTTTGGCTGTTGACGGAGTGTGTTCAGACTGTGCTCACAGTGTCTCCTTTGACCTTGGCTTCGAGTTAAAACACTTTCAGTGGGAACCAGCTGCGAGATTTCTCCAAGCATTCAAATTAACTTTAGATCTATTGTCGTTAAATTTTATTAGCTTTACATGATCGCGCATGTAAGCGAGTCTCTCAGGGGTTCTTTTGGAAATGAATGAGTTGTCGCATGGGAGGTGCAGTTCTGTTGTGCGGTGGGTGACGGTAATTTGTTGAGTTGTTGGTGATTCGTTGGTTTTTGAAAGTGCTTGGATCAATTCTAATGGCTAAAGCTTCCTGTCGCCAAAGACAACCCACGACACATCGCTCGATTGGATGCAATCAATCGGGTGTTCGACATTTGAAGTTCGACGCACGACACTTCACTTGATTGGATGCAATCAATCGGGTGTTCGACATCAGAAGTGTCACGGAATCTCATGCTTAATGAAGTCCTGATGCGATGCAAGGGAACTATGAAACCAAATCGTTGGACTTAATAAGCCGCTGCAGTCGTACCTAGTGCCCATTGGACTGTAGACAAGATTCAATAAGAGGTCCAGTGGAAGGGCAGACCTAGGATTTCTGTCATGTCTTATGTCGAGCTTGTTGACACCTTCGAAGAGGGTAACGAACTCAACTTCACTCAAAAAGTACACATACGTGTAGTAATTGGGCACAATCTGAATTGAGATTAACAACATTATCGTCCTCCATTTTGAAAGCTTTGGAAAACGGAAATTTGTCATGAGGAACTTTTCTGATTAAATGACTTTCGCCATTTCATTGCGAGCATTCCTTTGCCCTTTGTTATCAGCAATCTCGTTTCTCAGATTTTGGCGCATTCGCACGTTTTGTCTGTTCAAGTCCAGATGACGGAAGAGAACAGATCGTATATCAGTTAAGCGCTCTTCCCCTCCTGGTCGAAGGTCACCTTAAAGTTTCTCAGTTTTTCGTCTCCCGATGCTAAATGTGGATGTTCCTTATTTTTACGAACTTTCTTAACCCACGTTAGCTTGAAAAATGGCACAGACCTTGGCTCCAGTTGAGTCGTGGTCCATCCGTGTGATGTCTATCTATCATGTCCTGAATATTATGAAAGAATTCTACTAATGATCTCTCCTTCTTAAAGTACAGCCTCTGCTAGTCTGATGCTTCAGATGAACGCTCCAACTCTCACGTAGGTTCTTGGTTGAAACAAGTGATTGAAACTGAGTTGAGTCCTACGCCAAAACACCCAAGTGAATGATTAAAGAACATCATATTCTATTCACCGACTCTAAGATCGTGTCGTCCACATGGAATCCAAGATGCCAGCCACTTTCTTCGCAATTTTGTCACCTATTTCATTGTGTGTCCCATTGTCTCGAAGTCTCCCACTCGGCTTGTGCGACTCTTGAACCCACCATCGTTGATTCCTCGTAAGGACTACATGCTTTTTGATTCGTCCCTGAATTTTAATCCCCAGCAATAGTACTGAATATTATAGGATCGTAGCCATGGCGGAATCTATGCAGTTGCTCTCTCGGATCTGTGCCTAGTGTGATCATGTCTCTGTCAGGACGATTCCCTGGTTGTCTTCAATCTATATCGATCCCGGTCACGGCTAAGGCGTGCCTCACGGTCTGACGTTTATGACCTAAGGTCCTAAAAAACAGACGATTTCTCACACTCTCACACATTCGTTACTTTCTTCCGAGTTCCGATCCGATCGCCAACGCCGGGAATACAAAAAATATAGTGGACTCCCTCTAAGTTGAATATTCCTGGGAAAATATTTTTGTGTGTAAAATAAAAATAAAAAAATTGAATTAGAAAGAAGTACCGACACGGGAGTCCATCGCACTTTTCGGTGAATGCATTTGCGTTGAAAGCGTTGATGTATAAAAACCATACGTATAAACCTTCTCCTTCTATCCCTCTGTCTACTTATGAAAACCGCATCAAAATCCGTTGCGTAGTTCAAAAGTTATAAACGTACATGGCTTCAGATTGTTTTGTACTTTGTACAGATTTTGTCATGATACCGCTTCTCTCGTTGTCTCTCACAATTCTCCTTTGTTTCTACATAAAAACCGAGTCTTGACAATAGTAACAAAATTTGCTTAACACAGATTCTAGGTTCATATCCATTGTGAATCTTCAAATTTCAATTCGATGTTTTGACATGTAGTAATAATTAATTCCTCGACATGTGAGGACAAATAATCGCATTTTCTGTGGGAGAAAATTGCAGGGTTCACATCCGGAGGTGGGTTTGAAGAACCGTCATTACTGTCTGTCTCATTTTCGTGCAGTTAGGTAGTGTAGCGGAGTTCTGTTGTGCGAAGATTGAACAGTGAATGTAGTTCAATCTGGAAAGAAACTCAGGGTTCCACGAGCATAACTGGTGTTGTTGTCTTTGAATCGATCGTTTTTATTTTTATCCGTGACGTGACGGGAAGTCGCGATATCAAAAGCGATACAATTTTTTCTGGAAGAGAATCTTAGGGTTCAAATCCCCACAGCTTTGTCACAAAATCACTGGTGACTTGCCGTGAGACATGATGAGAGCGACGAACGACATTTCCTTGCCAAGACTCAACTGAGTAAATTCCAATTGTGACAAGAGAAGCAAGTATGCTCTTTGTCGAAACATTTCAAGGTTCATATCCCGGTGGACTTAGCCGTGTGTTGAGGACCAATCAACAGTCTTCTTCACTGTCTATTGGTTTTTTGTGTGGAGTGCTGTCATGAACTGCGAGACGTGAAGTTGAGACAGGGCAAGTAGAGGGAGAATATCCCAGGGTTCATATCCAGCTTAGTTGTTATGTCTGAAAGAACAATCCTTATTTTTTCCTTCTCTTTGATGATGGGAGGTCTCGGCAGGCAAGAAGTCACATTTATTTTCTGGAAGAAAATCTGAGGGTTCATATCCATATTGCTGTTCACACAGTGTTTGGAGAAATTGTCGATTGAAATTGAGAAATGAAGACCATTTTATTTAAATTTTGGGAAGATTGACAATTAGGTATACCTTCTTTGGTGAAACTTTTCAGGGTTCATATCCGGGTGGACATAGCAGTGTTTGAAGGAACCATCGATAGTTTATGTCACTATTCTTGCTTTCACAGAGAGCTGATGTGAAGCTTGTGACAGATTGTGAAGTAAATGTTTCACTTGTTGCTTACGGAAGAAAATTCCAGGGTTCATATCCACTCAGTGAATAGCGGCGGAGTTTGTTAAAACGATCCGCAATATTTTGAACGAGCGCTGTCTCTGGACGGCCTTTTCCTGACGAAGTCCAAGAGCTCTTCAGTTTCTTGACACAAAGCAGCACAACAAGCTTAAAAGTGCGAAAGCGTTCTTCAGCCGCTCACCGAAACCTCTCAATCCGTGTCACTCCAAACGTCCATCCCAAAACTAACTGTCACAAGTGTAAACACTTGATTTCGACTTACGTCAACAGCAGTCGCCGTCGCTGTCCACAATTGTAATCACTTCCAATGAATTGAACATTTTGAAAACATTACGTATACGCCTCGCACACTATCAAGTCCGAGTATCTCATTCGTGGTTTCCTCCCCGGAGCCTTATCATGCCAATAACTTGAAGTGTCTGCGCTCATAACATCGCAGTCAAGCACGCAAAATATGGCCGCTCGTTTATAATCCAACGACAAAAAAAAGACAGGCGAACAGAGGAAAAAAGACACGAAATTAAACTGCCAAGTACCGCGGAGAGTGTACCGTTTTTACCTGGAAACAATTAGCAATTACTCACAGTTTATGATATCAATACGATTCTGAGCGGAGGGATACCCTTTCGGTGTGGTTGCCGCGCCGCCGCCCCTCCTGTGCGGTCCTCCAGTGTGTCCACGGGTCGCTGTGGCGGTGGAGTGGCGCGGCGTGGCGGAGGTTGTGTGCCCTTTTTTGTGCGCCATTATGCTGGGAATGACACATAAAAAGCGTGTGACTGTGTTTGTTGTTGCATAAACGAAATGAAAGCCTTATTGATCGCAATTAAATCGTGATACGAAAGTTAAATAAATGATACCTTCCAGTGCGGGAGCGATAAACAGCGCGGTGGATGGCGGCGGGACGGACGATTGGAGTGAATTTGGGTCTCGGCTTGTGTGTGAGAGAAGGGAGCTTCGCCGAGAGACGAACAAAGCTCGGATCGGTGACTTAGACTGGAGACTGGCCATTAGCAGGGTACTGAGTTACGCAAGCGGCAGCTCCCGCGGTAGCGGTGGTGGTGGCTTGGCTTTTGTGCGCCTAATCGAGCCTAAAAGGCATTCAGTTTTGCTTTTGTTGTTTTTTTCGGTACTCACAGTGCAAGCCAGCGGTTTGATGGAGTTGGGCAAGAGAAGAGATACTCAATCGTTCTTACACCCAAGCGCAGCCGAACACTGCCAGCGCGCGGCACTACTGTTGTTTACCTATTTTGTAAGTAGTGCCGACGTTGTTGTTGCCGCCATCGCGCCTCCTCCACTCCTGTTCGCGCGGCGCAGTTCTCTCCATTAAGTTCCTGTCAAGCGTTTTTCCATTTATTTTTCTGTTTTGTGTAATTTGCATTTTCCTTTCGTCGTTTTTTTTTTCGCGTTTGTGTTTGATGTTCGCCGCTGGAAAATTACAAAATAATGCGGATAAAATGTCTGTGCTGTGTGTGCCCCAACACAGCGAGTCTAAGGCACCGCTCACACTTGTGTGCAGACCACGACGCGACGACGATGGCGACCACGACAACGACTACAACTACAAAGTGCAACCGATGGTGTTGCAGAGTCGGACGACCGACGACGGGTGCCTTGGTTGGGTGTGTGGAGGAGGTGCAAGTAGTTTTTCTTTTTGTTCTCTCTTGCTCAAGAAATTGAGGACAATTCTTGACGGCCATAGAAGATAAAAGATACGACTTTGTTCTTCGTACTCGAATGCGCACTTTCTGCATTGCGATAGAGAGCGGCCTTTTGTGTGCGCTTCGGTTTGGGTCTTCAGATAAACGCAGCCTGCACTAGGGACGTCGCGGGTTTGCTTTATGACTTTGTTAATTAATTATATATGTATGTCCGTATGTCTGGTTGTACCATACTTATTTCTGTTTTTTTTTTTTGCTTTCTCTCGTTTCAGGTAAGAGAATGAACGAACGTCGCATAGACGACTGTGCTGGTGGTTGTCTGCTTGTTGTCCGCATGCGGTAAGCAAGTGTAGACTTTCAGGTGACCTTTAGACCTAATCACTGATTATGCCGGACGGTAATTAATTATTTTTGTTTTACGTCGTCGTTGGGTGTGCGATGGTGATATGTTTACGGCCTGACTAGGCACAGATAAGGACAATGTGATTATCTAAAGACTGTAGCAGGTACACTGGCGGGCAGACGTGTCGGATGAGTTTTCCTCCCCACCCCCTCCCATTGGACTGAAGTGAAATAGTCGTAAAGTGTCACTTGTGATGTTGATGGAGAACTTGAAATGGCGGTAATGTATGCGCTTACTTAGACGTGGTTTCCGGAAACGACGTTGTGTGAGAAAATTCGGAACGTGTTTGGTGGTCTGTTCCAAATTGAAAATGACGAGGTTTTCTGGAGTTGGAAAATGAATGCAATTAGAAACTCTATTTCACAACGGGCAGAAGTGACGTGCTGTGACGTTTGGCATGTTTTGAATGACTGTGCTGTGAACAGTCGCTACATAAAGTTGAGAACCATCAGGAAAATGCTCCAAAATTATTGAGTCTCATCATAGACAAGTTCAAACTTTTTTGAGAATTCTGAAGAAATAGAGGTAAACTTGTTTAGGGACCACAATGTCCTTGGTTTAGAAGCGGTTTACTGAATTCCGTTGTTCCCCAGCCAGAACAAGTGACTTGCTGAACTTTTCGGTCGCCCGAAGAAGGTTCTTACGCCAAAACATCTTCGATAAAAACCGTGAAGTGATATTGGACAAGCGAAGACTTCAAAGGGCATGCTGTCGTTGAGGCAGCTACGTCGAGCGGGTACATCATTTTTTAGATGAATATTTAGAATAAGATCCACAAAATGGATCCCATATCCACCAAATTCGCAGACATGTGACCACTTCAGTTGAGTGTTTTTGGTGATTTCACAGATTAACAAAACTAACTTTTTTTTTTGACACATGATAACTGATATAAGGGACACCAAACTATAATTGACACTTCAGGTTTCCTTATGACATCAAAGCATATATTTTCGTAAAAATTACAAACATCAACTAAATTTGGAGAAATTATTGCTTAATATAGAATAGATACTTATGATTTTTGTGAATATTTGGCTGCTGGAAGATCTTTTCTCGCCTGCTTTCAAACAAGTTTTTGAGGAGTCAATGAACAATCGCCAGTGATTTTGGATCATATTCAAAATTTAATATAATCGTTAATAAAAAAAGCCTGTTTTTTTTTTTTTTAAAACAGATCAAAATCATCACGTACTAATCACGTATGTCGTTTAAATCACTTTGTCTCAATAAGAGCGATTCTTTTTAAGTTGACGGTTCTTAACTTGGGTCACCATCTTCAGATATCTTATTGTGCTGACTTCCTGATCGATTTGAAGGCTTTGGTATAGCCAGTTCGGCTCTATGTAGGACTGTTCTGTTGGCCGAAGACAAGTGTGGATATGTCTTTTGTTTGCCTTTTCTTTGAGTCAAGCATGATCACATGATCCTTTGGTTCGGTCAAAATCATTGGTATATCAAAAGACATATGTCTTGTTAAGTCCAACCTAATAACAGTCAAACACACGTTACACAACATCTATGTGCAACCCAGGATTTATCTTGATTCCTCACAGGCAATCCAAAATAGTCTAAATACCACTCATCAATTAATGTTGTGAAATTTCGATGATGCGATGTAAAAGTTAACAACACTTTTGTGGCATGTTTGCGATGCAACAAACGTATATAAGATGGTTATTTGAATGTATATATACAGTCATCTAACTGAAACATTGGTCAAGTATGTAAAGTAGCAACACGACGCGACGATGAACGGCTACACTTCAAGTCGAAGTAGAATGTTCGTAGCTCCTGGCTTATATGCGGTGAAATCTCCTATTACGGCCACTATTTTAGGCGGGCAATCCCATTAGGGGGAAAATTTCTCACGGGCGTTGATCTAGAATTCAAGTTCCAAACATGCCCATAGCCGGGCACCTCCCTCCCTGTCCGCCTATGGGAGCTTTCACTGCTATCACCAATCAGAGATGCATGGAATAAGACACTTGTAGGATTTCGAGGCAAATATGGCCTTCCTAAAATTTAACAGCAGGGAAATCTGTAATGTCTTAGGTGGCACATACGCAAGAAGAATCGAAACCAACTTATGTGGAAGCTGTAGGGATGAGGAGAAAGAAGAAACAACGCTACACTACTTCGGCACCTGCCCAGCCCTTACAAGAGCAAGGAAAAGTACGCTAATCAATTAATCATTCAGCACCTTAGAAGAGCTGTCACAAATCAAGATTCTAGGCATGGCAGAATTCATTTAGCAAACGAATTGGCTGTAATCTGTCTGGGGGTGGATCATCTTAAGACAGACCACTAGAAGACCCGTAGGTACTCCTAGGGAGTTAATTAGTCTCTTTGACTCGCGAGAATTTGGTGTAAAAGACAATGTATCCAAGCAGGACTTGCATAAGTAGGTCACAACTGTTACCTAGGTTAGGTTGAGGTGGCTGACTGCCGCGCATACCGACAGCAGACACACTTAGGCCAAGCATAGGCCCATTGTCAGGCTGCCTATTCCGCAAACCAATTTGTGCTTTTGATAAAGCGAAGAAGAGGGCTGATTCTGATGCTGCTCAGTTCAGCAGCAGATTAACAAAGAGATGGGCCCCCGGAAGTCTGAATCTACGGGATGAGAGAGCACTGCAGCTACATAGCAGGTGTTCGATGGTTTCTTCCTCATCCTCGTCCATGCAGCTTCTACAGAAATAATTTTAGGGAATGGCCTAGTCTAGAGGCGTGACTTCCGATGGCACAATGCCCTGTTAAACGCCAATAAGAGATCTGAGGTTTGGCCTGCTTAATCTGATTAAGCTAAGCAATCGCTTGGGATCGGCTGTAACCTAACCTTAACTAATGTGGTTGGTTTCGAAATAAATCTTCACTGATTGGTCGCTTCTGAATCGGGCTTGAGTTAAATATGAAGAGCATCTCATCAAGTGGCTAAGATTAAGGGGAACTTGCATTGACTCGCTTGATGGGCAATGTATTGTGTCGTCTTTGTTATAAGACCTGATGTCCAGTGATCTGAACAACGGCATTCTTTCCCTCCATTCACGCCAGGAATGGTCGTCAGTTCAGACTTAAGCCTGCTTTCAGACGCACTTCTAAATTCGGAAACTCTTTTGAAAGTGGAATGTCACTCATACTCCTACTGCATTCACCTCTTCATTTCAAAATCTTAACCTTCAGCGCGTGATGTGCTTCAATTCCCAAACTTAAGGGCATTCGTAAACCCCCATTGCACCCGCAAGCGATACAAATAGCAGAAGATGGCGCCCTCTGATTTTAAGAAAACGTTACGTAATTTTCGATCAGTTGATCGTTACCCGCCGACAAATTCTATTCAAAAAGAAAGTTTTCAAATTTTGACATTTGTTTTATTGTAATCAGAAATTAAGTATTACAGAGACGCCCGACTTCTACCTCTCTTGCCTACCTACCTACTTACCTAACGTGTTCTTAAACCAAATTGACCAATCAGAGGAGGGTATTTTCGTAATTTCGTGAATAACCGTCAAAAAATTATGAATATCTGTCAAAAAAGCACTAAAATTCGCCGATGGACTATGGGCCAATCAGCTGTGAAGTCGGCTGTCTCTGTAATACTTCATGATTGCTATAAAACAAATGTCAAAATTTGAAAATTTCCTTTTTGAATAGAATTGGTCGGCAGGTAACGATCCACGTTACCAGTGACTTTCGTGACGGTATCTCAATTGTTGCCCGGCTAACTCATCCATTACACAGTCGCTTAGACTGTCTCTGTTGCGTGGCACCAACCATAGTCACACAACCGTCTCGTCTAGAGGTGAACGAGTGCCACTTTTGAGTTGTTAGAGAACGCTGTTTATTTTAGGAAGGCCATATCTGCCTTGAAATCCTACAAGTGTCTAATTGCATGCATCTCTGATTGGTGATAGCAGTGAAAGCTCCCATAGGCGGACAGGAATGGAGGTGTCTGGCTATGGGCGTGTGTGGAACTTAAATTCAAGACCAACGGCCGTTAGAAATTGTCCCCTTAAGACGCCTTCTGCCTGGCACGAGTATATAAGAATCTGTTGAAGCCATGACAATGCTTTGTGAGTCGATATGATTTCCGATTGCAAAACGTTCAAGGAGTCTTTTGGAACGTCGAGA
The DNA here is from genome assembly GCA_964034865.1 of Eristalis intricaria. NCBI lineage: Eukaryota > Metazoa > Arthropoda > Insecta > Diptera > Syrphidae > Eristalis > Eristalis intricaria. The sequence continues at coordinate 6,425,975 of OZ035876.1, forward strand.
GTCACTTGCGGCACTCGTATCATTTTTCGAACGATCCGTATACCAAATGCGTAGGGGTCCTTATGACAGCAAGGTCTTACTGGATTCTATGCCAACATTCCTGCGATTCCTCTTTAAAATGGCTGATAGGCTTTACATCAGCTATCTCTTCCAAGCTTTCGGACGTCAGATGAACATGAGGATGTCGTTTGATAAGTCAGTGAGTTTAAGAATTGATTGGGCAGTAACCTTGAGTATAACACTGCTCTCGTCAACTGTCGAATTTTAAGCAGGCTGCAATCAACGATAGACACAATGTCAACCAGAATTTATGCAGGGGTTTGCTTTTGCGACAGATGTCAAACGATACTCAAAAGCCACTCCTCCAACATGCCTTCCTCCAACCATACCTTACAGGCGAGCTCGTTCATGCCTCCAAGATCATCTCCAGTTGCCTTACAGATTCCAGCGGATAGACCATGCGCATCGGACGACTGGATGGCGCAGTTGGCTGAGTGCCTGTCCTTGGTTTGCATCTGGTCCTGTCAGCATTTGCCGTTGGGATCAAATTAAAGGCACTGTCTCTGGAGTAGTCATTCAGTGGGTAGTAGTCTGACTGTGGATGGATTTGGATGGTCTATGTGTGCTGGTGAGTGGACTAGCAGCCGCTCTTTCTTACCTAACCTAACAACCGATGCCCTAACATGGGCATCGGAAGATTTGTTGGACATCAGTCAGTTGCGGTTATTACTGTCTTGACCTCGTCTTGGTCGGGAGACGGAGTTTATGACCATTTTCATCCAGATTAAGTCAAACGTTGGACTCAAGAAGTTTATGTCCATCTTCGTCCAGATGATGAGTCAAACGTTGGACTCAATCTCTGGAGTTTTCATCGCAGTCCACAAAAGTGACCCGTCTAGACACTCAGTATCGTCTGCCACTATAGTAGGAACTGTCCATTTCCGTCTCGGTTTACTTCCACTGCTTCATCCTTTGGTAAAACTTTGGGACTTCCTGCCGTAGCACGATACCATCTCGTTCGCTTTTCGTGCTCTTTCTTATTCCTCCTGAGAAACCAGATCTGTTCCTTTCGTGTCTGTTCGTAGAGTTCACGAAAAGGTCTCGCTGTTGCAGCGCTGCTTTTATGGCTTCCTCCTTTAGCCTGGATATGCAGTGGATCCTAGTTCGTGTGTAAACGCTTAAAGTTTGGAACTTGAAGTGTGTTTTTTCGTGAGGCCACAATGATATCTCTGACTCAATGGAATGGATTATGATTTAAGGGGAAGTCTCCGGCCAGCCTAAGACCAATGAAGGGTCTGATCCTCAGCTATAGCTGCCTTCAATCGACGGCGGTTCTAGACGGCTCCCTGCTCCTAGACATCACGACCAAGTTGTCTTGTCGCTCCGATGACTTGGTCCTTACCAGAGATTCGGTCTTCCCCTCCTTCTCTAACCAGGAGGAGGCTCGAATTCGAAGTCCCTCTTAGCTGGAGCACTGGCCTCCATGTGAGCGAGTGCTCGCCGAAATATTAAGTGAGAGGCACTGACTTTCCCTCGAGCAACCAAAAGACACGGCTTTAATTGATATGCACTTACAGTGGCACAAGCGACTTTGACAGATTACCCAAGAAATTGTGCAAGACTCTCCGCCGATCCGTGAAAGCACATTTCTTTCGAATTAACAAAATCGACTCACAACCCTCCGCTCTCGCACCGGATTAACCTTCAAAAAATACCAAGCAGCTCATTACCAAGTGACAGACAAAATACCTCAGCATCAGTTCCTTGGCAAGCTTAAGAAACCGTAGCGGCGGTGGCTGTGGCAACGTCGACCACCGTGTCGCCAGGCGCAGTCATTTGTCACTGTTTCACTTTAGTTTTCCGTCAAATTATGTGGCGTATCGTAATTTTTCTGTTTTTTTTTCCTCAGCCCGACACCCCACACGGCACGGCACGGCACCGACAGATTCGCGTCAATTTAATTTCGCATTTTATTACGTTAGCCACCACCAGTCGCAGTTTTCGCAATCCCTCCGCTGAGTATCTGACTGACAGATAGATAGATACCCAGCATCAGTTGACGGCACGAACAAATCGTAAAATCCCCTATTGTGCGGTTTTGCCTCCTCGACTAAATGCAGACACAAAAATTATTTAATTTCATATCGAGTTCTACGGTGGCTCGACTCGACACAGCCACCAAACGTGCTCTCTCGATCAACCCCCGTCGCGGTCGTCGTGCTCTGCGGCTAGGGCTGAACGCTGAAGAATGCTTTCGACAAAAGCCGAAGCGCCTTACGTAACCGCGATTGTGTGTGTGTCGCTGTGTGCGATTCTGTGTGACAGCTGTTGGTCGGCATCGTCCGTGGCTTGCGACAGAATTCCTTTTTCCTCGGCGAGGACATGTCGCGGCAGCACATGGACGATCGGATGACCTTCGAGGGAGAGAGGGCCTGTGTTCCGCTTACTCGAGTGTAAACGAAATGAAATTGAAGAGATTAATAAAGATTGTCACGGCAGTCATTGCGGAAAATGAAAGGTGGTATGTGGAGGCTGAAATGTGTTGCGAATCTCGTGTGCTGTGGCGGCTAAGGACACACTGCCCGGTGATAAATTATAACTAGTTTGACTGGAGAGGGAGGGGATGTAATAAATGAGTGCTAATGATGTTGATAATGAGATGGGAAGAGTTTACGAGTTTGGGGAAGGTTATCAAGTGATGTTGCGAAACGACGAGCCACTGTCGCACACCACCGACCTTGATAAGTGGTTCGAGGTCAAGGAAGATCTCACCGATCGGTGAAATTGCAGCATTTTGCCGATAATCCAGCGACGGTTTGTGTAAACAACTCAATAAAACTGAAGAAACGAGTGACAAGGTGGCGCATAAAAAAGTGGATCGACGCTGATTAAGTGCTGAATCTTGATTTCCGATGGAGAATTTAAATTTGAATGTGCGCTACGACAAAGATTTGGAGTGTAGTCGATCTTAGATCGACCATCGATTTATGCACTTTTCATGAAAAAATCACAAGATTTTCGTCAAATTTTAACAAAAAATCCATTCTTTGTCGGGATGATCATCCCTTGCACGGTCAACAAGCGTAAAAAGCATGGAATGTGATCAAAATCCGACCAAGCATTCCAAGAACAACAACCATTTTGTTCCAGTTCCCTTAAAAAAAAGTCACTGATTCACTAACAGGTTCCATTTTGAATTCTCCACAAAACCGATTAATTTCCATCCGCTTGCCGATGTGTTTATATCAAATCAAAGCTAAAACATTGACATTTTGTGTTAAAAGTTGTTTTGGCTAAATGTGAACCACTGATCATATATTTTTTGTATTTATTCTTTTTTTAATCTATATAAATTTTTATTTATTTTTTTTTTTCATTTATGTCACTTCAAATCCGGTTCCAATGCTTTAGACTAATTAAACTCAAATTTACATACCACGTCTTCAAGTCAAGGAAACAGAAACAAGAAGTCACCCGAATGATGTCACACGGTTTTAGACAAGTTGGTCACCGAGTGACGTAAATCGTTTGCTTGCCTTTGTCATTCGACGTACTTTGTGTGAAATTATCGCTCTGAGGGGCTGGTTTGTAAGAGGTGACAATGAAGAGACGTTGACTTTCTCAATCTTCCCACAAAGCGTGAGGAAAGGAGGCTGACGGTTGCGAAAACTCATTTATTGAAAGCGATGTCGAAGTCAGGGAGATGCCTTACTCGATGTTTACTTAACACCGATTCAACTCGACCTTGGAGAAAATAAAATTCTCGACTCTTGTACGCAATTGTTGAAGTTATGTCAGAGTCAGAGTCTTCAAAGGTCAAACGACGCCTAATTTCAGAGCAAAGTTGAAGCTATTGGACTGTGTCATTGGCTGTCTACAACTGATTTGTTTGAAATGACAAAATGTTCTTCTGGCCGAAAAAGTGGTCTGCCATTGCATGGAAGAAATAGAAAAGGCGAGGAGTACACCTTCAAAATTTTAGTCGTTCGTTGGGAATCTTACGTGTGAGGGTTGGGAGGCTCCACAGCTTGGATGCGTTAAAATGAGGTGCAACACATACGGTCCTTGCATCTCAGGGATATGTTGAAACCAGGGAACGTAAACTCAATGACTGGCTAGAGAGTAGGGCTGTAAAAGTAACGACAAATTGAGCACACGTTTGTATTCGTTACTTTCTGAGTAGTCGTTACTTTCTGAATATTTGTTACTTTCTGAATATGCGTTACTTTCTGAATATTCGTTACTTTCTGAATATTCGTTACTTTCTGAATATTCGTTACTTTCTGAATATTCGTTACTTTCTGAATGTTCGTTACTTTCTGAATATTTGTTACTTTCTGAATATTCGTTACTTTCTGAATATTCGTTACTTTCTGAATATTCGTTACTTTCTGAATATTCGTTACTTTCTGAATATTCGTTATTTTCTAAATATTCGTTACTTTCTGAATATTCGTTACTTTCTAAATATTCGTTACTTTCTGAATATTCGTAACTTTCTGAATATTCGTTACTTTCTGAATATTTGTTACTTTCTGAATATTCGTTACTTTCTGAATATTAATTCCTTTCTGAATATTCGTTACTTTCTGAATATTCGTTACTTTCTGAATATTCGTTACTTTCTGAATATTCGTTACTTTCTGAATATTCGTTACTTTCTGAATATTTGTCACTTTCTGAATATTCGTTACTTTCTGAATATTCGTTACTTTCTGAATATTCGTTACTTTCTGAACATTCGTTACTTTCTGAATATTCGTTACTTTCTGAATATTCGTTACTTTCTGAATATTCGTTACTTTCTGAATATTCGTTACTTTCTGAATATTCGTTACTTTCTGAATATTCGTTACTTTCTGAACATTCGTTACTTTCTGAATATTCGTTACTTTCTGAATATTCGTTACTTTCTGAATATTCGTTACTTTCTGAATATTCGTTACTTCCTTCCTAATTCTTTATTCGCGATGAACCCAGGCTTCAAGAGAGCAGCCGTTGTGTCCTGAATACTTCTAAAAAGTCGTCAGAATTCAATACACCATTATCTTCCACAAACGTCAGTCCAGATGTCACCAGTCACCTCTCCTGCCACACCCTCCCTTCAACATACATTCAAGATCATTCAATCGACAGCTTCGATCACGCCCCAAGGCACTCGAGGTACAACAAAAACCCTCCATAAATAGTCGTCAACTACAAAGCAATTCAAAAATCCGTTTGATAATTCGTTTGAAATTAAAAACCGCAATTAACGAATTACATCCGCCATAAGCTTCCTATGTATTTATCGGCCATCAATTATCCAAAGCCAAAGCTGGAACTCGGAGTCGCCGGGTACTCCACCTCCTCCGGCGATAATTGCAAGTCATGACCACCGCCACTCTGTTTGAAGATCGCATCCGCAAAGGTCATACTCATTAGATTGGCCGACATTTATGGTGCGAATATCGCACTTCACAGCCCTGGGAGGAGGACGGCGCACCGTGGCGCACCGTATAGACAACGAAATATGAGATCGCAAGACCAGGCAGCAATTTACGGTCAAAGCTAATTATCATCGATCGAGACCGAGGCGAGCGCAATCCGTGCTGTAACCGCGTCGCCGTCGTCGTCGCCAGTCTCACGAGATAGAGACACAAAAATTTACATCTGAACGCGAACATTCTAATTTGAGCCCAAGACAAAGTATTTCATTTTTTGCAGAAGAAAAGAGGAGGGAGGGGGTACAGAACAGAACACGCTCAAACGATGGAAATTTATTGTTCGATACTTGCACGGAGCAGGTAACAACTGCTAATTATCCGCCATTACCTTTGTGGATTTTATGACTTATAGACGGATTTACATAGTTGCCTGCTGCCTGCTGCCTGGGAGCTGTGTGCCGTTGCGCTCATTTGGTTTCGACGCGATGGAGGACTGGCTTCAGCTGCTGCGGGCATTGCTGCATTTCCCAAATCGAACAGAAAGAAGAAAAAAAAAACCTTTCGAATATTCGCCAGCATGTCTTGTGACAGGGTGAGAGGGAATCAAGGCCAACGTGTGCAGCACTACCGCTCCCCCACAGAGGCGGCACCATCACTGTTGCACTCCATACCAAGCAATCTCCTCCGGAGAGTCGGCACGGCGTGGCGATGTGTGCAATCGCATCTCGTTGCCCTGGCGACAATATGTTGCACCAAAAAAGTGATTCAAAGATACACATCGTGTATTTTTAGATTCAAACTGAAATAGATTTCGATGCGATGTGTGTGAATGCACCGCGTCGTCGGGGAGATACGTTTTCGTTTGTATTTTGATTTGTGGATTTGGAAAGGTGGCCTAGAATTTTTTGTGTGACTGGACGGATTAGGGTGGTGTCACCAGGGCCGAGGATGAGGGATTAAAGGCGATGTGTAAACAGCGCGGCGCTTGATGGGTGGCGACACCGTGATGTGGAATGCATTCCGAAATGAAAATGAAACGGATTTCTAGCCAGAGAGAGAGAGAGAGAGAGAGATTTGTGACGGTGACTCGATGGGTGGGTGGGTGTGTGCATAGAAAAGCCTTTTGAAACTGCTGACCGAATGCACACGGCTGTGCGAACAAAGAGGGCAGTAGGGGAACGTGTTATTTAATGAGGTCCCCACAGGAACTAGTTCTGTGTTTGTTGCGCGCTTGCAGTTGAAAGAGAATTTGATTTTGGATTTTCGTGAGACTGATTTAAGCTCTTGGGAAATGTGGGACGAGTTTGGAGAGTGAATGAATGAAGATTGAAATATGACCTCAAATGGAGACGGGGTAGAGTTGTTTGGCGGGATTCTTATAATTTTGTGGCAAAAATGTGTCACATTCGATTGAAAGGTTGTCATGTGCCTTTACTACAAGCCAAGTCAAATTTTACTGCGTCGAAGCACATTACTGGCAGGGTCATGTAGAGCGCATGGACAACACTGCTCCAGCCCGAAGAGTCTTCGACTCCGAACCAATAGAGGACGCCCACGGAACCGATGGCTCACCCAGTTGGAGAAGCACCTCAATCCACTTGGTGTGCGCAGTTGGAGACAACTGGCTAAAGATCGTGCCGGTTGGAGAGGCTTGTTGGTTGAGGCCCAGGTCCAACCCGGACTGTAGCGCCACCAGAAGAAGAAGAAGCACATTTCTCAAAGACTGATAGACAAAATATATAGCCTCTCTCTTGACTATGTGGTGAGACATAACCAAAAACGACCGCCGGATGCGGCAAGCTTCGACCAACCAGTTCCCATTTCTAAAATCCCTTCCGACTGCTACAATAATATGGGTGGCGCTACAGTCCGAGGCGGACCTGGACCTAGCACCTCAGCAACCACTCGTTTTGTGCGTGCTATTCTTCTTTCACTAGTGGAAGGGGCCTACAGTTTAATGCCGACTCCGAACGGCGAACTTGAGAAGCCTTTTCTAAACAGAAATACTCTTTGAGCATTGTCAGTGACTCGAATTATCAAAGGTGGTAAATTCGGGTATCGAACCTGACACCCTCTGCGTAGGAGTCGACGTACTTGCCCACTACGCCACGGCGACCCACACGATTAGTCTCTGAATTTGACCATTCAAAAGCCTTCGTGATAAACAGACAAATTTAGCCGCTTTCAGAGAAATGATCCATAAACGTACGCTTTTAAGACAAATTGGTTAGCAAGCCCCCGGACCAAAGGGGTCCGGAAAGATTCGGTTTTGGTAGCCTCTTCTAGGCTCAACCGATGCTGTCTCTATTCCAGGGTACCGACCTAACGAGGTAGCTACTGCTCTGAACAAAACGAGAGCCTGCTCCATTCTTTCCGACGAAGAAGTTAAAAAAGTTTGGGACCCTTTCACAGGAAAAAAAGCCTTCACTATAAAAATTTTGTATCATGTTTGGGTGCCTTTGGGTGCCTGGGATGGGGAAATGCATGCTTTAAATATTTTGGGCGGTTGAGTCCTCTGCATTTTGGTCTTTCACTGGAATTTGGGACAGAGCAGAACAATTGTCAACTCCATCTGCGTTTAAAGTTCAAGTTCAAATAGTCGAAAGGCATTAAGTAGGTTTCTTGTCACAGAGACGTGTCTAAAAGTAGACAGTACAGTCCGGGGTGGACCTGGGCCTCAACCAGTAACTAAGGTTGAGGCCCAGGTCCACCATGGGCAGAGTCTTATTTGTATGCTTTCAAGCAACTGATCCACAAGCTGAGGACGGATTGGTTGACTATTTCGTCTAAATTTGGATCTTCTTATTGACTTTTGTGGTCGAAAAATGTTGTTGTTGATAAAAACTGACATTAAGTCTTATGCAGGGTTCATTTGACTAGATCTTTTAAATTTCGGACAACCTCTTGATAAAGATAGAACCCAGCTTTATGTTGCTCAACAGGGTGGCCGTAAGTTCGTTCCTGAAATTTCGATCACCAAGTTCAAAAATGTCAAAATTTGGAATTGTACCAAATTTCAGTGTTCAGAACGAAGTGTTTGAGTTATATACTACGCTCTGCTCTAACAACAGTGTAATTACGGTTGGAAAGGAAATTTTTTGAAATTTGGCCACAAAGTTCGAAAAATCCAAAAATTTGTCTAGCGTCGAATTAGAATGCGCTGTAATGTTTATGTTCACCTGTAAAAACGTTAAAAGCATTAACTACGCCTGCACAAGAAGTTTTCTGTGTTGAAATTTCGACCACCACAAGTTCCACACAAGTCGAAATTTTGTTCGGCACCACCCTGTAAAGTATCCGGTTGGTAATCTACTCCAAACCCTTAAAAAACCACAAATGGCTTCTGTTACAAAATAAATAGTCCTTAAATAGACCGAAACATTAAGACAGACACAGTCCCAATTTCGACCGCAAATCCGAAAAACGGTCGTCCCTCGCTTCACACAACTTCGCAGACAACTTAACCAAATCTTTAGTGGGCGTAATATCACCGAAATTGTTGCCAAATCTGGCGCTACGTTTTATTACCCCTCAATTGTGTGCCGCCATCCATCACTCGTCCCAAACACTTGGCGAATTATTGCGTAAAATAAAAGAAGGAAACAGAAGAGGAGCGAAAACGCAAGTACATTTGCATAAATTGCCGAATAAACAAAAAAATTTCCAAATTCCGTCTGCAATCCCCCCCTCCGTCGCGATACCGGTCTCTTCTCGCCCACAACACCGGGACCTGAACAATTGACATTTTTTTTTTTTGCTTTTCTCCTATTGACATTCCACGCGACGCGACAATATCGCGTGTGTATCCCAAGCTAATGAAGAGACAAAAAAAAGCACGCAGATAGAAGAGATACAGAATTTCATAATTCAACGCAAATATTGCTGATAAAACAAAATTTTTGGCATTGAATTGCAGTTTCTTTCTGCTTTCGGTCAAATTCAAATTCAAACACGTTCCACAAAAGTGGCCAGTCCACATCGTCGGTCATTCCATAAGCCGTACACGATCGTGAGTAATGAGTGTGTGCAGTCACTGGCTGGCGAGAGGGCAGGTGGGTGGGTGGGTGGTGAGTGAGTGTGTGCAGTTCGCAAAAAATAAAAACCAGAAAAAAGCGACTTATCAGTTGACATGGCTTAAGGCATAACATTTCCACGTAACACGGCCATTTTTTTCGCATTTTGCTTTCTGTCAAGATTTTGACCATAAAACACGGTTTCTTCGTCGTCGTCGTCGTCTCCGCCTTCGTCTCTCTCTCTCACATTTTCTGATCGAGCTTTGGTTTCGTTTGTTTCTTGCAATTACTGCGTGAATTGCGATCGGAATTCGCTTGGGGAGCCTGCTCGCTTGGACGAGAGTGAAGTGAATTTTCGTTGGGTATTACGTTTGAGAGGCAAATGTCAACAAAACATCAGTTATACATTTGTTGAATTTGAATTAGTAGATAACCTAGTTTATTTTGGCATGAATGGAATTCCATATGATTTTGTATTGGAATAGGTTTTTTATTTTTTTTTTGTGTAAGACTCCGGTCTCGTTGTCTGGAACATTGGATAACACGGCGGTGATTTATGGAGAGCTCAGCTCAGTGGACAAAAAAAAAAACTACCGGGTTTCTGGGGTGAATTATGTGATTCAGGTGTGCTTGGGGGTTACGTTTGCCTTTGAGTTGCTTACTTGTCATGACCCGTGAGACTTGGGGGAGTTTTGAAAATTCGGTGACAGGTTTTTGTGATCCACAATCAGAGTGAGTGATATTTCTTGGAGAAGAATCTGTGAGACATTCGAAGTTCTAGAAAATAGACTGACGATGCAATTAAACGTGAAGAACAGCAGATTTCGAGTCTCTCCTTTGAAAGGGCAGGCGAAAGATTACGTCTCAGTCTCAGATTGAAGTGGACTGCCGTTTAATTCTGAAGCGTGGTCTATTCAGTATTAGCTGAGGTCTAAAATTGACTGTTGGGCCACACGAAGAAGACAATCGGGTTCCAATTTCCAACTAAAAATTGTTACGACCATTTGTTGTCCATAAAGAGTAAGCCTCGAAAATGAACAACTGGCAGTTGGTAGAGTGCATTCCCTTGGTTAGCGGGGTCCCCGGTTCGAATCCCAGTGAAAGCAAAGTTAATAAGCTTATATCTGGTTTTCACATCCGGTCCAGTCACCATTTGCTATTGGGATCAAATTAACGGCACTGTCACTGCAATATAATCAATCAGTGGTAGTCGGCTGACTATGGGTATCACAATGGACCAATATGGTGTAAGCATGGTGAATGCACTAACAGTTCGCCTACCTAACCTAACCTAACCCAAGCCTCGAAAATATAACCCAGAAAGGACCTATAGTATAGCTCCGGTAGTGGAAAGCGGGGCAAGTTGTAACAGGGGTAAAAAGTAACCGACCAAGAATGCGGTGTTTATGTGGGGATTAAAAAATAAGAGAAAGAGAAAATCTTTCTGTTTTTCCAGACCTTTCGGGAGTGTTTGTTTCATTGAACATCGAGGAGGAAAAATCTGCGATGGGTGCTCAGTAAAAGCAGGCATTTTAAGGGGACCCTCTCCCCATTCTCGATTTCAAATTCAGCTGGTAAATGAAATGCTGATTTTTGAAACCTGAGCAAATAAGGCCTTATCCGAAAGTGGAACAAGCAAAGGAAATCGAGGAAATCAGGTGTATTACCAGTGGAGAACAGTTGGTACGCCGCATGTGGGGCATGTTGTAACAGATGGACATTTGTTTAAATATTGTCGACGAAATGTGGAGTATATTTCGCGGTTAATACAATATGGGTGGCACGACAGTCAGAGGTGCGCCTGGGCCTAGCTTCTCAGCAACCACTCGTGTTGTGCGTGCTATTGTTCTTTCACGCGTGGAAGTCCCTTCTCTACAGTTTAATGCCGGCTTCGAACGGCGAAGTTGAAAAGCTTTTTCTAGACAGGAATACTCTTTGAGCATTGTCAGTAACTCGAAAGAGGTGGAGCCGTGAATTATGATAGGTGGTAAATTCGAGTATGGAACCTGGGACCTCTGAGTAGGAGTCGACGCACTTACCCACTACGCCACGGCGACCCACATATTTCGCGGTTATTGTGTGATAAATTTGCAGTAGAAGCACGGGTTTTTGATTGAAAAACGCTTGGTATTTCATATTCGCTTCGCACGATTTTTAGAAAGGGCTGCTTTTCGAACAACTCTCCCCTGTATTAAAAAAAATGTCGCAAAGCCATGTCTATTGTAGGCAACTAGTCTTTTATGCGTCCGGTTAGAGCTTCCCTATTTGCGCCTTCGTATGCGCGTAATTGAAGTTGGCCCTGGTCTTTTTTGGGTCCTCATCGGCCTACGCCCTGTGCCTGAGTACTGCTGGCACCGTCGTCCTACTTATGGAAATGGTCATTGTGACGAAGCACGCACAAGAGATCCGCCACTAACTCTGCCGCCGCGCATACGGACAGCAGACACACTTAAACCAAGCATAGGCCCATTGTGTTACCACGCGGCTGCCTTTACCCGCAAACCAAATTCTGCTTTTGATAAAGCGAAGAAGAGGGCTGATTCTGATGCTGCTCAGTTCAGCAGCAGATTAACAAAGAGATGGGCCCCACAAGTCTGAATCTACGGGATGAGAGAGCACTGCAGCTACATACCAAGTGTTCGATGGTTTCTTCCTCATCCTCGTCCATGCAGCTTCTACAGAAATCATTATAAGGAAGGCGTAGTCTCGAGTTGTGAGTTCCGATGGTACAATGCCCTGTTAAAACGCATGGACTTGGTCCAACCACATCGGCGTGGATCTTCCAAGCGGTCACCTGCCTGATGGAATCGCATCCAAGGCACGCCTCTGAAGCCCTGATCATGGGGACATTCGTGCCATGTGACCAAAGCATATTCCGTTCGAAGATGCAGCTGCTCAATATTGAATTCGTCCCATAATGTCATCTTTCATTAAAGATGTCTCGGAGATTAACTTCCACAACATCACGAACTAATCTTAGCCTTTGGGCTTTCCATGACTATTAGTGAGGGTTGAATTAACAAATGACACCAAGCTTGTTCATTCTGACTGGCCAATCCTGAAGAAAAGCTCAGCCATACTCCTATCATCGATCATGTACATGGCTTGGGCACTTAAAACTCACAAGGATTGGAACACAAATCGTACAGAAGTTTGTGCACTCCTCCGCATGCTCAAGAATGTCAAAATATGACTCAATCTTCCCGACATCAGTCCCTGCATTCAAAATTCCCCTGTAAGTGGATTCAAGACAAACCCCTCACATTCATGAGAATCAACAAGAACGCCCCTGAATGACTTCCTCCTTCCAATTCAATCGGAATTCCTGCTCACGTCTCTGTTTGTTGCAACAATGACTTACTAAATGATGGCTAGATGTCCTTAGTCGCAATTCATCGGTAAATTTGCGACCAAATTCCCAAGATTTCATCAGCATTTCCCAAGTCGAAGCCTCTGTTTTCTTTGCCATTAGACACACGCCAACACAAACAATGGACACAGCGAGCCTTTAGCCATTTCCCAATCCTAATCACAAAGCCACCGCTTTGTTTCAATGAGCATCGCAAAACCCAACAGAAAAAGGAAAACAAAAAAATGGGCCCAACTATTTAGCACAAACGTACTAATTTACCCGAACACAGAAAAAAAAACCACACAGAAAATTGCACAAATTGCTTGTGCAAATCAAAATATTTGCATACGAAATTTATCCTACTTGCATACGAAATCAAAATGTATCTGCCGACCGAGAGATACGAGAGATATTGTACCCCTAGGCCGCGGTAGCGGCCACGTCCCCCACGCCCCTCGGTCGCCCTATCTCTTGAGTGTATCGTGGTAGCTTAACATAAAGACCAATTATTGTTTACACACTCGCTTCGGCAGACAAATGACGGCGGAGGCTGCGGCGGTGGTGTGGGGGGAACGAAAACAATTATATCCGAACGACATGACGACAAATTAGTACCGCTAGCCGAACTCCTACTCAATCGCCATGCGGCCGTACCGCGGACACACATATGCGTCAAGACTTATTAAAACTGATTTTTTCCTGTTCTAACCGACGCCAGTGGCTGGTGCTCGCGTATATGGAAATCGTTTTGTCTTATGCGGTTCCGCCTTCTCCACCACGGTCCAGTGAAACAAAAAGGAGAGTGGAGACAAAAAACTTGTCAAGCTACCGTTGTTGGCAACGCATACCGAGCGAGCGCAGCAGCATGGAAATGGAAGTAGTTTCAAACGCTGCCCGCGAAATGATTCATGCGACGACGACGAGTGTGTCCATTCGAGATAGCACTTTGACATTCAACTGTCAATCGGTTTATGGGCGCTGCTCGCTGCTTTCTTCACCCGCCCGTGCGTCGCTGCTCCGTTTAATTGTTCTACGAACGAAAACAGATGCAGGGACTGTGCCAGATCGCGTTGTCTAATCGGATCTGGAGGAGACTGTGACTCAAGCCGGCTGGCGGGGGTCTGTGATTTTTGATGTTGTTGGCAGGTTCCTTTCTTTCCCTGAGAACAACATGAAATGGACGTTCTTCCGCCTGTCGAAAGTGACGGGTAGGCTTCCTTCAATTGGTTGCTTCAAGTTTGACAGTTGGGCGGCCAGCGAAGGAATGACCGGTTTGTGTTGCACCGAAAAAGGAGATGTTTTCGAATGAAAACCTCTTGATGAGCTTGTCTGTGGAATTGACATGACAGGCGGTGCCTCGCTAAGTGGCGCCGAGAGGTTCAGGGACTTCCGTGAATGTTTGACGAGAGGTTTGACGTGCTGCAAGCTTTTTTCGAAGGCGTTCCTTAAAATGGTGGATGGATGCTGACATTGGATGGTTTTTCCGTCATTTTGAAGGTTTGCCTCGTTGAACTGAGTTCCTGTCTTGCCATCCAGCGGAGGGTGACACTGAAGTCACGTATTTGGTGATGGCAGAGAACTCACTGATAGCTTCCCCTCAGTTTCAGCTTTACCTAGTGACTTGTCGAATTCAGTCCCTGTTCCGGACTGGGACTACATCGTGATTGGCGAGTTAGTGTGGAGTGTTCTTGGACGTCGAAGTGTATTCCACTCCAGCTTATCCTAAGGAGGTGTGCACCTGCTGTTGGCTACTCCATGTCTGCAGGCTAGCAGGCATGGCTGAACGATGCAAAAACCTCAGGTGCTCACTTTCAACTCTCTGATGGCTAGAACACAGCCTGCAGTGCAACTCAAGCCTCTAATGCCTTCTGGTTCTTCCTCTGTGCCCTCTGATGGCTGGAGTCCAGCTTGGAATGGAACTCCCGCATCTAATGCCTTCTGAGGCTTCTCCTGTGCCCTCTGATGGCTGGGGCCCAGCTTAGAATGGAACTCAAGCATTTATTGCCTTCTGGTTCTTCTCCTGTGCCCTCTGATGGCTAGTGCCCAGCTTGGAATGGAACCCAAGCATCTAATGCCTTCTAAGGCTTCTGCTGTGCCCTCTGATGGCTAGAGCCTAGCTTGGGATGGAACTCCAGCATCTAATGCCTTCTGAGGCTTCTCCTGTGCCCTCCGATGGCTAGAGCCCAGCTTGGGATGGGACTCAAGCTTTTAATGCCTTCTGAAGCTTCTCCTGTGCCCTTTGATGGCTGCGACCCAGCTTGGGATGGAACTCAAGCATCTAATGTCTTCTGGGGCTTCTCCTGTGCCCTCTGATGGCTGGGGCCCAGCTTGGAATGGAACTCAAGCATTTAATGCCTTCTGGTTCTTCTCCTGTGCCCTCTGATGGCTGGGGCCCAGTTTGGGATGGAACTCAAGCATCTTATGTCTTCTGGGGCTTCTCCTGTGTCTCTGATTGCTGGAGCCCAGCAAGGGATGGGACTCAAGCTTCTAATGCCTTCTGAAGCTTCTCCTGTGCCCTTTGATGGCTGCGACCCAGCTTGGGATGGAACTCAAGCATCTAATGTCTTCTGGGGCTTCTCCTGTGCCCTTTGATGGCTGCGACCCAGCTTGGGATGGAACTCAAGCATCTAATGTCTTCTGAGGCGTCTTCTGTGCCTGTGATGGCTGGAACACAGCTTTGAATGTGCCCTTAGTCTCTATTGCTTACTGACTCTTCTCCTCCAGCTTCAATGCGCCACCACTGGTGCCTCGGAATTTACCACACGCAGGTATTGACGTTCCAGTCCATTGCCCTGCCTTGCTCTAGGACCGTAAATCCACACAAAATCGACCCACATTCCATCCTCCTCCAGTTCTCCATCATTCCCTCGTTCGACTTCCTGGAGCAATCAAACTCACTCCAGACGGCTCTTCCTCTTCCTCATTACCGAATCCAAAATCAAATGCTCCTCATTACCGAATCCAAAACTTCAAATCTCTGCGTAATGTCCGCGCCTCTTCGCAATCGGTTGCGTTATTTTGCCGACCTAAATTCGGCGCGCCGTGAAAGACATCTTCCTTCACACGGTCCACAATGTTTATGAATTCTTTCTTGTTTCATTTTTCATTTTTCTTGTTGTTCTCCTCTCCGCTCAAGCGATACACCGCTAGCAACGCAATCGGCTTCCGCATGTCAGTCAATCACCCGAAAAGAAAGAAACATGACCCACATGCCGGTCAACACCACATTTGGCTGCGAAATATACTCCGGTTCAAAGCAACACACGCGCGCCACGTTCCCACCTCGCCGACGGATGGATGCACCGAGATCTAAACAGAATTCCGAGTCGAAATCTTAATTAAACAGCGGTCTCTCGCGGGCTCATCTGCTGTTCTGGTGCGCACGACGTGTTGAAAAGTTCTTTCGGCGAACCGTTCGTCGGCGGCGGGCTTCCATTAGAACCAATAATCGAGTGATTCTCAATTAAATTCTCGTTTCCCCGGGACGACGTCCATCCTCTGGACAGGGGCCCATTCATTATTTCGCGAGTCTCGCCCGGTCGGCGAGGCACGCTGCTGTCAATTAGAGTTGGTCAATATCCGGCGCGCTGTTCGCTCATGATGATGGCTGGTCATCTCTGAGAGATGTCATCAGCAGCCGTCGAACTGGTTCCCTCATTTAGGGCGAAGAAACACTCCCCCTGTCGAAGAAGAGGTGGTTGTCCCTTGGTCAAGGAGGAGCCGAAAGTGGGTCAGGCCGGCGCACATTCCGCGGCCGGTTTCATTCATTCGCGCAGAGCCCCGCAACACATGACCATCACAAATCACAATTTAATTGAAATAATTTTTGAAAGATTTATTCGGGCCCGACGCGATGTGTGTGCCTTGTGTCTTGTGGCGCGCGGTGATCGACTGGGGGGCCCCCCATACGAGACGAGAGAGTGGCGCTGGCGCTGATTGTACGTGCGTGGGGGCGGTGAGATGCTGCCACAGCCGGATAAACAAATGAATGAGATTTGTTCCATTTGTTTATATTTTGGCTCTCGGATTTTATGAGTAATTAAGTGAATTTTTGAGTGGAAAGACGGGGCGGTGTTACAGATGTTCTTCGGAGTGTTTACGCTTCGGTTAATTATTTTATGTGACAGTTACAAACTGAAATGAGTCAGGGGATTGTCTTGACTGGTTTGTCGGCGTCGGCGTGTGTGTGGTCAGGAGAGTGAGAGGAAGGCAGCGTGGGGAGGCTCTTGACAGCATCATTTGCAGGGGAAATGGAGTTCTTTAATGACTGGTCTTTCCTCCAAGGTTGGAGGAAGAACAAAGGACTCTCTGTCAACAAACATCTCTTACTAAAGTTCGTTGTGTTGATGTTTTGAAGTTGACGTTAATGAGAAGGACTTGGTCCATGGAGGCGTATGAAGGGTCCATCGAAAGTGGATAAAGATGGTTCCTTCGCAGAGCGGCCCACCCTTTTTGGCCTTGTTTGCTTTAATGGCGACTGTCGAAGGTGCACCCTCGAAACGCTTGAACCCTACAGCGACATGAGTCTAAAGACAGGCATTCACTGATCCAACCTCTTAGGTGGACAACGTCCCTTACTCACCTACTTATCAAGCCTAAGACCCGTGTGAAGGGTCTAAGCATAAGCAATGGCTGCCTTCAATACCTGATGGTCCTGGGCACGCCGCTTCAAGCCATCAAGACCAAGTTGACTTGGTCTTTATACCGATCAGTCTACAAGAACTCCTACAGGAGGTGTCCTCGAATGGACTCGAAGAAGGGCACCTTGGTTCACGAAGCAAGAAGCGAATACCAAAAGCTGGTGTTAGGTGGAGAGGTTTACCGCCTAAGATTAAGGGTAGAGCAAAGTCTAGAGAGAAAAGTTGATTTAGTGCATGGTGACCAGTCAAAAACGATAGGAAAAGAAATTTAAAGAAAGCATCAACGCTGTGAGACTCGGAATTAATTCTCGCTTCATTTTGAGCCTGCATTCATGCCATTTTTGTATGGAATAGCTCATAATTATGGCCAGGCTTCGAACGGCCGCCTTGTACGCGACACAGAATGTTGCTCTGGTGGTATGCTTCTCCTACAGCTTCCTAGCTACTTTCCTGCTCTATATTCAACGATTGTCAAAATAAGAGCAAGAGTTGTCCTCCAAGCCAGTTTTGTTGCCACAAACCGAAGTCGTAACAGTTGCTGAGGATGATTCTACGTCGAATTTGGTCTGTACACGCTTGTCCCGCTTCCCAAACTCATTTTCTGCTCTAAAATTAGAGCTAACCATGATGTGACGGAACAATTTTTGTTCGATAGCATATCGGGCAGCCTATTGTTGTCCCAATTAGGCATATGTACCAGTAGAGTAGGGCGGGATTAGTTGAGCCACTTTCCACTCGAAGTATGAGGCTAGGCGCAATGGAAAGAATGGACATCTGGGTTCTTTATGAGATTCTGAAAAATTTAAAATATGTAATCGGAGAAGAATTGCGCCGAGTCCAAGTAGCCCATTTTAGCACACGGCGGGCAGGTTGGACAAAGGAAAATTAGCTCCATAAAGGTTGCAGAATTTTATTGAAAACAAAACAATTTACAGAACTTCTTCACTTAAAAAGCAAAAATGCACATGCTCACCCTTCTGCTTCTACAATCCAAAAAAGACCGATCTTGCACGGGTTGGTTAGTGTGCACAACCTGCCCCATCGCCCAAATTCCGCCGTGGTTCAACTTGTTCTGTTGCCCAACTTAGCCCGTGATTCAACTTGCCTAGTGGTCACCATGTGGCCCAACTTGCTTCGTTGCCCAACTTGCCTAGTGGTCCAACTCATCATTTCCCCCAACTTGTCCCATGGCCCAACTTGCCCCGTGGCCCAACTTGCCCCGTGACCCAGCTTGCTCCGTGGCCCAACTTGCCCCGTGGCCCAACTTACCCCGTGACCCAACTTGCTCTGTGGCCCAATCTGCCCCGTGGCCCAACTTACCCCATGGCCCAACTTGCTCCGTGGTCCAACTTGGCCCGTGTCCCAACTAGCCCCGCCTTACCCTGATACGAAGTCAGGAAATAAGGAAAAGAATAGGCGAGGTATGTCTTCGCCCTTTGGCAGTTGTCCCAGTTCAGCGGCGGATCCAATAAAGCAGAGCCCACTGCATTTCGTCTTGTCCTGTCCTGATTGACCTTAAAACCCGGTATCTTAGTCAACTGCAAGCTTCCACCGCGCTCCATATTGTGACCACGCGACGATGTCGATGACATCCGGGTAACTCATAAGTTGAGCCGACTTGGAGAAGTTGAAGTCTTCTTCGACCTCTAGACCTGTGCACAACGCCACGAAGGATGTCGGATCTAGGATAACGAGCACAAGTGGTATAAACAGCTCTACCCACTCGGTGTGCGCAATTTGAGATAGGGTTTTGATTGAAGCCCCTGTCCTACCGAGCTAAGAAGAACAACATGCTTATCAGGAGGGTCAGAGCCTGACGGTCCTGGGCGCGTTGCTTCCAGTCATTAAGACCAAGCTGTCTTTCATCCGCGATTACTTGGTCTTTGTACCGGAGATTCGGGACCGAATGCGTTTAGTGACAGCCCTACAGACTGATTCCTAGTTCATCTTTAAACTCTCTATCTTTGGGCATCGCATTGAATACTGAAACTTAAGTTGGATCTTTAACAAGGCTAGACTCATGTCGCTGGGATTCAGGGAAATGACTTGCTCCCTGCTTGAAAACTAGCCAGATTGAGCCTGGTAAGCAAAACAAATCCCTTCAAAGTCATCTAAAATTCACACTGAGCCCTTGTAGCTTTGAGACTGCCACGTCCTGAGACCTTCAATGTCACTTCCTCCCGCTCACCCTCATCACCAACCGACGTGAACAATTTGAATCAAATCACAAAAAAGAAACAAGTTCTTCGTCCAATTATCTGAAATTAATTCACTCCGCCATGCAGCATGCCTTCCGTCTGTCTCGGGGTGCACCTACTAATTATATCCGAACAGTAGCAGCCAACTGAGTAGTCATTCAAAATGCATTCACTCGCTGCGCTGCCGTTGCTGCTGCTGCTACTGTGACTGTGACTGTGACTGTGGCTGTCTATGACTAATTTCCCTTATCAAATAAGAAATTCCAAACGAGGTAGTCGCCAGTGCCACCACCGCCGGCAGCCGGTTGCCGCCACCAAGTCGAAACAATACCCGGACACATCAATCTTAAAACAATCATCCAGCCAGCCAGCTAGAGCCAGCCAGCCGGTATACCCAGAAGCGGTGATGTTGTGTCGTCTTCATCTTGGTGTGTCGTTGTTTTGTTTTCCCTTCGCTTTCGATGCACTCTCTCTCTCACACACTGGCTGTGGGTGCTTTTTGAATTATGCAAGGGCCCCCCCTCCTCTCAGGACATCCAGCAATCATTGCATTTGCCACGGATCACATTTCAGGCGGAAAATGTTTGGCCAATGCTGCCGCCATCATCTTTCACCTCGCGGGCTAATTATGGAAAATTCGCAGGTCTCTGTTGCTGCATCTCGCCGGCGAACAGAGCAAACAAAAAAAATTGTGTAACACTAGTTGGCTGAAAGTTATGCAGATGATCGTGGAATGCAGCGTGAACTGCATCGAGCGTGCAGCTTCGGTTGAACACCGCCGCGCCGCGCCGCCGCTCCAGATACACTTTCTATCAAGTCGTAGTGTGACGCTCCTCCTCTTGTGTGTGTGCTTGGTCATGCCATCGATACCGGGCGGAGGGAGAGATGATGTGAGATTTCCCTCGGCGTGGTGAGTCACCAGGCGGCTGGCGGTTGTGTGTGTCCATTAAATTCGGATTCTAAATGGGATTACAGACGCGCACACCCAAAAGCGAGAGCAAGACAATTTGTGGAACATGACATTACGGCGGCGGCACCCCCACACAGAGTGCATGGCTCAATTACACCGTGCCGACCTTTTCATTAAGACAGAATAAAGCCCGGCCAGGCAGCAACATGTCTTAATCTCCGAGGGGAACCGAAAATACGTTCTGCTGGCTGCAAGAAGGACTGTCAGTTATCCATCCATCTGGTGTGCTGTCGTCTCTGCTGTGTTCTTGCCGGCGAGCGTGGCGAATGTGTCGGCTGCGTCTGAGATGAGAAAGAGTTTCCGTAGACTCGGGATTCAATCAACCCTAGGCAGACGTCTGCGTTGCGTTGGGTGTGGGTGATTTGTTTCAGTCAGCTAATTGTGTTGGGTGCAAGTAGGGAGCTAGGAGAGACGAGAATTTGCCTGGCGGCGGATATGCGACTCAAGAGATAGGCTGTTCAAGGGCGAGTTTGAAATGCGACAAGATTATCCGTTAAGGGAGGAGGAGAATTTGTCGTTGTCAGAGTCAGTTGAGTTGAGGGCGATGCAAGGGAAGACGTGGAGTGGATGGAGTGCCACAAGAGGGGATCTCTTGTACGACCACAGTCTTAATGGCAACGACATCGCGACAAGGATAGCTCGACTGCATCGAAGGGTTGGAGGTAAATCGAAAGACACACTAACTTCCCTCATGAAAGATAAGTCCTTTGAATTATATTCTTTCAAGATTCGTTCCCTTAACCAAGTTAGAGCCGGACATTCACACAAGATGTGCTCAGAAGTTTCAAAGCCGACTTGACACAGGTTAAATGTGATAAGGTGATATTTCAGACCGCCGCACAGTGTGTTAATTTGCAAATCTAGCTGAACTTAATTAAAAAATCAAAGTCGTCAGGCTGACAAAAGTTTGGTATCAGGCAACTGGTAAAACACTTGGTCTTAATGTTCTGCAAACAAAAATTTCCTGGAAACGGTATTTACGGCTGTGTGACATCACAAACAGGAAACATTTTTAGCAAGAGAAATGTAAAACATCAGTTGCAATACGAGAGTCAAATTCATTGTGTTCGGACGAAGTAAGTAGCACCGCTATCCTTCTAATTTTTAATTTCTTGCCCGCTATTTGAAGAATCTTTAAGTTAAGTTTGAACCTTGTGTGACTTCGGCAAGTGATAGAAATTACCGCTTGACTTGAAGGCCTTAGACTTTTTTCCGATTTTTTGCATATTGCGACTGCATAGACTTTTAAAAATGTACCCAAATGTACCCGCCGGGAGATAAGGTTTACAATGTTGTCCTGGATGTTGCCTTTCACAATCCGTTCTCACTTTTTGCCCTCAGCTGCCCAATCCATACAACTTTTTTTAAAATGCTTACCTCGTGCTTCAACGTCATTTTATTTTTTCTTTTGTTGTGGTTATTAGGCCGCATTGATGCAATCGCTGTGAAGGGTAATCGTTTTTTAAAATGCCTATAGTGGTGCTAAAAAAATTAGGCCATTTCCACAACCTGGCGTATATTTTGCTTGCCAGGGTTATTAAGTTCCGCAGTTCAATTTTAACAGACCTACAGTGGTGCTAACAAAAATAGGCCATTTCAACAACTTTGGTATATTTTTTTTTTGCCAGAGCTATTAGGCTCCGCAGCAAAAAAAAGGTTGATTTTAACAGACGTGCAGAGGTGCTCATGAAATGAAATCTCCACATCCGGCGGTAAATTTTGTTCGTTGCTCGGCTTATTTTTATTATAAGCTACGTTATTTTAAAAGAAATAGCTGGGAATACCAATTATGGCAACACAGCCCGAAAGTTTTTTTTTATGAACGCTGAAATCAGCTCAGAGAAACAGGTACAGTGGACTCTCCCTAAGTCGAACTCTCTCTAACTCGAAATTTTTCGCCATATTTTACATACATTTCCCTCAATTTTCCATACAAAAACTTCTCTCTTAGTCAAAATCTCTCTAACTTGAACAAATTATGGTATACTTATGGGGAGTTCACTGTATTAACATTGACCTCTTCAAAAATGTCTGAATTTTACTCGAGTATTACATCGAGTGAATATATAAATTGAAGCAGACAAGTTTGGAAGTTATGCCACTGAAACGAAGGTCATTTATCTTCCGGATTATGTCTGGTATTATATGTCTGCAAGCATACACCAGCTTTTGACTCACGTAAAAGAAATAATTGAAGCTAGGCCAACTCTCCGAAGAGGCCCAAGAAGCCATAAATAAGGAGCACAGACGGTTCAAAGATTCAATAGCATTTCAGCCGAATGTCTTCAAGACAAAATTCGAAGAGACATGTCCTTAACCGATTTTTCCAGTCCTCGGATCCATATTTATCGAGCCGAAGTATGGAACACAAGAAATCCACTTTCACAGGAAAGTATTGCACTGTTAAAGGCTCCCAGCAGCTTAGAAGAAGACGATAAAGAGAGCGACTAATTTCAGATAAAAACAAAAGACTAAACTAAGAAATAAATAAAATAACTTAAATCTGATGAAATTCCTAAACTTTTATTTACGTTTTACTCATAAATGGTGAAGGTGATCATGGACGTAAAGTGCGTTGGTTTGATCAAAATAAATTGGGAGGTGCTTGTGTCAAAGGCTTGGAGACATGACACTATCTTTACTGAACGCATTGGTGAAGATTTGATCAAAATCGGGCCAGTCGTCTTTTATTTAGAGATTCTCTCATTTGTGTCCATGAGAAGGAGGATGGATTGGGTGGGTTATACGCACCTCTTACCTCTGTCCACATATGGTCATAGGTCCTAAAAACTTCATAGAATCAAATTTATACAATTTCCGAACAAAAAAAACCATAGTAACATCGATACTAAGCGCCACACAGAATTAAGTTCCGCTAGATTCGCAAAATAACACGCTGTGCGCCGTGGACAGTAAGAAACCTCGCTAGCATTCTTATGCTTTCTTTATTTGGAAGGAGTATTTCCTTCTATGAATAAGGTCCGCTTAATCGTTTGGATTGCCTGAGACCATGACCATGAGTCCATTGGTCCAAGCGAAGATGGTTTTCCCATCTGCTAATCAGACTTGATGTGATGTGATGTGATCAGACTTGAATGCAGCCAGCCCTCACCAGCCTATCGCCGGATTCGTTGCCTGCAATTCCCCTGTGTCTACCTGACCCATCCATGCTTCACTTAGTTGTGCCTGGCAAGGAATTGTTTAGCGCCATAGCAACATTTGACGGTTAAGGAATAGATTGATCCGTCTGTGCAACTTTATCGGACTCCCAGGATCTAGTGCTGGGACCCCATTGGTGCAATGTCGCGGTCCAAAATTTCAGGCGCTTTCGTCTAACTGACTGTCAGAAAATACCTTGAAACCTTTGTGGAGGTTTTGTCTAGCGCAGGTCCCGATGACGTGGATTTCGGCATGGAATAGGACTCTACTAAATAGGTAGGACTCGACGCCGTTGGTACGGAAACGCAAGAAAATCCTTGTGCCCCCAATCCATTAACCATCCCGGACTTCTAGGGTCTAGTGCTAAGACACCATTGGGCCAATTTTCTCGGTCCAACATTTCAAGAGCCTGCCTAAACAATGCTACCTGACCACCTTGTAATTGTACTGTGGCTGAGCGTTTGATCTGGCAGCAATCTTCCTGTCGAAGATCGGTAAGGGAGTGTAGAACTGTTGTGGGGCAAGGCACCTGTTATTCCAAGACAGGCAATTTGTTGCAACCCGATCCAGCCCTCGCCAGACAATGGCCGCGTATGTGATAATGGATCTTGCCAACCAGTGTATGATTTTGGGAGAAAGACCCTAACGTCTACTGGCCCGCAGTGCTCTGGCAGCACGCCATAGGATTGACTTGATGTGTGAATTCCAGTTGAGTCGCTTGTCCAGGGTTGCTGCGAGATATTCGACTTCCCTGGAAGAGACTAGAGTGGTGTTATTGATTATTATGGATTGGATGTTGATCTAGCAAGACCGTTCTAGAGTCCTAACCTGAGAAGGGCCCTTGTCAAGGAGGTTAGAGCTCTAGAACGGGCTTGCTAGGATTAATGGTGGAATGGTGCCCCGACTTGTAACAGTGCCTTTTGCATTACATTGGTTGCTGTCGCTTCGAGCTTATGGGGGTGTCATAAGAAAATGTGAGAATCAACAAGGAGAATGGTGACTTTTTAGTTGCCTCGGTTTGTGAGTGTTTCTCGTCGTGTCTTGATGATTTCGGTTGAATGTATCTTATTTCACGTTCGAAATGGACTTGGCACTGTCGGGGCTTGATTCTGGTCTCCCCGTTTGAATTCTTAAACAGAGACCTTCTAAACGGCCAAGACAAGTTTTTTCTTATTTTTCTATTTATAAACGGAATATGATTACGAGCAAAGTCGTAAAAGTTTCCTGACAGACTGTGTCAGCGTGCAAAAAACAGAAACCCAATGTCATCCAGCTGATGGATCATAAATTTGAATGCGCAGCTAATTGCCATGCAGTTCCATCCGTCAAACCAGTCACATAAAGCTTCCCTTCCTCGTCATCTGCCGGGGCACTCTCCACCTGATCACATCCACCAGTAGTCAGCATTTGAGTGTCTCTCTCTCTCTCTCTCTTTGGAAGCTGCTGCCACATCATCGATCACATAAATTGACAGAAACTAATTTGCAATTGATGATCGCTTGAACAACGTTCGTCATCAACCTAGCAAGACCGTCGTCCCCTGCACCCAATCCGCAGTCGTCAGCCCATCACCTCATCCAGTATCGGTAACCTTTCAATTTAATTGCATTTGTGAGAAAGGTCAAATGGCATCAATCACTTATTATCCATCGTCATGCGCGCGTGCTCGAGAGATAACTCCGTGCCATCATCATCAAAAATACAAAAATTAAGCTCCTCTGGAATGTGGACTACCATGAACTCATCCACATTCACAGGCGATAACAGCGCTAGAGGGAATAGTTAAAGCCATCATAAAGCTGTCGCCGGCTGTAATCTCCCGTATCTCTCGCTCTCCTGTACACACTCACAGTTCACAATTCTGAGATGACATCACACCACATTTCGTGAATGCCTCGCTCTGCCTTGCCTCGCCTCGCCCGTGTCTTGTGCCGAGACGAAGATGGAAGCTGTGCGATATGGGAATCCCCAGAGCAAGAATCTCTCAAACTTCTGTCAGGACTGGACGAATTCCTCTGTGTGAGCGCACGCCTTGTGTGTGTACTTTATCGTGAGGTAGTTAGACTGGAATGTGTCTTATCTGGAATTCGTTGATATTTTTAGAATGCCGAGATACTCGTTGTGTTGTGTAAGAGAGGACGGAGCTTAATCGATGTGTAATCTTAAAAAGAAATCCTATTCAGTGCCACTGACCATGAGAGACATTGTTGCGTTGGATTTATTTGAAATTCTTGCTCGTTAACGGATGTGGACGGGAGGTTATTTTTGAGAAAAAACAACGCGCAGGAGGGTCCAGAAGTGAGTTGATAAGATGAACGATTGGACGGTTTTTAATGAGTTTGTTGATTGTTTTGTTTGATGATCAAGGGGTGGTCTTGGTGGACAAGTTTTTGAGCGGTTTCTTGATCTGGTTTGACCGAGGGCATGGTGAGGTGCTATATGGAAGAAGGTAATGCAACTTGACATCGGGTGGGTTCAGTTATTCGGCAAGTCAAACTGCAATTTGTCCTGAAATGGAAAGGAAATTGAACACAGGATCAAGAATGTTAATCAAACCAACTCCGTTTAAGCTGAAGGGAGATGAAGGAGAACACTGATCCGACAAATCTGAGGCGCCTAGCCTCCTTTTTCAGTCAGATTCTTTGAAGGGGTGATCTTCGCCAGATATAAAGTAATTTATGGTAACGAAGAAGATTTGAGAAGCCAGCCAAAGGGGACTCTGTCCGGTGACGATAAAAGCAAGGGAAAGGACTAATTGCACACATTTTTGTCCATTAAAGATAAAGACAAGCCTTTCAGCGGTTCCTTTGGGAATGTTCATTCTTATTTGACTCACGAGAGTATCAATGTTTTTAACAGGAAAGAACTCGTTCTATAATTTTTGAAATTTGTTGTGAACGACGGCCGGTGGTGGCTTTGAGATCGACTAGACGCATGTATCGACTAGACCCATGGATCGAGACCCATTATCGTTCAGGCAGTCAGTGTTGAAAAGAATTTAAGTATTAGCCGCAGGCGCTACAAGCCTTAAAAAAGTAAACACTTTGCTTTAAAAATGTCACCACTGAAACCAGTGTAGAAGGTTAAGTCCATGCGCATTAGCAACTTAGACTGTCACCTGCCTGGTCAACATAAAATGTGCGCTCCTAAAAGGGTGACATGTAAGAGGACTGAGCATAGATAGAGCCTAGATACAGAGTAAACCTAGTTGTTGCCCTCTTAAACCACGACGTTCTTTCATCCAAGTACTCACTCGTACTTGGACTCAGTTGAACTGTCCGGACTTAGTTGAACTCGTGACTTTCGACTTACATGACGAGCAAGACCGGATGGCGCAGTTGGTATAGTGCCTATACCTGGTTAGCTGGGTCCCCGGTTCAAATCCCAGTGGAAGCTTAATACGCTTTTATCTGGTTTTCAAATCTGGTCCAGTCACCATTTGCCGTTGGGATCAAGTTGGCGGCACTATCATTGTAATAGTCAATCTGTGGTAGTAGTCTGACTGTTCTAAGTGTGCTGGTTACATAACTAACCTAACATGACGAGGTCCATTCACCCTAGAGTCTAGAACGCTAAACCAACTCATTCGGCGGGCTCTCAAGTACCAAATGAGTTTATGGACAATTCCTCCGGCCCGGTGAAGTGCAAGGACGATTCAAAACAAACACACACCGATTTGCACACCTACCATTCATGACTCAGAGTAGCACACCACTACCTTATCTAGTCCTGATGAACACATCGACATGGCATAATCTCCAATTCTTCCCGTGACTCTGGGCTTGAACCACATGACCACATGACGCTTCCACAATAGGCCAAGTGGAACTGATCGGTCTGAAACCGCAACTCGTTTAGGGGCCTCTGAGGATAACCCTTGATTCCAAAATGTGGGTACTTTTGCAGCCGAATGATCACCACCAGTAAGATGCTCTAACACCGAAAACTAGCCTTTCACTCCTTTTTTCCACGCTCCAAAATCTATGATAAGATCGTGATTCTTTGACATTCAAAGGACTGTGCATTGGAGTACCTTTACCTACCTTTACCTAGTGCATGCAACCAATAACAGCGCATTTTTGTGATCAAAATCCTCTGAATTTACGTTCATTCTCTGGAAGGGCACTGACAACTGAGAGAAGGGAATGACAGACAACACCCAGTCATATAGTCGAAGCACGAACAGGAGTATATTTTTCTCTGCAAATATTGGAAATTAAATGAATGAGAAGTAGAAAAGTGGGGCCTTACCAAACTTTGACGCATGCCTTGCCCGAAAACTGAGCTATGTTCCATTGATCGATCCGAGATCTTGAACTGTTGTCAATGTAAAATCCCATCAGAAACGTGAAAAGCCGCTAATGTAAGCAATGTGTTATGGACCACAAAAAAGCTGATCCAAAATTAGGTCAAAATTTGGTTGGCTTACCACCAAAACTCTTAGAAAGGCCCCTCTCATCTTTGAACAGTGGAAGCGTGTGATTTCAAAAACATGCTGCAAATAGATTTGAAGACTTGTGATAAAGACCTCTGCAGCAAACTGAATTGCAAACTTGTGATAAAGACCTCGACAGCCTCCTTCTTTTAAAGGAGGTTTTTTGAAGACCCTTTCAGCTTCAAACTGTGCTAACCCTGGACCAAAAAACTTATTCAAAGTCTTAAGAAGAGGAACAACAGGTCATTAATCCTGGAACACAGAAATGCCAGCCAGAAATGTTCTGTAAAATGAAGAAGTCAATTTTTGCGACTCCAAACAAATTTGTACTAAAAGTTGAGCTGTATTTTTCCTTAAAAATTTAGCACTTGCTCTCAATTTCAAATTGTATCACTTAGTCGTTTCCTGCAAAGAATTCAAAAATGCTAGTACAAAACCCATCGACAAGCTTTCTGGAAAGGGAAGACGAGATTATGTTGTTTTAGTACTAAAACTTCGAGAGTGTTTTTCCTTATGACTTCTGACATGGATCAGTGATCTATTGGAACTCTTTTTAAATTAAAATTGTGACCTTTATGCACCAGGTTGGACAATTCATAAATTCCCGTTCAAAAGCAACCAGCTTTAGGAAGTCTAAAATTTTAGAACATTTGTCTAAAAGCTGTCAGAATATCCTCAACACTTCTGGCATGGATCAGTGATCTATTGCAACTCTTTCTAAATTCAAATTGTGGGGCAATTCATAAATTCCTGTTCAAAAGCAACCAGCTTTAGGAAGTCTAAAATTTTAGAACATTTGTCTAAAAGCTGTCAGAATATCCTTAACACTTCTGACATGGATCAGTGATCTATTGCAACTCTTTCTAAATTCAAATTGTGACCATTATGCACCAGGTTGGACAATTCATAAATTCTTGTTCAAAAGCAACCAGCTTTAGGAAGTCTAAAACTTTAGAACATTTGTCTAAAAGCTATCAGAAATGTCTAAAAGTGTTGGAGACTGTCAAAAATGAGTCAGAAAAATGGCAAAAAATGTGTTCATTTGGAAAACATGAGACTCATCATCTGAGATGTCATCGTCTCCAGAAATGTATAGGATTTCAGAAGGTTTTTTACTTTAGAACTCGTATTTACACCAATAACAGCTGAGAATGTTGCCCGAACTTGTCAACAATGACCACAGATTTGAATTTTTCGGTGCAATAATACTCCACACTTGAGAGGTGGATCTCTCCACACATTTGTAAAGTCACAAAATGCCATGCCCCGCCTGACCGACTTCAGCCTCAGAGGGTTTGCTCAATATTTCTTTCATACCACACCCTCTTCCGATCCGGCTCGTCCACCTCTCAACAATTTCAAGAACACATGAAATTCCTAAGCATCCTCAGCCACCTGGAATCCAGAAGGCCCCTTAGACCTCTTTTGATGTCAAGAGCATCAATAGAGTTTGTATATTTTTTAATTCAACTTAATTACAATTTAATGACACAATTCGCCATCTCCTTCGTTTGCTCTGCTTCCTGTGTCATCAACACTTATCCTTCACCTGCAGGCACACACTCACCCACCCACCCACACAGAGGACAGATTGAATTCAAAAATAAGGGTGCCACTGTCGCGGTCTGAGGAGAGAAAGTCATTAGCGAAATGTGCACAGCTATCTGTGAGGACGAGGTGGTGAGAAAATAGGTCCTTCATGCATATTTAGGTCGATTACAGAGTTTATCACATAAAATGGTTATCCATCCAGCCACACACACGTGCACACAAGCTTTTCCCTTTCAACTGAAAGTGAAACAATCGACGAATGGAGAGGCACTTTGGTGCTCTCCGAGAGAAAGACACAGTCCACATGGCAAAAAGAAACCTTCCACGTCATCCCCGCTGCACACAAGTGCAATGCGAGGTGGCGTTATGCAACTTGGCTGGATTGAAAATTAATTTCAATTAAAATTGAAGCAAAATGCACACGCGATGTAAAATGTTTCACCCCTCCTGTGGCTGAGGGAAATCTGTTCTGCTTTTTTTTGTTGTTGGTTAAGAAACCGATGCGCCTCGATGGCTGCAGGCGTTTTGCTGCTGCTTCTCCTCGTCGCGTCGTCCCTGTCACCAGTCATAATGAAATTTATGGAAAGAGACGAGACGACGAACGAGAAAAATCTTAATTGAAGTTAAAAACTATAAAAGAGCGAAGAAGAAGGGGAGAAGCACAGAAGCAGCACCCGTGGATACAGATGTGCCAGCAGCACCACATGTTTGACCCAGTTCCGAAGTGAACAGAAGCCCTATCGAAAATTTAGGAACAACCGAGATGAGTTGTGGATGCATTTCGGCCATAGATCGATGACCTGATGTTGGAGATCTGTTTTCTGGTGCGGATGGGGGTGGGGGCCGAGAGCAGCACTCAACAGTGTCGTCCGAGAGGAGGGGTGGCGTGTGCTGCTGCTCGCATTTAAAGTTTCCATCATCCCAAATGTTGGCACTTTGAAATGAGTTTTAAGCCGGTCGAGAGTGG
The DNA here is from genome assembly GCA_964034865.1 of Eristalis intricaria. NCBI lineage: Eukaryota > Metazoa > Arthropoda > Insecta > Diptera > Syrphidae > Eristalis > Eristalis intricaria. Next base: position 6,456,686 of record OZ035876.1, read on the forward strand.
GAGTGGAAGCTGAGAGGGGTTATCGATCGATATGAATGAGTTAATATATCGGGCAAGCTTTTATGTGGCACTCTGAGTGGAGAGTGGAGCACCAGTGGAGGAGTCGATGTGATGTCGATGGAAGAGGATAAGAATAAACTTGGTCGGTGTGACTGGCAAGGGAAGAGTTTGTTCGGCATAAACACTGGAAATGGAGATTGGTGGAGTTTGTTCAGAAGTCTTCCTTTGCGAAGTGCAGTGACACTGGCGGATGCAATGTGAAGTGAGCTTGAGGCTTTGATTAGGTTGAGTGTCCATTGATGATGACAAGTGAGAACAATTCGTTAAAAAGAACAGGAAGGGTAGAATTGGAGATAGACAAAGTTTGTCTAGGAATTTTCGTTGCGAAGTGCAATGACCCTGAGTCGCTATAGATGACATGCCTTGAGAAGGGACATGGAGCAGTCCATGGTTGTTTTTTAAAGGACCTACAGCTTTGGGAAGTGAATCGAAATTGATCTAAAACAAAAACGGTGAACCAAAATTAATCAGAATCTGCACTTACTTGAAGATAAGTCGAATGTGGCGCCCTCTAAGTTGACGAATCGTGTTGTTCTGACAAATAATTATCAAATCTGGGGTTTTGGATAAGAAGAAATAAGAAACGAGTAAGAATTGAAAAAGGGGGAAGTTACAGTTCAATCAAACTTTTCTCCAAAGATCATGTCAGAGAATAGTAGTAAGCTAAGTTATTTAGCGTTATTTGGCATTCCACTTTCAAGTGACTGTATCTGTTCAGCTTCAGCTTGATCTGTTTACAATAAGCATTGCTTAACAATCGTTGAACATCTGATCTGAGCCGACTATGCGAAATAAAGACGGTTGCAGTTAATAAACGTTGTTTATCCGATCCATCAGAAAGGAGACACCTTTGTACAAAACCAATGAAGTCGACTAGATCTTAGCAAAAAACCCTAGAAATATAGATCACAACTCACTCACCACCTATTTGTGGGACTTCAAGCCAGCATATGACTCCCTGCCTAGAGACGAGGTAGGTTAGGTAGGCTGGCTGCTAGTGCATACTACCACTGATTGACTACTCCAGTGATAGTGCCGTCACTTTGATCCCAAGGGCAAATGGTAACTGGACCAGATTTGAAAACCAGATAAAAGCGCATTAACATTGCTGCCTCTGGGATTCGAACCAGGGACCCCGCTAACCAGGGGAAGGCACTCTACCAACTGCGCGTACAGTCGTCTAGAGACGAGGTACATACCATCATATCCAGTTTTGACAATCCTTCTGAACTCAGCCGACGGTGAAGAATTCTTGCGGTTCCATCAATGTCGCTGATGATACTCAGTTTAAACAGGGATTTAGAGAACAATCGTCTTCTCCGGAGCACGCGTTCATGAGAGATGATCTTCCACAAGACAATAATACCCACAAGAGTAGAGTAGGGTGAAGACAATGTGTGCAACTCGACTGCCAAAAATCCTTCAAATCTACACTGACAGCACAAAGTCGGGGATATTACTGGCTCAGTTGTATACGCTAGATTGCCGGAGTTATCCATAGCTATACGCCTTCCAAACTACTGCAGTGTCTTCCAGGGAGAGGAAGCAGCTATTAAAGATGGATGTGGCCTACATTGGATCCATCATAAGTTAAAGCTCTCCTGGAACTAAATAGGAGGCAAATTAGTAAAGAAGTGACTTGAGAGACTAGAAGACTTGGAGCGCCCTAAAATGACTTCTGTAGAAGCTGCAGAGGCGGAGCAGAAATATATAGGACATTGTTAAATTTCTAAAAATCACTAACTGGTTATAGCTTGTGGATAACATTATCAGAGGAGGCGTGAGAACAAATTGAGGTCAAGAAGAGCCGATGAAGTGACAGAACAATGCACCTTAAAGGTCTAAGTGAGGTAAAAATTCCCTTTCGCCAGTCACATGATCAGATGGTCATTGGTACCCTTTGGTAGGTAGCTATCTACCTACCTACCAAAGGATTGAAGCCATCTTCACATGCACAGAACATACCCCGATTGGATGACAAATTTAAACACACCATTTTCTTCACACTTTTTAAAACCGTCCAGGCCACGCCACTGATCCACACAATCCACAAACTCTACTCGCATAAAAAACGAAAAGGTGTCAAGTTGTGGCCGAGTTATTGTCCGATGTGTGTCGACCTGTCATCGAAAATTAACTTGTCAGAAGCGACACCTCCAAGATGACACTTGATTGATGTCAAATCACCTTCACAATGGCTAAATCTAAGTTGTACAACAGGTACCTCCTCACCCTTTCTCCCTCTATACCTTCGGCCGTGCTGTGTCTTGACCCCGGACACAAGGGCATTAGCAATCCCTTGAGCACGCGCAAAATAAAGTCCGAATCGAATCTAAATCCAAAAACTGCTTTATTGACTCTCGTAACCACGAAATGAATGACCCTAAATTGCAGACAAAATTACGTCAGAGTGAATACCCTCCTCGATGAGATCAACTTGTGCCATCCCTCGTCTGCAGTCTCTTCAATGGATTTTTTCGCTTTGAAGACTTCCCGATCAGCGACTGATTGCCGATACCAATCTACATAGTCCGAAGACTCCGAACTCCAAAACTCCCCTCACCTCTCTATCACTCTCTCCCTCTCTTTCCACCACGACCCAGTGCTGTAGGACACCGCCAAGACAAAGTGTCTACAACCACCACGACAACGTCCACATGCGTGGGTATCGATTTGGAACTCCAATTTCTCTCCTGCCGTCCACTCCCCTTTTCCTGCCATCATCCAACAATGACTGTGGCCTTTCAACAGGGCACCTCACATGGAAGTGTTCATAAACTCGCTACTAAATCAAAATAAAAACAAAATGAAAGAAACCAAGTTTATTTGCATTTCATCAGTAATTGCTCACTCGCCACCGTTATTTTAACGACTCATTTCAACCCACTTTCATCGTTATTGCTTCAAGTTTCCTTTCGTAAGCCCACTTCTTCTTTATCTAAGATCGTAACTCAGACGAAAGATTGACTAGACGAAGGAAGAAAAAGACGCACAAGAAGTAACTCACCGTTCCAATGGCGAGATTTGACTTGACTTTGAAATCACAACTCGCCTGGTGGATATCAATATTCAAATGCTCAGTGACACCGAGTAGAATATTAATGTCAAGCGCGCACTACACACCCAAGTCTACACACTTGTCCTTATCGCTCGTAGAGTGTGTTCTCTGAACTGGCCCCCACTGTGACGAAGAAAGGAAAACGTTTAAAAATCGAAAGGAACTTGCAACGGCCAAGACGACATCGCCTGTCATCGATAGTCCGACGGGGCTTTATTGAATAGAATCGGATGTCAGTGTCGGCGTTGACGTGTCAAGAATACCGAGCGGGCTGTTTAATGGGGGCGAGCACACTTTTTTTCTGTTTTGTTTTGTTTTGTTCGTGTTTTTTTTTTTTTCTTCTATTTGACGGATGGTATAATGCCACTGATTCCCGTTGCATTTGATTAGCGACAATGACCACGATCTGTCGCCCTCTCTTTTTCTCTCTCGAAAGTGTCAACGAGTGTCGTCTGACCGAGAATATGGTCGCCGTGTGTGTACGTCGAGTGTATTGAAACATCAATTTCTATCACCGCTACTTTCATACCTAGTGTAAATATAAATGTCAACTGAAGATGCGCTCGTTGCCTCGTCGTTGACAATTACGCGGCGATTTGACGGAAAAGATTATTCAACACGTTTTCACCGATCCTCAAGCGTTATTGTCATCATCGCCGTAGTTGTTGTTGTGGACGTATTGCTGTCGCCACCGGCAACAACGTCTCCATCCATCGTTTACCCGTTGTCCGTTGTCCGGTTTCGTCGTCGTCGTTGTCGTCGTGAGCGTACGCGTTAAGTCAAATGATGCAACTGGGGTATTAAAGAGGGACGGTCGCTGTGCGCGCCGCGACAATGGCGTCGTCGAATAGAATATCAAAATATTGCGCGCCCACACGTCGAAATTGCCCGGTGCCATGCATTGGTCAAGTACTTGCATAATTTAGACCGCGTTCGTCGCGGCGTAAAAAGAAATGAGTACCCCTCATGACCACAACCACCGCCGGACATATTACTTCAATTGAAAAAAATTAAATTTGATCGTTTTAGATTTAAAATAATAATGAGCCAGTACTACTGACACTTTGGTGTTACTGTAAGTGCTTGTGTCAAGTTTTTGGGGAGCATCACCATTTTTGGGTGGGGAAACGTTTATTTATTTTTGGACATCATCGTGTTATGTTTTCTTTCACGGAATTCGCCCACAATCCTCAAAAGGTTTTGACGTTTCGACATGTCAAAACTTTCGCCAATGTACATCATGTTAGGCTTGTTGTTCGAAAGCTGATGACGATGATTGTTTGCTTCCGTGTTCTCCGTCCCCTGTGCCACGAAAGGCGTCAGGCGGAAAAACAATTGAAATTCGAACACGTTTCGATGACAGCTGTCATGTCATATTCACCTCATTCGTTTTAATCAAAATGTTTCTGATAAATGAATCTGTTGCATGCTCCGTGTGAGAGATAAACGACATTTTGATGAGATTTTGTGTATGTTTTTGTATTTTGGCAAGTGACGCAAAACGAACGGAGCAAGAGTATGTGACAGATGACAATTATGTTGTTAGTTTCATTAGAATTTATCTCTGTAGACTGAGTGAAATGAGCGGCATATGGTGGTTTATGAAGTCGTTTGGAAATTTGACAGATGGATGTTTTGACATTTTGTGCCATTTTAGTTAATGACATAGTGTGGCAGAAAAATTGATGATAAAGTGCGCTCGTTAAGACATGATTGACGGTGTTTGTTGCGTACAAATTAAGAACGGTATGAGATCTTGATTGTGAAGAGATTTATCTGACTCTGAAGACTACTGTAAACGGTTGCATTCGCAGTTAGACGATGATTGTGCTGTTAGAGCTGATGTCAGTTTTGATCAATCGTGGAATATTCTTTGCGTAAGACATTTGTGTGTGGCTGAGAGATGAGATGAGATGTGGAACGAAGATTAATGAATTCTTGGGATGGATAATTAAATTGGAAAAAACGCGTTTTTGACATGTGTCAATGGATGGTGGTGTTTGGTGTTTGCCAGATGGTGTAGTCACTTTTTAGGGCGGTTAAATGTCAAAGTATGGTATTTAAATGTTGGTTAAGCAGCCCCTTGACAGATGATTAAATGTCAAAGTGGGATTTTTAAATGTTATTAAGTAAAACGTGACAGTGAATATGAATATTTGACATTTCGAGGTGGTTAAACAGAAATGTGGTTAAATGTCAAACTGTGATTTTTACACTGCTGTCAAATGATCTTGACGGCATGTCAAATTGACAGTAGAATTATGATTAACAGAAATGAAGTTTTTCCGAGATGGCCGACTGACAGCTGTTTGTCATCTTGGCTATTGGCGAATTTGAGTCACTTTTTGACAGATGTTCATGCATTTTTGACGGTTATTTACGAAATAATGTGAATGCAGTCCTATAAGAGGACAATATTGATTTAGGAAACGATATGAAAGCGGCTGTCAGAAATGTTAAGGGACAAGAGAGGTAGAATTCTGCCTTCTGGATTGAGGCACCGATGTAAAAGCGGCTGTCAGAAATGTTAAGGGACAAGAGAGGTAGAAGTCTGCCTTCTGGATTGAGGCACCGATGTAAAAGCGGCTGTCAGAAATGTTAAGGGACAAGAGAGGTAGAAGTCTGCCTTCTGGATTGAGGCACCGATGTAAAAGCGGCTGTCAGAAATGTTAAGGGACAAGAGAGGTAGAAGTCTGCCTTCTGGATTGAGGCACCGATGTAAAAGCGGCTTTCAGAAATGTTAAGGGACAAGAGAGGTAGAAGTCTGCCTTCTGATGATTAATAGACTTTACATTTTCGAATTTCATTACTGTCAAGAGACAAGATGACAGTTCTGATTTGTTCGCCTAGTTTGACACTTCCGAAGGACTGAAAGAACATAAAAACAGCACTTAACCAAGTTTGAAATATTTGAAGTCACTGTAAAAAAAAACGAACAACCACAAGGACAAGGTCACAATGGTGATGTGACATAAATCGGTTGTTTTTGGACCGGCGTGGTTTGGTTTTCTCTATTCGATGACAGTCGTGAGACTCTCAATTTAGTATTCAATGAGTTTAATTCAATTTACTACCATTTTCCGGCTTGGCACAGCAATTAAATGTGAAGTTTTAACTCATTCGAACTTGACTTGACACAAAGAGAGTGCTTGACTTCTATTGTGCATCACTCCTTTTGGCTGTCAAATCAAACTAGGAATTAGATAAATTTAGCTAACAAGTTTAATTAAACGGCAATTATCACCTTGTGAAGCTTTGTAAATGTCATTGAGATGTTCATTGTGAATGTACCCATTCTGCTGTGATGGCATATTCATAACAAATGCAGTCGACTGATCGTAAGTCGAAGAAGATGGTCTCGACGATGCGCAAATGCAGTCGCCTGACGTAAGTCGTAGGAGATGTTCTCGACGAGGCGCAAATGCAGTCAACTGCCGTAAGTCAAAGAAGATGTTCCCGACTAGGCGCAAATGCAGTCGACTGACCGTAAGTCGAAGAAGATGTTCTCGACGAGGCGCCACGCCCAAATTACTTAACTCTCTCGCCCGGAATGGCCACCATCCTTGACGAGATCGTAAAATCGTCTCATTACACGGTTTAATTTAAGAGAGCCATCAATTCGCCCCAACAGTAGTCGCATCGCCTAAAATGTATTCGATCGATGCAAGACACAACCAAGGTTCGACTTTAATCCTCATTAAGCGCCCCGCATTTGGTGAGTTTATAGAACAACCCACCAACTCGTTTTGTCTACATCCCAAACATCTGTTAATTCCCACCGCAAGGCGTCAACCACTCCGCCGAGTGACTCAGATGAGCCGACAGAAGGAACAAAATAAAAAAAAAACTTGAAGAGTCCAAAAGCTGTGGTCCACTTGAGACCACAAAAAATAGCCATCCACCCACCACGTCCAAGTGGGGAACGTGTGGTGTCCACTCGATTGCTCAAGATTCACGGCGTCAGACAGTGAGGACGACGAGTGCCATAAAAGTTCGAACCCATCACAGAAGACTAATTTGCATTCCAGTGTGACACAGCAGGACGGTGGACGGGAGACGTCCACTTTTGGGGCACGGTGCATGCTTTATTCACAGCCCGTCTGGCGTTAGAATGTGTGTGTCTCCCCTCTGCCCCGTGATTCCTGAGGAATTGAAATTAGTGTACCACCGGGTGATTGGCTTGGATTTGATTTGATTTGATTGTCGTGCCTGGCACACCACGGCGACTGACAACCGTCATAAAACCGAAAACCGCGCTGCACCCCGCTCCACAAGCAGACAGCCGACAGCCAGCCCCCACACTGCGACCGCGGGGGGAACTTTTAACTTTACAGTTGTGCTCTGGTCTGGATGTTTGCATGCGGCTTTTATTAACTTTGTCACGATTTTATTATATTTTACGCATTTTTAATTGAATTCAAAAAAAAAATATGAAACTCACCTTAAACCGTGTTTAACGAGCGTCTTCTGTTCTTGTTCTTTCGTTGCAGGTACGTACGGGCGCTGAGCTGAGGTAACACATTTCTGAATGGTCTTTGGCGTGGGACAAGCCCACATTCCGCGCGACCGAAGGTGACGGAAGATGACGGCGCGCATTTCTATCGCCGAGTTCTGGGAATCCTCTAGAGTTTCTGAGTCAGGAGTGATTGAATGTGTGTCGATTTTAAGAGGGAAGTCGGTGGGTAATAAACCCCATTTAAGGAGGCTCCCTCTCGAGTCTCTATCTCTCTCTTCCCATCCTGACCGATCCTGACCAATCCTTTTGGGTGTGCTTGATGAGTGCCGCGGTACATCGAATGAGGTTAATTGTGCTGGGGGGCCACAGCTGACGAAGAGTAGTGTGTACCTCTGTGTGGACGTGACGGGAATCTTCGAATCGGTTTTTTGTCATTTGCACTTGGGATGGTTGAATGATGTGAAACGATTGTGTTGTGTCGCAAATGGACAATTGAAAGGTGTTGTGTCAGGGGATTTGTGTGAATTGTGCAAACAAACGACGGACGTGACCTCCTTTCAGAGGGGTGTCTCTAGGTGGAGATTGGTATTTTTTGGAAAAGGATGTCGATTCACTGTCGATTGTCAAGATTGCTAACTTTTGGTGTTAGCAGGGGTGACATATTGAAGTGAAACAGTGGGTCTTGATGGTTCAAGACGGCCAAAGAGCACACTTGTGAGAGAGGAAGCCTTGAATGGGCAACACTATGAATTGGAACACTTTCAAATCAAAGACATGCTTCCCAAGAGGGAAACAACATTCCACCGACACACGATGTAAAGGTTACAGTGAAGAATTTCTCTCCCTCATTACTCTTAGACTTCATCAAGTGAGACCGTAGGTGTTAACAAGGATTGAGGCAAGACCCAACTAAGGATTCATCAGGCGTTGGACAAGGTTAGATGATGAGACTGAGGCTGCCTGGACATAGATATCGAAAAGACTCACGAATCAAAGGATGTGACAGTGAAGAACCATCACGCTTACATTTCATCAACTCAGACCTTAAGTGTTAACAAGGACTTTGGCAAGACCCAAGTGAGAATTCGCCAGGAATTGGACAAGGTTAGATGATGAGATAGAGGCTACCTGGCTACCATAGACGATTACCAGAGATCGCTAATTGAAGTAAAGCCAAGAAAAATTAAAGGAAGTTGGGGAGGTTGTCGTTACCAAACCTCACTTCATTCACTAGGCTTGGTTAGGTTAGGTAGACGGGGCTGACTGCTATACGAAAGGACAGCAGCAACACTTGGCCCAACATAGACCCATTGTGCTACCACGCGGATCAATGAGTACCTATTCCGCCAACCACTTCTTCTTCTTCTGGTGGCACAGTCCGGGGTGGGCATCAACCGACAAGACCCTCCAGTTGGCACGATCGTTAGCCAGCTGTCTCCAACTGCGCACACCAAGTTGATTGAGGTCCTTCTCCACCTGGGTGAGCCATCGGTTCCGTGGGCGTCCTCTATTGCGTTGTCCCACTGGTTCGGTCGGGCTGAAGCAGTGTTGCCCATGTGCTCCACATGGCCCAGCCATCTCAGGCGTTGAGTCCGTAGATGCCTGACTAGGCTCATGTCGCTGTACAGCCCGCACAGTTCGTGGTTGAATCTTCTTCTTCAATGACCATCAACGCAGACAGGACCGAATATTGAACGCAGAACTTTCCTCTCGAAAAGACCAAGGGCTTCTTCATCCGCTTTTGAGAATGTCCATGCCTCCGCACCATCGAGCAGGACAGGGATAAACAAGGTGTTGTATAATGTTAGCCTGGTCCTTCGAGAGAGGACTCTACTACTCAATTGCCTCTTGGACCCAAAGAACAGCGATTGGCAAATTCTGTGTTTAATCTCGGTACTGGTGTTGTTCGTACTGTTCACTTGCGAGCCTAGGTAGACGAAGTCCTTGACTACCAATTGTGGTGCTCTGTCCAAGATGTCGGTGCTGTGTGTCATTTCTTGATGACAGCATGTACTTCGTTTTGCCCTCATTCACCGCTTAACCCATTTTGGCCGCCTCCGCTTCAATACCAGCAAACGCTTCATAGACGGCTAGCTGTATTCGACCAATCACGTCAATGCCGTCCGCGTATGCTAACAGTTGTACGGACTTCTGGAAGATCGTGCCTCTTGTGTTGGCGTGTGAGTCTTGCACGATCTTCTTCAGGGTGACGTTAAAGGAGTCCCATCACAGCGCGTCTCCTTGTCTAAAACGTTTTTTGACATTGAAGGTCTCGGTGAGTTCGTTACCGCCCTTGACAGCGAGAATTCTCCATCGTCATCCTGCACAACCCGACGAGTTTGGCAGGAATGTCAAAACTAGACATGGCGTTGTATAGCTCGTCCCTATGCACGCTGTCATATGCGGCCTTGAAATCGACAAAAAGTGGGTGGGTGTCGATTTGCATTTCTTGGGTCTTTTCCAGGATCTGCCGTAGTGTGAAAATCTGGTCGATGGTGGACTTCCCTGGCCTGAAGCCACACTGATAAGGACCTATCAGGTTGTTGACGAATGGTTTCAGGCGGTGACACAAAACGGCAGACAGGATCTTATAGGCGATATTGAGGAGACTTATCCCTCGGTAGTTGGCGCAGTTGAAGGGGTCTCTTTTCTTGTGGATCGGGCAAACTGGTGATACTGAGGTTCCACTCGTCGAGCATGCTTTCCTACGACCATAGCTTACAGGTGAGCTAGTGCATGCGCCCAACCAGATCATCTCCAGCTGCCTTAAAGGTTTCAGCGGACAGTCCGTCCGCACCAGCAGCTTTATTCGACTTTAGTCACGATATCGCTATCTGGACTTCGTCTAGGTCAGGGGGACGGAATTCTCGTCGATCATCGTCAATTGCGTTGAGTGGTACATTCTGCCTGAGAGCGGTATTGGAGTCTTCCTCGCCGTTTAACAGTCTACAGAAATGATCCTTCCAGATTCTCAGTATCGACTGCGAATCTACTACGATTTGTCCCTCTGCGTCACGACAGGCTTCTGTCCGAATTTCGTATCCATTGGATAGTTGTTTTAGGCGTTGGTAGATCTTTCGGACGTCATTTTTGCCGTAACACCTCTTTATGTCATCGATCGCGCGCTTCTCATGCTCTTGCTTGTGGTGCTCTTCCCTTCTTTTAAGTTCGTAGAGCTCACGAACCGCTCTCGTCCTTCTGTCCAGAGTCACCTTGTATGCTGCTTGCTTTGCTGAATGTGCCTGCCTGCACTCGTTGTCAAACCAGGGGTTTTTTCCGCAAACCACTTACTACTTACTTATCAGGCTGACGATCCATGCAGGGTCCGTGCCTGAGCGATAGCTGCTTTCTATTCCTAACGTTCCTGGGCACGCTGCTTCCAGTCATCACGACCAAGATGTCTTGCATCCGCGATTACTTGGCCTTTATACCGGAGATTCGGCCCTCCTCTCCTTCTCGAACCAGGAGGCTCGCATTCGAAGACCCTCTTAGCTGGAGCGTTGGTGTCCATGCGCTCAATGTGGCCGAGCCGGAACCGGACTACATCCACATCCTGATACAGCTCGTAGAGTTCTAGGTTGTATCTTCTCCTGCATTCGCCTTCCTCGCAGACGTGACCATATATCCGACGTAGAATTTTTCTTTCGAAGGCACCAAGAATCAGCTTCGCAGTTTTGCTTATCGTCCAGCTTTCGGCTCCATATAGCAGGACTGGAAAAATAAGGGTTTTGTGGAACATGATTTTAGTCCTTCGAGTCAGGAGTATTGACGCCAGTTGTTTTGACAAACCGAAGTAACACCGGTTGCCAAAGGTGGTTGTTGGATCTCCACAGTTAGCCCTTCACCGTCCATCTCTGGGAATGTTGCGGCCTAGTTCAAGTCAAATCGAAACCATGCAACTACCCTGGCGTAACAGGGTATTACTTTGCTCCCTGTACTCCAAACTCATGGCTCGATCCCGGACACCCCAACTTTCATTTTAAATTGATCTTTTCTCTTGGTAACGAGTGTCAAACGAATGTGAAGGACCCACTTCTTAACTCCATCATAAGAAGGGTGACTGAACTGAGGGTCTCTTGCCCCATCCCCCAGGGAATGGTCAATTCCTCATAAGACAACCATCAAACCGCAGACTGTGTAAATTTATTCACCCTCACGACGCCAAGTTGGAGAACGTCCAAAATGGAACTTGCCCTCAAGCAACCGAAAACTCCCACAATCGAAGAACGATTTCCCATCGTGATGCCATCCGATGATGGATTGTCGTGCACCCTCTTGGAGCCAAACTGTCTTTCGACTTCTTTCAAAACAAACCCCAGCATCCAATTAGATCCTCACTGGTCATCGAACCCGCACACAGCAATGCTCTGTCGTATTTGCGCCCTCCGGCGACGATGGTTAACAAACACAAACATCCTGCCACCAGAGGGTGGCATAAATTGTCGCGAAAGTTCGTTGTTCCTTGACCCATGACCAACGGTCTGGGTCTGTCTATGCGCATTGACTGCATCCTTTTCTCAGTTTACGGACAAGGACACTGACTTGGGAGTTCGTGAACTCAAGGCACCAGCTCGCCGCTTCAGTTCATTCATGAATTCCGAATCACACACTCGATCGCACACAGCGCGCCACTCGGAGCGGGGAGTGGGAGAACTCGATATCTGAGACCGAAACAAGTCCACGGCCCGGTTGGAGCGATTCTAAATTAAGGCCTACACTGAAGGTTTCTCGCCGCCACTCGCGACGGCCAGAGTGACTAAACACGAGCGTTCACAGAGCGAGATACCTCATTTCGAAATCGGTTAACGCGCCGCGTTCGAGTTTATTAATCATCGCTTGATTAAGAGCCCCGGTTGGTGCGGTGGCGACTGGTGGCCAGTGGCTGATGGCCAAATCGGGCGAGGTATGTGGGCTTCAAAGCTTTTTTTCCATCTAGAGGAGATGCTCTCTGGCGGGCTCAAACCTTGTGGTGGAATCTTCTGGATTTGGCAAAACTGAAGCGAATAATCCAGTTGACACCTCCTTACCGGGACTGGCGAGCGACGGCAGTGGGCTGCAGAACTGTCGCCAGTTGGCATCTTCACTTCCCGACGCGAAGCCGCACACCTTTGTGCGTGGTCAGGGAAGTGCTGGTGCTGGAAATGACCTAAAGCCAGTTGCTCGGATGGGGTGGCGCACCATGGCGTGGCATTTGAATTGATGGCGTATTGTGCTCCCGTCCGGTGAAGCGTGGTACTGCGTCGTCTTTGAAGTTTTGTCGTGTTTTTTTGTTTCCATTACCTCGGCACGGCTGAGTGAACTTTCAAGTTCGCTCTTGGATAACCAGAAGAACAGCGCTCGATCCCCTTCGGCACAAGAGGAGTGGAGAGGTGTGGAGTATCCAGCACGGCGATGAAATCACCTTCGGTTGAGATGTGTTGTGGTTCTCCTCTGAACCTCCGGCGAATTCCTATGGGATGACGAAACTTGCGAGCGCTCCGTAGTGTAAACATCATTACCGTGGTGGTGACTAGTCGCTGTATGATTGATGGGCAAGGAACTCCTCCGTCTCTCTCGCTCTCTTTCTCTGTGCCTAGTCGTGGTGGTTTTGACAAATAGACATCCTCACGGGACACGACGAGTCATGGCGAGTAATTAGTATGCGAATGCGTATGTAGAACAGTTGCGCGGACCAGAGACGTCTTGTGTGGTCAGGCAAACGCTGACGAGAAATGAGTTCATCCATTTATGGTTCCTGGGGAGAAGAGGAAGTTGCGACTGTGGTGACCTTAGACAACTCGAGCGGTGGTGATGACGCTGGGAATGTGAAATTCCAACAATAGACCAACGTTATTCCACCTAATCACGGATGTGAACCAAAGGCACAGCTTCTGGCTAACAAGTAACCCACAGTAGACACAGATCCACTCAGGCTTATTATCTTAGTTGGTTAACATGTCACTGTGACAAATTCATATTAAATTCGTCACTTAAATACTACATAAACATACATGCCGACTAACACAGTTTAGTGAAAAATTTGTATTCAATTAGTCACTTAAATGTGACGCAAAGTGGCTATGGCTGTACTGTGATAAATTTGTACTAAATTAGTCACTTAATTGTCACATACAGTGACTGTTATGTGGCAAATTTGTATTTAATAGTCAGTAGTTCTTCTCATCACATTGAACGCAGATTCAGTCAGGCTTATTCTCTTAATCGTGTCACATGTCAATGTGACGAATCCGTATTAAATTTGTCACTTAAATTTTACATAAACTGACTAATACAGTACAGTGAAAAATGTATATTCAGTTAGTCACATAAAGTTATTGAGACAGTACTGTGACAAATTTGTATTCAGTCAGTCACTTAAATGTCACATAAAGTGACTATGTCTGTTATGTGGCAAATTTGTATTTAATAGTCAGTAGTTCTTCTCATCACATTGAACGCAGATTCAGTCAGGCTTATTCTCTTAATCGTATCACATGTCACTGTGACAAATTTGTATTAAATTTGTCACTTAAATTTTACATAAACTGACTAATACAGTACAGTGAAAAATGTATATTCAGTTAGTCAGATAAAGTAATTGAGACAGTACTGTGACAAATTTGTATTCAGTCAGTCACTTAAATGTCACATAAAGTGACTATGTCTGTTATGTGGCAATTTTGTATTTAATAGTCAGTAGTTCTTCTCATCACATTGAACACAGATTCAGTCAGGCTTATTCTCTCAGTCGGGTAACATGTCACTGTGACAAATTTGTATTAAATTAGTCACTTAAATGTTACATAAACTGACTAACACAGTACTGTCACATAAAGTGACTAAGGCAATACTGTGACAAATTTGTATTCAGTTAGTTACACATAAAGTGACTAAGACAATATAAATTTGTCACAGTGACAGGTGACACGATTAAGAGATTGGATATGTTTCCACTGTGATGAGAAGAACTATTGGCTATTGAATACAGAATTAAGATTGAATCTTAGTTGTTCTTATCACAATTCTTAGTTTGAGTCGATTTTGGATTTTGGGCTCAATCACTGATCTACTTCATATCGTTGTCAAATTTTTGAAAACAACTTCGGTCGATAGCACATTTCTCAGAGTTCTCCTGAAATGTCTCGATAAAGAATATTAGCAAGCGTTGCATAAGGAGCTTCAGTCCAAACCCATCTTTCCTTCCCCGTTCCTGAAGGAATGTCGGAAAACTGATCACTTTCCAATACAAAATCAAGCCATGTCGCCCTCATCGCACAACACTCCCCATCACACATTTGTGACCCCACACAGTTCCGGAAATGAGTACGAATCGAGTGACTATTTTCATTGGACTTCCGTGTAAACAGAGAACTATCACAGCTCGTGCGACATCACTCAAATGGACGGATGATGAGTCATTGGCAGAGCTAAGATCTTGCCGGAAGTGGTGTGTCCTGCCTTCAACCAATCAAAGGAGTCCATGTGTGGATGAGGGATGGTGCTGGTTTGGAACACCTGCCTTCTATGTTTTGAAGGGACTTGCTCTGTGATCACTTGATCTCTTGCAGATGTTTGGAACCACACGCATCTTGTCCACGATGAATGTGCAGTCACTGAAAAAGGTGAAAAATCATGTTTAGACATTTTAGACAGTTGAATTAGCTTTAACTGTTGTAACCCACTTAGATCCTGATTTGATCCGTTGTGATATCACTGCCCGGTGCCTTAAACCGGTTCCGGATAGCTACCTTCCGGGGTATCTTAAATAATCCACTCCTGTTCTGGTTTACAACCAATTGGTTTACCTGATAAACTTAGCCTGTCCTGAATCTTAAAGTGTGACATTTCCTCTTGGCAGCTGAAGAAGTCTGTGCGATCATAGTATATCAAGTCTTGTTCTTACAGGGGCTGGACAGGTACTGAGGAAGTGAAGCGTAGTTTCGTCTTCCTCTTCGTCCCTACAACTTGTGCAGAATTCGTTGTGAGGAGCTCCCAATCTTTTGGCTTGCCGGTGATAATGTCCACAACATTTCTTATTTCACCCCTGTTTAGTTCTAGGAGCGGAATGGCCTTCACTTGGATTTAGACGGCCATTGAAGGTCAAACAAGCCTCGAAGTGTCTAATTCTTTCCATCCCCGATTAGCAGTGTTGATGGCATCTGCAAGAAACACTGTGATGCGGGGTGCCCTGATGATTAGCCAATGGCAGAGCCGCTTCTGCTCTTGCTAACTCGTCGGCCCTTTCGTTCCCTGGAAAACCATGCTATGCCCAGGGTGAGGTTGCATCTAATCGCCCTCTAGATTATCATGTTGGATTTAATTGATGGTGTATCCAGAACCGGTTGACTGTCTATGAATATAACGATAGACAACCCATCTATCGGATTCATTGACAGTAAGCGAGCAGTCTCGTGGATAGCTTTTCTTTCGGCCTGGAATACACTGCAATGGTTGGGCAGTCGGAGAGACAGGGAGTAGGATATAGCCGACGACGTCGCGATACCCCCAGGCCGGAGTCCGGTGCCTTCCTCTGCCTTTGAGCTTTCTCTGTAGACTTCCAGGTTGTCAGATTTCCTAACTAAGACTTTTGCCCAGTCTTCTCTGTCTGGGGTAAGTGTTTTGTATCCAAAATCGAAATCTAAAGTCGGCGAATAATCTGTATGCGTCGGTATCCTCGGTATTTTTGATCATTTCTGTGTGTCCTAGGAACTCATCACATCGCGGCCCTATTCTGTCTGTCCTTAAGAAGATAGCATGGCCTTTGCAGTGGATCTCTTTAAATTCACTGAAGTGAGAGTAGTTGTGGACATTCACATAAAATGTCCTGGGATGTCTCATCCACTTCAAGGCAAAGCCGACATACCATGTCTTGGCAGAGGTTCATTTTAATAAGGTTACCACCTTCAGGCCGTAGTGGCTCACTCATTTGTTTTCCCATCAGTGTTGTAGCTGCTATCTACTGGACATTACCGTACGGTTCACGTCCTACACAGATCTCCACCCCATCATAGCATCTCCGAAGTCGTTGCCTGCTATCCCCTCGTGTCCACCCAGCCGAGCTTCTCCTGGTTTCTTAGTTCGTCGTAGTAGCATTTCACCCATTTGGAGTCCATTAGCTTGGAGCTATCTTGCTGCTGCCTACCCGTGAGAAGAGACTTGAATTCTATCGCCCTTGATACCTTTGAGGAGATTGTGTCTGGCAAAGGTTTCAAAGACGTGGTTTTCGGGTTGCAATACGGTAGGACTCGACCCTCAGTTGTAGTACTCCACTTTTACTTACATTGGCAATGCTACACTAGATACTGTCGCGTCTATTGGCCGTATATAGAAGGACGACCACGCGGAGGTGGGGTGGGGATCGTGGTGATCAAAGTGGGAGTGGAGTGACTACGATCGTGAAACCGGCTGTAGAAGAAGCATCAAGGCGAATCAAGGTGAACGAATGGATTGCCGTGATGGATCAGGATCAGGCGATGGTGGGGGAGATCGTGGTTATGGCAATGATCGTGCCAGAGGACATAGAAATGTCGGTGCTGGAGGTAGAGGCAGTTCGTCGCTTTAGTGGCGGATGTGGTTGAATGAGAGGTGACAATAGTGGATCCCAAAACGTCGTCGATCAATTGCAGTGCTCCTCCATTCGTGAGAGGGCAAAAGCCAGCCAATTTCCACAGAAGCTAGGCCACGGCTTAGAATTTTAAGTCATTCAGAGAGGAGGAATATTTGGCTCAATGTTTGCTTTTTTTTGGCTCAATGTTTTGCCAGTCTCCTTTTTGTAGAGATTCGCCGTCTCCCTGTCCCTCCTCATCTCTCTTACTCTTCCCCAAAGCTAGCCAACATTCCAAAATCAATAATCTCATCCCTCATCTCAGCCACTTCATTCCTCGTCCTTGTCCGTCTCTTGAATAACTTCAGAAAGTCAGCACAGTAGCCATGACCGTGGAGGATCACGCGGAGTTGGCGGTTTCGGGAGTTCTGGCGGCGGCGGCGGTGAAGATCGTAGTGATCGCGATGGATCGGGATGGAAGTGACTATGGTCCAGCCGTAGAATAAGGACCAGTCGACGTGGCGATTCAGTCGAGCCAGGTGGAGGAATGGGTGGCCGTGGGGGATCAAAGATGGTGGCGGTTGTGGCAATGATCGTGTCTTCCAAGGCAGAGGAGATAGAATTGGCGGTGCTGGAGGTAGAGGCAGTTTCGTCGCTTTAGTGGCGGTGGGAGAGTGGCAACAATCGTCGTGACAATAGGGGTTTCCAAGCCTTATAATAATAATATGGGTGGCGCTACAGTCCGAGGCGGACCTGGGCCTAGCTTCTCAACAACCACTCGTGCTGTGCGTGCTACTGTTCTTGCACGAGTGTGAGGGACCTACAGTTAAATGCCGACTCCGAACGGCGAAGTTGAGAAGCTTTTTCTAGACAGGAATACTCTTTGAGCATTGTCAGTGACTCGAAAGAAGTGGTGCCGTGAAATATGAAAGGTGGTAAATTCGGTTATCGAACCTGGCACCCTCTGCGTAGGAGTCGATGAACTTACCCACCACGCCACGGCGACCCACGGTTTCCAAGCCTTGCCGTTGATAAATAGCAGGGCTCCTCTATTCGTGAGGGAGCAGCAGACATACGACTAATTTTTGAAGAAGCTAAGCCTAGGCTTTGACTGTTCCGTCATTCGTCGAGAAGGAACGTTTGTCTCAAAGTCTGTTTCTAAATTCCAACTGTTGTCGAAAGGAGACCTTTTTTCTGACCAAAATTTGAAACGAGGCACAACATCTGTTCCTCTCCGTAGAGAGCAGTCCCTCCTCTCTTCCTCTTCCAAAAATTTAGCCAACATTCCAAAATCAGTAAACTCATCTCAGTCACTTCATTCCTCGTCCTTGTCCAACCCTAGATCACTTCCTTTCCACTTCAGCATCTTGTCACAACAAAACGACAAAATGTCTCACAAATCTGACGCAACCATCGCTGATCCCTTCTGATCTTGTTATTGTTGACATTAGCAATTCCAAGTTTAGTCGCCAACCTTGTCTCACATTTATCAGCAGTGCCCTCAGTCACCGGCCAGACGAGTTCTTAATGTTCTGGTAAAACCAAAGCCTTTTGTCTCCTTCGCAAATGACTCGTCTAGCCATTCCATTAATTATCACGTACTCTCTACACCTATCAGCGGCAGTCATCTGTCAAAATGCCAACTCAATCGTTCCCTCTTCGCAGATCGCTTAAGCGATCGAAAACTGTGAGCAATTTTCTTCTTCCAAAAATCGAAAATCGCTCAATCTGATCATCATCTCGACGGCGGCGCACTGTCATTTATTCTGTCACGCACGCAAAGTCATTCTCTCGCGCCGCTTATCATGTCATAGTCACGTAGATTTCATTTTAACGTTCACTCGCCGTCAAAAGATGAGCATTTCGCGCACATTTCGTAGATCGTTACGACTTCCTACGACACTTAAACTCGGTCTTGAACGTGTCATTCTCTCTCTCTCTCTGTGTTATGATTGCTGTCATCGTCGTTGTGTTTGTTGTTGTTTTTTTTTTCTGCATCGAATGTCATTGCATGGCCAAGATTGCACGCCTTCGCCGCCACCTGGGCCTGTTTGCGAACTTCAGTTGCGATGTGTAATCTCGAATGGAATGCGTTCTTTCTCATTCGATAGACATTCCACAGAGGCGGCGGGAGATACAACACAATTTATCAATACGCCATAAATTATGAATCGAGGCGTTCTCTGCGGCCACAAGCAAGCGTGACTCATTGCTGAGTTTGAGTTTTAAACGGCAAACAGCAAACAACACGCGAAACAACGGTGATCTATTCCCGAACAAGCGATGAGTAATAAGGGGTAACACTAACCGTGATCAGCAGGCAGATACACGCCCGTGCAGCAGGCGACACGGAGAGGAGAGATGTGCGCGCCGGCAAAGTGTCAACACACACAGAGAGAAGGAAAACAAAAATGAGGGAAAGAGATAAATATCAAATTTATGCATAATATGTCACAAATTCAAGTTGTTTCTCGGTTCGGTGCGGTTGTGTTCTTCTCCTTGTATCGTCTTCGCGTCTCTCGCTGCTGCCATGTGAGAGTGAGTTTCACTGTTGTAACGGAAAACACGGATTAATAACAAAATGAATTTATTGACAAATCTTTTGTGTTGGCTGCTCTCTGACCGTTTTCATTTCCTCAGCGGCGACCGACAAACCAAAATCGAATGCACTGAAGAGAAAGAAACAAAACAAATATAGGTCAGAGATATCAGCCTTCTGGGACACCATCTTTTTTTTTGTTTGTTTTCCTTTGACATCGCGCAATGATGACAGTTGAGCTCTCGTCTCTTAGGTGCTAATTGCATTGAGGCCTCATCGATATAAGGTCTGAGTCCGAGTTACAAAATGTGTGCGTATGTGTGTAAGTTGTCAGCGACGAAAGAGGAAATGCCAAGGTCGTTGTATAACATTCTTTTGTTCCACCAAAAAGGTTTTGCATAATTCACACACGAAACTGCTGCATAAGAGGCGCGGCTAAGAATACAAGTTTCTTCGGTTTTTAGTGTGTGCGTTTTAGCATTTTCTTTTTAGGGTCATCATGTCACGCATGTGAAGTCACCTTAAGTGTGTCAACACGACGATGGGTGACTGCGGATGTCAAAAGGTGTGTGCGCA
The DNA here is from genome assembly GCA_964034865.1 of Eristalis intricaria. Classification (NCBI taxonomy): domain Eukaryota; kingdom Metazoa; phylum Arthropoda; class Insecta; order Diptera; family Syrphidae; genus Eristalis; species Eristalis intricaria. The sequence goes on from OZ035876.1 coordinate 6,476,898, forward strand.
AAGTAGTCGCCGCGTAACCATTCAAATCCGACCGTGATTGCATGATTTCCTCCACAAAAACAACTGAATGTATTCAAATTCCATCCGAGAGTGACTTAACTTAACTCTCCACTGTCAAAGTCTCTTCCATTAAGACGCCCCCAAAAAAGCGAGTCGTTGTGTGGAGAATTTAAAATGTTTATTTGAAATTCAAGATTGTGAGTCATTTAGCACCTTTATGCTTCGATTAGATCGTGTCTCATAAAATTATAATATCCCAGGCCGCTTTAATTGTCAGAATTTTGCTTTGTTTCTTGACTACAATTTATGGGCGCTGAATTTTGTGTGAGGCCATAGAATTTCATTTAGAAGATTAGGTATAAATGGTTGGTTTTAAGGTTCTTAGACGATAATTCATGGTTTACGATGAGTTAATCACATTTATCATGACAGCTAGGCTTACGTCATGTGAGAACAGTTGGCTGCTGTCAAGCATGATGATGATGCCCGACTTCCACCTCTCTTTCCCCTTAAGATTTTTGACAACTGTTTTTAATAACGTGTTCATAAAACAAATTGACCAATCAGAGGGCGGCATTTACGTTATTTCGTGAATAACCGTCAAAAATTCATGAATATCTGTGAAAATGGCAGTCAAATTCGGGGGCAATCAGCTGTGAAGTCGGCCATCTCTGTAATACTTCATTTCTGCTGTCAAGTGTCCTTGTGTGCACGCTTGTGACGTGTGTTGTGTTTACGGTTCATGACTTCTTTTAAATTACATCCCTCCAACTGTCATCGTGACATTGTCAAGATGCCTTGTACCGTTATGCATCTGCTTCAAGGTTAAATGACACACACATGCATACAGTTAATTTATGAAAAGCAATTTGTCAAACTCGATGACACTGCTGTCATCCAGATCTGATCGCCACTTCGCTACGCCGCTTACGAATACAAATGTCGACATCGTAGAAGTGTCACTTTGACATCATTTCGCGTTTAGAATTGTAAGAATTCGCAAAGAGCTGTGCTGAGTTTTTTTCTACGAATCCCACCAGTGTCAGTTCACCGTTGACATAATGACAGCTGCACCTGTCAGATCGAATGCATTCTAAATATGTATGTCAAACCAAAAACTGTTTCTTTTTTTTTTGTTCACATAATTCATACATGTAACCGAATCAACTGTCAATTGGTGTCATCTGTGTGCATCATGTCACATAGTGCTGTCACCCGTTTAGCCGCTGCCTGTCACCACGGCTGTCAATCAAATTTGGCCAACCTCACCTTGAACAGATTAAAAAAATCAAAAACACTCTTGTAAACTTCTCTCGTCGTCTTGTTTTCTCGTTATTTTCTTGGTTTTCATTGAATTTCATGTTTATTTTGTTGTGTTCGTTTCTGCGTGAACTGTCAATGTGAACTGTCATGAAAGTCTCGTGTAATTGGATCGGATAAATGTAAAATGATGTCTCTCTCTCTATTCGCGCATGCATGTGCATGGGTGAAGGTGAAAAACTCTGTGACTTGCTGGCGGTGGTAATCCGACACCGTTCTGTGAATCAACCAAGTGATGCACCCCGCCTCCGTCACTTAACCACCAGGTGGCGGTGGTGGTGGTTGATGGTCATCATCAGACCATCTAGATACATCTAATCCGTGATTGGATTGAAACAAATGAACGAACGTTGCAGAGTGAGGTGTGTAATCGGACGCCGCTGCTGCACGGCTGTCAGATGTGATGTCGGCGGAGGCGGCTGAAGACTGTGTGTCTTGTGGTGGTACCGCGGGCTTGGGAGAAATTGATGTTTTGCGTGCATGTTCGTTGATTCTTCTCTATTTTGGGTCTCGGATTACAAAAACCTTAAGTGTGACCGTAACCTAATTTCCGACTGACGACGTCTTGCGTTCAGAGGGGGGTTTCTTTGTTTCTTCTCAGTTACTACTCACCACAGACGATGGTGTGGCGGTGGTGAATTGAAGGCAATGACACAGTTGACGGGGTTCGATCAGCAGAAATCTTTCTCACGCATTTATCCTCCGCACATCCGCCTTCTTGTCGACACAAAGAGGGTTACTTTTCATTGTCGTGCATTCCATTCGCATGCATTCAACTCGCTCTGCGTCGCCCCATCCCCCCGCAAGAATGACGATGATGTGGACTTCCTTTCGAAAACGACTCCTCTCCGGAATGACGGATGGGAGCGACGTGCAGTTGTCATAACCACGTCCTCGTGTAAACAGTCTCTGGTGTGTGTCGTCCCACCCCCCGCAATCCCTCGCCAGTGTTTAGTGATTGATGAGATGCAGATTAATGACACTGACACACACAACGGCGAGGAGGGGGGAACGACGAACCGCGAAAGGCGACTTCAGAGACACGCGCACACACACACATACACACACAGAGCCAACTGCTTGACGTCCATCCTTAAGTTAACTAAACAAAATGCTAATTTAAATACACTAATTGACCCCAAGTAAACCATCGGAGGAAGGAGGCCACATGAAAACACTCTTTTCACACATGAGTGCGATTAGTGAGCGGGACGTTGAAGCCTCCCAACGTCGCGTCGTGGTCTTCATCATCCACGACCATGGCGAATGATGGAGGTCTTGAGGTTATGTGTGCTTTTTCCTTCTTCTTCTCTCTCTCTCTCTCTCTCACACTCTCCCTCGTTCGTTCCTTGGGAAGACAAATGAATTTAATGAATTTTGATTGCTAAAGGGTTTGCTACGCAAATTTACCACTCACAGCGGCAGCGATAGCCACCGCATTTGCGACGACGGCGGCGGTGGCCAGGGAATGAGATGTTAGTCAGCTCAGATGGCGGCAAAGTCCAAATGGCACAAATGATTCATAACGCACCAGCGACAAGGGAATGCAAAAACAGACAAAAAAAAAAAAAAACGATGACTTTGTTGAAAGGTTACGTCGGCTTCGGTGTCACCGGGAGGAGGATGTTAAGCGCAAAGGAAGCAGACTGACTTGAGAGTATTTTTAGAGCATGTCCCAAAAAGTCAAACAGTAGGTACCTACTGAATCTCGGACTGTGGGCTGATGGAGGCTGGGATTTTGGTGTTGCTGCTGTGACTTGTGACTAATTCGCACTGCAATTCATTTCACTTTCACAACGACGACGACGACGATGCCGCGCCGCCGTGACTGAGAGAGTGGGTATTTTTGGATGGCAATGCGTGTCAGCAGATGTTTCCTAATTTGTTGGACAATTAAATGTTAAATTCAAGGTTTTTTTTTTCTTTTCGCTCAGTGGAGCGGGTAAACTAATGGGATGTTCTGATGGGCGGAGGGTTTACGTTCCTTGGGAACGGTGGGAAGGTTGGTCAGGGGGATCTTGAAAGGGAACTCTGAAAGAAAGTGTGAGTCGTTCGCCATTACCCGCATTCCTCTTGTCAATTTCTGATGATTCATCATGGAATCTCTGACGATCTGTTCATGTTGAAGATTTCGGTGTTCGACTTGTGAACGTTTTGGTAGCCTGCCTATTTCTGATGACACTGCAAAGCCCGCTTAAACAACGTTATTCGCATTTGACAATTCGTCAATATTGTGATGCCTTACTTACGAAGGCTTCCAATATGTGACCACACCACGAAGGCTGTAGTCTTCAAACAATCAATCGTTGGAACTTCTACATCCCTTACGACAGTCCTCACGCCCTGTGGACTCACTGGCCACTGAAAAGTTAGCTGATACCATTCAAAATCCAGGTCAGTGACCGAGGGGATCCACCCTTGTTTGGTTGACGATCGTAACTCATTACGAGTCATGGATCTTTCCTTCCAGTCGCACGATATCAAATTCTGTTGACAAATTCTTCAAAAAGCACAAGTGCCTATCAAGGAGTGTGTTCGATTGGTGGTGAGCTTCAAATGTCCATCAAGACATAAACTGTCCCAAGATCTCAATAGTTCGACCTTCTTTTCGGCCTTTATTGAGTCAACTCCCAAAGGTTCGTGTTCATAATGCCATATGTCCCTACGAAATTTCGAGGGATGTGTTCGTTAATCGCCGCCATCTTAAGTGTCATAAATTTTATCAAGATCGACCTTGTGTCCAGTCCTTAACTGAGGCAAGCTCCAAAGGATCAAGTCCAGAATGCCTTAATTGCCACGATATTTCGAGGGATGTGTTCGTTAATCGCCGCCATATTAAGTGCCATCAACTTTGTCCAGTTCGACCTCCTTTACAGCCCATAACTGAGGCAATCTCGAAAGGTTCAAGTTTAGAATGCCATAAAGTTGCTACGGAATTTCGAGGGATGTGTTCGTCAATCGTCGTCAACTTAAATGTCATAAACTTTGTCACGATACACCTTCTTTCCAGTTCTTAACTGACCCAAGCTCCAAACGTCTAAGTTTAGAAAGCCATAAGTTCCTACGAAATTTCAAGGGATGTGTTCAACAATCGTCGCCATCTTAAGTGCCATAAACTTTATCAAGATCGACCTTGTGTCCAGTCCTTAACTGAGGCAAGCTCCAAAGGATCAAGTCCAGAATGCCTTAATTGCCACGATATTTTGAGGGATGTGTTCGTCAGTCGTCGCCATCTTAAATGCCATAAACTTTGTCAAGATCGACCTTATTTCCACTTCTTAACTGTTGCATGTCCAAACGTCCAACATGCTCCAAACGCCGTTAGTTCCTACGAAATTTCAAGGGATGTGTTCGTCAATCGTCGCCGTCTTAAATGCCCTGAACTTTGTCAAGGTCGACCTTGTTTCCAGTCCTTAATTGAGGCAATCTCCAAAGTTTCAAGTTCAGAATGTCATAAGTTCCTTTGAAATTTCGAGGGATGTGTTCGTCAATCGTCGCCATCTTAAGTGTCATAAATTTTATCAAGATCGACCTTGTGTCCAGTCCTTAACTGAGGCAAGCTCCAAAGGATCAAGTCCAGAATGCCTTAATTGCCACGATATTTCGAGGGATGTGTTCGTTAATCGCTGCCATATTAAGTGCCATCAACTTTGTCCAGTTCGACCTCCTTTACAGCCCATAACTGAGGCAATCTCGAAAGGTTCAAGTTTAGAATGCCATAAAGTTGCTACGGAATTTCGAGGGATGTGTTCGTCAATCGTCGTCAACTTAAATGTCATAAACTTTGTCACGATACACCTTCTTTCCAGTTCTTAACTGACCCAAGCTCCAAACGTCTAAGTTTAGAAAGCCATAAGTTCCTACGAAATTTCAAGGGATGTGTTCATCAATCGTCGCCATCTTAAGTGCCATAAACTTTATCAAGATCGACCTTGTGTCCAGTCCTTAACTGAGGCAAGCTCCAAAGGATCAAGTCCAGAATGCCTTAATTGCCACGATATTTTGAGGGATGTGTTCGTCAGTCGTCGCCATCTTAAATGCCATAAACTTTGTCAAGATCGACCTTATTTCCACTTCTTAACTGTTGCATGTCCAAACGTCCAACATGCTCCAAACGCCGTTAGTTCCTACGAAATTTCAAGGGATGTGTTCGTCAATCGTCGCCGTCTTAAATGCCCTGAACTTTGTCAAGGTCGACCTTGTTTCCAGTCCTTAATTGAGGCAATCTCCAAAGTTTCAAGTTCAGAATGTCATAAGTTCCTTTGAAATTTCGAGGGATGTGTTCGTCAATCGTCGTCAACTTAAATGTCATAAACTTTGTCACGATACACCTTCTTTCCAGTTCTTAACTGACCCAAGCTCCAAACGTCTAAGTTTAGAAAGCCATAAGTTCCTACGAAATTTCAAGGGATGTGTTCATCAATCGTCGCCATCTTAAGTGCCATAAACTTTATCAAGATCGACCTTGTGTCCAGTCCTTAACTGAGGCAAGCTCCAAAGGATCAAGTCCAGAATGCCTTAATTGCCACGATATTTTGAGGGATGTGTTCGTCAGTCGTCGCCATCTTAAATGCCATGAACTTTGTCAAGATCGACATTGTTCCCAGTCCTTAACTGAGGTAAGCTCCAAACGTTCATGTTACGAATGTCAGAAGTGACTATGTGGTCTTGAGGGATGTGTTCGGTAATCGGATGGCTTTAAATGTCAGAAATTTTTGACGATTCCTGTTGCTAAAAACCTAGAAATTCAGTAATCATCGTTCCTTATCGCATACAAAATCGGCAAATAAGAATAGAAAGTGTTGATTCGTTAGCCACAATGACAGAGCAACACTTCCGAGCTGTCAAAAATAGTACACTTCTGTCAAACAGAAAGTCTTAAACTCACATTTTGTCTAATTTTACTTTATGTCCGGTACTTTAGTTCCATTCGATGTCTTTAGGTCCTGCCAACCGTCCATTTCTCACGTCACGATGTTCAGGGGTCTGTTCATTAGATGGCAAGATTTAAATGTCTTCAACTGTGGCCATAATTATTCAAGTCATTAACTGGTTTCGTTTCCATAGGTTCAAGTCCAGAATATCATCAAGTGCCTAACACGTCTTGAGGGATGTGTTCGTTTGTTGACGAACTTTAAATGCCATGACCTGTGTCAAGAGCTTAAGAGTTTTCTGCGATTCCTAATGCTTAAGAGCAAGAAATGCAGTAAAAAACAAATAAATAGCCACAATGACCACAGTAACACTCAGAAACTGTCAAAAACACATCCCTGCTGTCAAACAAATGTCTCAAACATCTCTCTCCCTACGCCACGTCAATTCAATTTTATTTCCAATCGCCTTAATGCGCTTACCCTCCTTCACCGCGTCAATATTGTCTTCCAAATCGTCTTCGCTCTTATCCGACAAACGTCACGAACATCATCATAAATTCAAAGCAGTAACTCCCAGACAACATAAAAGCGACATCTCTTAACAAAACACAAACTTCTTACATCACGTACTTCAACCACTTTCAGTCGCTCCTCCACATCCGCCGCCAACCGGAACCTGTTGTGCAGATTGTTTGTATAGCGCACCGTACCAAGCCGCTCCCCTTCATCGTTCATCCCCACACAATTGCTGTGGAAAAAGCAAAGTCCTTTACTTCCCTTCAGCGGCTCTGTGCGAGCTCCTCTCCACTAGGATATTCATCCCTTTCGAGGCGAAATGCAATCCAATTGAAAATGCATCCCACCAACTGTGCTGGCAGTTCCCTCTTGAAATGAGGACACTACTAGTCATTTGTCACCATTGACAGGGTTCCCTCACCTCAGCCGGTCTCGTTGACGATGGCGTCGAGAAGGCATTCACTCCGAGCTTTTGGCATCATAAATGGATTTCCACTGGCTCCCTGTCTCTCTCTCAAAGTTTATTGAAAAGAGTGGCGTGGAGGTGGTGCAGTGAAAGAGAGCAGGGAACATTTCTTCCGGGATCCTAAGTAAACCCCTCATTGTCTCGCCTTTTGGTTGTGTCGAGGCGCATCCTTGTGCCGCTGAATGGGTTAATGGGTCTCGTAATCTTCTTGAATCTCCTTCAGCGGCTTGAAACTTAATCGAGAACAAGGAAACACGGGAAAGTGATGAGACCAAAAAAAAGCACTCTTAATTTGCGTGTGTGTGTGTGTGTTAGCACGTTTCAGTATGTATTCAAGCGAAAATCCTCAAACACTTCACCGAGAGTTATCCACTTGAGGGATGAGATTGGCAGCAGCGGCATGAGGACAGACATGGCCTTCCCTGAAATCGGATATCTGATGAGACACTCGCCCCCTCTCTGTTTGGGACAAATTTCATCTGTCAAGATTGAAGAGCGGTGACGTCAAGTGGTCGAGATGGTTTTGGGTTTCCATTTGCTTTGGTAAGAGAGAGAGAGGGAAAAGAATGGGTCCAAACACTCACCACTGTGGGACCCCATGTAAATTTCAACAACTTATTTGACAGACCCCACGGCGGCGGCACTTGGCGTCCCTCTGTCAAGAGAGAGAGAGAAAGACAAACAGTATCGGTCTAATCACTCCACACTGCGGCACCCCATTCAATTTTCAATAACTAATTTGACAATTAACCTGTTTAACCTTCGCCTCTTGCTGGATAATGACACTTAACGGTCATAAAAGCATGAAACACGCAAATGCCAATCCATCTCCCGCTGTCAGCCAGACACAGAGCAAAATTCGCATGGTTCCCAACCTTCCCTTCTGGCGCAGAGTTCTCATGGGGCGCGCGATGTGTGTCTCTGCAGCTAATTGCAGAGACAACGATGAAGAACGAGAATGAAGAAGGAACCACAACACAACCAGCAACGTGTACGCATTCATTCACATTCATTTCTCGCGGGACCCTTCTGTGTGTGGTGTTGGCTGGGCAAAGCATCGCCTGCTGGCTGGACGACTGTGTGGTGTGCACGGCTGGTTCTCATTTTTGTCTAAATGTGCGCTTCCGTTTTGTCACACAAAAGGAAAACGACAGAGAAAACAACGACGCAAGTAAAGTAAATAAATAAAGAATCGAAAGAATGAGAATGGGAATGGGAATGGAACACAAGCAGTTCATTCACCTGGACCCTACGGATCGAAACTGGGGGGGAATACGCTCTGCTCTGGAATGGAAGAGGAGGAAGAAAACTCCAACACACAACCCAGAGAATGTGACAAAATCCACCTTTTGTTTGTTTGTGCAAGAATTTTGCGCCAGCCATCCACCATCCACCATCCTCTCTCCGTTTCTCGCATCTCATCTGGCAGTCCGTTGGTTTTCTTTTCTCCTGCTTTCGCGAAAGTGCACATGTGGTGGGGGGAAATGGAAGAGGGCGCGCCTACACAGTGAAATGGTGACGGCGCTATCCACACACTATCATTTGCCGAGAGACAAATCTACACACACGCGCGTCGGGCAAGAGTGGTGGGTAGACACACAGAGTTCAGGAGACGCTGAAACGGCGAAACAACTAGGAAATGTGCTCAAGAAGAACTCATCCCGAACGCAACGACGAGATGTGTCATGACGACTGTAGTTGCGCGATGATGTGTGCACTGTGTGCAGTCCTTCAGGAGGAATTGGTTTTGCTGAAGAGTTCACATATGCGAGTGGCGAGGGTGTGGGTGTGCAACGCGCGAATTCTTTCACCCTTGAGGTGATGTTTACTTTTGTGGAAGTTATGTGGGAAACCGCGTGAGTTAAGAGGCAGATTAGTGGGGACATGTGAAGGTGGAGTGCCGCAGGGCTGTGCACTGAGACACCTTATCGTTTCTGTGAAGCGAATCTTGAGTGAGTTGCATTCGGGCGAGGGAATGCTTGATGGAAGGATTGTGATGAGCTTGAAATTGGCTTTTTAACAGAAAATAGGATGATTGTGTACAGGTTCGCGTGGGAAATTGGTTTTGTTTGCAGTCTGCAGACTCATCCGTCTGTTGAAACTGAATGCTTTCCGAGACTAAACGGGAACACATAGGATTCTGGTTCCTTCCTTTCTGATCTAATCAAGACACCACTGTATAGAGCGTCTCAAGTGAGATGATCCGTTCGATGCAAGCCAGGATTGTATAGAAGACGAAAACTGCCTTCAGGTCAAACTCACCAAGGCCAAGCTAAATAGCAGCCTTGAAGGAGTTTTGATTTTCCACTCTTCAAATCCGAAACCTTTAGGTACGGTTAGGTAGAGGGGCTGCTAGTGCATTCTCCAGCACACTTAGACCATACTGATCCATTGTGATACCCACAGTCAGCCTACTACCACTGATTGACTACTCCGGTGATAGTGCCGTTAATTTTATCATAACGGCAAATGGTGACTGGACCAGATTTGAAAACCAGATAAGAGCCTTTTAAGTTTGCTTTCACTGGGATTCGAACCGGGGACCCCGCTAAGCAGGGGCAGCCACTCTACCAACTGCGCCATCCAGTCGTCACTATTTATGTCTTAGTAATGCCTTTAGAAAGGTTTGATTATAGTACACTACTGCCGGACACTTCAGTCCGGCTTTTGGGCCCCCAAAAGTCTGAATCTACGGGATGAGAGAGCACTGCAGCTACATAGCAAGTGTTCGATGATTTATTCCTCATCCTCGTCCAAGCAGCTTGTGCAGAAATCATTATAGGTAAGGCCCAGTCAAGAGACGTGAGTTCCGATGGCATAATGCACGGCGAATGGTAACTCAACCATCCAGTCGTCAAACACCCCATGGGAGGACGTTAAACAAATGAAACGTCAGTAACGTGGTTAAAATTGTGTTATCACTGGTTTCTTGGGAGATCATCTCACAAGACTTTCTGTTCTCTTCTCTGACTGTCTAGTGTGGACCGGGCCTTTGTCAACCTACCACGGTCTTGGGATAGGCTGGTTTTTTGGGAGATCATCTCACAAGACTTCTTCTTCTCTTCTTTGACTGTCCAGTGTGGACCTGGGTATTTGTCAACCTACCACGGTCTCCTACCACGGCCTCCTCCTCCTGATAAAGGTCTCTTGATATTGTCCATGCTTCTGCTTCATACAGCAGCACTGGGACCATCAAGGTCTTATATAAAGACAGCATTGACACAGACAGATTGGCAGGATGCCAAACCAAATCTCCGAGACAGGGCTTTGTTTTATAATTGCCTTCTTAGTCCAAAGATACAGTGATTTGCCAGGGTTATCCGTTGTCTTATCTCAGCGGTGACGTCATTTCCGAAGCTTACTGCAGAGTCTAGTTAGACAAAGTCCTTAACTACGTTGAAACTGCAGCTGTCATTTGTCCAAGATGTAGCTCTGACGTATGACAGCATTTACTCATTCACCGCCAGTCCCAACTTAGCCGCTCCCTTTTCGATGCTCACAAATGCCCCACTGACAGCTCGTTCAGTTCCTCTGATGATGTCAATGTCATCAATATATGCGCGCAGTTGCACGAACTTGTGGAAGATCATTCCTCTCGTGTTGACGTCTGAGCTACGCATGATCTTCTCGAGAATTATATTAAGGAAACCGCAGGACAGTGCGTCGCTTTGTCTAAAGCCTTTTTTGACATCGAAGTTCACCTTGACGGAGCAACGCCCGTTCTCCATCGCTGGCCTGCAGAGACGGATGAGTTTTGCAGGGATGCCAGCGCTAGAAATCATCTCATACACGGCCTTAAAGTCGATAAATAGATTGTGGCTATCGACGTGGAACTTCTGGGTCTATACCAAGATCTGCCGTAATGTGAATATTTGGTCAATAGTGGATGGATTTCGCTGGCAAATTAACTGAACCAGGTATTAACCACTGAAGCTGTTGACGTATGGACCCAAGCGCTTACACAAGACGACAGAAAAGATCTTATATGCTGTATTCAGGAGACTTAATAATTATACCTCTGTAATTGTCAGACTTTTGAGGGTCTCCTTTAGAGGTGCCCTTATTTATGACCGTTCTCGTGTGTTAGCAGACTGATCTGCATTATTGTCGGGTTCTGCTTGAGCTGCATGAGGGCAACTCTTACTCCTTAACTTCTTAAACGACTGAACTAATTCCATTTCCATTTCTTTCACAAATAGACTTCGATTCATCGTAAACAGGATACAAATAGTTCCTCAACAGTGGTTTATGAATTGACTCAAATTTATCCGAGTGGCAACTGATCAGCCACCTAACTTCCACGTCGTCCTCGTTCCCGTCATGATTAACACGGAACATTGAATGGACAGAGTACCCCCTCCTGCGTATGGACACCTGCTCTCCAGACAACCCATCCTGTATCATGTTGAGGAAGACCCAACGCATCTTGCCTGGAAAGGACCACGATCCTCAAGAGGAATCCTGTGAACCTCGAGCGTATTAATTCCCCACTCGATCTTCTCAGTCATTGTCAAACACCAAAAAAAAGCTCCTAAAAATTACATAATTTGATCTCGCCTCGCCAATAACAATGAGAATAGAAATTTTCATTCACAAACTCGGACAATTTTTTTTTTACTACGAAGCGATTCCAATCTGCTGCGGCAATCCCTCGACTGGTGATCACCCGGCCGGCGATCACTCGACATTCTAATCGCAACCCGCCGGTGGCGTCAATGATCACCAGATTCATTCCCATTTATTGCCCCTTAATATCGAAATGCTGCTCATGTAGACCGCTGCTGTCGTGTTGTAGCCTCTGCAGAATTTTTTCCCTAGAACTTCCAGCACTGCGTTCTGACTTTAAATCGATTGATTATCGTTCAATTGTCTGCTGTTTTTCTTTCTCACTCGTCGTGGTCGTAAATTTTTTGACGATCGAGGATCTTTTTCTGGTTGGTGCACGACGTCAGAGGCTTATCTCGAACCATGAACTGACTTCTGAAGAGAGCGATCAGTTGGCACGCATCCTCGATGAGTCTTTTTGATGGCCTCATTGAAACAAACAAAGTCCACACCCTCGTCTGCAGCAGCGACGGGGGGCTACATCCACAATTAATCGGACCAATATTGCGCTTCTTGTCCCTCCCCCCGGAGCTCGATGGACGCGATCGCACTGGCCGCGCGTAACGATAGGCAATGGTCATCACATAAAGCAGCGCACAATTGCCTCGTTTAAAAAAAAAACCGTCCCAATCGGTTCGGCTCCAGCCGCTAATCCGCTCTTAATTAAATTCTCCTCGCATTCCATTTGCGCGGCACGATGGCCGTCGCCGTCGCGCCCCTCCGCCGCCGTCGTGCGAGCCAAGAATCAATTCGTAGGTCAGCACCCCTCTCGTCGTATCCAGTAACAATAAAATTCCAATTAAACAGAAACTGAAACCAAAATCGAAATAAAATTCCAATTCAAACTGCGCGTCAGGCCGCGCCGCTGCCCCGCCACAGCCGTCGGCCAGCCTTGAGATACAAATCTTTTGCGTTGACCGTTAATGGCTTGAAATTTAAATGTTCCCCTCCCTCGCTCGCGTTCGAGGAATTAATTCGCAATAATCCACAAGAGCGAAGTCGGCGCAAACAAAGCCGCGCTATGACAACAACCGAAGCTTTGGAATGATTTATCAATCCGCTCGGTGGACAGACGCTGCGAGGAGTCTGTGGACTAGACTGTGAACCGTCGACGTCGACGTCAAGCGGTCAAAAGCCGCTCTTAGCCTTGGTGCAGTGCCAGCAGAAGCAAATAAACAAATAAACTTTCGATTGAATTCGGTTTCTGGTCGGAAACGCGATGACAATCTCGCAGCTCGCCACCACGTGTGACACCCATTTTGCTCTCTCGACTGTTGGCTGTTGGCGCGACACACTTTCGGCGCGGCGGACGGCCATAAAAACACCTCAACCACTGCAATTAAGGCGTTGTCCCAAGATCGAAGGCACCACCACCTAATCAAGGTCTCTCCGAAAAGAAAGTTCCGCGCTGGTGTTCCGCTTCCGAGCGTTCTAAATGCCGCGGCGCAACGAACCACCGGAGTCGGAGTTCTTTTTGTCGATTCCTAATCCGATTTTTGATGACTGACAGAGGCGCGCGGTGACTGATTGACTGTCAAAAAAATGCGCGGCTACTTGACGGCCCACGGTCTATGCTCCCTGCCCATGTGCTCTCTGGTGCTCCAGCAGCACATCAACGGCGGCTTTTATTTAAGCACTCGGGGCGCGCACTTGATTGGACTGAGTGACAAATGATCAGATCTTTTGTTGTACAGTTAAGTAAATCTTTGTTTGCTTGTGTTGGCAAATTCCCGAAGCCGGCCGAAAGGAGGAGGTGTTGGGTGTGTAATCCTACGGATGCGATCAATTAACGTTCGACTCTTGTGGGCCGCGTCTGCTGGAGTGCGTGAGGTTGTGAGGAAGGCTTAAGATGTAATCTGGATTATTTTTAGGTTTTACTTAATTCAGCAAGCGAATATGTGTGCTCGTCAGAGACAGGCGGACGGGCGGGAGTTCGCTTTGAGTTGCCATATCGGGGCGGCTGTGGGGGCTTACTGGCGCTGGCGTGGTGGTGGTTGAGAAGGAAGTTAACGGTGGCACGTGTGCTTAAGAGCGCGCTCAGCCGTGTGGTGGAGAAGGAGTTTCGTTTGATCTGTCAATGAACTTGGCTTTTGAATTTCGAACGAATTTCGGTTTCAGAGTGACGCCTTGAGGCGCTTATCAAGATCAAAGGATAAGAATTGTGTTCGTTGAATCGTCGTCCCACGGGAGGGTTTCTTAGAAGCTACCCTTAATCGAATGTCAGACGGAACACGGGGCAGGCATAGGAATAAAATATTCTCTTGGAGTTGCTGACTTCTGATGGGAAACGTTCGACAAACTTGTTTTTGTAAACCAAGCCCTTTGCGGGCTGATATCCGATTTTAAGGTTAAGGTGAAGTGCCCGATGAGTTGGAAGGTCAGACTGAACAATCAAATAACGCCGGAAACGACCCAGGCGTTGGAATCAAATATTCTCTTGCGTTTCGGCTTCTTCTAGAGATTGATGGGAAACTCCGGGTGAAATGTTTAGAATTTCAACCAAAGATTGCCTGTGGTCCTTCAGTTTTATTTGTGAGGTCTACTCTGGAGATTCAATTTCAATTTTTACATGGCCACCCTGCTTTTGAAATTAAGTCACTTCAGGTGACTCGGATTCTACGAACCACTTAGCTAGAGCATTGGTATCCAGACGGTTAATGTGACTGAACCGAAACAGTCTCGAAAGACTGAGACTAAACTCCTCAGATGACAAGGGACTCCGCATACTCCCCAATCACATTTCCCTTCCACTCAATGCTCACGGTATAATTTGTGACAAAAGTGGTCATGACATTCGACATCAATTTCTTGGTCACTTCACCAGCTGCCCATGATAAAGTTTCCACTTGGATTACTCCCACGTCGTACATCAAAACTTCAAGGCGAAGGTTCAAGCACTGGAAAGGGTCATGTTGGCTCCAAACTAAACCGGTGGTTTATGAGCGTGAAACGATGCGTTAGATTGTGTCCCTGGGTGAAGTTAATGAATCACCGACTGGAATGACATTCTTCAAGGTGTGCACAATTTGAAGATCATACGAATGAATGGATAGTGAAGGGACATGAAATTGTAAATAAAACCACGACACGACACAAAACTTTTCCAACACACCTTACTCTGCCCAGCTCCGCTTGAATCCCCCGCTAGATTTGACTCAGCTAGCATCACTCTCTTTTGACAGCTGGAGGGACATTGTGAATATAACCAAAAGAAGAAAGAACAGAATAAATTGTATAGTCGAAGAAATCGAAGGTGTTTCTTGAATTCTTTAAAAATGTAGATTACAAAATTAAATGAAAAGGTAGTGTTCCTTTGGGAAGATCAGGACAGTCGCCACTCTTAGCAGTTTTTTAATCAAAAAACATCTGCAACTAGCACTTTTAAATGTCCTCCTTCACTAGTGAGTGACACCTTAAAGGGAGGCAACATCCCCTCACATTGTCGGATTGACGCGAAGTAAGAAATTGTAAATATCCTTGTGTTGGATATACGCAAATCCCTCGCCCGGCGTCCTGTCACGCCGCACAGTGGTCCCGCAGTGGAAATAAATACCCGAAGTGGCATATCTTTCCCGGCCAAATGGTTTATGTTTTTCGATTCTACAAATATGAGAACCAAAGAAAGCCAAAATTTTTTTGACTTTGGATCATCCGTTTGGCTGGGACTTTGAAAATTACAAAAATTTACCTATTTTTTAAGCAAATTTGATGTGCCATATTTCCTAAAACTATGTACATTGGAAACTAAAGTAAATTTTTTTTAAAAGGTCATACATCTTGCTTTCAAACTGCGTTTTCAGTTTTTCCATATTGCTTACCAATTTTTTAAACCAGGCTTTTAAGTAAAGTCACATTTTGAGAGGGGCATTTCAATGTTTGATGGACTATAACAAAAATGCTCCAAGAGTCTCCAACAGGTGACCAACTTTTTCTGAAAGCTAAAAGTATTGTCTATCGATGCTGAAAAAACTAAAGATCACTTTTGATCACTTTGGGAGTACGAGGCATTTAAGTGGAGCAATGTCGTGCATTTTTCGGCATTTTCAAACGGTTTCCCTTGCAATGCATGTATTGTGCAAACGCTATACGAGATGCCGAGGATGTTTTTATTATTGTGAATAAGAATTCTTTGGGTCATAAAATTGTTATAATTATGAAACTACTTGCTTTTATATTGTTTTGTTTGCGTTGTCATAAATGCATGTCGCAATGGGGCAAAAAATGGCGGTAATTAGAGCGTTATTGGCGAATATATATTTCTGACTTTGAGGCATCGGGAATAGTTTATGATCCCGAAAATATTGAAGATTTCAATTAGGAAGGATTAAAGCTTGGAGAACAACAAAAACGACACAGCCCATACACCAGGCAAGGAGGGGTCAGCAGAAGTTCATACAAAAAATGGGTATTAAAGTAGATATAATAAAGCAAGGATTTGGCACAACCAACGATGGGAACACATCTAGAAGATTTTTTGAAGACCCATTATCAACGGCAGAAATAACAGAAATAGATGTGCAACTCATAAAAAGATTCAGTGTTATCCTCAGAGATAATGGATGATAGAGATATCCAACTTCGGCCATTTTTTCCCCTAGCCAACAACGAAGATGTAGTGGTAATCCCTCGTATTTCACTTATCCATTTACAACGCTCGTCAATTCACCACAATATGGCGGTCGATTCGTGAATTTTGTGGGAAAAAAGCGGCAGATTCATGAATTTAGTGGGAATCCATGTACTTTCCATGTAACGTACATGGGTATGTTGTTCGGAGGGTGTTCAAAAGTTGACTAGTATTCTTAAGGGAATTTTCTTACATTGTTATATGGACTTTTGTGAATAACAATGTATTGCAATGTCCATTTAACTGGAACTATTTGACCTTAAATTAATTCTTAAGTGTATATATAGCGTATTCATAAACCATACCTGACAAATTTACTCAAAAAATGAAGCCCCCTTTATACGCTTAAATCATGAATTCTGAAAAACTCATGAATTCAATTAAAACAATTTGATAAGAACAATGGCAATATATTGCAACTTTTACTAATGCTAAAAAATGGTTGTCAAAACATCTTATTTGTGATTCACGCTTCAATAATATTTTTATTATTGGTTAACTGAACGTGTGAATGTATTATTAATTTTTATTCATATGAAAAAATTCATACTATGTTGTGCATTCATTAATTATGTCCAGGTATTTCAGATTGTAAATTGCTCAAAGTTTTAATGAATCGACTTCATGAACATAAGCTTTGTTCGTTCGTTTACCCCTCCATACTGTGTTGAAAATTGAACACCGAAATTTGAAAAAACGTTCAAATAACGAGCGAATTTTCAAATGAGAACTCTAATTCACCCCCATAACTAAGGTGGGGAAGGGTATCAGCTGTCTCCACTGCTGTTCTCAGGAGCTCACACGTATTCACAGACAGGGGACAAAAAGCGTATAAAAAACGCTGTCAGATGAAATCAAGGGGCAAGGGAGGTAGAAGTTGGATATCTCTATTATAGGTTATCTCTGGTTATCCTGGAGACAATATGCTCCATGGATTGACCCCGACAAGTTTGGAGCTTATGCACAGGAAACCGCTACAATGGCGGTTTTTTTTAAATCCCTGGTATTATATGCCAGCAACAGTGCATAAAATTCTATTCCACGGAGCAGAAATAATATCATCTGCAGCCTTGCCCGTCGGATCATTGTCAGAGGAGGCGCAGGAAAGTCGGAATAAAGACTATAGATACTATCGCATTAAGAATGGTAGAAAATGTTCTCGTTCGGCAACAAATGAAGATGTTATTCATCAAATGTTGGTATCATCTGATCCCTGGATTGCGTATTTAAGGCTTGAACCAAAAACAAACGATTCGCTGCCACTTAGTACTGAAGCGCAACCCTTATTATACTGAATTGCTTAGTTTCTTTAATTCCAAATAAAGTGTACGTTGTAGTGATTGCAAATTTGCTTTAAGTCCCAATTTCGAGTCATCGACAATAATAAATAATTATTTTATGCATTTAAACAAAAAAAAAAGTGTTTTATTTTTCTATTTTTTTAAACTTAAGACTTTAGCTTATGAGATACATCAACCATTTTTAATAAACATAATAAGATCTCGTAGTACTTGCACTATGTTCACGGTTCATCGGTTCACGGGTTCAAAAGTAACAGATTTATTTCCAACTCTCCCATACAGCGGGACCACTGTGCGCCGCCCAGTGGCTTACTTTGCATGGGAGCGCGGAAATAAATTTGTAACTATTGAACTTGTGGACATTTAAGCAACTAAGTACAGGTTGTAAGCCGTTAGCCTATGCAGACGACATAGCTCTAGTTGTAAAGGGAAAATTTCTTCACACCGTTAGGTATATTATGAACGTCTCACTAAACAAAATAGAGAAGTGGAAGGGGAAGGAAAAGCCGGACTGGACTTTAACTCAGAGCACCCATTTGACTGCACAATGTTGTTAGCGTTCAATTATGGAGAATAAAGAATCAGATGAACTTGCTTGACAGGGATCTGTGGAGCCACTCTCATTACATGAAACTGCATGGGACTTTCTAGGCCCTTCTTTACGGGTTCCATCGATGGTTGGGCATCTCGAGAGCACAAATGGAGGTGGCAGGACCTTCCCGGATGTAGACAGACCAATCGCCTGCTCACTAACGTCTGCAAGAATTCTGCGGCATTCATGTCATCTCTTGACAGATGAGACTGCAATGACTTACCATGCACTACACCCTTGCCAAACACATAGATATGCTTGGCCTAAGTGATGGGACCCTCTGCGACGTATTTAGAGAAGTTGACGCCACTATAGAGCAGCTCCTCTGCCCCTGTCCAATGCTTTCTCTGACCAGGAGGCAGTTTTTCAGTGCTGATGAGCTCAGAGCTGATGATGTAGAATTCTCATAATTGAAGTGCCTGCTGGCCTTCCTCCCGAAGGTCAAGAAATTCCAGCAAATCCAGGTTGCTATCTGGTAATACAACAAACGACTGGATGGCGCAGTTGGTAGTGTGTTTGCCTCTGGTTAGCGGGGTCCCCGATTCGAATCCCAGTGAAGGCAAAGTTAATACGCTTTTATCTGGTTTTCAAATCTGGTCCAGTCACCATTTGCTTGCGTTGGGATCATATTAACGGCACTATCATTTGAGTAGTCAGTCAGTGGTAGTAGTCTGACTGTGGGTGTCACAATAGACCAATATGGTCTAAGTGTGCTGGTGAATGCACTAGCCATCCACCTATCTAACCTAACCTAATACAATGGACCAGTTTTTGAGATTTGAGTGCCCCAGGGTTGTGTTTAAAACCTTTCGAAGAAAAAAAAAAAGATCAATCAGTCGTAGACTTCAAAAGAATACACAAGTCTTTCACCATGTACCCAGCGTCGACATGAACCGGTCCAGAACAAGAGTCACACGTTCTAGAACAAGAGATGAAAGATTGTGTTTTACTAGGAAGAGCAGCCATGACACTTCTATGCGGCGATAGGATCATTTCCGCAGCATCACGAGTTTCGGAACAATGAGCTTAGTTATGACTCTCTTCTTCAAATAACCGGGATATGCTTAGGCACAAATGTACTCAACAGCGCACGTTCTAAAGGGTTGGTCACACTCAATATCTAGTTATAGTTGACTAAAGTAAGCTGAGCAAGCATTTCCAAAGTGCAATTGTATTCATAACAACTGAACTTGCAAATTAACTTGGGGTAAACTGAATTTTCAGGAAACCATGCTTTAGGGGGTTTGAAGCAGCATTTGTGTCAAGATTTAATACTGTGCGAACAGGATCCAAAGATCAATCTGCATGGATGTCGAGAATTTGGACATCGGGACCTTCTCCGCCCTTGCAAAGACCGGAAGAAGATTACTAGGTAGTCGACAAACACAAATATCAAGGATATCCTAAGATACCTCAAAGTCACCAATTGAAAGTGACAACACACTAACAAAAACAATGGAACTTCAGAAAGGTCAACGAAGGCGTTAGTTAAAGCCGCAAGTGAGAACAAAAAGAAAGGAAATCTAAAGTCTAAGTGGTCGTTGTAAATGCTAGTCACCCCTACATAACCTAGTACCTGCGTACCATTCCTCCTTATGTAGGTACGTAATACAATTCCAGATATTGGTGTCGTTGTTGAGGTATCTAGCTTCTCGACAGTGTTTCCTCGTCATCGAGCAATGTTTTTTTGATCTTTTGTTTCTAGCTCAATTTCTTCTTCTTCCTTATTTGGCACTACAGTCAGGGGGGCCTGGACCTCAACCAACAAGCATCTCCAACAAGCACGGTCTCTGGCCAGCTGTCTCCAGTTTCGCACGCCAACTTGGCTGAGGTCCTTCTCTACCTGGGTGCGCCACCTTAAACGCGGGCGTCCTCTGTTACGTTGTGCCACTAGTTCGGAGTCGAAGACTCTCCGGGCCGGAGCTGATTTGTCCATACGCACTACATGGCTTAGCCATCTTAGGCGTTGGATTCGAAGACGCCTGCCTACTAAAGAGAGGAACCCAGCTTCAATAGTCAGGACAGTAGTAATCTTAGGCAGCAAGTTAAGCTGGAAACCAAACATTAATGAACGCAATAAGAAGGCGACGGCAGCTGTTTACACATGTAACAGAATCCTTGGCCCCACATGGGGAATTAAACCAAGAATGCCTCACTGGATGTGTACGGCTGTTGTTAGACCCATCTTAACATACGGTATCCTTGTTTGGTGGCCAGCACTGAATAACAAATCCAATCTTAAATCGATAAGCAGTATTCAAAGATCAGCGTGTATCTGCATCACAGGGGCATTGTTAACCACCCCCCACAGCGGCCATGAAAACATTGCTACAGCTTCTTCCCATGGACTTCTATGAGAAGCTGCTAGCCACCAAGGCAGCGTTAAGGCCACGGGAGTGTAAGCAGTTCACATAGCTCAGGCATACAGAGAGCAATCAGAAATGCGAGACTACCAACGCTTTAGACTTCGAGTTTGGATTCAAAACACTCATCCCAGACCGAGAAGATTGAGAAAAAAAAGGTCTGTTAAGATAGCCTGGAGATCTACATAGATAGGCTCAAAAACAGACGAGAGCCAGACAAGACGCGGACTAGGAGTATTCGCGGTATCGCCGGACATATCCTTTTCCATGTCTCTTCGACTGCCATTGTAGTGTATTCCAGGCAGAAATTAAGTCTGACGCGCTATCATTGCCATGCACATAGATAGTCAGTCGGCCATAAAGACTCCGGATACACCATCAATTAAATCAAAGATGGTAAAACTTTGTCGTCTATCTCTCAGGGAGATAGGGATTAGATGCCTGGGCATAGTGGTTTTCCAGGCAACGAAATTGCTGACGAGTGGCAAATAATCAGGACACCCAATATCCCTCACTCCAAGTAACAAAGACCATGTTACTTACATATCGGAGATGGATGGAATTAGATACATGTCTTCGAGGCTTATTTGGCCCTCACTAAATACACTAATAATACTACACTGAAACTTCTCTATAGCGGACAGCAGCGGGACCATCATAATTGTTCGTTGCAAAGGGGTTGAAATACGCGATTACTTTCATGGTGGGTCCATGGAAAATTGTCCGTTAAGAGAGATGTCCGTTATAGATGGCTGTCCGGTGACTTGAAGTACGTCCGGTACAAATTTCATAATTTAAATTAATATTATGAAGCTGAAAAGGTTGTTTGGTTGAACGCGCTAATCAGGAACTCTTTGTTTGAATTGAAAAATTCCTTTTGTGTTTCATATTTCATATATAGACGAAGGTTTTAGGCTAGGAATAGGAGGGAAATCAATGAAAAATGTTGCAGCAATGGGGAAACAAAATGACTTCTTTTTTAAAGCTTCCATTGCCTCTTCATTTGTTATCAAAACCATGATCGTTGACAGTCTTTCTGAGAATCTTCTCATGAAACGACGCTCCTGTGGCTGAGACCCCCCCTAAATCCCATTCACTGTCATGTCAAGTCATCAAATACAAGCCTCCCGTGAGATCTTGACTTCCATCATTCACCACTCACGTCACACGCCACAAGCCCGCTTACCCTGATGAGCCGTGTCACGGCCACCGTCAGCACCCCCAATGAGAAATCTCAAGCGGAGCTTAGCGTTTCAAAATCATATTGCGCAACACAACTCGCACATTTAAATTGTGACAAGGTTGCCTCAAGCACACCGGTTCCAGTGTGATGCGTTCCGAACCCCTCCCGAAAACCAACGTTGACCGCCTGAGAATCCGAACGACCCAAAGTCAGAACAGAAATAGTGCGAAACTAAGTTGCACGCGATTCCGCAAACGCGGTGTCACCTTTCGTCGAGTTAATTTAGCGTGCGCAGCGGTGGCAGCGGGTGGGTGTTCAGGTGATCGGGTGTCGCTTTTCAAGCCCAAGATCGAACAGTAGTAGTGTCAACCGGCCGCAGCACACTCGAGGCGTCAGCCCCCGCATGCGGGTAGCACCGAGAGGGTGAGAACCGCAGCCGCTGTGATATATGCATGTGACCGACCCTGAATTGCGCGAATATTTCAAACGTCGACCCTCGGGCGCGGTCTTGAATTTGGGTCACAAAGTGACGGCGAATTCGATGCGAAATCCTTTGGCGGGAGATGGAATTCTCTCTGGAATTCGCTACGAGCTCTTGAACCTGTTTCAGGCGACTGATCCGCGCCGAATCGCCGCGTCCGTTCAAGGACAACGGGTCGGCGACGACGCTTTTGGGCGTTCAATTAGTCGGGGTCGGCACTTTTGTGCGTTGTCTTCAGGTTTGCGACCCTCGCAGCCATCGACTAGGGGGATCTCTTCCAGATGAAATTAATAATACACGAATCCGAACGTTGAACGCTGTCGCTAATGCTTTGTTTTCTTTTCATTCTCTTTTCAGGTGAGGCTCGGGCATTTTGGGAAAAACAAATTTCGGGACTATAAGGTTGCAGGGTCAATGCTGCGCGAGCAGATGTGCAGCCGTTCAGTGCTGGACGTGTTGTCTGCCGAAATATAACTTGTTTGGCGATCGGATCTGTGGATTGCAGTACAAGCTGCAAGAGTTTGGAGGTTTTTTTTAGACGACAGCTGGTCCTGGCGGCTAAGTGAATTTTCAAACATTTAGGGGAACTGGCGTCGCTTCTGCATTGTGTCTTGAGGAGTGTGGGATAAAAGCTTGAAATAGGGTCGGGAGAGGATCAGATCAGAAGGATATGAAGCAGTTAATTTAACAAAAGAGACATCAGATGTAGACAAGGAGCTTAAGACTTTGTTTACTAAAGCCTAGCCATGTGCGCTGTTTTGTTGGATTACCATTATCACAAAAATATAATATGAGTGGCGCGACAGTCCGAGCTGGACCTGGGCCTAGCTTCTCTGCAACCACGTGTGTTGCTATTGTTCTTTCACGCGTGGAGGGGACCTCCAGTTTAATACCGACTCCGAACGGCGAATTTGAGAAGCATTGTCAGTGACTCGAAAGAGGTGAAGCCGTGAATTAAGAAATTTGGTAAATTGGGGATTCGAAAATGGCACCCTTTGCGTAGGAGTCGACGCACTAATCCACTACGCCACGGCATCCCACTCTCGTAGAATCCCTCGTCCCTACTAGCTACTAAAAACTGAGAGAGCCTTACACACACAAGCCTCTTTTCAATCAAATCGATCGCCAGGTCAAGGAGCAGGAAACACTGGTAATCCCTGCTAGGTTCGGTCTTTAAGGTGGGTGCGTAAGGACCAAGCTCCCGGAGTTTTTGACGAGTTGCTATCGATTAGTGTGGCCTGGGCTCTAATCGCGTAAGGCGACAATCGTCTCGCGCTAGCGTTTCGACGATAGTTTCGCTTCATGTAAGCTTAAAAAAACGATAGTGTCTGAGAGATATCGTTTTGCCTGCTTCGCGTAGACTGAAAACTGTCTACTAACTATTGAGAGGAGGTGAAATTTGAGAGGAATGAGAGCAAAGATGTCATTTTTACGTGAGAGTTACTATTTTGAGAGCACTCAAACTGTAGCGATAGGCGAGGTGATAGTGATGGTCTCACATGAAGCAAATCGCACAAGAATCATCGACGATATCATCCAAGTGAATCAATGGGACGACAGTCGTCTGAAAACTTACGCGATGAGAGCCCTGGCGTTGCCCTGGAAGAATACAATTCCTCTCCCATAGATGGCCGGTTCTGAGCGATTGTTAACAATCCAGATCCGAATTGAGAGCTTTGCCGTAGGACATCAGTCATAGTAGATGATTCTCTGCTGCCAGTCCACAGAAAGACTGACTGACTGGCCGCAGTTTGAACAGTTATCGCTTGCCGTTGTGATCCACTTTTCGTCACCAGTCATCATGCCCTGCACAAGTACATCGATGTTGTTGCGATTCAGCGTTGATTCGCAGATGGGAATTCGGTCCATGAGGTCCTTTGGCGTCAAACTGGCGTTGTACTCATACATTGAGCTTCTTTTCGTGTCCAGCCTTGTTCAAACAATTTCAAATGGTTTTGCCATTGCGCTGTGTGCTTGAGGCAACCTTGTCACAATTTAAATGTGCGAGTTGTGTTGCGCAATATGATCTCATTAGGTGTTCTGGCGGTGGCCCTGACACGGCTCATCAGGGCTTGTGGCGTGTGACGTGAGTGGTGAATGATGGAAGCCAAGATCTTAAGGGATCCTTGAATTTG
Organism: Eristalis intricaria; assembly: GCA_964034865.1. NCBI lineage: Eukaryota > Metazoa > Arthropoda > Insecta > Diptera > Syrphidae > Eristalis > Eristalis intricaria. Next base: position 6,501,361 of record OZ035876.1, read on the forward strand.
ATGAATTGACATGACAGAGACTGGGATTTAGGGGGGTTCCAGCCACAGGAGCGGTCGTCTCACGAGTGTATCACGACGAGATTCTCAAAAAGGCTGGAATACAAGCTGTCAACGATCATGGTTTTGAAAACAGACGAACTTTGAACATCGGACCGTTGACTTGATGCTATGCTTTAAGGATTTGGCTGGATTTCTGTCTAAATTTGACAGGAGCCGTTTACGAGAATGTGCTACGATCGTAAATTCCTCTTGCGATAGTGGCGCCATCGGGCGGTGAAACTAACTGAGGAACAACCCTCGCGCAAATTTGAAGCGGAAGCTACATATGTCGAAGCGTTATAATTTTGGGCAGTAAGTCAAGTGGCACCTTCCTATTTGAGTGGCGCTTCTGCCCAGAGCGGACATGGGCCTCGAAGAACAGGAGTCCCCAGATATTCTTGTTAGAAGTGAAGTCCTCAGCTCATTAACAAAGCCAGTCTTCTCCTGTCCTCAGCTTTGAGTCGGGGTCTTTTCATGAGCGGCGCTTCAATCGTCGTCGTGACCTTGACGTCAGCCGAACTCTGATCTCTTACTGGCTGTCCTCATTTTTGCAAACCGATTCAATTGGGACCATACTCCGCTTGAGAAGATTGCTTTAATTCAGGTCACTCTGTTGCGTCATCTCACAGTCACCAAAAAAAAGAACAATCACTTGACGGAGAATGTCATAAAATGTGGATCTGGTCTCCGCACAGTGGAAAGCATGAACACCGTCATGTCGAGTCTCGACAGTCTTGTCAGACTCGTGCTGGAGGACGATGGAGATGTGGTTTTGGCTGCTCGATAAGGGTCTGGATTGAACTTGCCGAGACCAAAGTTGTAGACAAGGCGACGCTCTGTCATGTGCAGCCGGTCAGGTGTCGCCTGTCAGACTTGTTTGGGTCAGGTTAGGTAGGTGGGGAGTCGGTTGTCTCACTTAGGTCCTGCTGGACCCATTGTGATGCCCGTTGGGCGACTCCCTCTCCAAACCACTCATGTTTATGCGGAGAGTCAGAGTTGTTGCGCTGGTAAGTGTCATTCATTGATCAAGGTCGACACGGGACGGTTCCAGTTTTGTTCTACTTTTTTTGAGTGGCTAGTGCACATACTGTATCATTTAGAAGACTTGCGCACAATTCCTGATGAGTTAGAGTCGATGGCGGAGGATCGAGTTGCCTGGAGATCTCTAGTGCGCTTCAGAAGATGGTGATGATGATGAGAGTACCCTTGTATTTAAAAGGGAGTGTTACAATTGAAACATGAACTGTCACCACAAGCGAACTGCACGAAATTAAATTGTGAATCTTGGTGGACTCCAAGGATGCCTAGGCGCCACACGACTATACGCGGATACGTTGGTTTAAGTAAGCACAGAAAGTGGTCTTAAAGAAATATGGGTTATGTCAACTAGAAGACGTGGCGCCACGGTCTACCGAGCTAGATCTTTTCAGTTTCAAACAGGTAGGGTTTGTACCTTCCTCATTTGTGTGCATTGTCTTGAATGAGGACCCTTTGCCTCACAGTCTTGGCGTCAAATGTTCTTCAGATGGGAATCATCTTGTGCATGGGTTTTCCATGTAACATCAGGTGTCGGATCTATAGGCCCCTGGTTACACTCCTGTGGCTCCACGTGCAACCAACCCGTAAATCTCGAGCAACGCTTACAAGTATAACCAACGTCCACTGTACGATACCTCGCAAATCTCTGCCAAGAAAGGGCGCTACCACAATAGTCCACTGAACCTCAAAAGTCAGCAAGAACCCACACACCCTTCGATTCTCCTAATTTCGTTGCTCTTTACAACGGGGCCAACGTAGAAGAAGTCCTTAACCAAGGCTGGCCTATTGGGACGGAAATCTCTGCCAAGAAAGGGAGCTACCACAATAGTCCACTGAACCTCAAAAGTCAGCAAGAATCCACACACCCTTCGATTCTCCTAATTTCGTTGCTCTTTACAACGGGGCCAACGTAGAACAAGTCCTTAACCAAGGCTGGCCTATTGGGACGTCCCAAGAACAAGTCAAGTCGTTGATGTTGCTTACATTACACTTAGCTTACATTGTAGATGTCGGTAAGGTAGTGATTAGATTTCTGAGAAACACTTGTCACAATTAAATTCCTTGTCCAGCGATGCTCGTGATTCAAAGCAAGTGTGATTATGTAAAAGCCCATAAATTCATCCATCGACCAACTTGCATTCTAACGATTGCACACATCAAAAGCTCATCTATCAAAGTCGCACGTGACATCTTACGACCGAGCTGCCAGCTGTTATGCAGCGCAACAACAATCAGTCACCCGAGCCGCATCTAGACATAACTGTGGTTTATGTCGGAACGAAGTGGAATGCAGCGCCTCCCTTCTCACGGGGTTTTCGCTTGTCAAAATGCGATTTGAATGACAGTCAACAATTTGACAGATCATCGAAATTCGGTAGTTGCCCTTCCGGACGCACAAAAAGCAAACTTGAATCACTTGAAAATCCGGGGAAAAAAGCCCTCCTCAGGCAGCCTTTGTTGTCTGGCACGCCCCCCACCATCGGGGTGGAATACAAATGCCCAAAAACGGAAGGCGACCACCCCGGCTTGTCTCGAGTTTCGTTTTATTCCCTTTTTCCAAAACATTAGAACTTCCACTTTATTTTATGTACGCTTCCCTAAATCAACAGAAACACACACGAAGCGGGATGAAAAACTCTCCACTTAGTGTCAACTGTCAAATGCTTGGCAGTTTGTGCTCACACCTCAGCCGATAGGCAAACAATACACCGAGGAGGAAACCCCACACGTGTAACGAGCTAGGAAAAGGGTTAATTTCCGAAGTGTCGACCCCCCTTGACCGGATGGAATAACAAGACACGGTTAGAATACTAATGTGTGTTTAGCCTCTTACACTCCATCTCACATCGTGTGCACTGACATTAGACACTTTTTTTGTTTGTTTAATTAAGCTGTCAGCAGTCGCCACGCCACCAAACAAAAATGATATGTTTGCCATTACATCCTCGTCCTCGGCGAATGCACTCGTCCGAAAAACGAACTCGGCTTAATTAAGTAAATCTGATGAAACGATCGCTGGCTCTGTCAGTGTCATGCCGCCGCCTACACTTCTCTGTCAGTGTCAGTGCGGCCCTCTCATCATTGACATAACACATTCGCAGCCAGCTAAGCTTCAATCTATAAACGAAGATGCTAATTGAAACAAAAGTTACGAAGTTTATTGACATTTGGCGCAGTTATTAACGAAGAAAGAGAAAAAAAAACCCGATTAGAACACAGTGGCGGCCCTTCTGTGCCTCTGACATATTGCATAAGTTCACACGATTGATGTCGTGACGCCGGGGGGAACTGTCACATAAGCGAGTGTTTATTTGATTTTTATCAGCGCGGAGGGGAAACATTTGCTAATTGCACAATACCGTTTTGGTTCTAATTTGACGGGAAAATATTTGTTTAGCCGAACGACCGAACGAACGAAGAGATGACGCTAGATGAGGCACAGGGTGAACAGAATTGTATTGCGTGTTGACAATTAGGTTGAACATACATGTCATGATTGAGGAGTAAGCCGGCGGGGAGGAGAGATCAAATTTTGACATGTGGTGAAATAAGAATTTATCTCACTGATTGCGACGACGTGTATGATGTAACTATGAGGCTAAGAATTGACAGTGACAGTTAGATAGAGGTTAGGAGACTTGTGTCGTTTGCCTCTTCACTTAAGGGTGCCAGCGCATTTGTCGAGGCGATTAGGAGACAAGATGGATGATTTAATTCGCCCACAGAAATCGCTAGGAATCACACAATGTGTCGTGTTCTGTCAAAATGTCAAAAGTGACACTCAGAATCTGCGTCTGGGTTTAATTATGTCATTGAGTTTCTCTTTTGACAAGTTGCTTCAATTCACATTGTTGCAAACGTCGCTTCATGGTGTCGATCACATTTCTGATCAGCTTGACATTTGTTCAAGATGTTATTCATCACAACATGTGACAAGAAAGAGGGATGGAATTAGATTTTGTCATCGAAATAAGAATTAACCGCAGTAATTGCGACAAAACCTGACTGACAAATGAGTGGCAGTTAATGGTTAGGAAACTTCAAAGTGACAGTTGTTTTATTTTTGCTCTACACTTAAGGGTGGCAACACATGAAGAGCGAGGAATGCGATTAGGAAACCACGGGTGAGTTTCATTTAAGCCACAAAAAGTCAGAAAGCAAAAAACATTATGGTATGTCCTGTCAAATTGACAGTTGTTGCTGTGCGCCAACGCAAAAAGCGAAAAATGGCGATTCGGAGACAGGGTCTGAGTTTCATTTAGGTCACAAAAAACCAAAAGTCAAGATACAATATGACATATCCTGTCAAAGTGACAGTTGTTGTTGTGCGCCAACAAATTAAAAACGAAGTATGGTGATTAGAAGACAGGATGTGAATTTCATTTCCGCCATAAAAGAAATACAACATGACGTGTCCTGACAAAATGTCAAACAGACTGTGTCACCACTCAAACTGTCACGCACAACATAATGTTACATTTAATGTCGTTCCTTTAAACTTTCAACTCCAAACGTCATCTTTTGACAAGTTGCTTCTTCATTGTTGCACTTCATTCCTTAGATCTCTTTTCGGATCAATCAAATCTGACAGATCTTTCAACTGGCCACAGCTGCATCGACAAACACACGAGCGCCATTCACGAACTAATTGGATCTCTAAACCACCCGGCAGATGCCTCTAATCACCACATTTGCGCTCCGTTACACTTTGTTTTGGCATATTTATGACAACCATCGGGGGGAAAAACGAGCGCGATTGCACATCAAATGTTGATTACTCCCAACATTCGTGGCCCCCCTCTCCGTTCTTACGTCTGTTTGTTTAATCCTCAAATCTCTTTACACCTAGTCCATATAACACGAACACAGACTCTGATGCAAATGAGAATGCATTTGAGGATGCGATGGTGTAAACTGATGTGTACCTATGCACACCACCTGGAGGTGCAACTCTCCTCTACAGGTGGGTGCTAAAAGTCTTGACGTCTAATAAATTTTTTCACGCCTATCGCCGAAGATTGCCGAAGACAATGGGGGAGTCTCTTCACAGTGAAGTGATCTCTGTTGCCGGTGTTCCAGCGGCGGCGGCATAGACCGGGTCGAAATGTTGCGCAATGTGCTCGTTGTTGAGTGCTGTTAGAGTCGGTGTTGTGTTGATGGTTGGGTAATTAATGTTGTGCATCCTTAATTGTGTAGAGGGCCAGGCAACAGAGAGGGAGAGGGCGATCCAGTCTTTGGGGGATGATGATGATCTTGCGAAAGGTGGGTGTGAGGTGAGATAAGATGGATGTTTGTTGAACAAATTAGACGTAGAAAGAGGGCTACTTTTCGGGAGGGGATCACAGGCGAGAGATGCAGATGGGAGCGAGTGCTTGGTGATGGTTCACATGCATTGATGTTGCCGACAAATTGTAAACAATCTGGATTCCTTTGACCAAGTGGATGGACTTTGTGTCTTGATTGGGAGGTGATTGTTTACTCGGGAGATGGTGGATAATGGTCAGCAATAAGGTTCTCCTCATGAAGTGGAGAGCAATTGTGCGATGATTTGTTGTCCTGTCCAGACTATTCATAAGCGAGTGAAGGAGATCAGGATAACTTGACCGAATTGAAGAGAGATTAGGTCTTAGGAAAGAAACAGCAAAAGACTGAAGATTTTACGAGCGATCATAGTATACCCTACCTTATCGACAGGAAGGGAATCTGGACAGTTCGACCAAACTGGAAAAAGATCTTGAGAGGTTAGCTGGAGACTCTAGTTAGCCCCAGCTGACGGCTTCCTTTTGAGAGCGAGCATAATATGAACTACCTTATCGGCATTCGTGTGTCAATACCGTTCTTCTTCTCCGGTTGCCTTTGCATGAAATCTGGACAAATCGACCAAACTGGAGAGAGATCAGTTTTTTAAAAAGAAACTCTATTTAGTCGCCTTTAGCTGCGATTGCAAGAGCAAACATAATGCGAAGTGCCTCATCGACATTCATGTGCTAATACTTTTCTTCTTCTCGGGTTGACTATCTCGACAGTTCGAAAGAAACCGTAATTAGTCGCAGCAAAAGATCTGCGTCGAGAGTAAGAAAATGAGAACACTACCTTACCGACCATACCGAGTGATCAACTTTGTTCATCTTCTCTTAGTGTCGCCATAGTTCGACATGGACTAGGATCTAGTTTCCCTAATTACCACTCGCATTGTACACTCCTTGACTGTGTAAAGAAAGAGAATTCAGTGACAGACTGTTTAGAGGTTTGGAGGCCTAAGGGTGCCTTCACACTGAAAGGAAAACGTGACGATTAGGAGGCAAATTGGATGACAGCTTCTTCAGCAACAACGTCCCCGAACAATGAATTTCGAGAAGTTTTTCTTGACATTTGTGCTGTCTGAGTATTTTTAGGGACTCAAGAGAGGCGGTGTAAAGGAATATGACAGTTGTTGTGGCCGGGATTGAACCACTCGTTTCAATGTAAGACTTGGAGGATTTACCACAAAAAAAGGTCGTAAATAGGCGGAGATCGACGGACCAACTAATCTCTAGATGACGCAGTGGATGATCTTGTGTTGAAGTCTTTTGATCACAGAACACATGGGCAATTATTTAGCAATAGCGACAAATTTAGATCACTTTGAGTACACCTAAGGAACAAACTTGAAATTTAGTGTGCCCAGAATAGAACCACTGTCTTCAGAGTATGTGTTGATCACATTTCTCGATCGCGACGAACTTAGATCACATTTGCGTACATATGAGCAACAAATTTGAGAGTTTGAGCGCCCAGAATCGAGCCACGATCCTCTGAAGAGTATGAGTTAAAGCATTTCTCGATCGCGACAAATTTAGATCACATTTGGGCCTGATGGGCACCATACTTGAAAGTTTGAGCGCCCAGAATCGAACCACAGTCTTCAGAGTATAAGTTGACTGCATTTCTCGATCGCGTGAAATTTAGATCACACTTGAACACACATGGGCAACAGCCTCGAAAGTTTGAGCGCCCAAAATCGAACCACGGTCCTGTGAAGAGTATGAGTTGAAGCATTTACCGACTACATCGTGACGAATTTATACTGTTTTTCCACCGAACCATCATATTTTCACCTTAATCGCGTAGTTTAGTTGAACTTTTGTTGAAACCTCAATATGCCGTTCCAACCGAATTGAAGTGGTCGGCAAAACAGCTGTTTGTTGACAAGACCTATAATCTTGAGAAGAAAAGAGAAGGCACATGTGTACACAGTGAAAGCTCCCATAAGCGGATAGGGATGGTCGTAGCACATTTGGTCGTAAAAGTGTAAAAGATTGGAAGGACAGACCAAGATCCGAACAAATCTCACTAAAACACATCCAGCTCAGCACAATTCGTAGGAAAACGATGCCAAAATGATTGGAACAGCCAACAAAAGCCGGGGAGAGTTAAATTCTGGATATTAAGACCATTTTTCTGGCTACTGTTAGCCTTGTTCACCGAAGGCAAACGTCAGGAATCAAAGAAGGATGAATTGTAAAGAGAAGAGGACCGGTTTTATTCTTCCTCCAAGCGATTCAAATTATTGAACGATAACGTGATTCGACGAATGATTCATAAAGCCTACTAGCTGCCGCTGAGTTATGGTCTTGGAACTTAGACAGACCTGTCAAAAGTCTGGAAGAAGCCATGAAGGTGTGGCCGTAATAGGAGCTTTCACTGTATATTTTCACATCTAAAAATGGGCACCAAAATTTAACTGGGGTTCACGTTCGGTTTGAGAACCTCCTATGGTACCCAATTTATTGTCCATTGATCCGAAAATGGGTGGGCTTGATTACTTCAACAACCTCAGTACTTGTGTCAAAAGAGCTAGTAAGCAAGCTTTTAAGCAAAAGGGTAACAACGGACTGATGAACTCAAGGGGATTTCGAGTAGATTTCGTCGAAATCGCGAGGTTTCGAAACTCCGAAAATTTATACGGAAACCTCATCTGTTTAGAGGAATTTGATGAAATCTCGTGATTTCGCATAGTGGGAACAAAGCATTAGATCGCATTTGCGACACGCCTGGGAAACGGACTTCTGAGTGACTGACAAAGTGCCCGGTGAGTGATTACTTCAACATCCTCAGTACTTGTGTCAAAAGAGTTAGCAAGCAAGCTTTTAAGCAAAAGGGTAACAACGGACTGATGAACTCAAGGTGATTTCGAGTAGATTTCGACGAAATCGCGAGGTTTCGAAACTCCGAAAATTTCTACCGAAACCTCGGTTGTTTCGAGGAATTTGATGAAATCTCGTGATTTCGCATAGTGGGAACAAAGCATTAGATCGCATTTGAGACACGCCTGGGAAACAGACTTCTGAGTGACAGACAAAGTGCCCGGTGAGTGATTACTTCAACAACCTCAGTAATTGTGTCAAAAGAGTTAGCAAGCAAGCTTTTAAGCAAAAGGGTAACAACGGACTCATGAACTCGAGAGGTTTTCGAGTAGATTTCGACGAAATCGCGAGGTTTCGAAACTCCGAAAATTTATACCGAAACCTCGTCTGTTTAGAGGAATTTGATGAAATCTCGTGATTTCGCATAGTGGGAACAAAGCATTAGATCGCATTTGAGTCACGCCTGGGAAACAGACTTCTGAGTGACAGACAAAGTGTCCGGTGAGTGCTTACTTCAACAACCTCAGTACTTGTGTCAAAAGAGTTAGCAAGCAAGCTTTTAAGCAAAAGGGTAACAACGGACTCATGAACTCGAGAGGTTTTCGAGTAGATTTCGACGAAATCGCGAGGTTTCGAAACTCCGAAAATTTCTACCGAAACCTCGGTTGTTTCGAGGAATTTGATGAAATCTCGTGATTTCGCGTGGATCACATCGGAGTCAAGATTGGGAAACAGACTTCTGAGATACCGCACGCAAGGCAGGTTCCCAGGAGGCATGGATCTCAACCAAGAAGCCTCTCTAGCTAACGCGATCGCAAGTACCAAGCTCATTGAGATCCGTCTTCCCGTCTGTTCGTCTCCTCGAAACAACTGTCCGAAAATTCGATACAGACTGGGGCTCAACCAAAGCACCTCCAGTTGGGTACACGAAGGCTTTTTCACTTCTTGTCATCCCCTCGAAAATCGTGTACAAGCTTCTTCCAACCAACAGACGTCCTGGACCTCAAGCAAGCAATCTCCGTTTAATTGCCTCCAGCTGGCATTTGAGATCATTGGCAAGGCACTTGAGATCATTCTCCACTTGCGTGCGTCACCTTCGCATCGTCTGTTGCATTCTCCCACACCCTGAGAGCCCCAAAACTTCATATTTTCACACGACCATCAACTGGAATAGATGTCAAGTGAGTTTACCGGCCGCCGTCCTCCAAGATGACATGCAAAACGACCGACATTTCCTTGAACCTCTCTCAAATTCACACCCAGTCCGCCTCAACCCATGTCTCACACCCCAGGCATTTGAACCAAATCAGATCGAGTGGCGAGATCAATTCACGGAAGGCATTCCAATCTCTAGGCCTCCAAACATACAGACCGACCCCCTGCCAGCGATGGACCATCTGAGCTATTTCCGCAAACGTCCATCACAATTGCAAACAACCTCGTCTTCACAAAAGAATCAGACGCCTCACATCTTCTCGTCAAACCTTGACCCTCAGAACGTGAAAGACTGCGACTCGTCCATTCACCGAAAACGAAAAAAAAATTCAATTTCGTGGTCAAGCTCAGTGTCTCGTTGTCTAAGGGATTTTCCTCCATTCGCCTGTCAAACACACACACACACACTGTCGCGAATAGCGAACGTTTCTTATCTCGATCGAGATACTCAGCCGTCAGCCAATTTGCGCAAGGCCTTTCTCTGTACGCGTGTGTGTGTGAGAGCTTGAATTTCAAAAGGAAAACCCAGCGCGCCTAAGGACGGTTCTCTATCTTATCTGGCGATAAGATTCTTGCCCCTTTTTAATTAGAAAAGCGAAGTACTCGTGGGCAAGGCAGCTGCTGCTAGAGCTGCTAGGCGGCCGCCTTAAGTGGTTGATTTCATTTCGATTTGTGCTTCTCCAAAAATGGAATCAAGGTCAGAGAGCTTGAAAAGCGCGCCTAGTTTCACCTCGTCTATGTACACCGTTAAATGCAAGAAAACTGTATCTGGCTCTTCTCTCGAGTGGTGTGTGCACTTATCATTTACCCCGCCGCGCCGCTCACTCGCTCGCTCGCTCGTATCTCTTTTGAAGTAATTTGTTTATTTTCTTATTTATTTTGAGTTTTGTTTTGTGTCTTTCTGCCTGCTCACACTTGTGTGTACAACCTCAACACTCGCACAATGGGTCGTGTGTTTTGGTTTAATTAGTTTATCATAACCCCCCTCCCCCTCCGTCTCACTGGTTAGGGAAGCTACTCCACATCCCCGGGGGGAGCTGTCATAGAACACGTTTGATATCCGCAGAAGGTTTCTGGCGGAGGCCCTCTCGCTCTCTCGTTCCCTCCCACTGTCGCACAATGTCTAGTGTGTTGTGTTGGGCCTTCACTAGAATTCATTGTATTCAGCGTTCACTTGACGTCGGGCCTAGGTCATTATCTCACTGGATTCGTACAATGACACGCATTTACTGGTGGCACATAGTTGCTCTGTGTTTACACCAAATACTCAGCCCAGCACACCGATCTCGACAGTGCGAGAATTCATTTTTATGCGTTTCAATGTTGACTAAAGGCCTCACACTTCTCTCTCTCTCTCCTCTCTCTCCTCTCTCTCCCCTCCTCCATCGCAAGCGTGTGGGGGTTCATTTGAGTTCAATTTCGGGCGTTGATTCCCCCGGGGAGTGTGATTACTCGGGCATACATTGTATAATCGTTCTCTCACCAGAATGTCGTATCGTTTCGTGAGATTCTTGAATTTCGGTTTGAATGAATGAGATTCCAACCGCAAAATGTGTGAACTCTCGGTTTTATGATTATTACTCGTTTAAATGGATGCTAAGCGGGGCATTTTGCAGAAATGATGAGCCGGCTCTAGAAGTTGTCAGGGCTTCCAGGAAATTGCTCCAGTTTCTGTGGAGCGGTCAAGTGGATTCCTGATAGCGGTTTCTTTCGTGGATATTTTTAGGTTTTCCAATGAAGCTTGGTTGTGTTCTCTCAGCAAGAGTTCATTGGTCTCTTTTATGTGTTTTGGGATTCCTGGGGAGGATTTTACGTCGACTCCTTTAAGTAGGAACATCTAGGGTCGTGGCAAATGTTACTCAATTTGCTTGGCCTTCATTGCGACTAAGGACCTCGGCGTGCTTCGTTCTTCAAAGCCGTAGTTGCCTCTAGAAACAGGGAGCGGGGCCATAAACGGACTTAGACTGCTCACCTCAACTTTCTATTCAGGAGCTCGCCTACCGATCTGTGTGAACATTTTGAAACCATTTTTCAACAATTATGTGTCCCCCAAGCTAAAGTTTATGCATTCCTCAAAAAAAAAAAGGTACACAGCCCCATGCCTTATCTTTTGCGAGAGGATGTAGGAACACTTTGTTGAAGACTGTTGGTTGAAAGCTGTGCAGAGACTTGGGTCTAGCCAACTGTCCACGGATCCATCATCATGCCTAGTCGATGTTTAGCACAGGCCTCAGTCCAACTCTGGCCAATGCAACAGAGCAGCAGAGAAGATCATGAGGTGCATGGGTAACTCTGGAACAGAAAACATGGTCATCCCAAGGTCTCTAGATCGCGTTGAGTTGTGATTAGCGGAATAGCCCAACAGAGGGAGTGCACGACAGACAGCAGCAGAGAAGATCCTCAGGTTTCTAGATCATGTTGGGTGCATGGGAAACTGTGGAACACAATCATCCTTAGGTCTCTAGCTCTCGTTGATTTCTGGACAGTGGGAGTTCCCGACTAAAATGGTGCACAAAACTGACTGAGTCCTCAACAAAATTAGCTTACACAAGTGAAGGCAGCTAACAGCGATCTTGTTCCCTAGAGACTCAGATCGTCGTTTCCATATTTGAATCGTGTTTAATTAGAGCATTTTATGATTTTTTGATCACTTTTTGTTGAAATTTGTTGACGATCGAGCGTGGACGAAGGCATTGCATACTTTTCGGCGTAGTGATTTAGGGCATTGCCTTCAACAATAAAGTTCGTGTGTTTAAATTCCGTTCGACGCAACTTAATTTATGCGGCGTCACATCTCTTGAGTCACTGTTCTTCTCAGTCATGTGCAATGCCCAATTAAACTCGGCCATGTGGAGTAGGTGTAGGCATTAAAACGCCCTCACAACTGAACCTTAATTCAGAAGAAAGAGTAACGTTATTAAGAGAGTAGTCGTTCCTGTCGGTACAGGCATACATTGCAAATCCCTGGTCCTCATCATAGTCATCTTCTGACCTGTATGATCCGCTAAAGAGGTCGCAAGGTTAAAGCACGCACGCGTGATGTCCAGGCAACTCCGATTCTCCGCCATCGACTTGAACTTATCAGGAGTTAAGCCCAGGCGTAACCAGGCGAGTTTTTGATTTTGGTCCAACCACCTCATCCTGGGTCTGCAAAGCGGCCGCCTTGCTGATGGACTCGCATTCAATGCCAATGTGGGGACATAGTTGCTACGTGACCAAGCCAACGAAGCATAGCTCTTTCCATTCGAAGGAGCAGCTGCTCAACGTTGAGTCTCTCGCGCACTGTCGTGTTTCTCGACCTATCCCGTCGAGGAATTCCTACAACAGCAGGAAGTAATCTCATCTCAGCAGCTTGTATTCGCGATCCTATTGTTTCGGTCATTACCCAAATTTCGTGACCATAGATGAGAGTTGGAATAAATACTGAGTTGAAAACCAGTAACTTGGGTTTCAAACTAAGCTCGTCCTTCCTGATTACAGATCTCCCAAGCCGTGTCAAAACTGATCCAGTTTGACCAATCCTAAAGGAAAGTTCAGCATTAATCCTTCCCCAGGACCCCAAGACCCCAAGAGACTTGAACTTCTCCACCTGCTTCACTAACATGAAGTGAGCATTGAACAGGCATTCTGGAAATTACCATAACCTCTGATTTGTCAACGTTAACCTTCATCCCAGCATCTGCACATACAAACTTAAGCCTATCAAGAGCGCGCTCGAGTTCCGTCTGGGAAGATGTGAGGATGACTAAATCATCTGCAAAAGGAAGGTGACTTACCTTCAACTCTCCCAATGTGAACATTTTCTCGTCTAGGGTGCGCTTTAACATCCAGTCCGTATAAAAAATGAAAAAGAGAGGTGACAAAACTCACCCTTGGCGAAGTCCAACGCCCACGGTTAAAGTTGTTGATTTAGCACCGTTAACCCGAACACAGCTGCTACAGTTGGTGCGTAGAGACTCAATGGCCCCAAAAGAGGACCATCAATCCCATACTCCTGAATTCATTCGCCAGGCATTTTTTGATTGAGGCTCAAGTCCACTTCGGTGTCTAGAGTCACTCAAGAATACTTCGGAATTATACGACATGAGACACCACTAAGAATTAAAGACGCTAAGTTGTGCATAAATTGTGCATCGTTTTCTGCACCTAGTATTCTCGCTAAACTGAACGTCCAGCATTTGTTAATCAAACACAAATAAATTGATATAGTTTGAAAGTTTGTTGACCGCTACATTTCGAACTTCATCCACGACATAAGACAAGCAGCGCCTCTGTTGTCAGCAATACTGATCTATCAACTAGAAATCAGTGCTGCCAATTCGACGGAATTGACTCTTTTTGTGGTCAATGTGAAGTTCCACTTTATAGACTTACCAAAAACGTTCAAAAATTTTAAACATTTTTCCAACAGCATATACAGGTGTCCCTCGTATAACGCGGTGGTTAGGTTCCAGGAAAATTCCGCGTTATGTGATTCGCGTTATAGAAGACTTAGCTTTCAGATAAATTTGAGGGTTATGTTCCAATAAGCTTTTTCCAAAATAAAAAAGGGAATAAATTAAAGATGTATGTACGTTTACAACTCAAAATCTAAATTCATACTTTATTTAAAAAAATTAAAAAATAATGAAAAAAACAATCGGAAAACATAAATATTATTCATTAACAAACTTCATTTTTGTGCTTTCGCTAGTCTGTGTGTCACTGTCTTCGAACATCATATTTCGTCGAAATAGTGAGCGCTTTGGGCGTATAACTTCATGCGTATAAGGCAAAGTTTTCGTCATTTGATAAGAAACAAATTGTTGGAAGTTCTCCCAGTGGTTGTGCGATTGTGAAATCAGTTATCAGCCTTTGTTTGGCTTTTTTAGCTATTTTATCGATTTCGTAATAAGGCGTCAGATTCATCTCTATTTGCCTCTTGAATCTGCTCGATCTCTCCATTGACGGATCATTATCTGAAAAAAAAAAGATTTCATTCTTTCAGCCAAATTTAAGCCCTCTCGTATGCGCTTTAGGCTGAAATCTGGAATTGATTCATAGATATCTTGTTGTTTTTTTTTAAATCGCGTTATATCGAAAACGCGTTGTAGAAGTACCGCGTTATACGAGGGACACCTGTACAGTGGACTCCCCCTGTGTCGAATTGTCACGGGATACCAAAATTTGTTCGAGTTACAGAGAGTTTGACTTAGAGAGAGGTTTTTGTATGAAAAGTTGAGGGAAATGTATGTAAAATACGGCGAAAAAGTTCGAGTAAGGGAGAGTTATGACTTAAGGAGAGTTCGACTTAGGGAGAGTCCACTTTACTTGCAAAAAATCCTATTGTCTTATGACTCCATTGTTCAGGCTGTGACCCTCCAACGGCCTCAGGCCCGAGAAGAAAGTAGTTCTCCCCTTTGAGACACGTTCCATTGGAAGTAAAGGTTTATCAAGTCTCAACCACAATGAACGCCGAGAGACATACGTCAACTTAAGCTTTCGAACGAATGCCGAGAGTCGGTGATTACTCTAACTGACAATTGCGATCAGTTTCGTTGAGTTTCGTTAAATTTTTCATATTTGAGTGACACTCCCTACGTACATAAGGCCCTATCACACTTCAATTTTGTTTGACATAAAACACGAATAACAGTTGAATTTTGTGTTCTCAAAAGCATTTATGGACACTGACATTAAAGGATATTTCTTCAGAGTTGCCATGACTGTCTATGCTAGTCTAGGACAAAAAGCTTTAAAACCCAGGACTTTGGAGGACTTCATCGACCTTAAAAAAGAGGATACAATTTAAATAGAGAGTAGATGAATGGGCTCAAACGACAAAGCAGTTTAGCATTATGAGGGTTGACATATGGGAGTCAAAATAAGTTTCAGTTTATCTTTTCTAGCAGATTTGTATTGACTTGTTTTTTCTTTTACATTCAGAGTCTTTTACATCATGAGCTATTTTTATTTTAAAAATTACAATTAATTGTTAGGGAGAGTGGGCAATTTCTTGAAACGCTATAGGACGTTCCGCGTTGGAGTTTAAACGAGGGCTTGTGCTCCAAAAAGAGGGCACACAACAACCCTATTTACACGACTGGATGCCGCAGTTGGTAGATGGCCCCTGGTAAGCGGGGTCCCCGGTTCGAATCCCAGGGAAAGCAAAGCTAATGCGCTTTTATCTGGTTTTCAAATCTGGTCCATTTGCTGTTGGGATCAAATAACCGGCAACTATCATTGGAGTAGTCAATCAGTGGTAGTAGTCTGACTAGGGGTGTCACGACGGACCAATATGTGCTAAGTGTGCTGGTGAATGCACTAGCAGCCCCCCTACCTAACCTAACCCTATTGAAAATATTTAAATTCTGAGTAAATGTGGATGGTAAATGTTTAGCTATCTTCGTTCATTTGTCCATTTTATCCTCACGATCCTTGCTGTCTTGCTCGAAGTACGAATGTTCGGAGAAAAGAAGAGCGGCAAGATTAACAAGTTGACAAGTGAGAAGTTTGCCCGCCAAAACCTAAGAAGAACATAGAACAGTCGACCTACGTGTGTCGTTGTGCGATAAACTGATCTCCCGCCCCCATCACCTCCCTCTGTCCTCGTTCGCTTTCGAATCAACCATGTGAAAGATTCAATTACCGAGGAAGCTATCACAATTCTTCACCTTAGTGCCCTCAGGCCACGCTCCACAGCATCTGCACAGAAGAATCGATCACGAATTGCGATGAAATTGCCTATTTTGGTCCCCCTTCAATCCACGTTAAAGGAAATCGTCTGATGTCTTGACGTAAGAACGTCCCTAATCTCCCTTTCAAAAAGGAATCAACTCTTGTATCGACCCTTGAACCTCTTCAACTCGCCTTGACAGCAACCCCTCCGCTGTCATCTGCCTGACAAGGAATGGCACAAAAGATAACCTTACAAGGATACCCCCTGCTGGTGGAGAACAGAAAACGCGTACGTCCTCCTCGGTCAATTAAAATTGAAAACTCCCACATTCCTGGACAACCTACGAGACACAGGCATCCTCATGGAGTTTACCACTCCATTAGACACCCCAAATCATGATATCGTCGAGTATCCTCCATTCCCGACCAATTAGAGACAGAAACTTCAATCGATTCCTTTTCGTCCCCCCACACCGGTCCAAGGCCTGGCACATGTACCCACGCAATGTGTTGCTCTGTCCTCCCGTGGATTAGTCTAGTCGTGTCCTTATCTGCCTCAAATCAGACAGAATTCCTTAAGGAAACGAACATTTTAATTGAACATCGGCAAGCAGTGTCCATTTGTGGATAACAGGCCCACGGCGTTGCGTGCAAATAGACGAACGAATTTTGGAGCTTCCTGGAATGAGATGAATCTTCACGTTGACCTTTCCTTGCTGCTGCAGCAACGGTACCCACCGGCAACAGTTGTCTTTCGGGACGGGTGCCATCTGCGAAGTGTCATTCATCATTTTTGAATTTCCTGGAAATTTCAGCAAGCATCTCACGATCCGCGCCAAAATGTGTGCGAGGCGCGGTGAAGAGGAGCAGGAGGCACCTCCCTTTGTTCGATGCCACACACAATTTTTGGGAACACTCAGGCGGGGGAGGGGAAGGGCTGTGCAATAAAGGAAGATTAATGAAGGACCTCCTCCGCGTTGAGGAATGCACGTTCGTTCGTTAGGGAGGCGGCAGGCGCATGGAACAAATTTCTGGCATGTCGCCTGTTTGTCTGCCTAATGGAACGTGATTGAAATAATAACATTTTTGCTAAATGAAACGATAATGTAATTATTTACTTTGTCACACAATGCATCATCATTTTGGTTTGTTCATTGTTGTTAGAGAAGCGACAGTGGAGAGTCGAGAAGCTACAGACGGGAAGCTCCAGCACCAGCACCAGCTGGAGCTTCGGAGGAGGAAGTCTGGCCGAAATGACAGCCATAAACAAATCGAGTGATGACATGCGAATGGATCGGTGGGAAGGAGCATGGAATGTGCTCCGCGTCGAGTTGGATTTGGATTGACATTGGAATTTCTGAGAAACACGAATGAGTCTTCCTCGATTGGAGGTTGGGCGTCTTTGATCTGGGTTCTTTGATGATCTGGATAAGGGAAAATGGTCGAAATGGTGTGCAGCTGCGGTTTTAATCCTTGCCGGGTGGAGGGAATAGCAGCGAAAGAGCTGCGGATCAGGAGTGAATGCACTCGTCGTGTGGAGGGCATGGAACTCTGTGCGTATGGTTTGGTTTAAGTTGGAGCCCACAAGTGGAGAAAGACTTTAATGGACTTGTTGTTTGTTGAGCTACACAAAGTAGAGAAAAACAGGCCAGCGCTTGGATCCTCAAAGAAAGGGACCTTGTGCAGCTTTGTTTCAGGGTATTTAAATAAAATTCATTAAGGACTACCTGAAGCTTGGCGATTTACAAGAGGTTGACGCCAACGCTTCTTCTTATCACACCATGCTGTTTTCAAGGAATCCAGCGTGACAACGTAGCTCCGGGTGACACTTGATGCAGCAGTCAAAATGTCAACCGCGCCTGCGCGTCATCGCGTTCGAAGTTCGTCAACGCGTTTGAACTCACTGCAACTCTTTCCTAAAGAACTCGATTGATCTTCGACTGTTCTGCGCCACGTTTGCCTTGACTGCCCGCCTTGACTGCCCGCCTAGACTGCCCGCCTATTCTGCCTGCCTGGGTCAGCGGATTCGACTTCATGGCATCCTTCAATTTTCGAACACAGCTTTAGTCTTCCGGACAACTTTTATTCATTGGACAACTTTGGGGCGCCTCCAAGAATGAATTCAATTGCATCACCCACATCAAATGTGTGAACAACCCCTTAATTCTCGCTTCAAAGTGACCTATTTTACGTAAGATCGTCTCTCCAGATGAAAGCCCAATTGCCAATCGGAGATAACAAGGATCTCACAAAATGCGCATTGATTCTTGAATCGAGGTCATTTCTTCCTCGGAAATCCGACACCATTGAACTATGTTTGAACCCACAATCCTGTTAACAGACTTATCCCCAATCCAATCCATCCCACCCCCACACAGAACCACCCACGTTCTGATCTACCTCTGCACCCATTGTGTTCACATCTTTTCTCTAATTTGTGGTCTATTGCTCCACATTTGAACTGGAATTTCTTGTGTCTTTCCATCCTCCCCACCCACCTCACACCGAGAGTCTGCGCCGCTTCATCCGTGCGCCAGATGGATGGTAGACCGCAAAACGAATTTGTATCCACATCGCACCTCATGATCAAAGCATAATACGGATTCATCTAACAAAGAAGACGAAACCGACCACCTTTAAACCCTATTTATTATCCACAATACCGTTAAGCTCTCGAGCCGATGCTGGAGGATCACTTTTCCACATCTGCGACCGCAGAAATGTGAATGGTTCTCAAAACGGAAGCCAAACCGCTTTTGTTGGTTGCGTCTCTTTTCCATCAATAGATTTCAATTTGACAAGCAGCCGCCGCCGCCACATTTGCACTCCTGCACGAACGCGCGTCTCATGGAGTCTCTCAGCCGAACGACCGACAGACCCACCGACCAATCTAACTGCCTCCGCAGCACGATGGCGGCGCGTCAATTGCCAGCCGCCGCCGCCATCGTGTGGAACTGCTTGTGCTGGCGCAGCGGTTTCTCGACGAGGACGACAAAGCCGGCTTGACGATATCCACTTACCATGGGAGACAGAGGAGAGTATTATTAGACTTACCTATATTTGGCCACTCTTCGCATGGAGTTTCGCGTATTTTTAGCGCTCTGCCTCTGGTTGACAAGCCGTAAACAGCAATTCCAGTCGCTTTGCATGCGGTGCACGTGAGACGAATGCGGAGATCGATCTCGATCTCGATCCCTACGCGATTGTATTCACGTCCGGATGCGTACGCGCCACGCTGGAGGCCTCCAGTCGCAGCGGACTTCCTTTTTGGCGATCGAATGCGATCCGAAAGCGATTGATATCAGACAGAATGGGCGGCAGCAAAGGCCACACTCACGCGCGCGCCCTATGTCTGAGCGCAACTTTCATGTATGACGTCAAAGTCGACGTTGGAAAAATGACACCTGTTTGTCCACTTTTGGCCGCGCCGCCTAATGGTTCGCTTCCGGCAGCGGGAACAACAGCGAAACGCACTTCAGAACTAGTTTCGTCCGCGTCCAGCCGGCGCACCGAAGCCGCTGATGAGCTTCTATTGATGGCCGATACCATACCCACCGTCGTGTGCTGTGCGCGCCCATCAGTATGCATCTGGAACAGTGAGCAGGAGGTGTTAAATCTGTGGGAGCCAGTCAGCTAACTGAGCTGTCAAACGACCGCGACGCTTGAGGATCATGACGGAAGAGAAATTACTTGCACGCCACCTTAGCGCTCAGTTGTTCCGGCATCCTTCTGATGCGCATCGGATTAGATTCCACTCGGGCGCGAACAATGCAGACGGGAGGGGACCTTGACGAAGGTCATCCGATGATGACTGGCCACTGGGAGTTGCGTTTGGAGGAGCGGCCTGTCCTTGAGTGTGTTCCTTTGTGAGTCATTGTCGCTTTGCGGTTTCTTACGGGCCGGCATCGTAAACAGATGACGAATTAGATGAAGAACAGTGACTCACTGGATGTGTTTTGAGTGAAAATGAAGCAAATTCTCATGAAACATGACCAAGGCGCTACGTTGGCGGAATTCTAATCAGTTGCCGGGCTTCTGAAGGAAATCAGATGACGGAGGATGAATTCTACTTTTGAGAATGGGAAATGCTGTGACTAGGCTACTAGGGCTTTCTTGAACGTTAAATCGCCGGTACGAGCATCACGGCTCCACCAAACTCCACCAATTTGTCCGTTCGATGTAGCTCTTCACTCGTTAAACAAACAAGGTCAACTGTAGAACTAGACTCAGGTCCACTTCGAAAGAAGTGGGGCCCACAATAGCGCCCCGGTCGAAGCAAACGCGGGATATGGTAGGTTAGGTTGGGTAGTGGGGCTGCTAGTGTATTCACCAGCACACTTAGACCATACTGGTCCATTGTGATAAACAAGTCAGACTAGTACCACTGATTGACTACTCGATAGTGCCGTTCATTTGATCCCAAAAGCAAATGGTGACGGGAACAGATTTGAAAACCAGATAAAAGCGTATTAACTTTGCTTTTACTGGGATTCGAACCGGGGACCCCGCTAACCAGGCCCAGGCACTCTACCAACTGCACCATCCAATCGTTCCTGATATGATTAATGCAACGTCTGCTACGCTGAAGATCATACCTACACCGTCTCTCTCCAATCAATGGCGATGCTTAGAAAGTATATAGGGATTTCCACAATGACCCTATGTTTTCTTAAAGTCGAGGTATTTACAAAATCGTCGAATTTCCAAGTGTTCACAGTTGCTTCTGAGAACTTAAGAAATAAACCGAATTCCAACTAATATCCACGTTCGTAGAGACAAACTGAACGAAACTCGACGAAACTGAGTTCGCGGAACCAGAAGTGCACATTGTTGAAAACAAGCGGCGTTGCTGATGACTAATTAGCTGCCAAATAAAAGCTACCTTATCCATCAGTCTGGAATTTGCTATATTCTTATATCCTTTGGAAACGCCACACCGGGAGATTTTTCCGAAAGGTCTTTTTGCAACCATGCTCACACGTATTGACAGATTGCACAACTGGCAAGGTGTTCATCACCACAGCTACCTCCCTTATGATTTCTCGAAAGTGCGCCCTCTGTGTCATGTGCGTCCTCTATTCCGTTGTCTCACTGACACGGAGTTGGCCAACTCAGAGATGATGAAATACTTATTTGATGTCCCACGTGTGGTCCGGATTTGACATGCTGCATCTCATACGTCAATTCTTAGTGTCATCCTGACTGCTTATGTCAAAATTAAGATTTGCCATTTCACAAAATGGATATTTTGATATCCCCTGAACGAAATTGGGAACACTTTATGCAGAAGTAGTGTTCAATATTTGGGTTCAATATAATATTTGAAGAGACAGACTCGGTTATGTAGGTCTTAAAGCTTTAATGCCGACTCAGGACGGTGAAGTTGAGCAGTTTCTTTCTTGACTGGAGTACTCTTTGAGCGTTGTCAGTGACGCGAAAGAGGTTGAGCCGTGAATTATGATGGTTGGTTAATTTGGTAATTCGAACCTGGTATTAGTAACGGGGTGAATCAGAGTTCTTATTTGAAAATTCGGTCGTTATTTTAACGTTTTTTTTTTTTTAATTTCGGTATTAAATTAAATTTTTTTAATTAAAATTTTCAACACAGTATGGTGGGGTAAACGAACGAACAAATCTTATGTTCATGAAGTCGATTCATTAAAACTTTGAGCAAGTTGCAATCTGAGATACTAGGACATTATTATCGAATGTACAACATAGTGTGAATTTTTGCCTATGAATAAAAATTAATAAGACTTCGAAACCGAGCCTGATGAGAGAAGAGGAGGCCTGCGTCTAAGGTGACGAACCAACTTGGATTGGACTTCAACCAACTTGGATTGCGAAACTGAAGACTAAGGAAGAGGAAGTTAGCCAGTCGAGGTCTGGTCGAGGTCCAGATCTATTTCGGATTATAGCGTCCGACTATCATAATGCATATATTTTGTTCATGGCCATTGAATTGTGCGCGTTGAAAGCCAACGCAAACGCACTATTGTGTTTCAGGCTTAAATCCTTTTTTAACATTCAACGTTCTCCAACGTAATGATGCACAACCTGAAGAGTTTTGGCATATTATGCGGACTTGGTTGATGGTGGGTGCCGATTTGAACATCCTGGGTCTGGTTCCAGTCACGAGGATCGGTGTTCCCTGTTTCTACAGACGTCGGTACTTCATATTCACATTAAGACTCATCTATTCTAGTACAAAGTCTGCGTCACGACACCAGGAGAAATGTTAACCACTTGACATTTGGTATTTTTGCCGAAGAATCAGTCTTCCCCTGTCCTCCTGGAACCTGGAGCCACGGATTCGAAGACCCTCTTAGATAGAGCATCGGTGCCTAAAAACTCGATTTGACCAAGCCAGTCCAGTCACAGCCAATTCTACGTCCACATCTCGATACACCTCGTAGAACTGTTCACTGTTGTGTCCTTGCCTCATTGCCCCTTCCCAGCAGGCAGGATGGACATCTCCGTCTCCAGTGAATGTAATTCTACAAATTCCCACCGAAGGCCTGGCCTTGACTGTATTTGATCTTCAAATTTGTTCAGCAAATCTCAACTCTCGGCATTCCATGCCAACGTTCCCAAGAAACTCTCGCAACGCAACACACGCTCAATGTCATCATCGCTCCGTCAGGCCACATTCCAGCAGTTCACTAGAACAGCGAAGCAAAACCAGAACTCCATTCCGCAGAAACTCGAAAGGCGACCGCCGCCGCACCTCCTCCCGCTCTTCGCATCTCTGGCTTGGTCAAATAGTTGAAGGTGCGAAAATATTGCATGGAAACAATGTTATTGTTAAGAAGTTACTTTTGCAGCGGCACACTCCGCCCGCGCCGCGCTGTGCTCCGCCACTCGGATACAGTATCTCACAGCACGCTCTCGGGGTGTCCCTTATTGCGGCTTGGTTTATTACACACGGTGGCGCATATAGGGGCACGCCTCGGCGCTGCGCTCCGACTTGGTCTGGTCTAGCTCTAGCACCAGCGACAGCGGCAATGCAGTATCTTGCTTTATGTCCATTATATTATTGATTGTTTCGTGCGGGCCTGCATGCTGCCCATTTGTTGTGCCCTCAAATGAGACAGTGACTTATGGGCCATCGAGTGTTGATAAGAGTTTCCAGGGAGAGGACGTCGAGATAGAATTTCGTGTACGTAGCGTGCCATTGGGGAGTGGCACTTTATGATTTTGTTTCGTGTTGTTTTTCCCCGCGAGAGCTGGCTGGCGGCCTGTCTCCACAATTAATAATAATAAATCGCACACAGAGATAGGGCCTGAGCTTGAGTGTTGTTCGGCTGGTCGGCTGCGCGACTTGGAGGCGATCTCTGACTATTTGCCGACCACTTGAAGATCACAAGTTAATGCTTGACAACTGTGCGACACTATTCTGAATGATAAAGTGCGGTAATTAATTTCCCCCGATTTTGTGTTGTTCTCTCTCTCGTCGGTTTGGTTGTGGTTGTCTCGGTCTCACAACCTTGGGGACAGTGTTCGGTAAATCATTTGTCAGACGGTGAAACAGAATCTGGACTTCCTAGCGACTGTGGTGCTGATTCATGGAGTAATAATATTTGTTGAAGACATTCCGCGCTTGAGCTTGATGTGCGATGAGTGTGTTTCGATTGCCATGAACCGACTGAGAAATGAAGGGTTTTTAAAAGGTTATTGCCATTTATGGCCGGAGGAGTGGGTCCAGGGATTTTTTTTAAGGACTTCCGTGTGCGACGGAGGCTTGGTGCAGGCGTTGATGGGTTTTTTTGGAATGACGGCAGGAAGTTGGGAGTCTGGTTCTGAGTTGGCCAGAGATGAGGTGGCGGTGGAATGTGAATTGACGATGCGTTTGTCATTCCTGACCTTGTTTTGGGATGTGACGATAGGAAACAGGGTGTTTCTAGTTCTTCATCGAAATCATTAAGTTGAACGTGCTTTCGAATCACAAAGTTGATGACCTGTTAAATGTGAGCGGTTCGTGAAAGATTAAGTCCTTTCCAGATTGAGAAGAAGGAGTATTATCAGAATAACTTTGTGTTGGGTCCCATTTGACCAGGCACGTGAACGCAAATGTAGAACAAGTGGTTTCAAGGTTTAGACAGTCTTGTCGAAAGAAGATCAGGGTGAAGTGACGGAGCGGTTAAGTCTTCAACGAGAAATTTGTTTAAGCTTGCAATGCTATCGCGCCTCATTTGGAGCACTTTCAATCGCATTAAGTGAAACAGGATGTGAACAGACACCGTGACAGTAACCTGTCTGGAAAGAGCCGTCACTCGTTGGCAGACAGATGGTAGTTGACACTACACATGTTTAGCAAATTAAGAAGGTTCTCAGATCCACAAAAATGGCGTCTTCTTTGACGAGAGATAAGTCTCTTATAATTTAATAACTTAGCACAGGATCTTCCGGGGTGTTTAGCAAATCAAGAAGGTTCCTCCGATCGCCCGAAAATCCACAAAAATTGCATCCCCTTTGACGAGAGATAAGCCTCTTAAGCGTTTAGTGTGTTCTCCTGAAGGCCTCTGGCAACAGTCCCTTTGGTCCTTATTATTTTATTGTTATTGTTGTTGAGGGTATAATGTACCGCGACCTTTAGATCTCTAGTAAGTAAGTAATTTTCAGACTTGTACTGAGGGGTATGAACTCCTGTTGCGCAAAGGTGGAAGAGATTGATTCTAGAGAATTCTCCAGAGATGGTTCTAGTGACTTCAGTGGTTCCTCAGATATTAGGCAAGTGCCATACAAAATCCCAGTACATGCTCTGAAATTCCATCAGATTCTCCATACAATCTGCTGAGACCTTCTTTTGATCACCCTACTTTCTTGCTAGCTGCTCCCTGAGTCTGCATTGCCAGTTAGAATACGGAGGTTGTTCTTGCTCTTCATCATACATGCCTCAAGCCCCTTTCGGTTGCATTGACTTAAGAGTTTCTTGGTTTGATTTATGCCATGAGTGTTGTCCCAGGCTTCTGTCCTGTTCCTTATTTCTAGTTGTCTGATTACTTCTCTAAGGACATGGTCTTTGTATAGATAAATGATTTTCTTGATCTAATTTACTGGTTTTGTGTTTTTATTTGAATTAAAAAAGATTGATCGCAAAGAGCGAATGCATTAAAAAAATAGGAACAGAACATAAATTAAGATCTATTACATTTCTATTACTTCTTCTCAATCTAGTACATTAGAAGATGACATATAAATCGAATGACATAACTCTGTTTGATTTGACAGTTTCTTTACAACATAAAATTATTTCAAACAGTCTCCTACAGCGCAGAATGTTTCGGGCCCTGTGAACGGTTGCGATGCACCTTTCCTAGCTCGGGAGACGGACATTTCATTGCCTTCTATCCCTTTATGGCAAGGTATACAGCTGAGTTTTACTCTGTTCCTCCAGCTAAACACTTTAAGACTCTTTAAGCTCCTACGCCTACTCCGTCTCTTCCACACGTGGTCATGACAAAACTACGAATTCTATTCGGGTAGATTTTGACAGAGAATCTACGAGAATGTCCTACACGATAATAGATTCTTTTTGCGATTGTGGCGCCATCTAGTACACTTATCAGACCACTCTCGTGTATCCTGTCGTCAACAAGGGACATACAAAATCCACATTTTAGACAAAACATCACATTGGACGGCTTTAAAGCTCTAGGTGGTCCTGGTGACCTGGTATCGTCTACCGCACCAGATCAATGGCAGAATAACTCTTGCCAACCGCTGAAACAATTGAATAGAGCCCTCTATCGAGACGTCTACTCTCCTGGCTTACGGCACAGATGCGTTGGCAATTTCTAAAACCGACGATGTAGTCGTTGGTCTCTTCTTGGTCTCGTTTGTGTTGGTGACATCAGTAGGAGGAGATCCAACCACAAACGGAACGGGCTGTAGAGCGGCAAGAGTCTACTGATCAAACTCCTAAGGTGGCTGGGCCATGCAAAGCGCAGGAAGAACTTACCACCCGTCCGAACATTCCTTGACTCCTAGCCTGTGGAACAATGGATCAGACGACACCGCGTCAAAGGTGGACCACACAAGAGGAGAAAGACTTCAACAAATTGGTGTCGACTCCATGGCGCGGAAACATGGATAATCTCAAGAGCGGATGAATAAGCCCTTGGAGAAAAGTTCTGCGTTCAATCTTTGGTCCTGTTTGCGTTGATGGTTCTTGGAGAAGAAGATTCAACCATGAAATAGGCCGTACAGTTCATGGTTGAACTCCAAGAACCAACAGCGACATGAGCCTAGCCAGGCGTCTACTGATCGAAATCCTAAGACTGCTAGACCATTTAGAGCGCATGGACAACACTGCTCCAGCAAGAAGAGTGTTCGACTCCGAACCAGTGGGACAACGCAATAGAGGACGCCCACGGAACCGATGGTGAACCCAGGTGGAGAAGGACCTCAACCAACTTGGCATGCGCAGTTGGGAATAGCAGGCTAAAGATCGTGCCAACTGGATGGTCTTGTCGGTTGATGCCCAGGTCCACCCCGGGCTGTAGCGCCACCAGAAGAAGAAAAAGAACTGCCGGCAGATGGGCTGATGTCGCACTTACTGCAAAGGATTGTTGATTGAGGCTCACGTTAGACTGCTGGAATTCCCTGAAATTTCCCAAGAGTTCCATGAACCTGGTACGAGATTAGTCTACAATCTGGATTAAGCCTAATTCAGTCCACCGTCCCCCGTGAATTGTGACTGCTTCGTCCACCGTCCCCCCAGCTTCCACAGAAATTCGTTACATTTCATCGAGTCTCGACGGCCGGCTCAACTCCTTGTGTCACCACTTCCACGGGCACGCCAAGAGCCTGCATGCACTCCAACGATAGCAATCAAACCCTCGACCGTTAAACAGTCTCATAATTTCACCATTCCCACCGGGTTGCCAGTGCGCCTACTAGTCTAGATGTGAGTTTTACCTCACAGCACGCCTAACTGTGTCACCCGAAAGCTTCCACATGAGAGTAAACCTGTTCCACGATACACTTGCACCAACTCCATCCGAATCTTCAGCTTCAAGTGAGTCTACAATCACAACCAGTTGCTTCATTTTCACTACCCACCCGTCTCACCGTCTCTGCTTCTTTGGCAAGAACCATTACCATGGCCGAAAACCTGCTCCTCCCCCCTCCCCCCACTCCTCGGTTAATGTCTTCTCCGTTCCAACTGTAAACATCCACCGTCATCATAATCGCGACATGATGAGACGTCTTCCATCCAGGTTTGGCGAATCCAAGCGAGAGGTTATGCAATCATCAACGGCAACAGAATGTGAACAAGCGATCATCCACCAAACTCAACCAGCTATCCAGAAGCAGCAGCGGCAGCAGAAATGTGAGGAAACAGTTCATAGTTCAAAGCACTTTAGTTGCTGCTTCTACTCTGCTTCAAGACATCAACCGATTGCCGCTGCCGCAGAGGGACGTTGGAAAGGCAGACCCCAACATCGCTCAACAACTGACGCAATCTGAACGCGCGGAAGAAGATGTGTTGTCTGTTGCCGCCGCCATCAGCCCGCGATCCCAGGGACTGCATACTTTAATATGGGAAAATGTGATCACATCATTGTGAACAGAGAGAGACACGGTCTCGTCTTCGTCGGTAATGCGATGTAATTTTCCGTTTCAACAACTCGCGGTGCGGAAGAAGTCGCGGCTGCGAAAACAAAACCACTTCCCTTTCCAAACCCTGCTCGTCACACATCTCAAGTGCGAATCTCTCCTCTGACGATCGGCGATTTCTTTGCCAAAAGTCCATCCCCCAAACGCATATCTCGCCCTCGAATCGCCAGTGCGACCAACCGAATATCCGTGCAATCATCATCGCCATCCGCCACTCGAAGACTTCCTTCCTTTCTCGCGTTTGTTTCGGCACATCAAGCCCCCGGACTATTTGGCTGGAGTGGTGGAAGTGCGTGGTCATGTGCAAAATGATTTACGAGAATTTTTATTGTAATGTCCTCCTCCTCGTGCTGGAGTGTACTACAGCTTACGATGATAAAGATATAAAAATCAGCAAAAGTGCCCAAAAGAGAGGGTCTTCACATTACGTTGTTTTTTAATGACCGACTGTGCTGGAGAATGCTTCAGAGAATGGCATGGACAAAGGCGCTTAGATTGAATGTGCTGCCGAAACCGATGGGATAGACCTTTATTAGCTTCGTTATTATCCATCCATCCATCCATCGATCCATTCATTCCATAGAGCTGCTGACTTTGTAAAAGAATTCCAAGGAAAGCCTCGAGGCTCTGTGCATAGGTTCTCTGCGAAAGTCGAGTCGAGTGTAGCCACGAGGGATTATTGAATTTGAATAAAGAAGCCGAACTCTCGCTTTCAAGTGATGGCTGTGCGTCCATAAAAAATAGTCTCGGGTCAATGGGGAACGAAGAAGGCAGACAATGAACTGGGTCTTGGTGAAAGGGGAGCTTCCCGCGATTCGTTCATGTCCAAGCCGGCTGCCGATGACCACTGAGGTTGACGCCTGAGTAATGTGCGTTTGAACGAACTATCAATGCAACCTAAGTCGGCGCATCCTTCAAAGTTACAGCCTCAAGAGGCACCCCACCAACTGTAGTCATCTCCACTCTCCTGTGGGTGCTCGTCATAAATGAAGTTCTTGAGGTAAGGCAGAGCTGGTTGAACCAGCGATAAGTTCCCACCTCAGGACCTCAATTTGACAGTCTTGGGATTAACCCTCATTCCTCCTATTTACCAACAAACAGTCAACATTCCGGTTTTAAACAGACCAACAAAAGATCGCGTAGTGGAGGACTTTGTCTACCTCGGGGAAAACGTGAACTCCACGAATGACATCACAGTGGAGATCCGACGTAGAATCACACACCTGGCAACCGATGCTACTTCGGTTTGTCAAAACAACTGGCGTCAAAACTTCTGACTCGAAGGACCAAGAGCATGCTCTACAAAACTCTTATTTTGCCAAGTCTGCTGCATGGAGCCGAAAGCTAGGCGCCAAGCTAAAACTGCCGAGATGATTCTTGTTACCTTCGAAAGAAAAGTTCTACGTCCGATACATGGTCCCGTCTGCGAGGAAGGCGAATGGAGGAGGAGCCACAACTGAGAACTCGACGAGCTGTACCAGGGTGTGGATGTAGTCCAGTTCCGACTCGGTCACATCGAGCGCATGGACACTAACGCTCCAGCTAAGAGGGTACTCGTATCCGAGCCTCCTGGTTCGAGAAGGAGGGGAAGACCTAACCTCCGGTATAAAGACCAAGTAATCGCAGATGCAAGACGACTTGGTCTTGATGACTGGTAGCTCACGGATGCAAGACAACTTGGTCTTGACCACTGGAAGTAGCGTGCCCAGGCCATTCAGCGATTGAAGGCAGCCATTGATCAGGTCATGGAGGCAGCCAAAATGATATCAAAGTTAGAAACACTACCGGCTGATTAGAACCAAGCAACCACCGGAAACAGAAATCAAGTCCAATCTTGTCGCTTGCTTCGAAGAAACTGTTCTGAGTAACCAGAAGTCGATGCTGGGTGGCAGGTCACATGGACAAAGCCGGAAAAGAGGCATCAGAAGAACTTGGCAAGAAAAGGGTCGAAACTGACCCACCATAGGAAACCACCTCTTGAAGACGTCAAGAATAAGTGGATGATAAAATCCGAGGAAGCAGAAAGGATGCTTTGGACCAAGTTCAATTATGCAAAAATGGACAGATTCCTACAATGCTGCAAGATGATGCTCCCGATGGTACAGAGAAACTTGTCTTAGCGGACACTAGTGGGACCATCATGATTGTCCGTTCTGAAGGAGATGAAACACACGAATATCTTCATGCGAGGACCATGACGAATTGTCCGTAAAGCGAGGTGTCCCTTATAGAGATTATTCGCAAAGAGAAGCTTCACTGCAGTCGGAGCGCCTACCATAATCATCTGAGGTACCATGGAAACGAGGAGGGACTAACCTATAGCGTCATATAAACAAGCTGTGGCGACGAAGAAAAATTGAGGATAGTCCTCACTACCTTTGTCACTGTCCCAGTCAGGAAATAACAAAAATCACAGGATTTCGGACGGCTGGACGTCATAGGAACAACATCATGACAAGCACGAAGTAGGAGCTAAGAGGTTATTTTACTCCATAGGGATTACAATGCGTCGACCAGGCAGGCTCGAAGTGAGACGTGGTCTACCCACTTAACCTAACGTACGATCTCCTTGAGAATGATGTCGAAGAAGTCGTCCGACACTCGGCTTATCTATGCACTGACTCTGACATTACAGACTCTAATGAAGCAGCAGGCGTTGTATACCGTTAGCACACTCGTCTCGGTTCAGACATGCTTCCCAGAGGTCCTTACCGACTCTAACGACACAGCTTGCGTCCTCTACCCACTCACGAACCCACCTCCACCACGCCACGACACTCGTCTCGATTCTATCACGTAAGAGGTCCTTACAGTCCTTTACCCACTCACGAACCTACCTCCACTACGACTCTAGTCTCGATTCGGACAGGTCCCCCAGAGGTCCTTACCGACTCTTACGACGCAACGTGCATCCTCTACCCACTCCACCATCATAAAATATCAAAATCTCTCGGCATTCCCTCAAGAACTCTCACTTTTCCTGCGCTTCACAGCCGAAGGCATAGTCCACCTCTCGGCACCCACAACTGCTTACCATTCTTTCAATTTCCATTAGCTCTTATCTAGCATTGACCTTGTTTCCGCCAAAATAAATCAGTTCCTTCATTTATCAAATCTATCTCTATCAACGAAAACTAATTTCAATTAATTTCTTCTCTCTCTCTCTCATTTTTCTTAACAGAGGCAAATTCGCCGCCGTCCGACGAGCCATTCACAAGAAATCCGGTGTACATTTCGCAGCGAAATTTCTAAAACGCCGACGTCGAGCTCAATCATCGGACAAGGAGATAAAACATGAGATTGCTGTATTAATGCTGTGCGCGGGATCCGACAATATTGTCAAACTGAATGCAGTTCATGAGTCCAGATCAGATACGGCTCTACTATTGGAATTGTAAGTGTTGTACACAATAAATGTGTGCGAGTTGAATTCAACAAATTTGTTTCTCATTGCAGAGCGACTGGAGGAGAGCTACAGACATTTCTGGACAATGAGGAATCCCTAAGCGAGGAACAGACACGAGTTTGTATGCGCGAAGTACTTAAGGCCCTTCAGTACCTGCACAAACGTTCAATAGCACACTTGGATCTAAAGCCGCAAAATATCTTGCTAACCGGTGAAAGGATCGAGGGTAAGTGCAGCTAACTCTCATCGCATACTAGTGCAGGGGGGAGAGTGCATGGGAAGTGAGAGGCGGCGATG
The DNA here is from genome assembly GCA_964034865.1 of Eristalis intricaria. Classification (NCBI taxonomy): domain Eukaryota; kingdom Metazoa; phylum Arthropoda; class Insecta; order Diptera; family Syrphidae; genus Eristalis; species Eristalis intricaria. The sequence continues at coordinate 6,532,762 of OZ035876.1, forward strand.
GCACATAAATCATTACAATCGGCGCACGAACTTTGACTCTTTGTGTCTTGAGCGTGCGCACGAGTTATTGCGGTTTTGCCAGCGTTATATTGGCAAAGTGTTGTCTTGTTGCCACTGACGTCTGTGGCACTTCCACCACTAATGCGCCTCCGTGGAGATGGATAAATGTTGTAAATGATATGCGCCGAGAGGGAAGAAGATGCAGCGAAAGTTATGGAATTTGAAAACGCTCTTTCGCATACAGATTTGTCAGATCAAGGTCACCAGCTGCAGTGGCAAGAGAAAATACTTTTTGCTGACCCAGTGATACATAACCAAGCCCTTAAGTGGAAATCTACACGTCGCAAGCTGATCGTTGCACTCTCTCGTCTTGCATCTGCATTTCATCTCACGCATCGATTTAGATTGCATCTAATTGTGTGTTGTTTTTGCTTTACTTACAGATGGTCTAAAATTATGCGACTTTGGTATTTCACGTGTTGTGGCCAACGGCAGTAATGTGCGTGAAATTCTTGGAACACCCGACTATGTGGCACCTGAAGTTCTACAATACGAACCGCTTTCCCTGCAGACAGACATTTGGTCCGTTGGTGTTTTAACCTATGTCCTCCTATCGGGATTCTCACCATTTGGTGGTGATACTAAACAAGAGACCTTCCTTAACATATCACAATGTGCCCTCACGTTTCCCGAGAAACTCTTCAAAGGGGTATCAGTCCATGCCATCGACTTTATACGGCGGGCACTTCGCATTAAGCCAAAGTAAGTATTTGTATAAAGCAGAAAAGCCTGTTCAACTGATTAAATGTCATTTTTTTCTTGATTTGCAGTGACCGCATGACAGCATCAGGATGTCTGGAACACATTTGGTTACGCGATGAAATGTCCGTCGATAGAAAGATCCTAAGCATATCCACAGCTCACGATGACCTCTCCTCAAATGGTGGTGGTGGCAGCGGTGGCAGTGGTCATTCCGACGATGAGGAGGACGACGATGAGAACAGCAGCAGCAGCAGTGACAGCAGTAGTAATCAAGGTATGAACGGCATGTCAAATGGTACCAAAAAAATGATGCACAATGGAACAACACGAAATGGTACACATCCAACTGCGAATGGTCATACATCGTCATGCTCAAGCAGCAATAATACCAGCACCACAATCACCTCAACATTATCCAAACAACAACAGCACAATGGACAACAACATCACGATTTGAATCCATCATGCCGCCGTCATTCTTCCGATGCAAATAAGGAGAATACTTTTTTACGGAAACCCTCATCGATGAGCAGCAGCGGCAGCAGCACATCGACAAACTCTTCAATATCATCAAAATTGAATAGTACCAATGGAACAACAACAATCAATCCAATACAATCACAGCAATTACAATTGCCAACGACAAATGGTTCAGCAACGACACCCTGCTTATTTCCAGATGCACCCACCACACCAAAAGTAATACGCAAAGCACCAACATCTGAGTCCTCACCCACCAGTGTGAAGGCCTTGGTTAAGAAGTTTCAATTGGAAAGCTGTCAACAGCAACAACAGCAGCAGCAGCAACAGCAACAGCAGCACCAAACATCAACAACAGCAACGAGTCTGCTGTTAAAAGAGGCCCATCACAACAACAATAATAACAACAATAATAGTGATAGAAAATTCAATGGACACATAATAATCCATCATCATCAATACAACAGTACATCCTCCTCCAAGTATCATAGTCATAACAATAGTAATAGCGTTAATAGTAGTAATCGTAAGAGCAGCAACGGCAGCTGTATCAACGGAACAACGACAACGACACTAAAATCAACGACAGATGTTGTCACCAGTATTAATGGTACATCTGTGGGTGTAGGCGTGGGAGTGGGAGTAGCAGCAACAACAATAACTGTGGCACCTATTACATCGTCCGCATCGATGCAATCAATTAATGGAACGCCATCATCGTCATCATCATCAACTGTGGCAGTTAATGGTGGTAACAGTAGTAGCAGCAGCAACAGCAGTAGCAGTAGTAACAATGCCACCTATAAAACAAGTTGTGTCTTCTGTTTGACATGCAGCGGTCCTGGATGCCGGCATTCGGGTACATCAGTAGCAAATAAGCAAACAACGAACAGCATTGGACTGGATCAGGGTATCATCTGTTAGCTAAGGGCCAGCAGGGCCCGAAGAAACGCCAAAAGTTTCTTCAATCGTTTTCTGTGCTGCATGTAATATCTAGCCATCAGATACACACCTTCCCCAAATTTTTCCCCACCCTGAAAAAAGGAAAAACAAAATACTGCTAGATGCAGAATATAAAATTATGATTAATTTTGGTATTCCTTCTATTTTCTGTTTCGTAAATAGTTAGTGTTTCCTTTAATTTTGCTCTTAATTTAAATGAAATCAAATAAACAGAAAACAAAACTGTTAGGTAAAGTAAGAACTTAGGTGTGTAAGCATATCGAATAGAAAAAAAAATAAAACCGCTAAATAAATGCGCATAAAAGTCAGAATGCGAGAGCAGCCAGAGAGTTAAATTATGAAAGATATTCGAAAGAATGCCGAGAGACAGTTAGAGAGTGAAAAGAAGAAGTGAGAGGCAACATGAAGCAGCTAAAAATAAATAACAAAACAAACCTATGAAGATGATGATGATAAATGATAAATAAAAACAAATAAACCGGAAGCAGGGCGCGCCATTTCTAAACCAAGAAGGAAAAAATAAAAAAAACCCCTCTCGCTTGCTGTATTAAGTATAAATTTATATATTTTTTAACAATTTCTAAATAATTTATTTAAAAACAAAAAATCGATGAAGATGAAGGTGGTGAAAATATATAGACTATAAATATATATTCTCCAAAACGGAACCGGAAGGAGGGAGTATAAACTACATAAATATAAAAGTATATATATAATTTCAAATCCATTGTATAGATATTTAATTGATTTTCTATTATATATATATATAAAAATTTTTTTCTCTTCGGAAAAGCAAAATGCGCACATAAGAGATTTTTCTTTTTTTTTGTTTGTTTTTCTTTTGCAAATTTAATGTTATTCACTCTTCTTTGTTTATTTCTACGTATATATATACATATTTTTTATCATTTATAATTTTTTTTTTTTTGTTTTTTTCTTTTTAATTTTACGAAGAAATAAAAATGAAGTTTTTTCTCGCTTAACTCATTTTTTTTTGTTTTCTTCTGTTGTTGCTTAAAAGACATGTCAGTTCTGTTTCGCCTGTCACTTGTTGCGTGGGCGAGGAATTTTGTAGCGGCGCCATCTTGGGTGAAATTTGAAATTTAAGAGATAAACTAAAACTGAAGTAAAAATTGGAAAGAAGAGAAAAACTAAAATAAAAATGAATACAAAACAAAACAAAAAAATAAATAATAATAATTCACGGTTGTCGTATTGTCTGTAGTTAAACAAAATCTATAATATAAATATTTAAATTCTATTTTTATTTATAGCTTAAATACAAAATACAAGAGTTAAACAAAATTGAAATGGTCTTAAAATCGCTTAAATGAAAAATTAAATTGAATGGGATTCGAGAAAAATAAGAGTTGTTAATTCAAGGAAAAAAAAAAGAAAACCGTTATATAGGAAGAAGAATGAAAATGGATTAAAGAATAAGTAAGAAAAGTTAGAGAATGTAAATTAAATCACAGAAACAGAATAAAATAGAAATTATGGCAGTGTTGTTGTTGAATATGAAAAAAAGAAAGAAAAAAAAAACTGAAACAAAAAAGAAAAATATTAAATTTATCGTGTTAGTTGTAATTATTCGCGCGACTTTAAATAAAATATTAAAAATCAATTAATTGTCCTGTTCTTCTATATTGTAACTGGTTGGTTGGGGGAGAGTGTGTGGAGATTTGTTAGGAAAGGTGTTGATGATTTTTTTATTTTTAGGCGTGGAGTTGGACTCAGTCGTAGGAAGGGAATTGGAATTTGAAGTTTTTCCTTGGAATGCAAACGCGCGAGGGAACAGATTTAGGCGTTAAAAATGTTTGACGTTGCCTGCAAGGCTCTCTAGAATAGGTTTTTGGGGACTTTTGCCTCGGTTGTGTGCAAAGACATCCTGCTTACCGAGTCTCTGAGGACTCCGCCTTGGGGACTTTTGCCTCGGTTGTGTTCAAAGACGTTCTGTTTAACCAAGTTTCTGAGGACGTCGCCTTATCCTGAGCAGAGAACGAGACAGATTCTTGCATTTGCTCGCTTTGGACACTCTGCTTAACAAAGTTTTTGAGGACTTCACCTTCTCCTGAGCAGAGAACGAGACAGATTCTTGCATTTGCTTGCATTAGACTCAGCTTCGAGGTAGGATTCAGCGGAGTGTGTCTTTTCCCTTATTTGCCTCATGAGAGAAATCTTCAACTTATAAAATTGAATGAACGAAACGTTGTTCAGCGTTGTCATGGACTCGCACTCTTATTGGATGCTCCACTTGGATCTTATGGTCCCTTGAGCTGTCAATTTCCTGACTTGCAACCTGGCAATTATTGGCTTGGTCATTCTAAACTGGAAAACTTTACATAACACGTTTATGATTTCGTTGTTGCCCAGTAAGCCATTTGTTTTCGCTGTTGACCAGGATCTGCTTGGATTCAACTGCATTCGATTCAAATAAGGATTCAGTGGCTGCTTCCACACATTTTTCTTCTTTCTAGGAGAGTGCGAATGAACTTCGCAAAGACGCTATGTTCAGCAACAAATGAAGAGTCTCCTTTGGGCACACACAATCTGCCTCACTTTTCCAAGGTTTTTTAGCCTGCACTTGAGAAGGAGCACGAAAGGTAACAGTCTCGAGGGAGACTCTAGGTTCTGAGTACCAGACGATAAGGAGGTATCTCTAATGAAGATGAGATGGCTGAGAATAGTTGCACTGGCAGCGTCTTAAGAACACATTCGTTGTTCAAAGGGTTTATAGAGCTACACGTGCCTCCTTTGAGGAAAGTATAATGGACTTTCCTTAATGTTTCAAAGGATGATAAGGTGAATGAGGCAAGTAACTGAGAGGTGACTGAGACAAGTGACTAAGAGGTGACTGAGACAAGTAGAAAGGGCTTCAATGCACCCTATGGAAGTAAATTTGAAGATGCCATTGAGCTAAGCGTACCTCCTTTGTTGAGAATATAACGCTGTCTTTTCGCTTCTGTCTCAAATTAAGATGGGGCGAGTAGGGAACAGAAGGTCCACTCCATAGACGCACATAGCAAATCCTTTCTTCAAAGACATCAGTAGGATAGCTTTTAATTGGTCACATAAATGAAGAAGAACCAAATTCAGTTTAGGCACAGAGAGACTTTCGAAAATTCTGGCTAATCAAACTGATCCATGCAAAGGATAAAGTCTGTTTCTTCAGACCAAGATGCCTTTTAGCGTCTTAATTTCAGACTCGACTGTGTTTTCGTATTTCTTCATCAAAAAAAAAATGGGAATCTTCCAGAAAATTATCTGCACAATGCCACAGCGTTCCTGTCTTACTTTTAGAAGACACAAGACGAAATGTTACATGTGTTCTTGTGACCACACAAGTCCAAGACCAAGACGCGTCCTTTGAGCGCCTTCCTATTCCGTCACCTTGACGGATGGTAGTTAAAAGGGAGGACCCTTCAGTGCTTCATCGGCCTGGAAAAATGTATATTCACACGGGAATTTTAGAATTGATGTATTCCAGTTGTGACTTTCGTTGAATCTGTGTTGTAATTTTAGAATTGATGTATTCCAGTTGTGACTTTCGTTGAATCTGTGTTGCTTCCTTGTTGAAGTTGTCCTTATGATACTTAGAGGATCTTAAATTTGTTTCAAATGAGTGGAAGTCCCATTTCTTCGATTGATACTCCCCCACGATGATCCTTCCAATCACAATCACTCCCCAAGTCAATCAGCCAACAGAGCAGGACGATCCTAACTTGCATACTTAACAAAAGAAAAAAACCTACGCGCTTACTCTAATCAGAGGGAAAGGATTGTAGTGATTTAAATATGTAGTTACGAAGAAAAGAAAAAAAAAAGAAGAAAAGATCATAAAGTGTATATGAAAAGAAAAATAAAGCAACTAGAGTTATTCAGTTATTCGTTCGATGTAGTCACATTAAAATACGCAATTTTAAGAAATACACATACTCACACGCCGCCACAAACACACACACACACCACACCACACTTGACACACCAAATACAAGTTATTTTTTGTGTTAATCTCACATTTATTCGATTGTTTAATTTTTTATGTTTTGTAATTTTATCTTTATGCGTTTTTTTTTTTGATTTATTTTTTCCCAAAAAAAAAAAAGAAGATGAGAACAGAGCAGAATGGGAGCAAGAAAGATGCAGCAGTTGTGAATTTCGCTGAGTTTCTCTTGCTTTCATTTGAGTGAGCGTTTTATGTTTCTTTTCGTTTTTCAAATTAAGTGTTAGTTAAGAAAGACATATTTATTCTTAGAATCCTTAAACAGAGAAATAAAGCAAGCAAATAACAAAAATAAACAAACCGGAAGGCGAAATGAAAGCAAACCTTGAATTAAGTTAATTACATAAAACAATTTAATTTAATGCCTAAGTGTAGACAGGAGGAGATATGTGAAAGGGGGGAATGAAAGATGACCGAGAAAGAGGAGAACATAAACAAATAAAATATTTTTGTGTAATTTTGATTATGATTACTATGGATTATTATGATTATGAATTCTAAAACAGAAAAAGATTAATAAAACAAAACAAAAACAATTAAATAATTTAAAAACATACAACAATGATGTTTTATTTTGAAGTTTAGCCTGAGGCTTCATCGCTCTGGCTTTACAGCGAACTTGTAATTTTTTATTTTGATATTTCGATATTCCACTCCAAACAATGGATAATGATAGAATGGAATTCATTCTTCCAGACCTAGAAATAGGTCAAAAAAGCGATATCGAGACTGAAGTCGAATAAACCTGCTGGTGCGGACCGAATGTTTGCGCAACTCTTTAAGGCAGCTGTATACGAGCTGGAAGGGTACGTGCACCAACTCATCTGTAAGATGTTGTCGCAGGAAAGTATGTCCGACCAGTGGAACCTCAGTATCGTTGGCCATCCCACAAAAAAGGAGACCCCTTCAATTGCTCCCACTACCGAGGGATAAATCTCCTAAACATCGCTTACGAGGTCTTCTCTGCCGTTCTGTGTGAGCGCCTTGAAGTGAATGGATTGACGCATTGACGTGATTATTGATCGAACACAGCGAGCCGTCAGGGAAGGACTTCGTCTTCCTCGGCTCCCAAGTAAATAGTACGAATACCACCGGTACCGGTATTAAACGCATTATAACACTTGCCAATCGCTGTTTCAGTGGCCTCAAGAGACGATTAAATAGAAGAAGAGCCCTCTCCCGAAGGCTCTCTCTCTCCCTAATAATCCCAGTCTTTCTGAATGGTGCGAAAGCATGGACAAACTTTATAGCGTATAAAGAAGAATTTGGTATTTTCTAGAGAAAAGTCTTGTATTTAATCTTTGGTCATGTTTGTGTTGATTGTTCTTGGAGAAGAAGTTTCAACCATGGACTGTACATATAGCGACATAAGCCTGGCTGGGCGTTCTACTCCTACCTCGTCGCGTAAATGATTACCGTGCTACAACGCAATAGAAGGATCCCACGAAATTGAAGGCGCACACAATTTAAGAAGAACCTTAACGAATTTGGTGTGCGAAGGAACCTTAAAGGCGACTGGCTTAAGACCGTGTCAGCTGGAGAGGCCCAGGTTCACCCCGGAATGTAGCGCCAGCAGCAGAAGTTTCAATATTCCAGTAGTCCGTTCAGTCGAGACGCCAGTGAGGCGCTTGGTGGCATTTAGACGAAAGTGGTGAACAAGGAAAAATCAACACCGACGTCAACACTTGACGTTTCCTTCCTTTTTGAATGAGAGAACCGCATTCACAAAGACAGAGAGGTTTCTCTCCCGTCACAATTCACCTCTATTCCGAAATCCGCCGGCGGGAATCATCCACCGATATCGAAAATGTTCGATTCCGAAATCCTATCGGAGTGAATCGTACGCATGTCGGTAACGTGTATTGCGATTCACTGCATTCTTAAATCCGATCGAATCGAATCGCTCCATACAAACAGATCCGCATCAAAATCGTTGCGGATTCCTTTGAGGTCTGCTAGTAAAAAAAGAGGTAATTTGTATTATAGTAAGCATTCTAGGAAAAAAAAAATCTAACTACAAACAGGGAGCAATTCAAAGGGCAGGAAATGAAAAAATTTCCGGACATTGCGAAGTGAAGAAGTAAACAAATTTTGGGAAAAAAAATTGCGATGAAGTTTAAACGAAAAAGTATTTTTCGTCATTGAACGATGCTTATTTTGTTTTCATTGAAAAAATACAATTTTATTTTACAATATTATATATATATTTAGCTTGATCTCTTTCAGTTACTGGCTGGCCAGCAGTACCCCTTAGACATGATAGCACTGTTGTGAGCAATAATATCCATTATTTTCATTAAACAAACAATTTAGAACGTTTAGACGTCGGTGAAGTACTTGGGCGTTTATTTAGATAAAATACTTACTTTTAATGAACACATAAAAAACACTCTCCATAAAACGGGCACTGCAATTAAAATGTTGTATCCATTAATAAACAGAAAATCCTTACTATCCAATGGAAATAAAATACTCTTATATAAAGTTATTTTTCAGGCAATATTGTTGTACGGCTGTCAAGTTTGGCGTGATTGTGCTAAGTGTCACATAAAAAGATTACAAATACAGCAAAACAAGATGCTCAAAATGAATGCTCAACCTTCCTTGGCATCACTCTACCCGCGATTTACACTCTAAAGCTGGTGTTGAATTGGTCTCTGTTAGGATACATGCACTTACCGAAGATTTATGGGAAGATGCGATTTATCTGATAATCTACTAGTTAGTGAGCTTAATAATAACTATAACCGACAAGACTGATGTTTCTTTTTTATAAACATTTTAAGTACTTATTTGTTTATTTATTTATTTATTTATATATATATATATATATATATATATATATATAGAAGGACTGCGCCCCAGGTAGCTCCTTTTGACTGGACTTTCGGATGCCGCCATTGGCCAGACAGTTTTCCAGCTCCTCCGCCGCCATCCATAAAGAGAGATGAGCCCTGATACAGGCACACTCTCCCTTCACATCTTCGATCGAAGGTGCTCGGCTCCCAGATTTCACCACGTTGAGGTGAGAGTAGGAGTTCGCTGATAGCGGTTAAGTGTAGACGCTTGTGACTGCATGAGACGCCATATCAACGCTTTTAAATCCACTTCAAAATTTCAAATTAAATTTCTTAAATCAGACGTCAGATCGTGGAACACCTGACTTAGAAAAAGAGAGACGTGATGTCGATAATATAGTGCATGCGACGGATTCGAACGAGTGAAGGGAATTTCCGATCCGTCGGATTTGAGAATAGAGGTGAATATCCACCTGTCTGAGCTCGTTTTCGAACGTGTTGTCAAGTGGGCTGTGTTTTCCGATGACTCCAGCAATGATGTCCTCCCTGCCCAGTTTGGCGTTGAAATCTGCTAGAACGATCTTCGTGGCATAGTTGGTGTATTGATCGTATGTTCTTGCTGGAAGATCATAGAAGTCATCCTCCCTATTGTCATCTTTCTCCTCCATTGGAACACCGGTTGTCACAGCGTAGGCTGATGATCCCGAAATCAGCCTTGATGGAGATTATTAAGAAACACTCGCTTATGCCCAAGACTACTTGCTGAAGTCTGCCTCGAACAACACACCAGCTTCCGAACAATTCTGCCTTCGCTCTCTGCAAGAATCACCGTTATAAGTGTCGCAGTTTTTCATTATATGTTTGCTCGTCCCATATTTTTGCCCGTCCCATCTCAACCTCACCTGTATTGTGGTGATGTCGGTCTTGTGGACTTCCAGGCCCTTCGCAAGTTCATTGGCTTCACGTGGTCTGCTAAGGTCTAACCTCACATTCCACGTGCGGAAACGAAAATCGTGGTTATTTCGCTGTGCATGCTCGTCAGCAGTAGAGTCAGTGGCTTCCGCTGCTTATCGGTGTTTGATAGCTGATGGAGAACCAGGCCTCATTTAAATGGCTAAACAGAAGGGCCACTTCATGCGTTAGTGCATCTTTAAGCGGTTTCTGTACAGGTCATCCAGAGAGCGGAAGCCGTATGTCAACGTAACCCATTCAGTTACTAGGATCGTTGCTGGTAACTCAACATGTTCACAGGAATCAACAAATCACCAGGTGCACATCCTGGACCGTACTGTAGCAACCACTATTACTGTACTGTAGGTAAGGTAGGTTACGTAGGGGGGCTGCTAGTGCATTCACCAGCACACTTAGACCATATTGGTCCATTGTGATACCGCTAGTCAGACTACTACCACTGATCGACCACTCCAGTGATAGTGCTGTTAATTTGATCCCAACGGCAAATGGGGACTGGACCAGATTCGAAAACCAGATAAAAGCGTATTAACTTTGCTTTCTCTGGGATTCGAACCGGGGAATCCGCTAACCAGGCCTAGACAATCTACCAACTGCGCCGTCCAGTCGTTTCGTTACAACTAGTAACGACATTAAAGTAACGAGCATTCAGTAGAAAGTAACGGATAAGTACGAGTAATCAATTTCTCGTTACTTATGCAGCCCTATTCACCGCACAAAAAAGGAAATCAAAAAAATGTGAGAATTGTTAACCAGCATTGCAAATGGAATCAATCAGAACTGGAACAGTTTTTCGTTAAGTATACGTGCCACATTCGTTATTGTCATCAGCCAATGATTTCACCCACTGAACAAACCCTATAACAAATGCTTAAATAAAGTTCCCATTTACAAGTCGTAGCACTGAGCTATCCTCTGGAATAGGAGCTTTATTTAGCCCCATTGCATCATCTAAGCACGCTCTGACTCGAAGCCGAAGACTACCCCCGTCACCTGTATCACTATCAAACCTTGCAACATTTTTCAGACTTATGATATTTTCATTAAATGGCGTGATTTGAAAATGCGACTATTGATTTTTATTCAAACAACTAAAATAAAATATTTCAAGAAACAATGCATCAACTTTTACAGCTGCATCTACCGCACCAGCGATCCTTAAAATTCGACTGGAACGATCCCACGCTTGTTGGATTCTTCCAAGAAGCACAGAGTATACTGCTCAGCGGCTTCGCAACTATGGAAATAGATTAAAGAACGGTTAGGAGTCCGCCTTGTTTTAAAATTCCGTGACTTACTGATCATCGGAAACTGAAGTGTCCTTGCAGACTCCAGCAACTTCGTCCACAATGGCCAATTTCTTGGCATCACCCTTGGTGCGGAGCTCAGCCACTTTCAAAGCGTTATCCTTGACAAACTTGCCGTCAGCATTCAACTGGGTGTGGGATTAGTGAGTAAATATCTGGAGTAATTTGTTTCAGTTCACTTACGATGTCGACTTGTTTCATTAGGCAAGCTCGCAGGCACTTGGCCTCCTTGGACGATGCCGGCTTGTGAATGAGTATCGCTTCGATGTCATCTAAGAGGACAGAACATCATTTGAGGTCCTGTTTTGCATTTATAGAAACAATCACTTACCATCAGTGGCGCCATTCTCAGTTTTGCAGGGTTGAGCCAATCGCCGGAAGGTTTCCTTCTCTTCTCCGGTAATCTGAGCCTGTTTGAGTGGGATAAAGTTAGTTCAGGCAAAGATGGCATTAATCATCCAAACCTCAACAGCAGCAAGAGCCAGGGTGGAAAGGAAGATAACTGCGAATGCTTTCATGTTGAATGTTGTTTGCTCACTAACTTGGTCGAGATTAGTTGATGAACTGATGTTTTTGGTTGAAATTCGGTTTCTTTTTATAGTCATTTTGATTCATGTGGTCAATGCAGTGCGTTTGGGAGATCAGATGTCGTTACAAGTTACAACTTGCTGAAGTAGAAAATTATAGGTTCGATGTAATGTGAATTCAGCCACTACGTTCGTCACGACATTTCGAGATCAGTCTGCACGGGCGACCTTCCATGCTGCGGTTGACTATTACAGCGGTAGTTACCAAAGTATTAGAAATTGTAAATGCATGGTAACTTGCGTGATATTGTTGTAGTCCCTTAGTCGCAGATGAAATTGAAAGACAGAGATAAAAGACAAAATGTTTCTACATTCTTTACTACAGCTTACTAGATTTTATAAGTTAACAAATTCTAAAGGCTTGAATTTAGACATAACCCCAATTGACAGTTGGTTTCATTTATGCCTTCAACCGAGGTTTCTCTTATGGATGAATTGCAAGAGGTGAGGTTAGATTAGGTAGGAGGGCTGCTAGCGCATTCACCAGCACACTTAGACCATGTTGGTCCATTGCGATACCCCTAGTCAGACTACTACCTCTGATTGACTACTCCAGTGATAGTGCCGTTAATTTGATCCCAACGGCAAATGGTGACTGGATCAGATTTGAACACCAGATAAAAGCAAAGTTAATAACTTTGCCTTCACTGGGATTCGAACCGGGGACCCCGCTAACTAGGGACAGGCTCTCTACCAACTGCGCCATCCAGTTTGATGACCGACCTTACTGAATACTTTTAAAACTGAATGTCATTATAATATAATATGAGCGGCGCTACACCCCGTAGAGGACCAGGGCGTAGCTTCTCAGCTTCTCAGAAGGGACTTCAAGTTTTATGCCGACTCCGAACGGCCAAGTTTGAGATGCTTTTTCTAGACAATTATTACTTTTTGAACATTATCAGTGACTCGAAAGGGGTGGGGCCGTGACCCCTTTTGCTCGTACCGGGAATCGAACCTAAGCAATGTACAGTGGTCCAAGAACGGGTTCAATTTCTCAAAAATCTGTATTGTTTTGAAAAGTTTCCAGGAAATGGTTTTGAAAAGTTTGTACGATTAATTCAGTCAAATCAATTTTCTGTTCTCTTGCATTATTTTTTGTCGATTGATTTCAATAATTTCCTTATAAATAATAAAATAATGAGATGGCGTTGTATGGAGATGTTCGACTGTACACGTAGGCTCAATTGCGTGGGAGTCGATATGGCGTTGTTAGTGAACTTAAAAAATTGTAACTGGCAAAACTATTAGTGAACAGAGTGATCCACACAGGATTCTATTTTACTATAGGTGCAAACCAATCTAATCTACATGAAGCATTTCATTTTATGCCTGACACACATTTGTGCGTTGTGCCAGCCGACTTCACGTTACGAAGGGAGGGTGATGACGCACTGCGTCAATCAGCTGTTCCCTCTCTCTCTCAAATACCTGATGAAAAATATTGCGCCAACTATTTTCATTTCAAATGTCAAATCGAAAAATATTCTGCTCAATATTCTCGTACAAGTTAAAGTTATGACGGAAAATTAATGCTAAAAAGGTTAAAAAAAATTAAAAAACTGCTGCTTGTTGCTAATTTGGCGTATTCGTGCTACCAAGCATTTGAGATGTCGCAACAAATTAGCTCTCAATCAGATAGAAGGTGGTGGGTTCGTGAGCTGACTCTTTGCAGAGATTCAAATGGATTCTACTCGACAAACTTCAAGCAAATGATGGAAAATGATCCAGAACATTTCATTAAAATAACCAGAATGTCGCCGCAAACGTTTGAAGTATTCCGAGTGGTGATTGAACCTCACTTAGAAAAGTCTTCATGGAGGAAACAAATTGAACCCAGTGCTAGATTGTTTTTGGTTCTTCTGTAAGTGTACTACAGTATAGCTTAATTTCATTTGTTTCTATCAAGTAATACATATATTTATTTAGATATTTATCACAAGGAGTACCCAAACAAGTGCTGGCGTGGATGTTTCGTATGGCACTTTCAACAGTCTCAAGCATAATCTACGAAACGTGTGACATTTTTTGGACAACGTTGATGCCTATTTACATGTCACCACCAAACGATACCGAATGGAGCACCATTGCAACAGAATTCGCAGTTTGTTGGAATCTGCCGAACTGTGTGGGAGCTATTGACGGCAAGAACATCAACATACGTTGTTCACCTGGAGCTGGGTCGGAATACTATAATTACAAAGGTCACACCTTTACCGCTGTTGACATCGGAGCGTATGGAAGTCAAAGCGATGGTGGTGTATTCTCCAAGTCATCATTCGGGTATAAAGTAATGAATGGCCAATTACATTTTCCTCCACCAAAGTTATTGCCCAATACAAATTACAACTGCAATCATTACCTGGTTGGAGACGCAGCATTCCCACTAAAGCCATACTTGATGCGGCCTTATCCAGGAAGTCTGCTGGATACTGAAAAGTATTACTTTAACAAAAGACTCTCCCGAGCCCGTAGAGTTATCGAAAATGCTTTTGGCATCTTGGTAGCGAAGTGGCCAATACTTGGAACAACGCTCCATAATTTGTCAAAATTGTGAAGGCAACCACAATACTCCACAATTTTGTCAAGTTAAACGACGCTGCATACTGCACATATGAATTCGTTGATGCATGTGATGAGAATGGTGACATTATTACAAGGGGCCTTTGGAGAAATTAAATAACACCGCTTACTCAAGGTTCCCTTGCTGTATCTCATAACTCATCTAAAGTGGCTTTCTCAATGAGAGAAGAGATAAAAACATATCTAAGTGCAAACAAAATATAATGTAAACCAAATAAACCAATATCTGCAAACCAAAACATGTACATCTATTATAATAAAAGGCATATATATATATATTTTAATTATTATATTTTATTTCATCATTTATAGTGTTAAGTAATATTGTGTGTATTCTATTTTGGGATGCTTCTGGTGACTCAATCCGTAGAGTCATTGCTGCCATAAGCGATTGATTCTACGATAGTGCGACTGGAGCTGACTCTTCGATGCTACTTTCGAACGTTTCCCGAATGTCGTTTAAAAATTTCGTTAGCCAACTTGTGGAGAATTTTGAGCTCTTGGGAGTTGGAGTTGTTGGCTCAACTCCTTCCTCAAACAGGAACTGTCCGCACTGCATCGGCGAAAGGGAGTGTTGGCGAAGTTCCCAATTTGGCTGTAAAGAAATAAAAAAAAATACTTAGATCCTTTCACATAGGTGCTATATTTTCATGGATAGAATATACATTCTTGGTCCCAGCGATGTGTTCAGGAA
The DNA here is from genome assembly GCA_964034865.1 of Eristalis intricaria. NCBI lineage: Eukaryota > Metazoa > Arthropoda > Insecta > Diptera > Syrphidae > Eristalis > Eristalis intricaria. Next base: position 6,547,911 of record OZ035876.1, read on the forward strand.
CTGCAGAGATTCATAGAACTCCCACGGCTGCAGTGCAGACGATCCACTGCCTGAGAGCTGATTCATTTTCTTCTTTTCCCTCACAAATCGGTCTCTGAGACTCTTCCAGCGCATCTTACATTCTTTTTCTGAAAATTATACAGTTAGTGTGTGCTTATTTGAACTTATCTATTTAATAAATTACCTGTTTTGTTCAGCTCTTTAGCTATGGCGACCCATATCGAATCCCTTTTCAGTACGTTTTTGTACGCCTTCGACTTTGTGCCATACAAAAAGGATTCCTCCCGCATCAAGTTTATAAGTTTTTCTTCAAACGACATTCTAAAAAATGTTATTATTAGTAAGCTTATTGCATTATATTATTATATAAGGTAGAATAGACTTACTTAATATTTGTTGAGATTTTATCAAATTGATTTCCAAATAATCAAGCTGCATTCACCGATTTCAAATGATTTTTGTCGTTAAATTATTTTGAACCAGCTGTTTTCGTTTCTTAAATGACAGTTGATACCAAATACTCTCAATTTGGAAGAAAACTGTCAATCTGGGAGAAAATCTCTCTCACAGCGCACCCCTCTCTCAAAAAATATACAACATGTTGAATAATGACGTGCGATGGACTTACGTTTTACGTTTTATTAGAATCCTCTCAATCTCTCTCATTATTCACTGACGCAGGTCGACGCTGTATTTTGTGCTTGGCGCCATTGAATTGTGTGCGTTGAAAGCGCAAACGCACTATTGTGTTTCAGGCATAAAATATTATATGTGCCAGAGGCATTATACATTATACATACTTCCTTTATAGCCTTTATGGTCTAGTGCATGTAGGCTACCTGAAGTTAATTTATTGAATTGTTTTACTTGACAAAGTAAATTACTCTAAGTTCATCAACTTTTTCAGAGACAAATAAAGCAAGATTCCAAGTTTAGTTGCACATGGAATAGAGAACATCGAGCAAAAAAAAAAATCATTCCAAGGGTAACTCAACATTGTCTTTCAACTTCAACAGACAATGTAAATTACCTCAGGAGTCGGAGCAAATTCAACACACTCACAACAGCAGTAACATCTCCCACAAAAATTCAAAAGCTTCCATAAAACGCCTCGTTTATCAACTGTCCACACAGTCTGCAAAACAACAACCCGTAGGTCTTAACAGATTTACAAAAATTTAAGTTTCACGCTTGTCAGTATGCACTTACATGTTCCATTAGTTCGGTAACTACCGCTGTAATAGTCAACCGCAGCATGCAAGGTCGCCCGTGCAGACTGATCTCGAAATGTCGTGACGAACGTAGTGGCTGAATTCACATTACATCGAACCTATAATTTTCTACTTCAGCAAGTTGTAACTTGTAACGACATCTGATCTCCCAAACGCACTGCATTGACCAAATGAATCAAAATGACTATAAAAAGAAACCGAATTTCAACCAAAAACATCAGTTCATCAACTAATCTCGACCAAGTTAGTGAGCAAACAACAGTCAACATGAAAGCATTCGCAGTTATCTTCCTTTCCACCCTGGCTCTTGCTGCTGTTGAGGTTTGGATGATTAATGCCATCTTTGCCTGAACTAACTTTATCCCACTCAAACAGGCTCAGATTACCGGAGAAGAGAAGGAAACCTTCCGGCGATTGGCTCAACCCTGCAAAACTGAGAATGGCGCCACTGATGGTAAGTGATTGTTTCTATAAATGCAAAACAGGACCTCAAATGATGTTCTGTCCTCTTAGATGACATCGAAGCGATACTCATGCACAAGCCGGCATCGTCCAAGGAGGCCAAGTGCCTGCGAGCTTGCCTAATGAAACAAGTCGACATCGTAAGTGAACTGAAACAAATGACTCCAGAAATTTACTCACTAATCCCACACACAGTTGAATGCTGACGGCAAGTTTGTCAAGGATAACGCTTTGAAAGTGGCTGAGCTGCGCACCAAGGGTGATGCCAAGAAATTGGCCATTGTGGACGAAGTTGCTGGAGTCTGCAAGGACACTCCAGTTTCCGATGATCAGTAAGTCACGGAATTTTAAAACAAGGCGGCCCCTAACCATTCTTTGATCTATTTTTATAGTTGCGAAGCCGCTGAGCAGTATACTCTGTGCTTCTTGGAAGAATCCAACAAGCGTGGAATCGTTCCAGTCGAATTTTAAGGATCGATGATGCGGTAGATGCAGCTGCATGCGATGAGAAATATTTCGACAAAATATTCTGTTGGAATTCTTAAAATAAAAATTAAATTTGTTGCACTTTAATCGACAATTTTTTGAATGCGTTGAAAGTATCACGTTTAAAAACGAGAATTATACCTAAATGTATTCTTTTATAACAACTTTATGTTTGCCATGAATGAATTATGATCATAGTTTGAGGTAAGGTAGGTACTGCTAATGTCTTCTAGATGGACATTTAAATCAAACAGAAGAATTCGGATCAATGTCAAAATGTTGTGCTTACTTCTTAGAGTTGAAACCCACCTTAAGTTGGCCAGAAGGAGAAAGAGGGAGATCAGATTAAGCCAACTGTGCCTTCTTATGTGGCTGGCGCTAGGGTTCGGGGTAGACCTTGGCCTCTTGCTTGCATGCCTCTCCTTCTAGCTCGGTCTTGTGCTAGCTGCTTTTAGGCACGCACGTTTAGCTGATTGAAGCCCCTGTCCAGCTGCGTGCGCCACCGGAAGCGTGATCTTCCTTTACCGTGATGTCCCTCGGGGTTGGAGTCGAATGCTTCCAGGCCGGAGCGTTGGTGTCCATTAGCTCTACATGACTAATGATCATTTTGTTCACCAAAAGTTAAGCATAACTTTAGGATTATTCTTTTCAACTTATGGATTTGCTTTCATTCACTCAAATTGTATGGTTTTAACTTTGACATTACAACCCATGAGTTTACAACTCCTCCTTTTCTCAACTTACGGAAATAGCATGAGTTAAGGGATGAAATTGGGGATTTTGCTCTCTATCTTTCTCTTTTCTTCCAGTGCCGTAGTTTTCATTCATTCATTCATATTTATCTCTCGTTGACATCAGTAAATACAAAAACAATTCAAATAAATATAACTGATAAAATAATTAATATTACAGAGAAATATTGATGACAGTTGATATTTAATTAGGAAATAGAGTTAAATGCCATTTAAATAAATAATTATACAAAATAGGTGACCCTTCAAAAAGCAAAAGAAAAATTTAGACAAAAATTAAATTCGACAAGTTCAAATAGTCGGAGCTTAAGTTAAATAATTAAAAGAGATTCCAACTGAGCATAATCAAGCCAAAGTAACCAGGATTTAAGAAGTTTGACGAAAGTGCATGGCTAACGTAAGCTGTGTTTTTTTGCAAGCGTATATACGCCTAAATTTCAATTTGGGTGAAAAATACACACTAACAACAAATCCTATATTCGCTTAAGTTATGCCGCTTAAAAAATAAGCGCGGATAAAATCAATGCTACCAAACATTATTTTCTGTGTGTTCATTCCTGAATTTATTCATTCATTGTTTAGGTTGCTGTATGTGGCTTATATTTGCAGGTGTGGTTGATGTATTAGATCATTTTTAATTGTTATGGCATCCATAAGTATGCAACTTTTGGTTTACCCAGAGTGTCTCTGCTATAAATTTCGTTTAGGTAATCGGATCTTTTCATTTGATGAAAATTTGTTTTTATTTTATAATTATTATTTTTTCTTGCTTTTAAAGTGATGGTCACGCTACACACTCACAAAACGAAGTACCATTAAATATCAACCATAACCTTCCAAGACTACACCTCTGACTGCTTAACAACTGTCATAAATGTCGCCGGTGCTACCAAGATCTTATGATGAATCATTAAGCGCCGATGATCGGTTTTTTGTGCACTTCAAAATTAAGCGTATATTCTTATTCTTTATTTGGCGCAACAGTCCGGGGTTGATCTGGGCCTCAACCAACAAGCCTCTCCAGCTAGCACGGTCTCCGGCAAGCTGTCTCCAGTGCCGCACACCGAGTTGGTTGAGCTCCTTCTCCACCTGTGTGCGCCACCTTAAACGCCCCGTGTCCTCGTCCCACGGGTTCGGAGTCGAAGACTCTTCGGGCCGGAGCTAAGTTGGCCATACGCTCTACACAGCTTGGCCATCTTAGGCGTTGGATACGAAGATGTTCGTGGTTGAATCTTCTCCTCCAGAAACCGTCAACGCAAACAGGACCCAAGATCGCACGCAGAGCTTTTTTCTCGAAGAGACCAAGGACTTCCTCATCCGCTTTTGAGATTGTCCATGCCTCCGCACCTCAGAGCAGCACAGGGATGATCAAGGTCTTGTATAAAGTCAGCTTGGTCCTTCGAGAGATGGCTCTACTACTCAATTGCCTCTTGAGCCCATAGAAACAGCGGTTGGTAAGAGTTACTCTGCGTTTGATCTCGGTCCTGATGTTGTTCGTACTATTTACTACGGAGCCGAGGTAGACGAAGTCCTTGATTACCTCGAAGTTATAGCTGCCCATTGTGACGCTCTGTCCAAGTTGCCCTCATTCACCGCTAGACCCATTTTAGCTGCCTCCGCCTCAATGCCAGCAAACGCCTCATTGACGGCTCGCTGTGTTCTGCCAATCACGTCAATGTCGTCCGGGTATGCTAACAGTTGTACGGACTTCTGGAAGATCGTGCCTCTAGTGTTGGCGTGTGAGTCTTGCACGATCTTCTCCAAGATGATGTCAAAGAAATCACATGACAGCGCGTCGCCTTGTCTAAAACCTTTTTTGACATTGAATGTCTCGGCGAGTTCGTTACCGACATTGATGGAGCAGCGAGAATTCTCCACCGTCATCCTGCACAACCTGACGAGTTTGGCAGGACTGTGTCCTGAAATCGAGAAAAAGGTGGTGGGTGTCTATTTGCATCTCTTGGGTCTTTTCCAGGATCTGCCGTAGTGTGAAAATCTGGTCGATGGTGGACTTCCCGGCCTGAAGCCACACTGATATGGACCTATCAGGTTATTTATAAACGGCTTCAGGCGAGTACACAAAACGGCAGAGAAGATCTTGTAAGCGATGTTCAGGAGACTTGTCCCTCTATAGTTGGCGCAGTCAAAGGAGTCTCTTTTCTTGTGGATCGGGCAAACGATACTGAGATTCCACTCGTGGGGCATGCTCTCCTCCGACCATATCTTACAGATGAGCTGGTGCATGCGCCCAACCAGATCATCTCCAGCTGCCTTAAAGAATTTAGCGGACAGTCCGTCCGCACCGGCAGCTTTGTTAGATCTCAGTCTTGATATTGCTATCTTGACCTCGTCTTAGTCGGGGGGACGGAATTCTCGTCGATCATCGTCCATATTGAGTTGAACATTCTGCCTGACAGCGGTATTGGTGTCATCATCGCCGTTTAGCAGTCTGCAGAAATGGTTCTTCCAAATTCTCAGTATCGACTGTGACTCTTCTACTAGTTGTCCATTCTCGCCCCGGCAGGCTTCTGTCCGAACTTTATACCCATTGGATAACTGTTTTACCCGCTGGTAAAACTTTCGGACATCGTTCCTACCGTAGTACCTCTCTATATCCTCGAACGCGCGCTTCTCGTGCTCTTTCTTCTTTCTCCTGAGAAGCCGGGTCTCGTCACTTCGTGTCTGTTCGTAGAGCTCACGAACAGCCCTCGTCGTTCGTTGCAGCGTTGCTTTTTGCAGCTTCGCTGCATGTGCCAGCCTACACTCGTTGTCAAACCATGGGTTTTTTCTAGGTGGTGCCGTAAAACCCAGCACATCAGTGGCAGCATCTTTGATGGCTTCTTGACAACGCCTCCAATCTTCTTCGATTGTTTGCGCAGGTGGCGACGAACTTAGAGTGAAATTCCGGGACACTCGACCGGCAAAGATCCTAGCAGTCCGTTGCGATTGTAGCTTTCCGACGTCAAACCGTGGTGTCCTTTCTCGACTCCGTTGATCTCTTGATATCCGAGTACTTTGGCTACAACAAGGAAATGGTCCGAGTCGATGTTGGCTCCTCGGAACGTTCGGACATCAAGAATGCTGGAAGAGTGTCTTACGTCGATCGCAACATGATCAATCTGGTTGATCGTTGATTGATCAGGGGACCGCCAGGTCCCTTTATGGATGTTGAGGTGTGGGAACGGTGTGCTAGCTACATAGAGATTACGTCCCGTGACAAAGTCCACCAGCCTGAGTCCGTTATCGGATGTGGTGTCGTGCAGGCTGTGTTTAAGATGACTTTGGCAAAGATGTCTTCCTTACCCAGCTTTGCATTGAAATCTCCTAGAACGATCTTGGTGTCAAAGCTGGGGCACTGATCGTAAGGAGATCATAGAAGTCATCCTTCGTGTTGTCATCTTTGTCCTCTGTCGGGGCGTGGGCGCAAATCAGGCTGATGTGCCCGAATTGATGCGGATTGTTATGAGGCGCTCGCTTATGTACTTAAAGCTTAAGACTTTTTGCCTAACTCTGCCTCGAACAACAAACCCGCATCCAAATAAGCGCCTCTTCCTGTTGCAATCACCGTAGTAGATAGTGCAGTTTCTCATCTTCTTCTTGCCCGGCCCATTCCACCGCACTTCCTGGATTGCGGTGATATCTGCTTTGTAGCAGTCCAGGGCCTCCGCGAGTTCTTCGGCTGCATGTGCTCTGTTAAGGGACCTAACATTTTACGTGCAGAACCAAAAATCGTCCTTGTAACGTTTGGTGGGGTCGTCAACATTAATTCCATCCGTATCCGAGGCAGTTGGTTGTCTCTGAACCATAGCGTATATACGCTTGCAAAAAAACACAGCTGTACATGAAATCCAGTGATACGAAATTTGGGTATATTTACTAGGTGTTTATATTACTAGTGAGTTTAGGTTTCCAGATCTAAAGAAAAATGTTTTCAAAACTTTAAAACAATAAAGATGTCGTACTGGAAGAATCTTCATATCACAGATTTTTGTAAAATGAACAACGGCCGTAATCCATTAAAATAGGAACCTCCTCAACAGGTTATGCCATATTGCAGTTTGGAGTGAAAAATTCCATAATAAACAGTTGTAAAAAGTTTGAAGATGGCATGATTGTGTGTGTCATTCATCGTTTTCGTCTCTCAAAGCGGACAAAAATAATGGTGCTCGAACTAATACAGGATTCATTGCCTCGAAGCGAGGGAAGATACTACGGCCTTTACGATTTGATTTGAAATAATGAAGTTTTTGATAGATTCTTTTTCATTTGTTAACAGCTCCCGTGAATTACGGGCGATAATGTCGTCAATATCATTCGCTCGGATCAATTCATTAGGCAAACTTTGACTTTATTAGTGTAAGCATTATTATTTATAATGCTTACATATATAGTGTGGGTCACCGTGGCGTAGTGGGTAAGTGCGTCGACTCCTACGCAGAGGGTGCCAGGTTCGATACCCGAACTTACTAGCTATCATAATTCACGGCTCCACCTCTTTCGAGTCACTGACAATGCTCAATGAGTACTACTGTCTAGAAAAGCTTCTCAAATTCGCCGTTCGGAGTCGGCATTAAACTGTAGGTCCCTTCCACGCGTGAAAGAACAATAGCACGCACAACACAAGTAGTTTACTGAGAAGCTAGGCCCAGGTCCACCTCGGACTGTCGCGCCACCCATATTATATTATTATTAATATGCACAGTTACTTATACTGTTCTCCATAACATGCAGGCAGCAACTAAAAACCAGAGATAATAGAGACATCCATTATCTGAAGCTGAAAACGTTCGCTCTCAATTCTCCTTCTCATTGCGCACACGAACAGCACACACTGTAAATTCAAAGTAGAAAAGGACATTGCGTGTGAATTGTCAAAAATATCCGAGGGAAATTTTAAAAAGAGAAAGTTGAAGAACTTCTAGATTTTAAACTTCAGACAGTGAGTTGAAATAGTGAACAAAATCAATTTTCAACTCGCCGATTAAATAACGACTTGATACCAATCTGGAAGTTGATCAGCTGCCAGTTTTTCGGGAAGTTGAGCAATTGTGAACAAAACGACCCTTAGCCATCTGAGTCAGAAGACTCGAACTTTTTTATATATTGATTGATTCTTTATTGTAGCTAAAAAGTACATTTATCTTAAAACTACATTGTACAATTTACAGAGATACGGTATACACTACCTTACTACTGAAAACTTATTACAAATTGCAAGAAAATATATTAATAAATTAATTAGGATTTTAGAAGGAAAAGCTACCGAAAAACCTTCATTAAAACAAAAGAAGACTCGAACTCGCGTGACCAGATCTTCTCCAAAGACCATCAGTACATACAAGACTAGGTTAGGGCTAGGTAAGGGGGTTGCTAGTGAATTCACCAGCACACTTAGACCATATTGGTCCATTGTGATAAACAAGTCAGACTAGTACCACTGATTGACCACTCGATAGTGCCGTTCATTTGATCCCAAAAGCAAATGGTGACGGAAACAGATTTGAAAAACAGATAAAAGCGTATTAACTTTGATTTCACTGGAATTCGAACCGGGGACCCCGCTAACAAGGGGCAGGCACTCAACCAACTACGCCATCCAGGCGTGTCACATACGGGACTAAAGATAATACGAAAGACTTTCCTCTCGAATACTTCAGGGCTTGGACTATTAAAGTCTTTTATAGTTCTTCGAGAGATGGTTTTATCCTCAATTGCCTTCCAACCGCAAAAACAAAGCGATTGCGTGTTCGTTCGTTTTATCTCCGCGGTGGTATAATTGCTCGCGTTGACTTCGGAGACAAAGTCCTTCACTAGTTTGAAGTTATAGCTGTATATAGTAAGGTGGGCTTATTGCATTAACAGCATATATTTGTCTTACCCTTACCCTTGTCTAACCGCAAGACCAATCTTAGTCCCTTCTTTTTCGACGTACACAATCGTCCTACTAACAACCCGCTGTGTTCTTCCGATGATGTCAATGTTACCGGCATGTGCGAGCAGTTGCACAAATCTCTGGAAGACCGTACCTCTGG